>CM057385.1:61100662-63560662 GCA_030015415.1 Cynopterus sphinx
GATGCCCATGTGCCGCTGGGGCTCCATCCACACTCTCATAGGTTGTTCCCACCAAGAAAACTTTCTAGCTGGCACTCTGGATAGGAAGAAGCTCATGTGAGTGCACACCAGCACCATTTACCCACAGCCCTGATTACATGAGGCTATCCAGACTCATACAACCCACATTGTGACAACCAGAAGTGTCTCCTCACATTTTTAATTGGGGCTTGGGAGAACGCTGCTCACTGTTGAAACTCCCTGAGCCTAGCTGTCCATCCTTCCATCACTGCTGAGTATTTACCAGCCAGAGCCTGGCTGAGCCCTTATCTTATTTTGTCTCTTCTTTTTCTCCTTCTCCTCCTCCTCCTCCTTCTTCTTTTTTTTTCTTTCCTGGAAACACTCTGTTGTATCTCTAAACAGACCAAAACAGATGTCTTATTGTCATCATCAAATCAAATGCCTCCTCTTTTCCCTCTGTTTCCTAAGAGATTGATATGTGATAAAATAAAAATTGGACTTTAAAATATGTTCATGCTACAGGGGAAAAAAAAAGTTTTGCTTCTGGGGCAGAAAATGTGGCTGATGTTAGGATATTTACATGTCCATGAATGTCCAGAACTCAGACAGCCCAGGATATTGCTATGATATCCTGAGTTACTAAATCACTTCCTCACACAGAAGTTACCTTGGACCCTTTCTGTCTTTAGCCACCTACCTGCTTTACTCATGGCTGCATGAACAAAGCTCAAAGCAGAGACCAAGGAATCAAAGTCTTAGATTTTCGGTTCTAAATAGGCTCTTGAAACTCAGAATCAATGGCCTTACAAGTCTGGGTCCTAAGTTATAAAAGTTTAGAATTTTGAGAGATGACATGTGGAGTGATAAATTTCAAAAGGCTACCCCCTCCCGAAACATGAAAGTAAGAAGTTTGTGTCGTAACAGACTGAAAAGAGAAGTAGACAGAGGGCACATGCCCTACTCCGGGGAGACTGGATAAGTACATTCTATACTGGGGAGAGGAGTGGGGAAGAAAGAGGCATAAAAGTGAGTCATGTGTATGGTGTCTCAGCTTGCCCTTACTGTTTACCAGCTTAGTCCAAGAGAAGGAGAAACGATAGAATTCCTCTTCAGGTTCAAAGATGTTAACGTGGGGTCTGCTTGAATACTGTTTGCCAAACAGAGTCACCAGACCCCACAGGGAAGTGTCATTGTGATGTACATCACGTAAAGCTTGTGTGACATGTATGGGGTCCCAGCACTAAAGGGCCAGCAAAACTCACAATTTCCCCCATGTGAAAGTACTGGAGTATTTTCTAAGCCCATGAAGAGGGCTGAAGGGTGATCAAAGAGACAGACAGACAGACAGACAAAAGGCCTGCATCCAGGACAAGGGGATGCTGGAGCCAGGGATCAGATGCATCTCCGTGTATTTTCAGAACCACCCAAGGACCAGACAGGTTACATTCTGTCTCGCGGCAGGACCAAGATAGATCAAGACCAAGATGCAGAGACCCCTTCAAACCAATGACCTCAAAGGACCTGTGTGAACTCCCAGAGATTAGCATCAACCTCAGAGAGAAGATAAGGACAGGACAATCCTGAATTTGATTGATTTCATTGAGCTTGAAAATTTGGTTAACATCCCTAGATATGCTTGTGAAAAAGCTCTCACAAATTTGACTTGGGCAGCTCCCATCCACAAGGAGGGCAGCAGGTACCTGGTGGTGCCAGGTGCTGCAAGAGAGGCAAGCCAAGCCACTCACCCCTTCCTCCCCCAGTCATGGACATTGACCACCATGTTGCCCCTGCTCTCTGTAAACTTCATTTGGAGGAGCCACATGAGGAGCCGCATTGAAGTGCCCATTGTGACAAGGCTACTTAAGCCAAGATTCTCCACATTAGAGTGGAGTCCTGTGAAGAAAGAGGCACGGCTGTCTGTCCGACTCTGGGCCATACCTCGTGCCTTGAAATATCACTGTCTACATTTCATGTTCCAAAGTGTCCCATGGAAACAGCCTCTCCATTTCCAGAGCAGAAATTCTTAACTTGGTGTCTAAAACCAGAATTCAGACTTGGATGTGGAAAGAGGGAAAGGGAGGGATGGAAGGAGGGGGAGAGAGAGAGAGAGAGAGAGAGAGAGAGAGAGAGAGAGAGAGAACCTTTATTTTCACTAACCTCTAATTGGAATGTAGCATTTCCGTCTATAAAGGGAGAAACTAACCACCGCAGTATTAGCAGTACCTGCAATTTTGTCCCCAGTAGAATCATGGATATCTTTATATTAGACATGCTCATCACTTCTTCACATTACAGGAATTAATGCCACACTCACGTTTAGAAAGAGGAACATGTGCCTGTGGCAGTTTGTGTCCACTGCTAGGTCTTGTCATTTAAAACATGAATGAAGAAGCAAACGCACTACTACTTGACAAATTGTTTAAATTTTCATAACTGTATTTTAATGTAATTAGTTTACTTTGCAAGTCTATGTATTTCATTTTATGCATTTTTTAAGTGGTTTTTTTTTTTTTTTAAGAAAGGTCCAAAATTTACATAAATGGCTGAGGGGGGTCCATGGCATAAAAATAGTTAAGAGTCTCGATCCAAACCTTCTCCTGGCCCTACCATCTACTGCCCTCCAAGCTTCTCCCAGGTCCTCTCTTTTCTCTTCCTTACTTCTCTCCTCCCTCTTTTTTCTCTCTTCTGTATTTGTTCTCTCTCTGGCTCTTATCTTTGTCTTATTCTTTATTCTTCCCTGAAATTTTTTCCTTTCACAACTTTCAAGGAACAACCAAGTTATCTTAATTATCTCCTCTGGGAGGCTGAGGAGAGGAAATGGACTGCAGGAAGTATAATAAATTAGGAGGACAGCAGGAATGACAGTAGGAGAGGGGATGGAGTTTGGGTGAGAGTGTCTAATCTCCATTTATAAGTCTTTTGTTTCCTGGGTAAGAATTGAATCTCTATTAACCCAAGTATCTGCTTTCCAAATTTTTGTATTAATTTACATTCCCAACATCATGTTTGAGAGTTTCTATTTTCTTATATTTTCTCCAACCTTTTGATATGTTAGATATGTTTGATACGTTAGGTGGGTTGGGAAACAGTCTCCTGGCATCTAAGTTGGGGACATGTAACCAAGTGATATGTGCCTCTTGCAAGCTGAGGTACTTAAGAAGCGTGTGCCTTCACACTTCTCTTTTCTCACCTACCAGCTGGATGTGGGTGAGCATGGCTCTGGGAATTCCTGTAGGGAGAGAGAAAGAGTAGGAGCTTAGTTAGAAGAAGCCACTAGGAGGGCAGTGACTTACCAATCAGAAGCTTTCACTTTAGACTTTACATAAAAGAGAACTGAGATTATATCTTAGCAGAGCCACTAGACATTTGAGTTTGTACCAGTTTCAGCATCTCTTGCTATACTGATCAATAACTCTGTAACCCAGTAATTCCAATTCTGGGAATCATAGCACAGGTATACTACTTGCAACAGGAAAAGAAAGAAAACATGCCGAATGTCCATTAGTAGAGACATGGATAAATTAATTTAATGTAGCTATGTGAAGGAACAGTATACAACAGGCAAAATGAATGACTCGATCTAGAGTGAAGAAAGCTAGCTTCAGAAAGTTACTACAATTTGATGCCATTTATGTCATAATTAAAACAAATCTCTTTATTATGTATAAACACATAAATATATAAAATGTTTTGTTACCTGGGCTGTAATGACACCATAGGAATTGCCGGTGGTGAGGGAAGGGAGAAGAATGGGGAGGAGGAACTTCATAGACCCTAAAATGTCTATAATGTATTTTTTAGAAAAAAGATTAGACATAAATACTTCCAAATGTTAACATTTGTTCATTTAGCATGGCTGCATCATGGATGCTTGTTTATTATCCTCTGTCCTTTTCTGCTTGTTTTCTTGTTGATTTTTCAACAGCAACGATATCCAAGGAGAGACAACTCCCATCTTTTTTTCCAGGACCTGGAAGCAGAGAGCTCCAGGGAGTAAGAACTGTGTCTCTCTGCTGGGTATCACTCCATGGGCTCCCCTGAGGCTTCCTCTTCTATTTCCTGGGGCAGTGACATTTTCTGCTAAAAACAGAAAAGAATCCCCATCCTAGGCCCCAAGGTCTCTTTTCTTTCACCTTCCCTTTTAACATTTTTTTTCATCCAAAAGCATCACCATCACCAAAGGTAAGAATATTCTTCCACTGTTTTCCCACAATTGAGATTCCAGCTAAAGAGATTCTAAGGTCAGATAGCAGTCATTCTCATGAATAATAAATGGTATAGGAGAAAGGATCACGTTACATAAACAGGCACTGCCAAATAGAAGAGAAGTTACCATTTCAAATATGTAAAGAGTTTATGAAGTTCAATGTCTGTTTCCACTTCACATAAAATAAACATCGGAGATTCCATGACAGGAGACCAGGGAGTTTCAGATGTGCTGAGGATTTCCTTGCAGGCTGCTACTAGCAGAAGAGCCCATGAAGAATAATTCATATCATTTATTTTTACATTTCCTATTGATGGACCCTTTCATTGCACTGGCATCATAAAAACAAGGACAAAACTCCACATGAAATTAGGCACAACCCAAGGCTGCCTTTTTTTCACTAAAATATTCTTTCTATTTCTAGAATTCACAGAGGTAATCTCACAAGTTTTTAATGAATTGGGTTGGGAAGTTATTACTTTAGAAAGCAGAGACAGTTTCAAGAAAGTGCTTTGGGTTATACAAGTTTCTGGGTCCAGAAGGACACATATCTCTCCCTAAATGCCATCACGTCTGCTGCACACCAGTCCTATTGTACAGGAAATTATCGCCAAACATGAGGCAGACAGAACTGTCAGAAAACCCCTCACAGAATGAGAATATCTAAAACAGGGTCACTGTACATCTTACCTCCTAACCTCCCTCTTTCCCCAGGTATGGTGCCTAACTTAAAATCTTGACTGCAAAGAGACTTGATTTGCTGTCAAACACAGCATGATTGGTAAAGATACTGTATCCAGAGGGATGGAGAAATCAGGGAACAATGTGAGAGTCTGTGGACTAAACTGAGTCCTGTGGAAAGAAAGGAAGCCACTTTTTTAATGACTATGTTTGAGACTGAATAGTTGATGAGATGAGACTGAATAAAAGCAGGACTGAAATTGTGTTAGCCCTACTTGGCTGGACTAAGGGTACTTACGGTCAATAGTTCAGACTTTGGCAAACGTTCTAATGATTGTGTAATTCTTATTGGGACCATGGTTGAATACCACACCACGTGGGTGGTGGTTCTGTAAGAAATGGTGTCACTGCCCTGGGAAGAGGGATGCTGTAGTTCAAGGAACAGGGGCTCTAGAAGTGTATCTTAGAGATGACATTATATATTTCCTCTTCCCCAGGTTCTTAAAGTTATTTCATAGAATTTGAAGTATAGAGAGACTAAAGAATTATAGAAGGGTCTAGGCCTGTGTGTTCACTGTAAGCTCTCCTCCAATTTGGTGTATTTCATCTCACTTTTCTCAAACTTTAGCAAATTCTCACCAAAAAGTACCATCCGCTTTCTGCTGCATATGAAGAATTAAGGGAAAGGACTGGTCAGTGGTACAGAGAAAAACAACATGTCTCAGTCTGGCCACTGTTGGGGACAGCTATGCACAGTGGTCAGTATTCTGAGGGCCATTGGCAGCCACAGTGGTTGACAGAGCTGTTAACGAACTTGCACTCAGCCTCACTTCAAGGAAGGTCGCTAGCCTCTACCTGAATCCCTTCAAATTCCTGCTCCTTGGTGAGCAATGAAGACTCAAGCTAAGGTCCTCTTTGAGGACCTCTGACAAATCAAGGAAGCAGCCCTGGGAAATCCTGTTAATTTGGTCAACAGGGCTTGCAGTTCTTTTATATTTTAAACAGGTATATATACTTATATACAGTTTATATATTTAAGTATATGTAAACTTAGATATATACGTATCATATGTCTTTTAATATCCATTCTTCCCTTCTCCCTTTAGTAACAGAACCCCTGAAATTGAGCTGGGTCGATAGCCTTACTCGTGGTTATCAGCATGAGCCCAAGCATTATTAATGTATAGCTACACTTGACAGTTGGAATAAAGGTTAAACTGACAAATGAGCCTCCCAAATATGGAAGCTTAAACCAGATAAAAGTTTATTTCTCAAGTAAAAAGTAGGAAAGTTAGTGGTGTGGACTAATTTGATGGTGGCTCTTTTTTTAGTGACTAATTTTATAGATATAGTAGCTCCGTCCATTAAGATGAGGAAGGAGCACGATATATGTCAAAAAGCAGAAGCCAAAATTAGCTCAGTGTCAGAAATAAGAAGTAAGACATTCCTGGAGGAGAGTAACTCACATGATGGACTCAGGTGGACTCTCGCCTCCAAGTCTCTCACAGCATAAGTGGGTATAAGAGGGGAATATTGCTTAGAGCATTGAAAATACACCGAATGGAGTTAGCTCGCCAATGAGTCAGTGGCACATCCAGACCCAGAATCCAGGTCTTGCACGCATCGCTTTCAAAGGGCGTAGCGGTGAGACAGGTTAATACTCCTATTGCAAACTTCTTTATACTCAAAATAGTGAAATACAGACTCATTGTCTGCAAAGCCCAGTGATTTGCTCTCAAACTCCCTAACCAGATTAAGGGAGGGAATGTGCTGGTGGACTTCAGCAGGGAGGACGGGATGTGTGTTTGTGTCCAACTGTGTTTGAGGTTTGTGAACTATTTAGTACAACAGTGACTGGGCATTTATTTATTACATTAAGTGGAGCTTTTTGAGATTGAATGAAAAGCACACATAGAAGCCTAGTGTAGAAAGTTAGGCTCTATTATAACATAAATGTACATTATATAAAGAAAAAATTAAACCGAAAAAATAAGGGTTTTAAATCTACAGATACACTGTGAAGCTTATAAATCATGGGAGAGTTGAGAGTAATGGGAAAGGACCCAAGACGGCTCTGCTGTTCTCTGCCTGACCAGAGTCTCCGTCACGACCACCAGGTCTTTGCTCAGAACATGCTTTAGCCAGACAGATGAGAAACAGAATGGTTCTTCCTTCCCCCGGCCTCAGAACTATGGCTGTTCCAATACCATTGATCCCCTGCTTCTGGTTTTAAGGACCTAGGTAGAGGAAGAATAATTTGGAGGAAAACAAAGAGAAGAGGATAGGTGGGATGGTCCGAAGCATTTGCACACACTAGGTTAAGAGTTACATTAATTCAGACTCCTCTCCTAATTCAGTCAAAACTCCAGTTTATAGTGATTTCACAGATGGTCACCCTGCACTGGTCTGCCCTTATTGTACGAGGTGCATTAAATTGTGGTGTTCTGGTGCTGGGCTTCTCATTTTGGGTACTTAGTTGTTGTTGTTTTGTTGTTTTTTAACAGCTTACTGTGAACTATAGTATAGTTCACATACAATACCATTTAAAGTATAAAATTCAATTTGTGACTTTTTAGTAAGTCACAAATATGTGCAACAATCACCACAGTCAATTTTAGAATATTTTCATCACCTCCAAAAGAAACCTGGTACCTCTTTAGCTGTCACCTCTATTAGCCAGCCCCTGCTTCCCCATCTCCAGGCAACCACTAATTTACTTTCTATCCCTTAGATTTCCTTATTTTGGACATTTTATATAGATGGAATCATATACTATGTCACCGTTTGTGACTGATTTTCATTTGGAACACTGTTTTCAAGATTTATCTATGTTGTAGTATATATCAGTACTTTATTCCTTTTTACGGCTGAATAATATTCCAGCGCATTGTTATACCACATTTCGTTTATCCATTTGTCATTGATGGACATATAGGCTGTTTTCTCCTTTGGAAAATTATGAATAATACTGCTATAAACATTCATGTACAAGCTTTTGTGTGAATATACGTTTTTCTTTCTCTTTCTAGTAGGATTGCTAGGTTGTATGGTAACTCTGTGTTTAGTCCTCTGCAGAACTACCAGACTGTTTTCCAAATTGGCTGCACCATTTTACATTCCACAGCAGTGTATGAGGGTTTCAATTTCTCCACATTCTTGCCAACACTTGTAATTAACTTGCATTTTGATTATAGCCATCCTAATAGGTATAAAGTGGTATCTTGTTTTGCATTTTTCTGATAACTAACAATATCAAGCATCTTTTCATGTGCTGTCAGCCATTTGTATATCTTCTCTGAAGAAATGTCTATTCAGATCTTTTGCTTTTTGTTTTTTTAATTGGTCTAGTTGGCTTTCTATTGTAAGAGTTCTTTATATAATCAGGACATAAATTCCTTATCAGATATGTAATTTTAAAATATTTCTCTCATTCTGTGGGTCACCTTTTTGCTTTCTACATATTGTCTTTGGAAGCACAAAAATTTATCATTTGATTAAGTCTAACTTATCTATTTTTTCCTTCATTGCTGGTATCATATTCAAGGGTCCTTTGCCAAACCCAAGGTCATACTTCTGATTTCTTCCAGTTGTTTTCTAGTTTCGGCCTTACTTTTAGGTCTTTGATCCATTTTGAGTTAATTATTGTATATGGTGTGAGGTAAAGATCCAATCTCAAGCTTTTGCAAATGGCAATTCAATTGTCCCAGTACCATTTGTTGAAAAATCTTTTTTTCCTATTGAATGGTTTTGACACTCTTGTCAAAAATCAGTTGACTATGGACATATGAATTTATTTCTGGAATTTCAATTCTATTCCATTTATCTACTTGTTTATCCTTATACCAGTAACACACTGTTTTAATTAACATTCCTTTACAGTAAGTTTTGAAACAAGGAAGTTTGAGCCCTCCTTCTTTATTTTTTCTTTTTCAAGATTTTTTCTGGCTCTTCTGGGTCCTAGAAATTCAATATGAATTTTAGAATCAGCTTATTAATTCTGCAAAGAAGCCAGCTGGGGTTCTGCAACGTATTGCATTTAATCTATAAACCTATAGACCAGTTTGGAGAGTACTGCCACCTTAACAATGTCAAACTTTGTGATCCATGTGCATGGAATGTTTTTCCAATTATTTAGGTCATCTTTAATTTCTTTCAATTATATTTTGTAGTTTTCAGAGGATAAGTTATGCACTCTTTTGAGTCAGATTTATTCCTAAGTATTTTATTTTATTTTTGTTGCTATTATAAATAGAATTGTTTCTTAATTTCATTTTTGGATTGTTTATTGCAAGTGTATAGAAATTTAATTCATTACTGTATATTGTTCTTGTATCCTACAACCTTACCAAATTTGTCTATTAATAGATTTTTAGTAGATTCAGCAAGCAATCCCCAGATGCTGTGCTTATACTTGCCTCAAAAGGCCACACCAGAAACCAAGGCTGTCTACATTATCAGTCTCAGCAAGGAGCACCTGATTCACTGAGGATTCACCTGGATATGGCTTGGGTGGAGCCGTGAGTTGGGAGAGGCAGGGTTTCAGGGAATCTCCTGGGCACAGCGAACTTTGTTATCCAGTTTAATGATGTCATGGCAGCGTGTGTCTGCACACTGGGAGCGGAGAGGACTCAACAGGGAGCAATGGATTCTTCAGGCACTTCTGTACAGAGTGAGTCTCACCTCAACCCTCACTCAGACAATGTCTCCCTGTAAGTCCCTGGTGCCCCCTGCATGCAGTCAAATCAGCACTGGTACTCAGGGCAAGCAGGTTTGTCACTGGAAAAATTTTCTCACAGTGGCAACCCCTTTAAGAGGCTTCTGCCGCTGCCTCCATCTCACTCAGCAGCTCAGGATCAGGGAACTGCATGTCTTCACCACATCCTACTTTCTGCCATTGAAGGGTGCTTTCTTGAACTTCTCCCTACTTGTATGACTTGTTTCTCTAGATTCCAGGCAATTTTTCCTTGCTGCTGCTCCTTGTTTCCATCACAACTTTGATTTGGTCACCCAAGGGATGAACAGAGCCTCTATCATCTATGCCATTTTTTCCCCTGAATTTTAACTTTTTGCTGATTTTTTTCACTATATTGTTTTAGTTTTTTAGTGGTTGCCCTAAGGTTTACCATATATGTCTTGTCTTATTAGAATTGGCTTCTGGTCCATTGATATATAGAAACATTATGCCTATGTAACTATATTCCTCTTTCTCCCTTTTTCTCATATTATTTTTGACATATTCGATCTATTAATGTCACAAACCCAACAGTACATTGTTATAGTTATTGCTTTATAATGTATAGTCATTTTCTTAGCCCAGTAGAGATTTGCTCCAACCCACCTCCTTTGTGCTATTGGCAAATATATTACACATATCCTACATATTTATGCTATAAGCCTCCAAATACATTGTATACATATTATTTTATACCAATGTTTTTAAATCAGTTAAGAGGATAGGAAATGTGTATTTACACTATCTCTTATAATTACATAATTGCCTTTGTTTATCTGGGAAAATCCCTATTTCACCTTTATTTTTTAAAGACAGCTTTGCTGGATATAGAATTCTGAGTTTACAGTTTTTCACTGAACATTTTGAATATGTTATTTAACTGCTTTTGGCCTTTATTGTTTCTCCTAAGAAGCCAGCTGTAAATCTTATTAGGGTTTCTTTGTAAGTAATAAGTCATTTTTCTCTTGCTGCTTTCAAGATATTCCTTTTGTCTTTAAGTGTCAGCATTTTTGCTATGATGTATCTCTTTGCATTGATCTTACTTTCTAGTCTGTTGAGCTTCCTAGATGCGTAGATTAATTGTTTTGCAATAAACTTGGAGATATTATGAATAACCTGGATGAAATGGTCCAATTCTTTGAAAAATACAATCTGGCAAAACTCATACAAAAAGAAATAATTTTAATGGGCCTATATCTGTTAAAGAAATTAAATCAGTAATTAATAACCTAAAACAGGACTTTAGGCCCAGATAGGTTCACTAATGAATTCTACCAAACATTTAAGGAATAAATTATGCCAATTCTCTACAAGCTCTTTCAGAACATAAAAGCAGAAGAAATACTTCCTAACTCATTTTATGAGGCCAACATTACCCTAGTACCAAAACCAAAGACATTGCAAGGAAAAAAAAAAAACATACAAACCAATATTTCTCAATAATTTGGGCAGTTTTCAGCCATTATTTCTTCAAATATTTTTTCTGCTTTTTTTTCTCCTTTCCTTCTGGTACTTCTGTGTGTATATTGATATCCCTTTTTCTCTGCTCTTCAGCTTGCATGGTCTCTATTGACTTATTTTCAAGCTTATTTATTCTTTCTTCTGCAGTTCAAATGTTACTGTTGAGCTCCTCTAGTGAATTTTTTATTTCAGTTATTATATTTTTCAACTCCAAAATTTCCATTTGGTCTTTTTAATAACTTCTGTCTCCTTATTGTTTTTCTCTATTTGATGCAAGGTATTTGTCATCATATCTTCCTTTATTCTATTTATTTTTTTTAAGTCTATTTCTCCTCCCATAGTATTAGGCCTCTGACATTTCTCCTCAAAGAGACCCACCTTTGGGTATAATCATAATTATGCTTAGATGACAATGGTTTTGCAAGGGTTCTCAGCTACTCCTTTTCTGACCATACCCGGCATTAAGCTCCATTAATTGGTGGCTGGTTGCTTCACTGTTTTCAACAATGCCCATAAATTGCTCTACAAATTAATCCAATCAAATGTGGCTCCTTTGAAGAAATAGTTTCTGAGGTCAGTGTTTGATATTTTTCTGACCTCAAGAGGATTCCTCCATGGGGACTTATTCTGAGTTTTGGCCTGCAAACTAGCAGGATTTCAGTTTAGCCTGTATCTCAAATCTTCTCCCAATTGCCTTTCACACAACTTGCACCATTTGTGAGTGCATCGTTAGGCTTCATTTTCTCCAAACGTTATTGCAAAGCTTCAATTTCTTTGGGAAAATATAAGAACTATGTGCTTTTTTATTTCATATGGCCTGCCTTTTTCCCTCTTCCCAACTCCATTCTCCAGCAAAATATCCGAACTAGGGTTCTGGAACTGGGGCTAGGGACAATGGCAAATTTCTCTCTGAGTGACAAGCTCACTCTGAGAGCTGAGCATTTGGTAGAGAGGTAGAGGCAGCCAGAGTTTCTCTCAGCTTGTATCTTATGGCATGGAACCACCACCCCACGAGCTGGGGCAAGAGTGACCAGGGTCACAGTCTTAGCATGCCATGCCCTTCATTCCAGAAATGGAAGCTGGCTGGCAGAAAGGAGCCTTACTTCTCAACCAAACATATCTGGAACTTAGTCTCAGCAACAGGTAGCTATGGACAGAATGAGAAACACTGCCATCCAGCTCCTTGGCAGAGAAAAGGCCCTCTGTGTACTGCAGGGCAAGGGAATCCTGTGTTTTGGTTGTAGAAGTCTGGAGTGCAGTTTCCACTCTGTTGAAAGTGGAGTAGGGAGTAGGGAAGTAGGAAGCAATCTTCATTCAAATACCACAGATTTTTTTTTTATTACCAAATTTTCATACATTTTTTTGAGTAGAGAGTTTTTCCCTTGCTTTTTTTTTCTAAGAACCATTTCCAGAAAGTTTTAATGCTGTTTTTTAAAATAGTTTTTTTTATCAGTTTCACTGAGTAACAGGTCAGTGGAACTCTTCATGCTGTCAGCTGGAAGTTGATCTTCATCTAGTAGTTTTATTTTGAGTGTGTAGCTTTTATTAATACCAACTTTATACAAATAACAAAGAACTTCCGGCATGCGCTCTTCCTGGTTACATCATGGACTAGAAATGAGGTGTTAAAGTTCTAACCCCCAGTACCTATGAATACAATCTTATATAAAAATGGGTCTTTGCAGGTGTTATTAAGCATAACTGGATTAAGATGGTCCTAGTCCAATGACTGATGTTCTTATAAGAAAATGGAAATGTGGATAGAGACAGACACACAGTAAGAACACCATGTGATCACAGAGGCAGAGGTCAGAGTGATGGGACTGTCAGCCAAGGAAGGCCAAAGACTGCTGGCAACCATCAGAAGCTTGAGGAGGCTGAGAAGAGTTTCCTGTTAGGGTCTCTACAGAGAGCATGGCTCTGCTGACATCTTGATTCCAGACTTCTAGCCTCCAGAACTGTGTGAAACAATAGATACACAGACCATTTGGTAGCATTGTCCAGTGGATAGCTGCCTTGAAAGGAGTTTCCAAGAAAAAAAAAAAAAAAAACCATCTGGAAGGGTCATTTTTATTCTGTTTCTCATTTAGCGTCATCCCTTTTCCTTTTTGTTTCATAAATCTGTCTTCATACTGAATTTCTATAAATTACCTACCTGTTCAGTTATTTCTTAAATTTGGGAAATCCTTGGTTTCAAGAAACTTGTTTTAGAAGTGCACAGCAACTGCCATACCCCTAAATGTACAATAACCCCAACTCACTGTTTAACAAGACAATAATTAGTCCTTACGTTAGCATATCCTCCAAGACTTCTTTTCAGATTCTCTTCCCTTTGGTGACTGTGTTACTGCCTGTAAAACAGCAAGCATCGCTAAGAGCTAAAGAAAGAGGCCATTCAGAAATCTGATTAACCAATGCCTTTCCCTTCCTGATTTGGCATAGTTTTATTCTTAGAAGCAGTATATAAAACACACTGTTTGCAACATTTATATTTTTAACACCTAATAATTTACTATTTTATGAAAATCTGTTTCAACAAACCCTTTTTCAATTTATTTCTTGCATCTTTGTGTCTTTCTACAATGTGGCTAACCCTAAATCACAGTGAAATTTAAGAGCGCCCAGACTGATGCATATAACAATGAAGGAAAGTTTCAAATCCAAGCCAGTATTGTAATATCTTAAATAACTGATGGTTAACTTTTGTGTCTCTGGACAAAGACATTTTTGGCTCATATTCAAATGTGATCACTATGTGATGCTGTGCACGCAAAAGCTTCGAGCACCTTTGGATTGTCTCACACTGTGAAAGGTGTTGGACTGTAAAAGAAATAAAAAGTATAAGAGAAAAGGAAGAGAAGAGGGGAGAATATCCAAATGAGCAACTATTTAGAGGATCATTAACACATCTCTCCCAAGTCTGCTATAATTCTTAGGGGAATGGGCAATATCCTAACAATGAAGACTGAAGTCCAAAGAACAAGGCAACCTAAAAGTGAAATGTTTGCCCTGGGATTCCAAGAGCATTGATGAGCTAGTGTGTAAAGAGACTCTGTGTGTGTGTCTACCATTTGAGCAGGAGCTGGAAAGGAGAAAGTCTTCTCATCTGGCATTCATCTTGAGATCACCACCCTGGTTTTCTCCACCCCTTCCTTTTCCACTTCCTCAACTATAGCTTACCATCACTTACTTACTCCCTCAGATGCCATCCAGACACATAATTGTGCTCATACGGCTAACAAATCTAAAGAAAAAAAATATTAAAATATTTCTTCATAGGACTTACATTTTTTATTGTAAAAATTATCATTTGGGTTTTATTTGACACATATCTAGAAGTAGAACACCCAGCCAGTGGCAACTTTTTCAATCCTATTGTTCTTCTAGGACACTAGTCTTTCTCAACATCTGTTAGAATCGTGGAGGCCTAAAACCACAACTGATTAAAATTCTTCTCTTGTTCCTGAAAAACTAAGATGGACCTAGATTGAGTAAGACCTTGACTCACAGGCTTAATATTTTTTGGATAATGTGAGACCTTGGATATTTTTTAGTAATCTGCCAATAGTGAACAGGATTATTGAGAAGAAGACACTCAAAGCTGAAAGATCCCTGAAGAGCCTGTGGACAGAACCAGAGCCAGGAGAAGGAAGAACATGAACAATTAGGGTCTGTGGGAGTGGAGAGTGGGGAAGAATCTGTGCAATTGTTAATTGATGGACTTGGGGAATCACAGAGAGGGAAGAGAAAGCAGTGACTTAAGAGACTGTGATCCTGGCTGGCAGAATTGTGAATCAGAAAGCCTTCTCGAAGGCAGCATGGGTTGGCTTTTGAAAAGCACCTCAGGAATCTACTTCACCTAAAAAGCCAGAATTGCCTTTTGATATGAGTAAATGTCACAAGAGCTAAAAGTCCATTTGAAAGATCAGGTGAGATTTACCTAGCATAGTGAGTTGACCTTAAAGGTAGTCCTTTGGGAAATGTGAAAAGATGACTGCTTCTTTATTTGGCAACTGATCTTCTTCCTAGGCTCTAGCTAATCAGCATATTTTAGGGGTCTTTTCTCATTATTTCCACTGTCCCTGAGGATCTTGCCCTATAAGCAGAAACTCTGTATCCCGACTTTTCAGTACAAAGCAAGATATAAATTTTTCCACTGACAGTTAAATGAAATTCTAACTTTTTTGTGTCACCTGTTCCTATACTCTTTCAAGATGCAAATGACTTTGGGAAAGTTACTACTTTATACAAATCTTTCTCACATTAGTGTGAAATGATTTGTTAAATAACTTTTCAGTCTGATGGCCATCTAAGACAGGCCCAAAGGAAACAGCATAAAGGAACTGCCTACAAGCGGGAACACAAACACTGACGTATCAGTGATAGCACTTTGTGGCAAATAACAGAGAGCAAGTCTAACTTGAGCAGAAAAGGAATTTATAAGAAAGATTTAAAGATAAATGTTATTGGAAGGCATTATATGAAATGAATGGGAAGACTGGAGGATCAGCTTCCAGGAATGGCAAAAACAATGAAAGGGTACAGAAAAGTCACCCCACTGGACTTGCTACTGGGGACACCACCAATGGGATGGACCAATGGACATCCCTACCAGGTCACTGAGCCCTCATTGACACACCTTTTGTCTCTTGTCTCTAAAGTCACCTCCATGAGTTTTTTTAATGTCACTCTTTCAAGAGCCCAAGGCCCAAATAAGAGATTCAGACTGAACCAGTCACATTTCTTGCCTCACTTCCAGAAGATAAGTGGCTAGAAGATCTATCTATGTACAATGGAAGGCTTCAATCTTTCATAGGTCTTGGCTTTTCATCCAAAAAGGCAGGCTGCTCAGTGCTGGTCTGAAAATATGGCAAATGTCCCCTACAATAGATAAAATTAAAGAAGGTGCCAGAGTGCTTGGGCCTCAGCTATATTAAATCCTTTTACATATGTTAATTTGTATGCCCAAGGAGAGTTTATTATCTATAGTTTTATAGATGAGGAAACCAAGATTCAAAGAGATCCAGTAACTTGCTAAAGGTCTCACAGTTAGAAAGAAGTGAACAGAGATTCCAATGTGTGGATCCAACAGGCTGAGGAACTGAGCAGCGCTGGAGTGGGGGTGGTCTGGGCAGCAGGAGTTTGTTTGTAGAGCAAGGGGTGTTCTACTAGAAGCACTGGGTTTGGAGAAGGTATATTAACTTGCTATAGCTCCTCTCGCAAAGTGGATTCAACAACAGAAATTTATTTTCTCTCTCAGTTCTGGAGGCTGGAAGTTCAAGATCAAGGTGTCAACGGGGTTGGTTTTTTCTGAAGCCTTCCCTTTGGCTTGTAGTTGATCTTCTCCCTGTGTATTCACAGGGTCTTTCTTCTGTGTATATCTGTGTCCTAACCTCCTCTTCTTGTAAGAGCACCATTTAGTTTGGATAACAGCCAACTCTAATGACCTCATTTAATTTAATTACCTTTTTAAAGGTACTGTCTCCAAATATGGTCACATTCTGAGGTACTTGGGGTTAGGACTTCAACATAAAAAGGGGAAAGGAGGCACACAATTCAGCCATAACATAAAAGTAACTAATCAGAGAACCCCTTCTTGGAGGAGCATGTCAAAAAAGGAAGGACCAGAACAGAGAACCTCAGTCAGCCTCTATTTCATAGATCTGATGGATGCCTGCCTTATCTGGTTTCATCGTCATTCAAACTGTTGGGTCTATCTATGGCCTTGTTAAACCAAAGGCAAGGTGTTCCCCATTGATTCTCACTAAAACCTCCTAGCTCCAGGTTAAAGTATCCTTCAATCAGCAGCATTTTTACCTATTACATGCAGCAGAGTTCTGTCCATTTCCAGCTACTGCATTGCCAAACCTTTGCCAAAAGATCCACAATCGGGGATGCTATAAATTGAAATGTGTCTCCTTCAAAATCATATGTGGAAGTCCTAACTCATAATGAGATGGTGTCTGAAGATGGGAACTTTGAAAGACAATTAGGTTTATATCTATCATGAGAGTGGGGCCCTTATGATGGGTTCGTGCTCTTATAAGAAGAGACAGCGGAAAGCTCCCTCTTGCTCCCTGCCATGCAAATTCACAGTGAGAAAGCCTCGACTACGCGCCAGGAAGAAAGTCCTCACCAGAAATCAATCATGCTGGCACTTTGATCTTCAACTTAAGCCTCCAGAACTGTGAGAAATTTAATTTCTGTTGTTTAAGCCACCCATCATATGGCATTTCATTATGGCCTCCTGAGCAGATTAAGACAGGGAGAGAGGAGCTCTCACACCAGCCCTCTGCCTTTCCCTGCCTCAGCCTCCATAGCTGTCTCTGACCTGATCTTTTCATCTATCTTTCTGCCTCTTCCTTTTAAGATCTTCGCAACTGAATTCATTTCCTAGGGCTGCTATAAAAATAGCACCACTAACCAGGTGCTTAAAACAAAAGTTTACTCTCTCATAGTTCTGGAGACCAGAAGCCTGAAATCGAGGTGTCAGCCAGACTACTCTCTCTCTCTCTCTCTCTCTCTCTCTCTCTCTCTCTCTCTCTGGAAGTTCTAGAAGAGAATACTTCTTGCCTCTTTCTGCTTCTGGTGGCTCCTTGGCTATAACTGTATCACTCCCATCTCTGCCTCCATCTTCACATGGCCTTCTTCCTTAAGTGTCTCTGCATCTCAAATCTTCCTCTCCTTTTTCTTATAAGGGTACCTGTCGGTCATTGGATTGAGGCCCACCTAAATCCAGAATAATCTCAAGTTGGCACCTGCAAAGACTCTATTTCCAAATAAGGTCACATTCACAGATTCTGCAGGTTAGGTCTTGGACATTCTTCTGGGGCCCACTTTCCACCCACTCTACCCACACACCTCCCCCACCATAGCTTATTGTTATACCTCCAAATCCCTGCTGACCTCCTTCCCAGGCCTTGATCCCAGAACCTTGGGTTGGATTGGAGCCAGGCATTGCTGGATCAGGCATTGCATCCTGTCCTTGCATTAAGACTCCAGTACTTCAGGAGGACAATTTTTTTTTTAGTCTCCAAGTAGGAACAGTCTTATAATGAGCCTTACACTGGGAAAGGAATAGTTTACACATTAATTTGAGTATTTTCATATGAAGAATATTTAGCCAACTGGCAACGTCACAAACCTGCAGACAAGTCCCAACAGCCAGCATTGCCTTGTTAGGGATTCATTGATTTTGGGTGGCCCAGATTCCTTTGTCACCTATGATATGATCAATGTGGGCCAAGTTCCAAATGCCTTTGGCTGTGTTCAGAGTGAAGAAGAGAAGAAGAGTTAAATGGCACCCCCACTCCCTGAATCTGAAGGCTTTATTCATGTGTCCCAGAATTTTTTTCTCCTCTGAACAAAACATCCTGTACCCAAGAAAAAGGGCAGTCCCCAGCTGGTACTATTCCCCATGTCCCACCTGCCTCCTGGCAGCTTCTCAGAATGGAATCCTCGGGCAGCCATGGACTTAGCTCCAGGATAAAAACTCTGCCCCATAGCCGGGAGTGGCTATTCTTTCAGGCATTGTCAATGAGTGCTTGGTAACTGTCTTCATCAGTGGCATTCAGCCTAGGAAAGAAACGAGCACAGTTTATCCAAATTGTCCAACTGAAAATGGCTCAGACTAGAGGGGCCGCTCTCGGCCCAGTCGTCACCACTCTGGACACCACTGTTGCCTTTTATAGAAACATCCTAAGGTGGGTCTTTCAAGCCCTCCTTCCTTCAATCCTACGTTTCCTCCATCATAGTCAGAGAACATTTGTTTGAGGGGGAGGGCTAAAAAAGCAATGGCTGTCCTTTTAGATGGAATGTTTTGTTGCGGGACATTTCCCTCATACAGCATCATTTTAAAATTTGGAGCTTTAACAAAGGCTTAGGTTACTGTCTTACTGCTTGATAAAAGCCTGACCTATTCAGAATTATTTAGACCCAGGATCTGTTGAATACTAGCATGATTTGCTTCATCTCCAACTCTGGTTCTGTTTTGAAAGTGAGGGCTCTTGACATGAAGATCTCACCTCTCTCCCTCTCCCCACTCAACTCCAAATGAGAGGTGAGGTCATTTCACTAGAAATGTAGCAGACAGTGAGGATATAACAGAATTGTCCCAAATCTGGCTGAGAGACACTCAGGTGGGCCAGTTAACGACTTCAGGTCTTATGGCTTAATGAAAATTTATGTAAACATGATGACCTGCATACACACATTCCTCTCCCAAAACCCCATTAAAGTGACAGAAATGAGATAAAAAGACATCAGCACACAAAGGCAAAGAGTACATGAAAGGCATCAGGGCAGGGATAGCTCAACTAAACTTCTAAAAGTAGCAGCCAGATCTAGTGGTGATTAACTGAATAGGCCAGTGGAGGCAAGAGAGCCCTCATTGCAAAGAGCCCTCAGCACAGGCCACAGGTGAGCCAGGGGTTGTGGGCAGATTCACACTGCAGAACCCAGGAAGTCTCAAGAAGTGGAGAGTGTTTCTCATAGGGAGGGTACAAGTGGGCTGAGAACAGGAGGATTCAATGAAATACTATATAAGAAGTTATGGGTCATCTTGCCTACCCCACATAGCACAGGACCATCCCTCATCTACAAAGGGGGATCACTCTCTAGAAAGGATAAAGCAGAGAGTCCAAGCTCATGAAACCAGACCCAGAAATACACAGCAGATAAGGTCAAAGTCAAACCCTGACACAGCCTGGAACAGCAATTGGCTTCAGGCTCTAAAATCCAGACTGGGACCCTCCCCTCTTCACCCCATCCATGGCAGAAAATCAGAGAGTCCTTTGGGGAAACTGATCAGCCCCTGAACCTTGACTGCAGATAATGACTTTTGAGGGTTTCTCAACAAAATAGCCAGTTATCTTCTGGGAAACTCCACCAAAAGGAAAACTCTTTCCATCACTATTTTACTCGCTCTTAAATATGTAAGAACTGAAGGAGTAGCAGATATTTGAGGAAAGTCTTTGTGAATAAAGACAGAAACAAACAACAACAGAAAAAAAAGGGAGAAGAGAGGTAATATAGAGATATAAATATCTTTTTAAAATCTATAATTAATTTTTAAATGAGAAAAAATAGGAGATAAAGCATCCAGAAAACAAGATCAAGATGCCATCTGAGGAAGACTATATAAAAATGATAACATCAATTTTTAAAACTTTATTATAAAAGTTGTAAGAGAAAATTGAACAAATGTCTGTTTTAAATGGAGGACATATAAACAAGGGATTGGAAAATAAAAGATAAAATATGAGAAAATTAAATTAGTCTACCGATTTTGAGAGCTAGTCTTTCTTCACTCTGAGTGAAGAAAATAATCAAAAAGTAAGTAAGTAAGTAAGTAAGTAAGTAAGTAAGTAAGTAAGTAAATAAATAAATAAATAAAATATGAGAATTTCCGAAAACTGAAGGACATAAGATCCTTATTGAAAAGTCCCACTAACTGCTTGGCACAATAAATAAAACAGTCAACAAAACACATGAAAGCAGATCACCTTAAAATCTCAGAATCCTGGGAAAAGTGAGAAGACTCTACTATGTTCCAGAGAAAAAGAAAGGGCACCCAGAGAGAAAGAGAGGGCACCCACAAAGGGTCAGGAGTCAGAAAGGCATTGGGCTTTTCAGGAGCAAGACAAGAAGTCAGAAGAGTAAAGACTTCAGATTTTTTCCAACCTAGAATTTTCAGCCCTCCCAAACCATCAATCAAGATGTGAAAGTTAAAAAAATACATTTTCATTTTCAGACATGCCAGACTCAAGAAATCAAAAAAAAAAAAAAAAAAAAAAAAAAAAGCCAGAAAGCTATTGGAGTGTGTAATTCACCAAAGCAAGAAAATATACCAAGAATGAGGAAGATGTGGAATCCAAGAAACAGGCCATCAAAACAAATGAGAATGCCTAGGGTGATGGATGAGAACCCTAGGTCAATGACATTGGCTCTACAGTCAACCTAAGGAAGCACCATCCATACTGGAAGAGGTAAGAGAAAAGCTCTGGAAAAGAAATATATTAGAAAAGGAGAACTGAGTAAAATACCTGATAGGTTAGAACAGAAATCTTTAGAACTATAATCACCTAGAAAAATATGAATCACGTAGATTACTTGATGTGTTAGAATATTTTCGAAAAATTTATACTAAGACAAAGAATTCGAGGATAAATAAATGATAATGACACCACAAAATTGGGAAATGAAAAAATGAGGCAATTATAAACTGACCAGGAAAAGCAATAATAATAGTATACTACATGGCTTAGTTGTTTATAGAAGAATAATATTACAAAAACAGATTTGGTTTAATCAACAATCTATAGAGAAGAATACTTTGGGAAAATGTGGGGAGGGGTTTATGAAAGGAGTCAAGCTTTACATTCCATAATGAGAAGTTAATAGATGGTATCTGTTATGGACAGAATGTTTGTTTGCTCCAAAATTCACATGTTGAAAACTCGCCCTGCAATGTAATAATATTGAGAAGTGTGGCCTTTGGGAAGTAATTAAGATTAGATGAGATCATGAGGATGGAGCCCTCATGAATGGGACTAGTGCCCTGAAAAAACTCATGAGAAAACTTTCTTCCCCTCTTTGCTCTCTACCATAAGGGCACAATGAGTTGTCGGCAGTCTGCAGCCTGGAAAAGGGTTCTCACCAGAACTTAACCAGGCTGGCACCCTGATCTCAAACTTCCAGCCTACGGAACTGTGAGAAAATAAAATTCTGTTGTTTATAAGCCACCTAGTCTATGGTACTTTGTCATAGTAGCCTGAATGCACTAAAACAATATCTAACACTGTAAAATGAAAAAAAACAGCAATGTAAGCTTATTATTTTACAACATGGAGGTAAACATCAGGAGAGAAAACTAAGAGTTAAAATGTTTGCCAAAGGAGTGGGAGTTGGGAGCGCGGTGGGTGAAAAGGGGTGAGCAAAAACTGCTTCGCTTTTTGTCGTTGTTGCCGTAACATTCCACTTTTAAAACTACATCCCTGTATTGATAAAAATGAAAATTAAGTGTGATTGTTAAATGTCTGTTGGAAGTCTGTGGTTTTTACACTTAGGCAAAAATTCAACTAACATAAAGAAGTATTTACTAAGTACTTGCCTCATAACATGGCAAGTTTCAGGCCTCAGAAAAATGGTTTAAATTACACTCCTCCTTAGAAAATGTGTTTTGACATACATTATCAGTTTTGTTCAGAAAACGTTACAGAACTCCTACTGTGTACCATATCTCCAGTGAGATAGGTAAGAAAGCTCTGTTCTCACCTGAAGTAAGACCTCAGTCTGGCTGGGGAGGTCGGGTCATGGAGTGCTGGAGAGAAGAATATTCTGAGGCAGCCACTTTGACTCAATGCTTCAAACGTTTCTTAAGCCAATGCACCCACTAACATTACCTGAATAAGACAGACTTCTTCTCTCTGTGTTATTTCTGACAACCTTTCTTCATGTCTAATATTTATGTAATCAAAGAAGTATAATAAAGTTTGGGTTATGTCTATTAAAGCTGAGTTAGCTTCTAAAGGTATCGCTTGCCCCTCTAAATTTTCATCATAAAAAGTTCAGAAATCTACATACCATCGAATACTAAGAGAATTGTTAGAGATGAGATCGCAGCCTGAAGCTCAGGATAAAGAATGACATCATGACCCAAAGATTTCTTACAGCCACAGCTGCTAACACAGTGTCTAATATATTGAACACATTCAGTCAAATTCCCACCTCCTCTGGAATCAAAGGGAAAACATGGTAGTGGTTCAACAGTAGTAGCAGCTTCTTAGTGCACCTCTCATTCTCCCTCTGATCATAGCTCCTCCTGATTTCTTTCTGGAAACTGCACCTTTCTCTCAAACCCTGGGGAGCTTTGGGAAGACATAAGCCACAGCGCCCTGCCCTGGAGCACTGGCTCATGATCAGTGTGGGCTAAGAGGGGTCCACACAGAGTCATAGCATCCTCAGTGTCACATCAGAGCTGCTTCATCCATGTCCTCCCCCCCTCCAGGAGGAGGAACATTGAAGAATATTAATAACCATGGCCTGTTGAGCTCTTATAATACTATTCTAAGGATTCCCCATGTACAAAGAGCAACCCTCTGAGCCTGGCTCTGCTATATCCCCATTTTACAGGTGCAGAAACTGAGGCACAAAGTACATGCCGTAATTTTCACAACCAGTCCCCAAATCCAAACTTTCAATTAACGGGCAGAGTAGAAGCCAGAAATGGGAGATGGGACTTGAGTCCCTTGCAATGGAGGCAATTCTCACTGATTCACAAGCTCTGACTGATATACATTCTGTTTAAAACATAAGCCAAGATCTCTTTTTAACCTAGAGACTAATTGAAAGACAATGGCATTACTAATATAACTTCATAGGAAAAATAAGAGAACTTAAAGTACAGACCATTCAAAATCAAGTGAGAGGAGGAAAGGAGTAAGACAAGCTGACTGCCTCCCTTACTCTTGGAGTGGCTGTGTCTGCGTGGGGTACAGCCAGCTTGCAGCAGTGAGAACTGAGGTCAAGGCTGACCTTTAGATGATGGCAAACAGAAAGGAATAACTTGGGTTCCTCATAGTATTATTTGAGCTATGAAATTGGCCAGCCCTAGAGCCATCTGATATCCTGATTTACGGTTATGTTAGATAATGTTTCCTCATTAAGTCATTTTAAGTAGTGTTTTCTGTTAGTTGTAGCCAGTGTGTCCTATGTGGTACTCCCATCCTCTGCCACAGAAGAGCTACATGATAAAAATAGCTGGTATATATAGCTTCACTCCAATTTTTGGTGGCTGTTTTCTCATCTGAAAAATGGCCTAATAATGCTTATTATTAGATCTTTTATAAGAAGAAGGGTCGTGTATAGCACCTGAAGCAGTGTGGACACTCAGTACAGAGCAGGTCAGGTTATCTGTATTGACACACCATCTTTGCAGGTTGGTATAGACCCATTTGAGCTTTGAGTAGATGCACAATGCATTAATCTTGAAGGAAAGTAGTACCAGTGTAATCTTAGGCTCTGTGACAAGGAGACTGGGACGTGAGGGTTGAGGGCAGAGGGACCCAGGTCCTCCTTGTGAAATGATGATCCCTAAAAAGGGCAAAAGAATATTTAGGTTTATGCCTGCAAAATTATTCAATTATGAATTTGACGTCTACGAAACATGTGCACACTCACCATGTTTTCTTATAGATTGGCTATGCAGTTAGAACCCATCTAGAAAGGCCCCCAAAGTTTCTAATCATAGTCTAGACCCCGCTCAGGTGAAAATGCCTTGAAGGCAAAGTCTCCAGGATAGTCAGCAAATGTTACACAGGGACAACATCTGGTTCCTATGTGTTTACATCATCAAAAGGCTCAAATTTGTATAGGAAATGGAAACTGGGCTGCTGACTCAACCTCAGAAAGCCTCCTGATTTCTGACCAAGGCACTACATCAGAGGCCAGAGCGATGGACTGCTTACATCAACCATCTCTTAGCCCATTGCCACTTTGAAACTATTCCCCAAAATAAGCAACTTCGACTTTTGCATGGAGTAGTGTTTTTCTCAGATGATTTGTTCTATGGGTCTATGGGTTCATACAATTGGCTCTGCACAAGTTCTAGAGTTTACTCCAACAGTTCTTTGGGACTCCAACCACACACAGGGTGGTCTCAATGGAGCTGTCAGTCACGGCCCCTCCTCCACCAGGTCTGAGACTGGCCAGAAGTCCCGTCCACAGTAACTGCTCCAAGAACGGATGAGTAGTTGAGGCTGCTTCTCCTAAATTCATCTGGAGAGCAGGGGTTAAACATTAGTGAGCCCAAGAGTATTTTGTTAGAATTGCATAACATTCTCAAAAGCAGAAACTTTTACATAAAAAAAAAAATCCAGATGTCTGGTGTTTCTTGAAAATTGGAGGATCTGGCAGTCTGGGTCATAGCTCTGAAGTGGCTGTAGCTGGTTGCAGAATCTCTGTGTGTCACAGTGCCCACCCAGTGCACTGGGCCTTGTCACATAGTTGTATTTCTTGCCAGGCCCTGCTCCCACCTCTGTGGAACTGCTGGAAGAGACTGTCAAGTGGGCGCTTTTCCGTGCAGGGAGAAAACCTGTGCCCAGTAGGGAAGAAAGGGATATATTTAGAGGGTGGCAGATCCCAGAAACTGCAAGAGCACACCTAAGGACACAGGAAGCGAGTGAGCAGCTCTTAGGGATTTAGCTGCTTAGGCCCTCATGGTCATGCCTGGGCCAGAAATCTTTTTTCCAAAAAATGTTTTCGGGCTTCTCGGTCAGAGGGACAGCTTGTAATCACTCCAATGCAGAGACCTCAAAGGCTCTGGCTTTGCAATAAGTGGAATTTGAGGCTCTTGAAACCCTGTCTCTGTTGTACCTTTTCTCAGGGGGGGCCTGGCAGATTTCTCATGTGATTCAAATGTGCAATAAATTACAGAAGCAACATGAAAATACTTTTCTCCTTCTCTTATGAGTAAGCTGTAAAACAAAAGTGCTGGGACATGGCAATTTAAAAGGAATAATCTGTACTAGTTGTCAGGGCTGCGTTTACCCGTAGGAAAACCTGTCTTCTATTTCAGGCTCCATTGGTTTTATGTATCAGGGGATTCGATCATAGGGCAGACTGCTGGCAAGTGCTAATGGCATCTGAGTTTTTTTTCTATTTGGGATATTTTGTAGGTTTGTGAGGCAGCGTGTGTTTTTGTGTTTCCCCACACCCTCCTTCCCCCAGTTTCTGAGCTGGGAGCTAAGGCACTCAATGGGTGCATTTGCAACTTTTCAAAGGAAGTAAAGACAGCCGTAAAAGGAACTGATGCTTTTTCTGGGACTGTTTACAGAGAAGTCACCCCTGTGTCATTTTCCCTCCCAGGGAGGTCCTTCCCTTGATTGCTAATCGTCTGTGTACTTTAGCCATGTGTGGTGTAAGCTGTGGTCCAGGCCCTGAGCAGTCCCTCCGCCCTCACCCCTCCAGCCTGCAGCTTTCTTTTGACTCCACAGAACACAGCAGGCTGTGCTGGCCGGGCCACCCAGGGAGCAGCCACAGCACAGTTCTCATGCATAGGCCTCCCTGGATTCTCCACGCTCCCCTCGACTGGCTGCCCCCTACCAAGACAGCCCAACAGCCCTCCCTGACCTCCTGCTCATGACACCTTCTCTAGCCTTCCACCCCAGGTCAGCAGCACAGCCACAGTGCATTTCTCTCTGAACCTTTCTCAGGGCCAAGGAAAAGCGCATGAAGGGAAATGGACAGAGGGGTGGCCACAGGAGTGCATGACCTCCAGCCTCACAGCCTGTCCACACAGCACGAGCCAAGGACATCACTGACATATCCAGGAAGGGTGTCTTTGGGAGCCTCACATGTGACCCTTGATGGCTCAGATCACTTGAGGAATTAAAAAACACTCTGGAAGCTTGTGTGACTGGCTGGAGCTTAGGGACAAAGGGAGTGAAGGAAGGCAAGGCCAGAGCTAAATCATAGAGCAGGTTTTCTAAGGACTAAGAGAAAGGGATTGATGGGGATTAGTTTTATGTCTCACAAAATCACTCAGGCTCAGTATGGAGGCCAGCTGAAGGAGGAGCAAGGACAGAAGTCGGGAGGCTGGCATGGGGCTCTCCTGGTCCTCCAGGGAGAGAAGGGGCATGGAAGAGGATGGTGTTGGGCCTGGTATGGTTCAGCCAAAGCCTCTGCCTATGGGGCTTATGTTCTAGAGGGGCTACCAGATAGGATAACGATACATAATACAATAAAGTTTCAAGTTGGGAGTAAGTCCTGTGACGAAAACTAGAGGAGAAAGGAGAAAGCAAATGAGGAAAACTGAGGCTCTGAGAGAAGCGGCTGACCCAGGATTCAGCTAGGAAGTAGCAAGTTGACCTACCCGCTGTGGCCTTCCCTTACCACCTCCAAACCACCTATTCACTAAGCCTCAGCTCTGTTGGAGTCATTCTCTCACTTAGTTTAATGGCTTTCCATTGCTCTTCTAATAAAAATCAATATCATTGCATGGCTCTCCCAGGCTCACCTAATCTGGCCCCTGCTTTGGGCTCCAGCCTCACCACGAAAACCCTATCTACCCCTGGGTCTCAGATGCGACTTAAACATGACTTATGCAGGAAGCCTTTGGCCTCCCTCTGATATACTTCCATAGCAACCCTTTGTAAAACTCATTAGGCTTGCAGTTACAATTCTCCCTGAGTATTGCAGGAGATCAATTCTGGAATCCCCGCAGATAACAAAATCCAAGGATGCTCAAGTCCCTTATGTAAAATGGCATAATATTTGCATATAACCTACATTCACATAGAGGCTTCAGCAGGTATGCCTACACTTCATTGAGAGGATTCAGCATAGTACTTGGCATGTGGCAAGTTCAAATTTTCTTTGGGGACTTTCTGGAATTTTTTTTTTTTTTTTTTGATCCACAGTTAGTTGAATCCACAGATGCAAAACTCACAAATATAGAGGTCCAACTGTAGTTGTTTCATGCCCTTCTTCCCTGTGGAATAGTAAGCGCCATGAGAACAAGGACAGAGTCTGCTTTGGAAGTAATTTGGCTTTCTAGTTCTCGAACACACATTAAAATAATGGAAGTATTATAGTGTAATCTAATTTTTTCCCTTTTCCTAAAGGATCGCTGACTGCTGGTTAAGGTCTTGTTTTTAGGCTATAAATGTAAGCTATACAATATAGTGACTTGGGTCCAGTAAACATCTTTTAATGGTTGAAAACACCCATGCTCTGTGTGATGAAGTGTTGCCTATCTTCATTGACACTTGTCTTAAGGCAGACTTTGACTCCCACCGTGTGCTGGAAAAACGTCAAGAGCAGCCCATAGGCAAGCTCTGCAAAGCTCCCACCCACAATTTGGTGCATCTTATGATGTGGCAGCGATGAATTATGAGATTTGGAAATGGTCAGAACTGCCCGAACCTCCTTCTGAACCCCACCCCAGCAGGCAGTTTCTTCTAATCATGAAGCATTGGGGTGATGATGAAAGGGTTACTGTGTTATTAATTACAGACTTTCATGTACACTACTGGTCCTAAAAGATGTGCAGGGAGAAGTGATAACAGACATGTCTCAGCCATGTGCTCAAATAGCAGTTGATCTATAGTGTCAAGCTGCATCTTCAGATACAGAGATGCAGCAGGTCTATGTCTCTCCCATTTTGGTGTCCTGTTTCCTATGTAAAGCTGTTATGCCTGCACAAACAGCCACTCCTAACTGGAACAAACCCTATCACAGCGTAATTTAATTCTCCAACTTGAGTAAGCATGGAAATTCCCTGGGGATCCTGTTCAAATGCAGATTATGACTCAGGTCTACGAATGGGGCCTAAGACTCTGCATTTCAAGCAAACTCCCCCAGCAGCGATATTAATGCTGCTGGTTTGTGAGCAAAACATGAGTTTTGGGTTTCAAGGCCTAGCCAGCTGGCTTTGGGCAGCACTGGGAGGGGACCCCAGGAGGGAACAAAATCTTAGAAATGGAGGTGATTTCGTTTCTAAAACATTTCCCCATTTCCTATCTCTGGGTCTCCACACCAGTTTAGTCATACTCTTAGTCAGTCGCCTTCACCTTAACCAGAACTAGTAAAAATATGTCCAGGTCAAGCTCAGAATTAATTCAGTCCCCAGGCTTCTGTTGTCTACCTCTGGAGCTGGAAACTTGTCCAAACTTTTTTAGCTTTCCATGGCCTTTTCAGACTATTCTTGTTGATTTTTACAGAGAAAATAAGCAAATAGTTGGCTAATTCTGCTGTTCTGTTAACATTGTAAATTGTGGTGGAATTTCTGCTTTAGCTCAAAATATCCACAGCCCTTACTCTCCAAAGTCAGCATTTTAAGCGGACCCTCTGCCACGCACCTCCACATTCAGTTCTGACAGTCTGATAGTCTTTTAACGTTGAGAATTGTAGGCCAAGATGTTTGTGTTTATGTCCCAATCCCAGGATAAATAAATAGCTACATGGTATTGAAATCACCTGTCAAAATATCCACTGCAGTTCTGGGGCACAAAGAGAAGTTTCTTGGTGTGATTAGCTTACTTGCTGGAAGAATTCAAAGGCTGTTTATCTCATTTAGTAAAAAAAAAAAAAAAAGACCTGTAATTACTGCATTTTGACCCCAAAGCAGGCAATTACTTCACAAAAGCTCTCCCCAGGAAACCAGACATTAGCCTGGCTAATTAGGCTGACCTCACTTGCAAACCACTCTTATCACTGTGCACATGGCAGCCTGGGACCTGAAGGACTGCCGCTGGGCCCTGGGCCGACCAGCAGAGCAGGCTGGCGGTGGCACCGCACTGCGTTGTGTCGTGTGTTTTTACTACTTACTTTTATGTGCTCCTTGAAGCTCAGTCCTCTTTCCCAGAGACAGGCTCTCTTCAAAAAGAAAGGGCGCCAGACAAACCGATCTTCTTTATTGCACAAGGAGGAGGAAGCTGGAATAAAGAAAAAAGAAAAGAAAGCAACCGAAGTTGTAAATTCCTCCCAACATAGGAAATTATTCTTCGCCCTTTAGGAAAACGGTTTGTTGTTTCAGCCATTGCGGCATATTTCCTTAGCCCCCTTTTGTCTTTCCACACTTTGGGGACAAAATCTTGTTTGGGTTCTATGAGGCTAAACAAAAAAAAAATTTTTTTTTTAAATATTACAAGCATGTAGCATTCTCTCCTAAAAAACAATCAGACATCTATCTCCCCAAGGAGCACTGCAAAATGGGTCACAAAATCATCATGCCCTTTCCACACGTGGAAAAGCACACAGAAAGATAGCACGTGTGGTTCTAGTTGATCAGTGCTCAGCCACACCCAGTGATCAAAATGGTCTTATTTGGCTTTTAACTCCAGGGCATCCCAGCAACTGACACAGGAGTTTGCACTTGAGAGGTTTTAAGGGCAGAAATGGAGTAGGTGTTTCTTTTCCAGGGGTGCAGACTAAAGGTAGCCCCTGGCCGATGCAATGACAGGATGCCTTGGAAAATGAAGAGATGGTTTATTTGGTTTGGGTGGGTCTCAGAAAGGAGAGGGAAGGCCGAGTCAGTTAAGTCAGCTTTGCTTAGGGGTCAGGATGGCCAGGGTGAGTTATTCCTTTCAAGTGCAGACCCTAGTGGTGTTAAAGAAAAAAATTATTCTTACGCTTATTAAACAGTAAGGAGGAGTTTATTCAGGCTGTGGCAATAGATACCATGACTATAGCAGTGGGGGAGACATGGGGCTCAATTCTGAAAACAGCCAAGACAACTAGGTATTTACAGACAAGGAGCAGAGTGCAGGGTCAATGGATGGAAAATACTAAAAGGAGACACCAACTTAGGATTCTTTCTGAAGGCAGGTCAGGGTGATCAAATTTGAGGGTGGGGATGAGGATTTTGATTAGATATTAAGAGTGATCAGATATCAAAGGTGGTGGGATTCTCACTAAAATGACTTAGCAGGATTCTTGTTACAGCTGCACAAGGCCTGAGGAAGACAGATCCCAAGGGTGAGGCCTGGTCAAGAAAAGAGCACAGAGGCATCTAACTAAAGTTTAGTCAAGGAAAGAATATGTCAGTGAAAGTCAAAAGGCAAAAGGTACAGGAAGCATCTGGACTTTTTCCTAGTGGGTTTAAAACGAGGACCAGAAATGTAATGAAGCAGCTCTGAGCCAGGAGAGCTGGGTGTTCACTGGTGTGCATGCAGCTTAACTGGTGTGCTGCTGGCTTCTAGATGGCTAAACGGCTCCAGCTGCCTGGCCACATGAGAACTAGGTAGAAAGCATTCCTGGAGGCTCCTGATGCAGAATCTCCCTGGCTTCCTACAGCTGATCAAGTCAAGACATTTTGTGACTTACACTCAGAACAACTAGTAGCATTTGGTACTGGATTTGCAACCAGGCAATTGAATGCTTACCCAAATGTACCTTTATGACACTATGAGATTCCCAGAGGACAGTTCCCACAGGTGTATGGCAAAAGCAAAGAGTGATGCTACCTACTCACTTTCACTGAAAGGAGTATGGGAGAGATAAATAATTACAAAATGGTAATACCTGCATTTTGAATGACCTTTTTAAAGGCATGATGCTGTCTTTCAGCAGTTCCCTATCTATCTCACCAAACTCAGGGCAAGCTGGCTGAGCCACGCAGGGCCTATGTATGTATATGTACAAGCATGCGTGTGAGAGAAAGCGGATTTTTTAAAAAAGCTATAACCATGACTCTCACAGAACTATAAAATGAACATGGCCAAAGATTTTATTTACTGAATTATAATTAATGAATCAGTAAGATATTAGAAATGGTTCAAAGAACCCAAAGAACAGATACATATACAGGCCATCAAGAACACTGAACTAAATTTGCTTCATAGATGCCAAGGAGACTCCTTCCACAGCATGGAAGAAAAATCATTGAGACCTCCACCCACATGCAAGTTTTGTCTGCATTGCTATCTGTTCTCTACAATTTACATAATTCTAAAAAGCTCAAAGACAATTAAACAAGCAGAGACTCCATAGAGTCAGATAATCTGTCAGATAATGCCTCCATTCCGTTAAAGGTGCCAGTTATCTTTTTGGTCTTTATCTAAGTCTCCCACATTTTTTTCCTAATATGTAATACACACACACACACACACACACACATTTTCTCATTTCTATGCCCATGTTCTTTACTTTTTAATAAAAGCACTCTTTCTATTTGTTATCTGCAAATCCAAATATGATTTACCTGGCTTACCTAGAACTAACAAATCAGCATCTCTGAGGTGGTACCCAGGACTCTGCATTTTCAACCAGCTTCCCCAGGTGAGTGTCTGATGCACAGCCATAGGCACCCCAAGTAAGGAATGCAAGCCCAGCCATTCAGGGTTTGGAAAGTGTTCCTACACACCAGACTCGTGAGGACATGGTTCACATTGGAGGTGGGTTCTGCATTGAAACTTAACTACAAACAGGATTCAGAGAAAATTGCAGAAGGCATTCCGGCAAGTGAGAAGTCTTGGGGAAAGTGTAGAGAAGTTGGGATAAGCATGGGAATGCCTGGGGAGGCAGGAATTTCTGCCTGAGCGAAGTGTTGAATAGGAGGGAAAAACTGAATAGATGCGTGTGGCAGATGCAAGTTGCTTAAAGGGCAGACAGGAGGGTCAGACTCAGTCCAGAGTTGTTGCGCATTTTTTTGGCAGAGAGTTAAGAAAAACAGAAATTTAAGGAAGGCTTGTGGGGACATAGTATACAGCATAGAACCTGTTCTCTGATAAGATGAAACCATAAACACACACTTGATTCTAGAATGTGCCTCTTCTGTTCAGTATGGGAAAGGGGTCTGCGGTGTGGTGAGGCTTCATTTCAGTCTGGGAAAGGGGAGAGCAAGAAGTAGCCCATTTCCCTAAGTATAACCACTGAGAGACTAAATACACAAGCAAGCAATGGCCAGACGATATATAAAAATAGAACTTCACCCCACCATCTCTATCAACCACCCAGGAAACCAACCCATTATCTACAGTCACCAGCCCAGGAAGCCAGCCTGCTGTCCCTAAGGCTTACAGGCAAACAGACTGTTCTCTCTGGCAACTGGTCCAGGAAGCCAAACAACACCCTCTACAGCGGTTGGCCCCAAACAGCCAGGACATGGTTAATAACCGAATGTTTCTCTGATTTTTGTCTTTGTTTGCAGTTTAGGAACAACCAGAGAGAGCCAAACGGGCACCCCTGACCAATCACATGGTATGCCCCCTGCTGGTTCTTCCTCCTACACGACCCCACCCCCTACACACACACACACAGCCTCCAAATAGGGCACACCTGAAGCTGTCCCTTTTCTCTACTAAAAGCTTTTCCAGCTCTTCTGTCTGCCTTTGAGCGTCTGCCAAGTCTAAGTGATGGTGGCGGACTCCCTTGCTAGAGCAAGTTCTAAATAAACAGCCTTTGTTTCTCCTTCTTGGGTGGTCTTTGTTTATTTCCATGCTGCAAATAGTCATCTATATTTCTCCTCATCCAGCATGAAATGTTTACACCCAAGAACCTGCCAATTTGAACACGCAAGGTCACTTTTACTATTAATTTAACATGCTTCATCCACAGGTGGAAATTATCATTGACATTTATTATTTCTACATACCATATATCTCACCTATAAATAAATAATTCCATTAGGCAGCTGTAGTAAGTAAAAAGCAAAAGTAGGAACTTAGAAGATGGGTTCTAGTCTGAGCCTTGTGTTATCTTTATGTTCTTAGGTTAAATTTTTCAACTTTCTGGGTCTTTGCTTCCTGTTCTGTGTGATGAGGACATTGTCGTAGATGATAGCGAAGGCTCCCTGTAGTTCTAGCAGTCTGTGACTTTATAAAGAAATACATCTCTCCTAACATTTCATACACTACTCTCAGAATTCAGAAAGTTCTACACCTGAATCTTTAGTGCGGCTCCATCCTTCACAGACTAGGTCTTTATCCATTAAGTTCTCTCATAAGAAGAGATGAAATATTGCCATTTTCGATAACATGGATGGACCTCAAGATAATCACGCTAGTCGAAATAACCAGACAGAAAGTTGAAAATTACATGATATCACGTATATGTGGGATAGAAACCTAAAAGCAACAAAAAAGCAGGACAAACAAACAGAGACTCATGGACATGGACTGTAGGCTTGTGGTTACCAGAGAACTATAGACGAGTGGTTACTAGTGGGGTGGGTAAAGGAGGTCAAATATTGGGTTTAGGGAGAGGGTGAAGTGGGAAAAAGGGGATCAAATATATTGTAGCTGAAGGAAACTGGACTTTGGGTGGTAAACACACAATAGAATATACAGATGTCAAATGATAATATATACCTGAAAATTATATAATTATATTAACCAATGTTACCCCCAAAAAAACTTAATTAAAAAAATTTTTTAAAAAACAAATAGATTTTATTTTTTTGTTTAAAAAAATCCAATTAAGTTGTGTAAATGTACTTGTACATTGAGACTATTGATTCCCCCTCCCCCCACCATGGGTCAGTGGCATTCAATAAAGGGAAAACAGCCTTCTGAGATATTGAGATGATAGATAGATAGATAGATAGATAGATAGATAGATAGATAGATAAAATTTTTTCCCAAATGTTTCAGATTGTATAGGAAAATGGATTAAAACCTCTTTTCATTCAGCTCCAAAATTTTACTAAGTATCCACTCTTTGAAAATCACAGCAATGAAGTATTTGGTGGTGAAGAGATTAACCATTTGGTTTGTGCCTTGAGGATCTTATACACTAATTGGAGGAATATGAAATTAGCACTTGTAAATCTAAATTTAAAGTGCAGATACCAAAAAATAAGTCTGAGCAAGTATAACAAGTGAGTGGAAGGAGAGAAATGACTGAATGACCTTGTTATGGTGAAGGTGGAATTTGAGCTGGGTCTGAGGAATGGATAAGATTTGCACAGGTGGACAAGAAAAGAGAGAACAGACATCATTCTAGAAAGAACAAATGGTGTGAACCAAGAGAGAATTAGTTGCATTTGGAACACTACACGTAGCCACATCAGACTGATTTCTTCGCGAGAACAGAGATAAATACAATAGGAATAGTGACTTCAAGCGGAAATGCATGGGAGCACAAATGCCAGTCTGAAAGTTTTAACTTTTCTAACTATTGCGAGGCATCATTTTAGTTTTTTGTAAATCATATTATTATTTTACTTGAGCCTGTAGTGAAGCAGACTCTTCTTAGGGAATGAAAGAAATAATAGAGTGAATGTGGAAAAGAATTTAACTATGTTTGCCTTTTGTGTATATGTGACCCTATTCATCTCTAGTAATGCTTTTTTAAAAAAATTGTAGAAACAGGTACATAATATAAAATGTACCATTTTAACCATTTATAGGCATATCCTTCAAAGGCATTAAGTACATTCACATTGTTGGGCAACCATCATCACCACCATCTCCAGAATTTTTCATCATCCCAAACTGAAACTTGATGCCCATTAAACAGTAACTTCCATTTCTCCTACCCTCAGCCTCAGGTAACCACTGCTCTACTTTCTCAGTGAGTTTGACTACTCTGGGTACGGCATATATTTAGAATTATATAATATTTGTCATTTTGTGTCTGGCTTTTTAGCATAATGTCTTCAAGTTTCAGCTATATTATAGCAATTATCAGAATTTCCTTCCTTTTTAAGGCTGAATAATATTTCATTGTGTAAATAGACCACATTTTATTTTTCCATTTGCCCATCAATGGACATTTGGGTTGTTTCTATCTTTTGACTATTGTGAATAATGCCATTATGAACATGGGTGTACAAATATATGTTTGAGTCCTTGCTTTTAATTCTTTTGTATATATACCTAGGAGTGAAAGTGTAGGTCATATGGTAATTTTATGTTTAATTTTTTGAGGAACTACAATACCATTTTTCCACAGTGGCTGCACCATTTTACATTCTAACCAGTAATGCTCAAGTGTTCCAATTTCTTTACAACCTCATGAACATTTATTATTTTGTTTTTTATTTATAATCATTCTAATGAGTGAGAAGTGGTTTCTCATTTCCCTAATGATTAACGATGTCGAGAATCTTTTCATGTGCTTTTTGGCCATTTGTATAACTTCTTTAGAGAAATGTCTATGCATGTCCTTGGCCCAGTTTTTAAAATTGGGCTGTGCATTTTTTGTTGTTGAGTTAGAAGTTTTTTACATATGCTGGATATTAATTTCTTATCAGGTAATAGTTTGCAAATATTCTCTTCCATTCTGTGGGTTTCATTTTCCCTCTGTTGATGGTGTCCTTTGATGCACGAAACTTTTTAATTTTGATGAAATCCACTTTATCTGTTTTTCTTTTATTGCCTCTGGTTTTGGTGTCATGTCCAAGAAATCATTGTAAATCATTATAATTCCCCCTATGTTTTCTTCTAGGAGTTTTATAGCTTTAGGTCTTGAATTTAGATCTTTGGTCCATTTCAAGCTAATATTTGTATATGATGTAAGGTAAGGTCCGACTTTATTCTTTGTATGTGGGTGTCCAATTTTCACAGCACCATTTGTTAAAAAGACTATCTTTTCTCCTATTGAATAATCTTAGTGCCCTTGTTGAAAATTATTTGATTATATATAGGAAGGTTTATTTCTGGGCTCTCTGTTCTCTTTAATGTTTGCCTTCTAAGGTAACTAATAATGGTACACATGTTAAGAAACAAAGATGGTGCACTTTACTCCTAAAGGGAAAAAAATTTTTTTTTTCAATAATTATAATAACTTCCAGTGTGAGAAAATGCATCTCTTTGGTTATTTATTTTTGTCTTCAGGATTTCATTTTATTTTTTATTTTTAAATAATTAAGGTTCATAGGAGGTTATAAAATAGTACAAAAGTCCTACGTACACTTTACCCAACTTCCCCCAGTGGTACATCTTATCAATCAATAGCACAGTATCAAAATCAGGAAATTGTCATGAGTACAATCCCAGACCTTATTCAGATTTCATCAGTTTTACATGTATTTGTATGTGTGTGTATGAATCCTTCATGCTACCTCTTTATAGCCATACCACCTTCCTCCCTTTCTCCCTCTCCTTAATCCCTGGCAATTACCAAGATTTTCTTCATTTCTTTGATTTTTTTATTTAAAAAATGTTATATAAATGGAATCATATAGTATGAAACATTTGATATTGTCTTTTTTCCTTAGCATTATTCCCTTGAACTCCAACCTAGTTGTTGCATGTATCAATAGAGCTTTTTTAATTGCTTAGTAGTATTTTATGAAATGAATGTTCTAGTTTATCTAGCCATTCATTTATTGAAGGACTTTTGGGTTGTTTATAATTTTTGATAATTATAAGTAATGCTAATATTAATATTCCTGTGCCTGTTTTTATGTGAATACAAATCTTAATTTCTGTGGGATAAATGCCCAGGAGCGTGATGGCTGGGCCATATGGTATGTTTAGTTTTATACGAAATGCTAAACAGTTTTCCAGAATGACTATACCATTTTACATTCCCACCAGTAATGTCTGAGAGAGATCTAATTTCTCTATATCATCACCAGCTTTTGGTATTGTCACGATTTTTCATTTTAACTATTTGCATAGGTGTGTAGTGATATCTTGGGATTTTTCAAGAAGAGTTTTTAATTTGCTATATATCAGTTCACCTACTTTGAATTACTGTCTTCTTAGTTTCACTTTAATAGAGAAAACTGTTCTTACATTCTCTTCCTTTTCCTTTCTTCATTATTCCTCATGAGACTAAAGTTGTGCAGAAAAGTGTCCCCATTTTCTCTTGGATTATATTGTCCTGATGATGCCTCAGTTATCACTTTTCATTTGCTTCCACCATCAGCCTTGTAGTCAGCAGGGAATGAGAGAAAGAAGCAGCTGGCTGGAGGGCTAAGAGGAGTGGGTCTGTTCTTTATGCCTGTGTATATTCACTTTCTAGTCACAGCTCAAGTTGTTTTGCTTTCTGCTGCTCAGGGAGAGAGGGAAATGTAAATGTACTTGCTGTTGTTTAAGCCTCCTGGACAGAAAAAGTAAAGGCAGCTGCACTGCCTTTCCCTAAATAACCCCTTTGAGAGCTCTTCAAAGATGATTTACACATTTCAAAGACTTTTAAGTTAGAAGGGGTCCTGGCAAGGCCCTCAATAAACATTGATTATGTGCCTACTGTGTGCCTGGCTCTAGGATTACTGGGTGAGACATCTGCATACTAAGACACCAGACTCTCCCTCTAGTATAAGCAGTTACATGTGAGGTGGGTGAAGTGCATATGCTGAGAGGTGAGCAAGTGGCTTTTTGTAGTGGGGAGGATCTCACAGCTCACTGCCTGGGAATCACAGAACTTTATGAACAACTCAACTAGAGCTCCTCCAGCCTGACAGAGGCTGAGAATCGCGTGGGGTGCCTGTTAATAATAAAATTCCTGGGTCTGGACCTACGCAGACTGATTCAGGACCTCTAGAATAAGTGCCCAGGAAGTCGTGTTACTATCCATCTGCATCATGGAGTGAATCGTTTCCCCTACCCTCCAGAATTTCTACGTTGAAGTCCTCAACCCCAACATGACAGTTTTTGGAGGGCCTGTGGGAAGTAATTAGGTTTAGACAAGGTCATGAGGATGGGGCCCTTGTGATGGAATTAGTGCCTTTATTAAGAGACACCAGACACACATGCACAGATAAACTTCTATGTGATGACGCAGTGAGAGGGTGACCTTCTACAAGCCAAGCAGAGAAGCCTCAGGAGAAACCAAACCTGCTGACATCTTGATCCTGAACTTCTAGCCTCCAGAACTGACAGAGCAAGAAGGCAGCCATCCACAAGCCAGGAAAAGGGCTCTCGCCAGGAACACAGTCAGCCAGAACCTTAATCTTGGACTTCCAGCATCCAGAACTGTGAAAAATACATTTCTGTTGTTTAAGCCATCCAGTCTACAGTATTTTGTTCCAGCAGCCAGAGCAGAATAACACAATATGATTCATAGAATCCTCATGATTGGGAACTATTGACCCAATTCAGCCCTCTCATTTTACAGGGGAAAACAGTGAAGTCTTGTGAAGTTAAAAAACTTCATCTGGTTTTCCCACATCTAGTGAATGGCCCAGTCACTATTAAATCCCAGTTATCCAGCTTCTAGACTGTTGCTCATGCTACCAACTCAAAGATGACAATTAGGTTTATCTGCGTGTCAGCTCTGGTTGATTACTGGTGGCTGCCAAGAGGAGCATGACAGGAAGGATTCTGAGGCCAAGTCCAGGCTCAGCTGACTTGGGCCCCATGACCACCAGCAGGGAGAGCCTATGAGGAGCAAGAAGCAGCATGGTATTGGTAGGAAACTTGGACCTAGAATCTGGCTACCTAGGTCAAAGAAAGGCCCTTGTCATTTAAACTCACTGACAACAGTAGAACTTGAAGGTGTGGTCCATGGAACCGCAGCATGAGTATAACCTGGGAGCTTGTTAGAGATGTAGGTTTTCAGGTCCTACCCAGACTTACTGGATTGGGACCTCTGGGAGAGGGGCCGACAAATCTGTCCTGATCCTTATGCACACTACAACTTGGGAAATGCTGCACTAGAAAATAATATGTGTCTCTAAAGAGTGACCAATGAGAAGATGTCATAACCTAAAAAGCACTTTGCAAGTGTGAACTAGTGGAGGTCTTGACAGGGGTCTTGTTTCTGCGGACTCGCTGAGGAGCATCTGCTCTCCTGATCTTCCCTGTGGCCTCAGTATTTAGCATGGCACCCCTCACACCTACTTCTCCTGTGGTTGTGTGTGGAACAAATGGAAACCCTCAGAGACCTCCGGGAACATAAAGATGTTTCTCGCAGCCTTCATCCCTCATAACCAATGAAAGCATACCAGAGCTGTGTATTTTTAGTTCAGAACATCTGTATTTGCCAGCTCCTAGCTGCTTCTAACCACGTGGCCAACGCTGCACAGCTACTACACCCCTTTATTATAAACCCTTCCATTTTCTGTTAAGTAATGTGTTTGGAAGCCGGAGTGAATCAGAGACAGTAAGCATTTGATTGCTTACATTATTTTGGTTCAGACATGGCTCACGGCCCAGGACTAATTTATTTATTTTTATATGGTACATTTCTGTTTCACTTGAGAATTTGCCCCCGCCCCATTCTCTCTTCTAGCTACTCTCCCTTTGCCCATCCCACCCCCTTACCACCCTTCTTCCCCAGTTGTGAAAGATGCCCCATCAGCAGCCTCCAAGCCAGAGACTCTGTTCTCTGCCAGTGTGGTTCACTCGCACGTTCCTGCCCACCCACGACCTCAGACCTGACAGGAAGAGACCACCTACCACCAGCCCAATGAAGACGTGTCTTTTCCATAAGCCAATGAGCTTTATCCCCTTGAGTGCACATCTAACCATATGGGTGTGGGTCTGGGCTCCTGCAAATGGAGTACCCTTCCTCCAAGAACCACATAACCTAGACGTGAAGATCACAGCAGGTTTTTGCTCACTGTCACCTTGGGGAGGAAAGCCAGCAAACTGCATGTGATAGAATCAATATCTTATTATAGGACCCCTGGTTGCCCTGCCCCCATTTACAAAAACAGCCTGTTCTGCATATGGGATGGAAACTGTGTCCCTGGCAAAACACAAAAAGTAAATATTTAAAGGGAAAAAAGCACACACAAGGAAACAAAATGCCTTGCATTTATGTTTCCATGGTCTGCCGCCAAGCACCTCCCAGCCTCTCCCGGCTCGTGTTCAGTGTGCCATATGGTTTGAGACCAGTGGATTAAGCCCCTCCACGGTTGTGAAAAACATCAGTCCATTTGGTCTGGCCTTTCTCTCCCTGCATTTGTTGTTCATTTGCGAGTTTCTCACATCCTTCGGCTGACTGCTGTCAGTGTGTTTACAGGTTTTAGATTTCTGATGGAATTTGAAAAAGCACACAACACAGAGCCTGCTGCAGACCATCTCTGGGAGGAGGGGAGGCCACTCAAGGGTGCCCAAAGGAACATTTGTGGGCAGAGCCCTGTGACATGTGTGACCCAAATGAAGCTCACATTATAATGCTTCAATGATGATTACTTTCCCCTCAAAACTTGGGCCCCCAAAAAGTGATTTTGTTTGTTATCCCCAACTTGGCATTCCCTGTGACATCACTGAACTAGCAGCTTGAGAGGTATGTTAAATCAGGAGTGGGAAGAAGAGGGACAACTGGCCAGTGTTGAAGGGAAAGTTAAGAAAAACTGGAACAGCATGTGAGCCATGGACCACCTGAAACAAAGCTGTGCCTGCTTCTTACTTTGTGATAGAACAGGGAAAGACATAATACAACCTCATTACATTTTTATTTTCAGTTTTGCTATTGCTGTTGTTGTTTTGCATCTTCTAGCCTGGGCTCATAGAGAGGGTGTCGCTCTCCTGATTTGGAAAGATACAAACTTCACTTTTTTGTTATCATAATCCTTGCCTTGAAGTTGCAAGATTATTGTAGCAAAGGGACCTTGGGACCTAAGGAAGACTTTTTCCCACCCCTGGCTCCACCCTGTCCTGTGGTCCTTTGAGTACTTTCAGGTTAGGTTTTTCTAGGGCCCATGATTTGATAAAGTGTCCTACGTGTCACAATATTTCTAGAGTTATTGACATACGTGAGTGCTGTTCATGAGACCAGAAGTGACTAACCATTATTACCCCTTTGTTGTATCCCAGTAGAGAGGCACAAACTCTAACTGTTAACAATGCTATGAGCCAACACAACCAATATGGCTACATAAGAATAGAACAATGTGCGCAAAATAAAGTGAGCCCCAGAACTAGCATGAGCGATCAGTAAAGGAAAACTCAAAAGAAGTGTCCCAAGTCTGAGAGGAAAGCCTCATTTCGATCGAAGTTAGGAAGAAGCCTTCCTCCTAATGTCACAAAAAGACAATCTTAACTATGACGCATATAAAACAGAAATGAAGCATGACGTTCTTTCAAAAATACCAACATTATTTGAAGACAAAAATTTTCCTCAGCATACAGGCCTGACCATAACTCAGAGGCGTTCACAGAAGTTTTTCTCTTTTCCTCAATTTCTAGATAATTTATCATTTTAAATTGGCCTTTTTTTTTTTTTTTAATTCTAATAGGTACCAACAGATTGTTTTCTCAAAGTGTAAGCCAGTTCAGACAACACCAGCATCAGATGAAAAATAAGTCTCCCCACGCCTGTATGGGTACTGAATATTATCATTGTTTTTATACTTTACCAACCGGCCTGGCAGATCATTGGATCTCTTATTGTTATACAATATTCCCCCAACCATAAGTGTTACTGGGTATATTTTCAAATGTTTCATATTTTTTTTCATTTCAACTTCAATAACTTGACTACTTTCCTACTTTTTAAAATTTTTGCTCAATAATTTGTAAGAAGTTCTCAATATTAGAGATACTAATACTCTATCATATGAGTTTCAAATATTTTCTCCAGTCCTATCATCTCTCTGTCAGGGTTTTTATATTGTCTTCGGCCATGAAAAAATTGTTAATTTTTATGTAGTCAGATATGTCAGATTTTTTTCCTGAAAACATTTTGGTTTTCTGTCTTGCTTAAAAAAGCCTCCCTTCCTACAAGTTAAAAACATTACCTTAGATTCCTGAATAGAATTGCATTAAATTAGGTTTTAATTTAGAAAGTTTTGAGTTTATGATGTTGTGTTCCTCCATTGCAGGGGTCTGCCAACTCCGGCCCATTGCCAGTTTGCCTAAATAACATTTTTTCAGAACCTAGTCACCCTCATTCATTTATATCATCTATAGCTGCCTTTGCACTACAACTGCATATCTCCAACAGAGGTCCTATGACTCACATAGGCAAAAATATTTATATTCTTGAACTTTACAGAAAAAGTCTGCCACCTCTTGCATTGTAGGATTTTTGAATGTCTCTTCATTTTTTCAGATTCTATTTTATTTTTATCAATAATGTTTTATAATTTTCTTTATCTTGCAAAAGAGGTTTATTAGAATTATTTTTTTTCTGATTGTAACATGAATACAGATTCCTTCTAGAGATTTTGGAAATCAGAGTAAGAAACATTTAAAAATTAAAATCTCCTCTGACGTCCCCTCTCCCCAACTCAGCAAACTAGTGTTACTGCCTTGATGTATATCTATTGTGTTTTGTTTCTGTAGGCATACACCCACATACAATCCCATGACATCGGGGTACTAAAGGCATCACATTTTGTTTTACAAATCCCAGTCTAGTTGAGCCTGGGGAAAAGGCCAATGTCGGTCTTTTGGGGGCTCCATCCTACACCTTACATTGGTTATTTTAAATAGGACCTGAGCTATTGTGCTTCTGGGGAAAGGGCCAGGTGTGGTCTTGGCTGCACAGTGGTCACCGTTGTTACTACCTGCCATCGGTTAAAAATGCTGCTACCACCAGATAGCAGTTCTTTACCAAGTAGGCACCTCTGTCTGCTCCAGATGGCACCAGGATGCCCTTCACAGAGGTCCTCTCTGCAGACCATTTGCTAAGCTCTGAAGACCCTTGCTGCCATTCCAAAACCACAGCTAAGTGACCCATCCCCACAGTCACCCAGGCAGCCAACCACCTGAAACCCTTCCTGGAAGCAAGGCTTCCATCCTCTCAGGAAGTCTTGTGGTATCCACCAACCCAACCTCTCAGCCTCCCACCTTGCTCCTCCCCACCCTCGAAGCACAAAAGTTCCTTCTAGCTTTTTCTTCGTAGCACTGAACTCTTTTCAATAGAGATCCACATGGTCCCTGAAACATTTTTTTAAAGGCTGTTCAATTTAATTAACTCCTCAGTTGCAGGCAGTGGTGGGAGCACCTCAAGAGAAAGAAAGGAGATACTCTTGCTTTTCCTTGGTACATGTATAAGAACAAAGTAAAATTAAAAAGACTCAAATTGATTTTCAATTTGAGTTGATACTCTGATACAGCTTTGTAGCCTACTGTTATTTAATGAATGTAATGGAGGCATATTTTCATATTCTTAAATACCCTTATATTAAAATATTATTTTAATGGACATATATATATTATACATGTGTGTTTGCACATATAAGCACTCACATATATAATAATTTCCACTGAAATGTGGGAATGTTCTAACATTTGGCTTTGACCTTGGATTTTTGCCAAAATTTACTTTAGCTTTGGCCTCAATCTTTGGAAGGCCAAGGAACCGAATACTGGCTTTTCCTTCATTTCTTGGGTACGACTAATGACTGTGAGAATCCACAGATTTTCATCATATCTAATCAGAACAACAAAAGTAATATGGACAAAGAAAGATGACATTTGAATTGATTATTAATATCTCAGTATTCATTTTAAGATCTAGACAAGCTTCTGAGTATAACATAGAGAAATGAATAATTACTAGTTCAAAAGTAATGAAATGAGCAATAGATTGTGAAAAATATTAATCTCAAATGCAAAAACGATTGTTAACAACTTTTAATAGTTAAACAAGGAAAGATAAATGGTTTGTACAAGTATTAAGAGAATGTGTTAGCTAAGTAAGCTTAGGAAGAATATTGTTTCTTTTTAGGGCCAATAATCATTTATAAAAATTTTAACAATATAAGGGAAAAATAACTATTAGATTATACTATAATTTTAATAGAGAATTATTTGTCATGGAAGCATTACTAATATTCAACAAACAAACTTTAAGAACTGAATTTAACTTTTGGTTATTGAATTCCACATATGCCATTGATCTTTCAAAGAAAGATTCTATTGAGGAATTTTTAACTATGAAGATGAATTTAAGGCAGAATTTCATATTCATCACCCCAAAATTTCTTAAAGAGAAAAACCTAAAAGCATGAACAACAAACTACATAGCCTGATAAATTATCATTGATTCAGATATACTAAAGAATAAATTACTGAAAAAAAAGATGAAAGTGCTTTAGGTAGATGAGGGGCCCAAAGCATATATTTTTACTGACCAATTTCAAAATAATGTACTCTACACAAATTCTTTAAAATACAATTTCTTATGGTTTGGGGCCTATAGAAACTAAAATTTTGAACAAAAAGCTTATCAAAATGTTGTTCCACTGAAAACTGTTTTCAGTAAATGCAAAGAATTTCTATGATTTACTCAAGTAATTTGGTACTAATTTTCTTCTAGGAAACATATTAAAAAGCTTTTTTTTCCTAAATTATGTTCTGCTCTGCACACGAAGTTTAATAGTGGTACTCAATGTGCTACTTTTGAACTTTTTCCATCAGTTTGATGACTTGGTGGCTTAGTGATGAAGTTGGGTGAGCTTCATCTTTATTTTGTTGCCAAAAGGCCCTGGTTCTTCCCAGCAGAGTAAATTTTATTGAAGAATTATTTATATAAATGAAAAGTTCATCAAGAAAAGTGTTGGGCAATTGTCATGAACAATGAAACAAACTTAGCGAAGGCTACGAGTGATATAGGAATAACAGGCATCACACAGTTGTGTGTATTCTTTAGTGGTAAGTTGAGAAAGCTAATTAAAAGATAAGGCAATACCAAAACCATGTCTATGTCATGTAGTATATCTTCGAATGAAAAAGAATGACGAGAGGAGCCCACTCATTGCTACCTGTAATCATCAATGATTTCAGTTGGAAATGGGCTTCTGTTTGGCTCACACATGTGAACACAGTGACAAGCAGCACTCTGCCAGTGGATGATGCTGATATCAGTTACTGCATTCTTGTATCAAACTTTAAAAATTTAACTATTAAAGTTTTTAAATGACATTGAAACATGAACCAAATTTTCAAGTGAAATTTCAAATGTTTTCATGTAACTCAGAAGTTCTATGATGGCAGTCTGTGGCTTTGATGAAATATCAGTTTACAAACGTGTGCATTCAACCTTGAGGTGAACTGCATATTCAGAACATATGTCTTAGGAGAAGCTTCCGGAAGTAGGACCAGGGCCAGGGCCACAGCAGGACCGTGGTCGTGCTCAGCAGTGTCCACTGAAAAAGTGATGCAATTTGCCAGTCCTGCATGGTTGAGCACTGAAGCTGTTTGCAATGCTTTGGTCTTATAAATTACTTTGCAATGAACTTTCTTAATTAAAAGCAGTAAGTCCTATTTAATCATCTTCTTTGAAATATTGCTGAAAGTGGAATTATGGCATCAAAAGTTCTGAACACTTTTATGCTTTTCAAATTATCTATTACTGTGTCCTCCAGAAAAACTCATTTATACCATCAGCAATGAGTGTACTGCCAGACCCTGGGAGTTATCATTTTTTTCAGAGATCTTTACTAATATGTTAAGGGAACATTGTGTCTTTTTTATTATTTCACACTTCTTTGGCTTAAAAACAAACAGCAAAAACTGCATAGTGTCAGAATGACCATCCATCACTTTCTTTAGTTGAGCCCCTTATGACACAGTTGGATTGCAATTAGGGTGCATCAAGTACGAAATGTATGCAGTTTTAAATTCTAGAGTCACACTTGGCATAGTGTAGTGCTCGCACCATGAGGACAGGGTAACAGATTTATCAGGAAACAGCAGATGCTGAGCCCCCAACTACATGCTCAGTAAGTGGAAGACTGAAAAACTCTAGAGATTTTCAAGCTGCCTTGTTTGGACAAGATATTTAAACAAGCTGGGACTACCTACATCTTAACTTTGTCTCTTCTCCAACTCTTCTCCTGCCAAGCATAAAAAGTTGCATTTGAAAAACTTGAGCTCACGTATGATATGACTGATCTGTAGCTGTTATTGAGTTGCTGCCGTGTTTCACGAATGTCATGTTATGAAACAATCCTGCCAAGTAGGCAACATCTCCAGGTTGTGAATAAGGAACTCGAGGTTTGAAAATGAGTCTCAGGTCAGAAACTAGTGAGGTGGAGAGCTGGAACTCACCTTCGATTCTGCCTGATTCCAAAACCCTTACACTTTTGTTTCCCATACCATGTTGTGTACCAATTACAGCGTCAAATATTCATGTTTTCTCGCCATTCCCAATCTCTCCTCGGGAGTAAAAAGTCCATAATTCTCTCCAACTTCAGTGTAAAAAAGCTACCGAAATTATTTAATTATTTTGGTGACTGTTACAGAACATCTGGTTCTCTTTTTTCCCCCTGTTTATGAAAGGGAAGAACAGGTGAGGTAGTAAGAGAAAAAAAGGGGAGAACCGATGTCCTGGTACAAGGAATCACAGCCTATTACGAGAGCTAACACTCAGCTACTTCGTCTAACCCCTCTCTGGTTTTCAGCTTTATGTCACAGCATCATGAGATGGGCAGAGTCTGGCCCACGCTGTATTTCCATGTCCCCACTTCAAAATGTTTGAAGGCAGGCAATGATTTCTTCCACCCCAGCAGGAATCTCCCTGCCTGGGGACACACTTGGCTCCTTGGGTTGGTGTTGCTCAATGCCATCTTTCTGTGGTTATTTCTGAACAGCTCTCACAGGCCCTTGAAAGCAGTCACTATTACTGAATGACCCTGATATTCTTACTGAAAAACAGACTGTTTTGCCAGCTATACACCAGAATTCCCAGTCTTCCAGGGGTCAGAAATATGCAGTTCTTGTCCAGTCTCCACAGAGAACCCAAAAGAGGCAGGAGTTTGAGTTGCTTACTCATTTCTTAAGTTAAATAAGCAGGAAGGACACTAAGCAACCAATGACTTGCAATCTAATTCCAGAAAAGTCACTTTTAATCACATGATCATAGAGAATTTCCTTAGCATTCTAGGCCATTTATCCCTCTGAAGAGCACATAAAAAATATACGTCCTGGCCCATGGAAATTATGAAGCCTCATGCAAATGTAAGTTACAGATTAGTATTATTTGTAATAACACTTGTCACCACCCAAGATACTGTGTATTTGACTTATTTTGTTCCTTCATTTCCCCCTCACATTTCCCCCAACTCTCCCCACCCCCCAGTTGAATGTAAGTCCCATGAAGACAGGGATTTAGGTATTTTGTTAATTATTGTTTCCCCAGAGCCCAGAAAAAGGCCAGGCATTGAGTCGCCACTTGATAAATACTTACTGAATGAATAACTGATTCGATGATAATACCTCTGGAGAATTACCAAGGTAGCCTATAAAATTTTATTCCCAGAAAACTTTAAGAAAAGGGCAGTCATGACCCTCTCCAAGTGAGTTTAGTGATATACTATTGGGAGGACAGGAATGAAACTGAGAAACCAATGATTACTTTGAGGCCCAATTCTACAGTTTTATGGCTCTCTCTGCTGCAGGCCAGACCACTCACCACCAGTGTTCAAAGGCTGACCATCACCTTCCTTTAAAATGTGTAAAGCTCTGACCCAGAAAATCTTAAAACCATTTTATAGACTGACCCCTTCTAACCCATCCTGGAGGAAAATTTTCATTTACTGATCATAGATTGAGCCACTGGCCACTCCAACACTCATGAGACACTGAGTCTGCCCAGGACTTTCCTAAATAGCCTTTAACTTGGTGGGCCAGCCAAGGCCTTTTCAGGACTCTGGTGACTAGCCTCCAGTGGAATCCAAGGCTACAGTATTCAGTCAGCATTCAGTTTGTACATTCTGTCCCCTCCTTTCTCCCTCCAGGAAAACATATGGTGAGAGCTGCTTTTTTCGGAGCAAAATCTTAAGGGAAAATAAACTTTTCATCTTAAAAAAAGTTCCAGTAAACCCTTTTACTGATTTCTAAGGAAATCACTTCAGAGCTTAATTTTGCATTTCCCAACAGAGTAATCACTTCTGTTACTGAAGAAAGTGCAACTGATGAGGGTTTTGTGACCCAGTGAGTGTGGGCTTGAGGGCCCAGGTGTGGGCGTGTGCACACATATATGTATGAACAAACCAGTGTATATGGTACACTCTTTAATCACAGCATACAATGCTCAAGAATAGTCCATTTGCTTTTCCAAAAATGGCTAACTCATGACATTGTTGACAGCCCAGCTAGGCAGCTTCTGATGGAATTTTTGGCCCTGGAAACACCAGGTGTTGATGGCTCCAGCCTTCATCAGCACCTCTGAATACTAAAAGAGCTCTGTGTGTGTCTGGAGGAGCAGAGTCTGCACACAGAGCAGAGGGAAAGCAAGGTTGGGTTCGATGGGTCTTTGCTTCCTTTGCTTCTCAGAACAAAGACAGGAGTCAAATGCCACAACTGAGGACAGCCAAGCATCAGCCCTGAAGGCAGGAATGCATTTGTAATTAGTGCAAATATTAATTGTGCTGAAACAGAATGGCAGGCCTCACTTTTGTCTCAGGTATGTGGGTCATGTCCCATAGGAAAGCCCTGTTTATCTTTTTGTTCATCGTGTTAAGGTAGGATTTTATTTTTCTCAAGAAAACAATGGAAGTTTCAATAACACTGTTTTCTTGATCTCTCCCCAGACCTTTCTGATGTCAGTTCCACTAATAGAAAAGCTACTTCCTTTAACTTTCCTACAAGCAAAGTCTTTCTTCATGGGCTCAGGTGTGCCTAGCCCTGACAGACAGCCCCAGTGGTGCTGCTCAGGTATTGCCTGATGTCTAGCTCAGCCCTGATCTTCTCCCTGATCTACCCATCTGTTCAGAAATGCAGCTCTCCCGAAGGAAGAAGCCTGGCTTGTTGAGCAGGAAGACCCTCAAGGCACTGTGAAGGGACATCATGCACTGCAAACCACAGAATTGTAGAAAATAGCCATGTCGAGAATTTAGCAACACTCGTGTCCAGAGCAACACTCAGTCATGGATAGCTCCAATTTTTATCATAAGATATTAAACATTTTGGACTTTATCATTCTTCCCCCAAAATAAAAATGCAGCTGCTTTTCCAAATAAAAATAATAGAGCCAGAAGTCAGAGAGAGGAGTGTGTGTGTGTGTGTGTGTGTATGTGTGTGTGTGTGTGTGTGTGTTCTCGACATGGCTTTTGAGAAGCCCAGGGATGTCTTTAGGTCTCCATTCAGAGTTATCTGTAGATGTCATTTGCTCCTTTATCTCCGTGTCCAGTTTTCTTTATGCAGTTGGTATAGCAGGCAGCTTCAGTGTATCAAATTCACAGACACAGACCTGTGGGATACTCTCGTAGAAATGAGAAAAAAGAAAAAACAAAAGTGCCTCCTGTGGGCAGACACAGCCCCTCACCAGCACACAGGGCTTGGCAAACAGAGCAGGCAACTCCAAGTCCCTGTCCTCTGGCCTTCATGTTGTGCTGAAATTTAACAAGTGGAAAAAGCAATGTTTTCCATCAGCTTGGGATGCTACCAGCAAAGGACAATCCAACTGGTGCCTTTCAAAGAATTCTCCAAACTGAAAAACTGTCTTTACTTATCACCACAACTGAAGCCTGCTTGAGAGTTTCCTGGCTCAGGAATCAGAGTCCACATGACTTTCTCTTTGCCTTCTACCCATTGCTGTAACCCATCTAAGACTTAGTCAAGCTCTGGTATATAAAAGGTGCTCAGTAGATGTTCGGAGTTGGCTGAATGGCCTCGCTAACCCAGCACTCTCAGAGGATGTGAACATTTTCCTTCAGCAGGCTATCCCACTTCTGGATTCATTAACTCCTTTGTTTCAGAGAATTGCATGCAGGATGGCTCTCTAAGACTCATCTTGGTTTCATGAAAATCCACAAAAAACAATACGTGAGATCTTCACTCCACATACTTAGCACAACCAAGACCATCCACACTCCCAAATGGTAGAAAAAATTAAATTAAAATAACAAGCCAGGAGCAGTTCAAGTTCATTTCACTCTGGCAAGACTTAAGATCAAGTTAGAAGAGAAATACATGTCTCTAAGGCAAGAAGTCCTGGTGATGTCCCACTGGTCCTGGCGGGGATACATCCACAACCCTGCAAGAGCCCTGCCTGCACTACTACTCATAGCATCCGCATCAAGAGCTTTCAACACAATTGTGGTAGGTATTCTTTGTGGTTACTCCCCTCACTCCACAAAAAAAGAAAGAAAAGAAAAAAGAAAAAAGTTAAGCTCAGCTATGAAAAGACTAAACTGCAAAGACATTTTTTGCCTATAGTGAATCAGTTCCTCTTTTGCTTAGAGCAACTTTCCTAATTATTAAGTTGTTGATAGAAATCACTTCAACAAATGTGGCTTTTCCAACAAAACCAACTCTGCGGAGACAAGCACATCCATCTATGCCATTTACACCCTGAGCCCACTGCTTATCGTAGCTTTTAAGTTTAGGCCATATTAAAATCTGACTCAAGGTTATATAAAGCTAGGGGTTACCCCAACATCATTATGAATGAAGAAGCAAAAAAATATTTTCTTCCCTTGGGAGCTGAACCATATTTTCATAGCATTTTAAGGCTTTAAGTGCTAAATATATTGATTTACTTTCTTAGATAAAAATAGTTATTCCAGTAATCTCTTGATACATTATCTAATCTTTCTCTAACCTCGCTCACCCTCTCTCTGTTGTCAAATTAACATTGACAGGTTAAGTTGTTCTCATTAATAAGTCACCTCTGGGGCTCACAATAAATATTCCTATATATCTTTTGGTGTAGAACTCTCCTAAAAAAGCACAATTAGGATTAGGCTGGTGGCTGTATTGTAAAAACCACTGCCAAGGCAATGAGAAAACACCTCTGGACTTGAGAATCTTCATCACAGGGCGCTGGAGAAGTTGGAAGGCCACAAGTGATATATGGCCATGGAGCTCAGGTAATACTCCACACAAAGACTGGAACTTGATGAAATGTCCAGGAAGAAAAGAAAACAGGAGGAAGCAGGAAAAAGATGCAGAGGGCAGACTTCTCAGGTGGGAATGTCTACACTCAAAGACCTCTGACCACTAGTAAGGACAGAAGGAGAGATGGAAAAAAAGGAGGAAAAAGGAAGGAAGGAAGGAAGGAAGGAAGGAAGGAAGGAAGGAAGGAAGGAAGGAAGGAAGGAAAGAAGGAAGGAAGGAAGGAAGGAAGGAAAGAAGGAAGGAAGGAAGGAAGGAAGGAAGGAAGGAAGGAAGGAAGGAAGGAAAGAAGGAAGAAAGGAAGGAAGGAAGGAAAGAAGGAAGGAAGGAAGGAAGGAAGGAAGGAAGGAAGGAAGGAAGGAAGGAAGGAAGGAAGGAAGGAAGGATAGGAGGGAAGGAGGGAGGGAGGCAAGAAGGGCACACAGGAAACAGGAGATAAGTGATTCCATTTTTTCTGTCTCATGTTATTCTTACACAACACACACCTCAAAAAATAATGCCTCCCTTTTACATCTTCTTGTTCATAATGGAGTTTTAAGAATATACTTTTTTGTGCGGTTCTTGATCTAGTCTATCTTATTTGACCTAAGGCCCCACTTACATGGAGTTGGACAGATCCATTTCCAAGACAAGAATTAGAAGAAATCCAGGGATACATTTAAAAAGGAAGTCAGAGAATTAGATATCCGGGGACGGGGCGGGGCAGGGGAGGGCTGTCTTCATTGTACATAAATTGAAGCCAGAAATGCTGAGCAGAATTTTATAATTTTCTTGGGAACTAGTAATGTTCTCATTTTTTATTATTTTTGTTGATTCTGTTTATTGCTGATGGTTACAAGCAATAACAACCCTTGAAACAAAGCAAAAAAAAAAAAATGGCATATCTCTTTCAGATGAAAAGAGATTGGAAAGAAAATCAACTCCCTAAGTCCTCTGGGAGAAAAATACACAGAAGAAATATGGATTCAGCTTGGAAAGAACTGTCTCTAGGAAATTTACCTTCATGGAAGTCACTTTCCTGCTGACATCAAATCACAGAAACTCCCTGATAGATTTTGTTGAGCACTAAGAAAATGTCAAATTATGCAGAGCCGTGCTCCTGTAGCTTCCCCATCATGCTTCAGCCTCTCAAGCTCGCTATTGGTTCACTGGAGTAACATCAGCTACACTCTCATCCCCTGGACCCGGAGTTAATTTTCAGTGGGATTTTTCAATGAAAGCTACAAATTTCACACTGCTACCCGCGATAAGTTGTCTGCTCTCCACTCCCCATCTATCAACATTGGCTTAATCATTTACTGCAAGCTTCATCCTTATAAGAAAATTATAATAATAATAACGAAGGTAACAATACTAGCCAATGTTTACTGAGCATTTAATAGTTGTGAGACACTGTTTTGGTGCTCTATGTACATTAGCTCATGCCTTGCCACATCTCCTTGAGGAAGAGACTATCTTATTACCATTTTACAGATGAGGAAACTGAAGCTTAGAGTCAGTCAGCTAGTTAGCAAGGGAGCCGGGAGTGCTTGCAGGCAGTGACTCCAGAGCTCCTGACCTCATAACACAGAACCCCGAAACACCAAGCACCCTCCACTGAATACAGACCTCAGGCTGGGCTTGCCGCTTGCCCAGGGCCACGACTTTCAAAGGGTTTAATGCCATGAGCTTATTTCTTCAAGTAAAACCTTGCACGGAATCCCCAAATCTACATCAAACAGACCAAAATAGAGGTTCTCTGGTTGAATTAGGAGTAAGGATTTCTGCCCCTCCCCACCTCTAATCAGCCCTCCCTGGTGCCCAGGAAAGTTCCTCAGAGCCTTAGGGCTTCTGTGGAACACAGTTGGAAAGCCCCTGGACTAGTCCCTAATTGGTCTCCTTCCACTGGTAAAATTGCCAGCCCCAGAGTTTCTTTCCAACTTGTTTCCAAAACTCCAGATTTTCTTGTTGCTTCTAGAATAAGTTTTGAAATTCTGCACTGGGAACGCTAAGTTTTCCACACCCTGTCCACAGCTCAGGCACCCCGGCTTTCCTTGTGAGCTCCCATTTCATCCAGCTGGCCTGACCTCCTTGCCATCCCCAAACAGACGTTATTCTTTGAATGACTTTAAGTGACCTCTTCCTTCTCCTCTGCTTCTACAAATTCTAACAGCAGAAGCCAAGCTGAGTGAAGCTCTCCCATAACATCTGCTCTGACTGCTCTTCTCAGGACCACGTTGAGTGTTCACTCAGGTTCTGCCGCCTCCTGTAGCAATTAGCAGACAGGCTCCACCACCAGAACACAGACCAAAAACAGCAATACTTACATAAGATCCAAGTTAATTTCTCTCGCCAGAACTGTCTGGGTGTGTGCCCCCTGGGTGATACGGCAGCCCCACCGTGCTGGACCCAGGCTCCTTCCATATTGCTGCTCTGCCGTGCTCTCTGTGATGGATGGTGGCTCACCCCACCTGGCCTGAGTTCCACCAGGAATGGAAAGGTGGAGGGGAAGACACATCTTTTCATTTTAAAAGCATCACCCTCTACTTCAGTCAAGTCCTACCAACAAGATGGATGGGTATTAGGAGAAACTAGCAATCTCTTCCACATTTAACTAATTCGAAGAGAAAAAGGAGATATATGTATATATATATTTTTGTATCTCTCTTGTAAACTGCTGGAAAAAAGGATCCTGTCCCTCACATTGTATCCCACATAATGCCTGTATAACCTCAGCATCCTTCTACACAAAATGAATGTACCTAATAAATATTAAAGAATAAATATATGGATATAGATATTAAAGAATAAGAAAACAGACACATGGACATTTTTGGAAACTGAAGATAGTGTTTAATTTCTTTATATCAGTGCTCTGATTGTTTCCAACTACTGTGTCTTAAATCTAAAAGGATTTGTATACTTACTTTTAGCAAAGAGATTATCTGAATGGGTGAGACTTTTTTGAACTGCCTTCCTCCTCCCAACATACACACACTCACATACACATGCACATGCGTTCACACACACACACAAACACACACACCTTCAACTTATTCGATTAAGAATTTGAGAAACTGTTTTATTTATACTAACATTATACTAACACTTCTTTCTCAAGATAGCTAATAGGAAATTAATGAATAGTTTGAAAAGCTAAAGTTTAAACCATAAAAGAATTTTGATAAAATTACCTTTGTGGACACTGACCCATGGCAATAACATCTTAGATAACTCATTGAGCACTTTATCCAATGACAGAAACTCTGGCAATGTTTCCATTCAGGTGATCTTACTATCTTTAGAGCATGAGTTTTAGTCTATCTCCTATTTAAAAGAGAATTTGTGCCGAAGTACTTACAATCATCCTCAGTACCTGGGAGGAATTCGTTTCAGCACCCCTCACAGATACCACAACATGTAGATGCTCAAGTCCCTTAAATAAAGCGGGGTGGTATTTGTATATAACCAAGGCTCATCTTATCCTTTACTTTAAACATCTCTGGATTACTTGTAATACCTGATACAAAGCAAATTCTATGTACAGAGTTGTTATATTGTACTGTTTAGGGAATAATAATGAAAACAAAGTCTGTAGATGTTTAGTACTGACCATTCTAGGCCTAACTACCTACTATACCTCACCAACAATGGAACATTTTTGCCAATATTTTCAATTGGAGGGCCAACTATATTAAAGTAACTATCCGTCTTATATTATTTTCTTTTAGGCTGTAGTTAGATTTACATGTTGATTCATCTCTACACACATTAGTTGTTAAAAACACTACCAAAGTTTTTAAGAAGTTTTAAGGCAACTATAGTTGAAGAATAGTAACTATGCGTGTCCTATTTGCTGGTTGCAAAATATTGTATCGGTTCAGACTTCTCCTATGTTTAATAAAACTTGGGGAATAATACAGTAACTAATAAAAGCAGCTTCCCTATTGTACCTGATCTGTATTGCATGGATTCTTTCAATCTTTCAATGATTCTATAGATAAGAAAATGGAGGCACTAAAAGGGAAGAGATAGTTCAAAGTCCTTCAGAACTAGATTCAAATGGAGCCCATTCGCTTCCAAAGACCTTTACGTTTTCAAATACAAAGAAATCAGATGGCTAGTTGTCACTATTCTTCTTCATCTGTGCCTGGTATGGCATCCAACACAGCTACTTACGAGATGGCTTCGCACCAACTGGTGCCATTGGTGTTTGTGCTCATGTCTCAAGGCATCATTGAAGGGATTACAGAGAGCACATCCACCCCAACGATGAGCCTGCACAGAAAGACTCGCTGTTGACTGGGGCTCTCAGAAGACTGAGCACCGGAGAAGTTACCTGCTCTCCTCCCAAGACCCTGGACAGGGTGGGACAAGACAGTATAAAAATGCTAACCCAGGTCAGGCATAGAAACAAGTGCCTCCTTCAGGAGGGAGCTTGCAAGCCTCCCATCTGCTCATCTAGACCATACCTCCCTCAGTGAGGCATTCTCCCATCTGCCTTCCCCTCTCCCCTGAACTTGATTGTTGCTGCTAGCATTAACGACGCTATTTTGTGCTTTGAATTTGATGCTTCTGGCGAAGGAAAAACTGATCCTCGAGGACTATATATCTCAGGCAAGGCCCAGCTATACTCCGCAGGAGTCTGGCAGCGTTCAAGCTCACATATTCTTCCAGGTCCCTCAATAAAGTCCTGGAGATTTTCACTTTCCCTCACTGCATAAAATCACCAATCGTCTTTAAAGGACCTGGCCAAGAGAAACTGGCTCAGAATCAGACATACATGAAAATGTTCTAAGACGTACCTCTCCCCTGATGCTAAATTTGCAGAGTAGAATGCAGACCAGCAGATCCCAAGGAGACTCAGGTGCCTTGTGTCTGCAATGTGTTCCTCAGTGGAATGGAAGCTCACAGAGACCTCCTTCCCAATGCTGACTCTCCCACATGTGCCTCATCTTGAAGTCTGTCTCAAAAAGCTTCTCTCACTCTGTGCTCTAGCCCGTGGCTGCTCAGCAGTGGTACTACTGACACTTTAGGCCTGCTTACTTTGTTGTGCAGACTATCTTGTGCATTATAGGATAGCTAGCAACATCCCTGGATTCTACCCACGTTGTGATAACCAATAGTGTCTCCAGACATTGCCGAATGTCCGCTGAGAAGCAAAATTACCCTAAGAAACTCTAGTCTAGCTGGGGAAAGCTCACATTGCTGACATTTGGGGCAGGGTAATTCTGTGTTGGGGGAGGGGGCTGTCCTGTGCTCTGGAAGATGTTAACAGGATCCTCGGCTTCCACCCACTAGATGCCAGTAGCACCTTCTTCCCAAGTTGTACAAGTTGTGACAACCAAAAATGTCTCCAGATATTGCCATATGTTGCCTGGAGGCAAAAGTGTTCCCCCTCACTTTCCCCTTAGAACCGTTGGAGTATACGAAGCACACTGGAAATATGGAAGATAAAGAGCATGTAAGCCATTGTTCTCATCCTCCAGAAACTTCATATTCATCTAGAAGGATAAGAAGCAAACCTGCTAAACCACACAGTAAGATATTTAAATAATAACACATCAAGATAACAAGAGGTGTCATGAATTGTTATGTAATCAATAGGATCTTAACACCTTCCTACCACTTGTTACACTGTATTTTGACATTATTTAATTATTTGTCTTCCTATGTAAAATGGAAGTGCCATGAGCATAGCCACTGACTCTTTTCTGTTGACCACAGACAACTTCCCTCCAGTGTCGGACACATCTTGGGTGGTCAGACTTACCAGGAGATAGCCATGCCCTGGGTCAGACCCAGCTGGAGGAGGGCATTGAAGGGGATCCTGTCCAGGTGGCTTCAGGCACTAACTGGGAAGCAGGTGGGCAGGGCCAACATGAAGGCTTGACTGTGCCTGGTCAGGGATTTATGGAGTATTTGTAATTAAAAAAAAATACAACTCCCTGGTTTGAGCCATAGTTTGCGTGACAGAGAGTGAGTGTCTGTGCATGTGTAAGCTCAGCAATGAGAAGGAAATTTGTGAAAAGATTTGAGAAGCGGTCTCAGAAGAGGCATTTTCTCTAACCCACAGCCTACCTCTCTCTCCATTCCTGACCTTGTCTGTGTTTAATCTGAGTGGCCAACCCATGGTTCTTGGCTGGAAAGAGAGGAAGAAACAATGCAAATTCATTCCCTTGCCTTCCCACATGCATCATTTGTTCATTTGTAAAGTGCGCACAGAACACCTGCTCGGTGCTGGACAGTGCAGGGCCTGGGGACCCAGCTGCGCACCGAACAGAGGACAGCTCTGCTCTTTGGGAGCCAACAGCCAAGCTCCTGGCTTCACAAGCTCCAGCACGCACCCAGTCACCTGGAGAAGTTGCAGCAAGGATGACTGGACTCCTTCCCAGAATTTCTGATTCTGTAGGTCGGAGCAGGGCCTGGGAATTGCATTTCTCACAAGTTTCCCAGTGAGGCTGGGTTGCTGTGGCCCCGGGACCACCCTTTGAGCAAAGCTGACTCTAGCTTACACACGCAAAAGATCAAATTGGCTATTGTGAAGGGTTTGGAGCCAGTGGGTGGGTCAGGAAGTGAACTCATGGGAACATCTGAAAAAACAAGATAAACAGGCCCAAGCACCTCACTGTGACAGGGAGCAAAGACAGAGCATCTCTTTTCTCCTGTTTACTGGAATGTTTTGAGGACAGTGGCCACAGCCTTTGCAGGGACACACTCCAGGGCCCTGCTGGATTCTGCGGTGGGTGGCAGCTGCAGCTCCTGTTGGTGGGCCTTTCTCCTGGTTTGTGACCAAGGGGAGGGATAGGGAGGGGTGAGGGCAGGGGCCAGGCACAGCCAGCCTGCACCTCCAACCAGTTTATTTACTTAAACAACAAACATCCCGCCTTCGTGGGGCCAGGCCCAAGGCAGTTCCTGAATGGGAGGAGACACTGTGTCTTCACAGGAGCCCACCCACGTTGCCTTGAGGGTTTAACGGCCCTGCCTCCCGCCCTGCCTCCCGTTAGAGGAAATGACAGGCTTCATTCAGGGCATCGCAGGCTGTCCAGGAATGTGGGTGATGCCAGAGCCGCCTGCTGCAGTGGCCAGAGGCAAACTCCCTCCTCCAGGGCCCTCCTTTCTCTTCCTGGCTTTAAGTCTCTCTTTATTTTGCCTGTAGTTTTTATTCATCTCGATGGTGATCAAGAAAAGATTTTTAAATTTTTCAAGAAAAAAAATGTTAAGCGTTCTTCCTCAGAAGGGAAAACAGTGTTGAATAAACAGAATGTCACTGAAAAGACAAACAGGACTGAGTCTGAAAGAACCAGATGGACTTCCAAGAAGCCTTCTAGAAGCGGCATGGTGGGGGCTGGGGGAAGTCTGGGCCTGGGATGTTTGTGGGGTCAACTGGTTAGTAATTTCGGTCAGGATTCTAAACACTGCAGCTCAGCCTGCGAACGTGTAGGTGATTTTGGAAAACTCAGACCTCACTAAAGCAATAAAATAGAACAAGCCCTTTATTATCTTCCATTTTTCTAGCATGTCCTATATCATTACTCTATGACAAATCACCAATGTCTTGAATAAGGAATTGCTGACCAGATTTTTTTGTTATTGCAAAGTTAAGGGAGGATTGGGTGTTTGTTTTTGTTTTTCATTTTTCTAAAGCTTTCTCAGACTTAGCTAAATGGCCATGTGCATAGCTAGATGGGTCAGTTTGGCCTTTCTCCTTATCTATTTAATTTACCCTTTATCCACTAACCAACTATGTTTTTAAAAATGATATCTGACTGATATCCAAATTCCTTTAATAATGTCCCAACTGCGGGATGATATGTGCTACACAGAATGAAGGGGGAACATTTGCTTTAAAATTCATTTTTCCATTCTCTAAGGATAAAGTTTATTTTTAAAAGAATAGACTTTATTTTTAGAGAAATTGTAGAGTCACAGCACAAATGAGCAGAAGGTACAGAAATTTCCCTTAAATTCTTTGCCCCCAAACATGCACAGCCTCCTCCACTGTCAACACCTCCCCCATCAGAGTAGTGCATTTCTTATTATCATTGACAAATCTGCACCGACATATTACCATCACCCAGAGTCCACAGTTTGCATTAGGGTTCACTTTTAGCATTGTGCGCTCTATGCACATGAACAGATGTAGAATAACACGTGCCATCATTACAGTATCAGAGTAGTTTCACTGCCCTAAAAATCAGTGTTCCCCTTAGACAAAGTCTATTTTTCAAAAGGACTCAAGTTAAGTATATAAAGTGTCTCCTGTTTGACTTTAAATGTCACTCATCTGCTGGAAGAGAAATTTCTTTATTGTCAAAGCTATAACTTTGAAAGATTTGAAGAAGCTGCTGTTCCTACCCCAATTGCTAGAATAAGGGCTGTTAAAATTTCCCAAAAAGGAATCTGAAACATGTGCCCCCAGCATCACTTGGGGTAGACATCTAAATCCTAATCATCAGTAGAAGATCAGGCTTCAAGGTCCAGGTGGCCTACGGTATTTATGCCATTCTAAGAAAGATGGCCTGGAGCCCCAGAACCCTGTCTGATGCCTGACCTTTGAAATTCTACCACTGGAGCTTTCCCAAATGCCCTGGATGTGCCACAAACTCAGAGCCACCTCTGGTAGTGTATCTGACTGAAACAAGAGGCAGCGCCTGAGAGGGTAAAAATATGGGGGCTGGTAATTAAGCAATCCAAACTCAGAGTAGGCTCCAGACCCAGTTTTCCTCCAGCACGGGTGAAAATAGGCCTAGCAAAAGGTGAGACTCTGGTAGATCACAACGTGTTACCTTGTGGGTATGCACCAGATTGAAAGGCAGACATTCTGGGCAATACATTGACTTCAGTTCCACTGCCATTTACCTGCAAAGGAGAATGGTCAGCTTTCTGGTGGCAGAGTCTGGTGAAGGTCTACAGAAATGGAACCTCGCAAGGGGAAGGAAAAGAAGGAAGAACAAGTCATCAGTCTTGGACTTCAGGTGGCTGAAGGAGAAAATGCATTTGACATCTGCCACATCTGTGCATCCTTCAATGACACTTTTGTCTGTGTCATCAATCTTTCTGGCAAGAAAATCATCTGCCATGTGACTGGTAGGATGAAGGTAAAAGCTGACCCAGATGAGTCCACTTCATATGCTGCCATGTCGGCTGCCCAGGATATAGCCCAGAGGTGCAAGGAGCTGGGAATCACTGCCCTCCACATCAAACTCTGGGCCAGAGGAGGAAATAGGACCAAGACCACTGGACCAGGGGCCCCGTCAGCTCTTAGAGCCCTTACCCATTCAGGAATGAAGATTGGACAGATTGAGGATGTCGCCCCCATCCCTTCCAACAGCACCCACAGGAAGGGGGATCATCGTGGTTGCCTTCTGTGAACAGGACTCCTCAAATTGTTTTCTGTTAATAAATTGCCTTTGTGTGAGCTAAAAAAGGGGGGCAGGAAAAGTCAGAAGGCATAGCTTGTTGTGGGGATTTAGGAAGCCACTATCTAGAAAGTTTCCTTCACCATGATAATATGTGTTTTCTTTTAATGAATGTTTATAAAGCAACCCTACTCCTTTGTTGTTTTTTTTTTCTATAAAAGAAACCAGGTGTGTGAGATAAATTTAGCTGAATGCCTGAGGATAGAGACATCTCATCAGATTTAATTTTTTTGATATAAAATAGGAAGGGAGGGAGAAAGAAGGAAAACAAAATCCAAAACAAAACTGATCATGCTTTTTTGATAACACCAATAAAATCATTTTCCAGCTATATCCTCAATTTTTTTTTTTGGTAGAGGCAATGCCACAGAGCATATTTTCTACTATCAAAACTCTACTGCAAGCTATAGTTAGAAATGAGAAGAAAGAGGAAAAATCTTCATCAAGTCTGCTAAACTTGTTCACATTACATCATGGCTAAATAATTCCAGAATTTCTTAATATGTGACCCAGCTTCAGAGGACACGGTGACATTTCATCAAAACATGAAATCATTATTTCCTCAATGTGGCCTACTTTTCACTGGCTGGCAAACTTAAAGAATTTTTTTGAGCAACAGCTTGTCAGGCACACATTATGATCCTTACCACACAAGAACAAAGCCACTAAAACCATGCCTAACAGCATTGATCCCTTATCCATATTTCACACATAAAACAGTCATTCTCCATCTTTAGTTGCTCCAGAATCACATGGAAGGCTAGTTAGGATATAGACACAGCTCCATTGCCAGGGCTCCTTGTCCAGCAGGTCATGGGTTGGCTTGAGAATTTGTGTTTCTCACAAGTCTCTGGGTGATGCTGATGCTGCCTGCTGAGAGACTACATTTGATCTCCACTAGCCTAGTATAAGACATGGTGCTTTTCTTACAAGAAAAGACAGCATCTTGGATTGCATTTCTGCCAGTGAAGGGTAGAGAAGTCTGAGTGCTTTGGGTTGCATTGCAGGGTTTCTGGAACTCAGGAAGAATTTTAAGGTTATTGGTCCAACCACAGCCATGGTAGAGGTTTCCTTACAGCCAGATTTTATTAACCAAATCAACTCCATGCCTAAAAGACAAGCAATAGCATTTAGTAACTTTTCAATTTATCCTGCCCTCCTCTTCCACAGCACTCGTCGACACCATATACCTATCCAGAACTGTTATCCTATTGTTCTAATTCCACAACCAAGAACTAGTTCCCTAACAAGGCTTATGGGTTTTCATGACCAACCTTGCATTTATTTCTGATCCTAAGCAAGTTTCCTTGGCTTCACTGTCCTAAAGATGAAAGGACTGAGGCAGTCACCTGAGATTTGAGACTCAGCCTAGAAACTGGTCCCTCAGAAGCCTGTGGTGGGATTATCTGCCTCTCCGTGGCCAGTAGCCCCCCACCAATTGGCCTGCTGCTCATTGATTACACACAAGTTAGGTTACCAGATGAGTATAACTAGGCGGTCTCCTTTTCTGATGGAACACAGGGCATCCCATTCAGGACTATGGGTCGTAGAGATCCAAACATGATATTCCTCTGGGTGATAAGATAGAAGCACCAGGTCTGAACCTGCCCAAGAACAAAGAGAGCTGTATCATCTTTCAAGGTATGTTAATATGAAGCATACTGAACCCAATCATTTGGCTGGTCCACATGCTATGAAGAGATAGTGCTGAACTATTGATTTTCCAAGCCCTTACAAGCAGCAAGGGGCACCAGGCAGAGGCTCAATAAAGGAGCCCTTTTGGTTGATAGCTATGTTTGAGTGTTCCCTCTGAACTTAGGTTGAATTTAATTGTGCCTTCCAAGGAGCTAATCTTTGACACTCTAGAAAGAACTAAAAGTCTTTCATGATAAGGGAAGGGGAGCAGTGCCAATTTGATAGTGAGTCAAAGAATTGATCCTACCACCAGGCCAGGGAAAAGTACTTGCAAGTTCTTGGGAGGATAAGAGAGAAGGAAAAAGGAGAGAAAAGAAAATCATATTAGATTAAGCCAAATAAAATTATTATTTTTGTGGGTCAAAAGTGGTAACAATATTGACAATGTCCTGTGGTTCCATCTGACATATGAAACTTCCCTTTCCCCAGAGTCAGGCAGTTCTACTTCCAGCCACATCCTCATAGCCATGTGACCACTACCTCCTCAGTGAAACAAAGGCCCTAGATCAATTAACTCACGTAGAGCATAAGTAAGAAGCAGAATGTGCAAACTCCCCGCATCTTTTTTCACCTCTGAAAAAAAAAAAAATGAACCACTGGAAACAGAATCCCTCTTTTGGTTAAACTCAAGCAACAAATGATGATTACTGTTTGTGAGCATAGGCCAACTCAGAAAAAGGGTGTCCTTCATGGAAGAAAATCTAAAACTTTTGTATTCAGTAAACAAATATATCACATCATTGAAGTTAATATTCTACATCTATAACTGTAATAATGCACCAAAAAAAAGCCATAAAACATGGGATTGAACTATTGAGAGCATCATTTTCTTTACATAGACCAAGAGGTAGAGTCCTGCTCTATGGGCAGCTCTGTGCCCTTGGGAATTCTACTCATCTCTCTGAGCCTCAGTCAAAGGACTGGACCGGATTCAGATCATTTAACGCTGTCCCTTCCCCCTAATCTATGACTTTCTAGAGCTATCCCGTTACTGTTTTAAAAGTCAATGTTAAATAAAGAGAGGGTGCACAAAGGGGTAGACAACAATGACACAAATGACCACAAACATGTAACTTACATTGTTTCAAAATAACTTCAGCTTCAAAGAAGGAAACTTCCCTTCCTTCCAGTTAACGGTGCTGGGCTTATCTAAGAAGAGCAAATGCAAAAAGCAATCATCTCTATGATGGGACAAGTTTGACTTTACCAGACATGTCGAGTGTCTGTATATCTGTTTGTTTTAAGGACGATCAGTCTAAATGGATGAAGCAGAAGATAATGGGTAAAGAGCAGAGATCAGGGGCTTCAGCTGGTGAAGTGAGCAGATACTGATGATGAACTTACACATTCTGAGAAGTTTTCCTTTCAAACTTGTTAACATTGGTCTTGGATCGACAGAAATCACCTCTTAACTGGTAATTGAAAGTAAATGCATTCTACCTCAAAACTGTTGAACACTGCGGTTAGAATGTGACCGTAACAACATCAGAGCTGTGGGCTAAGTCCCTGCATGGCCACACACCACTGACAGCGCAGCGTGGGCCTCGGCCTGTCACTTTCATTCTCCACTGCGCAGAGCAGGCCCTCAACATGTATTTGTTGGATAAATGTGTCACAGATTTGACAAGATGGTACACAATGCACAGGAATTTCCAAAGCTTTAGAAATAAGATAATTTGAGTAGCTAGCAGAGTCAAAATCTTTCTGAACTACGGAAAGAAAATTCAGTTACACTTAAATGACACTTATAGATTGTTTCTATGTCATTTTTCAGACCAATTTCTACAATTAAAAAAATGCAATGGGTCAAATGTTAACATATATGTGTAAGTCATTTTGAAAAGAATGAGCACCCTCCGATACTATTTGCTTAAAATATATTTTTAACAGAGTACTGATATATTTAGGATTTTTCTAATTCTAAGCTGAAAGCAGAAGGCTCTAATTGTCCTGCTTAGAAAAAACACCATAAAAAAAAAGAGAGAGTATATAACTAACTCAGTTTGTGAAAGAAAAAGAACCCCTTGTGATTCCTGGAATTTAGAGATGATTAATCAATTCTTTTCTGAAATTAGCAGAAAGCAGTCAGGAAAAGATTATCCAAGGACATTTGAAGCTCTCAAGGGAACTTTAAGAGATGAACAGCAAGCTCTACTAATTTATAGTGTTGAAAATATGAAAAAAGAACAACAGAGTCTTTATTTAGACCAACATAAGAAAATGAGGAGGAAATATAACTAACTGTCAAAGTTTAATTTGAGCTTTGCACCAAAGTGCTTGTTTCTTGCTCTATGATACATTACACTTTAAAATAAAAACATTTTTAAATTCTTTTAAACATCAATATTAGAAAACATTATGCTAGTGGTTTTAACAAGTGTTACTTTCATTTGGAAAAAAAAAAAGTTTACTTAAGTACGAAAATGCTCTCTGTTCTCCTACCTCAGTCAACCACAACAGTAGGAATGCTCCTCTTAGGCCACAGACCTTAGCACAGGACCCCCATTCACACACATCAACACACACAGGAAAACAAAGGTTTTCCTAAGCCTGTGTCATAAAACTAAGAATGATGAGAAATGTCCCCAGTGCTGTCAACGTGGCTTTAAAATTTCTCATGTAAGCTTGGCCAAGCAGACAAGTCACACCTCTCAAGGGATATAAAGTATGATTCAAATAAACATCGACGGAGTTTCCCGTTTTAAAATTGACCTAATATCTGTTGAATGTCTACTATTATACAAGGGACTTGCTGACCATTTCCAGGGAAGCAAAGATGACCAAGACATAGATCCTGATCTTGAGGGAAGTTACAAACTACCAGAGGAAAAAAAGAAATGAGTGCACAGATAACATCGAACACCTAAGTACTTTCTTTAAGGGAAAATATGTGTTCTAAACCATCTCCTTAGTTTTCAGAAGATGGAAGGCTGGGGGTTGAAACATGGAGAAGCTGTCATTTAAGCAGGATCTTGACAAGTCGGAGGGCATCTAGGGAAAGGAACAATGACACAAGCAATGGAGCTTACTGGTTAAAACTGGAAATGGCAAACTGGCAGCCATGGCCAAATCCAGCCAACAGATGTATTTTGTTTAGCCAGAGCAATGTTTAAAAAAAATTTTTTTAATTAGTTGCCAGCATTTTAAAATTGAAATTTCACACAAAATTCTGTATTGTGTGGCTACTCTTGAAGAAGACAGAAATTGTTAATACTGGGGACACAGCCCACATAGTAACGAGTCAGCTGGAGCTCGGTGACAGAAGGCACACAGAAAGGGCACACAGCTCCCCGGGGTACTATGAGCCCATTTGGCCTGCCTCACCCTTTCCCTTAGGGGAAACTGCCTCATGACTCCTGATTTAAAGTGTGCGTGTAGGTCAGACCAGTGGTGCGCTGGTAAATGTTTAACAACAGACTAAGGAAAAAAAAAAAAGCTCTCAACTGTAGGATTTGCCAATTTTTGTGGTGTAAATACACTGACCATGGCCAATTTCAAGCTACCAACACTGAAACTGAAGTTGGAAAGAGATATGTGAGATGGGCTGTCACTCATTCTGCTTTTATGCTGCTGATTTCGAAGGCAGAGTCTCCTGAGGACATTCCTTAGCTCTCCAAGCATCCACGTCTTTCTGTGTTACCCAGGAGAAACAACTGCCTGCCTCACAGTGCTATTGTGTGGTTTAAATGATTTCCCCAGAATCACCCCAAGGGTATTTAAACACTGCTCCCTAGAGTCATGCTGAGGTCTATTCCCAGGGTATATTCATTCTTCTGCACTTTTGTAAGTCACAGGTGGTCTTTGTGGTTTGCTATAGTTGGGGGGCAAAATTGGTAGGAAATGAGCCCTTAGACACAGGTGCAGATACTAGTAGTTAGAGGTTTGTGTGAATGCACCAAGTATTTCCAGAAGAATGAGCATGACAGGGAGAGCATTTAATACACAGGATGCTAGCAAATTCACCTAGCTGGGCTCAGACTGCAAAAATAACTAATGAATGCTTCCTGAGGGCAGGGACTGAATCTTTTTTACCTTTGACCTTCCAACTTAGCTGGACACTACACCTATGTCCAGCCAGGAAAGGAAAGGACAATGAAGTGAAGGAAAGGAAGGGAAGGGAAGGAAAAGAAGAAAGGGAAGGAGAACGGAGGATGGGGAGGGGAGGGGAGGGGATTATAAATCACCTGTACAAATATATTTCTGATGCGGATCTCAGATAATATTATCAGTAAAGTGTCTTACTTTAGGCAAAACTCCAGTCACAACATTGACAGACATCAGCATTGAGACCAAATAAAAAGAAAGTTGGAGAGGATGGGGAGACCGAGGATACCCACACAGAGCCCTCTTTCTCCCTGAAGGTTCCTGAGGAAACATCGAAACTCAGAGGGAAGGACTGATGGAAGCTCCCCTTTGTGTTCAGTAATTTTATGACTTCATAGCTTTCAATAAGAAGAATTTTAACAAGGAGAGTTTCCTTCAGGTTTTTTAATGAAGGGGGTGATCTGAGTTGACTATTCCTCCCCCAGGTTAATCTCTGTTCTAAGATGCTTTCTCATCATCTTTCATGTTCTGAAGAAGAAGAAGGAAGAAGAGGACGAACAAAAGCAGATGAGTTAGTTTACTTGATGACAATTTTAGAGAGAAGGGAAGAGAGAGGAATTACATTTAAAGCGTGGAATCTTGTATAAGGTTGATCTTCTCAAGATTCAGACCCCAGAAGCACAGACTCTTCCAAGTGCCTCATGGGCCTGTTAGCTTTTCCATATCTATTGTTGCAGGAAATGGTCATTTTTCGTTCTTCATTTAAGTTCTTTTTAGGAAATAGTTTTAAAAACCAGTAGTGTTGTCCTAAGAATTAAATGAACCCAATCCTTTATTCCAGGAAATCGAAGTCACTTCAGTGGCATAAACAAAAATCTAGGTTCACAGAAGCGTTGCTATCTCAGGAGGTGACCATCCCTCTGACTTGGTGTTTCCCTGAAATTCTGAATCAGAAATAATCTATTAGCATTCACCTCTCCTGAGAATATATCAGAAACAGATGGCCCACCCATGGTGGTTCAATGACAAAAGCCAAATTTTTGGTCTTGGATCTATGGTTTCTAAGTGATCAAAAGAAGGCCGGCCACTCCTGGGGGTGGCTCCATAGCATATTGGTTAGCACGTCTGCTTTACACGCAGAAGGTCCTGGATTTACACCCCAGGTGGAGCCACGGACCATACCCTAAATGCACCAGGCCCCCCAGGTGCACATGGCCCCAGGTGCACACCACAAGCGTGTAGGAAGCAAAGCCCTGCCTTCAGAGATCTAGTTCTGAAGGGGAAATGGCAACATCCATAGGTCAGGGGTGGAAGTACGGGGGTGGGGAATTAAAGAGGAAGAAGGGAAAAAAGGCCACTCCTTCCTGTCTGAGCCTCAGGTTCCCGACCCTCAACATGCTGTGAAAATAGATACGAAGAATAACTCTTAGGGAAGAAATGACAGCTGCTCATCTGGTCATAGTTTGCAGGCTCAAGAACAAATCACGTCAAGTGAGAAATGGTCGCTCACGGAGTTTGCGTAGTGATTGTGGGCCCCCCTGCACATGCAGACCACTGTGACAGTACTGTGAGAAGTGCAAAAGGAATCAAGACATAGCTCTGAGGGCAACATTTGTGGGTCAATTCCACCATCACCCCACTCAGCATCCCTTCAACCTCTTGGATGGGAAACCCTTTCCCACCCTTACCTACTCACCATTCTCACGCTTCCCTCTGCCTTTCTCCAAACCCACTTCCTCACACTGAATCCTCTTGCTACAAAAAAAAAAAAAGGATCACAGTGCACATTCATATTAGAGTGCAATGACTGGTAGCAGTTTAAAATCTCTAGAGACTTAAAATTTCCCAGGTCTCAAGAACTTTAAAAGATGAAGCTGCAAAGTGGGAATTTAGCCATCACAGTCCAATGCAAGAGATGTTTCATGGGCCAGAAAGTCCACTCAACAAGCCATAAGTCACACTACAGAAGTCTCTGCCAAGACTAGCACTGTCCAATAGAAATACAATGGGAGTCAAAATGTAATTTTAAATTTTTTACTAGACTCATTAAAAAAAAAGAAACAGATAAAATTCACTTACTGATCTGTTTCATTAAAGCAAATATATCCAGTCTTACTTCAACATGTAATTGATATAAAAAGAAATATTAATAGTGTATTGCACATGTCTTTTTTTATATTAACTCTTTGAAAACCAGTGTATGTTTTGCACTTGCAGCTCATGTCAATTTGCACCTGTCACATTTCAAAGTGCTCAGTAGTTGTCTGCCCCCTGCATTGGACAGCAGAGCTCTATTGAAAGACTGTGTGTAAGACAATCCCAACTTTGACAAATTGCTACTGCTGATAAAATTGCTTGTTTCCCTTCTTCCTCTGCAGCATTTACCTGCCCTATGGCTTTTCATTACACCTTCCATTCAGTGAGCACCCACAGTACATAGAATGGTGAGAGAAAAAGTCACAGGTAGTGAAGAACTTGCCAGTGGTTCTTCCCTGCTGAGAAGTGGGAGGCTGGATGAAGCACCAAGAAATGACCGCAAAGGAAGGAACAGAAAGAAAGACAGATGCAGTGGACTAAGACTCTAGAGCCATTTAAGATCATGAATGTTACACAAATGTACAGGTCCCTCATTGACAGAGAGCGACTCAGAAGTGTAGCATCACAAAGCCTGTCCTCCCAACCACCCATCTGTCCTCTTCTCCCAAATGAAGTCATGTAAATTCAAACCCCGGTCACAGTGCCCTGGGCAGCTCTGTGCCTGCAGTGGCCCTCTAGCCATTCAAGCAACACTAATCTGTATACACTACGCAGAACACGGAAAAATATGACACACAAAACTGCCTTCTAGGGGCTTATAATCTAGCTGGGTAAATAATGAAAATATGCCATATAACTCAGACCTTACTATCAATAAACAGACTAAGAATTCAGAATAATCAAGAAAAGTTTCTCAGAGGAGGGGGGAGTGGGCCCTGAGCCCTGAAGAAGAGCAGGAAAACAGCCCTGGGAAGCTGTTCCAGGCAGGTGTAGAAGGGGGAATGCTACAGAAGGAAGGTTACCACAGGTGCTGGGTGCAAGCCAGCATAAAGGGCTTTGACCAGCACTAGGGCTCCCTTCACAATAGAAAAATGGCCAGAGTTCCTCCTGACCTCTGACTTCACTCCCATCTACCCTTAGGAGGAAGGTACTATCCCAGCATCCCCAGAAAATATCCAGATGGTCTCTTTGCTTAGGTCATCATGTTCTGCCTCAGGATCTGGGGTGACGTCAGCTCACCTGGAATTTCCTAGAGATACAGGTGTAGCTGTTACAAAAAGGGAGGAGAGAATGGACACAACCACAGCAGGAAGGCAACGTCAATTGTCCACAACCCTGAGCTCCTAGGTGTGCACACCTTGCCCAAGTTTTAAGGAGAAGGTATCATGGGACTGAATTTGGCTTCTGAAGCATTTTGTCCTTATGGACATGGGCTGACATTGCATTGGGTGGCAACTTATGGGAGCTGTTTCACTTTCGCCCTCTGGTTTCCTCTTTTTCTAATTATTCACGGTATAGTAAATCACATTTACCTTAAATGTTTTTGTGACATACTATCGACTTTTTCACCAGATAATTCTTTGTCTTGGGGGTCATCCTGTTAAGAGTAGGAGGTTTAGTAGCATCCCCCACCAGTCGTAAGTTGTGGCAACCAAAAATGTCTCCAGACACTGCCAATGTCCCCAGGGCGGCAAAATCACTCCCTGTTAAGAACCACTCCTCTGCAGGGCCCCACTCCAGAGTCAGCCTTTGCCACACAGCAGGAACATTTAGTTCAAGGACAAAAATACTGCATGGAAATCAGGGGCATGAGCTGGGGGTGGAAGCAGCAGTTGTGTGACCTTGGAAAAGTAGGTCTATCTCCTCTCGTCTGTGCCTCATCCCATGGTTGTAAAAAAATCACACAAGATCATGTATACACAGCCCTCACCCCAATCTGTACCCTCACATCAATACCATTAGCTATTTTCCTGGTGCAGTACAAAAATAGACATATTTTTTAGATTGTGTGTTTCAGGAGAATGTTCTTTGCAGGGGGAGGTTGGGGAATAGTGTTTGCTTGTTTGTTTTCTTTTTCTTGTTAAATTGGAGCCCTGCTTTGGAAGAGCAACAAAGAAAACTCTGCAGACTGATTTTGTGGCTAGACCTCCTTGAGTTTTCCCTCTTCAAAGGCTCCTTGTCCCTTAGAAAGCTCCTTGTCCCTTAGAAAGGCATGGCCAGTGGAGACAAAAGTCAACCTACCAGTTAGCTGAGGCCTTGGGGAGGCTTCGTGGAGACAGACCAGGGTGGCCACCCCGCGTAGGTCCCAGAGCCCACTCTGGGGTGGATGGCTGGCCAGGCCCGCACTCCACTTGGTTCTGCTTGTGATCACCCTGCTCATGGAGGGCTCTCCCTGTGTGGTCCCAGCTGCGGGTTTTTGGAGCTGTATGCGGCCTACGATGTCCTCATGCAAGAGTAAGGCTGTCAAGATGGCCAATTTGCTTCAAATAACTAACCTTTCTTCCATATAAGGCATATGTTTGCTCCAAATGTCAACATTGGCTTCACGCCCCTTTTTAAAAATTATACTCTGTCAATCTCTGCAACCCTCAACTAAGACGGTTGAAAATACCCAGTGGCACCGATCAGGAACTTTTGGGCTTCTCAACATGACATGGAAATCTGGGAAACCGGACGTGGTGACCGCACTCTAATTTTATGACCCTGACTTTATTGCCAGCACAGAGGCAATAAAGAGAAATAATAAACGAAACAGCATGCAGAGCTCAGGAGATGGCAGCCCAGGCACATCTGTACAAGGCACCTAATCTTTCTGTGCCGCAGCTTCCTCTGTCCAGGGAAGGGAAGACCGATGTGTCCTTTCACAGCGCTTCCATGTGACTTCATAAAATGATACGTCACTACTGTGTTCCTGGTGAGACTGTGCACAAGTTAGTAGCATCATGCCCATCATCAGAAGTGGTAAGGCAAAATGGAAATAGGATGGATTCTCAATATCATGACTCAGTGAATTAAAATATTAAAACTGATGAAAATAGAAGTAAATTATCTGGGCTATGTGTTAACTCATCGAACAACCATTTTCAACAAATTGATTGTGAAATACTCAGTTTTTAGTATATTTTAATTTAATGATTGTTTCACTAAGTTTTTACAGGAGAGAGAAAAGACCCTTTAACCTCCTCATATATAAAATCCTTTGAGAAGAGCAGTTTGTGATTTAGATTCCTATCTCTGGGTTTGGGTTTTCCCGCATCATGAAATTATATGAATCAATCATAAAAAGATTAACAATTTAAGTTCTTAGGACCTCAGAACAATTAGCAATTGTCACTAGTTCTGTTTTTCAGGTTCCAGAATTATTCCTTTATTTTAACTAAGATGTTCTGCCTACATTAAAACTTCCTAAATCTACTTGGCGATAATAACAATGTGTAATATGCCATAGGTATGGACTCGAGAAATGGGAAACCTATATTATGGTTTCGACTTTTTCTAATTCCATAAAATCTTTATAGTAGCAACACTTGCTAGCTATTAAATGAATGACTCCAACTTGGAAAAGGTGAACAACAGAAAACTGAGATAAAACTAATAGAAATACATACATATGTATAGATGTACGAATATTCTTGAAAATAATTTCATTGTCATAACTGAAATATGCTCCCGAAAGTATTTAATAACAAGTAGGAGAATATAAAACAGATTAAAAGTAAAAAGAAATATGTGTAGTCAATGAATTCTGGAAAGTGGAGATCTGCTTTCCAGTTATTAGTTTCTACCTGTTGGCGATACTTCATTTTTGTCAGAGATGTGGTGGGGTGAACTACAGAGACCATTCAATTGCTGGGGAAGGGGAAGAACTTTGAGGATGTCTTCTTCACCTCTGATTTTCTGTGGGCCATTCTGCTTTTGCCCATAGACTCCTCACCTTTGGAAATGAGAAGTTCCTGTAGCCAAGTCTTGAAACATAAGTAAAATAAAGGGAATCCTTTACTGGCCACAGGAAGAGCCACATGGAGTCTTCATGAGAAGCTTACTCTAGAGCAGGCGAGCTCCATTCCCACTATCATTTTACCAAAGAGGTTTTCTCTCTTGCTTTCTTAAGCATTCATTTTTAAGCTCATTTTGTGACGTACAGAAAAAGAGGTCAATCCAGTGGTACCCCTGCCAACCCGGAGGCCTGAGACCAATACAGCTTCTCCTTTTCACTAACAGTCACTGTGAAGAAAGACTGAATCTTTATTTCTCTTATTCAGAAGCACCACCCATATTTTTACCTCAGAATGAAATCACTGCTCAAACCAAGAAGACAGAACCAGGACCAATTTCGGTCTTGTAGCAGCTCGGCTTAGTATTCCACTGTTTTTGATATGTGGCCTAAGACATTAGCCTCCAAAGGTAGCTGACAGCCTTTTAAACACACTGAAATATTTTTCATGAAAACTCCCTGAGAAAATGATCCTAAGGAACACGCATGAGGGCCCTATGACTAGCAGGCAACACAAGGCAAGACACTGCCCTCTGTGGCACTGGGCATAACCCTCATGTCAGCCGTGGTGGAAGAACCTGGCCTTCTGTAGAAAGAGTGCCTGGAACCCCAAACCCCAGTGTACCAGAATCTACAGTAGGAAGCTCTAGGGACCCTGCAGGCTACCTGTTTCTTTTTAACATCTCTTTCTATTCCTCTGAGCATCCTTGTCAGATGCAATCTGAGAGAGAATACAGACCACTGAAGTCTCTTCACCTACTCTTAACTTGCCACTCCTTCCCTACTCCCTAAGTGTTTATTTAGGACACTATAGGACAAAAAGATAGATTCTACGTGAGCCTATCTAAAATTCAGCCCCCTCCCCACCTTGAATTCACTCGCAAGTTGATATCGGAGTTCTCTATCCCCAAAAACACTTGGAGGAAGTTATCACCCCATCTCATCCTTCCCACTGTGTCTAACTCAGATATCCAAGAGACTTGGTAATGCCTTTCCATGATCCCCCAGGAACAAGATATAAATGCAGTCCCGGAAAAAGTCTGGGCCTCCAATAACACCTTGAGGTAAATATTCACCATAAGCTAATAGTAAACCTAGACTCGTTGAGAACCCATGCACCAAATTTGTCAGTAGATTCCTACCACCAAGAGGGCCAGTTAAGCTGCCTAAACCGAACAAAAGGCAGCAGAGCAGAGCTGGCCTGTTGACACCCTCACACTTAACTCCAACCTCCCTGTTTCCCAGTGTCCTCAGCTACCAAATGGTGTGGACAATAACAAAACAATAACAATAGCAATAACAATAACATGAGAACTAAAACACACATAAAGGGCCTGAAACATTCACGGCACCTAGTAAGTGATCAATAAGTATTAACTGATTATTAACCTGTTTTTCAAAGCCTCCTACTCCCCAGCCCCCTCGCACACTGATAAAAATCTCTGCTCAGTTTAGCTGACCCTCTACCCAAACTAGTTTGGTCTTCTCACTGCCTGAAACGGCTCTATGTGGGTTCCTACATTCATGCTTTACTCCCTACTGGGAATATGTTTTTTAAATATCTAGATTGACTCGTCCGGCCACTCCACGTTTCTAAATTTCACCTTCCTTTCCTCCATGAACCAGCTTGAACTCCAACAGCTCCAGACTAGAGTTCTCCCCTCCTGCAAAGCACCGTATGTAGAACCATTGATCACTTAATCATGTGACACCAACAGTTTTCAAATTATTTAAATGTTATTGTTATTCAGATTTTTGTAAGTCGTGATCCTATGTACTTAGCTAGACTAAGTCGCCTGGAAAAAATCACTACCTGGCCTTACAGAGAGGGCATGTGTATTATCGTGCTGGAATTGCCATGATTGCTATCTGGGAATTGCCTAGTAAGTTTTAGACACAACTGGACAAATAGCTGTAGAAAAATATAAGGTTCATTAAAGCCTTTAAGTCTAATTAGAAGAGATTATCTTTAAATTACAGGTCCCTGTTGATAGCTCCAAAGACCCCAACAGCTTTTCATAGCCAGCCCCCAAACTTTATCAGAGTAGAGAAGGAAAAAATATGTATTATATTCACAGTTAATTTCTTGACTCTAGGGCTTACATTTATCTTATTTTAAAAATTAAAGCTAAAAGGGTTTGTATAATTGTATAAAACAAAAGTTCATATCATCAAACAGTCTGATTCTTATAAAAAGAAATACCAATGACTCAAGTGGAGGATTCAACAATTGGACTTCCAGGCGACAACTCAAGAAAGAAGTGTCAACTTGGGGAGCTATTGGGGGACCACAGCCATCCACAGGCTGCTTTGCTTCAGGAAGATCCCTCTTTCGAAGACAAAGAGGCTTAATATGTAACAGGGGTGTTGTTGGAATGTTTTGAGGCAAAATGTGGCTGGTGGGACTGAAGCAACTGCCTCAGCATAGAACTGGTTTTATTTAGGTTTTGTTTTGTTTTTTCAGATGTGTCTTTAAAATTTTAGAATTGCAACTAAACTCTATGCCATCTTCCTTTGAGCGTCGCTTGCCCAGCATCACAACGACTTATTCTAAGTCACCATTGGAAGGTCCTCAGAGGTTTCCTTTTATAGTCCTGCTTTTCTCAAATTAACCATGGTCAGAATCTTACTATGTAGGCCACAATCACAAGCCAGGAACCTGTTGTGTAGACACCCTGAGGATTAGGCTACATCAAACCTTTCTGAACCTCTATGACTAATTAGGTCAGTCTTCTGCTCTTATACTCAGGTCTGTTCTGGGGCCTCTAATATACTTCTTTTTCAGTACCTTTAGGTGAGACTTAAAACTGTTTTGAAAGTGAGTCCCAGCATCCATGCCCTGACTCCACCATCAGCAAGCTTCTGGCTCTGTAGCAGACATCTGTTCTTTTTGCCCAATCCAAAAATACCAATGGGCACAGACAAAAACAGTCTGCAAGAAAAGTTTTCTCTCACTAGCTGAAGGACCAGAAAAGGACCAGCCCATCAAGACAGAAAACTTTTAGATAACAACGGCTCTCCTCAGCCTAATACCACAGAAAAAAAATCCAAGCCCCACTAACACCTCTGCCAGCAAAGGCTTCCATCCTCACCAAACTATAACAAGGCATGTCAGAGAAGGGCAAATGAGGAGCCAGGACTTTCAATTCTCTGGGAGGACAAGGCCCTCCCCAACCCCTCGCACCCCCTATGGTGTTGGTGCAGACCATGTGGGACACCAGGACTTCTTCCCCACATGCAGTGACAAGGCACCTCTTCCCTCCTCACTGGGGTGGCATTGGGAAGCCCAGGGGAGAGTCAGGGCCTTTAGAACCACTCAATAGGACACGACCATGTCTCCCATAGTCAGTGGAGGCTGTGTAGGGAGCAGTAACCGGGCAACTCTACCTGTCCCAGCCAGGTTGGTATCAGTGGAGGCCTAGTGGTGAGCCTAAATTTTGAAATTTAAATATTATTTATTCTGCAAGAGATTCCATGGCTCCAGCTGGTGAGCACAGGCCTGAGGATGGGAGGGAGGAGGTGAAACCCTTAGCAGGCCACCAGACTACTTTTTCACAGTGAACCTGCCCCACTAATTGTATCCTTGGTTTTAGGACCTGTCCACCTTGGGTTCAGGCGATTGTCAAGTTCTCAGCTTCCTATTTCTCCAGTTAAGTCATCTATTTCACCAAATACAACATTTACGAAATACAAAATCAATGCCTATTGTTACCCATAGCATTGGGATTTTATTTCAGGTGTAATGGAAATCACTGGAGGGTTCTAGGTGTCAGAATGGATGTATTATTTTAAAATTCCTCTCCCTTTAGAGAACTGTGGATAAAGGATTTGGGGGAAGAAAGAGCAATAAGTAAGAGCAGTAAGCAAGTAATGGATGAAAGTCACCTCTTAGATAAAGAGGGAAGAAGGAGGAGATATGGGAGAAAAAAGAAGAAAGACAAGAGACACTGAATAAACACGAGAAAATAGAAGTTAATAAGTAAGGAAACTGAAAAAAAAAACTAAAAGAAAATTGGGGAATAAATGAGTCATGGCTCTTTTCCTTCAACAATTAAAATATGAACTACACAGAGCAAACCAGGCTCATACTAGATGCTATTAGTAGTGTAGCTCATAGAAGAGAGTTTCCTACTTGGACTCATTTATTTAATACTTAAATTTCAATCCCAAAGGGAAACGCAAACAACAAAATGTGCAGAACAGAGGACAGAACATGCTAGACTGCATTCTTTATCACGCATATAGACACACATTCACACATACACATGTGCATGCGTGTGAGGGTCATCTCTGGTAGAAGAGAAAAGCAACCAATAACAGAAGTTAGGGGACCGGGGTGAGAGGATAACTTATTGTTCATTGTACCATTTTACATATTGTATATGCTGCTTTTTTAACATTGTACCTACTATCTATTAAAAATAGAGATATAGGGGAGAAATAGATAAGATATTTTAGCACCTGAAAAATTCATGAATATTTTCTGAGCTTCATACAAGGATAAACATGGGGGAATAGTGGGTGGTCTACAAAGTAAATAGCATTCAAATCCCTGTGTACTCCATATTACCTCCAAATCTCAACAGAATGAGTCAGGAGATGAAGAATACAATACCACAAATAGATCAATTTCAGCTTCTCTCTTTTCAATCTTCTTGGGCACAATTCTTGGCTTATAGATGTATTACATAAAATGATCTGCTCAAATGGGAATTCACTCAGTCTTTGAGCATGTCCTATGGAATAATAAATCATTCAATCCCTACAAAAAGTATATGTAAAACAGTACACGGAACTGACTTTTTTTCAAAGTATCTAATTGTGGTTTCTTTGTGTCTCAAGCATCATGAGAGTTGATATGCCCTAAGCCCTGCCTCTCTGGATCACCGACTGTGATCCAGACGGTGGCCAGTGATTCCTTCTTTCTCCTAATCCATCCCTGCATCTCTATTTCTTGCTAGAGGCCTCAGGGCTATTTCTCAAAGTTAACATTTTCTTTTCATTCCCAACTATATATGGCTTTGCCTATTCAAAGCAATTGAAGAATTACAAAGTAGTGAAAACTTCTCAGTAGATCAATTCAAGCTAAGGAAGGAAATAAATAAGACCTTTGTTCCTGCACTAGCCTGAAGTAGCTTCTTACTCAACCAAATAGTAGACAAGAAGACGCAAAAAAAAAAAAAAAAAAAAAAAAAAATGGGTGATGCATTGAGTTAAGAAGAGGAACCATTACAATGAGAAAAATCATGAAAGCAAAATTCAGTGTCGATAAGCAATGTGAAAACAGAATTTAAATAGATGGTGGAAAGAGCACATAGAGGGTCAATCCTTGTTTTGGGTCCTCCCCACCCTCCCACACCATTACTGTTTGGGTAAGAAGCTATTCACATCATTTTCTGGAGTGTTTTCTCCAGGTTGAGGTGTCAGACAGATGGCTCCAGGATGTTCCCATTGAGGGAGCTCCTGGAAGCACAGTCTCCTGGGTTGGCCTCTGCTCCTTCAGCAGAGCACCTCAAACAAGACTCTTGAGAATCTTGCAGCTCTTCCTTTGAAGGACTTTGGCCACTTTCTGCCCTTGGTTTCTTTTCTGCAATCGTATGTGCAAGACACCAGAGTTGCTTAACTTAAGTATTGGTAATTTACCCCAAATTCCAGGCAAGGAAGACATGAAATGATCCCTTAGAATCACCTAAACTGGAAATGCCAGCCTCGTGGGGGAGAGCCTGCCAAGCCCGTTCAGAGAAGAAAAGCAATAGGCGCAAGAGTTTCCTTCCACTGCAGATACAGGTTCTCAGATGGCAGTGTCAACAATTACAGATGACCAGTTCCCACCACCTGCCCACTGTTGGTCCCCTCCAATTGTCTCTTCCAGAGCCATTCCTACATCTCTCTCAAGCTACAAACATTTGAGCTGAGAACTAAATGACCAAAAAGAGTCAGTCAAGTGGAGAGGCAGCAAGCAAATTCAGACAGTGGGGAAAACCTGTGCAAAGACCCTGAGGATAGAAAGACTTCGGGCAAGATCAGAGAGCTGCAAGGGAACTCTGTTGCTGGAAGGTAGTAAAAAAAAAAAGGAGTACAGTGGCTCAATATGAGGTGGAAGTGAGAGCCAGGGACCAATTCATGCAGGCCACAAAGAGGTTAGCTCTTCGGTCACTGAAGGGCTCCTAGCCTAATACCTACTTTATGTTGGAAGATCTCAAGGGCTGCTGCATGGGGCGTGGAGCATGGATCAGGACGGAGTGGGGAGGGGACAAGAGCAGAAGTGATGCTATTGCAACTGTCTGAGGTGAAATAATGAAGTCTTGAATAGGATTGCTGACCGTGGAGAAAAAGAAAAGTGAACAGACTCAAGATATATGTTGGAGACAGAGGAAAGGATTTGCTGGGGGAGCAGATGCTTGAACAGTAGGGCGGATTAAGGAGAGCAAAGGAGGAAACTGAGATTGACTCCCAGCTCTCTGCCTTGAACAGAGAGAGAAGGTGACAACTTCTACTGAGGTTGTGATAAGTAGAGTTCGGTTTTAGATGTAGGAGGTTTGAGATGCTCTTGAGACATCCAATAGCAGCCGGCTGTCTGAAAATGGAGCTGAAACTCTGGAGGGAGGCATCCAGAAGTCGTTGAGGTACAGATGGTTTTTCAGGCCACAACAATGAGGGGAGCGGCTTAGGGTGGCTCGGACACTCAGACCTTAACCAGATACCCAGCCCACAACGGAGCCGGCCACTTGACTGCCCTGTGTGTCCACATCTCTGCACGCCACACAGGCTCACAGAAATCCCCCTCGCTCACTGATCACTGAGAAACTGTACAAGCTGTCTTTGCTAACATGCTCTAGCTCCTTAAGAGGATGTGAAAGAGGATTGATTTTGAAATCCAAAGTACAAGAAAAGCCTAGTGATAATGGGAAGGGTCCGATCTTACAGACCTAGAATAGTTCCTAGCTGCTGGCACAATTTCCAGGTCCCTCTGCCCACACAGTAGGAACCGCTACGGCGGCCAGTCAGCAGAGGACCGGCCAGACCCTGCCAAGGGGAAATCTGATCATCTACCTAACAGCATCTGACAACAACACCCGAATTTCCTGCCCCTCCTCCCCAAAACCTCTCCACACCCCCACCCCCAGCCTTCAGAAGAGACCCTGCATTACAATGATGAACTAAAACTAGAAAGGGCCCTTGGCTGAAAGGATGTGCTGAAAGCCGTCAGAGAGAGATTGATGTGCCGAGCACGGCTGCCCGAGGCATGTGTTCGCCATCTGTCAGGCGGAGAGAGCCCTGCCAGCCCTACATGGTTATTCAGTATTAAAAGAGTATTTTTGAGTTTGACTGACACCCTGGGCAGCCTTGGCCAAGACAGTTAGGCTCTGGGGTCCAGATGGGATGGAGGGGCCTCCACTCTCCTGAGGCAGATGCCTCTGTAGGGCTGGGCCACCCAGGGTATGCAGGCGGGCTGTCCCGGGCCTGGGAGGAGAGTGTGGCTTGGCCAAGGATGGGCAGGCCTAGGCCTGAGCTGGGACTTTCGTGTGTGGCTCGGCTTCAAAGACAGGGTGGGAATAAAAGAAAATACTCTTCACTCTGTATGCTCCTTTGGGGAACAGTAATGCCAGGCTTGCAGGGTGCCTTCCACAATGGAATGATCATCTGTAGGCTTTTTCTGAACACTTGTATATGTAGGTAAGTCTCATCCATTCATTTCAGGCCAGAGACCAAGAATGGCGCCTTTCAGGGCTAGCCCCACTGGCTCCATGGAATATCTGGTTTTCCATCCTCCAGTGACCCTCCTCCAGGAACAACTTGCTATTCCTTTCTCACGGAACTCAGGAATGGCCAAATGACCCGCGCTGGTCAGCGAAGCTTAGGCAAAGGTGAAATGTGCCACCTCGAGGCTGAAGCATTTGAAGCTAGCATGTGGTTAGCTGCACCTCTTTTCCTTCTGTCATCCCAGCAGATGGACGTGCTCCTTAAGCCTGGATCCCAGAACACAGCCGACATGGAGCAGAGCGGTGGGCATCCTGTAATAATGCTATAATATGAATGAGAAATGAGCCTTCCTTTATAAACCACTGAGATTTGAGGTTTGGTTGTTTTTGCAGCAAATCCCAGCACATCCTGATGGATACATTCTCCACCCCCAAGCCCTACACACACCCTGAAGGTGAAAGAAGTTTCCACTGGACGTTGGAAAATGTTTTTGCAGCAACAAAATGTAGAGGGAAAACTGGAGGAGGAGATTCAGTGAAAGTTTCTCACACATCAGGTTTCTACAACTACAAACAGCACCAGGCCCGGAACAACAAAAAGCTTGCTTAAGAAGCATTGTGTTGGTGACAAATATAAATAAGAGCTAGAGACCCAGAACAAAAAGCCTCTACTGGTGCCAAGGGGTAAGACTATCAGAGATGACAATTTAAGGCAAGGAGAGGGAGCTGGGCAGAATATACTTGTAGGCCATGACCCTGCTCTGCTTCACACACGTGTGGGCTCTTCTTGTCGTCAAATTACATCTCTAACCTTTCATCTTGGTGTCTGATCTAATCTTTCTGGAGGTAGGCTGGTAAAAATCAAACGTTCACAGTAGTGCCTATTTTGGTTAATAATAATAAAAAAAAATCTGCTCCTTTGAATCAATTCCAAGTTTATCAATGAGTCTTTCAAGAGTGAGAACCGCCTGCAAACCTCAGAGTCCTGTCCTGGCTGAGAACATTGAGACTTGCTCACGACCAGGATGGCTGCATTTGGTTACCAGAACATTTCTAGTTCAGCTGTGAAAAATTGAGCATCTTTCTCGAGAGCCTTTCCCCTGAGGTGGCCGAGTTGGCTCTCAGAACGGAGCTTCACATTTTCCCCCGTGTTGTCAGTTACCAAAAGAGTGGGCTTCCCCCCAACAAAAAGAGGCTCTTAGAAACTGGCCTCCACTTTAGTGTTCGGCTGACAACTCCGCATTCCTAACAGGTCGAAGTCGTGTGAACAGGGGCAGATATACAGTCCATACGAACACACATGGCTGCGCGTGTCAAATAGGAACCCTTCTACTGCCACAAAGACTCTTGCAATGCGGTACAGATGCCACCCAAGATATCTGGAATGTCTCTCCACCCCAATGACAGCATTCTGTGGCAGAGACGAGGATGGCCTATACGAGTGGCAAGTGGCTCTGGAATGAGGGAATGCTAGCCTTCCCACATACTTGCTGCAGTCATGCACCCAGCACACACTCCTGCCTCCTCAACCTGGAACTCCCTGTGCTCTTGTTATTTTTGTGCATGAATAAACCTCAATTCTATAACAGCAAACAAAAATGCACTGGCACCAAAGTCTAATGCCACCTTTGAAATTAGTTAATAGTAGTATAATATTGTAAAGAAAAACTGTGCGCTGTGGCCACACTTTGTAGCACCTTAGACTGAGGCACAAATAAACAAAGGGTAGAAGAGGAAGCAACTTCTGAAGTACTTGGGCAAGCACAGCAACTGCCTGCAGACAGGTGTTGAAACGTTAAAACCTCCCACAAGGCTTGCGTATCTGACGTTAGAAGCCGCACCTGGGGCCCCTTCGTAGTTTTTATTAAAAGGGGTCTCAGGCCTTATTTCTTCCCTCTGCACCTTTGGCAGTAAAAGCAGTGAGGTTTCTTGAGTCCTAGTTGGGGCGGGGTGGGAGAGGAGGAAGTCGTCATTCCTCTCCCTCTCTCCCACCCTCACTCAGGGCCTCCAGTGGTTTGCTCAGGGACAGAACCGTGAGTGGGGCTGGAAGAAGAAGGCTCCCCTGTAATGAGACCTAGTTTCAGGCGCCACTTGGATTAAGTACAACCTATGGGTTGTGTCTTGAGGCAATGCTAAGAAACCTTCCTGTAGAATAGTCTAGACTTGCTTTTCTGACTTTCAGTTATGGGGAAGGGTCATTCCTTTGGGGCTTCTGGTTTTAATTATGTTGCATTTAGTCCCCAGAATAGGAAAACTTGCAAAGTGACAAAGGTAAAGTCAAAGACACCCCCCTTCCCAGGACATGGCCTACAGGCAGCACTGATGAAAGGGCACTTTTGCCTGGGATAGGGCCAGTGATCTGTTTGCCTTCTGATATTCTGAGAGCAAAGAAAATTAATAAGAAAGCCAAAGTGCCCACCACTCGATATGCTTTTGACCTTTCCCTTCTCTGCCGTGCCCGATGTCTCCTGGCCCAGAACCCATCTGGCTCAGTGTCTCACAGAGAAGCCTCCGGCCTCCTTAGGGAAGGGGTAGTAGTTGCTGGGATAAACAGGCAACTTTACTCAGACCTACATCAACCCCTGGCTGTTGGTTCCATCTTCCATGATACCCGGTACCTTTGAATTGTGATACATTCTGAGCGACAAGCAAGCTATCTTTTCACCTGCCTACCTTCTGCTGACACTTAGAATGGATATTTAGGGCCCTGCTCTGTTCGCTACTACTTCTCTAGCAGCTCTCTGTCTGTCCTAGACTCCCCAAAATCTTTCTTCTACTGAAATGTTGGCCCTATGGGTTTACCCTTGTGTTTCCTTTATTGTCACCTTAGTGAGTTTCTCTGGAGAGACAGGAGACAAACACATGCGGCTAACCCATCGTGTCTAACGAGAAGCCTTCTTTGTTTTTTGAATCAAATTCAAGTTCTCTATACAGCTTTTATCCTTCAATTGACCCCACTTACATACCCATGCTAGTCTCCCATTATTTATTCATGTAGACCTTTAACTCTAAGCAAATGCCACACCCATTCCCAACTTCATTCTCTTGTTCGCATTGCTTTCTTCATATGGAATCACTTCCATATTTATTCTGAATTAATTTGACCTCAGATATCACAGCCTCCATTAAGTGTTCAAGGACTGGTGTAGCCCATAATAACACGTGGTTCTCAAGTTCTTTTAACATCTACAGCTTGTTCCATGTATTCTAACCTTATTTATTTATTTATACATTCCTTCCTTGTCTTATTATTTGGGAACTTGTTTTTAAAAATCTTTTAGGTGGTGTACTAGGAAGCATAAAATACAATATGATACTATAACTGACACACATTAGAAAAATGTGGGAAAGACAGGGAAAAGCCAGAGTGGAGATACAAAATGAAAAAAGCACATACTGTCATACACCAAGTCTTACAATCTTGATGGAAGCACCTTAGAAACAGCTTTTCTAGCAGTCGGTGTGAAAGGGAAACTTGATCATTTATTCAGATAGGAGCACCCAATATGAAAGACTCCACCTTGAGAGAGTTAGATTATCCAGCCTCTGCCTTCTGCTCACACACTGAGTTTCCGTGAAGGAGACCCCCAGGTCATGTAATGAGCGGCATTCTCAGCTATGCCATCTCCGACCACCTAAAGACGGCTTCCAAGGCTAATGTGAAAAGATCAGTCAGCTTTCATAGCTAAAAAGGCAGAAGAAAATGACCACATTCTTCCATCAAACGATTCTTGATACCTTTGTTTCTAACAAGACGCTGGGCCTCCAGGCTAACCCAGGATGGCATTTTCCCTGGAACACCAACAGTATCTCTTGGGTTACAAGCCTGGCTGATCACTTTCACACGAATCCCTGGTTTTCTCTGAATTTCAGTTTTCTTCCCTGTAAAATAGAGATATACTCACTCTGCCTACCATTCATGACTGATTTGAGAATCAACTGTGTTAATACTCAAATACTGTAAAAATTTTAAAATATCACAAAATGCAATGTATCATTATCTTGTTATCACCTATGAATCTTCCCAAAGTCTAAACTACCATCATGAAAAGCTGTACTGGCAAGTTTCACATTGTCTGAAGGTACCATACCTGTGACATGACCTCCCAACGTGTCAGGCTGACCTGTGTTCAAAAATACAAAACTCCCTCTCACCCAACTCTGTATGCCCCGAGTTGAGAGCAGAGAACCTAACACTACAGATGCTCAGCACTGGCAAAAATTCAGCCGGTCAAGGTGGTAACTCTGTATGGTGGCTGCTTCAGACACTGTCTAATTATAAGCCTAGACAACCCAGTGTGGCATGTATTGTCACTCTCAACTTACAGAGAACTTAAATGAATTATTTAGAAATCACCCAGTGACCGGTAGGGCTCTTCCAGGTCCCAAATTTTGTTTAGCATCCACCACACCCTAAAGAATTTGTCTAACTACGGGTGATAGCAAGAAGTCAGTGGTCCCCCTTTATCTATAACACACGTGTACACACACAGACACCCACATACAAACTATAAAGGACCTGTGATAGTCCAGTGGCTCTGGGAATGATTGTGACAGGCGCAAAACAGTAATAAGAAAATGAAATCCTCCTTTCTGGAGATGGGCTGGGCAACTTCTTTTTATCTGGTTTAAAGCTAGATGGAGGGAAAGATGCTTTATGTGATCTTTGTTGAAAACCTTGGAGTATAAAGTCCTTTTTAGAGTCTATCTCACGCCCCCAGGAAAAACAAAAACAAAAAAAACAAAAAAACAAAAAAACATCGTCTTTCTTGAGCTTTGTCTCAAATCCCTAGAGTAAAAGCCCCTCTGCTCCCAAAAGAGCCACTTGGAACATTTCAGAGTACGGGATGGAAAGGGAGAAAAAAGCCATTTTCCACAACTACCAACACCCAAATATCAATAGCTCACTGCTTGCCCAAACTGCTGAGCACTTAGGAATCGCTCAGCTGGTGAGTTACCCGAGCAGCAGCAAGATGGGGAGAGGAAAAGGCAAAATCCACTTGGGGCAACATGATGTGGCGTCAGAGCCACTCACTGTCCATACGACAGATACAGTGCAAGACCCAAAGGAAGAGGTGACCAGCACGAGGGTCTCAAAGTGGAGTTGCTGAGACTTCAGGTCCTGGCTAGAATTTAAGCGTACCCCCCACCCCCACTCACTGAAAGCAACCGAAATTGCTGATAATTCTTTCTTTTATTTCTTTTCTTTCTTTTTTTACCTTTTAAAAGCATCAAAGAATTGATCGTTATCAGGCCAAATCTAAATGAACCCAGAAAACTATAGCTGTGATTTGAAGCTCTTTTTCCTCAGGGTTTTACTGAGTTTTTGAACTCCAATTTTTAAAGCCTTGTGGAGCTCTGGAGAAGATGATGACACCTAAGGACCACCCAAGGTGGAAAGTCTAAAGTGAAAGTGCAACGGTTGGCTGTCCCGCCCCTTCCCCAGGAGTTGCAAAGAAAAGCAGCCTCCGTGCAAGCAGAGCAGGGAGAGGCAAGACCTTCTCTGAAAAGCTGCACCAACAAGCCCACGTCACTGGTGTTTGCAGCCAAATATACAAAACCTCAAGCTGTGAATTCAGTTAATAGTGTTCTAGACGGACAGTGGCCTCGGGTGGCAGAGGAAAGTACAGATGCTCCTTGAAGACCCTCCCTCATCCCAAGCCTCACAGAATTACCACAAATAACTTTCTAAGGGGAGCAAGGGACACCGTGAAAAATAATCAAGCACATCAGGGAAAAGCACCATGAATGAGAAGCAGCAAAAACAAAGTCAAGGTGACAGGCTTCTATTTAAAGCTACAGGGCCCATGACAGAAGAACCACCAGCAACCGTAACTGATCACCCCAAGACTCAAGAACATTTTAGCCAAAAAGAGAGCAGAGCCTTAGAAAAGGGACTGCCCCTAGCATGCAGGTGAACACTGGCTGACTGATAGCTTGGTTCCCTGACATTAAAAACAGCTAGAAAACTAAAGATATGCTCTGGTTGTTTCTTCTGTCATTTTTCTGGTTCCCTCGTTGTTTTCATTCACACCGAAATCATGAGAAAATCTTCTGCATTTCTTATATTTTTAACTGGCCCAGGCCCTCTGCTTCTGCTGAATAATGGGTCCACCTCCCCTCATTAAGGAACCCAGCGAGGCCTGCTCTTAGTGCCTCAAGACCTGAAGCGCTCCCCCAATTCATGATACCCTAAAAATTAATCTTTCCAAAGTTCACTCCATGGAAACCAAAGTGTTCTGCTAACCTGCCCAGTTTGGCTAATAATGATCCAAAATCGTGTTTATCTACTTCAAGATCTTGCACTCTTTTCTGGATAACCATGTTCTACTTCAGGAACAGTGTCCATGACCTCATGAGATCTGGTCAGAGTCCCTCTATTTTCTTGACTCCCACAGTGCTCATGAGCACTTGAGCCAACAACTCATTGCACCACCCCAGGACGTCCCAGAACCAAGCAGGCTTCTGGCCACTGTCCTCCAGCCCTGCTCGGCAGCCCACTGCCCACCCACTGCCCCGCCTTCCCAAACCCACTGAGGACTCCACTTCAGCTTCACTGACCTTACCCTCCACCTCTCTTTATACTGATTTCTACACTCAGCCTGACTTCCTTGGCCCGTAGCACTGGCCCCACTGGGAGCAACCGTACTCAGTTGGTTCTCTGCTCTCTGACCTGAGACCCAATGCCAAGCAGCAGCACCATACAAAATCGGAGGCAGAGGCATTCCAGGAAGAACAGGAGGCCCTGAGGTGGGGACAAGCTTAGCAGTTCCCAGAAACATAAAGGAGGCCAGTGCCCTGGGTAGGAGTGAATGAGGGAGGTGCGGCAGGAGAACAGGAAGCAATACTAAATCAATGATGTGTGTGAAAACATAGCTTGGGGGTCGGCACTAGCATCTGTTCAGTAAAACTGTATTTCCTTTCTTCTCTGTCCAATGGTATCTAAACACTCCCAAACTTCTTGCACCAAAAGTACAGTCAGACGTGGCCAACAGATGAGGGCAGAGCACTGGACATCACCCTGATCCCGTGAAAAGCCAGTGAAGGGTTTCAAGCAAGGGAACAGTGAGTCATATGGGCTACTGTGTAGAGAATGTATTGTCAGAGAGTGAAACCCATTAGGAGGCTCCTGCCTCAGGAAGGTGGGCGGGGACAGCTACTCTGGCCAGGATAGTGGCCCTGGTAGCAGTAGAACTAGAGAGAAGTGAGTAGACAAGGATATGCTTTCAATGTAGAGTTCACTGGACTTGCTGATGACCAGTAAGTCTCAGTCCCCCCACCCCCACCCTTCCACATCTCTGGCCTGAAGCTGTCCCCTAACCTCAGAAGTCAGGCTGCCATGTGCTTGAAGAAGGAAGGAAGGCCTGGGGAGTTAACATACCCTTGCCACCCCCACTAACAGCCCTGAATTAGTGACTCTCAAGTTTGATGTGTCAGTTCCTTGGCTCCTTTGTACCTCAGGTGAGCTAATTCTGAGATCTGAGTTTCCTAAATGTCCCCATCTTCCGCCACAATACCCAGTTTGGAGCTCACTTGTTATTGGCCACCTTGCCCTCTTTGTCTCAGGTCCCTCCAGGGGGACTGGCAGGAAGCACAGAGCTCCCTGGTGGCATTCATGAGCACAAGGCCCTGCTACAGTCCTCAAGTGATGAGGGCCCAGGTCTTTTGAGTGGCTGCCTTCATTTTCCTTCTCTCCACCTGAAGCGAGGGCCCAAGGTGCTGAGTTCTTGAGGAGCTAAAAGCCAGACCTGAAAGTTCAATCAGAATTTTACCTCTACGCCAGGCAGTCTCCACAATACCCCCCGATGGAGAGAGAGGAGGGGCGCATGAGCATATCAGCACAGGAGTACACCATTTTCAGCTGGGTTAGAGGATTAGCAGCCAAAGAGAACAGAGACTCCAGTAAAAGTAAGAAGAGTAAATATTCAATGTAAAAACAGTGATGGGGTCAGGGTGAGGGAGGGATTATGTGTGGTTTGTTCTCCCCTTTGCCTTGACTATACTTTCAAATGATCGAAAATGTACAAGGTGTATGAGAAATGGGATCTTCACAAGGTGCTTATTAACCATGAAGGAGAAGACTACGACTTGACCGTGGAGATACCTGGCAGACACCACCAATCAACTGATAAAAGTAGCTTTAGTAACAGCACCGGTGGACATTATCTGCCTGTCAACAGGGTGCCCTGGGAAGAACCCAGTGCCACTTCTGTGGGATTCTGCATAGTCTAATCCTGAGAGAAGGCCAGACAAGTCCAAATTCAGAAAATCCCTGCAAAATAACTAGCCTAGACTCTTCAGAAATGTCTAGGTCATAAAAGACAAAATCTGAAGAGGAACCATTTCAGATTAGAGGATACTAGAGGTGCAGCAACAAACCCAAGGTGCGATTCAGAAAGGGACATTAGCAGAGCGACGAGGGACGTACAAATCAAGTCTATAGGTGAAACAACGGTACTGAATCGCTGTTAACTTACTGACTGGATCATTAGCCCATGGTCGTGCCTGTAGGAAATATGGACTGGAGCACTGAGAGCTCAAGGGGCATCATGTTCACAACTCGCTCTCAAAAGCTGTTCTTGAGGGAGTCTGGAGGAAGCATATTTGAGAACTTTTTGTATAACTTTTCCACTTTTTTATAAGCCCTAAATTGTTTCAAAATAGTGTTAAAAAATAAAATGTATATTAACTTTATAATTAAAAAAAAAAAACTTTACAGAAAGAAACTGTGTCCATATTCACAGCTTGTGCTACAAACTCATGGGATAGATCTTTGCTGTCAGCAAGGTCCCCAACAGCCGGAGAAGAACAAGAAACAAAAGCTCTCCCCTGCCCTCCCGAACTGTCAGAGTGCCAGCCGCACACGAAGCTCAGCCTCCGAGGGGCTTTACTGAAAGATAAGTGCTGATAAGGCCTGCAGGTCATCTTTGTCCGCCTCCGGCCCCCCAGCTAGCTGAGAGGAGGCCAGCTCCTTCAGAGCTCTGTCGGACATAAGCCAGAGCAGAGTGAGTTTCTTTTAAGTTGAAAGCTGCAGCTGGTGTTCCCCCCAGCGCCTGAGCAGCCCCTGGGCGCCCACCGTAGTGGGGGCACTGCTCGGCCCCAGATTTACAGAGATGGCATTCTGTTTGGATCTGTTCAGGAAACAGAAACGGTGTCAGGGGGGTACTAGACTTATCCGGGAGATCACTTCATAAGTTATATAAATGTGAACCACTATGCTGTACACCTGAAACTAATAGATTGAATGTCAGGTCATTGAAACCTTTTCTTCAAATTAAGAAAAATAAAACCCATCCCTTGGTAAAAAGAGAAGTTACAAAATCATTCAATGGCCTAAACCAGTGTCTTCCATCACACCCATAGTGTACCTGGGAAAACGTGCCTTTTGCCAGCTTTTAGGCAATGCCCACCTGGCCTGGGTGAGCGCCGCAGCCTGTTCAGGGGCCACTGACCTAGCACAGAGCTTCCTTTGGGGCAAAAGACCAGCTCTCCCCAACAAACAGGAAAGTTTTTTTCCTTCCTTCCAGGCTGACCACCCTAACTAGCTGTCCCTGGAAAGTGTTCCTCTGAAAACACTGTGCAGTCAGGATCTGGGTTTGGGCCCCCCCTTAAGAAGCTGGAGTGGAGCATCTCAGTGGGACCCTGGACACACTGGCCCAGCTAGACCCACGGCAACAGCGGCCACGTCACAGTGGAAGCGAGACTCGGCTCTCCCCAACTTGAACTGGGGGGCGCTCGTTGTCCAGCGCGGCCACCGGTGTCTGCTGACTGCACCGACCCCATTCCTTCCAGCGCCTCCGGGAGGCAGGGGCCTTGGGTGAGCTCGGGCCGGGCCGGGCCCGCCAGCGCGGGGGCACAGTGCCCTCGCGCGGCCGCCGCGGGCACGACCGGCGGGGGCGGGGGTGACCCCCAGCGCGTGGGAGCGTCTGGTCGACCCGGAGCTGCGAAGGCGCGCACTCTGGACGGGGACGACGCTGCGCGTTGGGGTCTGGCGCTGGACTCCGGGCAAGGGGCTGGGAGGAAGGCTGTTTCCGCCAAGGGCGGGGGATAACTCAGAGCCGCGCTGCCTGCATCCCGGGGCTGCTGCAGAGCCCCCCGAGGCCGTGTGTGTGTGTGTGTGGGGGGGTACAGGCTGGTCTGCTCCCCCCGTCCCCAGGCACACCGGCAGGGGGGGGCTCGCCGCCTGGCCCGCAGGGTTAACCCAGCGCTGCCCCTCCCGGTGCGCGTCCTCGCCGCGCAGGCCGGCTCGCGGGCCCACGCAGAAGCCTGGGGCCGTGGGGACCGGGTCGCACCCGCTCGCGTGTGGCTGCAGCGTGGCGGGGTGTGTGCCGCGTGAGGCCCCCGCGGCCAGGGACGGCCAGATCCCGGGCTGTGCCCGGCTCCAGGCGGCCGCCCGGTCGCCGTTAGGCGCTCACGGAGCCCTGCCCCGGCCCCGCCCCTGCTCGCGGAAGGGCGTCGGGGCGCCGCTCGGCTTGCACACGCAGGTTCCCCGGGTCCCCGAACGGACCGCCCAGGGTCCCCACCCCCCGAGACGGGGCTCTGCAGGGGCAGGAGCCCCTCGGCGCGCTGGCCTGGCCCAAAGCCCTACGCGGGAGGTCGGCAGAGGGAAGGCCGCGTCCCCGCCTGGGGTGCCGACGACGTGAGCGTTTTCCGTGACTGCGACAGCGGGGCTCGGGGCACCTCGCCTCAGCTCCGCGAGCCCCCGGTGCGCGGCCGGCCTGTCGCCCCGCGCCCCCGAGCGGCCAGCCCCTCCCACCCGCCAGAGAGGCAGAAGGCCGGACGCGCCTCCCAGCCGCCCTGCCGCCCTGCCGCCCTGCCCCGGAACGGAACCCTCCGCTTCTTGCAACTCTGTATGTCCTCGCCCTAGATAAAAGGGTCCAGTTCATCAAGAATCAGCTCCCCTGTTGGCAGGGAGAGTGGGTGCCCTGCTGGTCCAGCTCCCAATCCCCCTGCCCCACCCCACCCCACCCCACTCCACTCCAAACCCCCCACAGGGAACAAGCCAAGTTTGGGGCAGGGAAAGAAGACTTCGCAGGCCCCTTTGCCTCTAGTCTGGTTTTATAAAGTGCTGACAGAACTAGGAATAAAGGGGCATACGGAAAAAAAAAACAAACTATTTTTTCTAAGTCCTGATCTTTCTATAACATTTTTGTTCACAGAAAAAAAAAAAAAAAAAGAGCAAGCTCATCTGTGTCCAAACAGTGGCTGACCTTTATTTCCATTCAACTCCATGTAAAAGCAGCACCTGGAGCTGAGGCTGCTAAGGCCATGAACTTGAGAGTGAGTCCTCCTTAAATTTTGTACCTAAGGCACCTCATTTTACTCGCGCTATTCCCAGTTCTGCCTCTCAACCACCGTCAGGAGCACAAATTTCCAGTAGACTTGAATAGCACTGGTACCCCTTCTCTGCTGTGCTCGTCAGAGGTAATTCCACTTTTGTTTCTGTGGTGATTCTGTTGTCTGTCTCCTTTATTGGACCATCAGCTCCCAGACAGCTTGCACCAGATCTCTGGTGCCTTGCATGTTGCCAGGTATATATTTCACACACACACACACACACACACACACACACACACACACACACACACACACACCTGTTGATCGAATGGGGGAAAAACACTCAGCAAGATGACAAAACCTCTGGAGTAGAGTCAGAGGCTCCAGACTGTGGCTCCCAGCAGGGTAGAGCTCCACTCGGGGATTCTTATGTCCCCCAAAAGGGTGTTATTCTAAATAGCCTATCCCAGAAAGAAAGATCAGGCAGTTTCCTCAGACATATTCCTCCACCCAGCACATCTTTATTTAGCATCAATGTGGGTACACAAAGTCTTATGTAGGTAATAAAATTGGGGGTGGGGAGCCTCAGTTCCTGTCCTTGAGGGGAAAGAAGCCAAGTGCATAAATGTCTAACTAGCATATAAGGATAGAGACATGACATTTGGTGGGTGCCTGTCATAAGCCAGGTACCAGAGGCTTCACCTGCCTGTGTTATTTCACAATAGCCTCTAGTGCCATATCCTCTTAGCTTCATTTTGCAGATAAGAAACTATGTGTAAGAGTTAAATAACATTGAAAACTCACATGTACCTAACTCTAAACCCTATATTCTTTTTGCTGCATGACATTATAGAGGTACCAAGTGATAAGAAGGTTCTGAGAGAGAAGAGAGAGAATTTGAGACTGGCCTCGGTATTACAATTTCAACTGGCAGATATGCTAACGATGTTCTAGGAGGAGAAAACAGCAGTGTCTTGGAGTGGCTCACAGCTCATGTGTATGTGATGTTTCATCGTGTCTCAACCAAAGGGGCTTCATTCCAAACCCTCATCACTCCCAACGCCAGCCTCCATCCAGCTGACTGGGGTCCCCAGCAGCATTGCCTGAATCTGTGGTGGCCAAGAAACAGTCTCAAACGGGTACAGACTCTGTTGCTTCACAATCACTGCATAGTTAGTTAAAAACTCAGGTCCTACAAGCATGTGGAGCAGCTGGGGTTCTCACACACTGTTGGTCAAAATATAAAATGGTATAACCATTTTGGAAAAATGTATTGGTTTCTTTTAAAAGTTAAACATATTTCATCATATGACCCAGCCACAGTACTCCTAGGTATTTACCCAAAAAGAATGAAAGTATATGTCCATACAGAGACTTGAACACAAATGTTTGTAACAGCTTCATTCATCATAGCTCCAAGCTGGAAACAATCCAAACATCCAACAGGTGAATGGACAAATGGTTGCACAGCCAAACGACAGAATACTACTCAGCAGTAAAAAAGAATGATCTACATGCAACACATGAATAAATTTCAGAATAACTACATTGAGCAGAAAATACAAAAGGAGAATATACATACTATCTGATTCCATTTACATAAATTTCTAGAAAACAGAAATTATAATGACAAAAGTCAGATCAGTGGTTTCCTGTGGTTGGAATGTGGCAGGAGAGATGGATTACAAGAGCACAAAGAAGTCTGGGGGGCCAAATTTGCTAGAGCAGCCATAACAAAATACCACAGACTGGGCTGCCTAAACAACAGTTTAACAGGTAGAGATCAGATATTGTGGCAATCAAAAAAAAAAAGAAAGAAAGAAACAGAGGTTGATTGGAATGAGTTGAAGAGAGAATATGTAGTGAGGAAGTAGAGATAGCGACAAAAGAAAATTCTTCCAGGAAGCTCCATGAAAGAGAACAGAGGGAGGATGTGGAAGTTGGAGAATGACATAAAAACAAGGAAGGAATTTTTTTTATTGGCACATACCTAAGTTGTTTTTGTTTGTTTGTTTGTTTATGCAGATGAGATGATTCAGGAGTGGGAGGGAAACTGGTGGTGAAAAGAGGAAAGGAGATAATTTCAGGCAAGATGAGATGGAAGCCAGAGGACCAGCAGCCTTGGAAGAGAACAAGGAGGAAAGACGAGAGTGTGGACATTTAGGAGTGTGCAATAATGATGTGCCTAAAGCTTGTGCTATAAGAACATTCACTGAAACATGGTCTTTAATAGCAAAAAATAAAAACCAAGATTTTTTGTAGATATAGCAAGCTAAATCTAAAATTTATACAGGGAGGCAAATCACAACAATCACCAAATCACAACATTTTTTTAAAGTATTACCCAATTTTAAGACAATAGAGCAACAATAAAGATAATGTATTGACAGAAATATAGACACATAAATTGATGACACAGAATAGAAGTTTCAGAAACAGACCCACACAAGGATGGAAAACTTATTTTTGACAAAGAGGAAATAACAACTCAGTGGAAAAGAAATTTTTTCAACAAATGGAACTTAAACAACTGAACATTATAGACAAAAGCATAAACTTCAACTAAAACTGTACACATTATATAAAAATTAACTAAAAATAGATCATAGATCTAAATATAAAACTTTTAGGGGAAAACAGGGAAAAAATGTTTGTGATCTAGGATTAGACACAAAATTTTTATAAAGAACGCCAAACGCACAATCCATAAAAGAAAATTTTGATCAATTGGACCGCAGCAAAATCTAAAATATTTGTTCTGCAAAAGACCCTGTTAAAAGGATAAAGCCCTAAACTTGGGAGTGAAGAATTTGCAAATTGTATCAGCAAAAATCAAAGGATATGTATGCAAAATACATAGAAACTCTCTAAACTTTATGGTAAGAAAACAAAAATCTAATTAGAAAATGGGTAAAAGACTTGAACAGACATTTCACCAAAGAAGATATATAGAGGGAAAATTTTTTAAAAGGTCCATAAAAAGATGTTCAATATTGTCTATTTTTAATGAACAGAGTAACTCTATACTGGGTAAATACACACACACACACACACACACACACACACACACACATTCGTTTTTTACAAATTCACGTTTGAAGCCTTGAGTTGCCAAGTAAGAAGATCTCTACGTTGTAAGGAAGTCAAAGCCACGTGGAGAGGCTTCAATCAACGGCCCCAGCTGAGGTCCCAGCCAGTAGCTCACATCAGTTTCCAGTTGTAAAATAAAGAGACCTCCAGATGATTCCAGTTCTCAGCCACTGTCCCCTTCATCAATCAAGCCTTCTCAGCTGAAAATTCCTTCATCCTGAAGCACATATAAGTCTTTTCCACCATACACTGTCCAAATTTATAACCTGCAGGATCCATGAGCATAATAAAATAGTTGTTTAAGCTGCTAAATTTGGAAGTATTCATTACCCAGAAATAGTAACCAGCACCCTGACAGTCTTTGTTCTCTCTGCAAAACAAACTGATTGCAAATCGGCGAGTGTGCTTATATAAACATCTACCTTGTATAAAGCTCCTCTCTGTTATGTACCCTTTCATTTCTTCCTATCAGTTGAGTTCTTGTGTTTAGGCAGAGGCATTGTGTTGTTCCCAAACCTGTTTAAGTCAGCTGTATTTATTATTATATTTACACAATTGAATTAAAAATTACATGAATTGATAAAATCTTGGCATCAAAAAAAGTTATTATTATAAAAACTAAGGTGAACACTTTGGAAAGAGTAAGGGCAAATCAATAAAATTTATTATAGTAAAATTAGATATGGACAAGATAATTGTAAGAAATTATTGGGGGGTGTTGAATATCCAAAGGATTCTGCATTCAGATTGCTTTTAAGTGTCTTTGAGTTCCCATTCCTTTTTAAAGACACCAAAACTATATATTGTAGTCACATTATATGGTATGATTTATGTAAGAAAAGACAAGCTACAGTTCCAATCAGTGGACCCATATTTAAAAGAAAAGCCTTGGCGCTACATCAGAAGATTGGCAAAGGAATATACTTTTATATGTTTTAAGTTAAAATAAAATATTTAATACACCTACCCTTTGACCCAGTAAATTCACTCCTGGGTATAATCCTAAGGGAAATGAAAACATATGTCCACAAAAATCCTTAGGCAAAGAGTTTCATAGCAACATTTGTCATGATAACCCAAACTGGAAAATCAAGTGTCCATCAAGAGGAGAATGAATAAACAAATTGTGATTTACTCAACAGTAGAAAGGAATGAATGAAACAATATGGGTGAATCTTATAAGCAGAATACTGAGTGAAAGAAGCCTGTTCCACTTCCCATTGTAATCAATAAAGACTGTTAGTAACATAAAAAAAAGTCAGTGTATTGTAATGTTGTAAATTTTACCTAAAGAAAATGGAATTTAAAAACTTGAGTGGGGGATGAGGAGAAGATAAATTTAGAGATAAAGCAAGAATGATAGGTATTGATAATTGTTGAATAGAATCATGAGGGTACATTATACTATTCTGATTCCTCTGTGTATGTTTGAAATTTTCCATAATATTCCTTAAGTTAAAATGTTTGAGGTGTGTGTTGTCCTCTCTGATCCACCAGGTTTAATCAACCTTTTCAATAAGCTGCCCAACTCCCTGCCCCAGGGAGGGGCCTCTGCCACTCAGACTCCTGCATGATGTCTCCAGAGGTCTGAGTCGCAGCTCAAGTGTGAGGCAGGCACATGCGAGCTTCTAAAATCACAGCCAGGTTTAGGGGCTACTGCTCTCTGCCACATATTCTAACACTATAAAAATGTCTGCCTTGCTTTACAATTGATTCATGCCTTAGAACCTTGTTAAAACTTTAAGTGAAAGGCTAAATGGTATAAGAAGAAAAAATATGAATTTTTTTTATCAGACAGAGCTAGAGTTGAATCTCGGGTCTGGCATTTTTAATCTATGTGGTCTAGGTTATTTTAGTGTCCCTGAACTTCAATGTCTTTGTCTGTAAAAGGAGGGGGGAAATTGTGCACAGACTGCCCTCATCTCCTTTGTTACTGCTGTTACCTCCTTCTTTTTCACAGTGATAAACATCTTAAGATTTGCTACTGGTGTCACAGGATGCCAGCCTCCTCTGCAGCTAAGTGTGGCTGTATGACTAAGTTCTGCCTATGAGAAATACATTAATATATCATGTGACAGCTTCTATGAATCGTCTTTAAACACTCTTTGCTCCTTTTTTGTCATCCCTTCCTTTCATCTTGCTGCCTGATGTGATGGCTGGAGATCCAGTCATCATCTTGGACACCCTAAGAACAGAGTAGTGGTTAAGCCGATGGGAAACTGGGTGCTTTAAGACTTCATTCAGCAGAACTGCCATTCCTGCCCTGGACTGTCTACAGACTTTTATGCAGAAAAGAAATAAATGTTTTTCCTTTTTAAGTCACTGTTGGAGTCTCTGTTGCACAATTATAAGTTCTCAAGTTTACTTAAACTTAACTTGTACAATACCTACTTCATAGTGTGCTGTGATGAGTGAAAATGTACATGTATATAACATATATTAGGTATCAAAAATAGTAGAAAATAATTGTTATTATTCCATCTTTGAGTTAATGTCTTACTGGTTCTCTGTAACCCATTCTGGGTCTAGCAATAGGTAACATATAGTAGGTCTCAACAAATACTAACAGAAGGGAATTAAATGTATTGCACTCCAGGTTTTAATGAAGGAAGACATACTGATCCAAAAAAGGAATAATTAAAAAGTACAATGGTTAATCATTTGATCAGATAGGATTTAACATAATGCTAAAACCAAGAATTACTGGACACAAACAGTAGTATATTGAGACAGAAATCCTCATAAACCAAAGATAAAAGTTTCTCAACATCAGCATTATTGACAATTGGGTCAGATAATTCCATCTTGTGTGGAGGAAAAGGAGCTTTGCTGTGCAGTGTAGGATGCTCAGAAGCATCCCTGAGCTCTGCTTGCAAAAGATGCTAGTTGCATCCTTCTTCCCTGAGTTGAGATAACCAAAAATGTCTCCAGACATTACAAAATGTGCCCCCAGGGATAAAAATCACACCCCTAGTTAAGAACCACTGCTAAAGATGGAAGTATTAATGTATATGACTTTTCTAGAAACAACTTGGTAAGACATATTATGAACTTTAAAAATGTTTAAATATTTCATTCAGATATTCTACTTCAAGAACCAGAAATGTAAAGATGCACACACACTAAATGAGCAAATGATCTGAGCACAGATTTCTCTAAAGAAAATGGAAAAATGGTCAATACACATTTGAAATATATTCCACATCACTGACCACAAAGGGAATGAAAGTCAAAATCACAATGAGAGATCACTTCACATCCACTGGGATGGCTATAATCAAAAGACACATGATATTAAATGTTGTGAGGTTGTGGAGAAACTGGAACCTTCATGCACTGCTGAGGGGAATGAAAAATTGGAATAGCCACTTTAGAAAACAGTTGAGTAGTTCCTCAAAAGGTTAAACATAGAGTTACCATACAACCAAGCAACTCCACCCCTAGACACATACCCAAGAAAAGTGAAAACATATGTCCACGCAAAACTGTGAATGAATGTTCATAGCAGCATTATTCATAGTAGTTCAAAAATGGAAACAACCTAAGTAACCATCAGCTAAGGAACTGTTAAATAAAATGTGGTCTATGCACACAATAGAATATTGTTCAACAATAAGTAGGAATGAAGTACTGACACGTGAATGAACCTCAAAAACATGCTCGGTGAAAGAAGCCAACAACAGAAATCCACAGATTATATGATTCGAGTTATATTAAAAGTCCAGAAGAGGCAAATCCATTGAGACAGAAAGTAAATTCGTGGTTGCCTAGGGCTAGGAAGGAGGGATGCAAAATGGGGAGTGACTGCCAAAGAGTATGGGGTGATAAAATATTCTAAAATTGTCTAAACTTGATTGTGGCAATGGTTGCACAATTCTGTGAATATAATAAAAACAATCGAAGTGTTCCCTTAAATGTGTGAACCATATAACATGTGAATTTATAAAGCCACTATAAAAGTACTCCAAACATCATCAATAACAACAACAAAACTATGTACATACAAGGATGTAAATTGTTATGTTTTTTGTAAGATTTTAAAAATCAGAAAATAATTAAATTCAAAGCAAAAATGAATGGTAAAAAAAATTATTCAATCATTTGAATAAATACTAAGTAATCACCAAAAATTATCTTTTTCATACTTATTAACACAAGACTATCTCATGTCGTAATATTAAGAGAAAAGGGAGAATGTAAAAATGCACTTACCCACACATGCACAGAAAATTTATAAAAGAAAATCTACGATCAATGAAGAATGGTTAATATTGGATGGTCAGGTAAATAGTGATTTTTATTTTCTTCTCTTTCTTTTATAGTTTTTGTATTGCCTACACTGCATATATGTTTATGTCCAGGAAATTTACTTTTTAAAGATTGTGAATGTTTATTTATGAAACTTACTTGAAATCTATAGACTTTCAGAGTTGAATAGAAAATTATAGACCATGTAGTCAATTTTTTAAATTTTACTGACGAGGTAAGCAAAGTCCAAAGAGGCTTAGTGCCTTAGCTACTGTCAGCTGTCTTGTCAGAGTATGTGAAACTTGGACAGTTCCTTTCCTTGTCTCATCTTCTTTTCTTCCTCTCTTGATGGCCTCCTCCTATATACACACACAAGTTAGCTCAAAAAAAAAAAATGAGGGGTAGAACTCGAAGACATTATACTGACAGATAAGTCAGACAGAGAAAGACAAATATCATGTGATCTCCCCTATATGTAGAATCTAAAAAACAATGACAACAGCAAAAATACAGAGAACAGATTGGTGGTTATAGGAGTGGAGTGGTCAAGAGGTACAAACATCTAATATAAAACTAATAAGTTCTGGGAATATGATGTACAGTATGGTGACTATAGTTAATAATACTTTAGTGTGTATTTGAAAGTTGGTGAGAGTATATTTTAAAAGTGCTCATACAAGAAAAAATAATTATAACCATGTGCAGCGATGAATGTTCACTAGACTTGTGGTGACCATCTTGTAGTACACTTATATCGAATCATGACGTTGTACACTTGAAACCAATATAATATTACATATAAATGATATCTCATATTTTAAAAAAAGAACTAATATTCTTTAAGGGATTTCTTTCCTCAAATTGGATTCTGTTCTAAAATTCCTACAGATAGAAAGGCCCAACAGTGTCTCTCCCAAACCATTAGAGGGCAGTAGCAAGTCAAAACAGGCTGAACCCTCGGCACAGTGGATAAACTCCAGGGAGAATAATCATCATTTTTGGCCTCAGAAGCAGACAAACGTGGTTAAAATCATGCTGACCCCAGTATGACCGTCTTTGGCTTTCTCGAGCAAGCATTGGTTAAAAGAGTCTTTTTGAAGTGGGGCATTCTGGTTCTTATCCCACAAGAACAAGAAATAGATGACACCCCAGAGAACTGCCCCAGCAACAACTCCCAACTTTTTTTCAGAGTAGCAGCCCATAATCACCTCATTTCTTTGCTCCTAGTGTTGTCAGAGGGATCCTCTGGCCTTTGGCATGCAGGGAGGCATCACAGATGGAAGGCTGGAAGAACACAGAGTGAATACTTCTATCAAAATGACCAGCTGTTGATGCCGTTCCTTGGAATCCCACACCCCCTAAACAGAAGGAGAATCAGGCAAGAAACAATAGCCCAGTACTCCTCAGCAGAAACAAAACTTAAGTGAAATTTGGCAAATCTTCCTGTTCTGAAATGATTCCCAGACAATGGTAACTTGGGAAAGTGGTCAAGTGTTGAGTCGAGACACGTGGGCCTGGCTGCAAAGCCTAATTCTTCCCCTCTCCACACAGCATGTGAAAGCGAAGAATACAGAACCGGGGGAAATAGGCTCGATCGCTTTTATTAAGTCCAATTAAAGAACCTTATCCCATTGGGGTAGGGCTCTACAGTGGTGCTTTAATCCATTTATGCTGCAAGATGACTCACGTTCAAATCCCAGCTCTGCCTCTTATTAGTCACACGAACCTGTGTGAGTTACTCAATTTTTCTGTGCCTCAGTTTTCTCATCTGTAAAATTAATAATAATAATGATAATGATGATGATGATGATAAATAATAATAATAATAGTAGTTCCTGGTTCCTAAGTTGTTGTAAGGATTTACATAGTCCCTGACACATTATTAGTGCTTAACAAATGTTAACTAGTATTAAGTGCTTCTGGTGATGGGTATAAAAATCTTAAAATACAGAGCTTTTCTGCTCTTGTTTCATAAGCCAGTTGAACATCTTGGGGCCTCTACTGCGAGGAAATTCTCTCCTAATTTAAAGATGCTCAAAAGGCTTGTTAGACAATCAATTATTCAAATCAATCCAGGATTAATATATTGGGAAAACCCCAATATCACTAAAAACTATTTCTAAAATCTGCCCTATATTGTGTAAGCTAACAATATTTTTTTCTTCACCTAAACTACTGGTTATGGATGTTCTTCCTCAAAGGCAAACTTACCAGAGTTTGATGTGAAGGTTTAGAAACGCAATGTCTATGTCTTTTAAGTTGCTCCATCAAGAGTTGAAACGCCAAATTATTCCCCATAATTGATATGTGCTAGGACAGTTATAGTAAAATCAATTAGTGTGGCCCATTGTATTTTCCAAATTATATAAGATACATTTTCCATTAAAAGCTGGGGTTTGTATTCCATCCCACTGAATCTGAGTGTGCTTGTGAATGATGCCATGGGACTTCCAAGGCTAAGTCATACAAGACAATATAGATTCCTCCTCATTTTCTTTGGGATGTTCATTCTCAGAACCCAGCCACCATGCTGTGAGGAAGACTAAGCAGCATTTAGAGAGCCATGTATAGATTTTCATTCAACAGCCCCAGCTGGAGTCCCAGGCAACAAGTCCCATCAATCGCCAGACACACAACTAAGCAACCCTTCTGTGATTCCAGCTCGAGACTGAATTATTCCTAGCCTTTGAGTCTTCCCAGCGAAATCCACAGACATAATGGAGCAAAACAAAGCATCCCGCTATGCCTTTTCTGATCCACAGGATCTATGAGCACAAAACAATGATTGTCATTTTATGCCACTAAATTGGAGGGATCGCTTGTTTCACAACAATAGTAACTAGCAAGCATGGTTGTCTCATATTTAAGCAGATTAGGATTTAATATGTTGAATACCTCCCACTTTGCTGAAATCTTGAGTAAGATACTTATTTTGTTTTAAAGTTTTACCCCTTTTGAAACATAGAGTAGAGCAGAAGAGAAGTCCAGGGTCCCATTTCATCAGCTACCAACAATTAATGGTACGACTTTGGGCAGATCACTTAATATGTGGGTCTTGTGTTGCATCTCTTCCCTCCAGGTCCACTCTCTACCCATCTTCTCCACACACACCTTGAACTTGGCATCTCAGGAGACTGACCTTATGAATTACATCAATGAGCTTCCAGCTGGATGTGACCAATAGGAGGCACCAGCAGGAGACCCGGAGGACAGTAGGAGAATGAAGTTTAGGTATTCATTTCTGTAAAGGAAAAACACTTCTGTTTCTCCTCTCAACACTCTACTCTCAGTAATAATTATGATCACCAAATGCATGGAAAGCTTTTTCCACATCAAGCAATTCTCAGATGCCAGCTGGATTCCTAAAATTTAACTCAATTCCGACGCTACCTGAAGAGAGCATCAGATCCCACAAGTTAAGGACTAAACGCCATAAGACCGCTCCCACTCAAGATGGCAATTGCAAACCCAGGTTGTCACCTGGGCTTCTGACCAACTGGCTGTAAATTAGAAGTTCCCAAAAACCCCTCTTCACATTTGATCACTTGTTAGAATGGCTCACAGAACTGACAAAATAGTTTACTTACTGATATACCAGTTTATTATAAAATGATACAATTCAAGAAGAACTAGATCAAAGAAATGCATAGGGCAAGGTATGTGGAAGGGGTGTGGAGCCTCCATGCCCTCTGCTGGCATGCCATCCTCCCAGCACCTCCACATATTCACCAACACAGCAGCTCTCTGAACCTCATAGTTCATAGTTTATCGAGGCTTCATTACATAGGCGTAATTGATTAAATCATTGGCCATTGGTGATTGAATTCAAATCCCACCTTTTCTTCCCTCCCCAGAGGTGGAAGAGTAGGGTTGAAAGTTTCAATCCTCTAATCACATGGTTGGTTCCCCTGGCAATCAGATCCCATCCTTAGGAGATCTCCAAACATCACCTCATTAATGTAAACTCAAATGTGGTTGAAGGGGCTCATTGTAAATAAGCTCTTATCACTTAGGAATTCCAAGGAATGAGGATGAAAATAAAATATGTATTTCTCATTATAAACCACAATATCACAATAGCCACCCTCACTCTTTTTGGGGTGGCCACAGCCTGGCACCATTTCTCAGGCAAAGGTCACAGCTACTCTAAGATACAGTTTCTCTCTCTCTCTCTCTCTCTCTCTCTCTCTCTCTCTCTCTCTCTTTTTCTCTTCTAGTTTTGCTCCCTTCCCAGCCTCCTCAGGCCTAGGGGTATTAAATACATCCCTCTGTTGCTAGCTCTGATGATTTCCCTAAACTCTATTCCTCAAATTGTCAATCATGCCTTGTGTTTCCCCTCAGGTACCTGACTGATAAGGAGGATCTGATTCTTCTTTGTAAAAGAGATTCTACCCATCCAGGCTGCTTCCTAAATCAGGCAAGACAATCAATGTGACAGTCTCAGGCAGGTCCAGCCACAGAAAGAAAAGGCAGACTGAATACTTCAAGCAGATTTAATAGAGGAAATTGTAACAACTAAGGCTAAAAGAGCAAAAACAAAAAAAAAGGATACTAGGTAACTCAGATACAAGTTACTGCAGGGCTGGTGGAACCAAAGGAAAGAGGTGATGGCTCTGAGGGGAGACCCCTGCCAGGTTAATGCTCAGATCCCTAAATGGGGCGCTTGGTGTTCAGACCCTTGCAGGCTCCACCAGGTGCTGAATCTGGCTAAAGATGTCATCTCTGCAGAAGGACAGGAACAAGAGTGCAAACAGACAGGCATTTCCCCAGCTCCTCCTACTTCCTTTTGCTCTCCCAAATTTGTCTCCCATTGGCAGAGTCTAACACAAAGCCAGGTGCTATGAGTGTCTTAGGACCTGACTCTGAAGCTCCACAGCCCAGCATCATAGATCAGAATATAAAGGTGGGGCTCAGGACAGAAGGACAATAGGTAAATAACCAGTACAGATAGGTACCATCAAAGTGTTCAGTATCATAAATGTTCTGTATTGTAATTGTTATTGTTACCCACCACTGAGAAAATATAAGTATATATCTACACCTGAGAATGAATAGCTTTTGCCAGCCTTCTCCTCAGAGCAATTTATAAGAGCTGTGATACCATAGTCCACCCTTTCCAAGCTTATCAAGGTTTTAAATATTCTGCCCTGTGCTTCCCCACAAAACATCAAAATGTTCCATAAATTCCAACCAAATCTTCCAGACTCCTTTTATAACTAGAGCAGCAGCACACAAATTTTTTGCTCACATCATAAGTGGCCTCATTTGGTCTCAGAAAAGACGAGTGCCACCTAGCATCGCTAGTGCCTAGAGCAACGAGAATGCCGTGGGAAGCACTCTTGACCAACGCCAGCCAAAACAAGTTGCCAGCTGGCATGCTCCTCATCCAGCTCCCTTAGGAAATGAAGGTGAGTAGTTTCCCAACACGCCGCCCACTGTGTGTTGACAATCCAAGCTCTCAGTCCAACACCCCCAGAGCTGGACATCTACAAAAATCTCATTTCTTCAGTTATCAACTCCTGCATTACAGCAATGATTTTTAAACTATTATCAACATATTCTTTGCTGTTTTTATTTTTATAAACACAGTCTTACACAGAACAGCAAATATAAATAAAATAGATAAAGCTAGTGCTGCAGTAGTTGAAATGAGGGTCCCCAGAAATTGGCCCAATGTAGCTTTTGCCCCTACACTTTCCCTTAGACCATCTCCTGGGCCTCTGAGGAAACTTACTTGAGAACCAGTGAGTGTTCTAAGCCAATGGCAGTCTTGATAAAGCTTCGTGACTTCAGAAATTATTTAATTTAGCTATAAAAGGAGCTTACTAGGTTTAATTGTCCTCAATATTCAAAGAACCAGAGGCTTGTTCTCACCACATTTATATTATAATACTGTATAGAACTTCTTCCAATTTTACCTATAGACATCCTCCTCTTCTCACACACAAAACCCTAAAATCCCATTGCACGATATGTCTTTACCCCACAGCTGTCCCAAAGATCTCCTAAGGTTCCTAAATAACCAAATTAAAACCAATGCATCGTTGAAGTAGTAATTAGAAAAAATTTATTATGCACACACCAAAGACAGAGCATTCACACAAACACTTAGAATGAAGTTCAAAGAAGTGACCAACAGAGGCAGCTTTTATATTTTTTAAACAAAGAAACAATTATTTGTGAAGAATTGACAAAGGAGTTGGACATGGGGTAGTAACTTGCTGAAAAAGAAACAAAGTTTGTCTACAGCCATCTGGTGCCTGATTCCCTATATCTGGCTCTAAGGATGGCTACCTTTCTCTTGGTGTAGGGAGGGTACCTTTCACATGGGAAAATTACTTCCTGCTTTCACCTGGGCAAAGGAGAGGCAGAGTATTCTTGCTGTTTCTTAGTAATTCAAAATAATTTAACTTGAAATAATCAGTATGCCAAAGTGACGTATTTGGGGGCGGCCTGCCCTCAATCCCACCATTATTCTTCCAAAATAAGCTAAATTAACTTTTGTTTTACATGAGTAAATTGGCTTTATCTGCTCAGGGAATTTTCAAGGTTGGTCTCCATTTGTCCTTGATTTTAACACAAGCAAAATGGCACAAAAGTTGCATTCTAGATACTGTGTCTGTGACACGGCCTGCCAGCTTCAGGGGATGATGGGTGCTGGTCTGCTCTTTGGTCCTCTGTGGCCACTGCGGAACTTGATAAGAAAGCATGCTAGGTGGCACATGAGCCCACCCCGACTAACGGGTGTGGGAGTTCCACTTGAGGTAGTGGGTGTAGTGAGTCAGGAGTAGCGTCTTAAACATGCTGCTGTAGATGGCCCACGATGGAATCAGGCTCAGAAAGCCCGCCTGGAATAGACAAAAACATGAGTGTCTCCGAGACTAGAAGCACAAGAAGTTACAACTGAAACATTTTAATTTATATTCATCATGTTTAAAAGAATTTTTTGTAACTATTGAAGTTAAGTCTCCAAACCTTTTAAGCACAGCCAAGTGCTGCTTAATGATGGAGATACATTCTGAGAAATGGATCTGATAGGTGATTTCATCATTGTGAGGACATCATAGTGTGCATTTACACAAGCCTGGAGGGTGCAGCCTACTACACAACTAGTATGTATGGTACAGTCTATTGCTCCAAGGCTACAAGCCTGCCTGGCATGTTACTGCACTGAGTACCATAGGCAATTATAACACAACGGTAAGTAGTTTTGCATCTAAACATATTCAAACCCAGAAAAAGTACGTTAAAATTTTTTTAATATTTTTAAAATATGATATAAAAGATAAAAATGGCACATCTGAGTAGGGCATGTACCATGAATGGGGCTTGCCAGACTGGAAGTTGCTCTGGGTGAGTGGTGAGTGAATGTGAGGCCCAGGACATCACTGTGCACTGCTGCAGACTTTACAAACACTGTGCACTTAGGCTACACCAAATTTATAAAAAATATTCATTCTTCAATAATAAACTTAGCTTACTGTAACTTTTTACCTTATAAACTTTTTAATTTTTTAATATTTTTTAATTCTTTTGTAATAACACTTACTTAAAATAGAAACACATTGTACAGATGTAGAATTTTTTTTTCTCTAAATCATTCTGTAAGCTATTTTCTATTTTTAAATTTTTAAATTTTTTCCTTTTGAAACTTTTTTTGTTAAAAACTAAGATGCAAACACACATATTAGTCTAGGCCTACACAAGGCGAAGATCATTATTATCACTGTCTTCCACCTCCACATCTTGCCCCAATAGAAGGTCTTCAGGGGCAGTAGTAGGCATGGGGCTGTCACCTCTTGTGATAACAGTGTCTTCTTTTGGAATACCTCCTAAAGTCCTGCCTGCGGCTCTTCTTAAGGAGGTGTTATTCTTTTCAGAAATATGTCCATGGTGATTTGCTTAGTTTGTTTCTTTTTTTCATGATAGACAATGTACCATGAACATGCCTCTCTATTAATGAAAATCTTTTGGTGTTTTTTAATGAATCAAAAACTTTTTAAGGAGCTTGTTGCAGTCTGCAAAACTTCCGTGAGACTCTTCATTGTGAATTTTCTTGGAAATTCTTTTTCTTCTCTGCGGTTTCCTTTTCTCTTGCCCGTTCTTCAGCAATGCATTCCTATTTTGTTGCAACAACTACTCATTAGTCAATTCTTCAGGAATGACCTCTAGTTGCTTTTCAATGTCATCTTCATTTACACCCAGGTCAAAGTTGTTTCAAACAGACTTACTGATTGTTGCAACCTCTTCATCCTTGGCAAATCCTTTGAAGTCATAGGTGAACCTCCTGAGTATCTTCTTCCAGATGCCATTCATACACTCCTTGGTGATATCATCTCAAGCCCAAGCAAGGTTCTTGATGCAGTTATAGATATAATCTTTCCGGAATTGCATCAGTGTCTTCTCAGTGTCCTCCTCAGTTGAAGCAATAGCCTAGGCAAAGGTGCTCCTTGGGTAGGAGACTTGAAAAGCTGTTATAACTCCTTGGTCCATTGGTTGGATCAAAGAGGTGGTGTATGAAGGGGAAAAACACCATTTTGATATTGGGATAAAGGTATTCAATAAATGGAGGCTATCCAGGAGCATTATCAACAATAAGTTAAATTTGAAGTATGTTATTCTCAAATTCATACTTCTTAAATTATTTAAACCATTCTGAGCTGACAGAAAATGCAACATCATAATCAGGCTCAACCTTTTCTTTCAACATTGCAAAATTTGCCTTGGATATGGTCATCATGGTGCCAGGAAGAATACACTTCTGTGTCTGATTACCCATCCAAGTCATTAGAAGTTTATCCACGTCTAATATAAGCCTTTCTCAATTTTTCATTAGTTTTGTTGGCTTCAATAAAGCAGATCCTTTAACAGTTCTTATCTCTTTGTTCTTGTTCTTTATGATCATAACTGTGGGGGACTGGGACATGCCTGACTGGAAAGCAATAACCATCACTGATTTTCTACTTCCTAGTCTTAATAACTTTTAATTTCATTTCCAGGTCAGTCATTCAATATGGCCTCTTACTGGCAATATTAGCAGTGGATTATGTATGCTTAGGGGTCATGATGAACAAAACAACACAAAGTTTAATCAAGCACAAGAGAAAATGATGCAGTTAAGAGATCTATAAAGGTAGATCTATAAGGTTGCTGCTGGTATAACACGACATACTGTTTTCCATCAGATTTATTTTTATAAGTAGAAAGACTACACATTAAAATAATAAGTATAGCATAAACCAGTAACATAGTTGTTTATTATCATAGCAAGTATTCCATACTTACATAATTATATGCACTAGACTTTTATACGATTGGCAGCACAGTAGGTTTGTTTATACCAGCATCACCACAAATACACGAATGATGCCTTGCACCCTAACACTACGATGGCTTCAAGTCACTAGGAAATAGATATTTTTTCAGCTCCATCATAATCTTACGGGACCACCATTGTACATGCAACCAGTTGTCGACTGAAGCATAGTTATGTGGCCCATGACTATAACTGCTAAAATTTACAGGTTTTCTTACACTTTCCCAGCAAAGTTTTCTCAGAAACCAAAGCAGTCACTTATAGATTACCCCTGAGGAAATCTTAACTTAAGAGAACTATGTCCGTGGTGAAGCACCATGTTCTTTCTCTTAGTGAACATTTCCTATTCCTAATCCTCAGTCTCCTCGTGTCTCCATGTTCTTTCCACCAAAGTTTGGTTGAAATGAGATTTCAGGAAACAAATCAGAAGATCTGTCTAAAATTCTTTGGTGATGCTGAAAACAGAACTACACTGAAACTGTTTTTAGTATTTGACCTCTTTTTTTTTATATTTGTGTTTGTTTCTACAAGCAACTCAGAAGTAGTAAGAACTCCTCACGTCATGTGCCATTTAACCTGATTTCCATATGGAGTCCACGGCATGCAGGAAATAGCTTGTGCTTACTCACAAAAGCCAGTCATGCACACTCCTCCTAAATTCATGGACGCTGACAACACAGGGGTAGCTAAAAATCAGGAATGGGGAGGTTGGGAGGGGGGAAGGGTGGTATTTAAACAATGGAAATCAGCAAGTGCTACACATCAAGGTGTTTTGTTTTGTTTTGTTTTTGTTTTGTGAACAGCCAGAGAGTTGAACATTTATTAGTGCAGAGGGCCAGAGAAGAAAGCAGTCTTATAGGGGAAGCTCCCTGTGCCTTGGTCAGCTCTTCCCAGAAGCTCTGGGAGCCACCTTACTTTCTGAGGGGAGAAGGGAAGCAGCCAGGGTGAGATTTGCCAATTGGGGGTTATCTTTGGGCTGAGGACCCAAGTCTGCAGCTTCTCCTCCCCTGGCTACCTAAGCCTTTCACTGACTATATTACTCGTTCATAGCACACCCTCTGGCATCACTGTCCTTGCTAGGGGAGAAAATGATTGAGTGTTCCTATAGCAAAGAAAAGCTATCTCAGCCTGGTGAGGGCTGCCTATACATTTGTCCTCACTTGCTTCAAGAAAAAAGAAGTTATCAGTTACCAAGATCTCATGGGCAAGGCAGCCACAGGTTTCATCTCCAATCATGACATAATTCAGTGATTCTTTAACAAACTCATCAGCAGTCTTGGTTATCAGGTTGGTGTTGAGGTATTTCGTCATGCTGGTTGAAACAGCATATGGGGTGAGCACCTACAGTGGGAAACAAAGGCTGTGACACAGGAGCAATCCACCCAAGCCTGAAAAATCAACCCCATTTTACCACACCTTCTTTTTCCAATTCTGTTCTTCCTGTAAAATGTGTCAGGATCCTAAATGATAATGCAGCACTGAAGAGGCATAGAACTGGTGCAGAGCTGGGAATTGAAAAGGTTGATTTCCAGTTTCACTTTGCCACTAATTCAAGATGAGGCTTTAGCCACATAACACCAGGTGGTTCAAATGCACCCAGGGTAACTGAGGATATGAGCCACCTCTCAGAATATGGTTGCCAGACTTTGAAAATAAAAATGCAGGATATTCAATTAAATTTGAATCCAGAAAAACAACAAAAAGATTTTCAGTATAATTATGGCCCAAATAAGACATGGGACACTCTTACAGTAAAAAATGTACTTTATTATTTATCTGAAATTCAAATTTAACTGGATTTTCTGTATCTGACAACCTTATCTCAGAAATTTATTTCTAACATATACAACCAACGTTGGAGCAATTTAAAGAATTCTGGATTCCACTTTTACACTTCAGTTGGCAGCCAGGAATAGCATATACCACATAATCTTTCATGTCATGGTAAGAAAAATAAACAACCACATATTGTACCCTGCAAATCCAACACCATGCTTCCACCTGTAGGCTCACCACTGTGTGGCCTGGCGTGAGGTTTCATAATGGAGTTTCTTACTTTATTCCCAGGCACAGAGACCTTGGCATCTTTAGAGAGAAAAAAAAGATCCATGCTTCTTTTCTTGATTTTATTATTTTTCACATCACATTTGCAATTTTCATCATATCACCTTTTCTTCACTTTACACTCGAAATGATGTTATTCATAATAGAATCAATTGTAAGTCAATCAATTCAATTGACTTGGTTCTCGTGAAAATGAATGCTGTCATTAATTTGCATAACACTTTCTTCCAAAGATCTCAAAATGTTACTTTTAGAGAAAAATATTTAGAGCATGTATTCCCAACCCCAGTTTCCAGATAGTGAAATAGCAAGTAGTTTTATTCCTACAGTAAGGTTTGGTTGACAAAGCACCTTTTCGTACAAATTAAGGCTCAATAAATAGTAGTTAAATTTGCATACTTATTTATTCATTAGATCTTTACAATAACAGAAAAGTGAGCAGTTATTGTAAACCCCTATTTACATATGGGAAAACTAAGGCTCACAGAGTTCAAGCAAGCTTTCCAGGATCACTCAGACAAAAAATGGCAGAGCTGAGATTTCAAAATCAAACCTAAGTCTATAGTACATACTTACTCATTCATTTAACAAGTATTTATTGAGCAGCAATAAATACTGTGTGTATTTGAAGAGGCTAGTTGGTTTTCGAAAGGTTGGTCTTTTCACCTTTTCATACTTGCAAGGAGAGCACCTCCCAGGCTTCTGCATCAGAAAAGCAGTTCCTTCCCCTACCCCACCTCCTCCCACTCCTGCTGCTCCACAGAACTCACTAATTTGTCCTGATGTAGCACCACGTAGCAAAAGAGTTGACATCATTTCTGAGTGTTCACTGGCTCTGTCCCACTACCTGCTCCAGCACCCAGGGCATGGATGAGGCGGGTGAAACTGGTAGCACAGCTGCCACCATGAGTGTCGCAAGCACTCCCATGGTGTCATCCAGACCACCCTTCTCCTGGCTGAATATGCATGGCCATTCCTGCAGGAGGCAGTGGCCCCAGCTCTATGGGAATCCAGAGTTCTTATCCCCACAAACTCAGAATAGTTAACCTCACCTGGATAATGATTCCTTTCGCTTTATATTCTGCTTGCAACGCCTTGGAAAATGTGTACACAAAAGCCTGGAGCAAGAAAGAGAAACATCTCGTGCCAGAACTTCTTTCTCCATCAGAACCAACTTTCTCAGATTTCAAAGGGCACCATAAAGAGCCTACTGCTTTATTTTAAAATGCAGCAGCTTGTCTTCATGGGAGTCAGGCCATTTTTTGGTCTGGGAAGCGGTCCCTCATTCAGTGGGAACAGACATTTTACGATCAATACATATCTCAGGCCACTGCATATGAGTGACCCAACCCAAGAGAAACTGTTCCTTGTCTAGAGCACTCCCTCCTCCAAGGATTTTTTTTTTTTTAAGAGAGCATGGGGATACCTGACTAGATGTCCAGGGCGGGAAGAAAGTTACAGGATTACCTGCTGGCAAGAAGACAGCAAGGCTCCCAGGCAAGGAGATGAGTGAGGGCTGGAGGCCTGAGGGGGCTGTGCCTGCCCTCCTGTGCTGCTGCAGGCCTTCATCAGCCCAGGGGCAGTATCATTCTCTCATTTGTACCCAAGCACTTGCTAACTAGCTCTGCCCAGTACATAGAAAAGTGCCTCCTGGCAAATCTGTCTCTCAACTTGCCAGATGATCCAAAAAAATAAAAAAAATAAAAAAATCACCTAACAACTGGAAGAGACAAGAGGAAGAAAGAGAAAGAGATGAGAACTAGACGCTATCACTCACCTTGGAAGCCGAATACATGGAGTATAGAGGCCAGGGAAAGAGGGCCACCCCAGAAGAAATGTTCAAGATGAGCCCTCTCCACCTAAAAGGTAAAGAAGCAAAGTTTCAGTGGTTCTGCTGTCTGATCACACCTCAAAGAGGAAGATAACAGAAGGGCTCCAGGGAACACTGGGGAAACTTCACCTTCCCCAGGCTTCTGAGTGCACTAAGTGCTCTGCTTCCAAGAATGTGAGTGAAACTTCCTCCACGTCATAGGCTCTTACACCACACAATGATGTCACTCGGCAGTCAGTTGACATCAAGGGCTTGTGACTGGGAACGGGCTCTGCTACAACAAAGGCCTCCCACCAAAATGCGGAAAACTAACTCAGACCAGACTCCAGAAAAGAGATCTTTCTGTCACAAATGCGATCGCATGAGCTCAAGGTCCCTTATGACTCATAAGATGACCCACAAAAGGACAAGTGCCACAAGTAGAATCCTGTCTTGGATAGAATTTGACAGCTCATCATGTGCTCACACAGGCACCCACACAAGTTTCTGGGGTTCTTGGTTATCTTTCTGAAATTTGTTATCTGTAATCCATCCGAATTAGATGGGTTCAATTTGGAAAAACCAGGAAACTGCACATTAGAATACAAAGCCAATTCCTGTGTTCCGCTAGGGAAGATACAACTATCAACCGATTGCTTTTAATGAATACCACCTCAGAAAAACCAGCTCCCAAGTGGGTGTTGTAATAGGGTAATAGAAACGTGGAGGAAGCAGAGGCACTGATGGGGCACTGATTTTTACCACTAAATTGGAGTGTTTGTTCTGACAAGAGCTCAAATTCATAACAAAGGGATGGTCTTGGTCTCAGGCCAACTTCTGAAGCTTCTTTTATGCTCAACATGAGTTAATTTTTTTAAAAATACAATGTGTGCTGTAACTGCTATTCTCCTCCCTCCAGTATATGTTACATTTGATCTTCAAGAATGCTCATCTGTTTGCAAAGCTGGCCTGGCCCAGAATGTTGTTTTCTTTGTTTTGATTTGTTTTGTTCTGTTTTGTTTTGTTTTGTTTTTATCCTATGTCTTTTATCTCCATGTCTTTTCATTACAGTTTTATCATTTGTTAAAGAAGCAGCCTGATGACCCATATCCCCCCAGTCTCCAAGTCAGCTGACAGCTAGGCCAAGGAGACCATGCTGCTCCAAGGCTTTTCAAAAAAAGTCCTTACCTCGATTCCATGTCTTTCAGAATAAGCTGTGTCATCTGTAAGAGAAGGCTAAAGTTATGCTTTGACAAAGAGCTAAGTAGCAATGACCAGGGTAATGAGCAAAGTGGTTGTGGGAGGAGGCTGAGAAACTACTTCATCCTTGAAAATCTGCTGACACTTATTAGAGGTAATTCTGGCAAAACTAGAGTCTGGCTGGAACTCACAGGAGGCAACCTAGACAAATGGTAAACTGCTCAGAGGCCTCTAGTTTCTTCCCTATAAAGCTAAAGTCTTTCTGCAAAATGAGGGCAGTGGAAAATTATGGAAATTGGCTTCTTGTTGCGAGATTAACACTGAGGTTCCTCAGATACTCTTTACTTGGGAGACAGGCAAAAGTAACCTGGCCATCATAAATCTCAGCCATTTGTTAGTATTGGGGGCAGTCAAGGAACCACACAAGTGTCCATGAGACAGAACATGTCTGTCTGTCTAGCCCCTGGAATTATCACAGTGTCGACGAGCCCCTGCCCTCTCGCAACCTACTGCCCCCTGAAGAGCTCTTTCCTGCCATTTCTGGAGCTTACGTATCCCAAAGAGCTTTTCACATCATAATTACAAGGCACACATTTTAAGAATTAAGGAGGAGGCAAACCCATGGACTAAAATGTTCTTGAAAGTACAATTGAGTGGACTCAGGCTCAGTCTTGGAAGCAGGTTCAAGACAGAGAGGAACAAAATGGCTGAGGAGAAGCAGAGAAATAAAGGCTGGGACCAGAAAGTAAGTTTTGCCTATTTCTCCGTGTTGTCTGCGAGCCCTGTCAGAGCTTTTTATCGTTATCCCTGTCTCCACTCCCATTTCATGGACCAAGCTCTTAAGCCCACCTGCAGGAGCCTCCAAAGTGATGTTTCACTGCTCTGGGTCAGCAGCGGAAGTGGAAGTCGGGGAGAAATGCTTCCTAGAACCCATGGGACTACCTCCTACAAGCCCTGGTTTTCACGGAGGTGGGAGAAGGAGAAGGACTAGATTATGTCATTGCTCTTTCCTTGGCTTTCCCAACTTTGTCAAGGATGTGACTGGAGCTATGCTGGACAAGGCCCATGTGTCCTCAAAATCTCCCAAATGAATTCGCTAGTCTCATTGGGCAGATAATCCCAGTTAGAGAGATAACATCAGACTCTGTGTGTCCCCATCACAAAGCCCAATATTTAGTGTCTTACCTCACATTCCTCTTGCCCTCAAACTCATCTCCCGTCTACGCCCTTGATGAGATCTCTACTATTTCCAGATGCCTCCTTTTGAATAATTAAGTGATACTTGTCATGCCTCCAACCAGCATGGCCAACTGGGATACGGGTTACTCGAAAGTTAATTCAGTGTGTTTTCTCTGTTACTTAGGGAAGTTAGTATCTAGCAGAACATAAAATAATTTTTTAGTAAATCAAAGCATGTCTCTGCTAAAAGAGTCAGAGGTTTGTCAAATGCATTTGGGAAGCCCTGTGATCAAATGGACCAAAACCTAAAGATCAATGTGTAAAATAATTTGAAAGATTTGCAGTAAGGCTACTGACAATAGTTGGACATATAAAACTTACAATTCCACCAGCTGGGGTTTTACAAAGGCATTGATTGTGCAGCATAAAAAGAATGTACATACCAATAAAAACAGCAGGAAACTCTGAAATGCCAGTATGCTTACAGAAAAATAATTAATAGTAAAAATAATTTTTGTCAGCCCAACTTATCCCTCTGAATTGTTTGTTTTTTGTTTTGTTTTGTTTTGTTTTGTTTTTGTCTGCGCAGCAACCATCCCCCTCCTCAGCTTGGGAGCAACTGATTTTCCTCTGGGAAAGCAGTCCTGCACAGCCAGCCCACCATTTCAAGGTGAGACATGAAATCAGGATCAAACCTGATTCACCACTGTGGTTTCACTGGGCCTTCTGGAGTAGTCACAAGGACTGCCAGGCACAGTTGTGAATTTTGTGTAGTAAGCAAGGTGCCCTTGTTCTGGGGGTGGGTGAGTGGAGGATGAAAGCCCAGGGTTCACTCACAAGCTATTTAGTGGGCCCTTGCCATTCAGAGGAAAGGAAAACACTGTGTTCTCACAAAAGCACCATCTACTGGCCAGCCATTGGGCTGTGTCCACTCTTAAGCAGCACCTTTTTCCAAATTGTCTGCCCAGAGGAGGCACTTCTTTCTTATTCATACAGAGGCACAGCATAGGACAGCTTTGTGGTAGTCTGTCTATAAATGCTTATGCAGTTGACTCTAATCAAAGGACCTGAATGGAACCTGACACATCACTTAGCCCAACACTCTTTTAATAGCAGATGAAGAATCTAAAGTTTAATAGCATGTCCAATGCTGTTCAACTAACTAGTAGCTGAGCTGGGGTCAGAAATACATGTAAACATTAACTTTAATTCAATAAATAGTTAATGAACAACAAGAGCTCACAAAATCCAAGCTGTGCCCTCTGCCATTTTTCTGAACAGAGTGAACTTTCCTCTATTTACAAAACTAAAATCAGAGGAAGGTATTGCATTTTTTAAAATGTCACCTTGGAATTCTGAGACAGTTTCAGTATCAGCAGGTCTAATATGTTCTGATGTGCGAGAAAATTACAGAAATAGGATTCAAACATTAGAGAGAATGAATCCATCACCATGCAAGAGGAAAACAAAATAAAAAAATTAAAAAGCTGCTATATGGCCTCTCAATAGAGTGTGATTCAATGTCAAAGAAATCTGCTTCTACAGAGAGGGGGGCAATTCTCAGCTACATTTTAATACATTTATCACATACCTTCACTACTGAGGTGATGTTACAGTGGATGAGGCTCTGTAATAAACAATCACAACCACGGATCAGCAGTATCATTTGAGAAATTCTCTTGAGAAGGAGTCAGTGCTAAAGAACCATAACGGACAAATATGCATTATGAGCAGTTCCTTCCCTCACTTGGTCTGCGAATGAGGCTCTTAATTGGCGTTCAGCAAGTATGCACTAGGACTGGAAAATATTTGACATCCCTGCTGTGATTCTATAAAAATGTGATCTTGAATTGAAGTCAATAAGAGTTTCCTAAAAAATGTAGGAAGTAATACAGATGCAGTTTTTCAAAAAGAAATGGTTAATTTCCAGCTGGAGGAAGAGGCATTAGCATGTGTGCATCTTGAAGACAATAGCATAGAGAACAGAAAGATAAATGACTATATAATACAAGGTTGAAGTTCTGGGCTACAAAGGTTGAATAAAGAAACCACAAGAATTGCCCAAGACAGAGAGAGAAACAGGGACAGACATAGAAACAAGCACCAATACAGACATAAATAAAGAGAAGCAAGAATGAAACCTGCTTAACGGGGAGACACATTTATGCCAAAAGCAAGGACCATAGGGCTAGATGTGTAGCCAAGATGGGGTTTAGCAAGGATATGGAGCAATGTCCAAGCAATCTGGCATGATAGTCTCATGCAGTAGACTTGGGGCTTAAATAGAACCATAGGAATATCTGTAGAATCAGGGAAAGGGAACATGAAGGCCTGCTCAGGACTCCATGACTTCAAAGGTCAAGGCCTGTGGAAGACTCAACAAACATTGCCTTCAAGGACTGTTGAATGTATAACCAATTTACTTGGGACCAACAATGGCAGCTATGGGTCCGAAACAAGCTTGCTGAACTTACAATCCCCCAACCATGAAGTTTGTATCATGGACTTCCCTCATGCTGAAGGTTGAACAAATCTTATTACTGGAGAAGACAAAGAAAACCAAAGAGCTGGACTTCTCCCACTTACATGCACAGCCTCTGAACTTCTCAGAAAGAATCACCCCCTTGTAGGCAGAGTGCAGAACCCCCAAAAGACTGGGACAGTGAGCAGGTAAGTTTGATGTGCAGAGAAGGAGGAAAATGGCCTTATACTAGAGGTGGCCGTGAGCAGTTTAACCATTGACTGTGTATCAAGTACAAAGACACAAAGAAAGGGAGACCTCCAGACATGCACCTAGAATACAGAATTTTGTCCAGATACCCTTCCCAGGCCCTGGCGATGATCCAGCCAGGTGGCCCAGTACCTGGTGAGAGGATACCATCCACAGACAGCACAGGCCTACCTGGATGTCATCTGGTGTATCAAGGAAATGGCTTGGGAGGAAGCTTGGAAGCATTCCGACATTGTTGACTGAGAGAGGAAGAACAAAAAGATATCAGGAGAGCCAACAGCAAATGTTTATTGACAAAGCCTTAAAAATTATAGTCAACCCAGGAATTTTTCTCTTGGGAAGTTTTTTTGAGAAAACACATACAAAAATATTTATATACAAGGTTGTTCATTAAAGCATGATTTGATAGCAGTGAAAAAAAACGAGGGGAAAATAATTGTGGTCCAGTAATGGGAAGCACATTAAATAAATCATGGTACTTCCATATGGCAGAATGCAATGCAGTCATTGGAAACTGTGGGGTCTTAGAGTTTTAAAGACATGGGAAAACATTTGTGATGTATAATTTTTTTTAATGTTACGAAACAGAATGCAAATTTAATCCCAATTTTGAAAATATGTATAGACACGTGAAATATGTGTTAATATATAAAATATGTATGAATTTGCAAAAATGTATATCTAGAAAGATATTCACCAATATGCTTTCTCAAACTGTCAAGATTTTAAGAAATTCTTAATTCTTTCATGTTCTCCTCTACTCTTTCCAGTTTTGCTGCAATGACATGTTTTATATTTTTATTAGCAAAAATAATTAGTCATTAGTTTAAAATTCAGCAGGAAGTTTAGAAATCAAATCTCACTTCCTTCTGTGTATAATACAAACACTATATCATGTATGTAGTTATAAAATAACTTCTTTCTAAATCATCCCAAGAAAATATTATCTTGTTTCCTGAATAAGAGAGTCAGTTCTCAAATAACTGCACTGACTTACCATTTCATGGATCAATCACAGCAATGTTTTTTTTGCTAAACAAATTCCTTTAGGCTATTAATGTTTCTGAGATTCCCTCTTTCTGCCCATGTAAGTTCAGTGAAAGAAAACTCATTTTAATATTAAGAAATATGATTGGGCAGTTTGAAATCTGTTAGTTAGATACATTCCAAAGCCACATACAATTTGTTAATCCAGTAACAACTCTTGAAGAATTGAGCTTTAATATTCAGTTTAATGCTACAGCTTAAAATACAGTCATGGGTTAATGGAATAATTATGGAATAATCAAACATCACTAAGATAATTATTTCACTGATATAGTACGACATGCTTTGCATTTTGTAATTTACGTACCTAAAATTCCAATTTCTAAGCCTTTAAGTTCTTCTTTGATATACTCATAGATGTCATCCTTGGTAAAATCCACTTGTATAATCTTCACACTACTCCCTGTAGTCACCTCTGCATTAGAAACAATAGTTATACTTCAATGAACTGGAGTCCAAATCTGCCTCTTGCCCACGGAGCTTCCCCAGTGTTCCTGTAATATTTGAGCAGGCTGAAGAGCACAAGCCCATAACCCCAATTAGAAACAAGAAATAGCCCCAGATAAATGCTGGGATGTGCTAAAAGATTTGTGAATGATAGTTTCTGTGCAATTTTAAAAGTTACTACAGTGACATGAAAATGCACCAAAACAGATTTCATGCAGTGGTTCTCAAAGTGGAGTTCACAGACCACATCGGTATTACTGGGAACTTGTTAGAAACACAAAATCTCAGGCTCCATCCCAGACCTACTGAACTAGAAAGTCCTGGGAGTGGGCCCCATGATCTGTTGGGACAGGCGCTCCGGGTGACTGTTGCACACCCAGGTTTGAGACTCATGGACCAGGGGCTGTAAGAGCAAAGTGATTCTGTCTGTGCTGTGTCACGTCCCCTTCACACAGACACGACAGCCTTCTGTATTTGTCCAATACTTTAGCATTCTTTAAAGCATAATCCTACACAATATCTTATTTTAATCCTTTCTATAACCTTGTAAAGTAGGCATTAGTCCCATTTTCCAGAGGAGAAAACTAGCTCAGAGATGCTCACTGCCTTGCCCAAAGGCACCCCACACTTTGCTGCCTCTGAGCCAATGCTCTTTGCACTCTCCTACATGAACTTGCCTTATGCAGGAGCTTTGAGGCAGATATGAAAACAACAGGAAGATTTCATCAGCAGCTGCCTGCTCAGACCCAATATTTCTGGGGCATGTGATCTTGAGGCATAGTTTAGGGGCAAGGAAATGCTTTTAGACTAAAGACACTACTTGTTTTTCAAGAGAATGATAAAAAGCACATTTTAGCATTGTGAGAGAAACACTGAAGAATGTTCTAATCCCAGTCACAGTTACTTCTGATTACCAGACACAGAATAAAAGCAGGATTCATTGGACCAAGGGCACTGAGCCTCCACCGTGTGATGGCTCAGTTTCATGCCTCCCACATTCATCTCCTATTCCTGATCTCCGCCCCCCACAGATACAGGCTGTCTCCTAGACAGCCTGCCCTTGTCTTCAAGAGTCTTCATAATTAAAAACTCATTCCTTTGAGTTAAGGAGCATATTAATTACTAAATTAATAATTAATTATTAAAATGCAAATACCTAATTAAATACCAAAGAAGGTATGCTATAATCTCTATTAACTAAGAACACTTCAAAGTAGATGATAATAATAAAATGTTATACTACAAATGCTGCCTCCTTGAGTTGTACAGTGTACAACCCTCACAACCATATGTAGCAGACCTGGGTCAAATCTTTTCCAAAAACCTGACAACTATCAGTAAGCATCGCACTTCACCCTCCTGCAAGGAGCAGACCATCAACTTAGAGAAGTGAAGTTCCAACACGAATTCTGCTTTTGAAGAAAGTAGCATAAGAAACCAGGCGTCTGGGGCCTCTGGATAAGGAGGTCTGATTCCAGAGATAAAGACATCAAACGAAAGAGTAGATATACTTGTACATGAGTCTGTTCCTGCTTCACTTAGCCCAAAGAATCACTGGTGAACTAAAGCCCCCACTTCACAGCCCACACTTAACTTTGTAAACAGAGCTCCTGTAGGAGGACCAGAGCCCCAGGGTCCAAAGAAGAGGTGAAGGGATGCTGATTATGCATCTACAGGCATCTACAAGAGGAGACTTGGCTAGTGGACTCTATGGACATCTCCCTTATTCTTTGGGTTCACTCACCAATCTCCACAGCAATGGCCTGCAGTTTTTCCAGTGTCCGGCTAATCAGTACAACATTGAGTCCTTGTCTTGCTAGCTAAAAGCAGGGATGAGAAAACCAAAAAAGAAAAAAACAATCAGCGGACAGGGAGACTTGATTTAAAGGTGAATTGGTGCATCACCCACTTGGTCACAAGGTGATGTGCTGTGCTTGCTTCTCTTGGGTTTAAATGTCCTCAATGTAGCAAAGTTTTCTTAGTTATGAGCAAAACAGCTGCTTTGGGCCAGACAAAATGTAACATAATCATAGTAATTTGTTTGTGTGTTTATAATGTGCCAGTCAGACCCACAATCTGAATGCCCTCTCAACTGAAACATCTGGGGTCAGATGTGGATTGGAAATCAGAATTTGGAGGATGTTATACTACCATTTACATAATAGGGTCTAGAGCTGAACCCCTTAAAAAAAAACAATATTTCTGCAGTCATTTTTAAGCTGCTCCCTATTTATAAGGATGTTCTCCTTGTGGTTCACTTCACACGGGCATGGTCATGGACCTGAGCCCTTTCTCCCTGTTCTCTGGCTCCCAACAGGACAGAAAATAAAATATGAAACTGGAGAATAAAGGGATGCTTCCCTAACACCAGCAAGGAATTCTTGTCACAGTGGAAACTACCTAGACTCATGGGGGCTGAGTGGCAGTCTACAGAAGCGCTATGCATTAACATGGCACGAGGTGCCATGTAAACTCAGTATGCTGGGCATCAACACCTAAAAGTGCTACAAGGAAGAACGTTAAAGCTTTTCTTGAAGACCAGCATTCCTGTAAACAAACACAGATGATATTTGAGTAGTGACAATGAACCTAGTTAATTAAAATCTTTCTCTATGGTTTTAATTAAGTGATTTATACTGTCATTTTTTTAATTGTGGTAAAATACACAATACAAAATTTGCCATGTTAACTAACATATGGAATGTTTCATGAATTGTGTGTCACCTTCATACAGGGACCATGCTTGTATTGTTCCAGTCTTAGTATATGTGCTACCAAAGTGAGCACTGTGCCAATATTTTAATGAGAAATGACGTATTATAGAAAGCACATAAGAAGCTTAATTAAAACTATAAAATAGGATCTCCAATAACCAATAATTCAATCTTCAAGCCAATGGTCTCAGAATCACCCAGGAAGATGTCAAAGAAAAACACCAATTCCTACCAAAACCATCCATATAAAAATTTCTGGAGTTGAAGCCTCATCACGTATATCTTCTTCTATTTAAATTTACTGAAGTATATTATTAAACACAGATACATTCTCAATGTAAAAGATATTCCTGATGCCCCAACCATGCCATTTCTCACGCGCTCTCAGCTATGCTCTCACTGCCTTTGATTTAGTCAACTCTCCCTAACTTTGTCTCTGCAGCTGCATACATATATAAGTACATGCAGAAATAAATGCTTTGTTGTTTTTCTTTCACACCTTATAAATGGCATCATAAGTATTGTCTTTTTCACTTAATAATGTGTCATCTCTAAGTATGGTGTCTATTTCCACATCAGTCCATGATGAGCCACTTGATTCTTTTCTATTGCTTCAGAGTGTTTACAGTTCAAATTTCAATGAGCATTTAGGCTGTTTTCTAGTTTTTGCATTACCAATATTGCTACAATAAAAACCCTTCTATATAGCTTTCTGTATATACAAGTGAATTAATTCCTAGAGCATATTGACAAGAAGTGGAATTGTGTCAAAGGGTATATGCTTCTTAAATTTTAACAATATTGTCAAAATGCCTTCAAAACTGAATCATCAAAAATACAATTATAGCTTTTTTCCACTCTCTGGCCAATATTTTATATTAACAAACTTTTCCAGTTTGTTGGTCAAGAAATTAAACCCCTTTATTATTTTAATTTGTGTTTTTTCAGTTAAGAGCAGAGCTGAGCATCTTTTTGTAGGTTTATGTGTGAAATACCAGTGTATATCGTTTGCCCATTATTCTACTAGGTTATATGTCATGTTCTTATAAATTTGTAGGATTTTTTTTACATATTCTGAGTATTAATTATTTGCCTACTATAAAAGTAACAAGTATTTTCTCTTTTATTTCTGGTGCCCTTACATACATTACACATTCATTTTAATGTTATTGCTTGTGAATATTTTTCTTGGGGATTTTTAAAAACTTTCTTTTTGATTTTTTTCTAACTCCAAAGATATAAATAGATTTTCCTATAACCATTTGCCATTTTGTTGTTTATTTTTGAAAATAGTGTGAGGTTGCAATCATCTAGCATTATTTTTTTCAAAATGGGCATCTAGTTGTCTCACCAACATTTTTCCATTTTTTTCCCGAATTTAAAATGTGCAAAATTTTCATAGGTCCATGGGTCTCTTTCTGAATCATCTGTTCAGTTTCACTGACCTAATTGTTAATTTCTATGCTACTGCCACTTCTGATTTAATCTGATAGAAGTTCCTACCATTTATTATTCTCTTTCAAAATGTTTTTGTTTTATCTCCTTAGTATAATTTTCTAGATAAAATTGTATTCTTTTAAAAAGTATTATGTTGAAATTATAGATATTTAGGGGGAAAGCTACATCTTTGCATTAATCAGCTGTCTCTTCCCTAAATATGGTATCCATTTATTCAGATTTCATGTATTCTTCTAAAAACTTCTAGAAGTTTCCCATATAAATCGTGGACATACCTTGTTAATTTGCATAGTTAGGATGACTTTAGCTGCTGAGGGTCCCAGACATGGCTGGTCCCAGGTCTGGCTGTAATCCAGGCTCACACTAGGAATAGGACTCCAGATTTACAATGTTACATAGTGCAGTAGGGCACCTGCACCTAAAATATCTAAACATAATTCAGCTTATTGTACCACACATGTGTAGCTGAATGCCACTATTGTACTCTGATATGTGTGGAGCCATGCGGTCCCCTGGGGAGCATAAGGGAAGCAGAAGAAGAGCAAAAGCAGAAGCCCACTCCTCACAACAGAACTGCACTCCCACAATTAGATTGGTGCCTTTCGTTTCATTCTCACTCTGGCCTCTTGTGCATTCATCCAACTGGGCGTCTCACTATTGAAACCTTCCCTTCTTGATCAGCTTGGCACTGACAGCTGCTGTGACGAATAACTGCACTGGCAGTAGCTTAACACAATGAAGTTTGCTTTTTTGTCTTAGAGAACAGACACTATTCCACATGGTCATTTGGGACCCTCAGCTGAGAAAGTCTTCATGACCTGCAACACTAGGTTTCTAAGATTGCCGTAGGCATTAATTAACATCCAGCCAACATAAGGAAGATACAGCCCTTGCCTTAACCGCCTTGACTGAGAAGTGACACACATCATTTCTGCTTGATTTCATTGGCAACACTGGTCACAGGACCCCACCTAGATGTAAGGGAGTGTGGGTAATTCCCTGGCTGGGCAGCCACTTATCAGCTACAACTCTATATCAATGAAAGAAAGAGTAGGGATCTATGGGGTACATGTAGCTGTTCTTGCCACCAATATTTTAAGTTTACTTATTGTGAATTAAGTTATTATGGAAAGAAGAAGAAACTCTAGAACTAAATACCTAGTTCCAATTCCTGTTTCCACCACTTATACTTGTGTATACAGATTACTCGACTCAGTCCTTTGATTTCTCATTGGTGAAACAAGGACACCAATAGACCTACTTCATAGAATTGTTCTGAGAATAAAATGAGAAATTACATTTAATACATTTACAAGGCACATAGAACAGAATCTGTCATATCAAAAGCCTCAATAATATTAGTTATTTTTCTATATAATCTAATTTGTTATTATTTGTGATTAGTAATTCATTACCCAGCCATGCAGGTAAAAATTCTTTTAAGCATTCTAGTAGTTTGTTCATCAATGTTTGGATTTTCATCATGGACAATAATATTCTCTACGAAGTACAGTCTTATCCCTTCCTTTCCAATTTTTGCATACTTTAGCCTCATTATCTTGAGTAACACCTCCGCAACAGTATTAAGCAAACATACTGCCTTTCCCTACTATACTGAGAACACTTAATGTTTCTCAATACTAAGCATAATGTTTTTATTATTTCTGGAAAATAGTTCCAATTTAAGAACATCTTTGTCTATTCCTTTTTTCTAAATTACTTCTTTTTTAAACTGCTGGATTAAGATTGCTTATATTTAAGTTGGATCCTAATGATTTACGCTGTCTTTGTCCTATTCTGATATCCGAGTCATCTGTCTACACAATTCACAAAACATGAAGGTAACCAACTTGTCCCAGGATTTTCTCAATTTTAAAACTGAGAGTCCCACATCCCAGGGATTGCCTTAGTCCCAGGCAATTCAAGAAAGTTAGTAATCCTAGAATTTTTTTTGCCTATTCCTTGAAGAGTTAGATATTTTTGCTTGTCTAAATGCCTAAGTGTTTTAAGTATTACCTTTTTCATTTCTTTTATGAGTACTGATCTCTTAATGTTTTCTACTTCCTCTTGAGCTAATGTTTATCATCTATATTTCTATAGAAAATCATTTCTTTTGTTTAGATTTTAAATTTATTGATAAAAAGATTTAAATAGGTAGGTTCCTAATGTTTCTCCTCTTTCTTTTTTTTTTCCTTAAGTTTTTCAATGATTTGTTTTCTTTTTTGGTCTTTTTCAAGAATCAGTTATTGTTGATCAATTCAGTTTAAACAAATCAATTCAGTTTATTCTTATGTTTCTTACTTCATCAATTTTTGTTCTTCTCTCTATTAATTTACTCCTTCTGTCTCTTTTGTATTTATTTTTATTGTCCCTTTTCTAGAATTTCTTGAAAGTTAAAACTATTTACAGTCTGTCTCATTTTCTAGTAGATACATTTAAAGCCAAAACTTTTCATCTGCACAGGGGTGTCTAATTTTATCTTTTCTTTAATCTTAGAGCTACACTAAAGAAAAAAATTTTACTATAGATGAGAGGGTGGATATTATTTTTAAAGAATATTTTTAATTTTATTGCATAGTATTTAGTGAATGTAATGGCATGTTTTTGCCATTTGTAATTTATTAGTTTTATATTCATTCTTTTTCATTCTTTTTTCCCCTTCTTTTCTTTTCCTTTTTTTTTATTTTGCCTGATTGAGTTAATATAGCATATAGGCAATATTGTGGTTAACGAGTTAACTCTGAAATCTCAGCAGTTTAACATAACAAAGCTTTATTTCTTATTCATTATGTTCAAACAGTAGACTCATCTTTGACCAAGACTCTCCAAAATCTATAGCAAGAGATTGTGACTTATTGGTGCTCTGACATTAGAGCATTTTGCTAACACCATCCAGACTTGTTTGAATATTTCTCCTGTACCAATGTGGGAAAGAACTAGTTAGTGCAGGATTAAATTTTATCCACAACAGTTACCTCAAGGGCAAAGAGACCTTGGCTAAAGTGCAGCTGGAGGAATAGTGTGAGGCAAGATACAGTATGAGGGTGTGTTCACCAGAGCCAAGGCAGTCCCTATGGTGGAGGACTCAGAAAAGTGACCCAGGGGCAGTCAGTCTCCAGGCCCAGAGAGTTAGATGCCCTCTTACGAGGTTACCAGGCATGTAAGACCCTTAGTATCCAACTTTCTTCTCTGCCCACCCTGTCTGAGCCTCCCGCTCCTTAAACCCTGGAAGGTACAGACACCTCAGCAATCAGGAAAAGCAGAAATGCTAGGCCAGGAAAGAAAAAAACAAACCACAGCACCAGGTCATGTCCCACTGATCATGGTCTCAGAAGCAGGTCCCAGAAGGGGAAAGGGAAGAAGATTTAACTTTACTTCATGCTCAGCATTTGATTACTGCAGGTGATTGAACACTGGTAAGTATAGAATGGAAACCGTGTCTGCATCTGAAAGTGACCAAAGGACTTCATTTTACTCTAAGAGGGACCAGTGAAGTAATAGGACCAGAGAGGGAGAAAAAACACAGCTACAGAGCCGGTTCAAAGAGGTGAAGGAAACAGTGATTGTGAGTGTGTCCAATGAGTCCTAGAAGGTCTGCTTAGTAAAAAAAGAAAAAAAAAAAAGCTGTTACATTTTATATTTCTATTTCTAAAAGAGACATGCAAATCTCCCACAATGATGTAAGTTTGTCAATGACTTTTACCAGTTTCTACATTCAATATTTTGAAGTTAATAGTCAGAAATAGAATAGGCTCAATATTAATAATCTGAATATTATCAATTTGAACATTTCTCTTTTATTATCTTGAATTATATTTTGTCTGACACTAATATTACTCCTACTCCTCTCTTTTCTTTTGCATTTTCCTAGTATATATTTTTCTATTTATTTTCAAATTTTCTGGATTCACCATTGGGTATTTTTTTAGCCTCATCTGACTATCCATTTATCAGCAAATTTAATCAAGTCACATTTATTGAGATTTTAGAGTTGTTATACTAACTCCTGCTGTCTTATTTCTGTTTTTCTATCCACTATGTTTTCTTATTTTATTTTTCTTTGTAGTAAGCAGGATAGGATAAGCAATGCTGCAGTAACAAATTAGTCCCAAATCTCAGTGGCTTAATACAAGAAAGTTTTGTTCTTCCTCATACAATGTCTTCTGCAGGGAACCCAAAGTCAGGCCAGCCCCATCCATGCAATGATTCAAGGACCTAGGTTGTTTTTTTTTTTTACCCCCTGCAGCACTGAAACTAGGATGAAGCAAGCAAAGAACTTGAGGTGTAAAATTTAAGGAGGTTCTGACTCTCAGATTCATAGTCACCTTAGTCCCCATCCTGCTTTTTCAACTAGTGGCTCCACCCTCTCAACACAAGGCCCCCAGTGTTTTGCCTCATATTAAGTAATTAAGCACTGAATTTGATTAATTTGTAAAAAAGACAAATTTGTCTTTCAAAAAAAAATGAGTTTCAAGAACAAAAATAGCCAATTTTTTTCTCAAACTAAATATGAAAAAAAAATTCTGCATCTGGATTAGTAAAACATTTACATAAATGAAAAATGTTTACAGAACAATTAACATTTTATAAGACTTCATACAAACAAGAGGATCTACATCAAACATATTAGAAAATTTGCATGTGGGAGGAAGGAGAATAAGAATGGGGGATGGGAATGAAAGAAAAAAATGAGAGCAGGACTTCATATAAATCAATGATAATAAGTCAACCCTCTGTCTCTTTGACTAACATATAAGATGGAGGAATAAGGGGAAGAAAAAAAGAGTGAGGTGAGGGATGGGGAAAGGCAGAAAAATAGAAAAAAAATAGAATACACCTGCTGAAGTAGACTCAGAATTTGATGGAAGTAGGTGTAGTAGATATCATCTCCATACCATTTGCTGTTTATTAAGTCGATTATACCAATTTTAAGTTTTACCATACCCATGCTACAACTTAATTTTCTTTTTATAAATGCTTATTTTATAGCTACCTTTAGCTACTCCAGTTTATTTTTTTGGTTAAGTTAACCCCTAATCTTATCAATGAATAAGGTCATAATTACACACAGTCTGACAATTCATTAAAGAAAAGTTTATCCTAAACTTAGATACAGGTTAAATGATGATTGCTTGATTTTTTTTTATTAATGTCACCCTAGAATGTTGTCTAACAAGCCTGCTTGACCTCATCTGACACTTTGGGGGAGGTAACTTTGCTGACACAGAATCATCTAAAAATCCTCAACCAATGAAGATGCAGACAGCTCACAGCCAACAAAGTTAGAAACAGGAGTTTGGGGGTCTTTATAGTCTGGCAGAGAAGCTAACCCAGACATGATATGATTATTATCCTATGGAAAGTTAATCCATCTGGTATCTAACTTGGCAATATTATTTTGCACCCAACTAACTATATAAACCTTTATTTTTCAAATGCTCTTCATTTAGCTCTTTTGTCTTCCCACCTTCCTTCCTTACTAAGCTAAATAAAAATTTAACAAGTGCTAATATGTATCTTTGAGAATTGTGCTTTTGAAATACTGAGGAAGAATTATTGACCAATCCTACGAGGTATTTTGCTAAATAAACACACATTTACACTATAACCTAATGTCTGCAAGATTTCAGAAATGAATGTACTATCATACCCTATTAAAGAGAAAAAAATATCAAAGAGGAGTTTTAAATTGAGCTTTATGATACCTTCAAGAGACACACCTAAAACATAAGGTCTCAGAAAGATTGAAACAAAAAGGAGAAAAAATTTTAAATATGTATAAGGTGAACACAAAAAAATATACAACTTTATTAATATCAATCAAAACAGGCATTAAAGCAAAAAAGTATTACTAGAAATAAAGACTAGTGAAAGGTTCAATTCATCAGAAAGATAAAACATTCTAATCCTGGATTACCAAATAAAATAGCTTTACATGGAACTGCAAGAAAAGTTGAAAAGCACACTATCAGAATTGGTGAACAATTTTTAAATTTTTAAAAAGTTTTTATTTCTAATTTTTTAAAGAAAATTTAAATTTAAAAAGAATAGAGCAAAATATGAAAACTCAGAGTTTGAGGATAAAACTTATGAAATCTTTTTACAGACAAGAAAGCAAAGAGGCAAAGAAATAGAAGTTATGAGAAAAAAAGAGACAGAGGGTGAATTCAGGATCTGAATACTTGGATTTCCAGAAATAATATTATCCACCATCTGAGTAGTTGGAGTTCTGGAAAAAAGAAAGAAAATGAAGAGGATGAATGTAAACACCCTGGCCCGACATGCTCTGTGGGCCACACAGCTGTGTCACCCACTGCCTACCCTCTCAATATTGCTGCTCATTTTCTGAACATAGTTGTTGAGCCTTCCCAGATGGTTGCCTTTGATAAATAAGTTTTCTGCTAAAGTTTTTTAAACATAGTGAATGTTACAAAATATATATATATATAGTGCCAATAAATTTGAAAACTTAGGTAAAAAGGGTGTATTTCTAGAAAAACATAAATCTAAAGCTTATTCAAGAAGAAATTAAAAGCCCAAATAGTTCTATAACCACTAAAAAAACAAATAATAATTAATAATAATAATAATAATAATGTGATGGTGATAATAAGTAATTTAAATTATCCCACAAAGAAAAATCCAGCCATAGGTGGTTTTACAGTTAAATTCTATCAAACATTTTTAAAAATCCAATTATTACAAAACTTTACAATCATTTTCAAAGAATAAAAAGTAAAATATCCCTGTTCAGCTTATAAGGCTGGTATAAGCACGACACCAAAACTTTGGTAACTGGTTGGCATTACCCAGTAATGTTTGTATGTATAACTTACGAACCAGCAATTCTGCTCCTGGGCATGCTCTCAACTCTTGCATAAGTCCTCTAGGACAAGGGTCCCCAACCCCTGGGCCACGGACCAGTACTGGTCCATGGCCTGTTAGGAACTGGGCCACAAGTCAGGAGCTGAGTGGTGGGCGAGCGAGCAAAGTTTCATCTGTATTTGCAGCCACTCCCTAGCGTTAGCATCACCACCTCAACTCCACCTCAGCTCATCAGGCAATAGATTCTCATAGGAGCACCAGTCTCTGGTGCCAAAAAAAGGTTGGGGACCGCTGTTCTAGGAGACATGAGCAAAGCATTCATGTTGGCAAATGTAGAAACTACCGAAATGTCTGTCAACAAAGGAAAGGAGAAATAATTGTGCTCTATTTACATAATGGAATGCTACATAACTCTGAAAATGAACGAACCATGTTCTACATACATTTGTATAGATTAATTTCAAATGCATTATATTGATAAATAAGAAGCAGATTACAGAGCTATGAATCAACTTACATTAAGTTCTAAATAAGCAAGGTAACCAACATGTTGCTTAGGGATAAAAGCATATACAAAAGAGCTTTTTGAAAGTAAAGAAACTATTAACACAATGTTCATGATAGTGTTTACATCTGTGGGGGTGAGGGAGGGGAAATACAAAGGCATGACATATGGCATGCTTTAAGAACAATGATTGTATTCTTTTATTTAAGCTGGGTGGCAAGGTACACAGTACTCATTACATTATTTTTTTTCTAACCACACCTATGCACTCTTGTTCAGTACATCTCTCTCTCTCTCTCTCTCTCTCACACACACACACACACACATACACACACACATACACACACACACACACGGCATACTACAATGAACCTAAAATATTCCAAGCGTAGATCAGAAATTATAGGGTTGAAGGTGAGCCTCACAGGAACAAAGCAATGAATCCAGGGAAACATAAAAATAATTAAAAGCTACTGTTTTCATTTAAGGCAAAATGAAAGAGAATAAGCTGAGAGTGCAGCTGGAGTAATGTAGTTTGGAGTAATTTAGACATTAGGAAGAAGAATTTCCTTGCTGAAATGGCATAAAGCACCATTATATACTGCCAAATAAGTGTGTGATGACAGTCAAGAATAGGGCAAGACAGTTATTTTTCTTGGGTCTGTCTGAGGCAGAGCTAGCCAAATGATTTTAATCCAAGGGGACAACTCTGTGCCATTACTTGTAGTTTCCAGGAGAAGCATCTTAAGAAGAATTCTGACTGCCCTTGTCTGCCACACTAGACCTGGGAGCAGTGGGTACATTCATGCCATCCCAGATGTTGGGTGGTAGCACTAGAACTGTCCAGATGTGGAGGAACAAAACCAGACAATCTTTAGTCATATATTTTGCTTCTAGCATTCTCTGGGCATTAACGTCCAAAAATACATATTTATGTACATCAGAGTGACAAAAAGAAAAACTGATATTTAAATATATACTTTATATCAATATTAAAATTTATAATAATACGGATGGGTTAAAATTGGTTCAGTCATATAGAGAACAATTCAGCAATGATATTCAGTAATGACATGTGCATATGCATAAGCCAGCTGTCTTACTGACAGAGATTATATACTTGGGTGTGTATATGTTCAAGAGTGTGTTTTGAAACATCATTTGTAAAAACAAAAATGAAAATCAACTTAATAGTCATTCTTAAGAGGCTAATATGAGAGACCTATTATATCCCTAAAATCATTAAAAAGAATGCAAGCCATCTGCATGTCTTTGCTGTGGAAAGATCTCCATGCTATATTATTAAATAAACAAAGCAAAGTTGAGAACAGGGTATATGGTTGTGTAAAGTAGGATTTCATTTATGCTGACAAGGGCAAACCTAAACATAAGGTATACATTATGATGGAGATTGCTAGTGGGCCATTAAAACCTGTTCCCCGCTTCTTCCTGAGTATGTAACTAGATGATATTTCTGGCCTTTCTTGCCCCAGTTTTGGCCACAGAACTGAGTTCTGTCAATGGCCCACAGGACATACACATGCTCATGACCCTGCTCCAACTTTGAAGAGCAAAGATCCACAAGATAAGACAGAAGGAACTTACAGAAAACTCCCTGCCACTTAGGAAAATCCAGATTGTCATTGGGTCTCTCTGTCAGTGCAGCCTGCCTTCACCATTCAAACGTTCTTATCCAATATATAAGTATGAATATAGACATGGGCTTTCTTTGCCTTTTCTAGAAGGAATCTTAGGACATTTTTCATACTGGTGACCACTATAGAGCAGAGTAAGATAGGAGCAGGGGTTGGGGGAGGCCTTTATTTCTCTTTTTATGCCTTTCTATGCTTTCTATGTTTTCCAATGTTATGCCTGCATTATTTTATCTTTACCAGAATTAACTGGAAAAAGAGACGATGGCCTTTTTTCTGTTTCTTCTCTATATTTCTTTGAATTAAATACATATAAATAAACATTATTAGCCATTAGGGAAATGCCAATGAGATATCACTACACAACTATCAGAATGGCTAAAATAAAAAAATAGTAACAACATCAAATGCCAGCAAGGATGTGGAGAAAATAGGTGGCTCACCCGTTGCTGGTGGGAAAAAAATAAACATGCAACTATTATACCACCTAGTAACTGCACTGAGAAAAATAGATTTATGTTCATGCAAATACTTATGTGAAATTGTAATAGCAGCTTTATTTGTATTGCCACAAACTGGGAACAAGCTAGATTTCCTTCAATGGATAAATGAGTAGACAAACTGCGTAATATCCATATCATGCATTCTACTCAGCACTGAAAAAGAACAAACTATTGACACAACTTGAATGAATCTACAGAGAATTATGCTGAGTGAGAAAAAGTCAATACAAAAAGGGTATAAAGCATGTGATTCTATTCACATAACATGGTTGGAATGACCAAATTGTAGAAAAGAGGACCAGATTAGTGGCTGCCAGAGGTTGAGGAGGGAGTCAGGGTAGGAGGGAGTTGGGGTTGGAGGGCTTGGGAGTGCTTATAAAAGGGCAACACAAGAGATCTTTGTGGTGATGAAACTATTCTGCATCTTGACTGTCTCCACGCAAACATCCTGATTGTTACATTATGTGATAGCTTTGCAGAATGTTACCATTGGAAGGAATTGGGTGAAGAGTACATGGGAACGCTATTATTTCTTAAAATGGCATATGAATCTACAATTGTCTCAAAATAAAAGGTTTAGTTTTTTTTTAAGTTAAAGGAGAACAAAATAAGTACATGAAAAGATAACAGTGCTTTTTAAAAGAGAGCGAGAAATGTGTGTAGAGTGAGTGCGTGCAACATGGGGCTTAGCCAGGACCGAGGCGAGCTGGGAAACCAAAGCGGCTGGCCCTGCTTGGGGCCAGTTGGGCTGTTTTTGCACAGACCAAAGAAGTTGTACATGCTCCTCAGAGATCCTGTAGCTGGGCACAGCTGACCAGGAACCCTGGATGGCCAGCCAGAATCCTGGGACACTGTAAAGTTGACGTCTTTATTCGACCTAAGCCCATTGGTTCATTCATAATTATTGGATTTTCTTGTAGCCTCCAGTAATTACAAATATATGAGGACTAGAGGTCTCCTCCCCTACAACCAGCCAGCAGGTGGTATATTAACAAATGCAAGCAAGCCTCAGACCAAATCCTACCACACAGAAACATTTAGCAGTAAACTGTCAGTAAAACAGTCACAAACCTCTTCTTACAACTCAGCAGAATCCCAGTTCTCTGTCCCTTATGCACTCTGTGAGTGCCTGGTATGAAAGTTCATCCCAGAAGGATATGCTACTGTCTTGGGGCAAGATATAGTCAACCTTCTAGGTGGGTCAGGTGTCAGAATCCTCCACTAAGTGGCAGGACACAGAACTAAGCCAGTTCAAGGCCAAGAATACTAGTCCACTGTGCCCACAGATATTACATCTTTTTTAAACAAGTGCAGAAGTGCCCATACAATATTTCTAGCCAATCCACATATATGGAACAGCACGTCCTCAAGAAAATCTTTCATAATATCTCTTTGCTAAGGGACAAACCCTCCAATGAAAGTCTGGTTAGTTAAAGAGTAGATGTTGATGAACTTTGATTTATGTATTTAAAAATTAGCTAAAAACTGGATTTAGCCAGGGTCTTGTCAGAAACAGAATACTCAAACTGGGTAACTTGAAGAGAATTTAATAAAAGGACAATTCAAGAAATGTGTAGGGAGTAGAGAAAACACAATACCCTGAGGCTAATAACAACAGGGTTGTTGTTGCTTGTTGGCCTGAGAGGTTGGAAGAATGAAGAGATATCAAAACCAGAGAAAGATTGCCGTGTGGAGAGGGCCATCCGAAGGAACTACGACCTTCAGCAGAGAGATACAGCCAGCCCTTTGTGACCCACAGGAAGAGAGCAGAAAAGAAGCTGAGCTCCCTCTCTTCTCTCTTTCACCTGTTGCTAGTGTCCCCCACTGGCCAAAACCATCTGAAACCAGAGGCAAACTGAGCTCACTGGTGCAAGTCAGCCTCCTGAGGCACAGAGCATGGTGAAGGATAGAGGAAGTAAGCAATTGGGGGAATCATTTTATGAACAATATAGATGTCTAACCAATGTACTGTATACTTGAAACTAAGTTAAATAAGTAGATTTACTTAAAAAAAAAAAGATAGAAAATGGGTCCAGCAGTGCAAGTGGAGAAACCCAATACACACCAATCTCTGGGCGTTAACTTTGACTGTTAACCAACTGCTGCAAAAACATGGAGTAAAACTCACTGACATTAAATGCAAATTTACCCAGTGATTCCACTCCTAGGTAATCAGGCCAAGAGAAATGGAAACTTTTTGTGTTCACACAAAAACTCGTATATGAATGTTCACAGCAGTGTCATTATTACATTGTCAAAAAATGGAAACAACTCAAACACTCATCAACTGGTAAATGAAAAAATAAACTGCAGTCTATACATACAATGGAATATTATTCTGCAATAAAAATGAAGGACATCAACGCACGTTATCACCTGAATGAACTTCAAAAACATTATGCTAAGTGGAAGAGGCCAGTCACAAAAGACTACTTATTATGTGGTGACATTTGTATAAAATGTCCAAAAGGGTTAGTGGCAGCCTAGGGCTAGAGATGGGAATGAGGGATTAACTGTCACCAGGCCTGAGGGGTCTTATTAAAATCTTTTTAGAGTGATGAAAATGCTCTAAAGCTGGATGGTGATGATGGTGAACTTGACTTACTAAAAATCATTGAATTGCACACTTAATGCAGGTGAATTTTTTTGCTGTATAAATTATATCTCAAAAAACTGTTTAAAATATAAAAATTAACTGACTCACATGCATATCATATTATCTATGCCAAAGTTTTTTAAAGTAAATTGCATTCACTCTAATGGGTGATCTTCAGTAATAGTGTTGTTCAAAGTCCCTGACTTGGAATGGGCATGGTGAGATTTCATTTTATAAAAAGATAATCAATCAATATTCACACATATAAAAATGATAATTAGGGGTGATAGTCTGCATCTGTTTTTCCTTTAAATAGTTTATTTCCTAGTATACTTAAACATAACATACAAAAATGTTTATTCACTGGTAGTTTGACTGGATATAATGTAAAAAATAAATAAAAGTAGCTTACAATTTTTTTAATTGTGTTTAAGTATATGGGTGTCACGTGACTGTGATACTTTCAATAGAGGGAAGGAGAACGTCTCCAAGAACACAGCTTACCTCGAATGCATAAGCTTTCCCGATCCCATCTCCTGCTCCAGTGATCACTGGAAAACAGAAAAGGTTTTAAAGGATAAACTTAATCTTTAAAGTCCTCTTTTTCACTGGCTACATTTTCTTGCAGGCTGCTCCCTAGGACACCTAATATTCCAAAGCAGAGCCTTTCTGCTCCCTAGCCTCGCCCTGCTCGACTGCGAAGTTTCCAGGCCTCACTAAACGTTCAAAATGTAGCTTTTCTTTTTTTCCTTTTCTTTTTGAGAAGTTGATGAGGCCATGGAAGACACTTCACAATGAAGCAAAGAACCTCAGTCAGGAAATATTTCATTCAGACCCTAAAAAGGTTTTAGACATTTTTAAACCTTAATTCATCAAGGGTGAGCGGTGTACCTTATTATCTCTCGACCCATAAACCCAACTGTCACTGTAAGGACGGTTCAAGTTTCCTACTAAAAGTCAAGTTCTCCCCTCTTCCCATTCCCACCTCCACAGGACAGCAGTAATAGAAGACCATAGAAGACAGGGAAATTAACAATTGATTTTTTAAAGTTATTAGATTCCTTGGTGCCCAACTTGGAAATGTAACCTTGGCACTTCATTCAAGGAGATGCTGAAACCACAGCCTCATGTCCTTTACCTTAAACCTAGTCATGGGGCTGAAATTCCACATACCCTTCTAGGAGATAAATTCCATTGGGGCAGCAGTTAACCTACTTGAGAAACAACTGGACCCAGATTCCATCTAACTGCCTTTAAAAGATGTCTCCACAAAGATTTTGTTGCCTTGATTTCTTGATATCCCCACTTCTGAAAAGGGCTTGGAGAAAATTTTTTAAATAAAGTGAATAAAAATTATTTGAATTTCAGAATTTCGAAACACCCTTTGACAAAACAACAGTGCTCTGAGTTTTTGAAAATCTAGAGAAGTGGATGTTTCTGAAACATTTATCATATGTATCATCAGAAACTCCAAAAGGAAGAAAGCCCAGCTAGTGAGGACGAGCAGATAGGCATGTGGGTGAGAGTCTGGTCACGTTCCTCCCTAGTTAATCTCGGGCCCTGCATCTTGCTTTTCAGACAATTCTAATTTTACTCATTCTTTCCAGAACCCCAATTTAAAATCACCCAAAGGAATTACATGTTTGCTCTCAAAGGGAAAAAAGATGCAATGTATCTTTTGAGACATAAGCAATAATAAGCAGAAACAACAAAAATCAAAAGAAGGAACCCTTTCTTTACCTGCCCATTGTCCCATTGACTTCAAGAAAGACCTTGGCAAAACATTCCAGAAGTGCAGGAAAATGCATTTGGAGAAGCTCACACACTTTACCAGGTAGAACAGGCACACTAGCAGCCCTACAAAAATGAAGAGTCGTTCCAGAAGCTCCTTCATGATGGCACCACAGCAAATGTTGTTTCCCATCTGGCTCAGGGACTCTGCGGGCCTCTTAGAGCTCGGCCGCTCTGCAGGTCTGTCAGTCACCTTCTGGAGTCACCGGGTGCCTTCCACTGGTGTGGAGGCCTTTAGATTAGAGTAACTTCTTTACACAATTCTCTGATTCACAGGCTTTGAAATAAAGTATTCTTTCTAAAATCTTTATGGCACTGTTGGGCTTTTGTGACTGTGGGGGAGCTGGTGAAGGAGTAAAAGGCAGACATGAAAAAAGATAAAGCCTGGATAAAATTAAAATGGCAGCCCAGGGTTCACTCCCTTATTTGGAAGCTAAAAAGGATTCTAAAAAAAAATCCAAAATTCTGTAAGTCATTTATTCAGCAAATATTTTTTGACTGCCTACCAGGTAGCACTGCTGTTCAAGGCATTGGGAATATAAAATGGTAAATGAGACTGGGCCACTGCTGTGGCAGAGCTGAGATTCCAGTAGGGGAAACAGATGATATACAAATAGCTAATGGCAGGTATCAATGCCGTGAAAAAATTCCACTGGGTATCCTATTAGAGTGAGTAGTGAGTGAGAAAACACTTTAGAAAGAGTGTTCAGGAAGGACTTCTGTGAATACATGGCATTTTGAGCTAAAATTTAAATGGAAAGTAAGAGCCAGCCTTCAAAGATCAGGTTCTCCCTCCGTGCTAGGGAAATAGCTAGTGCAGACGCCCTCAAATGAAAAAGATCTATGCGCTTGAAGAATAAACAGCGTAACAAAGTAGAGGGACCAGCTTGTAGAAAACAAGGGAAGAATAAAGTGTGATGGTTGTGTGGGGAGCAGCCAAATCCTCTTGGTGAGGAGTTTGGATTTAGCCTACGAGCTACCGAGGCCACCGAAGATGCTTAGACAATGAAATCATAGAATCTGAATTATGCTTTTAGAAGGTCACTTTGGATGCTGAAAGATGATCTTTTGTGGGTGGGGATGGAGAGTAGGCTTGACAACGGAAGCAGGGAGGAGTGAGACTATAGCAGTCATCCAAGAAGAGTGTCCCAGTGCTTAGTCCTCAGCCATCTCTTCTCTATTCATGCTCACTCGTTTAGAGACATTACCGTGTCTCCTGACTTCAAGCACTCTGTATGCTGAGGACTCCCAAATGCACAACTTCAATGGTAACTCAGGCTGGTCATCCAGACTTGCATATCCAACTGCCTGCTTAATCCCTCCACTTGAATGCCTAAGAGGCATCTCAAGCTTAACATGTCTAAAACTTGTTTCGGATATTGTCTCCAGTTGTCAAAACCTGCTCCTCTTGAAGACTTCCCTATCTCAGGAAATGGCAACTCTTATCTTCCAGTTGTTCAGGCTAAAAACCTTGAAGATACCCTTGGTTCCTCTCTTTCTCTCGCATCCCATGCCAGTCTGCCTCCTGTTGGATTTGTTTCCACTTTTGAATTATGCTGAAAAACACTGCTTCGGATTATTATACTTGTAATCTGCCACATATGTGCAAGTTCTTCTTAATGTCTTTCAATACATTTTTATAGTGTCTTCAAAACTATTTGCACTTATAAAAATTTATATTGGTACAGCCTCTATAGAAAACAGTCTAGAGATTTCTCAGAAAATTAAGATTGGATATACCTTTTGACCCAGCAATTGCACTTCTGGGTATTTACCCAAAGAAAACCAAAACAATAATTTGTAAAGTTCTATGCACCCCACTATGCATAGCAGCACAATTTACAATAGCCAAGATATGGAAGCAATCTTAATGCTCATCGACAGACAATTGGATAAAAAAGCTATGGTTCATATACGCAATGGAATATTACCCAAGCATTAAAAAAAAAAAAAATGAAATCCTACCATTTGCAATGGCACAAATGGGCCTAAAGATTATTACACTGAATGAAATAAGTCAGACAGAGATAAATACCATGTGATTTCACTTATATGTGGAATCTAAGAAACAAAAAGAACAAACTAATCAAAATCAGACTCACACATATAAAGGATAATCTGGTGATGAACAGAGAGGATGGAAGTTGGGAGGCTGGGAGAATGGGGTGAAGGGTTAAAGAAGTGCAAATTAGTAGTTGATAGACGGTCACAGGGATGGGGAGCACGGCATAAGGAATGTATTGGCTAGGTGGAGAGTCAGGGAAAAGAAGGAGCAATTAAGGGGATCATTTTATAAACTATATAAATGTTCAACCAATGTACTGTATACTAGAAATGAATAAAATAAAATTTAAAAATATATATTTATATTAAGAAAAATATCAAAAACATATAAAAGTAGAGAGACTGATTTAATGAACTCATTTACACATCTTATGGGTAACTATAAGGACAGTTAATGATGAAATTTACTGTCATTTAATGTCCATTCTTACTTTGTACACACCTACTTTTCTTACCCCACCCCACCCCTAAAATAGCAAGAACATTTTTTTTAACTGAGGTAACATTGGTTTATAACATTACATAAGTCTCAGATGTACAACATTATAACTCAACATCTGTATACACTACAGCATACTCAACTCACCACCAAAGCTCTAGTTTCCATTTGTCACCATGCAATTGACTCCCTTAACCCATTTTGCTTTTCTTCCCTACCCTTTCCAATCTGTTGTTTGCATCTATGAATGTGTTTTGTTTTGTTTTTTTATTCATTTTTTGTTTCATATTCCACATGTGAATTAAATCACACAGTATTTGTCTTTCTCTATCTGACTTATTTTACAGAATACCTATGAAATTCATCCATGCTGTTGCAAATGTTAAGACTTCATCTTTTTATTGCATATATATATCACATCTTCTTTACCTTTTCATCTATTGATGGGTATTTAGGTTGTTTCCATGTTTTGGCTATTGTAAATGATGCTGCAACTAACATCAGAGTACGTATGCCTTTTTAAATTAGTGTTTTCATATTCTTTGGATAAATATCCAGAAGTGGGATAACTGAATCATCTAGTCTAGTCTTAATTATTTTGAGGGACCTCTGTACTGTTTTCCAATCAACCACGCCCTCTTCAACACCTGTAAGTGCTCATCTTTTTTATAATATCCATTCTAATCAGTGTGAAGTAATATCTCCTTGTGACTTTGGTTTTCATTTCCCTAATAATTAGTGATGCTGAACATCTTTTCGTGTGCTTGTTGAACATCTATATGTCTTTTTTGGAAAAAATGTCTAATCAGATCCTTTATGGTACTGTTAAAGGATTCGCTAGCAGAAAATGTTGCATGTGTCCACTCAAGCCAGGGGTTAGTTAGGTTTTCAGCACATCTGGGAAGTAAACCTAGCCTGAAAGAAAGAGTTGTTCTAAATACCTTACAAAGATTGGTACTGCTGGTGAGATCATTTTGTAACTTAGATAATCGTGAGAATGTGGGGGTACAAATGTACGAAGACTTGTGTAGGTACTTGTGTCTGAGCAAGTACAGTCATAATCATGGCACTGGGTGTTTTGGCCAGAAAGGCTGACCTAGGTAAGGGACTTCCAAGAGCGGGGAGTGGTCCATCGTAGTTTGTGGTGACGTTGGGATAAAAGAGAAATTGGTCACAGAGAGTACCAGCAGAGTCTTCAGCATTATGGATAGATCAGAATCTCTGATGACAAATCCAGCAGACCAAAAGGCTACCACCCTTAATGAGGGCCTGGGAAATATGACTAAGCATGTTATCTTTCCAGGCCAATGTCAGAGTAAAAGAAAGAAAAAAGAGTTTCGTGTCTAGTTAAAGTACAACATCTTGATTCAGCATCTTGAGTTGATATCAGCTACCTCCCTTTCTCATCAGTTTGATTCAAAGGTCTCCAGCATTCGCACAGGACCAGATGTCAGGCGGAGCCTTCTTCAGCTGCAAGATGTGTACCAAAGGCGCAATGTCTTGTAGTTTTGCAGCAGTGTCCATTCAGGAACTCTTAGTAAGGTCCACTCCAATGGGGTTCGAGGGCTGTCTTCCTTTGATGACACTTCCAACATACCCAGTCACCAGGTTCCAGACTGTGACAAAATGGATCCTTTGAATTAAGGTTCAGAAAAACTTCTTTAACCTGCTGATGATTAGCTTTAGTATAACATATTAAAGATTTATAGTAGTTGACTGTACCAGTATGAGACAGCAAGGGATTCACAGAAAGTTGTATACTAATATACATTGATCTACTGGTGCCTATCTCATGTGAAGGGAGTTTATGTTTCCTAAAGGGGTTACTGCAAACAGGCAGCAAGACCAGAAGCAACACCTGAGGCCAGGGAGCCCAATAGTTTCAGCAAGCTTAGAGATTTTAAGTTTGAGAATCCCATAAGTTCTCCTAACCTGGCCTGATGACTAAGAGTGATAGGGGCAGGGGTTATTCCAAGAAATTTGTAAAGTTTTTATTAAAGCTTGTATGATTTGCCCAGTGAAGTGAGTGCCTTGATCTCTGGAGACGATGGAAGGTATGCCCCAAGGGGGAGGCACATTTTCCAACGGTTTCTTTGCCACTCCAAGTGCATCAGCCTTGCAGAAAGGGAAGACTTCAACCCATCCAGAAAACATACATAAAATAACAAGGACATACTGACAACCCGTACTAAATAGTTGAGTGAAGTCCAGCTGCAGGTGTTCAAAGGATCCAGAGAGAGGAGGTTTGAGATCTCTGGAAACAAAAATAGTTTTTCCAGGATTGTGGACCTGGCAGGTTAGATCTTTGTGGTTAACTGTGCTTGCAGTTTTATAGAAATCTCCCTACCAATGTTTATTTATAATGTGAGTCATCTAAATTCCACCATGGTGGGCGAAGGAATGCAAAACTCAAAAGATGGGTTTTGCCAGGGAGCCTGAGAGAATCAACCAGCCATGTTGGATTTCCCACAGTCCTGACTGTTCATTTAAGTTACAATTACTGTTTGCTCATCTGACTTCTCCGATTCAAGAGCAGACTGTTGCCATGGTACAAAAACATCAGTATGGCCAAAGTCTGGCAACAAAGGGTCATTTTTTTTGTGGAAGCAGAACAGACTTCACCTACATGTGTCACAAACTTAACAAATTCTGCTGCTGCTGCCTTTGCATGAAAGTCAGCCAGGATATTTCCCTGACACTCCAGCCCTTTTAGTGTGAGCCTCAATTTTGATGACAGTAATTTCAGAAGGTAAGAAAATAGCAGTAAGACGGTTGTTATTACTTGTTGCCCATTTTTGATTGGGGTCCTTGTAGACATAAAAAAGCTCTTTTGTTTCCATAACATCCCAAAATCACCAATGGCCTCAAAGGCACAACAGCTATCAGTGTAAATATTAACCATTTGTCCTTTTGATAACTGGCATGCTCTGGGAAGGGCGTGCAGCTCTGATTGTCAGTCTGATTTCGCTTATGGGAGGTTTCCCCTTCTGAGTAGTTCATAAAGCGTAGTAACAGTTAACCAGCTTGAAAATTCTCTTTTTCATTTTTACGGTATGAACCATCAACAAACAAAACAAGCAGTGTCTTGTAAATGAGGACACAGTGTCACAAAACAGGCAGGGGTAGTGATGCAGCAGGATTAAGAACGTTTTAACATGTAAAATGAAGATGAGGTGACGAAAGTAGAAGGATGTCATAGGTGAGTCTGCTTGCAGAGAAATGTTGAGTCGATTCAGAGTTAAGGAGACTTTAGACAACATACGGAGTTTGTTAAGTCTATGTCATTTCCTAGGGTTAAATCCGCAGAAGCTTCCACTAACCTTGCAGCCCTGACTTTACCTTAAAGCACCCGGGACAGGCACTAGCAACTGACTCCAGTTGTGTGTTCTAATAGGCAATGGCCTTGCTTATTGCATGTTCTGCTGTGAGCATTACCAGGGTTGGTTTATCTATTTCATGTACAAATAGGGTGAAAGGTTTTGAATAGTTAGGTAACCCTAGGGCAGGCAGTTCTTACAGCACTTGTTTTGGTCTTCTAAAGGCCTGCTCATGTTTACCCTCATAAGGAAGGGGTACAGGGACTAAAATTTGAGTGAGTTCATAAAGAAACTTCATTTCTTTAATACAGTATTTTTTTCCGATTCAAGCTGAGTTTTTCCCAGATAATAGCACTGCGACTCACTTGCTTCTTCCCCCACCCCCTATCCTTATGCTTTGTAATCCTGCTCCTTTAATCATTAAGCCTTAGGACATAAGATGAACAGAACCTCAGGTCTATAACCATGAGGTTGAGGTTGGACTTTAGACTAGGGGTAACAAATTGCCTTTAGATGTGTTTCAGCTCCAGGCCCATCAAGGCAGAACCACCACCCCACCAGGCAATGGACCAGACAGGATAGCATTATGGCTGATCAGAACCAACAAAACGGTCAATTACCTCAGCCACCTTCAATCAGTAGCACCCACCACCCCAATTCCCTTGGTTTCCACGATGACTGATATTTCCCTGTGTAATCTGTACTCTCGAGATACCCGGGAAGCCAGGCCTTTGAACAACATCTTGCCTCTGTCTCCGGGACTTGTAACTCTCTAATAAACCTTACTTTCTTTGCTGCAAAACCTGCACGTTATCTCTTCTTTGGCTTAGACAGGTATAGGCAGACAGACCCCTTTTTCTGTTGCGATAACAAAAATTAGGAACCCGTAATCTGTAATAATCAGCTAAAAATCCATGAAGCTGTTACTTAGTTGTGAGTCTAGGGAATTCTTAAATTAGCTTAATTCTTTTTGGAGATAGCTGAATACTTACCTTCAATACTTAGACTGTGACCCAGGTAATGAGCAGTGTCTAGAGAAAACTGTAATTTCTCTTTAGAGACTTTGGGTCCCTTTCAGTAAACTGTTGCAGCAAATAAATCGAATCCTTAATGGAGGCCTCTTTGGTAACTGAGCACAGTAAAAGTTTGTCAATTTATTGTAAAAGGGTCCATTTCCCAGGGAATAGGAGGGGGCTTAAATCTTGGTGGAGTACTTAAGAGAAATAAAAAGGGCTTTCAGTTAACCCTGAGGCATGACTGTCCCAGTATATTGCTGATTATTCCAAGTACAGTCATGCGCTACTTAACAGGAATATGTTCTGAGAAGTTAGTTCATCGGTAGGCGGTTTCTTCATTGTACAAACACCATCATGTGTACATATACGAACCTAAAGGACTAGCTTACTATCCACCTAGACTGCATAGTACAGCCCATTACTCCCAAGCTACAAGCCCGTACAGCATGTTTTCATACAAAACAACATGAGATTAAATCAAGCACGAGAGAAAATGATGCAAACAAGAGATGTATGAGGCTACGGCCAGCATAACATAACTGTTTATTGGCAAATTATTTTTTAGTAAGAAGAGTACATTCTAACATAATAAAAAGTTTAGGAAATGCATAACATTGTCATTTTTATCATTATCAAGAATTATGTACTGTACATGACTGTGTGTGCATGGTTGGTTTGCTTATGCCCGTATCACCACAAATGAGTAATGCTTTGCACTAAGATGTACGACAGCTGCGGTGTCATTACAATCTTATGGGGCCATCATTGTACATCTGGTTGAGAGTTGACTGAAACATTGTTAAGCAGCACATGGCTGTAAAGGCAAATAGATTGTGGTTTTGGGGGTCTACAGGGATACTGAGAAAGAGTACAGAGAGGTCTTCAACTGAGAACCAACCTGAGTCCGGTGGAACTTGTGACAAAAAGATATTTGGGGGATGTGGTTTCACAGTGTAGTGGTTAGCATGTCTGCTTTACACGCAGAAGGTCCTGGGATGGCACCCTAGTGGAGCCATAGTCCATGGTCTACAGCCATGCCACCCTGAACAAGCCTGATGTCTGATCTTGGAAGCTAAGCAGGATGGGACCTGGTTAGTACTTGGATGGGAGACCACCTAGAAAGACCAGGTGCTGTAGTCATTAATAATAATAAAATATAATAGTTAATAATAATAATGATGTGTTTGGGTTTGGAACAACTGGGAAACGGGGAACAACTATCTTCTTGATAGCACTTCAGTCCTAGCCAAGATGCCATCCTTACCCATTTGGAAATAGGTTTCCATTTTGTCAGGATCAGCCTGTTACAGGAGCTGATTAGCCCCTGGGTGATTAGTCTGCTATGGGTTTGAGGTGCTGCAGGGGATTGTGTGGTGTTTTACAGTGTATTTCATTACATAGAAATTTTCTTGAGGTTAGAAGATGACCTAATGTCAATCTAACACATTCTAAGATGGAACTCTGGGGAAATAAATTCCAGGCTGAATTTCTGGCCTTTCCTGAAACTCTGTGCTGTTCTACAAATATCACTGTTATGCAAGAACATGTAGACCAGGGGGAAAAGTATGTTTTATGTTTTGATTACCTTTCTTTCGGCAAAAACTTGTTCCCATCCTTGCTGGGCCATAAATAGAGTCCATTTGGTGTGTGCATGCAGGGATGGGAGAGGGTGGAGCTATTCTGCTTGATTGCATTTTCACTTGGGGCCTGTTCCAAATTCCCCACTAGTTACAGAAGAGCCACTGTGGGAAAGCAGTGTGGGTAGGCTGGGTTGACAAAAACGAGGTGCTCCAGCCCTCATGCTGTCTCACACGAGATTTGTACCCAGAGCCAGTGCTTCTTAGTGCACTGACTGGATTGCAGATCTGTTAAGACCTCTTCTGGATAACAGTGTGTAGAGTCCTGAGTTAGAGTTAAGTCTAAATTGAGGCAATACTTTTTGCCTAGCTGAAGCTACATGTATTATATAACGCAGAAATATGAAATTGGTATCATTTTTAAATTTCTCCCTTTACATTGTGCCTTAGATAGAAGCAGTCACTAAAATCAACATTAAAAAAATTAATCCTGTCAGTGATTTCTTTCCTTTTCATGCCCTGTCATCTCCATGACCCAGCTCATCATCTGGAGGCAGCTGGGAGGAAGATGAGCACAGGCTCCAGAGAAGACATTCTAGATGTGCACTTGACTTTGTCATTGACTTGGACAAGCTAAACTTTCTGTCCCTAAAGTTATTCTTATAAAATGGGATTAATAAATACTTCTTACTCTTCTTACTTTGTAGAGCTATAGTGAAGATTAATGAAATAACACCAATAAAAATGCAGGTGACTAAACAGTGTGGTCCCAATTGTTCTTTTAGATGTGGTGGTTAGTAGAAAATAGCTCATAAGGATATGCACCAATACGTTAATGATGCTTTTATATTGAGGTGGTAGAATTTATGTCTTATTTTTTTAACTTACATCTTTGCGCTCTCTTATATTTTTAAAATTTCCACAATGAACACGTATTACTTTTGTAACTAAAAATCATAAATATCTTCTCAAGCCTCAGCTGCGGAGAGGCGCATTCCAAACCCGCTCGTGTTTGCAGCCAGGATTGTCTCCCACACACAACTGTTCCTTGCCACACAGACCTCTTCATAAAGCAGCTCACGAATGGCCTCTTGCTTCATCAGATTGGGCAAGTGAGAAGAGTCAGAGATAAAGACAGAAGCCACACTCTTTTGAAACTGAATCTTGGAAGGAATAGCCCATCATTTTTGGTATATTCCATGCATGAAATGCAAGCCCACATTCTAGGTCCAGCCCACATTCAAAAGGAGAAAATAACACAGGATGTGAATGTAAGGGGGCCAAGGACCAGTGAGATCCATTTCAGAAGTGACCTACCACAAGTACATACTACATGATGCTGTTTAAATAAATTCAAGTATAGGCAAACCTAATCTTCAGTAACATAAATCAGAACACTAGTTTCTTGATAGAGGTGCAAAGATGGACGAGATTTTCTCTATTTTGATAAGTATGCGTGTTCATGGGATTATATTTTATCAAAACTCATTGCACAGTACACTTAAGGTTGTATAATCTACTACATGTAAATTATACCTCAGTTTTTAAACAAATTTTATCCTGCATTTATTTATTTATTTGGAGGGGGGGATGGATACTACTACCTTCCATGTTATCAGAAATTGGAAGTAGCAATTCTCTTGTGTTTGGTTTTAAACCAAGATTCCCACCTTTACTTTCACCACCAAAAAATGTGTTCAATTCATGTAATATATTTTTAAAATATATGCCAATATCCAAGTTTGAATTCAGAAAATCTTTTAAATAAATCTGTACCCCAGTACATTTGAAAATTAAATTCTTCAATGTGGAAACATGCAATTTTTTCCAACTGTTTTCTTTCCCATTCAAAAAAATGCAACTGAGTACTGTTATTATTGCAATAAACATTAACTTCATCGTAAAACTTCTGAATATACTTTTTAATCTTTTGAAAAAATATATTTTTTTATAAAAACAACTGTATAAGTTGGAAAACCATCATAAGTATACTTAAATCAACAAATTTTAAATGTTTAACTATTTTATTTTTTATTGAGGTATAACTGATATATAACATTAGTTTCAGGTGTACAACATAATGATTTGATGAAAACTGTATACACAGAGAAATGATCAACACAAGGAGTCAACATCTGTCACCATACATAGTTATAAATTTAAAAAAATTTTTTCTTATGAGGGCTTTTAAGATCTACTCTCTTAGAATCTTTCAAATACGCGATACAGTATTATTAACTATAGTGTTAACCTAAAATTAAAAAGCCAAAAAGTGTTTGTTTGGGATCAAAGAACTGCAATTTTGGAAGCACAGAAGCCCAAATCGTGTCCTGAAATAAAGGGTGAAAGGCAAAGGGTTTTTAGAAGAAAAGGAATGGAATACTTACATGAAAAGGAGAAAAAATTCCTATTGGTGCTAACAAACTGAGCTCTTCTTGTCTATATTTGGTTGGTTACTGATTCTATCTTCAGATATAGGGTCCATAATCATCAGTCGTTGTGGTCACAATGTCTCCTTTCCTGCTGACTTTACAAACAATTGTTTTGAAGACCATCTTGCTTTGGCCCAATCAAAACAGTCCAAAGTTTCAAGGAGTAAGATGTGCAAGTTAGTTCCTCTGGAATAGCAGCTTGTAGTCCATGGAAATGGGTCCATTGATGTCCTTTTTTACATTAGTCTTACATCACATTGCTGTGATTTGTTCATTTTATAGCTGGAAGTTTGTACTTTTTGGACACCATTTGCCCATTTCACCCACCCCCTGGCAACCAGCAATCCATTTCCTATAAATACACTATTCTTAAAATTCAATAGTTAACAAAAAAAGAATGCCCTTGCCATACATATCTAGCAATTATGCATATTATGGAGACAAGCAGTTTAACAACTGGGCTTCTGGAAATGGGATCAAAAACTCAACTGCCTACAGTGAAAGCAGACAAGTAATATAATTAATGAAGTAGGCCAGGCACCCTATGTTGTATTCACTCAACACAGGCACATAGTAGGTAGAATTCTGATTTCTGCAAACAAATGCTCTTGAAGCATTGGCTCTCTTGATTTAGCTTTTATTTTCCTGCTTTCTTCTTAACTCTATTTTAAGAAAAACAACACTACAAGAACACTGATAAATAGAGACTGACACTTAGCCACACCATCAGGAACACAACAGAGAATGGTGGAAAGAATGGCAAAATGTCAACTATCCACCCAACCTCAGCTCCAGCTATTGTCCTGTGGAAATTCTGGCCCAGTCAGCAAGTGGTGATTTCTTTTAAGTGATGCTAGAAATCCAGATTTTAATGTAATATTTCTCAATTTTTATTTAAAAATTTTTTAAATGACAGATGAATATAAAGCACTAACTCCAAAACACTTTAACACTGATAAACTAAATAGAACACATCTGTGGGACAAAGTTGGCTCATAAACTAAAAGTGTAAGATCTCAGATTAGAGAGATGAATTCATTTACTTAATTGCAACATACCCATGTTTGGTGGTGGTAGGAGAAAGGATTCAGATTGTATAAAGAAATCGTGAATAGAGCTCAGTAACTAAGTTCACAAAGAAACCTTTCCCCAGCATCACTTGTGGAGGGTAGGAGAGAATGGAGACCAGTAGAAATTCAAAACAGCTGGTAGTACTTTGAAAAGCCACATTATATTAGGTAATGCCTAGCCTAGATATGAGCCCAAAGGGAGCCCCAGATTCAGGACACAATGTCAAAGACAAAAGTCAAAGAACATCTTGGGGTAATAAACATGAGCAGAAAATTAAATTCAAAGGACATATAACTAGTATGCAAATATGTGAAATAATATTTAACCTCATACATTAGAAATGAAAATTAAATGAAAAAAATAATACGTATGCATCAATTAGTAAATAGAGCTTCAAGCTGTTACTCAGAAGTTGTAAAGATTCAATAAAACTGACATTCTCTTTCATACCTTAGTGGTGATAGATTAAGCTAGCAAAACTTGGTTGAAATGCATTGTATACAAAATAGTTAGTGGTTGCCTAGGGTATAGGAATGGAGACTGACTATAAATGAGGGGGATCTTTTGGGGGTGATGGAAATGTGCTAAAACTGGATTGTGGTGATGGTTGCACAACTTTATAAATTTACCAAAAAATCACTAACATCATACACTTACAATTGGTAAATTTTATGGCATTTAAATAATTCTTCAATAAATCTTTTAATTGGCAGAGCTAGGATGTAACCTAGGCTATCTGATTCCAGAAGGTACCACCACGACAGGAGAATAATATCACAGCTAGGAAACGCCAGTCATCTAGACACCAGTGACATCTTCAGTTGGGTCCCTAGATAAAATATGCAAGTACTGGACCATTCCATTTGAAATGACACACATGGTAACACTATCCACCCCAGCTCCTAAAGCCAGTATCCTAAATTTGAGATGATAACACATGAACAACTCAGTCTAAAGGAATTGTCCTAAACAAAAATCCCCAAACCCCTGGGGAGTTTCTTTAAAAAGGAATGGTCACTCTCAAGTAATTTTCAGTATCTCTAAAAAGCCAAATTTTCAGAATAGTTTTCCATCACAAAGACAGAAGGGCAAAGAGAGAGCACAGAGTAGAGTCTGAGGCGGTACCAAAATGTGGTGCTTCTGCTGTTCTCTCTCCATGGAGTCAGAGCCCATGCTTCCCCAGCATGGAGGTATGATAATATGCATGAAGCTCACCCGAGCCTCAGTGTTCAGAGTCACTATTATATCCTAGGTTTTTATATCATAGCTCCATTATATAGGCATGATTGATTGCCCATATGTTGTCCTCAGACTCCAGCTCCACCAGGCATCACCCACAGCTGCCACCTCAAACCACATTCTTAACCTCTCTGGTGTGGCCAGCCCCACTTAGGTAAGGCCAGCCCTCATTTGAAATTACATTATTAAACTACCCAGTATGACCCAAAGTGCCCAGGCAAACAATGACATTTCTATAAAGCATAATACTCCAAGGGTTTAGGATTATCTCCCAGCAAAGGGCAAAGCTAGACATCTTTTTGGGTAAGGTTAAAGCCTCTACTGCACAAACTGCTTCTTCTGGGCAAACTCTCTAAGCCACTGCTCTGAGTGTTAGGTGGGCTGGTAGCCTCTGGTCTCGTTAGCTTCCTCTCCCTGGCATGGAACCTCTGCCCTACAGTCTTGGGGCAATGGTGATTGGGAACCCAGCATTCCTGGTCTACTGCCCCTGGGGTCGAGCTTCCATCATATAGGAAGGGGCTTGGTAGAAAGTAGCCCTGTCCTTCAGTTGCACTCAGTAGTAATTGAGCCTCTGCAACTTAGAGATGGGAAATGCTGGTGGCCTGCCCCTCCTGGTCAGATACCATTGATAGAAGAATATGCCCATCTTCCTTAGAGGGAGCTTCCACCAAGCTGAGCTGATGAAGGGAAGAGGGAAGGAGTGGGTCAAGGCTCCGAGGCCACCTACTCTCACTATTCTTACCAAGTTATATTGTTTTCTTGAATCAATGTTTCTTCATTTGCTACATGACATTAGGACAATTCCTAGGGACCCTAAATGGATGTCTTTTTTATTACTGATCTCTTGTTTTGCTTGTTTCACTGAAGAGCAAGCCCACAGATCTGCTCATGCTGCCATCCACCTTTTCACAGACTTTTAACATCAGACTCCAGGTAAGTAGCCACAGAATTCTGAGACATTAAGGATCCACATCTCTGTTCTGACCTTTGAATGAGGATACACAGGGAATCCTGGGTGCCCTGTCCCATTGCCCCTCTGGCCTTCCAGCTATAGACAGCTGACCATCACTGGCTGGAGGATGACCCCCCTCCCACAAGGTGGCAGATGCAAAAGTTGCCCCTAGGCTCATCTACACCCATTCAGGCAGCAAACCTCCACTGGTATTAAGGCCAAAAATGTAACAATTTCTGAGAAAACATATCAACCTGGAACGTTCTCTTTCCCTCTGAGGCAGGGGTCCTTACTTTATTCAGTGCCATAGACTAGGATGGCAGCCTAGGGATGACTATAGTGCCCTTCTCCGAACCATTTTTAAATGCATAAAATACAAAAAATTATTATAGAAATTACAAAAAACGTGATCAATATTTTCTGAACATTATGTACTAAAATATGCTTCTTTGTGCACATATTAAATAACAAAAACTAGTAGAGGCTCTAATAACTACTAGAATACTGAACGGGGCATAAATGATTTTTCTGCAAAAAGTGTAAGGTGATATGAAAATATCTCAATTTCGATTGGTAACAAAGTCACAACTACAGCTAGTACTACTGTGGTTTTGCCTACATTCAAATGAAAAGAAATGCTGAATTTTGGTTAGAGAAAATTAAGATGCCTTGTTTCCCCACCCAAGTTTACCAGCCCCTTAAAATCTGTGAATCCAAGAACCTTTGGTACTAAAAGTAAATCTAGACCAATAACTTGAGGCAGCACTTCTCAAATCACCTGGGTTAAAATGCAATTTCTCACTCAGTGTGTGCACCCTGATAATCTGCATTTCTAACAAGACCCCAGGTAATGCTGGGGCTCTGGTCCAGGCTGTTAGGCTCATGGTGGGAAACTTCAACCTGGATGTAGGTGAGAGTTTGAAGGCACAGATAGTATTTCCTGACCCTGGAAGTCCCCAGGCTTGGGGACTGCATATGGGTTCACCCTAAAGGGCATGATGTCTTCTTCCAGGTGTTTCAGTGTCTGATGACCGAAAGGGAACGTGGAGATTCTGAGCTGTTGGGTGCCCTTGGTTCTCCAAAAACTACCGAGGAGTAGCAGCTACTGGCCAGCTAAGCTACTGACACTTGTCAAGTTGCAGCACAAATACACATATCCATTCATGGAACACAAAAATGATTCAAGAGTTTGAGTTGAAATGACTTAAAAGTTGAAATAATCATACAAAAGGAGAAAAGTAACTAAGGACTCAGAAATGATTGACATATATACTTTTGACATTTTCCTGAGGGCACAGAAAATGAATATAAATAAAATATAGATAATGAAAAACACAATATATAGTTACATATAAACATATCATTGTATAATATCTATAAACTTAGTCTCTAAACTAGGTTTTATTCTTTAAACAAACACAACTTTCACAAAACTCCTGTGCCCTTGTACTTGAGATATATTTAATTTGTAAAAGACATATTAAAATAGCAGGAAAAAAAATCCAAGTTAACAAATGATTCACTGTTATTGGTGGTACAACAGTCAGAAGTAAGCAAAATATCAAGGATATTAAGCTAATTTTCTTTTCCCATACAGAGTGCATTTTATGATTCATTAGTAAGAAAAAAGAAATCTGGAGACCTGGGGCATTGGGCTACATCCCTTTTTCATCTTCTTTGGATCTCATTGATCCGTTTTGCACCACCTCTCCACATCCAACATCCTCAGCTAAACTTAATTCAAAAGCTAGATTGGAGCTCCCATCAGGCTCACACATCAGGAATCTGGTTCTATAGAGGTACAGCAGAAACTGCAAGTTTCAACCCAGCTACAAGGGCTGTTGGGCCACACTTAGGGTGTCCTCTGCTGGCCACAGATGGAAGCAGGCGAAGTCTTTCCGCATTTAAGAAATTGTGAAGAAAAGTATTAGGGTGATTGCAAAAGAAAAAAAAATTAAATAAGCACCCCCAACCCCAAGCATCCTAGCCATGGAAATAGGATCGACCATATTAAAACTTTAGAAAAATACAAAAGCATCTTCAAGAATTTTAAAAATAAAAATTAGAAAAATACATTTTTGGAAGAAAGCAACAGCTTGTTTTTGTTTTGTCACTGAAAAAATGAGGAGTTAATGTTTATATTTTCCAAATAGCATTTTTGGTCTCTGGGTTTCAGAAATGATGCTGATAATGCAAGAGATAGTGGCTACACAGCTTGGCAGCTCCAAGATCACACTCCAGAAACCTTTAAAAAGTAAAAGGTAAACTGAAACAATAAAGAACTCCAACAACTCAACAACAACAAAACCAAACACCCATTCAAAAATAAGCAAAGGGTGCTTGCTTTGACAGCACATATTCAAATAGGCAAAGGACTTGATTGACATTTCTCTAGAAGACATCAAATGGCCAAAAAGCACAAGAAAAGATGCTCAACATCACTAGGCATTAGTGAAGTGCAAATCAAAACTATAATGAGATATCACCTTGTAGCCATTAGGATGGCTACTACAGAAGAAAACAGAAAATAACGCGTGTTAAAATGTGGAAAAACTGGAAACCTTGTGCACTGTTGTACAAGGAACGTAAAATGGCTGGGAATGTGAGATGGTGCGGCTATGGTCCACATATTACTGTGGAAAAGAGTAACAAAACCTAAATGATGGGGTTTGGAGAGCTTCCAAGTCAGTGAATACATTGATGGGCTGGGAGACTGACGCAGCTAGAGGGCATGGAAGTTCCAAACCATTTCCCACACACCTTGTCCTATGCATCTCCTCCCTTTGGTTGTTCCTGAGTTATAATAATAATAATAAGTTGATAATAAACCTTATAATAAATTGGTAATAGAAAGTGAAGTACTTTCTGATTTCTGTGAGCTATTCTAGCAAATTACTGAACCTGAGAAAGGAGAAACCCCTGATTTATGACTGGTTGGTCAGAAGCACCAGTCACAACCTGAGACTTGGGATTGGCATCTGAAGTGAGGGGCAATCTTGGGGGGCTGAGCCCTTAATCTGTGGGGTCCACTATGGGTAACGTCAGAATTAAATTGTAGGACAACCAATTGGTGTCCAGAGAGTTGGAGAACTGCTTAATGTGAAAAGGATCTCACACATTTGGTGTCAGAAGTGCTCTGTGTATAAAGGAAACCAGTTTTAATATTCAAAAGGAATTGAAAGCAGGGTCACAGAGACACAATTATAAGCCCATGTTCACAGCATTATTCACAAGTAGCCAACCCACATGTCCATGGGCAGGACGTCCACTGAATGGATAAACAAAATGTGGTATATCCAAATGATGGTGTATTATTCAGCCTTAACGAAGAAAACTCTTGACACATGCCACAGCATAGGTGAACTTGAGAACATGATCCTAGGTGAAATAAGCCAGCCACATAAAGACAAATACTGTATGATGGCACATATATGAAGTATCCAGAATAGTCAAAATTTATAGAGACAGAAAACAGAATGGTGGTTGCCAGGGGCTGTGGGAAGAGTTATTGTTTCATGGATATAGAATTTCAGTTTTACAGGATGAAATTGGTTACACAACAGTGTGAATGAATTTAACACTCCTGAACTGTCCATGCAGAAATGTTTAAGGTGGTAAATTTTATGTGTGTTGAGTAAACTGAAACAACACAATCACTCCATTTGCTGCCCTGCCCACATCTGGCTCAGCTTCTATAAACTTAGAAAGTTAGAGCTGGCAGGTATTTGAAGATCCAGTTCAATTTTACGGGTTAAAGTAATGAAAGCCACAATGCAAGGCGACCTGTAAAGGTCTTGGTGGGTTAGCAGTGATGACAAGACTAGAAGGAAGGGCTCCTGTCTCCCAAACTGGGACTCTGCCCTGCAACACAACCCTGATGGGGACAGCTCACTTCCTGATGGAGAGAGTAATAATAACTCTCATCCACTTGGGCTCCTTCCCCCACACCATGGGTATGGAAGGTCAGGCAGGCCTAGGAGGAACTACACCTTTGGCTACAGTCCACATGATCTGAATTCCATAGTCCCCTGAACAGGCCTGGAAGAAGAGGAGAAAGATGACCTACTTAAATGCTGACAGGGCATACTGAGCCTTGTATGCTCCACGAGTTATGCTGCAATTTTTCCCAACACAAACCTTAAAAGGAACATCACCCTTCAAGGAAGAGTGAAAAACTGACATACTGCTTTTCCACCTGTCTACAGTAATATTAGAATAGGAGGCATGTGTATAAAGTATTTTTTATTATACTTTGGTGATTGAGAAAAGATACCAACATATAAGATCAAATCAAAGCTAATAGGTAATCACTGGCAGTTAATAGGCTAATTTTATGAAAATAAAGACACGTCAGTTTAAACTGGAAAAATACGTTCTCACTGGCAGTTTGCTTTGGCTGGGATCTTTGAAATTAAGGCGACGGTGCTAAGAAGAAAATAATCACCCTCACAGCATTGACCTTGTACCTCCTCTGAAGCACACACAGTACCAGTGAACACAGCACAGATGTGTGGAGGAGCAAATGACCACATGAGACCTCCGGAAACAATCCCTTCCACCAGTGGGTAATTCTGAGAAGCTGCTTTCGGCTGGTAAGGCTTTGCCTGGACACATTTCTAAGGTTGACAGTGGCTCACTGTGTAGTGGCTTGTGAGGTAGACTTTCTTTCCATGGTGCAGACACTCCAGGGGGTGGCCTATGTCCCAAAAGTCCAGCTTCACATTCCTTCCTCCATCTGAGAACATCCTCCCTAACCCCCAGACTGCAAGTCAGTGTGCAATTCTGTCCCAGAGTCTAACTCTTCAAATCTGAAGGGATGTTCTCTTCATCCATGGGTTGCTTAGGTTTTAACTGGCTGCTTAGAGTTAAAAAGGAGTATCTCAGGCCCCCTGCCATGCTGAAAGGAGAGGGGAAAAAAAGAGAGTGAAAATAAAGAAATCCTATACATGGTACCTCCAGCAGTTGCAGCCATCTTTATAAACAGTCGGCTTAATTTAAAGGGAATTATTGAGTCTCCTGCTTTCTCCTCAAATTTGTGGATTACTTTGTGAGAATTAGCCCTCTTATTTTGCAGATCTTTACGGGCAAAAAAAAAAAAAAAAAGAATAGAGCAACTCTAACATAGAAACTTGGAGAGAAAATAAACACTTGGTTATTACTGAATAAACTATATGTTATTACTGCCCCACGTCTGGGACCCCAAAATGCTTTTTAAAAGCATCTTCACTCCTCTCAATATCCTTGGCATACAGTACTTTGATGCACAAATTTAATGAGGTCCCCTTCACAAAAGAATACATAACTTAAGAGACTTCTCTGTGAGGACACATGCATTAGGTTCAGATCTTAGCCTCTTGAATTTTCATTACTCTCATCCCCATGATCTACATAAAGGAGTATGTCATTAAAATGCATGAACTGATGATTTAAGTAAAATTATCTTAGGAACTATAATGTCAAAACACCTGCCCTTTCACTTAATCAGACTTTTAAAAGTTCATACTTCACTAAAATGAATTCATTTAAAAATCCTACTTACCAAATATTTAACCCTACAAAGTTTAACACAGAGAAAATGTAGTCTCCACCAACTAATATCCCAATGTAGGCAATGGACACATTCTACAGAAAAAGAGAGAGGATTAGTCATTTTACAAGTCAAGGATTTGGGGGGAATATACATGTATATAGTGAAATCTGAAACTGAATATTTGAGTTACTTTGCATAGTCTTGTACAGAGTAAGTGTTCACAAGATGTTGAATGAATAAATAAAAAACCATTACATAGGCTTTGTAAGAAATGAAGTAAACTATGAAACAATAGTCACAGAAAACTGCATTACTCATGCCCTCTTCCAATTCATACATAAGAAAAAGATGTAAGAGTTGGACTCAAGTCAGCTTTCCATCCCATCTCTTTGCTAATATTGGGCAGTGAATTTTAATCGTATTAATCCTAAACTTGAACATATTAGAGACATCTAAAAAAATCTAAGCAGTATTCTGTCCAGTGTATTCTAGGAGGCCTCTGGGCAGCCAACAGACAAGCCTACTGTGGAAGCATGCAGATTTTCTCACTCATTCCAAGAGTTCATGTGAATAGAAAAAGCAACTGTAATAGAGAACTCAGAACACCCCTACCCTTCTATTCACTGTGTATATTTAAATGTGCATGCACACACACACACACACACACACACACACACACACACACACACACACAAATACCCACATACCAATCCATGAGTTTATTGCTTTATAATTGAGCATTTACTTAGGTTAAAACAGTTCTTCACAAGAATACCCTTTCTTAGCTGGAAGATTCTCCCAGAAAACCAGATTGTAGATCACAAGGTATCTTGGTGAGTGCAGAAATTGGGAATTTATTTCAGCATTTTTACTTCATGTTCCCAGACCATCCTCTCCCACAGCCCCCAATTTAAAAGTCATAATTTGTCTCTCCTTTTTAAATTAGCTAGTCCTCCCTTTTTTATGGATTAGGAAATTAGGAGATGCAAAAAGAAATCACCCAGGTACAGCTGAAAACGCCACAAGCCTCCGTTCATACTGCCACTGGTAACAATAAAATCAAACTCTGATTTCATTCAGTCAAGACAACAATTCGATTGTGTATCCCAAGGCTTCACCCGCTTACCTTGATGGCTCCAACCACTGCTGTCGTCAGGGCTGAGTTGTAGTAGCTGCAGAGCACCGTGGAGTACATCAACAGAAATCTGGGTGAGGAAGCAAACACTTGAGTGCATGCCTTATGGTGCTGATAACAAATTTTTAAGAAAACTCAGAGCGTGATCCATACACAAGTACTTTAAACAAATAAAAATGAAAAACAAAGATTTTATCATCTAAATGTTATAAATCTCCTTTCTAACTCCAACTTTTTATAGGAAAATGGTCCAGTCGTGCATTCACCAAACTTTCTACCTCAGGTGTCCTTTTCATTTTGTCTGTCCCATCCATATTTCCTCAAAAATGAGGTAAGGACAATGAGATTTTTTTAATGATGTGAAAACTTTTATTTACCTACAATGTTATAACACTGGTGTGTAATCCTCTCTGTGCATGAGAATCACCTGGCACACTTTTAACACACACTGTCTGGGAGAAGTTCTCATTTAACTGATTTGAGGTGGGGCCCCAACCATATGCAGTACCAAACCTCCAGCAATCGCTGGCTTTGGACAAAGGAGACTTAAATGAATGGATTCCCTATGTCACTAATACTCTTGAACCCTGTTACCAAAGTCAGTTCAACAGGCATTCCACACTGATCAGCATTTTGACACTTACTTGTCAATAAAATGACTACAGAATTGTAACCAAGCACCAGACAAGAAAATACGCAAACCCAGGAAAAGAATATAAAATCCAATCAAAGGTAAAAAAACTATGTTCATTTCGATCAAGAAGTAAAGAAAATTAGAAGATTCAAGATGGCATAAAAGATAGAGGCTGTATACGCCTCCTCTAGCACCACACCAAAATTATAAAACTACAGAGCAACCAGCACACGGAATCACCAGAGGTCTGTCTGAAAAGAAGCCCTACAACTGGGTCACCTCAAATAACAGGTCACTTCAAAATAGTAGGGGGAGTGGAGATGCCAAACAGCCTGGTCCCACAACCACAAGTGGCCATCAAGAGGGCCATCTTGGCTACAGAGTTCCCTACTCCACCTGAGGAGCGTGGAGTCCCAAGGGGTCCTGGCTGCACACTGGGCTCCCCAGCACAGGAATCCAGTGCTGGGAAGAGAAGTGTGGAGAAAAATGCCATCCATCTAAACCAGGTGATTAAATTTTGAAAGAGATAATACTCAAAACTGGTTGAGAATGAAACTGGAAAAATACAGAGAGAGCATAAGATGTGATGGATTTTAAAGCTAGATCCTAGTTAGAAGGTAGGAGCTTGGATGTCCCACTGACAGAGCAGAGAGCACCAGACTCCAAGAAAGGGCTCGGCCTGTGCACCTGGCCTTCGGTAGACAAACCCTGCAAGAAATTAGCACTCAGTCTGTGGTCTAGGCCCAATTCATTGTTAGTGACAGAAGCGGAATCTTATATCAAGACAGTTACTGCTTTTGGCCTGAGTGTGTTTAATACTGTGAATGGTAAAGAAATAAAGTAGAGACAAAATATATCAAGTTTTACCCTAAGTTGAGGAATAAATTCAATTACAATCTTCAATTTTGTAGTCTTCTGAATAATGGGTCTTTGTTATTAAGGTAATTACAACAATTTGATAAGCTGGAGAACCCAACATGTCAGTCTTTGTGGTTTTAATTTGAAATGTGCAATTGGTATTAGACTTGTAATTTTCATCTGAAAGGAGTAAGAAAATGTGAGTAAGGTGGTACACAGTACTTGAATGTTTAAAAGAAGCTAGTTTACCACATTTCCAAGTTTGGTTTATTAGATCTCAAAGAGTTGCTTAAGTGTGTAAAGCAACCTGGCCCATCAGCTTTGCTAGGGCCTCATTAGGGCTTGGAATTACTGGGGGGGGGTGGGGTGCGGGATCATGTAAATCACATTTGTAAATGCAGTTTAAAATGTTTAAATTTTTTTTTAATTCACTAGATTGTAAATGGGCTAATTTACAGTAAATTGTTTAAGAGACTTTAATCGGTTAAACTTGAGTTAACAAACCATTAATCAAATAATGAAAGTAAACATTCTCATGTTTATACAAAAATTACTTGCTTTATAAATAGAGCAACAGTATTTATAGATCAGGACTTACAAAAATTTAGGTTTTTTTTAATTTTTACAATTTTAATAAATTCAACATTAATTTAGAGCCCCAAGGAACTATAAATAATTCTACTCGTGCACAAAATAAAAAGCTTAAAAAACTCAGCGTGCTATTACTGAGTGCCAGCTTTGTTGGGCCCGGGTACATTACCCACAGCATCAAACCTGTTGGAGCTTAGAGTATACTACGATAATAGTGATTACTGCTCAAGACAGAGGAGTAACCCAATTTAGAGACACAAAAAAAGCTTCCAGCAGGCTTCCTAACCTGGAGTAGAACCCTAAACCTAAGACAATCGTGGATGTTTTTTATTTTTGCTTTAAAAATCCTAGTCCAGGGTTCCAATCATGCAACATTTTATCCTACATTTTAGTAAAAAAACCTTAGTCTGCATTCAGAATTCGCAGATACCTCGCATTTAAGATCACATATCCATCTACCATGAGTGGGGTGACTAGGATACTCACTCACCAGATGGTAGTCCTGGGGAAGTCTGAATTAGCAGCAGTCCTCAGTAACAAGCAGATGACTAGACAAGAAGACATCTGTTTGTTACCTGGTAACAGTATAGACAGAAGGGCTGCACTTCTTATTATAACCACTAGGTATCCCCAAAGAGAGTGACCATAAAATCACTAAAATCAAAGTAGAATTAAACTTTTTTTCTAAAAACACAATGTATTTCTATATGCAAATAAGTACTTATGCAGTCCTTGGGCAAAAACCAAGTTTCTCTATTAACTCAGCACAAAGAAAACCATGCTGCTTTTAATACTAAAAATATCAACCTTCACATGACAGTTTTGATTTCAGCATCTATGGATTAATAAAATACAAATATATTGAAAAGCACTGCAAATGCTCAGTTGCTTTTTGCCATTCTGAATATTTTAAATTACATATCATCTGATACATTTGAAAATTAATAGCACATACATGTGATACACATTTGTTCAGACAGCAGATGCCAGCTACATGCTTTGGCTTATAGAGCCCAAAAGGTACAGGTGCCCATGTGGATACCCCTGGACCAGAAACCCTGCTCAAAGGTATCTTCTTATTTCTGAAAATGACATGCAAAATTTACCTGATTTCCCCAGGCATGTCTGCTACACTCATCGTAGTCACAATCAGAACTCAAATGACCTCATTTACAACCTATTCTTGGCTACCTTACCATGCACAAACATATACAGAAATCCAAATAATAAAAGGGCACTTTCATATTCCTTCCACCAACCACACAGTACCCAGCACATTACTGTCTTATAATTTCAGGTTTCAAGGGATTTTGAGAATTCTCATCTTGCCCGTCTCTGGTATAAACTCTAACCCCAGGCCTCAGTGGTGTGCAAGGATGCCAAAGTCACGGGATAAATATGGTCAACCGTAATAGAGCATCAATTTTATACTAAGGCTTGGTTTGCTAGGAAATTATGGGAATATCTGGCATCTTTAATGGTTCTGCTGTTCCTGTGCACAGCAATCCACAGAATCCTGTTTTCTCATGTGTGCTACATCTCAGCAGTATTGGTGAAAGTTCAAAGAATAGAACTTTTCTTTATCCTGTGAGTAGGAAAATTGGATACTTTTATGTTTTTATTAAGAACTATATTACTGCTTCGGTGGAATTAGAGGGCCTGCTACTGGGCCAGAAACAGCTTAGGGTAATCATCTCCGGGGCCTGGAGGTTGGTGCCAGCCACTGGTATGAATTAACCAGAACCTGTCATTTCTCAGCAAAATTAAAAAGACCTACAGAGCTAGGTTTTTAAAATCCAGCTGGTCAACTTAAATTCCTGTCTACATTTTACCTTTGCCTGCATTAAATTGTCTTAACTCCCACAATTCAGTTTACCTTCCTGACAAAATTTCACTCATCATATGCTTTATTTACGAACTCCTGATTACAAATAACATTTCTTAAAGCTGAGTCCTTCACCAAAACTTAAAAAAAAAAAAATTAAGTCTCTTTTTTTTACCATTCCATTGGCTTTTAACATACATTTTTAAAGTATGCATGATAATAGAAAACTGTTGAAGCCATGGCTATAGGCAGAACCAAGTATGTCTGGGGTAGAAAGACTGCAGCCAAACTGACCTCGAGAAACATAAATATTAGCGATAACAACAATGATAATAGTCATATTTATTGAGCATTTTCTATATGTCTAGAACTTATCTAAGTGCTCTTTACTCAAAATGGTAATGCTTTCAGCATTTTTATTGACTTAATTACAATTACTATGTGTTTAGCACATTTTCATTTGCAAAGTGACTACTGATAAAATAATACATGAAGAAGTCCTATCAAGAGAATATTTGTATTCTAAGATGCACATTATTAAACAGAAAAAAAAGTATGAATTCATACAAAGATAAGGTCAAGTTTTTCATAGGCAAGCCCCAGAAAGTAACAGCTCACATCCAGGTGCTGCCCACCACACTGCTCACTAAGACAGCTGACATCAGAGGGTTTACTTCTTGATTTCCTTCACTGAATGGTTAATTGGTAAAGTAAAAGAAAAAAGAAAACAAAAACAGTATCTACTCAAGTTTATAATAACAGGAGAAAAGACTCTGAAACTTGGCTCATGTTCACAGGTGAATATGAGCTTAGGCAGGAAAAGGTAAAGCTCTGAGTTTGTGTAATAAGGGTTGAACTTTTTTTAAAAGGAAAAAAAGATGGTTCGACAAACAGTAACTCACAGCCACAGCTTAGAGATATTTTTTTCATAGTTAAATGTTCTCAATTAACAACTGGGAAAGCTACAAATCTCTTACTAAACTTATGCACTCAACAACGGCTACCTAAGTACTTTGAGTACTTAGTACTCTCCCATTGCAGAATAACCAATGCCTAGAAAGGACGTATTATCTGAGAGTAGTTGGTCTTAAAAGAGGCACAAGAGGTTGCCCCAAATCGCCCTTTTAAAAGAGGGGAAACTGGATATGAGTAGTAAGGAATTAGGGCCAAGCAAGAATCAGAGCAGCAGACACAGGAGGATTGTGCTGCCTCAAGGCAGAAGCCATAGCAGAACAGTGGTGTCTGGAAACTGAGCCTTGGGCCAAATTCCGGGTGAGCAGGACCACAGTAGCCCGCTGAACTCAGGTCTAAAAAAGGTCTGAAGTGGTCCAGGTCAAGGGCAACAACTGGCTACCAGCTGAAGCAAAATCAATTTCTCCCTGTAAGAAAGATTCTCACCTTCCAAATTTCAGCCCACAGGACTGATTAAGATTAAACAATATGCTCACAGGTCACCAAGCACACAATAAAGCAAACCATAATGACAGTCACAAACAACATATTTAATCAACAAAGTACAAATTTAGATTCTCAAGAACTGCAGACATTGGAATCATCGGGTACAGAATATAGAATAGCTATGCATGTAACATTTAAAGAAATAAAAGGTACAGGCACAAAGATCACCAATAAAAGAATGTTAAGAATAAGCAGATAGTGGGGGGGGGGGGCATGGCATAGATGATAGAGGCTCTGTTCATCCCTCTGGCGACCAAAACAAAGTTGTGACGGAAACAAGGAGAAAACATTAAGGAAAAATCACCTGGGATCAAGATGAACAAGCCATACAACTAGAGAGAAATCTAAGAAATCACCCTGCAACAGCAGAAGGCAGGACGGGACGAGGAAGCGAGGCTGCCTGGTCCCCAGAGGCTTAGGAGGATGGAGGCTGCAGCACCTGCAAATGCGGCTTAAAGAAGCCGTGCCCATGAGAGGACTTCTGTGGTGATGGACCTGCTTGCTCTGGGAACCAGTGCCAGTTCAGCTGTGCAGGGGGCACCAGGGACTTGCAGGGGGTGACTGAATTGCCGGAGTGAGGGGTGAGGCAAGCAAGACCCGCTCTATACAGAAGTGCCGGCGGGATCCACCGTTCCTCTGTTGAGCCCTCCCCGGTGCACCGACGCAGAGACTCACTGAAGTACAATGACTATGTTTTTAGGACATTTTCATTTGCAAAGCGACTACTGATAAAATAATATATGAAGAACTCCTATCAAGAGAACTGGATAACAAACTGGATAACAGAGGTTACTCTGCCCAGAGGATTCTGCCTCCCCCAACTTGCGGTCCCACCCAAGCCACACCAGGTAAATTCTCGGCTAGTCAGGTGCTCCTTGCCAAGCGGAGCCTACACTCACTAGAGGCAGCTGGCCTCAGTTTCTGGTGTGGACCTTTGAGGCAACTATAAGCACAGTATCTGGGGACTGCTTGCTTAACAGGTGGCCCCAGATGGGTAGAGGCTTGAGCTAAGTTTGACCTGCAGCTGAACCCCTCTCAAGACTGTGCCACTGGATATCTACTTCATGAATCCACACTAAGATTGGGAGACTTAGGAGCTTTGCTTAGCACATAGAAACAGACACAGAAAGGCAGCCAAAATGGGAAGACCAAGAAGAAGAAACCATTTGAGAGAACAGAACAGAGATCCAGATATAACAGAGTCAAGTAATCTAACAGATGCAGAGTTCAAAACACTGGTTATAAAGATGCTCAATGAACTTTTGGGAAGTGTAGATAAATTTGGTGAGAACGTCAAAAAAGAGGCAAAAAACAGAAAAATGGAAATTATAAAAGGGAACCAGTCTGAAATGAAAAACATACCTGTGATGAGAAGTATATTAAATGGAATAAACAGAGGAATAAACAAAGTGAATAAAGAAAAGGATCAAATGCCCTATCTAGAGGATGGGAAAGCCAAGGACACTCAATCAGAATGGCAAGAGATAAGATGCCAAGACTATAAAAATAATTTAAAGAGCATATGAGACACTATTAAAAGGTCAAAATATCCATCTGATAAGCATACCAGCAGGAAAACAAAATGTTGAACAGCTGTTTGAAGAAATAATGATGGAAAACTTCCCTCACTTGGTGAAGAAAACAGACATAAAACCCCAGGAAGCTCAGAGAGTCCCAAAAACCAGGAACCCAAAGAGGCCAGCACCAAGACACATCATAATTAAAATACCAAAAGTTGAATGCAAAGAGAGAATCTTAAAAGCAACAAGAGAAAAGCAGTTAGTTACCTACCCATAACACTGGCAGGTGATTTCTCCAAAGAAATTATGCAGAAAAGAAGAGCCTGGCACAAAATAGTCGACGTGATGAAGACCCAGGATCTACAACCAAGAATACTTTATGCAGCAAAGTTTTCATTTAGAGTTGAAGGACAGATGAAGAGCTTCCCAGACAAAAATAAGCTAAAGGAATTTATCACCACTAAGCCAGTTATTACAGGAAATGTTGGAGGGACTTCTTTAAGAAGCAAAAACATATATCAAAATCTGGAATAAAGAATGGTAATAACTACATCCCTGTCAGCAAGTACCTCAAATGGAAAAGAATTAAGTGCTCCAACCAAAAGATAGGGTGGCTGAATGGATAAGAAAACAAGACCCCTACATATGCTGCCTACAAGAGACTCACTTCAGATTAAAAGCCACACATGAACTAAAAAGAAGGAAATGTAAAAAGATATTGCTTTGATGGATCTAGAAGGTATTGTGCTAAATGAAATGGGTCTGATAAAAAAAGACGAATATCGCATGATTTCACATACATGTAGAATCTAAAGAACAAAATCAACAACGACAACAAAAGTGGAAATAAACTCATAGATACAGAGAATATTTAGAGTGATACTAGATGGGAGAGGGATTGAGGGGACAAAATAAAAGGCAAAGGAATTAAAAAAAAAAAGTATAGGTGCAGAATAGACATGGAGATGTAGAGTGTAGCATGAGGAAAATGGATAATAATGTAATAAATACATAAGGGGAAAGGGGGTACTAGATTTTGCGAGTTATGTGGATCTCTGATCATTATGCTATACAACTGAAACTGGTATTTTATTATATGCCAACAATGAAAAAAACTCACTGAATTACAAAATGTAGATACAAGCAACTAACAGTCTATTATATTTCAATAAAGACATAAAAAGAAAAGAAGAATAAGCAGATAAATTTGAAAAATCTGTGGAACTTTTACAAATAAAATATAAAATTTTTAATTTAAATACAAAAACGACAACATATTAAACATTAAATCAGAAAAAGCTAAAGAGAGAATTACTGAACTGGAAGACAAACATAAATAATTTTATTGTATATGACTACATTACAGCACTTAAAGTTCAGTTTGAGAACTGAGTGTTGACCAGAGATCATAAGTTGTCCTGGTTCATTTACATATAATTTAAAATTCATGGTTTAAAAAAAAAGAGGGGAAATTCATCTCTCTTTACAGAAAAAAAATCTTTTGATAAGTAATTCCCTTAGACGGTCATTCAAAGACCCTTTTATATGGAAAAGGATAGTGCTGTAGGACAGGGAAAAAGAAAAAATGGGAGAAAAAAACAGAGAACGAAGAAAACAAAAGAGAAGGAAGAAAACAAAGAAGGATGGCTAATGTTCCTTGTGCATTCTTTTGCAGCTTTTGAATTATTTACTAGTTGCATGTATTACCTATTCATGAAAAAAAAATTTTCAAGTTGGGGGGGGGCTGAAAAAAAAAAAAAAAAGACAAGCTGCATGGCCTGACAGGAAGAAAGACCTAAGGAAAATTTTAAAAACAAAAGCCTAAATTTATCGGACAACATAACATCCTCAACATCTCTCCTCAGAAATTTCCCTAAAAATAGCAGGTAAAGCACTACAAAAAATGATTGTCATTCCCACATATTTAAATAAGGTAGGGATCTTGGAAAACCCAGGACACTGTGACAAAAACAACATAATAATGAATTTAACATGTCAGCTGACTTCATTTCAAACTAACTTTTAGAACTCAACAGACAACATCACTTTGGAGTAGAATGTAATATTTAGCATGAGTCCCAGTCCATCCCCCTGCTGCAGGGGTACTTTCTTGAGAACACGGGAGAAGCACAAACAAAGGGATTCTGACAGAGCAGACAAAATATATATTTTGATTTGACCTGTCAAGAAATACCATAGTCCAAAGTTTGTACTTATGCATCATTTCTTACCCCAAAAAACAGGACAGAAGAAACTGTATGATAAATAGAACATTCTTCCACTGGTTGAATTCAGTAGCCTATTATCAAAAAAAAAAAAAGAAAAAAAAAAAGAAAGAAAAAAAAGAAAACCAATGGTTAGAGTTAATATTGTAGTTTAAATTTACTGGTTTTATCAAGCTGCTCATTTTATTTAGTTCAGGAACCACTTTCCAAACAGAAAATACAGTTTAAAAAATCCTAGGCCATACCAGCTGTGTGATGTTGGGCAACTGCTTTTCTTCCCTGAACCTCACTTTCATGTTACAAAATGAGAATGTTTTTCAAAAGAGCATCCTCAAAAGACAGATGTGAAGATTTAATGAAATTGTTCAGAACCTTGCAGGTAGCAAGAGCAAAGTGATAGCTATTATTGCTGTGGCTATCATTAAATCTTAACTAAAATTGTAGGCATAAAATCAGGGTTAAGCTTACTTTTTATAAAATAATCTTAGAAAAATAAGTTTATTATAAAATTCATAATGTTGGAAGACTAAAAAACCTTTTTCATAAATTGTTTTTAAGAATTTGTAAAGCTTAGGCAGTATCATTAATAAATAAACTACTATTTCCTATTTACAAAGCCATAAAGTAATTTGGTGGAAGTGCTGACAGAGAAATCTGACTCAGATTCTGCTCTTAGTCTCTAGCCGAAAAAATAAAATTAACTCTCTTGAAATTATAGGTGACAATAGAGTATTTCATTCATGATTTGTCCCTTACCGCCTCCAAAGATGATTTTAAAGTGACTCAAGTCTATACATAGGTATGTGCTGATAACATGATTAAGCATAAGTTCTACTCACTTTATGTTAAGCAATACTTTGTTAGCCAAATATTAGTAACTTAATATGTTTAAAATTATTTAAATCTTAAGTTTACAATTCAAAAATTTTAAAACAATTAAACTGGAATTCTCTTGTCTGATCAGTACAGACTTGTCACACTTTATTGTCATTGTTTCATTAGTAATATTTTGCCTATTTCTCTTATCAAAAAGATAAATACTAAACGTTGATAATTGTTGATAATTGTCCATGGGGTCTGTTATACTATTCTCTCTCCTTCTGCATAGGTTTGAAAGTTTCCATCTTAAAACTTCTTTGTAAAATGCTTACTTGTGAAAGAAAAAAATATATAATGAGTTTAATTCTAACATACAGCCCAGCCCTAAGCCAATCAAAGGCACAGAAACCATCCGACTAAAGATCAAAACCAAACAAAAACTATGGAAACCCTACGTCTGAAGGTCAAATAAAATTGGGACTAGGAGAAAATCATATGCTCCAAACTTTAAACCAAGGGTAGAAAAACATTTATTAACTCAAAGAACTGTAAGCATTTATGTAAATAGCAAATAAAAGCTATATATTCCTGACACCACATAAACCACTCAGAGCAATGAAAATAATTTTTATAAAAACATATGGATTCCTTGCCACCCTAAATTTTGACAGATTTTACTTTTATTTTGTTTCTTTAATAACAATGAAGCTGTGCAGGTGGAGTCTTTAAAAATAACAGCATACTTATTTTAAAACACAGAAAATAATTTATGATGAATAATAACAAAGTACTTCTCCCTTCAGACTTAGAATTGCTGTAAAAATGTTGGTAAAAAAAATGTTGGAATATAAATCTTTTTGATTTTGCATTTATGGATTTTTCAATCAGAAAAAAGTTCCTATTATTTGTTGCTATTCATCAACTGTAATACATTAAATGTACTTTGGCAAATCGTCAGTTATTAAAACAGTCACAGAGATGTAGAGTATAGGGAATGTTCTCAATAATACTGTGATAACTACATATGGTGTCAGATGGGCACTAGACTTGGGCGATCACTTCATAAGTGATATAAATGTTTAATCACTATGTTGTATACCTGAGGCTAACACAATATTGCATGTCAACTGTAATTAAAAAGTAAAAAAATTCTAATAAATTTTTAAAAATTAAAAAACAAATGTACTTTAGACCTATGATTCAATGATTCAGTGAATCAAAAAAGGAAGTTCACCCACTGTTTTCCAGGGACCTAGTTTTTTAACAATCACTAACTCTGTTCATCAGAGAGAGTCAAGGTGTTGTCAGCAGACCTACTGACTGTGCAAGTCCAAAGTCCAGGAGTAAGCAGTGCAGTAAGTCAAATACTGAGACTTAACACAGCCTGTGACCCTCTCCAGTAAACCATGAAAACTGACTCATTGAGGCGCTCCCTCCATTGACAGGGGAAGTCAACATTTGGCTCTAATTCATCGGTCAACGTCCAGCACAAGCAAACCAAACTTGGCAAGTAAAATGCAATTTTATATTGCAGAAATGTGCTTCTTTACGGTATGTGGTTCACAATCTTAAGGTGGAGGCAGCCATGGTTATAGTGAAAAAGCACATCATTTTTTCTACAGGATTTTTTTTATTACTGATGACAGTACGTGTCCCGTATCTTTTGGCATCTTTTAAAATACAATAGTTTTAAATTAAAATATAGTCAAATTTTTAACTTTAAATTATGACTTGGTAATCTTTATATGTTTTATGTTCTTTTCTAATGATAATTTTTCATATAAATCACTTAACTCCAATCTATCTGGAACTTCAGTGCATAGTAATCAAGCTGGAGCTCTAAGGTACCTCTAGGAATTTCTGTTGGAAATCCTAGGATTCTAGTCAAACAGCGAGACTAGACAGATGCTAAATATTGAGATTATTCCAGCAACTCAACCTAGAATTGTAGCATTACCTAGAATGCCAGGATTTAATAAATTAAAGTGTTTATTAGGCCTCTTGTACTTTCTAAGACATATGTGATAGGTTATGTTTTTTCATAGGTGAAGGAAACCATCACTTTTCATATACAAACAAAATAAATGCAACTACAGCAGAGGATGTGTTTCCAGAGTCAGACTGCCTAAATCTATTACCTACCTACCATCCTTGGAAGTTATTTAAATCCTGTGCCCTAGATTCCCTCTGTAAAATGGAGATAATAACATTACCCTCTCCTCTAAGGGTTGCTGTGGGAATGCAGTGAGATGGCTTATGCACAATATTTTGAATGTCTAATAGAATGAGTCCTCAAAATATTAGCTTTTATTTTTATTACATGAGGAAGTTTAATAATTCTTCATGATACTCATTAGAGGCAGGTGGCAACTTCTGAAAGCATCATGCTACAAAATTATAAGTCAGTGATTTGGATCTGGGAACACATATTCCTATTAAAACAATGTAATAAAGTATTAACATGATATATCCAATCTATTTTACTCCCGGGGTCCCTAAAATTCAGTTTCTGGCCACTGCCATTCGTGACATGTTCCTATGGGGAATATGCTTATAGTTCCAATCAGGTATTCACAGAGTTCCTAGGAATCTCTAAAATTCTATTCCTAGAAATATCTGAAACAGTTATAAAACACCAGATTTTGGAATAAATTCCAATGACTTAAAAAAAAAAAACCCTCATTTCTATGATAAGGAAATGAGATAAGCCACGAGGACTACTTCATTGAGGTTTCATAATTTCACTTTGTTTATGTAATGTCGCTGACTCTGAATGATTTAAAATCAACTGCTGGTAGCTGATATTGTGTTTTCAGGTGTCCTGCCCTGTTCGTTATCCCCAGAGAAGAGTGGGGTGCTTGTTCTACTTTCCAACCGTCTAAATCAGCAGTGAGGCCCCAGCTCACACAATGACAGCCCTTTATCAAACTGATATTTCTGGGTGGTTTTTAATACGAACATATGGCAATGCTGTGTACTCTTCAGGACGCTGCTGCTAAGCTCTTCTGCTTTTCCCTCTTTCTGGAAGAGAAACTGCACAAGTGAGAAAGTAAAGTTTTGAGAAAGAACAGTCAACCCTGACGTCCTCCCCATGAGTCCCCAGGGGCCCACAGCCTTCTAATGTCATTCAACCCTCTAAAAGGGCTACAGATGATAATTACTCTCAATCAATGTGCACCATACAACCAAGTCGATTGTTAAATACAGAAATACTGTCGTGGCAGGAAAACAGCTTCTGCAGAGAGTGTCTCTGAACCCCACTCTTGGTCTAGCAACAAGTGGGTTACCATGCAGCCAGCCAAGGGTTGGTTCTATGAGTGGAGGCCCCACTAGCTGAAGATTTTGTGCAGCACCCTAGCTGCTCACAAGAACTTAAAACATCTTGTTAGGGCACAGGCAAAATTCCTAGAAGTGGTGTGGCTGCCAGCTTTCTAAAGAAGTAGGTAGGGGTTGGCAGGGCCAGTACACTTCAAGATGGCCACTGTGGGTTCATGTGGTACACATTCGCCCCTCCTGAGAGACTGGCCTCCTGTCATTTTACCAATTTATCATTTTTTTCATCCCTCATGGGTGTGTACAACATTAAGTGAGCAAGGCACATGCCAAAAGAAACATACTATCACAATCCAAATGTAGATGCTGGAATATTTAGAGGCAAAATGGCATAATGTCTGAAATCTGCTTCCCTCTATTCCAGGGGGAAAAAGTAAGAGCAGAGGGGAGAGATGAAATACGAACGGGAAAATGCCAAAAAATGTTGAAGCTGGGTGGGTACATGACAGTTTATTAAATTATTCTACTTGGTATATGTCCATAATCAAGGTAATAAACAAAGAAATCCATGTTTTAAAATATCAAAATCCTTATCTAAGTTAAGTAGCTTGCTCAGGCTCCCATATCAGCTAAGAGTAGTGAAACTCAAACTCAGATTTTCATTGTTGTTTCAAAAAGAGTTCCAGTCCAGAGTTCTTGTGACTACTTCCTTCCTGCTACTTCTCATATGTCTAAAGGTAAATATCAAGGAGAGAATAATGCCAAGGATATTACTGGGGATATTGAACATCTTGTTTTCACAGAATCCTAGATGCCTTTACATTTTTTTATTTCAGTGAGTATCAAAGGTTAAATATTAAAATCGGAAAAGACTGCTAAGAAAGAATCTAATGATTGTCATCAGCTCACCTGCTGAAGGTCTCCAGTGGAAATACTAAGGATGAGGGTTGGGATAATCATGAAGCTGGCGTTGTAAAAAAGCACTCCATATTTCCCAAGCTCCTGCAAAAACAAAGAAACATGAACTATCAGATTTCCTGGAGCCATTTATACAACTGTGTATTTATGCAGAATTAGAATATGCATTCTGACCCACTCTGTATTGGAACATTTTCTGCAAATTTATGCCATAAAATGCTTCATTTCAAGTACACTGTAATCTCAGAATAAACATTTGTTATACATAAAAATGACAGATGAAATGGATGGCAATGGATGGTCTCTGATGTTTCATCCATCTCTAACATTCTAATTTTTGTTTTAAAGCATGCTAATGAAAATGGGAAATCTGGAACAAAATAAAGATCATTAAAAGTGTTAATATAAACAGGACTCCTTAAAAACATCTGCTCTATTAAAAAAACAGCAGGGTTAAAACACCAGGTATCTCATTTTCTAATCTTGCATAAATTTACTTTTCATTAAAGTCGCTACACCACTTCTCTGCCACTTTCCATAAAGGGTAACATATTGTGAGTCTCAAAAGGCAATAAACCTGTTTTTGTAAAACTGCCACCATTAAAAAACAAATGGCTGTGCAGAAAAAAAAAGGAAAAAAAACCCAGTGCTGTTAAAAAAACAGCTCACAGAAATAAGCCTGTCCATCAGAGCAAACCCCTCATTCAACACAGAGAACTTGGAACAAAAAAACGTATGCCTGGCTCACCCTTGGGAGCTTTTTCAGAACGCCTGGGGTAGGGGTGTGGGTCGGGGAGTCTCCACTCAGAAGAGAAGTTCATCTGCCCACCATCCCCTCATAACAGTGAAAGGCAGTAACTGTTGGACAGGACCTTATATAAATTATCCATTCCAATGATCTATTCTACAGATGAGGAAACTGAGGTTTGGAGAAGTTATGGCTCACGTCACAATGACCAGTAGGCAGCAAAACTTTTATATGGAACCCACGTCTCTGGACTCCCAAGCTGGAGTTACTCTCAGAATACCCCTGATGATAATGATTTTAAAAAAACAACTTTTAATTTTAATTTGCCTTTCAAAATTATCCATTTATATATTCTGACTTTGCATCAAAAATAGTGGCATCTTTTCCCTTCCTATCTAATTTTCACCCTAAACTTTGTGAGGCAAGGAGTAATAAACTATATAGACAAGATCATTGAAATTAGTGATCTATAATTCCTATTTTGTAAATTAAATTACATGCCAAGTTTACAAACTCATTTTATTTTTTCCTGTAATTTCAGGGGCCAGATGATAAAACCTAAAAGCCATAGGAGTGAAGATCTGGTACCTTTGGGTCCATTTTCTGTTTGGTATAAACTCCATTTGCTGCTGTGAAAATATCATTCAGGAATACAAAAATATAGCCTTCCAAGTTAAAAGCGAGGTCAGAACTGGGAGAGAGAACAGAAAAGTAAGATGATTATTCAGACACTCACAACTTGGCCTCAAAGTCTTTTTCCATCTTTCGGTAAACAAATCCATCTGTGGGGCTAGTAACTGCCTTCCTCTGGCATGTTTTCCCCTCTGTGGTGGAGAGTGGTTAATTCCTCTGCTTTGTCTCCACAAAAACAAAACCAAGCCATCAGGTGGCTTCCACTTAATCAGGAGGCTGAAAACCAGAGGGACATTAACCTTCTTTCTTTAACTGTACAGCCCTTTCTTTTGCTAACTGATAAATCAGCATGATAATTGGTGAGCCCTGCTTTTCTAATGGGTGTGATTTGTCCAACACACAGTGGCTTTGCTTATTGTAGTAAGCAGGGCAATCCCCAGAGTACAGCCCTGTGGGGACAGCTGGGCAGTGACTGGGGCGAAACGGGTCAATTGAGGAACTGAAACCTCCATCTGGTGCCTAGTCACATCCTCCACCGGCTCCCCCAGTACCCTGTCCAGCAAATAGGCAAAGCAAGAGCCCATCTCATTTCTGTAACTCCTCTATGGTTTCCTTCTTCTTATTCTTTTAAAACGTCTTCTCTTTGATATCCATTTAAATAAATAATACTAGTATAAAAATGTTTGAGGGGACATGGCATAGGAAGCGATATAGGAAAGAGGAATGAGAATTAAATATTAAAACCAAGCTATATGCAGAGCCTGCTAAAGCTGCCTGAAATGGGCACCTGGCCGATCAACATAGAGCCAGACAATGAAGAACCTTCCGGAAGATTCCTGCTGAGATCACCAACAACTACCTTCCCATGCCTTTGACGGTGGAACCCATGGGGGAAGGAGCAGATTTAAACTGAATTCCTTGAGCACTTAGGGTACCTCTCATTCTGAGAGGAGACCATGCTCTGTCTATGGAGCATTATTCTATCTTTAATAAACGTTCCTTTTGGTCTCTCATTCTCTGTAACCAAGAGGAGAAACACACTCTGTCTGTGGAGCGTTATTCTATCTCTAATAAATTTTCCTTTAGACTAACTCTGGCGTGCACTTGAATTCTTTCCTGTGTGCAGTCAAGGACCCTCACAGACTCTCTCAGTGCAGGACTCAAGTCCCTACTTGGGGGGATTCGCACTGTCCTGCATCAGGAGGAGAGAGTGAGAGCAACAGCTGAGCCGTGATGTGAATTATCCACCTGTACTTGACCTTGCAGATGGCACCAGACTCCTATCATAATTCATACAAATACATTGTCAAGGAGGTTTCCTCTACCCTCTTAGGTTCAATGACTGGGGGCCTGCAAATTTAACTGGCAATAGACAGATTAACAAGAAAAAAGGTACACAAATTATAGTAAGAAGGTCACAGAGAAGTAAAACTCAAAGAAGCTATTAGCCTCTGGGGCTTATATATCATTTTAACAAAGAAAAGGGTTTCGGTTTTGAGGAAAAAAATAAAGAAAAGAGACTAAAAAATATATGCGGAAAACTAATGGAAGACAACAGTTATTTTAGTTAAGTCTGTTTATGCAGACTCATCTTGGTGCTGCCTCGCCACCTCCGGTGATGAGACCTGCTTTCCTATTCCTGGTACAGGAGAGGAGAACACATTCACAAAGGGAAATTATGGTCTGTCTTTAGGCAGAAAAGGGGAGGACAGAAAATTCCTGCATTTGTTGATTCTTAATTGCCTTCAGCTCAAAAATAATGCTTATGCGAAAGCGATATATTTTGGAGTGGCATATTCTGATCCCCTTCCATATAAAGATAAGATCATTTCTAACCAAAGAGAAGGAAGTAGAGAAAGGCATCAAAATCTGAATACAAATTAAACCAGATTTTACTTGAGGCTTCCACTGGCATTATTATCTACAGATATATTTGTAAGAATGTAAATTAGTTTTAGATCATCATAAATCAGAAATATCTGGCTTAATCATAAAAATAGAACCTCTTGCCTACATTTGGCTCAGTGTTTAAAAGCTGGCCATTCCCTAAAATGATGAGTTAAGTTAGATGAGCAGAAAGGCCAGGCTTCTAGAGGAATGAAAAGGAGGTTTTCCACTTCCTCAGAAAGGCTGAGAGAAATTCCCAGAGTTCTCATGTCTCCCACTGAGGTAGGGGTCGGGATGAGGGATGGGAGGTAGAGGAGTTCCCAACATCATTTGTTGAGGCCAGTAGTGAAAATGCAAAAGTTTGAGAAGAATTTACTTGGTTATAAATGAGTAGATTCATGGTTAACCCTTGTGGCTGTCATTTAGAGCTGTTCACAGACATTCTATTTCAACTTTTTCTGGGCATGCGACTTGCTCTGGCAAGTAAGATGTAAGAGGGATTAACACTTTGTTACTTCTGAGCTAAAGATGGCAGAGTCATTGCACAATTCCACACATGCGCTCTGCCAGCCTGGATGAGTAAGGAGGCCCCCCTTTGAGGCAGGAGTCCCAAAGACCTGCATCCCACAGTAACTATACTGAGCAGATCACTCCCACAGCATTAATTGTAGTTGGTTTGCATGCATTGTGAACAGAAGGTATTTGGTATGTTAAACCACTGAGATGTGGGCACTGTTTATTACAGCAGCATAAACTGGCTCATCCAGCTGAGCCCATTCTACAATTACTTGCACTTGTGTATGAGTTAAATTCAGTGAGAGGAGAGAAGGATGAGGTCACAGATGGCCTACAGCTAAGAAACGTACTTGTCACCCACCAGGATGTTATCCATTCCATGGGTGCTGAGGAAAGGGAAAGTTAAGAATTATTACTATTCCAAGCTGATTCTTGGGTAAAAGTTAGATGTTTGGGGAAAAACCAGTTACCCTGACAGATCATCGGAGTATCACACACGTTAAGTAAGAGGGGAATTTCTACTAACTGGTTCTGGAAATGTGCCTCCATACACTGAGCATCTGAAGCATCTGCCATTCCTCACCCAACACCTAACAGATATTTTTACAAATTATTTTTGTAAAAGTCTTTAACTGGCTCTAAGTCAGTGGTTTTCAACTGAACTCAAAGAAACCTAGAGGAGAGAGGCTGCCCAGGGAAGACCGCAAGAGCGCTGTGGGAGGAAGGCACTTTTCAACAGAGCATCTTCTGTTTTTAGATACTTTACTCATATGATTTTGTTTGAGCAAAAGTCTTCATGACTACAAGAGGCTCGAAATGCATCACACCAGAGGCACGAAACAGCACAGAAACCAAACAGGCCACCTAGGACCGAGGAAGAGGAAGGTACATATAAAATCATAAATAATAAATTTTGCTCTAGCCAGGAGACTAAACACGTTTATAACAATAATAAAATTGGCATTATTGTCTGTCTTCATTTGGCATGCTATAGTTTTAAACCTATTTCTTTTGGTCATCTGTCCACCAACTAGAATAGAAGTTCAATGAAAACAAGGATTCTTGTCTGCTTTGTCAGCTGCTGGATTCCCCAGCGCGCAGAACAAGGTCTGGCATACAAAAGACACTCAATACGTTTTTGTTGAACTTGGCCACGCACTAGTACAAACCCTAGTTTATTATTATCTCATTTACTTCTCACAAGGACCCTATTCGGCAGATGCTATTCTAATCTCTACAGTTAAAGTAGCTGGGGAACGGGGATATTGAATAGCTCATCTCTGGTTATATAGCTAATAAGTGAAGAAGCTAGAATAAGATCCCAGAAATCCTGGGTCTGTAGTACACATCTTTATTTAATTTACAATTAATGATCCAGAATTCGTTTCAAAACGAGTTAAGAAAACTAGTTTAACTAGAATTCCTCCAAATTTTTCATTCTTCCTTTCATTCAAGTAGGTTTTAATTTTCTATTACCATCTTACTTTATAGATGAGGAAACTGAGGCACAGAAAGGCTGAGAAACAGCTGAAGGGGCAAGGCTAAGTTTTAAACCCAGAGAACTGCACACAAGCTCTAATCACAATGCTATGAAAGATAGGAGTCTGAGTGCCTGCTTTCAAATGCAAACATGGAGTCCTCATTCCTGGTTTTGCATATTAGTAAAATAGTAGAGTCATGCACTGGTATTGGCTCATGCCCCAAACATACAAATATATATTTAATGAGAGTATTCTGCCCTTGGAAATACTGACTTTCAAAACACCATGGGATAAATAAATCAGCATACAAGGGCTTTATCACTCTGTTAATCTTCTTGATCAAATGTCCAAGAACTTTTCAAGTAAAATTTTAATTTGAAGATATTCAGTAATAGAAGTAAACAGTTAACTCCTTTTTATGAAGAAAAGCTATATTATTATCTTATAATGTTCTCTTTATATATTCTGAGAAATGTTCTGGTCAACTTCAAATCCAGTTTGACTTTCCCAGGAACACATGAGGATTCCAATAACATCAACAGATTTGTCTCTTGGCTGCTCATTTCAACTGCAGCCAGATGGAAAATGAAAAATGAGAATGGGGCTGGGCCTATTATCAAAGACACAAAGAAGTTATTGAGCAGAAACTGTCCAAAGTCTTACCCAGCTGCTATGAAAGCCCCGAGAATGATGGCAAAGACACTGACAATGATGTTCAACGAATACTGTTTCCTGTAATAAATAAATAGATGGGTGGGTAGATAGATGGATAGAGAGAAAGACAAGGCAAGGAGGAGGAGAAAAAAGTACATGAATTATATTTTTTAAATGAACTGAAAATAGACATTATTAACAGTTTCATAGTTAAAATCTAATGGATAATGCTTTACCTAGAGACAGTGCTAAAAGTATCTGCTAAGTGGTTTGGTAAATCAGACCAAATTTACTGCATTTCTTAAGTAGTTGTCTTAATCTAATTATAAACATATTTCTCTGTTTTCACTAGAGAGACACCAAGACAAAATGCAGAACAGCTCCCGTTAGTAGTGCAGTTGGTATGAACTTACCACACATGCAAAGATTAAGATAAAATTCAATTCTAGGACTTAAAACTTTGGACCATCATCCAAATTTCATTGCAAAATAATCTACACAGCAAAATCAGGAATCACCTTTTTGGATATCAGCCTGAGTATCCTTATGAGAAATTTTTAAATCATTATAAAAATTACTTTATTCTGATATTCATCATAATCACTGCATCAGAATGGATTTCTCTGATTTCTGCACTCCTGTCCTATATGTATACACTGGCAATTTATCCTCTGTATTCCAAAATCAGTGTATATTCCATCTGGCTCAGGAAACAGATTTATAACTGTTTCATAGTTTTTTTTTTTATAAATTTCTACCACAAATGTATTATTTTAATAATGCAAATTAACTATCTGAAAAATCACTCATTAAGTTCATGGAAACAGGACACTCTTTTAAGTTAATAAACTATTTGTCCTTAAGTTATTGCTACTAGCAAGTCAAATAAACTATTTGGGGAAAAAATAGATGTCGAGAATTTACTATGTAAAAATAATGCAGGGGAGGGGAAAGAGGGTACCAGAGGAACACAGGAAAAACAAAAATCACCCGAGTATGATGGTTTCCAGGAGTAAAGTAAGTGGAATAGTAAATTTCCTGAGCACGGTGAACATTGGCAAGCTGTCAGGAAAAGATTAAAGCAGAATAACATCAGACACCAAAAAAACTTTAACATGTTTTATGGTTTTAATTAAGGCACTAATTTTCCAAATTAAATATAAGAAATTAACCTTAATTCTCATGTATACTATTAACAAATGACAATAGTAAAAAAAAAAAAGATTAAAAATTTCATTCCACTTTTACTTATTAGCTATCTAAAATATCATACTATCGAACCACTACAAAGATTTTGCTAAAACTAATACACGACGTGAACTAAAAAACACTCTTTGGCAAATCAAATTGGGACTATGTATCAAGAATCATTAAATGGTCCTAACCTTGGACCTAATTATTTCTTGTTGGGAAATTTATCCTAAAAAAAACTTAGCCAAAAAAGAGAAAAAAACCATATGCGCAAATGTGTTCATCACAGCAGTGTCTTTGGGAGAAACATCAGAAACAACCAAATGTCAGGCAAAGCAATGATTAAATAAGCTATGATAAATCCAGTTGGGTAAACATTATGTATGTATGTATGTATGTATGTATGTATGTATGTATGTAACATATTATAAAACTTAACCACTATTGGAAAGTAAATATTAACTAAAACAAGGAGGATATAAAACAATGTAGAGTCTGCAACTATAACAAGGTACATTCTGTATATGCAAAAAAGACAAAATAAATATTTAAAGTAGTGTGTTAGTGAATAGAATTACCAATGACTTTTCCCCAAAAGCTTTATGTAATGAGGTTACCTTCAGTGACTTTAAAAAAATATTTAAGAACCTTTTACCCACTCATAAAACCAGAGATTCTAGGATACAGCTCAGTGCCACAACCAAGAGGGAGAGTAGCCAGCTCCTCCCAACCAGACCTGCAGAGGGTTTTCACACTAACAGTGACACTGTAACCAGAGGCCAAGTGCAAAAAGAATGTTCAGGAACTTTATAGTCACATTAAAAGATATCTTATGAGACTGATCTGAAATGCCTTTCTTGAAGCAAGAAAAAAAATGTTATTATTTTCAATAGACTTCAAAAAGTATTTTTATATAATGCCTTTTAAAGGCTGATAAGGTATACTTAATGATCAAAAGCTACATGTTCTCCTCATAAGATCAGGAATAAGATCAGGAGGCTCTCTCTCACTACTATGTCTATTTACCATCATACTTGAGGTTCTAGACAGAGCAATCAGGTTTAAAAAAAAGTAAGTTATCTTTATTTGCAGGTGATAGATACAGAAAATCCTAAGTAACCCATTAAAAATTATCACAACTGAGTTAAGCAAGTATGCAGAAAACAAAGTGAATATACAAAAGTCAGTTGTATTTATAAACACTAGCAATGAGCAATCCAAGAAGGAAATTAAAACTATTCCATTTCTGATAGCATAAAAAAGAACAAAATTCTTAGGAATAAATTTAACAAAAGAAGTACAAGACATACCCTAAAACCTACAAAATATTATTAAAAGGTTAAAGATGATTAAATAGAAAGAGACTCTGTGGTTTTGGATCAGAAGGCTTAATGTTGTTAAAATGGAAATACTTCCCAAATGGATCTATAGATTCAACCTTCTCCCTATCAAAATCTCAGCTGGCTTTCCTGCCCCAGAAATTGACAAGCTGATTTTAAAATTAATATGGAAATGCAAGAAAACCAGAAAGCCAAAACAATGTTTAAAAAGAAAAACCAAGTTGGTGCACCCAATTTCAAAACTCACTACAAAGCTACAATAATCAGTACTGGTTTAAGGATAGCCATATAATCAATGGAATAAGATTAATAATCAAGAAATAAATCCTTATGATTATGGTCAATTATTCTCAACAAAATGCCAAGACAATAATACAACAGGGAACGAACAGTCCTTTCAACAAATGATGCTGAGACAACTAAAGATCTACATGCAAAAGAATGAATCTGGATCCCTCCTTCACATCACATATAAAAAATTATCTCAAAAATCTATCAAAGACCTAAATGTAGGAACTAAAACTAGAAAACTCTTAGAAGAAAGCACAGAAATAAGTCTTCATGACCCTGGATTTTGAAAAACATTCTTGGTACAATACCAGAAACATAAGCAACAAAAGTAAAAACATATATTAGACTTGATCAAAATGTAAAACTTTTATAAAGGTAAACAAAATGTTATATATACATACAATAGAATGTTATTCAGCCTTAAAAAGAAATAAAATTTTGACACATGTTACAAAATGAATGAAGCTTGGAAACATGCAAATCAAAATAAGCTATATCTAAAAGGACAAATATTGTATGATATTCCACTTAAATGAAATATGATATTCCACTTGAATGAAATATCTAGAATGAAGAGAGAGTAACAGAGGTTCCCAAGGGCTGGGGGAAGGGGAATGGGGAGTTACTGTTTAATAGGAAGAGAGTTTCTGTTTGGGATGATGAAAAAGTTCTAGAACAGACAGTGGTGATGGTTGCTCAACATCATGAATATAATTAATGCCACTAACTTGTACACTTAAAATGGTTAAAACAGTAAATTTTATGTTATGTGTGTATATATATATCAATTTTAAAATGATTGAAATGGTACATTTGTTATGTATATTTTACACTAGCTAAATTTTTTAAAACTTGAAACTTTTGTGCTCTTAAGTTTACCATTAAGAGAGTAAAATGACAATCTATAGAATGGAAGAAAATTTGGCAATCATATCTATAATAAGGGACTTGTATCTAAAATATATAGAGACTTACAACTCAATAATAAAAAAATATCCTTATTTTAAACATAGGCAAAAATCTGAATATACATTCCCCCAAAGAAGTTATATAAATGGCCAAAAAGCACATGAAAAGACATTAGCCATCATTAGTCATCAAGGAAGTAAAAATCAAAACCACAATGTGATACCACTTCACAATCACCAGAATTGCTATAACCGAAAAGATAGACAATAACAAATTTAGCAAGAATTCAGAGAAATTGAAAGCCTCATACATTGCCTATCAAAATGTAAAATAGTGAAGCCACCAAGGAAAGTTTGGCAGCTCCTCAAAATGTCAAACAGAGAACTGCCACATGACGCAATAATCCTACTAGGTATAGACCCAATCAATGGTAATCCCATTCTTCCACATCATCAGGCCAACAATCATGAAGTCATCTTTGACTGATTTCTCTCTCTCAGACCCCACATGGTATTCGTCAGGATACTGTGTTAGCTAGCCCTTCCTTCAAAATACATCCAGCACCCAGATTATGGCCTCAAACTAATACTTAAATTAACTAGGGAATCCTTGGAGAAACAATGGGACAAGTCTAGATAAGCCTGGGCCATCATGTACCAGAAAGCAAGGAAGTAATCAAAAACTACTGGGGCCCTAGAATATAAGAGCCAACTCAAAGGGGCTCCCAATGGCCCGAAATGATACAATTTGAGCATCAAAAGAATTATTTCTTAATGAATTGAAACATACAATAAAGCAAATAAATCAATGGAATAGAATAGAGAGTCTTGAAATAAACCCACGCAAATATAGTCAACTGATCTTTGGCAAAGGAGCAAACACAATTCAATGGAGAAAAGATAGTTTTCACAACAAATGGTGCTCAAACAACTGGACATCCACAAGCAAAAACTGAATCTAGATGCAGGCCTTACATCTTTCACAAAGGTTAACTTCAAAGTGATGATACAGCTAAATGTAAACTTATGGAAGATAATTTAGGAGAAAATCTAGATAACCTTGGGTAATGAATTTTTAGATATAACACCAAGAGTACAACCCATAAAAGAAAAAATGAAAGCAGAACTTGATTAAAATTTAAAATAGCTACTGTTAAAGACAGTGTTAAGAGAATGAGAAAACAAGCCATAGACTGAGAGAAAATATTTGCAAAACAAATATCTGATAAAGTACTTGTATCAAGTAAATGAAAATTCATGAGTCCATAATGATAGCAAAGAAAAAAAACAATAAAAACAACTCTCATTGCTCACCAATAAAAGTGACAGAACATTATTATTACTCTGAATATTTATAAATAAAGGTTTTATCCTGCCCTTTCTGTATGAAATGGTGAAAACTTGTATTTTTTGAAGTTTAGACAATAAATAGAGAAGGGGGTGGTTTAGTGAGAAAATCATCCTTTTTTGTAATTTGCAATGAAATAATGGATCTAGACAATGATCACCAATGAAAGCTAAAACTATTAGGTGAAAAACTGATGGGTAATTTTGTAATAGAGGGACCACAGTGACCCCTTAAAACCATTAAAAGTAGAAATGACCAATTTTATATCATGAAAAGTGGGATAAAACATTATGTGCCCATGAGGTGATACAGTAGTAAGAACCCAACATCACCAATAAATTGATCTTTTCTGAAAAATTGGACCTAAATCTGATCAGGCCTCTAGAAATAACTACCAGTTTATGGAAAATATGGGCGACAGATTAACACATTACATAACACCATGTATAAGAAATCCTTCTTCCTATGTCTCATTTACTGGTTCACCCTCTTCTCCCAGAAAGCCCACATGGCACCCAAGAAGGCTTCATCTGACCTGTTCTGCAGTGCATGTAGGAAAATGTTATAAAGATGTTACTAAGAACCCTACGTGCTTGCTACTTTGAGAACAGTGTTATATCACTGAATAAAAGTTACATCCAATCTGCAAAACATGTAGAGAAGTGTTAAAGAACACTTGTGATGAAGATATTTCTACTAAATAATAAGAAATCAAATATAACACATTAAAAGGATCATATAGATGATCAAGTGGGTTCATTCCAGAAATACAAGGACCAAATGAATCAATGTGATACACGGCATTAACAAAATAAAAGATAAAAATCATTTGATCATATCAATAGACATAGAAAAAGCAGCTGACAAGATAAAACACCCATTTATAATAAAAAATGCCCAATAAAATGGTATAGAAGGAAAGTACCTCAACATAATAAAGACCATACATGACAAATCCTCAACTAACATCATATTCAGTGATGAAAAACTAAAAGCTTCCCCTCTAAGATCAGGAACATGATATGGATGCCCACTCTAGCCACTATTATTCAACATAGTACTGAAAGTCCTAGCCAGAGCAGTCAGTCTAGAAAAAGAAATAAAAGGCAGCCAAATTGGAAATGAAGAAGTAAAACTGTCAGTATTAGCACACACCATGATATATATATAGAAAGCCCAGAAGACTACACCCCCCAAAAAAAACTATTAGAAACAATAAACAAATGCAGTAAAGTTGCAGAATATAAAATCAATGTATTAAAACCTGTTACATTCCTATATACTAACAATGAAATATCAGAAAGAGAAGTAAAGAAAATTATAATCACAACAAAAAGAGTAAAATACCTAGGAACAAACTTAACAAAGTTGGTGAAGGACCTACACACTAAAAACCATAAGACGTTGCTGAAAGAAAATGAAGAAGGCATAAAGAAACAGAAAGATATTCCGTGTTCATGGATTGGAAGAATAAATATTGTTAAAATGGCCACATTACCTAAAGCAATATACAGATTCAAAGAAATCCCCATCAAAACTCCAATGACATATTTGACAGAAATAAAACAAAAACTCATCAAATTTGTATAGAACCATAAAAGAACCTGAACAGCCCAAACAATCCTGAGGAAAAAAAAACCCTGAAAATATCACATTCCTTGACTTCAACTATACTACAAGGTTACAGTATTTAAAATAGTATGGTACTGGCAGAAAAACAGACATACAGATTAATAGAACAGAAGTGAGAGCCCAGAAGTAAGCTCATTTATGGAAAACTAATTTTCTACAAAGCAGCCGAAAACATACAATAAAGGAAAGACTCTTCAATAAATGGTACTGGGAAAACTGTAACACCAATTGCAAAAGAATGAAACTAGAGTGCTCCCTGACACCATACACAAAAATTAACTCAAAATGGTTTAGTCTTGAATATAAGACCTGAAGTAATAAAATACACAGGCACTAAATTTATAGACCTTGGGTCTCAGAGGAGCTTTTGTGAACTTGACCTCAAAGTCAAGGAAAATAAAACCAAAAATGAATGAAAGAGACATCAAACTAAAAAGCTTCTCTGTACAGCAAAAGAAACCATCAACAAAACAAAAAGACAATCACCCAAATGGGGAATTTGCAAATGATACCTCTTATAAGAGGCTAATATCCAAACCTGTATAGATACTTTACAAAGAAGACCCAAATATAACCAAAAGATATATGAAAAGGTGCTCAACATCACTAGTTATAAGGGAAATGCAAATGAAAACCACAAGAGATAACACTTTACACCTGGTAGAATGACTACCATCAATAGGACAAGGAATAAGTGTTGGAGAGGGAAACCTTTTAACACTGCTGGTGGGAATGCAAACTGGTACAGTAAGGAGAGTCTTCAAAAGATTAAGAATAAAGCTACCATATGACCCAGCAATCCCTCTTTTAGGTATCTACCCAAAAAACTTTAAAACACTCATTTGTAGAGATATATGTACCCCTATGTTCACTGAAGCATTATTTACAATATCCAAGACATGGAAACAACCTAAGCATTCTTTGATGGATGATTTGACAAAGAAGATGTGGTACATATATGCAATGGAATATTACTCAGCCATAAAAAAGATGAAATGTTGCTATTTGTGACAACATGGATGGATCTTGAGAATATTATGCTAAGTGAAATAAGTCAAGAACAAGAACTGTATCACTTCACTCAAATGCAGAATATAAAACAAAAAGCAACGAATGAACAAATAAAACAAACAAAAAAACCTCATAGAGACCATGGTAGGGCAGTTACCAGAAGGGAAGAAGGATGACAAGAGGATGAAGAGAGTAAAGGGAGTCAAGTATATGGTGACACAAGGACACTAGACTCTAGGTCGTGAGCACGCCATAGAGTATACAGATGTCATATTTTAAAGTTGTACACCTGAAATTTATATAATGTTACAAACCAATGTTACCCTTATAAATTTAATTATTTTAAAAAGTTGTTTCTAATTACATCACTGGAAAAAAAAAAAAAAAGGAGCAGCCCTCCTCTGGGAGGCAGAGACCCCCAATGCTAGAGGAAGGAGCTGTCATCGTTAACTAAAGGCACACCCCAGAGCTGCAGATGAACTCCAAGAAAGGCTGACGTTGCACAGCAACATGGCCACAGCATCTACCACAGGAAGCTTTGAAAAAACTTAAGATAATTAAGGAAAAATGATTGTCCTAATCCCAGGAGGAAACAACAAACCAACTAAAACATGTAACTGAAAACAGTATTTTACATTTTGGTTTTCACAGCCACTACTTGTCCTTTCCAAATGAGCAAAAGGCAACAGGCCTAATTTCACATTTCTCCATTTTATATGTCCTCCTCTTTCTGATCTACCTCCTACCTGTCTCATTTCCACTCTCACTATACAAACAGGTTTTCTTCCATTTCTATCACACTTCGCACAAACTTAATTTTCTCATTAATGACGTTTTTTTCACAAGGTTGATAACACTAATGTTTGTTTATTATTTTATTAGGCTACATAATTCATACCACATTTTCTGATTTATAGAATGGCTTGGTCTTTCTATACTTCCATTTCCATTTTTTACAGTGACTTTTAACAAAAGTAGTCAATTAAAGATCCTAAAATGAATGCAAATGCAAATTTCAGAAGTATATAGCACACACTTAAAAATAATTTATTTTTCACAGTACCAAACCTGACCTACACAAATCTGACAGTGTTTCTGCTTTTTAAAACCTGTGGTGAAACCAAAAGTAACACAGAACCACATTCATATAAGTAAATCTTCCTGAATAAATAACCCCATTATCTTGATTTCTAGGGATCTCATATTCTATGTTCAGATTTGAACATAAACAATTTTAAAAAATCAGCTTTTTAACATTTCTCAAAGCATTAGTAAATTTATCTCAAATTCTGTTATCTGAAATTATTAAATACTATTGCATTCTCTATGTAGTCCAAGCAATATCTTTAAAAATCAAACTTAGTCTGTGTACCATGAGAAACAAATAAGTGAAGAACCTCCCATCAACCATTATCTCACACTCTACCTTAATTTACTTGTGCTTGATAATCCACTTATGTGGTTTCCAATGTAGAAGAGAGGCAGGGGAAACAGCTTCAATAAAAAGAGAAAGAACATTTGGTTAGAACTCCAATTAACCATTTTCCCTTATATATAAAAATGGTGACATTCACTCCCCAACAGTAAGCAAATCACTGAGTTCCTTTCCATGCAAAGACTGTGATGGGTACAGAATTCCAAACACCTTTACAAGTTTCTCCACGTGATCAAGTTAGGTGGACGCTGATATCCATAACGCTGGGGGGAGCTGGACAGAAATAGAAATCCTGACCTTGCTCATATTAGTAGACTATTTACCTATAGGACAAGGACCTTCTTGAGTAGAGACTCCTGGTTGGGTTGGGGAATTGAGGATGGATGTTTACAGTTTACAAATGAAGTTCTGAAGGCCATAAAAAGGTATGCAAACTTCTGTTATCTGTGTACATACACATTCTTTTGGACAAAGGCAAAGGTTCATATCTCTCACTGGAATGTCACAGGTTGGTAACCCCTTCAAAAAGTTGTGTATACCAGCAACTCTACTTTGAAGTCACTCAGTTTTACACGTCTAGAATGATTAAATATCTACCAAAGGCAAACAATGTACCCTGTCATTGAATTACTGAACTCCAAGTTCCTGAATTATTTTTTGATTGTCAAGAGAAATATTGTTCAAAACATACTGAAGAAATAAAAATAATGTAAGACCTGGTCTTCCTTAATTGAAAAAAGTATATGTCCTTTCCTAAGGTCATATAACAACTTTTAAGAACTTTCTGACACAACAGTTCACAGCGATCAAGGTGAGTGACGCCAACATTTCTTTTTCCACTAAAAAGACATTTAGCATGCAACTCAGATATCTAAGATATCCTTTGAAGCATTCTGAAATACTGTTATGTGCCCCCCCAAAAAAAAGTTATAGAATTCTATTATCAGTAGATTTGCTCAAAAAATTAGATTTAAGAAAGAGAGGCTAAGAGACCCAAGACCCTCCCCTATATTCAAAAACATTCTGGTTAACAGCCTGCAACTGACTCAACAATAACACAGCTGGTGACAATACAATTTTAGAGGTTCTCAGGCATTGAAAAGAAACAGTTGCCTCCATTCCCATAAAAAATTCAAAATGAAAACAATACTGACTTATAGTTTCTGGTAATAGTGGGCTAGATTATTTGTGCTAATCCCTCGGCTGAAAACAACTTAAAATGCTAGATAAAATAACTTAAAACCTAAAAGTATGAAAGGATGGGGGAAATAGAAATTTCCAGGCCAAAATTTAAAGGAAAATATAAACCCAGAAAGAAACAACAGAAACCAGAGAACAGCAGAATTGCAACTGCAAAGTTCTATCAACAAATATACCTTTCAAACACACACAAAAAAAAACATTTACCTTTTCAAACAAACAAAAACTAAGGGAATTCACCACCAGCAGACCATTAGTAACCTCGAAAGCAGCCGTCCCCAACCGTTTTGGCACCAAGGACAGGTGCCCCTATGATAATCTAATGCCTGATGATCTGAGGTGTTGCTGAGGCAGTGATGCTAGCCCTGGGGAGCGGCTGCAAATGCAGATGAAGCTTCCTCCTTGCAGGCCGCTCATATCCTGTTGTGCGGCCTTGTTGCTAACAGGCCACAGAGAGGTACCACTGGGGACTGGAGAATCCTGCTCTAAAGGAGGCACTTCGGTCAAGAGAAGAATGTGAAATGTAAGTTGAAAAAAGGAAAGAAAAGCAAAGGAAACAGCAAATATATGGGTAAATATGAATAAACATTGATAGCTTTTTAAAAAGGAAAATAAAAATGTATTGTGAGATTTTAAATAAAGGTAGAGCTGACAAGAACATATAAACTGGGAAGAAAGATAAATAGGTGAAAGTCTTTGCACTGTTGACAGAGAGAGCATGTTTATTAATCAACTTTAGAATTTGATAAGTCAGGTATGCATAGTATAATTTCCAGGGTCACACTAAAAGAACTGAAAGAGAGGAGGTCCACTTTATATCATTATATACTTTACTTCACCAGGAAGACTAAACTAGTTACATTTTTAGGCACTCAGTGACGAGCCTCAAAATAAATAAAACAAAAAACCTGACAGAAATATCAAGAGAAATAGGCAAATCCACAATCACAGATAATGGCTGTAACATCTTAAAATATGACTTTGACACTTCCTTCCATCCAGAGATAGGCTCTATAACCCTTCCTCATAAAATTGGATAGGACTATTTCAAATAATAATGAAATGAAATGACACTGTGTGACCTCCGAGGTTAGGTCACAAAAAGCAATGCAGTCGGGAACACTTGCAGAAATATTCTGACCCTTGAAGACTTTGGCCACCATCAGGACTCACCTGAGCCTGTCATTTTGTAAGGAAGCCCAAAGAGCCTACATGGATTACCACATGGCCAGGCTTGAGATTATATGCAGAGATACATAACCAGCCCCCAGTAGCCCTGACCAACCCCCATTCCCATCATTACTTTAGCTCTGCCTTCATTTATCTGCAACTATATGGAAGCCCTAAGCCAAAACTACCCAGTTGAGACCTCCTGAATTCCTGAACCACAGTCAAGTGTGAGAAATAATATAATAATTATTGTTTTGAGTCATTAAGTTATGCAGCAAACGATCAATGGATCACAGGTGAAAGGTATCCACAAAAAAACTACAGCAAACAACATACTCAATGGTGAACTGTTAAAAGCTTTCTCTTTGAGATCAACACTTATCAACACTTAACTGGAGGTCCTATGCTATAGAGAGTAAAGCAAGTAAAAAAATGAGAATGTTGCAAAGAATGAAACAAAACTGTCACTTTTTACAGATGACCTGATTGTGAATGTAGACAAATCCAAAAGAAACTACAAATAAATTATGGTTAATAATCATAATTTTACGGATACAAAATACACAAAAGCCGTATAAAAATATGCCCCTCTAATTTTCCGAAAATATATTTTCAAAAGATACATTCAACAGCAAAAATAGGATAAAATAAAATGAAGAAGTACCTGCAATAAATCTAACAAAAAATGTTAGAACTCTACTGACAAAATTATAAAATTTACTGAAAAAAATTAAAGAAGTTGTATGTATACTATGTTCATGGATTGAAAGATTTAATACCTTAAAAATGTCAATTTACCCCAAATTGACTTACAGCTTTTACAAAATGCCAAAAGGTAATTTTTCTGAAGCTTGACGAGCTGCTTCCAATGTTTATGTAGAACTGCGAAAGACCAAGAAAAAGGAAAAAAGACTTGCTCTACCCAATAGCAAGACTTTTCAGAAAGCTATAGTAACTGAGATTGGGTGGTAATGGTGCAGAAAACACAGAGAAATGAAACAGCATAGAGAGCCCAGAAACAGCCTATCCATATGTGACAGTACCATAATATAAGTGGCAGACTTTTCAAATGAGTCTGTGATAACTGAGTACCATTTGGAAAAAAAAAATGAAATGACTATGACCTCACACCATCCACAAAAATCAACTCTAAGTGGATTAAAAACCTAATTCTGAAAAACCATATACTTTATAATCTCAAAGTAGAGAAGGATTTCCTATATAACAAAAATAGTGATTAATCATAAAGAAAAAGGCTGATAAAATTTAGTTATTTTAAAATTAAGGTTCCTTTTCATGATAAGGAATGCATGATAAATAAATAATACATCACAAAAAAATAAAAAGATACACCACAGAGGGGGGAAATGTATTTGTAATACTGATTATAACTAATAAGAGGATTATCATTAATATACTTTTTACAATTCCTATACAAATCAATAAGAAAAAGATATCCACCCAATAGAAAAATGGGCAAAAGTCTTGAACTAGCAGCACTTCACAAAAAAGGTTGCCCAGATGGGCATTAAAAACTGAAAAGGCACTCAACCTCATTAACAACTAGAGAAATCCAAATAAAAGTCAAACTGCTATCAGATTAGCACATTTAAAAATGAATGACATACCAAGAATTGACAAGAAGGAGGAGCAACACAAGTGTATTTTTGTAGGGAGTGTAAACTGGTACAACCACTTTGAAGAACAGTTTGATTTTACCTATTCAAGTTCAAGGTACACATACAGTAGGAGCCAGCAGTTGTGCTGGTTTGGACTGAATTGTGTCCCCTCAAAATTCGTATTTTGAAGCCCTAACCTCCAGGTGACTATATTGGAGATTTGGCATTTAAAGAAGTAGTTAAGGTTAAATGAGGTCATAGGGGTGGGGCACTACTCCAACAGGACCAGTGTCCTTATAAGAAGAAGAGACATCAAGAGTGCATGCATAGAGTAAAGGCCATGTGAGACAAGCCAACAAGGGAACTATCACCAGAAACCAACTCTGCCTACACTCTGACCTTGAACTTCCTGCCTCCGGAACTGTGAGAAAATAAATTTCTGCTATTTGAGCCACCCAGTCTGTGGTATTTTGTTATGGCAGCCCGAGCTGACTATAATACATGTACACAGGGATCTGACTATAAATATGTTCAGAATAGTACTTTTTATTTTTCTAGCACCCAAACTAGAAACAATCCAAATTACTATAAACACTAAAATAGAAAAGTAAATTTTAGTACTCTATTCATACAATGAAAATAAGACAGCTACACACAACAACGTAGATGAATCTTACCATAATATTAAGTAAAAGAATCGAGATACAAAAGAAAACAGAGTTTAATTCCCTTTATATAATGTTCAAAAATAGGCAAAACTAAACTACATAATTCAAGAATGCATACAAATTGAGAAAAATTACATTAAAAAAGAAAATTATTATTACAAAAGTCAGAAGAATTTTTGGGTAAGATGAATTTTGTGAACCCATCTCATGACCTAGGAAAGATTATAAGTATAATTATTCACTCAACTACATATTCATGTATGATACCTTTTTCACTATGTATGAGTCATATTTTATAATTTTTAAATGTTTAAAGTATTTAAAAATTACCGTATATCATAAACAAAGTGTAAGTAAGTCCAACAATATACTGATTTTTCCTGGGAAGACTGGGTCAATATTTTTCATATACTTTGTCTTTCTCTTCATATATTTTGTCTTTCTTTTTTTGTGGACGTCCCTTATTACCAATGCCATAAACCGGCCTGATGAATAATCCAGTGCTAGATACCAGCATTTTTCCAGACCTTGAAGAAAGAGCAATGAACAAACCATGTGAGGTCTGCACTCTCAAGGAACTAACAGTCTGATTTAACCTCCCGAAATCCAAAAATGTCATCATAATCCATTTAATACCACTGATTCTACAGTACTGCTCTAAGAATCCAATGCCTAGCCTAACACCTGACACCCAGCAAATGTTAAATAAGTTCCACTGCACATTTCCAAGAAGGAATGGCAAGTTTCATGGCTCTGGTTCCATCGCGGAAAAAACTGCATATTTCTATGTAAATCAAATTGTATTATTTATGCCACTCACAGCTTTTATCAATTCAAGTTAAAAATGAAAACTTAAAACAGGGATCAGCAAACTCGGGACCTAAGAGCCAAAACTGGCCCATCTCTTATTTATGTAAATAAAGTCTTATTAGAACACAACTGTACTGATTTGTTTACATATCATCTATGGCTGTTTTCATGGTATAGTGGCAACAGAAATAGTCTGGCCCACAAAGCCTAAATAGTTACTATCTGATCCTTTATCAAAAATGTTTGACAATCCCTGATACAGAATTTTGCCATTTCAGAAGACACACAATTTCTATTTAAAGTCAAATGCTACATACACAGTTTTGGTATTATTATGCTACATTCATGGACAACCAAATGATATAAAATCTTAATTCAGTTTCTACCTAGTGCATGTGTATAGAAATGGACTTGTACTTTAAGATCAAGTTGAAATTCTACAGTATTTTCATATCTTCCATAATAGCTATACATACTTTTCATCACATACCTTTACAAGAATTTTCTTGTCAAAATCAGGGAAGTGAATTATTTTATTTAGCTTGGACACATACAATATCATTATGGTAGCTGCCATCTAAAGGAAAAATATGAAAAGAAACTTCAGCAAAATATCTGTACTGTTTGAGGTACAAACACAAGAAGAAAAGAGAGTCATAAAAAAGAAATATATCCAAAATCCATTTCCTAGGTTTCAAAAAAAATAACTACTTCTTGAAACGTTAAAATTGTTTTACTTGTTACACTATGGATTCCATCAGAACTATGGGCAAAACGTACATCAAATAAACTCACATATATACACTCTATCTCAAGGAACAGTGACAGGGGAAAAGGAACAACTTCCCCAAAACTGACCAGAGTGACCACTGTCAGTGAGGCCACTCACTGATCCTGGACCATACTTTCCATGTACTAAGCATATGGTCACCTTGCCCCATAAAGTGAGGGTGGGGTAGTGGTAGGGGGTACAAACTCCACACATAAGCATATTTTTTATAAAGTCCAGTATTTCACAGATGGCAAATTAAAACAGAAAAACAAATTTTAAAGGGGTTGATTTCTATCTTCAATCTAGCCAGTATTGCAAAATTGTCTTAAAACAGTAAAATTTTAACATCAGTTTCATATGCAAATTTTAGAACTTACTCAATTTTCTCTATATCAGGAATAAAAATTTAAGGACTCCTTTAACATGACTATAATTTAAATCTTGATCCTAATGAGTTTACAAACTTAATACTCACCATAGATTTACATACCTGGAACCCATCCTGAATTATAATTGTGGTTTACAATTTGCTTTATAATTCATACAAAAATATACTACTTATTTAAAATATTCTATAATTTGAACTTTTAAAATTAGGTCTGTTGACCTCTTCCCCCCAACAAATTACAAACCAAAATAGCTTTACCTGAATCGAGTACAAATCAGTGAATTTATTTGCATTTGGGATTAGAAAGGACACATTTTCACATATTCACTGATTTTTTAAAGTGCTTTTTTCTCCATATTTTCACGTTGAAACTTAAAAATAATACATTTTTTGACCTGAGGAAATATATTGTTTGCTTGTTATTTATTCTTGATAACATGTTACAGTGAGTACCTTATTAGCAAAACATTTAACTAGAATTTTAATCATACAAATGACAGCTTTTTCCAGATTCATAATTAGACATTTAGTTAACAGATACAATTTCCATAATTTTAATTTTTTCTCCCCATAAATTAAAGCAAACCAGAACAAAAAAAAAATCTCATGTGCCTGTTACCATTTCTCTCCTGAAAATCACCAGCATATGACCAAAGGAAGAAACAAGCCACAAATTAATATTAATGGGAAATTTCAGAAACAGCCAAGTGGGTTAGTCCGAAAGCTTATCTTAGCTCAACCTTACACCTGAGAACAAAATTCACAAACCACTGGAAGCAAATATAAAGTTTCATTTCAGTCCAGAGAGAGTTTCTTCGTAAAATCTGGAATCCATTGCCAGCACTTATGCATTGGGAGATCTAATGTAAAAATTCAAATTCTTTACTTCTTTTGAAAAAACTCCAGAGTTCTGATGATGAGGGCATAGTGGGCTCCACCTCATCTCCACAGCCCTTTTTCCTCTCAGGCACAATGGCTTAAACTAAGTAGCAGGTGCACACCTCCATGGGGTAACTAACTAGGTTCCCAGATCCACCACGGCCCCAACCCACTCCTTTGTTACCCATCAGGCTTTGCTTCTGGCCCCTTGCTTTAAAGTAATTAAATTCCATTAAGGAAATTAAAATGAGTAGTTGTTTCTCCTACAAATACAACTGTTCCTAAATTGCAGAATGAAATAAAGTGTGTCAATATTTCATATTGTTTCACCAAGAGTACCATGACCCTCTGGTCCTCTGCCAGATGAATAAATAAATGTATATACCACAGTACTAAACAAAAGCACTTAAGTTTCATCAAGTATAGTGACAACTAATTAAGATGAATTTTTTTACTTACCTGTCCAATTCCAAGAACAATTGGTGATGGGAAACTACAAAAAAAAAAAAAAAAACCATAGAATAACAAATAATTTTAGCTACTTATAAAAACTTAAAGACAGTCTATAAGTCTTAGACTTCCTTTTCGGTCTTATATGATGAAAATTTAGCAAAATATTTGTTCACTTTTCATTTGTTCATTTCTTTTTCATTATTTAAACTGATGGCTGCTAAACTTGGCAAACATCTATTGCCCCCTGAGGTGGACTGTCATTATATTAACAAACAACATTGTGTAGAAAGCCAAAATACTCTGGCGATAAATTATTAGAATTAACAATAGCTTTAGTAAGATTACTGAATACGAGCTGAACATATGAAAAATAACTATATACCCAAAAGACAAAAAGAAAATGAAAATTTAAAGACATCATTTACACAGCACCATAAAACACCAAATCACACTAACTGGATTTTTAAAAATTATTTTTATTTTTTTATGTATGAAATAATATTGGGGTGGTGTTTTTTTAAACAAGAGTCCTTCTTATCACTTAGAAATGCATATTGAAATGCTTATGATGCTATATTTTTAATTTTCTTCAAATTAATCTAGAAGAAAATGGTCAGACAAATGAAGAAGAGATATAAATGTTACAAAACTCTTGAAATTGAGTGACGTCTACATGGTGATTCATTATATAGTGTTTGGTTTTTTAAATAATATACCCAGGTACAAATCTAATAAAAAGATTTCCAAAACACACCTCTACAGAGAAAACTATAAATCAATATTTAAAAAATTCAAGAAGAACTAAATAAAGTTCATAGATTGGAAACTCAATATTGCAATGAAGCCCATTACCCTCAAACTTATTTAGAAAATACGCCCTCTGTAAAAACACCAGCAGGTATTTTATGGAAAGTGACAAGATGATCCTAAAACTGAAAGAAAAGGCAAAGAGCAAAATTACCCAAGATAATCTTAAAGAACAAAGATAAATGACTCTATTGGATGTCAGGATTCATTACGAAGTTAAATAAGACAATGTGTCATTTAGACAATGATAGTCCAATAAAATAATGGAAGAGAACAGAGATGGGGACAGATACATACATATATGGATACTTGATTCATGACAAAGATGACAATGCAGATCAATGGGGAAGAGATGGTCTTTCAACAAATGGCACTAGGTAATTAGGATATGGAATCCTGACCCCTACCTCACACCATACTTAACAAGGCAGTATACCACTTCACCTGTCTCATTTATTGCTCAACCCTTCACTGGGTCTCAGTCATTCCCTCCAAAAAAGGGAAATAAAAAAACTCAACCCACTATGCACGGGGATGCCTTGCCATTGCTGGAGAACTGCCATACTGTGAGGTGGGCTATGCTAAGAGCTAAGTCACACACACGCACAAAAAACACTCAGTCATCAATCTATATGTCAGAAGGAAACACCTATTTCAGATAGGATATGAAAAGAATAAAGAATCAGCCTATCTTTAACTAGAGTGGATGGATGCTGGGTTGTGCCACCCAGATACCCACTTTGGGACTGAAGCATTCATTCCGCAGTTGCCCAAGACCATCCACAGCTGAAGAAAGCTGCCATGCCAACAGCACAGCCCATTTCTGAGAGCAGCCTGCATTCCAACTGCTAGTCTGTGCAGGGATAGAAAGGTCAGGGCCCAACACCACAATTCAGGACAACTCTGTACAGCCATCCCAGCTCCAGAAGCTCTGGGATCATAATTTATTGTGACTGCAGCACAGCCCAACTGCTCCCTCTGTCTAACACTGCATCTCTCACTCCCCCACTATAGAGGCTCAGAAGAGCGCTCCTCAATATACTTCCCCACATCTCAGAGTCTGCTTCTCAGAGAATGCAACCTGGGACATCAAACGAAATGAGAAAACACTAGAAACAGTAAAACAATAACAACAAAAGGTTACAGAAGATGGACCTAGAAGAAAATATAATACATAAAGAGAAGGAACTCTTCATAATTGCTTCTGGCTATAGAACGCCTTAATAAGATGACGTCAATAACACAAACATAAAAATTGAGATAATAAAACAGTCAAACGAGATGAAAAGAGAGCATACAGATCTAAGTAAACTGACTGAGGACCAAAACAATACACCTGCCACATGAATAAGTTAGAAACAACATAGAACTAAATGTTCACTGCTAAAAACTGAATTATCAGCACTGGAGGTAATGAGAGTAAATAGAAAAAAGACAAACTCTCAAAGATAAATAGATAAAGAAGACAAACAAACACCACCATATAAGGCTAACTGCCTTATATCTCGTGTGAACTCAATAAAAAGAGAAAATGATTCAAAGTTAAAAGAAAAATTTGTTTTCTTGATATGAAGAAAATAAACTGAAACTTCAGATCTAAAAGCACACTTGGTAGAGAAAAAACTGTTAAGGGATAAAACAAACATTCCTAACACATAGAAATGAACACAGAGAAACTAATAAAATGAGAAAACAAGGAAACATGCCACAAATGAAACAACAGGAGAAAACTCCAGAAAATAAGCTAAATGTAACAGAGGCAAACAACCTACCAGAGACAGGGTTCAAAATAATGGTTATAAGTATGCTAAACAAACTTACGAAGAAAATGGATGAGCACAATGAGAACATCAACAGAGAGATAATCTGTAAGCATAAAAAGGGACATAGAAACCATAAAAAAGAACCAGACAGAAATGAAGAATACAATAACTGACATGAAGAACCCCTTAGAAGGATTCAACAGTAGATTGGATGAAGCAAAAGATCAAATCAGTGAATTAATTGGAAAACAAGTTAGCACTCACTCAATCAGAACAACAAAAAGGAAAAAGAATTTTAAAAAATAAGGAGAGTTTAAGAGACCGCTGGGACAACATGAAGTGTAAAATTATCCAAATCATAGGAGTACCCAAAGGAGTAGAGAGAGAACAAGGATTGAGAATCTATTTGAAGAAAGATGACAGAAAACTTCCCTAACCTGGCAAAGGAATTAGACAAACAAGTTCAGAAAGCACAAACAGTCCCAAACAAGAATTCAAACAGACCTATACCAAGACACATCATAATTAAAATGTCAAATGTCAAAGACAAAGAGAGAATCTTAAAACCAACAAGAAAAAGGAAGCTAGTTACTTACAAGAGTACCCCCTGATTTTTTGATGTAAACTTTGCAGGACAGAAGGGACTGGCAAGAAATATTCAAGGTTATGAAAAACAAGAATCTACAAGCACATATACTCCACCCAACAAGGCTTTTGATTAAAATGGACAGGGAAAAGCTTAAAAAGTTCATCACCAACCAGCCAATATTACAAGAAATGTTAAAGGGTCTTGTAAAAAAAGAAGGGGTAAAAAAGAAAATAGAATACAACAAATAGGAATAATAAAGTGAGAGTAACTACGTGCCTATCAGTAATCACTTTAAATGTAAATGGATGAAATGCTCCAATCAAAAGATATAGGGTAGCTGAATGGATGAGAAGACCCATGCATAGCAGTCTAAAAAAGACCCACTTCAGGTCAAATGACACAGAATGAAACTAAAAGTATGGAAAAAGATACTTCGCACAAATGGAAATAGAAGAAAAGGCCAAGGTAGCAATATTTATATCAGATAAAATAGACTTTAAAACAAAGGCAATAATAAGAGATAAAGAAAGGCATTACATAATGCTAAACAGATCAATAAATCAAGAAGACATAATACTAGTAAAAATATGCACACCCAACACAGGAGCACCTACATACATAGAGCAATTATTGACTGATGTAAAAGGAAAGATCAACAGTAATACGTACATAGTAGGAGACTTTAACACTCCATTGACACCGGGCAGATCTTCCAGGCAAAAAAATCAACCAAGAAACAATGAGCCTAAAAGACACACTAGACCAGATGGATTTAATAGATATTTTCAGAGCATTTTACCCCAAAACAGCAAAATATACATTCTTCTCAAATGTATATAGAACATTTTCCAGGATAGACCATGCTAGGACACAAAACAAGTCTCAATAAACTTAAGAAGAATGGAATCATATCAACCATCTTCTTCAGTCCAATGGTATGAAACTAGAAATCAACTACAAGAAACAAAATGGAAAATACAAATAGATGGAAGCTAAATAACATGCTACACTAAACAATAAATGGGTTATCGATGAGATCAAGGAAGAAATCGAAAAGATACCTAGAGACAAATGAAAATAAAAACACAGCAACTAAAAAATCTATGGGACACAGCAAAAGCGGTCCTAAGAAGGAAATTCATAGCAATACAGGCCTACCTCAAGAAATAAGAAAACATGAACGATAGACTAGTGGTTACCAGAGGGCAGGTAGAAGTGGGGAGGTAGACGGAGTAAAAGGGGTCAAATATGTGGTGACAGAAAAAAATCTAACTATGGGAGGTAAATACACAATGTAAATATATATATGCCTTATTGTTAAAATGTACGCCTGAAACACCAGATTTCGTTAACCAATGTAACCATAAAAAAAAAAAAAATTCTCAGTGGGGAAAGGCTAAATAAAAGCCTTTTCCTTAAGATCAGGAAGAAGACAAGGATGCCCACTTTCACCACTCTGCTTCAAAACTGTATTGGAAGTCCCAGCCACAGAAGTAAGACAAGAAAGAGAAATAAAAGGTATCCAAATTGGAAAGAAAGAAGTAAAACTCTTATTATTTGCCAATGACATGATACTATACATAGAGAACCCTAAAGATTCCACCAAAAAAAAAAAAAACTGTTAGAACTGATCAATGAATTCAGTAAAGTAACAGGATTAATACTCAGAAGTCAGTGGCATTTTTATACACCAATGCTGAACTTTCAGAAAGAGAAGTTAAGAAAACAGTCCCATTTACAGTTGCATCAAAAACAATAAAGTACCTGGGAATCAAACTAACCAAGGAGGGAAAAGAACTGTTCTCAGAAAATTATAAGTCATTGAAAAAATTGAAGAAGATACAAATAAATGGAAGTGTATACCGTGCTCATGGGTAGGAAGAATCAACATCATTAAAATGGCCGTACTACCCAAAGCAATCTATAGTCAATGCAATCCCTATCAAAACACCAATGGCATTTTTCAGAGAGCTAGAACAAATAATCCTAAAATTTATATAAGACCATAAAAAACCCCGAATAGCTGTGGCAATCTTGAGAAAGAAGAATCAAGTTGGAGGTATCACACTACCTGATATCAAACTGTTCTACAAGCCTACATTAATCCAAATACATGGTACTGGCATAAAAACATATACATTGATCAGTGGAACAGAACAGAGAGCCCAGAAATAAATCCACGCCTATACGTTCACTTAATATATGATAAAGAGGCAAGAATATACAATGGGGTAAAGACAGTCTCTTCAATAAATCATGTTGTGAAAATTGGACAGATACATACAAAAAAGTGAAACTGGACCATCTTCTTATACCTTATACAAGAATAGACTCAAAATGGATTAAGGACTTAAATGTAGACTCGAAACCATAAAACTTCTAAAAGAAAACATAGGCAGTAAATTCTCTGGTATTGTTAACAATAATTTCTTTTCAGATATATCTCCTCAGTCAAGGGAAACAAAAATAAATAAATGAGACTACATAAAACTAAAAAGTTTTTGTACAGCAAAGGAAACTATCAACAAAACAAAAGACAACCAGATAGGAGAAGATATTCGCTAACAATACATCTGATAATATCCAAATACATAATATCCAAAATACATAAAAAACTCATACAACTCAACGACAAAAATATAAACAATCCAATTGAAAAATGAGCATAAGACCTGAACAGATAGTTCTCCAAAGAGGAAATACAGATGGCCAATAGACATGTGAAAAGATGTTCAAGGTCACTAATCATCAAAGAAGTGCAAAGTAAAACCACAATGAGATATCACCTGACAGCTGTAAGAATGGCTATTGTCAATAAATCAAAGAACAAGTGTTGGCAAGGATGCAGAGAAAAAGGAATCCTCATACACTGTTGGTGGGATTGCAACTGGTACAGCCACTATGGAAAACAGTCTGGAGGTTTCTCAAAAAATTAAAAATGGATATACCTTTTGACCCAGCAATGGCACTTCTGGGTATTTACCCAATAATTTCTAAAGACCTATGCATTCTAATAGTCATGGCAGCGCAATTTACAATAGCCAAGATATGGAAGCAACCTAAATGTCCATCAACAGACAATTAGATAAAGAAGTTATGGTTCATATATACAATGGAATATTACTCAGCCGTTAAAAAAATGAAATCCTACCATTTGCAATGACATGGATGAACCCAGAAGTTATGCTGAGTGAAATAAGTCAGACAGAGAAAAATAAATACCATGTGATTTCACTTATATGCAGAATCTTAGGAACAAAAATAACAAACTAATCAAAAACAGTCTCACAAATACAGAGGTCAATCTGGTGATGGACAGAGGGGAGGGGTTGAGGAGCTGGGATAAAGGGATGAAGGGTTAAAGTACAAATTAGTAGTTGATACATGGGCATGAGGATGAAGAGCACAGCACAGGGAAGGCAGTTACTGTTGATGTAATGGCTAGGTGGAAAGCCAGAGGAGAGAAAGAGCAATTAGGGGGATCGTTTTATAAACTATATAAATGTCTAACCAATGTACTATATGCTTCAAACTAAAAATAAAATTTTAAAAAAATATTAATAAATTCTGGAATGTAGACATTGTAGTAAAGGGTTGTTACTGATTACATCTAACTATAAGACAAATTCAAATGACTGTGAGATTATAATTACACAACAGGATGCTACATTATAAAAGAAGATAAGGAGAGGAGGGGAGACAGGAAGAAGCATGCAAAAATCCTCATCTTTCATAGCAGAGGTCATACACACTATCGAAAACTGAAACATGTTTATAAAATAAACATAATGACTAACTTCTTGATGTTTTTCAGGACCTCTTAAATTTAGAGGGACCTTTTAAGAAATAATAACCTTTAGTTAAAAATATATATATTTGAAAGTTAACAATTATTTTAATTGAACTATAATTTTAGTTAAAACTAAATTTCATATGTACATGCAACTTGCAATCTCCATCCTGCATGACCTTTTAAATGCAGCCAGCATGACTACCGGTGGAACAACACCTGATATGATGCAATGTGAAATCCAGAGGTCAGCTTTGAAATGGTGTTGTTTGAAATGTTTGATCTGAATATAATCAAGCCTTTAGCTCAACTTAGAGTTGGGAAATAGAGGAAAATAAGTTCAGCAAGACTTCAGAAAATAAGTCAATCCATAAAGTACATTTTACAACACACCTGGCCAAGGCTCTTACCCAATATCATGGAGAACAGGTGGAATGGGGGACTTTTCCAGACTAAAAAAACACAACTCTATGTTTTGCATGAAACTTGACTTGATCTTGATTCAAAAGTTCAAATCAACCATAAAAACATCTTGGGGATAATGGTGATGATTATAGATTTGGTATTAGATTATTTTAGAAAATTACTGTTAAATTTTTGTATTTCAAGAGAGGCATGTTGAGTATTTCAGAGTGAATGCCATGATGTCTGCAACTTACTTTCAATGGTTCTGGAGGAAAACTGCGAATAGCAAAATGTTAATTATTGCATCTCAGTGGTGTGTATATGGGTGTTCATTGTTCTTTGCTTTCTATCTTTCTGTATGCTTAAAACTTTTCATAATAAAAAGTGATGGGGGTATTCTCAAAAAATAAATAAATAATTAAATGAAAGCTCCCTTTCCCAACTCCTTTCTGGATTTAAAAAAAAAAAAAAACAATTTATAAATAAATGAGTAAATATGTAGCATCTATAGTACAGACACACTTATTTAAAAAGTAATTCAGACTATGCATCTATGTCTCCAATCCATCCATATATCTAGACATCTAAAATCATTGCCTAATGTCAATTACGGTAATTTTAAATTTTCACCCTAATATTTTTCTTTTGTTTGAATTCTTTATAATGATCGTAATTGAATGACTTGTTAAAAAAAAAAAAAGATATTTCAAGATATTGATTCTAGGTTATAGAAATATAGATAATTATTCTTCTTTGTACATTCCAGTATTTAAATAAAATAACTCCCAAGTTTTTAACCAAATTCTTGTAGAAGTGAATACAAATGAGGACACAACTCTTTGAGGAGTCTGACTCTGAAAGGATTGGAAAAGAGGGCCCATGTGGGATCCAGGGAAGGTTTTTGTTTGCTGATGGAGAGAGGCTGCTGATTTCAAAAAGATGATTATTCAAGGAGGTGGGGGGAGTGGACGCCAAGAAGTGCGAGGATGGCCCTTCCACAGAAACAACAATAAGTTCCTCCATTTTTGGAGGCAATACAGGGAGGAACATTCTTTGATGGTTTCTATTAATGAACTATCACAGAAAGAGGTGGAGGACAGGGGTGTGGGAGGGTTCACGATGAAGGAGAAAGCTTGAAAGAGTGAGTCATTTCTGAAACAAGATGAGCCAGCTGAGGCTTGTGATCAACAATTTAAAGTCAAACCAGCCAGCTCAGAAAGGTTTTTCTTTCAGGACAGCCGAGCTGCTCAAGGACTGAAGGAAGGAGGCAGATGGTAGGTTGTGCCCAACAAGTGACAGCCAAGGTGCAAACCAGAAGGAAGGCATGTGGCTTCCAGAGCTGCTCTCCATGGAACTGGGGAGCTGCCAGGGCACAGAGATGGTGACCATCCCTGCAGAGACTGGAGCACGGGCCCTGGGAGTGACCAAGACAAGTGGGACAAAAGCAGCTGCCACAAGCTGAAGCTCATGGATCCTGAAGCCCCAAAGGCTGACGTCAGTCTAGGTTGAAAGGAACACAGGCATCGTTACTAAATGAATGCAGGAGCCCAGGAGCCATCACAGAGAGGACTGAAGATATATGGGAAAGCTGGAGTCTCCATGGAGCATGTGCAGTGGAGAGCCACCAGACTGCCCCCTGCTCCTGCCACCAGGGGCCCCAATCCCAGCATCCGGCCAGGGCCACATCTGAGGTGAAATCAGGATCCAGCTACATTCCAAGTGAGGATGGGAGCAGCGTATTCAACAGAAAGCAGGTTCTCATCAAAATGAGAAAATTAACAATTGATTTTGTGTTTTTAGTGTGGACTTCCAGTTCCCACCACTGGAGATTCCGAATCAATAGCTTTTATAAAAATCTATCTAAGTGAGTCACATTACAAGGTTTAGGTTTGGAAACCACTGTGTTAAACGATCTCAAAGCCCTAAGATACAGAAAGAAGTAGACACTCAGCAAAATACTGAGCAAATATCTGTGAACTGACTACAACTAGTTCTATACTTTTTAAGTATCATTTGTAAATGCACGCATGTCATAGAGAACAGTTTTTAAATGGCAACAACAACAAAACAACTCAAGACCACCTGCACAACCTTCATGAATCTGATTCCCAAGAATCATTATGACCAAACGGCCACAGATTATTAGATGACCTTGCTTTTCCCTCTCACCCCAACACAGTGTGAAAGTTCACATCCTTCAATCTCTCTGTCCAACCAGGAAAATCTAGCATTAAATTGAACTAAGACAAATAACTAAGACCACCCATCAAGTCTTGTATCCCAACCAGAAACAATCTGTTCAAAATGGAAGAGAAAAAACATCCGTTGAGCTACATTCCCATGACCCTAAAAATTAAGCAATTATCAAGGTCCTTCTAAGCAACAACACAACACTCTATCCTCAAATGGCTAATGCTTGGATCAGATTTCCATGGTTTACTGTTGTTATCAAATCACACCAACCCTCCTTCCCTCAAAACTGTATATTACTGAAATGTGAAATGTTTACTTATAAGCGTTATCAAGGGTTTTGCCTTGCTGAAACTAAAGCTCAATTTCCTCCTTTAACCATGGAACTCAAATTTTAAAGGTGGAAAGGCTAAAACATGGGATGTCTCAGGTAATAATTCTTCCTGGTGGGACACTGCCCTTCATCTGATAAACAAACACTGCCCTGTGTTTACAACTCCCTGCTTCCTACAAGAAGACACGTGTTTTGGAGGCACTGAATGCCATGGCGGGAGAGCACACTGCTCGCTCAAGTGCAGAAAGTGAAGAGTGAGGTTCAAACCACCCAACTCCAGTCCATTTCCAAACAAGCCTATGAACAGCATTCTCCTGTTTCTTATCCTAGGCGATCCAAGCTTAGGCATATGGTTATTCCAGTTTCTTTAAGGCAGGTTTTGCATTTCCCATGGATGCCAGCAAGCATGCTGCACCACACTGGTAGAGAACTTGAAAAGGATACTGACAGCCAGACTCACCAAAAAAGTATCCCAAATCTAGCCCTTCCGTCCATATCCTTTGCTATCCCCCAACCCAGTCCACGTCATATCTTAGAATTATCTGGAATACTTCAATCACTTCCTAACTTCCTAGCTCCTCTTTATGCTACCATCCACCCATCAGCCAAGGAAATCTTCTTAATCACACGGATTATGTCATGTCGGCACATGCTAAAACCTTCCAAGGGACATCTGATTGTATGTAAACTAAAATTAAAACAATTTGGTTGGATGTCTCCCTGCTTCCCCCTGGTCCCCCAATAACTGTCTCAACACAGCAGTCAGAGTGATATATAGATCACGTTACTCCTATGCTCTTCCCAGTGGCTCTCATTCCTCAGAGCCTCCAAGGTGGCTGCACAGGCCCTACATAATCTACCAATCCATTACCTGAGACCCATATAGTAGCATTCCCACCCAAACTCCTTAAGTCTTCCAAAGCTGGAATGTTCTTCCCCCATCTCGTTCATCTCACTTGTTTTGGTTCAAATATCACCTCCTCAGCGAGGCTTCACTGATCACACTGAGATGGAATTCTCTCCCATGCCCACGCTCCCTACCTCACTCCCTTTTCCTGCCTTACATTTTTCTGGTGAACACATAGCCATATCTGCCATGACAAAAATTCTATCGGTTTACTTCTTACTCCACCAGAAAGCTTTAAGTAACCTCCAGGAGGATGGACATATGCTCCATAACATTTGGCATTTTGATCTGTTTTATTCACTTCTGTATCCCAAGCGCCAAACACTGCCTAACATATAATAATAGGTGCTTAATAAATATTATTGAATGACTTTGAGATCTGATCCTGTCTTCCCTGTCTCTCCTATCTTCTCCCACTTGTTCATTCAGTTCTGGCCACAGTGACCATGACGTGACCTCTCTGCTCCTCCAGCAGGCCAAGCTCATACCCCCTTCAGAACATTCCCATCTGTCTGGAATGCTGTAGTGCCAACCACTCCACCTCAGCCACTCTCATTTCATACCTAAAATTACCTTGATTCTTCATGAACCCACTTGTTTATTTTCTGTCTCCATCAATAATAACATGGCATCTTCAGGGCAGGGGCGCTGTGCTGTTTACAGCTGCTTCCCTCAGGCCTGTGACAGGGTTGGTGTATAGTAAGCACTCAAAAAGTATTTTGCCGTTGTGACCAGCCAAGCTCACGAGTCTCCACTTTCTCAAGTATAAAATAAGAAGGGAAGCTACTCTGAGGTCTCTTTGCACTCTTCACAAAATGCAGAGTTCACAGTATAGTTTACAAAGAGCCCTAACCATGTCACCTCCAGCAAAGCCCGAGGAGGTAATTAACAGGGTTACAACAATTCAGCTTTCGCATCTGAGAAAACTGCTGACTATGGGACCGGCCCACAAGACACAGCTAGCTCTTAGGTGGTGGAGGCACGTCTGAATCCACAAAGCTTCCGATGCTGTTACGACAGCAAAACTAAGCGGGGTTTTTTCCTAGGCCTGACAAACAGGCTCACGGAGCCACCCAGGGGCTGGCTTACTGCAAACGCGTCCAGAACAGCAGCAGGTCACGCGAACGTCGCACTGTTCTCCCCAATTTGCCATGAACATGCCGGGAACGTGAGGATGAAGGCTCGCTCAGCACAAACGAGCTCGTCTGCCTGTCGCACGGAGCTGCCTGCAGGGAAAGGTCGGCGCGTCTCCGCGCGCTGGAAGGCGCCGGGACGGAGCCCGGCGGAAGCACGGCTCCGCGCGTCCCGCGGCAGGTAGGGGCAGCCGCGGATAAACGGGGCGAGGAGCGCCCACCGCGATGGACGGCAGCAGAACGGCCGTGCCGGGTTGTCGCCGGGCTTTCCGAACGCGGCAGCGGGCCCCGGCCTTGCGTGAACGGGGTCAAGGTGCCAAGCCCGCAGCCGCCGCGCGGGCGCTGGACCCGGGGCTCTCGGTCCCCTCCCGCCCGGACCCGGGCGCGGAGGGCGAGGGCCACCCCGCCGGCCCCCGCCGAGGAGGCGGCGCGTGTCCCGCCAGCGCGGCGGGAACCGGACGTACCCGGTGAGGCCGCCGCGGGGCCCGCCCGAACCCCCGGCGCCCGCCTCACCTGTAGGTGGTCAGCAGCGCCTTGTTGACCAGCACGATCAGAAAGGAGCAGGCCCCGTAGAAGAGCGCGGACAGCAGCCGGGCCACCCCGGAGGGCAGCGGGCTGGGGTCGGAGGCGGGCTCGGCGCCCGCATGGCCGTCCTGATCCTGGCGGGTCATGGCCCGCACCCGGGCCGGCCGCCCGCCACCCGGGGGCCGGCCCCGCCCCAGCTCCGGCCCCGCCCCCGGCCGCCGCCGGAGACCGGAGACCGGAGACCGCGGCCCAAACAGGAAGGGCTGGGGCGCGACCCCCACGTGCGCGCGCCTGCCGGGGCCGGTGCCCCAGAGCCGCGCGCCCCGCGCCCCGCGCCCCGCGGGAGTCCTCGGCGCGAGAGGTCTCTGGAGTACCGTGGGTCTGGGCACGCCTTCTGTCTGTGCAAGGGGGGATCAGACACGAGGCTGGGAGAAATCAAAATCCCTACCGTCTTCCGGACTGTTCTCTTGGGGAGAAACGCTCCAGGGAAGTCTTAGAGCTGGTTTTGGGTTTCTTTCCTATTTTTTTTTTTAACGTATCATTGACATAACAACGAAATTCGAATCGTACGAGTCCACAGTGTAGAATTTTGATCCAAATCAAAACATCTCCATCCCCCCAAGAAGTGCCTGCCTTTTTTGCTCCACCTAAGTCAACCCAACTCATTCTAATTCTACTACGGTAGAGAGGATTTGCCTTTTCTAGAATTTTATGTAAACTTCATATAAATTAGTATGTCCTCTTTTCATCGTTTGAGCTTCCTTTGTATTTTTGCAACTTTCCCATGTTTCTTATAATTGTTTAGTAACGATTTCTTTATCCATTCACCAATCGATGGGCATGTTGATTGTATCTAGTTTTGGACTATTATAAAAACTGCCTCCACAAATATTCGTGTACAAGTACTTGTGTGAACCTGTGTGTTTTCATTTCCTTTCGGTAAGCACCTAGGAGTGGAATGGCTGGGGTAAGGTGGGTGCAAAGTCTCAGGGCTTTCCTTGCCTCTGGGTGCTTTCTGGCAGTTCCTCTCCTTGAGGACTCATTCCCTATCTACCTGGATAGCAACTAAGCTACAGTGTGTGTTCATGTTAATTCTAGGAGAGTCTCCCAGAACTGCCTACTCTGACCAGGGTTCACTTGCTTTAGCATTTTTTCAAGTAGGTGTCCCATATTTCTATTCTAATACTTAACTTTAAAAATCTGAAATCTTAGCTTTTCTGAAAAGCTAAGAATTTCAAGTTAAAGAGATGGTTGAGCCTAACAGCATATCCATGCCATACAGTTGTTCTGTTTTGCTTTGTTTTTTATTGTAGGCACTGGTGAGAACTAAAGAATTTTTGACAGAAAGCTTAGCACTAAAAAAGCCAGAAAAAAGGAGTCCACATTATTCAAAACAAGAAACACATGTAGGACAGTTTTAAAATAGAAAATGAATTTATACCCAAGTTGAACCAAAAATCTAAACTCAAAGTCATTTTGGTTAATTTCCTCAAAAGATCAATTAAGCTTCCAGTGAGTCTCCAAATAAGTTTTGACTGCAAAACAGTAGTCACTTTTAATGACAGCCTTAATCATATTTGCATTTAATTTGCTTCTATGTACATACTTTCAAGACCTTAAGTCACCGTCAAAATCTTATCCTTACTGTTTAAATCACAACTCACAACTAAAGAGTTGCCTGTGCAGTTCTTCAGCACAAAGCCTGGATGGCATGAACCTTGCCATTTAAAGCACAAGACTAAATATGTATCAAAAAAACTAATAAAAAATTACACCGATTTGCTTCATCAGAAAAGTAAACAAGCCCTGAATGGATTTTTGAAGTGACCCCAGCTTTAACACATCTTGAATTTAAATAAAATGAAATCCCCCTGATTAATGTAAAGGCCTGCAATAGGCCTGGCAATATTATCTACACCAGTGTATTTTTAGCACTGTAATAATGAACCAAATGAGGAAGTGAAATGAATATCTATAATCAAAAAAAAAATCATGTTAAAGTAAGAAAAGGCATTGGAACTATGGTTCCAATTATGCTAAAAAGATACCTGGTTTGAGACTGGAATGCAATATAAAATGTACTAAAATAATGATGGAAGAATATAGGGCAATAGGTGACATTTCTATCTTTTCTATATCATGGTTATTATATTTTTGAATGGAAAACAAATTATAAAAGGTTCAGGAATGAACTTGTAATTTAAACTGTAAGTTAAAATTTTATTCAAAGCATCTTTTAAAATTACAGCATGTTTATTCTTATGCTGTTAATTCTGCCAAACTACAACTCAGCCATATGAAGCATAAAACACTTCAAAAACTTGAATGTAAACCATATTTTTAAAACAAAAAGCAGTCTTAACACACCTCAATTTTAAATGCCTATATTTTGTCCAAGTACATAGCTTATACCGAAAAAGAACATTTTAAATATTTCTATAGTAAATAGTTGTAATAATTTCTTAAACTTTCAATTATACAAATAAAAAATGTTTGTGAATATAACTATTATAGTTAACAAAAGCTAACCAGAGAAACAAAAACTCTTATTTTTGAAGGCCTTAAATTCTATTATCTTTGAATTGGCAAGTATTCCTATTTTTTTAATTCTTATCGCCGTTCCTTCTTTATGTAATTTCAAAAAATTTTAAATTTCCCTAGACTGATGAGTGTTGCTTTTTTATAGTTCATTTAAGTAATATTTAAGAAAAATTCTAGTGAGAATGTTAAACCTAAAACCAAAAAAATTCAACACTATAGTCTTTCTTACTGTGCTTTTAAGTGCTCCAAGTTAAAATTCTATATATCAGATTACAAACAAAATTCTTAGACCATTACAAATATAAATTTTCTTATTACAAAAAAATCCTTCAAATTTACTGTACAGAGGATTACATTTGTAAAGTAAGTCCTCATGATACACATTATTTGTTACTATCATCTTTCACACTTTCGCTCCTTTTCCGACATCTACATCCCTCCCCTTCACCATGGCTACATATGTGAAACTGTATACTGCAGCACACTGGGATTTGGGGAGAAAGAAGCCTACATTTTAGATAATGTTTAAAATGCATCTGTACTACTTCAATTCAAAAAAGAAAATAAAGGCACTGAAGAGCCCATGCTTCCCTCTTATTCTGAGGTTTACTCCAATTAAAATCCATAAAATCACCATGTTATTTAGTTTCTGCTTAAAACAAAAGCTAAAATGAAGATAAAAGAGGTGAACTGCTCAGCTCCTGATATTTCTGTTCATGCTTCAATATATTAACTGGTGTTTAAAAACTTCATCTATTTGAGAAATGGTTTAAAACCACCGCACAAGTTAACACACTTGCAGTTAAAACTATGCCAGAAGCTTAGTTATTTGAGTAGCTAATATTTTCTGCAGTGTTTAACTGACAGCTAAATTTAGTGAGCACAAAATAGCTTGGCATGTTATTCTGAAAAGCAAGAAGGTGGCTTTATGCACTGAAAATATAAATAGGAGGCTTCCATTTGCTAATAATCCTAAATAAGCAATTAAAATTTAGTGTTTGCTAACAAAAGATCTAAAACAGTTCACTACAAAACAACCCTGTAGATGTCCCTTTTATTAATAAAAATCCAAGTGCCAAATCTCATTACAGGGCCCATAATATTAAAAAACAATTACCAGGTTACTTAGACTTTGCAAGATTAATCACTCAATTTCAGCAAATGAGAAATATGAAATGTGCAAAAGTTCCCAAGTTAACAAGCAAGGAATAACAAGTGCTTTTCAAATCTAAATACCATAGTTAAGTTGTGAAGCCTCAGAAAGAGAATAAGACTGATTTTACTCCAATTCTGAAAATTCTGAACTATTATGCATCTGACCAAGATCCTCAAATATCTATTTTTCTTCTGAAGTCCATAACTTAGAACCTCTTCCAAAATAATTAGTTTTCCATTTCTCTAGTCTTGTTAGTCACACTATTTTGCAATTTAAAAATTTCTTATACACATCTTATATTTTCTTGCTTGCTTCAGTGTTTACAGTATTACTAAACATACTAATATACATTGTTAAAAATGATCTTATAAATAATCTATTTCAACCTTCTTTGGCTACATGTTCCATTCTGTTTTTCATGAGTGTCTTATTCAGAAAGTGCTTCCTGTGAGAACTGCTTCCAATGAATGCATTAAACTTGCAAAATCTAGCTTCCCACAATACGTAGTTTCCTACCCTGTACTAAACTCCCATATTTACACAATATTTTAAACTTTACAACAATCCATTACCATATATAAAAAAAGTGCAATTCTCTCTCACCCCGTATTCCAGGGCAATGACATTCTTCATAAATTTCTACAAAATAGCAGCCTATGATAAGCAAATAAGGTGCTTAGCTTATGCCCAAGGATCTACTTTTGAAGTACGCTGGGCAGTACTTTTGTACAGTGGGAGAGTCAGTGTGCAGGCTACTGGCGGAGCGGCGCTCCTGTCAGGTTGGCGAGCTCTATGAGAGCGAGGGCTCCGTGCAGGCGTTCCCGCTGCTCCTGCAGCTGGCGCTGGGCACCGCTCTTCTCATCGTCCTCCTCGTCAGACTGAAGGTATTCCAAAGGGTCCTGCTGCTCTTGATCCGCCTTCTGAACGAGCTTTCCTTTCAAGGTAGGGGTACGCTGCTCTCTTGTTTCCCAATACCTATGGGAAATGCATTGCATTATTTATGTGATATACATGACATTCTCAAACATTTACTTTGCTTTTTTCAAAAAGGTTCTTTACCACATATTAAATGTGTTTAAGTTTTATAAGTTATAAAGTGATTTCACATATATTTCCCAATACTAAAGAAACCATTCAACTTTGAGAAGTTGAGAGACTTGCTCAGATTTCCAAAATCAAAAACTGGCAGTTCTGGGTCTCATACTCAACTCTCTGATCATATGTTTTTGCCATGAAACTACAGATACCTTAAAGATCATATGTGAAATGCACTGAAGTATAGAAACAGTAGAATAATCATTAGAAACCTATTTATCCTATCCAGAGGGACGGTGACTTCTAACACTTAACTATGAGAAACTTTAAAACCAAAATATATGACATACAGATTAATATCTCTAACACGTAGAACTTATTAAAATTTAAGAGCACCACAATTATTCTATTAGGCAACTGGTAATTCACAAAATGCAAATGTTACACCTTGTTGGTAACGAAAGAAATGCATATTTAAATGACAGGAGCATTACATCCAAAAATGTCCAGACTTTTATATTAATGCTCTCAGTAGCTTTATTTGTAATAGCCAAAACAACCCAACACCTATCACTAGATGAATGAATAAACAAGTTGAGGTGTATCCATACAATGAATTACCACTCAGCAATAAAAAGGAGTGAACTGTTGATACACTGAACATGGATAAATCTCAAAAAACTTATGTTGACTGAAAGAAGCCAAACAGGAATATAAAATTTTATACAATTTTGCATAATATTCTAAAAAATGCAAACTAGTTTATAGTTACAGAAAGCAGATCAGTGTTGTTACGGGAAGAGGAGGGCAGGAAGGGGTGGGAGTGAAGGATTATAAAGGGATCTAATGGACATGTTCACTGTCTTGATAGTGTGAATTTCACAGTTGTATGCATATGTCCAAACGTATCAAATTGTATGCTTTAAATGTGTACAATTTATTGTATGTCAATTATACCTCAGTAAAGCTGTTTTTAAAATTACATACAAAAAAATACAACTTCTGGATTTCAAGCAATCAAGACTATTCGAACTGGGAAAGTTTTGGCAAAATTCAGGTTTAAAAAAGAAATGCAGATATTTCAGTATTACTTGAAATGCAACTAGAAAATAGGAATGGCAAAAGGGAAGTTTAGCTAAGTCAGCCAGGACCAAGTAATGAATGGCTGGGGATGCCATAATAAAGAGCTTAGACTTTATACTGAGGATCACAGTAGAATTTTAAAAAGATCCCTCTGGCAGCAGCATGGAGAAGGGATTGAAAGGGTTGAAGTGGATGAATCTGAGTTTTAAGGAAGCAGAATCCATAAGTTGGTCACTGAGTGGATGGAAGAAAGAGAGGATTAAGACAAGGATGACCAAAAAGTTTCTGGCTTGAGTAAAATTAGGGAACATGGGACAGTGGAGGCCGGACAGGAAGGCGAGAGAGAAAAGGAAGTAATGCAGTAAGCAAGACAAAAAATCCCTGGCCTTGTGGAGGTTATAGTCAAACAGGGAAGATAGACATTAAATGAAAAAATAAGTGTGCAATGAAGATTTTGGAAAGGAAAATACAATGTGTGACAAAAGCATCTATTAAGTGAGTCTAACCTTGTTTGTTTTGGGTATTGGTGAACAGGTTAGGGAAGGACTTCCTGAAGTGATGTTAAACCTGAGTAAGAAATGAAAACTGAGCTGAGTGGCTAAGTAAAGAGGGAAACAAGCATTTTCCACAGAGGCAGCCAGTGAGCACAAAGGCCCAGAAACCACAGGGTAAGTGGTTTTGAAAAACCAGGAACCCAGGTGGGCGGAGACAGTTGCATTGCAGGAGGGAGATAAAGCACCAGCAGTAGAATCAGGGGAGCTACACTTTCTATCACATGCAGTGGAAGCCAGGGAAGCTAGGGAGTGGCACCATCAGTTGCCGCTGGTTTATATATGAGATGACTCCTTAAAACAAACTAGTTTTAGAGAAATTTCTCTATATTGCTCCCCTTGTTGCCCTTAAGAAAAACTAAAATGGATGCTTTTAAGAACTTTAGAGGAATCTCTCTCTCCATCTCTCACTGTCTCTCTATATATAGATGGATGCGTGGGTAGAGATTTATATATATATATTCAGAAAATGAAGAGATGTTGCATAACAACAAATGAAAAACAATATGTAGAAAACATTCCTTAAAAATGGGGAAAACTCTTGCTTCTAAAATTAATTGTGGTTTGGGCACTCAATACTAATTAATATCATATTGTAGTTCTCTATCACATAAAGATCCTAATAACACTCCTAATGATTCAGTGGTTTAAGGAAATAAAAGCACCGTTTCAAGTTATTATATAAAATGTGTATAAAACGAACTTATTTAAAATGAGAGGGATTCCGGAAAACATGGCAGAGTAAGAGATGTCCTCAGATCTCTCCCCTTGAAACAACAATAAGCTAAATATCTAGAACTCAATAAAAAACACTCAAACTGTACACCAGTTCTTCTGAGTGTGGGATCTATGCATAAGAGCTACCACAGATCTCAGGCAGTGGGCTGGGAGAAATAAAGAAGGTGCCTCTCAAAGCCGCTGGAGCTCCCCGTTGGAGGAGGGGGAGGGGAGAAAGTGGTGAATTCCCTGAACAGCCCTTCCTGGGAAAGCTGTGAGCTCTCTCTCCCCTGAGGCGGTAGAGCCCAGTCATAAGGGCATAAGGCAAAGAAACAGGACTGGCAGAAAATCCACAGTTGATTTTTACCAGCAGCAGTTGCAAAACTAAGGCTGAGTCACAGCACCCAACCCAGAGGGCTCCTCTACCCATACCCTCCAAGACCCATCACGGCGAAACCCCAGGGGAATCTGAGCAAATGCTGCTGAGAATGTCGCTGACACTGACTGTGACTGAAACTGAGGTTAGACCGTGATTAAATTACGTTTGACATCGCAAAAATACAAAGGATCATGCAAGAATACTATGAAAGTGTATATAATAACAAATTTAATAACCTAGAAAAACTGGACCAGTACTTAGAAAAATACAATATTCCTAGACTGAATCAAGATCTGGAAAATCTATTTTGGAAAATCAGCAGTATAGAAATTGAAACAATCATCAAAAACCTACTAAAAAGAAAAAGTCCTGGACCAGATGGCTTCACCAGTGAATTCTACCAAACACTCAAAGAGGCCAATATTATTCTGATACCAAAACCAGGTAAAGATAACACACACAAAAAAAAACTACAGACTCATATCTCTCACACAAAAATCCTATATAAGATATTAGCTAACCAAATACAACAACATATTAAAAAGATTATACACCATAATCAAGTGGGCTTCATCCCAGGGGCACAGGGATGGTTCAACATATGCAAATCAATCAATGTGATACACCATGTAAACAAATTAAAAAATAAGAATCATATGATCATATCAATAGATGCAGAAAAAGCCTTTGACAAGATACAGCATCCATTATGATCAAAACACTTAACAAAATCGGTATAGAAGGAAAGTACCTTAACATAATAAAGGCCATATATGACAAGCCCTCAGCCAACGTTATATTAATGGTGAAAAACTAAAAACTTCTAAGACCAGGAACAAGACAAGGCTGTCTACTATCACCACTGTTATTCAATATAACATTGGAGGTCCTAGCAACTGCAATCAGACAAGAGAAATATATACAAGGCACCAAATAGAAAACTAAGAAATTGAACTGTCACTATCTGCAGATGACATGATTCTCTATATAGAAAAGCCTAAACACTCCACAAGAACACTACTAGAAACAATAAGCAAATACAGTAAAGTTTCTGGATGCAAATCCATGTTCAAAAATCCATAGCATTCTTATACTCTAATAATGATGCATCAGAAAAATAAGTAGAAAAATAATTCCTTTTGCAACTGCACCAAAAAGAATAAAATATCTAGACACAAATCTAATGAAACATGTGAAGGACCTATATAATGAAAACCATAAGACCCTATTAAAAGAAATCAAAGATACAAAAAAATGGAAAGATATTCCATGTTCTTGGATTGGAAGAATAACATAGTTAAAATGACCATATTACCCAAAGCTTTATACAGATTTAATGCAATCCCCATCAAAATCCTATCAGCATTTTTTAAAGAAATAGAACAAAACATCATCAGATTTGTATGGAAGCACAAAGGACTCTGAATTGCCAAAGCCATCCTGAGAAAAAAGAACAAGGCTACAGGCATCACTCTACCTGAGTTCAAATTATACTACAAAGCAACAGTAATCAAAACGGCATGGTATTGGCAGAAAAACAGACACACAGACCAGTGGAACAGAATCAAGAGTTCAGAAGTAAACCCATATTTATATGGGCAAATAATTTTCAACAAAAAAGCCAAAAACATACAGTGGAGAAAGAAAAGCCTCTTCAATAAATGGCTCTGGGAAAACTGTAAAGCCACCTGCAAAAGAAATGTGTCTAGACTGTTATCTATCACTACACACCAAAATTAACTCAAAATGGAATAAGGACCTGAATATAAGACCTGAAACAATAAAATGCATAGAAGAAAACATAAAAACTAAACTCAAGGACCTTGGACTTAAAGAGGATTTTATAAATTTGACCTCAAAAGCAAGGAAAGTAAAAGCCAAATTAATGAATGGGACTACACCAAACTAAAAAGCTTCTGCTCAGCAAAACAAACTGTCAACAAGGTATAGAGACAACCATCTGAATGGGAAAATATATTTGCAAGCAACACCTCCGATAAGGGCCTAAAATCCGAAATACATAAAGAACTCATACGACTCAATAACAACAAAAACACAAACGATCCAATCAAAAAATGGGCAGAAGACCTGAACAGACACTTCTCTCTAGAGGACATACAAATGGCCAAAAACATATGAAAAGATGCTCAACATTGCTAGCTATTAGGGAACTGCATATTAAAACCACAATGAGATACCATCTCATACCTGTTAGAATAGCTGTAATCAACAATAACAAACAAGCTATAACAAATGTTGGAGAGTATGCAGAGAAATAGAAACCCTCATACACTGCTGGTGGGACTGCAAATTGGTACAGCCAGTATGGCGTTTCCTCAAAAATCTAAGACTTGATCTACCATATCCCTCTACTAGAAATCCAGCAATCCCTCTACTTGGTATTTACTCCAAAGACTTGAAAACCCTTATCCAAAAGATATTTGCACACAAATGTTCAGAGCAACATTATTCACAGTGGCCAGGACATGGAAGCAACTGAAGCGTCCTACAATAGATGACTGGATAAAGAAGCTGTGCTACATATATACAATGGAATATTACTCAGCCATAAGGAGAGATGAAATACTGACTGCCATTTGCGACAACCTGGATGGACCTTGAGATAATCATGCTAAATGAAATAAGCCAGACTGAAAAAGTTGAAATCACATGATATCACTCATATATGGGATATAAACCTAAAAGCAACAAATAAGCAGGACAAACAAATAGAGACTCATGGACATGGACAATGAACTAGTGGTTACCAGAGGGTAGGGGGTGGGGTAGGAGGGGGAAAGTAGATGGGATAAACTGGGTCAGCTGAAGGAAACTGGACTTTGGGTGGTAATCACACAATAGAATATGTAGATGTCAAATTATAATGTACACCTGAAAATAATATAATTATATTAACCAATGTTACCCCAATAAACTTAATAAAAAAATAATAAAAAAATAAAATAAAATGAGAGAACTGTCCTAGTCCCTAGCCTCAGCCCTCACTCTGGTAGGTTTTCTGCATTGGACTCCAAAGAAAGCCTTACTTTGCCAACCACTCAGCGGCAGCCTGGTTGTCCACAGCCTGGTGCTTACTGAGAACATCGGTGGGCTCCTCCCGCTTCAGCCTGGCATAAGGGTGCTTTGGACAGTGGCGGTTTGCATGGGTGAATCTGCTAAGGCAGCCTTCAAAACACAGAGGGAAACATTCATCAGAATCTGGACATCCAGCAGACATGGAAAACGGTCAGTTCCACTAGTAACGGAGAAAAGTAAATTAAGACGAGAAATTTAGATGATAATATGCTTCCTTCACTTTAGTAGCTAAAAAGTTTAAAATCAAAGTAAACGCCTAATCTAAAGGCTATATTTACTTTATAGACTTTTCTACTGCCTACCACTGGATATAGTATATTTAAGTGCCCTGTCAGATTTTCATCCAAAAAGGAATACTTTATTCGAAACTCAATCTTTTCCCAGAAATTGAATATGGATCAATGTCAGCAAGGAAGAAAGCTAATGATGTTTTATAAAGCCTTGATCAAAAATCTCTCCTCTTAAAAAATTTAAGCAATAGATATTTTAACTATTAACTCACAATTAGTTATTCCATAAACTTAACTCCTAATACCATACCATTTTCTGAACAAACAAAAGGTTTCTCTCCGGTATGAAGACGCTGATGTGTTTTGAGCTGTCCACTCTGAACAAAGGCTTTTCCACAGTCTGGATAATCACACAGGTAGGGTCTCTCACCTAAGCAGAAAGATGTTATATATTATTTGATACAATGAAGTGAGAAGAAGGGGAAGGGAAAGAGAATCAACCTTTAGAAAGATCATGACCCCAAACAACAATAAAATATGTCACAGCCTCTACAGAGCTTTAAGTGGAAATGCTAACAGTACTTCCATATCAAGCAGCTGTCCACTTGGACGCACAATATTTTCTTTAGGCCTTGGGCTTTTAGGTACCCAGGTTCAAATCCTTGAAGCTATCATCTTTAGCTTACCCCATATTTTTTCTCACCATAATCCAAATCACTAGCTCTTGCTGATTCTTTAAAATATTTCCCACTCCTACTTCCTATTGCAACTTCCCCTGGTCAGACTAGCAGCCCTTCCCACATAGAACAAATCCTAGCTGGTCTCTAGTCAATCCCTCTGCACATTACTTCCAAAGTAGCTGGCACAGAACTCCTGTTTTTGTCATACCAACTACCCCCTAAGTCACTACCACACCCTACTATACTCCTTGGATAAATAAAAATTATCTGCTAACTTCTAAATGACCCCTAAGATCTGTACTGTAGCTACTGGGTTAGGGGGCAGAGTTTAATCTTTCCTTCACTCCTGAGATTCATTTTAGCCAGAAGGCAGTTCCACCTCTTATTCTACTGCCTGAAAATCCTATCTTCTCTGCCCATTCAAATCTTAGTCCTGTAGGCTCTTAGTGAAACTCCCCTACCTCCAAATAATTGAGCTCTATATCCTCTTAGTATCCTATGTTGTTCATGTATCATGGGACTTTTCCCCTTATATAAAAACGTATTGTACTCCATTTCAATTCCTATACTCAACACCATGCTAGGCTCAAGAAGTGCCCAAAAATGTTGATCATAATTAAACTTATTTCTTGAAAAAATATTCTTTGATCAACAATTAAATACTGGTTCTTCCAATATGACTCAAAGAACAGTAACTAGTCCTCCCTAAAGTTCTCATTATTTAGAAATATACTAAATGGTTATAATAGTTGGACATACATTAATATAACACAAAAGATAGGGAGTTATTTAATATAGTAACAGAAAAGCTTTTAACAAAGTAGAAACTAAACTATACCATGGGCTCATTTCCCTGGCACACAGCATAGTAGTAGGCTGAGGCCTGCAAATATCAGGTGACACCTAGTGGGTTAGTGTTTGATCAGGACTGGGACTCAGGGATCTTTTTATTATGCCATATAGTCTTGAAGCTTACTATACTAGCAACATGTACCTATGGCCTGCCCATCTCAATTTAGAATAGGAACATTTAAAGAGTTCAAGAGCTACATGCGCTTCCTTAATGGCCAGCATAGATCTAGACTTCAGGTTATGAGAGGCTGTAGGCAGTGGTATTTGGGTTTTGCTGCCTCAGTTTCCTCATCTGTAAATTATTAGAATCACAGGCTCCTTCTGAGGCCATCTCTCTGTGAAAGGAACAAGGATTCTCTCTATGTTACTATTTTTCACTCTCTATATGGTATTTAAAATGCAAGTATAATTTCTCTACACAAAAAGAGATGTATGATAGTCTTGGGATAGCTACCTACTCTACATTTAATTCTGAAAATTTATACTTCAGCTCAGATCTAATGGCTAAGTCAAACACTCTCAGGGCACTCTGAGGACTCTAGAAATTCTATTTAAAAACTTGACAATTACTACTTTAGTATTTGACCTACAAATCAGTTTAAACAGTTATACAGACAGCTTACGGGTATATCAAGTAAAAAACAAGTAGAACAGAACTAAATTAAGCCACAACATTCCTGTGCTAACTAGATTAATTACCATGATAACTAAAAGTCACATGGTACCAATGTTCAAAAAACCATCCCTCTCCACCAAAAAAGAAACTGACTACACAGTGACTATTTGGAAAAACTTTACAATAAGAAAATATAAAGCAACTAAAACAATTTATAAACCCAAACATCAAATCAGATTTCAAGTATTATTTTTGGCATTCTTTATCATTTGCAAAACTTACCTGTATGAGTCCTTTTGTGAGCCTGGAGAGATTTCTCCCTTGGAAACACCCTATTACAGATGTTACAACGGATTCTGCTGGATGAATGCTCTCCTTCATTTATTAAATCCCGGACAGTATCTGCTCTGGGTCTACCACGTCGAATTCCATCCTGTTAACAATTTGTGTAAACATTAATCTAATTTCTTGGCCTCCACACATTAAAGCAAAATATCATAATTTTTTAAAAATCTTTGACATCACCAAAAATGATAGAGTAGGTACTTCTAAGAACCCACCCCTCCACAGATCACTGAAAACATCAAGCTGTCAGAATCAGCTTGGTCACAACTCCAGAAAATTTCCAGCGATTCAGCAAACAGTGAATCAAGAAAAAGGCAACTTTTAAAACAGTAGGAAAGTTTTGTGTTTTTTTACTTGCTATTGCCCCTCCCACTCCTCCACAGTAGTCTTGAAAACTGCAGCTTTCATTCTCCATGTCAGAACCTAGTCCCAGGTTTCAGAGAGAGCAGAGCAGACCTTATAATGAAAAACTGTTCGTCTATTTTGATCTGTCTGGAGGTTTGCTTAACTTAGAAATCTCAGGGTGGAAAAGCCCCTACACAGAGGGCTCTACTCAAAACCCTTGTAAGGCAAATGACAACCTGCTGCCACCTGGGGTTAAAGAAATCAACTGAGGCAAGCAAATATGCCAAAAGCCTGGGAAGAAAAGCTGGGGAGAGAGTTTCTTTGGGAAATTAGGGCTTTGAAAAGTGTCCATGAATCCTAAATATAGGAATTTAGAAAGCCAAACACTAGCCCAAAGCAGGAAGCATGCTCAGAAAAGACTCAAAGACCTAAGCTTTTACCTATGACTTATCTTAGACTCAGCACGTGCAAGAAGTGAAGGCTAAGGCAGAGTTGTAAGCAGCTTGGCAGAGCACTGGAGACCTATAGCACAGAGCTATTCTGTAAAATCTAGAAGTTTTTTCCCCTTTTTTGGGGAGGGAGGGGGACTCCAGGGATTCAAGGTGTTCTCTCAAAATGTGAACCTACAAGCTAAAGAAACAGTCTTTAGAAAACAAACACAATAAAGAATAAAGTTTACAAAAATAGTCTAGAAAAATCACCGAACTAGAACCCACAGCACACAACAAAAAAACAAACTCTGAGAAAAGAATCTGATTTCCAGAGTTTCCACATTATAATGTTCAAAACATTCAGATTTTAACAAAATATTACAAAACATGCAAAGAAACAAAAGTATGATCCATACAAAAGAAAAATTAATAGAAACAGCCAATGAGGAAGCAGACACTGGAGTTACTAGACAGACTTTAAATAAACTGTCTTAAGTATACCAAAGGTAATGAAAACCATGGACAAAGAAGAAAAGGAATCCAAGAAAACACCTTCAACAAATAAAGAATATCAATAAACAAATTATTTTTTAAAAAGTAGAAATTTGGGAGCTAAAAAGCACAATAACAAATGAAAACTTCATTAGTTTTAATGAACAATTTGAACAGGCAGGAAAAAAGAATCAACAAATCTGAAGATAAGTCAATTAAAATTATCCATTCTGAGGAACAGAAATAGAAAAAAATGAAAAGAGCCTAGGAAAACACAGTCCATTCAGGCTGCTGTAACAAAGCACCACAGACTCAGTAAGTGATAAAAAAACAGAAATTTATTTCTCACAGTTCTAGAGGCTGCTAAGTCCAAGATCTAGGTGCCACCATGACCAGATAAGAGCCCTCCTTCCTGGTTTACAGCTAGTGCCTTCTCACTGTGTCCCTACATGGTAGCAGGAGAAAGAATCTCTCTAGAACCTCTTTAATAAAGGCACTAATCTGACTCATGAGGGCTCCCATGACCTAAGCACCTTTTAACACCATCATCTTTGGGATTCAGAGTCTCAACATACAAATTTTGGGACACAAACATTCAGACCACAGCACCAAGTATACCAACATACACACAATTGGAAATCCAGAAGGCAAGAAAGATACAGAAAGAATATTTGAAGAAATAATGGCTGCAAACCTCCCCAATTTGAGAAAACACATATCTAAGCAGCCAAGCAGCTCAATGTACCTCAAGAATAAATATAAAGAGATACACACTGAGACAGTTAGCAAACTATCGAAAGACAGAATCTCAAAAGTAGCAAGAAGCAGTTCATCACTGACGAGGAATCCACAAATAAGATTAACAGCTGATTTCCCAAGAGAAACTGTAGAAAGCCATGAGACATGTTTAAAGTGCAGAAAGAAAAAAACAAAAGTCAACCAATAATCTTATATTCAACAAAATTATCCTTCAAAAATGAAGAAATTAAGCATTTAAGCATTTCCACACAAACAAAAGCTAAAAGAGTTCATTGCTAGGAGATCTGCCCTACAAGAAAACAAAAGGGAGTTCTTCAGGCAAAAATGAAAGGAAACTACATGATAACTCAAAGCCTTACAAAGAAATAAAGAACACCAGTAAAGGTAACTACATAGGCCAGAATTATTGTATTGTGTCTTGTAATTAACTCTTTCCTATATAATTTAAAAGACATAGGCCAAATGTATTAAAAAATTATAAATCTATATTACGGAAACACAATGTCACAAATTATATTTTCTTATATTGCAAAAAAAAGGGGGAGGGAAAGAACTATATAAGAAGTTTTTGTACATTATTGAAACTAAGGTTTATTAATTCAAAATAGATTGTCTTATATTTAAGAAGTTAATTGAAATTCCCAGGGTAATCAATAAATTAAAAAAAGAGGAAACATGAAAGGGATGAAAATGCTACACTACAAAATAATCAGTTAAAACACAAAAGGTAGTTAATAGAGGAATTGAGAAACAAAATAGGTATACAACATATAGAAAACAAATAAAATGGCTGAAGTAAATTCTTTATAAGTAATTGCTTTAAATATAAATATTAAATTCTCCAGTTAAAAGGCAGAGATTAGCAGAAAAAAAATATGATCCAACTCTATGCTATCTTTAAGAGACTCACTTTAGATTCAAAAACACAAATAGGTTGAAAGTGACAGGATGAAAAGAGATAACAATTATAAACACATGCATACCTAACAACAGAGCCCCAAACTATATGCAGCAAAAGTGGCAGAACTGAAAGAAGAGACAGTTCAAAATTGCTATAGACTTTCAATTTCAATTAATAGATAGGACAACTAGATAGAAGGTCAACGAAGATATGGAAGACTTGAACAACACTATAAATCAACTAAATCTAATAGACATATATAAAACATTCCACACAAAAATAGTAAAATATACATTTTTCTCAAGTGCACATGCAACATGGCCCAAGATAAAGCATGTTAAGCCACAAAGCAAATATCAATAAATTTAAAAGACTAAAATCATCCAAAGTATCTTCTCTGACACATATGGAATAAAATTACAAATCAATAACAGAAGGAAAATTAGAAAATTCACAATGGGTCAAAGAAGAAATTACAAGGGACATTAGAAAATACTTTGACATGGATAAAAACAAAAATACAACTTATCAAAATTTGTGGGACACAGTTCTTAGATTGGAAGGCTTAATAAAAGACAGCAATGCTATCCAAAGTGATCTGCAGATTCAATGCAATCCTATTAAAATTCCAAAGGCCTTTTATGCAGAAATGGAAAAAAGCAATCCTCTACTCATATGGAATTGCAAGAGGCTCCAAGCAGCCAAAATAATGTTTAAAAGGAACAAAGCAGGAGGATTCACACTTCCCTATTACACAGCTTACTACAAAGCAACAGCAATCAAGATAGCGTGGTACTGGCATAAAGAAAAACACATAAACCAGTGAAATAGAATTGAGTCAAGAAATAAACCTTCATCTATGGCCATCTGATTTTCAACAAGGGTGCCAACACTCAGTTGGAATGAATAGTCTCTCCAACAAGTGGTTCTAAGGTAACTGAATTTCTACATGTAAAAGAAGGAAGTTAGACTCCTACCTCACACAATAGAGAAAAAAATTAACCTAAAACACATCACACACCAAAATGTCAGAGCTAAAACTATAAAACTCTTAAAAGAAAACAGAGATAATTCTTCTTGACCTTGTATTTGGCAATAGATTCTCAGATATGGCACCAAAAGCATAAACAACATAACAATGAATAATGGGAGATATCTGCAAACCATATATGTGATAAGGGTCTAGTATCCAGGATATATAAATAACTTTTACAATTCAACAACAAAAAGATAATCCGATTAAAATATGAGTAAAGGATTTGAATAGACATTTCTCCATAGTAATTATACAAATGGCCAGCAAGCCCATGAAAAGATGCTCAACATCATTAGTCATTAGGGAAATACAAATCAAAACCTTAATGAGGCCAATTATACCTCAATAAATCTTGAAAAAAATATTTAAAAAGATCACAATGAAATACTACTTCAAACCAAGTTATATTTTTAAGAACAGTGAGATAAGTAGAAAATAAAAGTGCTTTTAGGTAATGATGTGGAAAAAGTGGTTTAATCACTATGGAAAAGTCTGACAATGTGGTACAATGTAGCCAATGGAATGCTGAGTCATAGAAATGATACATGCTACAATGTAGATGAACCTTAAAAATGCTAAGTGAAATAAGCCAGACACAAAAGGTCATATATTGCCTCAAAGAGGGCACCAAAAAAAGAAAATAAAAAGCCACATAGTACATAATTCCACGTAATGAAATATTCAGATAGGTAAATCCACAGAGACAGAAAACAGATTGGTGTCTTCCAGAGGGGAATAGGTAGTGATACTTAATGGATTACAGGGCTTTCTATTGGGGTGATGAAAATGTTTTGGAGCTTGAAATACATGATGGTTGCATAACACTGTGAATTATTAAATGTCACTGAATTACACGTTAAAATGGTTAATTTTATGTTATGTGAATTTCAGCTCAATTTTAAAAAAAAAACTAAGGAAATCTGAATATACTATGGACTTCAGTTAATAATCATGTACCAATTCAGTTCATTAATTGAAGCAAATGTACCATACAAATGTAAAATGTCAGAAATAGGGTAACTGGGTACATAGTTTAATGAAAACTCCCTGTACTGTCTTAAATCATAAAAGATTCACGTGTGACTACATCCAAAAATGAAGATGCCTAATATAAAAACCTAAAGCCTTCCAAAAGCGTAAAAACGTCAGCCTGAAAACTTGATAAACTATAGCAAAATTACCTTCAATCAATTTTCACTTTGAAATAAAAGCTCAATCTTAAAACGGATGAGTTGCCTTATAGGATAAATCATGTTTAAAATTTTCTTATATATTAAAACCTATTTCCATAATAGTCAAGAAGCAGAAGCAATCTAAATGTCAATCAAAAAATGAATGCATAAAGAAAATGTGGTATGTACAATACAATGGAATATTCAGCCTTAATAAAGAAGAAAATCCTGCCATATGTTACAGCATGGATAAACCTTAAGGACATTATGCTAAGTGAAATAAGCCAGTCACAAAAAGAAAAATACTATTTGATTCCACTTATATGAAGTACCTAAAGTAGTCAAACTCTTAGAAACAGAAAGTAGAACGGTGCTTGCCAAAGGGTGTGGGGAGGGAGAAAGGAGAGTTTAGTGGGTATATTGTTTCAAGGTGGCAAGATGAAAAAATTTCTAGAAATCTACTGCACAACAATATGTATATAGCTAACACTGAAAAATGGTTAAGATAGTAAATTTTATGTTGTTTTTGGCCACAACTGAAAAATAAAAAAGAATGTATAAAGGCACTGTGTTAGATTATTGTAAAAATATTCAATGCCTTTCTCTCACTGTGGGGCCCATTGAGACCAATTTAGCCATATGACTTGCTTCGGCAAAAAAAAAAAAAAAATGTGAGTGGAAATTACATATGTGACTTCTGGGCAAAAGCTTTGAAAGGCCATCACATGGTTCTACTATTTCTCTTTTCTCTATGCCTTGAGACCTACACGTCCCATTCAGGGGGTGTTCCTTCTGGGTCCCAGGTGAACAGAACAAGGAGCACATCTGCAATCAACCCTCACAGGACATACATTAGCCCTGTTTAGGCTGAGATTGAAACTGCAATTTGCTTTAGGCTAAGCCTAGTGACTCAGGCATAATATTAATAAACATGTCATGGGATAAAGATCTCGCTAATTCTTTGTTGACACTAAGACTGCCAAAAGATGTACATAATTGATGTCTTTCCCCAACCTTATAGAAGTTTCCATTATATTCCACTATATTTCCTTTAAGAAGTTTCATGAAGTTAGGAATAACAGGACCTTGACTTACTTAAGTTCAAATTAGCAAGTCAAGTCGGTGATTAATGCTGGTTATCAAATACTTTCACCTTCACCTTCTTTAGTGCGTGGCTGTGACCCTCACTAGATACATTTATATACACTTTTCAGATAAAATTGTTCACCCAGCATCAACAAAAAGGGATCTAACCATGAATAAAATTAGAGAATCTACTGTCATCATTTACTGAGCCACAATAATTGTATGGATTGTTGCTGGTTATGGTCATATCATGAATAATTATTTTAAATATTGTTTTAAAAATGCTAAACAAATAAAAACAGTATCTATGATCCATAAAAATGGCCAGTGATTCTCTTAAAAAATAGAACATGAAATCAGGGTAAAAACCATGATACAATAGCTCTTCCGTGAAAGAATTCTTTTTATAATATTTTTTTAAATACATAAAAACATTTCCTTGACTATTACAACTTGAGATAACTGATTAGTTAATTAGTATCAAAATTTCAAAATTACATAACTATTTTCTTTGTTTCTGGTAAAAAAAAACAAGCATGTTTAATAGGGAGATATATAAAAAAAACATTAACCATTTGGCTGCCTCCCAACAACTCTATAAGATCTTGTTTCAGCTACAAACCACACGTTTATATTTTTCCAGATGAGAAATGAAGAGTAAAAAGTACAACATTCTAGCCATATACAAGTAAGGCTTCACAAACTGCATTCTTTGAACTAAAAAAATTTGGCAAGGCATATAATCATCTAATGCCCTAAATCAATGTATTAAGAACATCTTTTAACCATACATATAAAAATAAGTAATGCAGTTTTAAAAGACCATTTTTATTTTGGCCTTACCAAGAAAGTGTTTCTAGGTACATTTTGACAATAATAGAGTGCTAATTCATCAGCAATCAAGTATACCTGTAGATTAAAAGAGAAGTCTTGTTGAGACTGCTTGATTTGCAAGAATAAGTTAACAAGAAATTCTAAGACATTCCAAATGATTAAACTGCCAGAAATGTTTGCATACTTCAGTAAATTTCTAAAATAGAATCTCAATACCTCCAGAAAGTAGATTAGTGATTTTGAAAGTCTTTTCTAAAATATTTCATGATAAGTGCTTTGGGTTCTCAATGTCAACAACTAACTTTAAAATTGTTTAATAGAATTTAAGTTATTTCTCAAGCCATTTAGTATAATGTATACATTTACCTAGACTTTAGAAAAAGTTCTATACAAATTTGGCATTCACATGATAACTAAAAAAACTAAAAGTCCTTGACACATTTTGATAGTAAGTAAAATTGAAATAAAGTGCTCAAACGCAACCTAGAAGAAAAATAGGTTGCAGAAGGAGGGGTGTGTACCTTGGCAAGAAAATGAGAAAATGTGTTTCTATCATTTTTCTCTTTTCGAAGTTAGATTTATATCCAAATTTTCTATGGCTCCCATATTTGCATCCTAAATCTACCTGCCATCTTGACCTAACTGCAAAACTTTCCAGGTCTTAATTTTTATTTACCTATTATGTTGTATGTACCCTGAAAAAATATCTCAATTGAGTTAAATAGGTATAGTGTGTATGTCATAAGGCTACTTGTACTAGCTTAATGTTAAAATATAATAAATCCCTAATGTTAACTTACACATAATACCATGTAGGGATTAAGAGCAAGGGCTCTGGAAGTTTCTAATCAGTTCTGCCACTTAACATATGATGTTAACTACACTTAATCTTGGGACTCTTCTTTGATGACTACTTCTCTGTCAAGTAAACAAGGTAAAATAAGGAATTAAAAACACTCAACACAGAGCACAGTGATTTGCTGTGCCAGGCAGTAAATGGTAGCTGCTATGTTAACATATAATGTTTAAATGGTGGTTAATTACTATGTACTAATCAGCTATTTGTAAGGCTGTGTGCAGTCTAGATGGTTGAAGTGTGCAGGTGATAGGAAGGGAAGGTAGGATAGACAGCTGGCAGGTTCTGAAGGGTGAATGGGTATCTGAGGCTGAGCAGAGAAGACAAATCACACAGCAAGTCCCATAGTAAAGTAACTTCATTAATGAAGTCTGAGTGGAGGGCACAAAAGCACAAAGTGGGCAGGCTTAGAATATCCTATAACAAAGGGAAACTAGACTTGCTCCCTTCCTTCCCCAAGTTATACAACCTAGAAGATAGTGCTACATGTAATTATATCTCTAGAGTTCTAAGCAATCTTGAGATGAGGAACCAAAATAAAGGTAGATTATGTATATTCTCCCCACAGACAGGGGAGGCAGTGTTGTACAGGAACTAATGAGAGCAAGCAGAAGCTGACACTGGGTGTGCAGGACTCAGATGTTAACACCTCCCTTGGAAGAGGCAGCAAACAAAGACAGCCAATCAACACAAATGTTCTCAGACTCACAGCTGTCATTGCCTCTCGCCTGCACACTGAAAAGTGGGTAGGGGGTGCATATTACTGGCACCAGCCTTTTTGCAAACTTGTCTCCCATCTTCCCAAAAAATCAGTATAATTCACCCATGATACATGTGGAGATAAAGAATGACTGGCACTTTCTCGAAGCAAAACAAAGGGGACTGAGACTCCTTACTTTTAGTCTAGAGTGTACTATCACAAATCAAATTTCCTTAAAGTTTCAGACTCCCCCTAACACTCCCTTCCCCAATAAGATGGGGAAGCTAAATTAGTGAAATTTTTAGAGCTGTAGTTGGGTTGTTCCATTGATAAAAGGACAAGTGAGAATCAATCCATCTAAGAATTTATCAGTTACAATACAAAAGACTGTGAGGAGGAAAAAAATGAAACATAAAACACCTTTTTCACTTTTACATGTTCTTCATAACTCTGAAAAGAGGTGGGCAAAGGAGAAATAAAATTCAAACTTATGCATTGTGTGAGCAACTTTTATAAAGGTTTGTGTAAAGATAGTCTGTTTAAAGCCAAAAAGAACATACCTGCAGATTTCATTACCTACATTAATCTTAGACAATCCAAAATTAGATTGTTATAATAAATGAAAAGTCTTCTACAAGTATTTGTGTAGGTATGCCTTTATGTTGTTCAACTATATTACTTAATGTTTAAGAAAAAAAAAAAAAAGACCAAGCATGTAAATGTTAACCCAGAAAAATATAGGATAACCATCCATCTTACCAATAATTAAGGGCTACCTAGTGATAGCCAACAGTAATTGGTCCCTTCACAAACTCATTCAGCACTATTATGAATATTTCTATTGCTTGTTCTTTCAAATTTTTACTGCACTAGAGCTTCAGAATCCAAGTGTGTCAAAGCACATAGTTTTATAACTTTATAGTTCTTTAATAACAATACCATTAGTAACAAAGTGTAGCAATTATCTCGGGGCTTAAACAACATGGAGTTTCAACATTTTTGCTGCTGCATGTAAAATGATCAAACTTGTTTCAATTTATAAATACAGTATTTGCAAATAAGATGCACTTAGCCACTAGGTGACTTCCTTGTTTTATCTTTGGCAAAGTGCTTATCTTATATAGCCTCTTAAATAGAACCTTAATAGTAACCTTATACTAGCACCATCCATTCATTACACATCTATTTCTTGAGCACCTTTATTCAGTATTATAGTGTGTAATGTGTTAAAGTCAAATAGTCTACCGGAGATAAATGTCCTGGCCCCTCCCGGAGTTTAGTCTATAGAGGTAAGAATATGTCGGGAAAGAGGTACCCAGAACACATGCTTCAGGACTAGTAACTATGGAAACTCAACCATAGTCCCAGCTTTTTCACTACCTATGTGACCTTGGGGAGGTCCTTTCACCAATTCCTTTAAGCCTCAGTTGCCTGATCCAAAAAATACCCGTTCGGATCAGGCAGTCACAACCATGTCAGCCCTAAACAGTATGAGAGAGGGAGCAATTCGAGGTTGGAGACAACAGCGTCCCATTCTGCTGTTCAACACCTAGAAAAGTAGTACTCGGGATGCACGAAAGGCAGCAAAGGCCCCACTTGCGCGGCGGTAGACTCCCCGCCGCCCCTTCTCACTCTTCAGCTCTCTCTTCACGGCGTCTCCAGCGGAACAGGGCCGAGGTATCTGCGGTGGTGGCGAACAAACCGTGCAGCTCCCTCCCTTCCCGCACCCAGGACAGCTCAAGGAGAGGGCCCCTTTCTCCCTCTCAGGTCAGAGAGGCCTCAGCGGTCTGTCCGGGGTTTGCAGGGCGGACTGACCCGCCTCTTCCGTGACCGCAGGCTGCGCCACCGTCCACTGCACCTGCCGGCGGGGCGTCGCCGGGCGGCGCGGCCGCCCCCGGCGGGCGTCACGTGGGCGCCTGCCCGCCTCCCCTGCGGGGCCCGGGTTTTGGCGCGCGGCAGTGACGTCAACGTCCTGTCAGCCGCCGCCGCCCCGGCGACCTCGCGTTTTAAACTCGGCCCCGCCCCGCCCCGCCCCGCCAGCAGCGTCCGCGGGCGCTGCCGGCTCCCGGCGGCGCCGTTAACCGCCAGGCAGCCCCGCGCCCCGCCCGCCCGCGCCGCTCACCTTGAGGTGGCCGCTGTCCGGGCTGCTCGCTTCCTCCTCGTCCTCACCCGCCGAGGCCGCGGGCGGGGGCGCGCCCCGGCCGCGCAGCCCCTGGAGCGGGGCGGCCGCGGCGGGCAGGGCTGCCGAGGCGGCGGCGCCCGCCGCCCCGGGGCTGAGCGTCACGTTGTGCGCGTTCTCGCCCCAGCGCCACGGGTACACCATGAAGTCGCTGAAGCCCGGACTGGTGGGGATGAGCGGCGGCGGCGGCTCCGGCTCCCCGCCGCCACCGCACGCAGGCTTGATCGGGGTCGTCCTGATGACCGACACCAGCACCCGCTTCGGGGAGTCGTGGCAGAAGATGACCGGCGGCGGCGGGGTGTCCGCCATCGGCGCCTCCACGCCCCGGATCATCGCCCGGCCCCGATCCGCAGCTGCGGCGGCCGCGGACCCCACTCCCTGCGCCCGAGGCGAGCTCTTCGCTCCACCAGCCCGCGCTGCTCCGAGTCGCTGGCTCTCAGTCCCGCGGGCTCATGGCCGGCGGACGTTTCCCGAATGCCCCGGAGCGGCCGCAGCCGGAGAAGGAGCGGAGCAGCTCGGCGGGCGCCGGGCGTCCAGGGCTGGACCCCAGCCTTGAGTCAAGCCCGCCCTTCGCTCTCTGTATTCCCCAAGGCAGGCTGCGGCGGCGGCAAGCAGCGGGCGGCCTGGCTTGCGGTGACAGGAAAGCAGGACGCACAGCCCTGAGCCCCCGAAAATAACAACCTGCCGCCGGGGTCCCTACTCCGGCTTTTCCCGCGTTACATTTCGCGCCTGGGCGGAACCAATCGCCGCGAGGTGCCTGCCGGATGGCCGCAGCGGCGAGTGACAGGTCGCGCGAGCCAATGGCCGGGCCTAGGCTGCCTTCTAGCGGGGCGGGGCGGGGCTGGGGCAGTGCGCGGGTCCTTGCCGCTGAGCCATTGGCCGCCGCGCTCGCATTTTTTTTCCGCTCGGAGAGCCAACTGCGTTCGAGACTCCAGCCGAGCGCGCGACTTCAGCGCTCGCCCGGACCGCCGGCGAGCAGCCCCGCCCCCGCCTCCCCGAGGCGAGGGGTGTCGGGGGTGGAGGAGCGTCGGGGGGCGAACGGGGGCGGGCGGCAAGAGGGCTGCTGATTGGGCAGGCGTCGCGAGGGGGCGGAGCCGAGGCGGGCGTTGGCCGGCCGCGGTGCGCGCCCACCTGCCGCGCCCGCCCGCCCTGTGCGCCTGCGGCTGTTGGGCTGCGGTTCTCGCGCGCCCAGACTTTAAAGGGCTGGGGCCTGAGCCACACCTCCTGCGCGCGGCTCCCGCCACCCTTTCTGAGGGTGAGGCTTTCCTGCTGCACGGGTTTCCAGTAGGCACCCGAAGGTGCCTGATTTCTTAATAGGCTTTGTTGAAATCGCTGTGAGTCGACCCTGTCTGTGTCCCCTCCCGGGACCTTCACCCTCCGGGGCCTCGATTTCCTACTGTGTAAAAGTGGTCTTTGAGGTACCGGCGTGCTGCCCGCGGCGCGGAGGGGACACGAACACAAACGTGCACACTCTCACATCCGGGACCCGTGCTCCTCAGTCACCCCGAGGACCCCCGCGTTCCCGCGACGGTTACCCCCCTGTCCCAGGGCCTTCCCTTCACCCCCGCGTCTGGCCCCGCATGGAGCTCCGGGCTTCCCGCAGGGTTCCGGTCATTCCAGACTCCTCTGCCGGGCTTTGCTTCGGGGACCCAACCTCGCACCACAGGCATCTGGACAATTCTGCGAGTCTGAGCCTGTCAGCCTGCCGCTGAGGGCCAGTGCGGGCCTCTGAAACGCCGCACCGCAAAGGATGAGGCCAAATGGAACGTCCAGCCTCTTACTCACTAGAATGGAAAAGAAGTGACTGTGCCTATTTTGTTCTTGGCTGTATTGCCAGAGTCAAGCCTGACTCATGGTAGGCCTTCAATAAATATTTGTTGAATAGATGGAATATCCAGTAGTTAAGCATTAGAACTTGTAATTAGATTAGGATACACCAGCTAACACACACCCATACACACACACACACATACGCACACACATACTGCTATGCCTACATTAATTTAGCCACAATTGTTTAAAAGCAGATTTAACTGATATGAATAACTCAAATACATTTTAAGTGATAAAAAGGAAACATGAAATAGTATGATTTCATTCACTTTTTTTTAAAACAGAGACAATATACATTTTTGCTTTTAGATACACAATATATCAAGATACACAAACTGATACATCAGTTGACTACAAGGAGGGCAATTATGTGGCAGGTAAACAGAAGTGAAAAGATTTCAAAAGATACAACATATAACTTTGAATCTTTTGAACACTGAACCAAATAAAAGTATCTTCAATAAAATAGTATATGGATACCATTTCCTGGAGGCCTATTATATATCTACTGATGTACATAATATGGATGGATGTTTCACTTACAATCTACTCAACAATTCTATGAGATCATTCTCCATTTTACAGATGAGAAAACGAGGCTTAGCTAAAATCACATAACTCAATCTTTTGGAAGAATGGCTCTGAAAACTGCCTAGGATTATACCCAGATCTGCTGAACAAAAGAGGCTAAAAGACTGAGTCGAATTTCTCATATTCCAAAATTTTCAGGTTTTAGGGGTTAAATTTGATGTCTTAGTAGTTGATGTGGAAAGCTGTAAGTTCACCTCTCATTTCTCTTAATTTAGTTAACATTCATTTTGTTTTACAATTTAATACCAAATGATTGTGCCATATACTTCTAATCTGTTGAAAGGGAAATGCAACCCAACTATTTTATACTTGGAGGAAAAAAAAGTATGCACTCAAGTTATGGGTTCAGCAAGATTAAATAGATTAAGTGCCAGAGATAGTTAACTGTTTAACATTCATAAAATGCCCCAGAGTGTACAATGAATCATTCAAAATCAGGACACTGACTTTCTGTTTCTAAAAATTATTCTTCGTTAACAGTAACCTGGCAACTCCACTTGTTCTCTGCTGCAAGAGAGTAAAAGACATGCCAGGAATGTGTGAAGAGAGCACAGGATGATTCCAAGAGCAAAGCTGAGGTCATGCAAGACCTACCTGTCTGGCTCCATTTTAATGAAACTAGAAATCTAAAGTGTGTGGATCATCACATCATATTCCTTGTGTTTTTGTTCTGCCCCAGACATGGTCAACAGCCTATAGTGTATCCTAACTGAAGAATACTAAAACCATTCTCGGGATACTTACTAAATGATTACAGTCGTCTCCCCAACTGTTAAAAATGTAAGCCCCTTCTGAGAAAACAATATACCTCAAACTCTCTTTTTTAAATGTATTTTAAAATTTCAAGATAAAATCTGAAAAACAAAGCAAAACTTTTTTCGCTTAGAAAATAATATCAGTAAGAGCATTTGAAGCTGCTTGTTTGCTATGAAATCCTTTATCCTAGTTAGTGTGGGAGACTGAGTTTAACATAAATCTTTTTAAATGATTTGTCTATATAGCTAAAAGTGCAGATAAAATAGCTTTGCAAATAGATGAAATATGATAAAAATATCTGATCATTTGTTTTGATATTAACAAGAAGATATTTTACTATAAAAATTTTTCAAAATAATTTTCTCAATGTTCTACTTGGCAACAGACCAGACTCAAACCTGAGTTCCAAAATGTCTCTTACAAATGACAGAAATCTAGGAGGAAATGGTTTCCCATATTATTTCAATGGAGTTTTTAAGCTCTGACAACGGGAAAGATACATTTTGCATCCAAAAGAGCCTTCTCAAAAATATTTTCCAAGAACCTTGCCCTTGAGAATTTCAAAAGAATAAGGAAACAATTTTTAGCATAAATTTGCCATATCTACTGTCGTGAATGCTCAAACATCTCATAATGAGCAATGATGGTGTTGCTACTTTTCTTAGAAATAGCTCTTTTGGTTTTAAATAGATCTAACTTGGGTTACAAATAAAAGTAAGCCTGTCAGACCAGGTTTTAGAACAAAGAATTATTAAAGGAAACAGGATGTCTAATGGACTCCAGAATCAGAATTAGAACCTGGAACTGGTCGTCATACCCTCTGGGGATACATGGTTTGTAGCCTCAGGTCCTCTCTCTACAGATGTCTTCCATTCCACTAATCTCGAACTGTTTTATCTGATCCTTACCCAATTCTAATCAAACCTCTGTATAAAAAGACCTACCTTAAAACAAACTTCAACTTCTCAATAAGTTGACCTTCCCCTCTTTGAGACACTGCCAAAGCTGTAAGAGGTGTGGTTCTCCCTTACCAATGTAAGTGATACACTCAGCCCCGTCTTAGCAACAGGTGATATTTGGGAGCCATCACTCAGCAGGGCTAACAAAACACCACTATTCTGTGAGTAGCTTTTAGTAAATTGGGCAAGTAGAAATCAAGTCGATTGAGAGCACATAATAATTTATGTTCTAACAACTAGGAGAATGAAATTGTGGCCTCCCATCCTCCATAAACAGAGTATGACCTTGGCCAGAATTTAATAAACAACTTACAAGTACTGATTTACAGCTTCAGCTAGATCAAGGGAGCAGCCAGTAAAAGATAGAGTTTATGGAATAACAATGGGATTGCTTTGTTTTCCTAGAAGATCTGTGAGGTCATAATATGAAAGAGGGGTTGGGGAATAGTACTAATTGTACTATAATGTCTAGTAAGTAATGTACAGAACAGATCCCATTGATTGAGAAGTGACTTATAAATTATGAGTCAGCAGGAAAACACTTCTTCCCCATGGGTTTACTGCACTACTTCTGAGAATTAAAATTTGTCCTTGGGAGATGGCACGATGAACATGATTATGTATCTGTATCTTTTATTTGGTACTTTGCCTGAATACTCCAGAGGATAAGATATGTTCAACTACTGGTGGACAGATAACAAGAAAACCAGGTTTTCAGTGATCTACATCAACTCTAAACCGCTTCTTGAAACAGAGCACTAAAGTGGTCCCTCACTCCCATTCCCAGCTGTTCTATGGGACTTGGAGAACCACCAACTCTTGTTCTCCAGGATCTCTTCTGTGATGTGCTATTCTAATCTAGACTGAATAACTCATACTTGAGGACTTCAACTGCTAAGAGAGAAGTTATTTTCTCTCACATAAAATTGGATGTTATTAGTAGATGAAGACATTGTGAGGGCTCCACAAAGCTATAAAAATTTCATTTCAAAATTTCCCTTTATACAAATCTATAGAGACAAAAAATAAATTAGTGATTGCCCTGGACTAAGGGTAAAAAAAAAAATGACTGCTATGAGTAGAGGAGTCTTCTGGGAGTAAAGGAAAAGCTCTATAATTGGATTGTAGCGCTGGGTGCACGATTTTGTAAATTTGTGAAAATGAGTTGTGCACTTAAAACAGAATAATTTTGTGATGTGAATTCTATACTTCAATAAAGCTTTAATACAAAACCCCAGCTTGTACTTTTCAGTTAAAAAATGCTTATTTAAAACCTTCATATTATCGAAGAAACTCTCATGTGAACATGCATTCTAGGTACTGGCCTTCAATCAAAGAAGAAATTAAGAAAAAAGTAATTCTAGAGCATTCTAGTTGAAGTGCCAAATTGATGACTTAACTGAAAATAGAATACACATTTATTTTTAAATAAATAAATAAATAAATAAATAAATAAATAAATAAATAAATAAATTCATACTCACTTTTGCTACTAGTTGTGAAATTTCTACTAATAAAGAAGATTGTCCTCAACTATGTACGTAAAATATGTTGTTAAAGCACCTCTAGAGTAAACTATTATTTTCATGATGATTTTTGGAAAACAGCTAACACCACGAGATCTTTGAAGACACATCCCTGAATTCTGACTGTAATCAAGTTCGGAAGTCCTTTTGACTTCAGACATCACAGCTGTCTGGCTGAGCTCACCCGTACCACAAAACCCTTCCTTCCTGTGTCTTGTGATTTTTTTCCCTTTTTCTCTGAAACTTAGCATCTTCGTTCATTCTGTGCTCACTGCCCCTTCTCACCTCCCTCAATTCATTCACTTCTTCAGTTTTGTTTCTTGTCTCACAACTCTCATGAGACTTGATATTCAAAAGTCAATGATGTTCCAATAGCAAAATTCAATGGCTTTCTTTAAATTTGATTCCCAATCCAATCCCCAGACATAACCTTTGTTGTCAGTTTAGTCTTTGCAGACCTTTTTAAATGCACTTAGAGCATGTGCATATAAAAATGTAAGGTCTATTTTGTAGCTTTTCTTAAAAATATAGAGATTAAATTTGCTTTCACTCTGTGACTTGATTTATCACTTAGAAAATTACATCCTAGAGATCTCTCTATGTTATACATTGAGTTTGCCTCATTCTTTATATTCATTGCCTAGTATTCCACAGTTTGTATAGTTTATTTAACAATATTATTCCATATTATTCTTCTACTGATGGGCATTTAGATCATTTACATTTTTTCTAATAGTTTAAACAATAGTGCAATGAACATTCTTAGGTATCCCTCCTTGGGTGCATGTACCCAATGGTTGCTGGGATGAAAAATTACTAGGTTGAAAGCTATAAAATTTTTTAACTGATAGATATAGTCAAACTATCTTTCTAAAATGCGGTGACAATTTATATTCTTTCCAATAGTATAATAGAGGTACTATTTCCTCACATTTACTTTTATCCTGAACATTATAAATATGTTTTACTGTTTCAAAACTGATGGCAAAAATTATTGTTATTATTTCAATTTGCATTGCCTTGGTTATGTTGCATTTGGACACCCTTTTATATTTTTGCTAGCTATTTGATTTTTTTTCTTCAGAAAAAATCAGAAAATTCTCTGTTCATATCATTGGTACATTTTCCCACTGAGTTGTTGTTTTCTCAATGATTTGTATATACTACATATTTAACTATTGTTCATTGTAAATTATGTAAATATTTGCTTCTGATTTGTTACTTATTTTTCTTTTTTCTTTTTGTGAAGTTTATTGGGGTAACATTGGTTAATACGATTATATAATATTCAAGTGTACATTAACATTTCACATCTATATATTCTATTGTGTGATTACCACCCAAAGTCCAAATTCCTTCAGCTACCATTTTGATCCCCTTTACCCACTTCACCCTCCCCAATCCCTCCTCTGTATTTAATTCCTTTTACTCTGCCTATCCCTTCCCTCCTCCCCCACACCTATCCTCTGGTGACCACTCGTCCATTGTCAATGTCCCTGAGTCTCTGTTCATCCAGTTCATCTGTTGCTTTTAGGTTTATATCCCACATATAAGTGATATCATGTGATTTTCAACTTTTTCTGTCTGGCTTATTTCGCTTAGCATGATTATCTCAAGGTTCATCCAGGTTGTCACAAATGGCAGTATTTCATCTCTTCTAAGAAGCCAAACATCTATCATAGGACGCTTCAGTTGCTTCCATGTCCTGGCCATGTGAATGGTGCTGCTCTGAACATCTGTGTGCAAATGCCTTTTCGGATACGGGTTTTTAAGTCTTTGGGGTAAATGCCCAGTAGAGGGATCGCTAGATCATATGGTAGATCAATTCTTAGTTTTTTGAGGAACCTCCATACTATTTTCCATAGTGGTTGTACCCATTTGCAGTCCCACCAGTAGTATATGAGGGTTCCTTTTTCTCTGCATTCTCTCTAACACTTGTTATTACTTGGCCTGTTGATAACAGCTATTCTAACAGGTATGAGATGGTATCTCATTGTGGTTTTGATTTATATTTCCCTAATAGCTAGTGATGTTGAGCATCTTTTCATATATTTGTTGGCCATTTGTATGTCTTCTAGGGAGAAGTGTCTGTTCAGGTCCTCTGCCCATTTTTTGATTGGATCGTTTGTTTTGTTGTTGTTATTGAGTCTTATGTGTTATTTTATATTTAGATATGAGGCCCTTATCAGAGGTGTTGCTTGCAAATATATTTTCCCATTCAGATGGTTGTCTCTTTACCTTGTTGACAGTTTGTTTTGCTGAGCTTTTTAGTTTGGTGTAATCCCATTCATTTATTTTGGCTTTTACTTTCCTTGCTTTTGAGGTCAAATTTATAACATCCTCTTTAAGTCCAAGGTCCTTGAGTTTAGTTTCTATGTTTTCTTCTATGCATTTTATTGTTTCAGGTCTTATATTCAGATCCTTAATCCATTTTGAGTTAATTTTGGTGTGTGGTGACAGACAACAGTCTAGTTTCATTCCTTTGCAGGTAGCTTTCCAGTTTTGCATTGGGTTTATTCTATTCCATGTTATATCTGTCTATTCTTTGTTTTGTCTTTTTTTGGATTTCTATTTTTATTCTATTGGACTTAGTGCCACTCTTTAGACCTGGGCACTTGAGTCTCTGCCCTAGGCCCCTAGCTTTATAGACCTGTGTTCTGGGTTTCCTATAACCAAACTCCTTCCCAGAGGGTAAAGAGTTCATGGGTGTGGATACAAGCAAGAGTGAAGAGTCAGCCTCTACTGTCATCGCTGTTTGGGTGTGTAAGTGCCCTCCTGTAGTACCTAGGCTGGTACCCAGTACCAGATTTTGAAATATGCTGAAAGAAATGTTCTCCAGTGCAGGCTACACACCCACAACAGACATTTTGTAACAAGAAGACTACTATTTCATACAAATAAAATGGACTTGTACATTTTGGCCCATGTGCACAACATAAAAAGGTAGTCTTCCCTCATGGGAGTACAGTAAAAATTTTTTTGTCTGACTTGAGAAACCAGATACAAATTACAGTCTAATAACAGTAGGGATAACCTGATAATCTCAGCTTATGATTGCCATATTCATACTAACATAGGAACATGAGAGATCCAGAATTCTCACATGAGAGGGTTTTAGAGTGGCAGTCTTGGTTAGAAGGCAGTGCCAGCGGACTTGCCTTGACACTATTGTTCATAGCAAACATGACATTTTTACTTAGAGTGTATGTTACATACCAATACAAAATAGCAAACAAAATTTACATAAAATTAAAGCAGTTTCAATTATTTATACGAATAGATTTTACTGTCATTACCACTGGAATTGCTTTTGGGGACACAGGTGGTGATTTGGGGGTTGGGGGGCTAACCTATCCTCTAAGCACTCCTCAACACCCATTGTCAGCAAGCATTAGGAGACAGGGCACTTTTACCCTTTTGCATAATCTCTACCATGATTGAGTGACTATGAGGTAATAATATTGATTCTCTCACACTCCACACAAGACATAAGCTTCTATTGTAGACCCACATGATGAATTATCGCTGGATTTGGAAGCAAGTTGAAAATGACATGTGGCTAAACACTAAATAATACTAATTTGTCTTGTTAGAATAAAATCTCAAGCAGATTTAAATGAAGCAGATTAATGAGGGCAGCTGATTAATAATGCTTTCAATAAGCACTTCAATCTTGTGAGAGGTTATTGAACTGACTCGAGTTGGCTGACTTTTTTGTCACACCAAGAATTTGTGGGTTTGTTGGATGCCCTAGTTGTAAGCTTCTGCCAAAGTTGTTAATATTTAGTGTTTCTATTGAAACCTTCTGCTGTGGCATTTCATCTTAATTATTGTCATTTAATTAAGGTAAGTAAGCACAAATTCACTTTTGGTTTAAGTTCTATTCCTCTTCACTTCTTTGTGTCAGAGATTAACTTCGGAGAAAGGTGTCAGTACAGTTATCACTGATTTTTTTTTTTTAACTTTTTATTCAGAGCTTACTTTTTGGACTTAGAGAAAATAGTACAGAGTTTCCATATGCCCTTCAGTCAGCTTTCTCTAATACTGTCGCCACAGCCAACGATTAAATCTAGGGAATTAACATTAGGGCAATATTGTTAACTAAGCTACAGTTCTTACTCAAATCTCACCAAAATTCTATTTAGAATAACACAGATCACAGGTTTTTATTTGTCTTTACTTTACTTTCCAGTCAGTAAAACTTTTTCAGTGTTTCTTTGTCTTTCATAATGCTGACCCTTTTGAAGAGAATTTATTGATTACATTGTTGAACTTAGATTTATGACTCACTTTTTTCACTTAGCATGTTTGAAAATTTATCCATGTTAAAATGTAAATCAATTTTTTATTTCTTTTCATGACTGATCAAAATTTTATTGCATGGACAAATATTACATGTTGTTTATTTGTTTATCAATTCATGCACATTTGGATTGTTTACACTTGTTGTCTATTATGAAAAGTGATGATGCGAACATTCAAGTGCAAGTTTTTATGTAGGTGTATGTTTTTATTTCTCTTGAGTAATACCTAGATGTAGAACTGCTCAGTCATATGGCAACTGTAGTTTTAACTTTTTGAAGAACTTCCAAGTTGTTTTCTAAAGCAACCACACTGTTTACACTCCCATAGTAATGTATGAAGGTTCTGATTTCTTCATATCCTCACTAACATTTGCTATTATTTTTTCTATTACAGTCATCCTAATGGGTATGAGGCCCTTCATTTTTTTAAGAGTTTTTTATATTATAGAATATTGGCTTTTTGTCTATGATATATATGCTCTGAATATTTTCTCCCAGATTTTCAGTTGTTTTTTGACTTGATTCAGGAAATTTTTGTCACAGAAATTTATTAGAAATTTTATCTTTACCTTAGTGACTTGAGATGTCACCTTTGTCACATACTGTCTCAATAGGTATTTAGGTCTAATTCTAACTTTACATTCTACTCTACCGGTCCATTTCATTCATCAGTACTACACTGTTTTAATTATAGTGACTTCATTTTAATTATAGTGATTTTTATGTATTAATACTTAGAAAAGCTAATCCCCACATGGTATTTATTTTTCAATGTTTTCTTGGTTATTCCTGCATGTTTGTTTTTTTATATGAACTTTAGTATCAACTTTTCTGACTCTACAAAATGGCTCATTGGTATTTTTATTGAAATTGAATTAAATTTACAAATTAATTTAGTGAGAATTTATATCTTTATAATGTTCAGTCATCCCATCCAAGAACAAGGGATGTTTTTCTGTTATTTTCAAGTCATTTTCATATCAGTAGTATTTTAACATTTCCTCCTATAGCCATTACATATTTTTATATTAATACTTTTTATTTTTCAATTACTCACATTTTTTTTTGTTAAATTTAATCCTAAATACTTAATCTTGTTTGTTGCCATAGGAAATGAGATTCTCTCTAACATTACGTCTTCTGTTTATTGTTTGTGTATGTAAAGGCTATTGATTTTTGTATGTCAATGTTATGCCCTGCTACTTCACTGAATTCTGTTATTGTTTAAATTAATTTCATCATTGATTTCTCTGGAGGTTTCCAGGTATACTATCATATCATCTGAAATATGGTTTTACTTTTTTACCCATTCTAATGCCTCTGATTGATTTCTCTTGTTTAATTGTACAGGTTAATACCTCTAGTACAATGTTGAATAGTAGTAGACAGTGCACATCCTTACCTTGTTTTCAATCATAGGAAAATTGCCTATAGTGTTTTTCAATTAAATAAGAAACTAGTTTCAGTAGTAAACATATATTTATATATATATATATTCTATTATGTTAATATATATTATATATATTCTATTATGTTAAAAAGCTATTATTTAATTCCTATCTTTTTGAGTGTTTTGTGATGAGTATGTGTTGATTTATTCAAAGTTTTTCTCAGCTTCTATGGTAATAACAATATTTTTCTTAGATTTATTAATATAGTATATGACATTAATTTATTTCCAAATATTAAGCCAGATTTGCATTTCTGGAATAAATCCTACTTGGTTTTGGAATGTTATTTTCTTAATGTGGTATCGAATTCTTTTTGATAATATTTTGTTTAGAATTTTTGTATCAATATTCATGAATGATATTAGCCAATAGTTTATTTTTCTTTGTACTGTATGAAGTTTAGAAATCAGTGTTACGCTTGCTTCTTAAAAGGAATTAGGAAGTTTCCTTTCTTTTTAATACTTGAAACTAATGGTTTGATAGAATTCCCTTGTGAAAACATATGGGCCTTGTGCTTTCTCTTGGAGTACTTAATAATTTTCTGTTCTATGGAAATTAGTCTCTTTAACCTTTCTAACTCTAATGGGTTTGATATTGCTAATCTGAATTTCACTAGGAAATTATCAATTTGCTCTAGGTTTTAAAATATATTTATATAGAAGTCCACAAATAGTCTTGTATGGTTTATAATTTTTTTTGCCTCAATGGTTATTCTCCCCCATTGATATTCACTTATAGTGTGTTTGAAGAGAAAGGTGATATAATGGGTGAAGATATGAAAAGAGAATTTCTTCCTTTTTTTGGTATAATTCTTTTCTAGTGGAAATATTCATATATAACTTACATAAATTTTTAAAAGCAGTATGAACAAAAGAATAAGGCCCAAAAAAGACACACACACACAAACACACACACAGAGGGGTGGTATCTAACTGGTGTCTACTATATGGGGTATATGGCTCAATCATACTCCATGATATAAATTAACATGTTAACATACAATTTGAGTCAGCCAATTCTTCCAGAAATTACATTTGTGTCTAAGACACATTTTGGAAATAATTACATTATTAGTTAAATGAGTACATTTTAATTTGCATGCTGCCCTACCCCATCCCAGGTGCTCAAAAGTTGATGACTGATTATCACTTCGACATAATTATAACACCTTACATTATCACGTTGCAAGGCACTGCTACATATTTTATTTCTCCATCACAATATCTGTATTAAGTAGACATTTCTACAGCTGAAAAAAAATCTCAAAAAGATTTAGTGGCTTTGTTCAGGCCATCTGGCTCACACAGAGTTGGGTTAGGACTGGCACCAATTCCACTCCTCTTCCCTTTATGCCTTTACTCAGTGCTCAGCACAGCCCAACTACTAGCTCCAGGCAGTATTTTAATGGTATGCCTCATCACAGTGTTTGCTAAACGATAATGTCAATAGCAGAAATGTTATATAGGCAAAACAATTTAGAGATTGTGCTTTTAAATGCTCACTCAGCCTTAAGAGGGTAATTATGCAATAACTTAGGAAACTCAGCCTCTTTAAGAGATTTACAATAATGGCAGAAATGATCTTTGATGCTTAGCAAAAGAATAAAGTGTACTGTATTGCTGAGCATTTCTATTTAGCAAAAAGCAAGTGTTTAGACATTCCACTCTCATTCATTCAACAAATATTTATTAAGTGCCAGGTATGTGCCAATCACTGTTCTCAGCATTGAGGATACCAAAAGCAAATTCTTTGTTCTCAAGTACTTCATACTCTAGTGGAGGGAGACAGATGACAAACAAATGAACATATACAGAGGAAAGTGCATGGAGGAAGATAAAATGGGAAATGGGACTTTAATCAGGTGATCAGATAAGTCTACCTGATAAGGAGACATCTGAGCAGGATGGAAGAGAATTTAGGGAGTGGGCTATATTGGGGAAACCTAGCTCCAAGCATAGGAAACAACAAGTATAAAGGCCCTGGGACAGGAGAGAAAATTCTCTCTGTCATACTTACAAGTGTAGAAGAGAAAGCAAGTTCTCATCCATAGAGGGCTGCCAGAGCTCCAGAGCTCAACATTTTTCTCAAGATTAGAGAATTAGTGTGAACAGTGTCTTGTATTTACATGATTGCTTTTATTAAAAAAAAAAAAAAAACGTTTCTAATAAACAGAAAAACTTGCTATGCCTTTGTTGCCTAGACAATGTCATATATTTTTAAAAAGAAAATACCGACCATTTTATTTATTCCTCTATTTTTATCATCATGGCTTCACTGTTTTTTTTTTTAATAAATTGTATTTTTACCTAAAGAATGTACTCCAGATACACACCATGAGGCTCTAGAAAAACTTAATTGACCAGGGACGATGACCAGAAGAGATATCTTTAAACCTGATCACTCGTTGAGCTAAACTGCCTTTGTTGTTACAGAAACCACACTTCTTACTCAGGATGTTCACCTACAATTCTCTTATTTTTTTCTCTATGCTAGGGAAATATCCTGGATATTTGGTGTCTCTGTGACTCACCTCACAGCCTAATGATCTCCAAACTCCAAACCCCAAACTCAATGATTTAAAACAACAACCATGCTATTATCTTATGATTTTGTGGGTTGACTGAACTTTATTGGGCAGTTCTTCTGCTGGTCTTGCTCAGTGTGTGTCAGGCAGTTGCATCACATGGTAGGTGGGTTTAAAGCTATCTTGAAACTTTCCAGTAGTGTAGGAATGAGTCTTTCTCCTTCCCCATCAAATCTTAGGGCTTCTCCTCTTTATGTGGCCTTTCCACATGACTGTTTGGGCTTTCTCACAATATGGCAGCTAGCTTCCAAGAAAAAAAAAAAAAAAAAAGGAAGCTTCCATTTCTCTTAAAGGCAAGGTCCTGAATTCACACAGCCTCATTTCCACTTCATTCTATTAGTTAGCAGAGTCACAGTCAGTCCAGATTCAATGAGGGAGGGGACTGAACATTTACATGAATACGGAAAGTGAAGTTCATTGTAAGCCGTCTTCTCACCCATTCATAGTGTAACAAATGTATCACTCTGGAGGGGGATTTGAACAGTAGGAGAAGATATGCTTGGGGTAGGGAAGGGAGTATATGGGAAACCTTTGTACCTTCTGCTCAATTTTGCTGTTAATCTAAAGTTGTTCCGAAAAATAAAGTCTATTAAATATTTTTAAAATACCAAAAAAAATGCCAGTTGTTAATAATAATTTTGTGGGAATGGGGAGGTAGAAGAGCAAATTATGAGAATTTTTCTATCACATATTTTGGTGATGTTTGGTTTCATTTTAATTTTTAATGTGTATAGACTTTTAATCAGAAAAAAATATGGTATATATGAGAAAACAAAAGTAAGGGATGATCAACTCCTCTGGGATGAATAATGAAAGATAATGGTGGGGGAATCTACAAATGTGTACTTCTGTTTCATGTCAGGCCTGACATAGCTGATGCTCTATATTAGTTGGCAAAAGTCTTCACTGCTTATTAATAGTCTCAGCCAGCGCAACGAGGCAATTAGCTGGCTGAGAAAGGGCCCTTCTATTGCCACCTCTGAGAAAAATGAATCTGGGCCATTTAATTTTTTTTTTTTTTTTTTGCTAGCAGATGTAAAGCTCTGATAATAATGGCTGTTGGAAGGACACTGGAACAGAAAATGTTTCTCTTTCTAGTTCTGTGGTGGATGGTAGGATTGTAGGCAGGCCACTGCAGAACATGCATTTTTCTCCATTGCTAACTCCAAGTGGTTGTTTCTCTACTGCTTGCTAGGCTTCTGGTGTTTCCATCTGTCAGTACGGGTAGTAGCAAGATAGCCAGAAGCCCCAGAATGCACAGGCCTGTGTCCCAGCCAGGTGGCTATTCCTGGCACCCTCTTCTCTGCCCCTTGTGTGCACACACCAGGGCCCTTTGGGACTAGGTATCTAGTGGGCCAGCCATGTGAACTTGTTCCTTGCAGTGTCTAGAGTCTCCCCAGCCCAAGCCACCTGTAGAAGAATACTGAGTTCATGCAGAGCAAGATCTCCCCAGATTCTGGTTCCAGCAGTGTCAACAGCAGCACTGAATTCTCTTGATGCACTCTTCCCACCCCCTAATTAGCCTTGATTTGCCTGATCTCTGGAGGGCTACTCTTGCTTTCCTAGTGATTTTGGACCATCTCTGCCCTGACAACCCAGCAAACTTTTCCACCATCCAGTGGGACTGTAAACACACCTTCCTCAAGAAAGTCTGAAATCCCTTCCAACTTTGTTGTTCCTTGGGTACCTTCACTCAGTTCTAAGGTACCTTTAGGATTCTTTTTCTATCTTCCTAGTTACTCTCCTGTCATGGTTTAAGAATTCTCTAAATTAAGCTTCCCCTGTTTTACTGTGTGTTTCTGTCTTCTGATTGTACCCAAACTGATATATAAAAAATTAGTGTACAATGGAATATTTTGTGGCCAGTAGAATAAGGACATAGATGTAGTTATTGACACAGAACTATGTCTATGAAATCATTAAGTGAAAAAAAGTAGATATGTAAATTTATACATGTGTTTACATGCACGAAGAAGACTAGAAAGATGCTTAGAATGTGTGCTGGCAAGTGGTTATTTCTGGGTGGTGAGATTTCAGATAAGTTTTACTTTCTTTGTGCTTTTCATAGTTTTAACTTCTTTTGTTGAGTATGTATAATTTCACCCAAAGCAATAAAGTTAATTCCTCTCAACATTCAAAAAACTGGGACACACTCTGGGTTTAAAAGATAAAAGTCTAAACTCTTTACTACACCACACAAAGTAATTCAAGGTCTGTCTCCTCCCTACTGGTGTAGCCCTATATTTTGCCACTCTACACAGAAATTCTTTCTGATCTTAAGCTCCCAATTTCATATCTATGGGCTCATGTAGCTCTCCCTGGAATGGCTCAATCATTCATCAAAGCTTCCCTCCTTTCTGAAGCCTTTCCTAATTCATTCCCCTTAACCTTGTATTAAGGTGTAAGTTCATCAAAGAGCAATGGAAGAAGTGGTCTGAGCCCCTGCTGGTGCAGGATCTCTGTTCTTCTTTGGGGGTCAGGCAATCTTCACTGTGTGCCATGATCCCAGGTTGAGCACTTCAAATGTACCAGCTTCTAGCTAACACTAAACATGTCAGTGACAAAAGACAGTCTTCCAACAGATGACCCTGACAGATCCAATTGCTGGTTTGTACTTTTACTTTAGCTTAGTTCTGCTCAAATTTCTCTGTGCATGGATGTTCCTAGGGAAGTGCAGACACAAATATTGTAAAGTGCAGAGTCTGATTCAGGAGCTCTGGGGTGGGCCTGAGAGTGTGCATTACTCACAAGCTGCTGGGTGATGTGTAGCTGCTGGTCCTGTATCATTCTTAGAGAGTGAGGTGTTCGCTTCTTTTAAAATACATTTCTAAAATATAATCCAAGCAGAAGAGTAGCCGTATTTCAGCATCTTAATTCAACCTTAGTATGGACACAATATAGCTTTCACCTTGCAAAATGATACTTTGAGGGGGTGAGGGTCTAAGTATATCATTTCCTCTCACTAGCACCTCAGTAGGCATTCCCGCATATCATTGCTATTAGTGATATAATTACGGACTTCTTCTTAGTTCCCTTGTAGGGCTTAGGTGAAAAGTCATGTCCTCCACCTGTTTGCACAGCTCTTAAGGAGAGAGACTACATCCTGCTCACATCCAAGCTGTTAGCTAATGCTTAGCAGGAAAGCATAATGGTGAGGATGCAGACTCAAGCCAGACTGCCCACATTCATGATACTAGCTCTACCACTTACTGAGGCACTCATTTCACTGTAAGATGGAGGCAGCAGACACATCTGCCTCCTCAGGTTGTTGTAGGGATTAAATTAACAGATAGAAAATGCTTAGAATGATGACTAGCACCTAGTAAGCACAGTATAAAATTTAGCTATTATTATCAGCAAATGTGTAGAATAATGACTCAGAAAAAAGAAATAGTGTCACATCTATTTGATCATACATGTATTAATTTTCACACATTAATTTGTTCCATTTTTACATTATTTTTAACACATGCAAAATTATTTGTCAGGGGCACGTGTATACAAACAAGAAATTCATTCATTCACGTAACAAATATTTCTGAATGAAGCACCTTCTCAGATACTGAAGATGAGACCAGAAAAAGGGAAGGAAGGGATAATAAAATTAGATATGATTTCTGGCCTTAAGGAAGAGAAATACAGAGAAAGAATTATAATGTAGAGCACATCAGTTCAATAGTGCAAAAGGCGTACCAATATCAGGCTAATCACCACCTGCAGGAAATTCCGTGTATTACCTGCCCAGCCCTCTCTTCATTTCTGCTGGTGTTGGAAAACTTATTTTCCGGTGTTCAGGAGGTTGACTCCAATCAGACTACAGCTTGCCCTGGTGATCTGGCCCTGGCTGGTCAGAGAAGTAAATATCCTTCACTTTAGCAATTAGTTCAAGGTGTGCACATGACCCAAGACAGGCCTGCAATTCAACACTGGGACACCTGTGCCAGTGTTAACAGTAAAGTCCTCTTTCTTTCCCTACTGGGCTTACAACTGTATGCCTTTAAACATGGTACTACTGGGACCATCTATGGAGAAAAAACTGATAAAAGGGAAGCCAGTACAGAAGAAAATAAAGCTTGGAGGGTGGGGCAGAAAGAGTTCAGATTTTGACATGGTTTCTTCCCAATCCAGCTATGACTGATTCATTATTGGACCTTTTACTTGAGTCAACAAAGTTTTACTTATTCCAGGTGGGTTTTCTGTTGCTCACAACCAGGAGGATCCAGAATAAACATGGAACTAAATTCCAAATTACTTTTTTCAGCATTGATGATGATCAAGATCAAAATTTTAATAACAAGAACTTTGAAAGAATAAAAAACTGTTCTATTGGCACAGTGCTCTGAGGATATAAAGCACTGTGCTAGCCAGTCACATTTCACCATCAGAAAAAACCTTGATGACACTGAGAATACAAATATTAGTAGGCTGGTTATGGGTCCCTTCCAGATTTAAATATTCTGTATCTGGTCATAACTGGATTTGGGCTTGCTAGAAGTTCTTCTATAGCATCTTGATTGTTAATGGTTTATGGTTCTGCAACTCTTAACTTTGAGACTATGTACTTGCTTTATTCATTTGCTGTGGGAACAATTTGAATTTACTTGTAACAATTAGATCTGGAACTATAACTTCAGTGATCTTATTACAAGTGACTCAGCTGACATAAAGGACAGATGAGATACTCTTAGACGTAGGAAAAATATTTTTGTTTATATATTATGCAAGTAAAAACAATTGTAAAAAATACGATTTTTAAAAATCTTTTTCAATTTATTTCTTCAGTTTTATCTTCATATCAAATGTATGAGGAGCACAAAACCAATTATAATCATCCTAATTTTATAGAGGAGAAAAGTTAAGCAAGAGATGGCAGTAATTCAGTTGCAAAACAGAGTATACAGAATACAGCTCTTTGGTGATTCACAAAAACTCACACCTTTTGCAGCCTTTCTTTCCCCTCCTTTTAGGCCCTCATCCAAGTGTTGCTTCTTTCATGTAATTAAAAATAATAAAGCTACATGTTTTTAAAATTTTCAATTGATGTGTGCATGTCAGTCAATCTGTAAGATTTTAGTGTATTTTATTATTCTTAATGGAATTCATACATTAAATAACTCAAGGTAATTCACATTTCATATGTAAACTTGACTGCATTTCCACGGGAGCCAATAATTAAATGGCTAAGAAAGGGCTGGTGGTATTATTCAGTACTCATGTCTCACTGCTTTTTTGGTATGCCTTATTATGTAACCTTTATAAATGTGTGTGAATGGCTTTCGTGTTTTTTGTTTGTTTGTTTTTTGGTATTATAATTACTAAAGATAGTTTTTATACCTTGGATTATTAGAAAGATCTGTCTGTTAAACTGACCACATTAAACATAATGTCGCAAGTAACTCATGCTAATGTGGTGAAGTTGCATTTTAGGAATGCATTAATAGATGCAATCTCTCAGCAGAAATATGGCCAGGAAAAAATGTGGGGCTGCTTAATAAGTTATCATCAGTAAGTTCTATGTTAATCAATAGCTGCATAAGAGCTAATACCAGTTAGAGGCTATGCATCTCTATTTCAGTGGTCCTTAAGGTGTTCTTAAACCTGAAACAACCAGGATTGGTTGATTAACAACTGTTTTAGGAAGTTATGATTTGAAAATTAGGATGGAGTGCTCACAGGGCATGTCTTAAGAATGTGCTGTGGTTTGCTATGTCGGTAAAAAATAGGAGGAAAACAGGGAAGGGGAATGTCGCCAGAACTCCAGTAAGAAAATGACAGGCACTTTTCCCAAGTGGTAATGGTTCCTTGGTGTTGTGACTTGGTGATGGCAGCTTAAAGATGCCAGAGACAAATTTGGCTTGAAGCAGTGCTTCTCAATGTGTGGTCTCTTGTGCCTGTGGTGATTCAGGTGCATGAAGAATTTTTGAAAATTTCATTCACTTCATAATAATGTAGTCTTATGACTCTACCTAGTCCAAAGCCTGATTCAAAATGGTGATAATATTAGTAATGTTGATAATAACTTATATTGAGGATTCACTTGGTGCCAGGTATGGTGCTGAACACTTCATATGCATTATCTGACCCAGTCCTCACAATAACTCTCTGAAGAAGGTATTTATTTATTTATTTTTTTATTTTACAGAAGAGAAAACTGAGACAAAATAATAAGGAATGTGCCCAAGGTTACAAAGTTAATTAGTTGCTGAGCCAGGATTCAAATCATGGTCTAACTCCAAAACAGATGTTTCCTAAAAATATCATGGTAAAATACACAAAATTTACTTTTTAAATTATTTTAATGTGTACAATTCAGTGGTATTTAGTATATTCACATTTTTTTGTGCAACCAACACCACTATGTAGTTCCAGAAAATTTTCATCATCCTAAAAGGCAACCTCATGCCAATTAAGCTCCCCATCACATTTCTCCTGGACTCCTGGCAACCACAAATCCAGGCAAATCTGTTTCCTGTCTCTATGGATTTGCCTATTCTGGAAATTTAATGTAAATGGCATTGGACAATATTTGTGTCTGGCTTCTTATACTTAGCATAATGTTTTCAAGGTTCGTCCATGTTGTAGCAGTTATCAGTAAATACTTCATTCCTTTTTAGACCCAAATATCAATCCATTGTGCTACATTTTATTTACACATTCATCAGTTGATCCACATTTGGTTCTTATGAGTAGTACTGCTATGAATATTCAGGTACAAGTTTTTTTAACACCTGCTCTCAATTCTTCTGAGTAAAAAATAATGGCTTTTTATTTTAATTTTTATTTCTGCTGACTCCAAGGAGATAACCATTTATCTTAAAATATTCAGACATTCAACAAATATTTGAAAACCTACTGCACAGCCACCTAGAATGCTAAGCACTGGGAATATAAATTGCAAAGAATAAGACAGACATCATCCCTGTCATCCTCAGAAATGACAGAAAAATGAATAAGTAAATAAAACAAAATACAGAGCTGGTAGCAGTTAAGATTTAGGGTTCCTCTTCTATTTGCTATTAAAGTAAAAGCTGGCAATGATATACATGAGCAAGATGCTCTAAAATGATGCTTTTGTATGTACAGCTAAGAGTCGCTTAAACAATAATGGTGTTTATCATCTTATGTAATAATAAGTCTGAGGTAGGGAGGTTCTCAAGTGGGGTAAATCAGTAGCTCAGGAACTAGGTTTCCTCCATCCTTCAGCTCTGCCATCCTCATTGTCACAATAAGGAATGACAACTCTACACATCATGTTCTCCTCCCATAATAAGGACAAAAGAACAGGAGTGGGAAGATAGTAGATCCCTTCCAATTCCTTTATAGAGACAAGAAAAACGTTAGGAGAAATTTTTCCGAATACTTCCCCTCGGGTCTATTATGCCAGATTTGCACCTGAAGCCTATTCCTACACCAATTGTTGGCAAGAGAATGAAATTCCGATACATGGTTTAGGATTAATCAGCTCTGAGGATGGAAATGTGCTCAGCTTCCTCTGGGGCATACGGTCACCTGATGCCCTAACAAAATACAGGTTCTGTGGAAACAAATTCTGAGCTCTAGGCCTCAATTGAATGTCTCAAAACAAAAACAAAATCCCAAACCTCAACATGTCTAAGACTGAACTCATGATTCTCATTAAAGTGGTCTCTTTCAATGTTTTGTAAATAGCACTATTCCATCTGTACCATCCAGAAGAATTGGAGTCATCATACCCTCCTTTTTTCCCCCTACTCATCCATAACTAATGTATCACTAAGTCCTGTTCATAAAATTTGCAAAATAGCTCTTGAATCTACTGCTCTCTTCACCTCCATTGCTCCATTCTAGTCCAAGTCACTATCATTAGCTATTCCCTGAAGCTCTGCAACAGACTTTTGCTTGGTCTCCTTGCATCGATTTTGACCTCCTTTCAAGTCCTTCACATTGCAGCCAGAGTAAGATTTTCGAATACAGACTTAGGCCTAAAATTTGCTTACACTGCTACTAGACTGAAGGCCAAATCAGACCCTCCCCCAACCCTTTGAAATACAGTTCACTGGTTTGCTTTGAACTTGTAGGAGGGCTGCGCTCCATCCCACCTCAAGACTTCAGCATTTGCCATTGCTCCTGCTCCGTGTGAGATCTTAGCTCAACCGTGATTTCCTAGGGCAAGCTTCCTAATTAGGGCAGGTCTCTTCGCTATCTCTTAGGGAGGTCTGTGCCTTTCCTTCAGGACACCTTTCTGTACACATACTGTAAGGTCCAGGAAAACACAAAGCTAGTATCTCTTACAACATAATGCCTGGCACATACCAATGTACGTGCCTAACTGAATTTGTAAACTTCAAGGAAGAGTGGCCGATAATAAATGTGGATCCAGTCCCAGAGAGACCACAAGTTGCCAGCCGGTACCCACCAGCCCGGCCGCCCCGCCTGGACCACAAAGCTTACTACTTCGTCCAGTAGCTCCGCCCCTCCTCGAGTCGGGGGCGGGACATGGAGGTCGCGTGACGTGACAGCAGCCGGCCGCTGATTGGGCTTCCAGCCGCGCTGCTCGGGAAAGGGGCGTGTCCACACGTTCTGATTGGCTGTCGGGCGGCGGCGGGGCGGTGGCGTTGCGGGGGCCGGCGCCGGGCCGGAGGGGACCTGGCCGGGCAGGGAGGGCGGCATCGGCGGGCGGGATGGGTCCTCGCCGCCGGCTTCGCTGAGACTCGCTCGCGTGGGCTGCCCGCGGCGGCATGAAGGGCGCCGTGGGGAGTCCCGTGGCCGCGGCCGCCGCAGGCGCCGCGATGCAGGAGAGTTTCGGCTGCGTCGTGGCCAACCGCTTCCACCAGCTGCTGGACGACGAGTCGGACCCTTTCGACATCCTGCGCGAGGCCGAGCGCCGGCGCCAGCAGCAGCTGCAGCGCAAGAGGCGCGATGAGGCGGCGGCGGCGGCGGCGGCGGCCGGGGCCGGCAGCCGCGGCGGCAGGAGCCCGGCCGGGGCCTCGGGCCACAGACCCGGCGCTGGCGGCGGCCGGAGGGAGTCCCAGAAGGAACGGAAGGGTCCCCCGGCCCCTGGCGCCCAGCAGACGGACAGTCCTGGGGGCGGCCCGCAGCCCTCCGGTACGCGCGCCGGGCCGGGCAGCTGGGCGCCCCCGGGGCGGCGTGGTGGGCGGGAGGAGGAGGAGGGTGGGGTCCCCGGGCTCACTCTTCCTCAGCCTCCCCACGCCCCCCACCGGGAGACTGGGGCCTTTGGAACCAGCTCCAGAAAGGGGAGGGGTCCATGGGAAGAGTCGGGCTAAGCTGAGCATCCTTGTGGGAGAAGGAAGTAGGAAAGGGGACGAGGCGGGGTGCGGGGGGCGGTTCACGGCCTTCTCGTCTTTCCCAGCCCCTTCTGGGGGGTAGGTGTGCAGATTTGGAGTGAGGGTCCCCAAACCCTGGAACTGAGCCTTTACAAGTTGGGCAAAGTTGAGGGATGTTGCTGGGGGTGGTGTGTGGGGGGAAAACTGGGGCCGCTACTCTAGAGCTAACTGGGACCGTCTCTGTTCTCCAGCCCAACCTCTGCAAGATCCAGGTCGAGACAGAAAAAGGCGTGATGCTAGGGGCGCCGTTCTTAGGGAGGGTGGGAGGGGTAGGGAGCACCCTGACCGTGGGGTGATGGCAAGGGCCCGGGGTGTGAAGAATCGCCAGGCTGAGGGGCTCAGGCCTCTGTGATGGAGGGAAGGCCTGGGCGACCACAGGGGCGGGCTGTGACGTCGGCCGCGCGCGGAATGCGGCGGGGTGGACGCGGGGTCCCAGGCGCCTTCCACGCTCTGTGCCTTCAACCCCATCCTCTTACCGTAGTTAGCTTCCAACAGTCAGCCAGTATCCTGTTTCAGTACAGCGTGTGGTATTGATGGGATGTGAAACTTGTCATTAACTCAGGCTGCTTTCTTTAATCTTTCCAACAAGGATTTTCCGTTTCCCACTTCCTGTATAGCCAGACCGGCCAGTGCAAAACTTAGTGTGCTACTATATCTGTATTATGGAGGGAGGGTGCCTAACAATCACTTCTCATCTGAACTGCATCAGTGGTAGAATCAGCAAGACTATACCTGTGTTTCCTAAAATAAGTCTTTAATCCTAAAACTTGCCTAAGATGAGTGTTAGGAATAACATGTGTTGTGTATTGACACCACTGCAGCCAGTGTTTGGCAGAGTATTTAGTCATCTCAGCTTTACTGGCTGTTTCCTTGCTTGATAAAGATTGGCAAGTTACAAAATAGTGGGGATGTGAAGTACAGCATAGGGAATATAAATAATATGGTAATTACTGTGGTGTCAAGGGAGTACTAGGCTTATGGGGGGTGGGATCACTTCATAAGTTATATAAATGTCTAATTATTATGCTCTATACCTGAAACTAATATACTAAATGTCAACTGTAATTGAAAAAAATTAAATTATTGTAAAAGGTTGTGCTTCCCAGCCCTGAGAGAACAACTGATTTAAGTATTGGGGCTTTGACTCCTGCAACTAGGTAATGTTTACTTTATCTGTGAAAAGTTCAGCCTAGCAATATCACTTGAGAATTAGAAAATAAAATTATTATAACACAGATTTTGGAGGTTATTTAAAATGCTATCTCAAGACCCCTTGGTAGGACAGTAAAGTTTTGAGCCTATGTAAACAGTGAGTGAGATATGATGTACATTTTGTCTTCTGTTCTGTCTTTTCTCTTTATTTAGATAAATATAAGAGTTGAGGAAGGCTAAGCGTTTCTGCTCCCTTTGTTTTTTAACAAATGAAAATACGTATTTTTATCCTTTAGTGTGAAACTGAATTTAGTGCTGTTAATACATTGCTATTTAACCTTTTTACAATTAAAAAATGTCATACACTGTTATAAAGATTTTAAACAACTTAGAAATGTGTGAAGTAAAATGAAAATCCTTTATTTTGCATACTGTTAACATAAATGCACTTAACTTTTTAAAATTTAAATGCTATAATCTGGGTTGCAATCACCTTTCACTTAGCATTGTAATCTAGTAAATTTATAACACTTTCTGTCAGTTATTCATGATCCAGATGATCTGGCTTTTGAGATCTATATTAAAGACCCTTAGTTAATTTTGTTGTTAGAATGGATATTTTGTCATTCTACTTCCTTTTCAAGTATGTGTTATTTCAGGAGCCAACAGTATTAATTTCCGTTTATGTGGTTACTGGACTGAACTTATCTGTAATAGGTGTTAGCTATTCTCTCAAGGTTGTGTAGCCTTAATTGATGTGGGCTCTACTTTTCTAACAGTCAGCATTTTTGATTTACTTAGAATCTTGTGAGTGAGTGCTTAATGCAGACAAGATTCCAAGTCAAACTATGTTTGACATATAATGAAACATATGCTCATGACTGTATGTCAATGATAAGATTTTCACATGGAAACGGAGGTTTTTAATGCCTTTCAATATACATTTGACCCTTAAATAACACGCGTTTGAACTTCCCAAGTTCACTTTATAGGTGGAGTTTTCAATTGACTCGACTTGAGAATCAGGTGTACGGAGAACCTCGCTAATTCATTCATGAAGTCTTCAGAGGCTGTTTCCTCTTTACTTTTCTTAGGAAACTGCATTGTGAACTTTATTCTGTTCCTTCATAGGGGTACAGTAAACAGATTGTGTGCCAGCTCTTTGTTGGAAAGGGTTAGTGAAATTCAGTGTTTATGTTATCTACTTGTAACTGCTGCTCTAGCACAGAAAAACAGTCCAGGTTCAGTTGAAAACTTGATCTCTTAATATTAAATTGTGGGAAAACAATTTTACCACTAATAACTTTGTTTTGGGGATTTTGGAGGGAGAATATAATGTTTGCAGGGTATTGATAATTATTCTAATAAGCAGTCAATTATATTGAATGCTTTTTATTCTAAACACAGGAACTTTGGAAGAAGCTATAAATGTCATTGTTTTGAATGCTGAATTACAAATTTAATTGATAATAATTTAAAAATAACCTTGAGGAAGAGAAGATGGGATAATATAAGTAATTCTGTAGTTAAGTGAAGATAGTATGATTTTTTTTAAATTACAAGTTATAAATAGGAAATTTGAATCTATTAAGATAACTTTTTACATTGAGGGGAAAGTATTGAAAAGTATTATTGCTGTTGACATATTTGCTCATGACTATGTCATGATCTACTGTAGTTTTCAACTTGTTAGGTAATTAAGTTTCATAATAACATTTTGTACCTTACATTTCAAATGTCTCTTCCGAGTCTAATGTCTATTAGAATATATGTGCTCTGGTATCTGGCATTGCATACCCCTGGGCAACTGGGCACGAGTGTCAGTCTCTGTTTTCTTTCTGCAGTAAAAGCATAATGCTCTGATTATGACAACATTTCCCCCATATCCTAAACACGTCACAAGCTCAGATATGACTTCAGTACAGGATGTAAATCAGTTTTAAGCATATCTAGGTTATGGGACATTTACTGAAGGTTGAGCTTAGTTCTGTTGTGCAACTTTCACAATTGGAGAAAATATATTAACAAGTAATGCACAGTTTTGTTAATGGTGTCATAGGCACAACTTTTGCTTTAAAATGAGATCAGTAAAGTATTGGAACTATGTTAATATTTATACGTGTACAGTTTATAAAGTTTAGATAGAAAATATTAAGTGAGAAAAGAGAAAAATATGTATTAACATATTCCTTAGGAGTCATGTTTATTTGTCCAGAAGTAGAAATGGAAACCAACAATTTAAAAAATAACTTAATTCAAATACATTTAGTATTTTTATAGTCATACAACTGATGTGGAGGGTAATTTATGTCAAGAAAAATACTGCAATAAAAATTGTACATAATGCTTGAGATGGAGACCTTTTAAATGTATACAAAGAAAAGATAAACATTTTTGGAAGATGATCCAAGAAGTGAACAAAGTTCTTCACAACATATTTACCAAGTATTAGCTGCCTTCAGACATAGACTCTGCTTAACATTTTTAAAGCATTAAAACTGTAGAGGAGTTAAGTAAGGTGAGAGGAGAGGGGAAGACTGAAGTGGCCCTTCCCTGGCCCAGATGGTGCTGGCTCCATAGATGTGAGATACCCCTTCAAGAGCTGACTGGCCCTTGGATGATTTGGCAATGCCAGTTTGGCCTCGTGTTTGTCAAATATGATCGTAAATGCATAAATCCCATCAAAGAGTAGGAAAATATGCTTCCAAGTGAAAAATTAAATAGAGGTACAAGTAGTACTTCAAACAGCAGCTGATGAGGTTCTAAAAGTACAATCTAAAGTACAGGATATTTATCCTTAAATTTTCTGGATGTAGCTTAGCTGCCTGTGTTTTGATAAAGCTGCTTTTGTGAAATGTAGTTGATTTAACAATTACATATATTCACAGCTGTTACAGAGTTAACTGTGAGATGCCTGTAATTATAGGTTAGTTGGTATAGTTTGTTTACCTTAATCACATTTTCTAGAGCATAAGAAAATGCGTGATTCAATAGTAACTTAAAAGTTTTATTAAAAAGTTGCTAATGCTAAGTAGTAGTAGTCTCAGGAACTCTTTTCTGAACTTTTCCAAACTTCCTGAATTTTCCTTTGATTTCTAGAAAAGTGAAATTTAAACATGCTTGTTAATAATGTGCTGTCACAGACCTTGTGTTCCAGCTCTCCCCTTTGCTTTTTCACTGGCAGGCCAGAAACGACCTCCTAGAAGAGGGGAGCAGCAAGGATGGAATGATAGCCGGGGTACGGAGGTGACGCTGGACAGAGCAGAGCGGAGATCTTACAGGGACTACCAACCATATGAGACCGAGAGGCAGGCGGAGTTTACACCTGAGAAGTTTACAGATGAAAAGTATGTATTGGAGACAGACCTCATCCAGGAGGGTCGGGGAACCAGAAGCGTTGTCAGAGAACTACTAGCCTTTGCAGTCTTTTCATAGTACCAGTCCTGGGAATATTTTGCCAATTCAAGTAGCAAATTATATATCCTAGGAGACAGATGAAGGATCTTCCATTTATCTCCCAGATGACTGTTAAGTCTTGGTTTAGGAAATGATTTTATGATGAAAAAAAGAATTGTTATTAGTTACAATAAAAAGCGCTGTCATAAAAAACTGCACAGGAGTGTGTTTGACTGGTTAAATTTTCTTTTGAAGTTTAGGCTAGGGATATAATTATGTTTTTGATTTACCATTACTAATTTAGACTACTAATGAATTTAAACAAATTCCCTGCCCTGTGGTCAGTGGTCTTTCATGATAAAATTTGAAGAAAAATGGATATACCTTGTAACACCAATTTCTGGCTTCCAGCCTCCTCTAGAAGGTTCTCTGACCTGGAAGATGGTCTCTGGCTGGTTGCAGTCTGACACCACTCCTGAATGATATGGCAGCATGCAGGCCATTGTGCCCACCTGGACACAGGTAGCAGTCCTTGCTCCCAAGGGCTGGTGCTTGCTCCCTAAAGATTCTGTTTAATTATTAAACCTATATAGCACTGAGTTTAGATTAAACCAAAACAACTTGTGAATCACATTCAAAGGAAAATAAAAGGTAAAACTAAGGATAATTAGAGGAGTGTACAGTTCAATGTCAAAGGAGTCATTATTCCCAAAATCTTTCAACTTCTTGAGTACTAATTCCATTTAGGATCCTGGCTACAAATTTTTGCTGAAGAGCATGGCTTGGTAAAACTATATTTTAGGGCCTATTAAAATAAGCCAAAAAAAAAAAAAAGAAGAAGAAGTCTAGCAGAGAATAGCTCAGTCGGAGAGGGTTGAGCAGGTGGTAACTTCTGCGGATCTCTTCTCCAGCAGGTACTCATTCAGTACATCAAGATGGTGATCTGCCAGCATATTGGAGGGTAAAAGTTAGAAAACAGCCTAATTATACCTTGTTGATTACTTCAAATCTGTTTTGTAAAGGTCAAAGTTTACATGCTTATGAAATGCCTTCTGGATCAGAGCTGCTTATTTTAGGAAGCATTTGTGTATTTTTTTTTCTCACTTCAAAAATTTATTCTTGTGTCTTTCTCAGTGTATCACATTAGAAATATGTGGAAATAAGGTAATTATAGCTCAAAAGCACAAACCCGTGTTTCTAGCTTATTTTTAGTAGCAAAACTATGAGTCTTTAGATAGGTCTTTACATGTTAACATGAAAAGATGCCTATTATACATGTGACTAAGGGTAGGCTGGGATATGGGATTATGAAGGGATTTTTTTTTCTTCGAAAATAATTTTAGATTTACAGAAAGTTGCCAGAATTATACATATACCCTCATCCAGATTCCCCAAATGTTAACATTTTACTGCATTTCCTTGATCATACCCCTCCTTCTCCCTTTTTCTCCCCCTACAAATTCTCTGTGTGTCTTAGCTATATTTTTGTCATACACACACACCTTTTTTCTTTGTTATCTGAAAGTAAGATGAAGGAATGTTCCTTTCTCCTTAAATACTTTAATAAACATATTTTGTGAAGATATGGTACAATTGTCAAAATTATTAATATTGATACAATTCTATTGAATTCTCTAAATTATGTAATCTGTTGACTATTCAGATTTCACCAAATGTTCAAGTAGTGTCCTCTTAGCAAAAAAAAAAAAGAAAATTCTTTTTTCAGATGCATTCCAAGAATGTGCATTTCATTTAGTCTTCTTTCATTTGGAACAGCTCTTTAGTCTTCCTTTATCTTTTCTGAAATTTGACATTTTTGAAGAATTTGGGCCAGTTCTGTGGTACAGCCTAGAATTTGAGCTCGTCTGGTGTTTTCTCATAAAACAAGCCTGTGCACTTTGGCAGGACTACCACAGAGGCGAGGGCTTGTGTCTTTCTCAGCCTATCACGTTAACAGGTAGGAATTTTTACTTTCAGCGAAATTTGGATTTTTGGATAAAAATCAAAAGACTTTTTTTAGTTTCTTAAAAAGCACTGTTCTATTAATAAAGGTCCATAAGACCTTTGATAAAAATAATTAATAGTCACTTTAGACAACTTGGAAAATGTGTAAAATTATATATATATAAAAAGTTTAAACCACTTATCTTAACATCTCAGATAATTATTCTTAACACTTGATGTATTTTCCTTTTTTATACATAGATATACTTAGATATTAAGATGATAATGCATGCACACTGAGTGTATTCTTTCTTTTCCCTAAACATGGCAGAAGTCTTTTCCATGTCATTAACAATGTTTGGTAAGCATTTTTAATGGTCCTACTATGATCTGATGTTTGGATGTGTTATAATGTAATCATTCCCTTAGTAGGGACTTTCCTATATGGAGTTTTAGAAGTGGGAATCCCAGTTAGTCATAAACCAGCGGTTCTCAGCTGGGTGTTGTGGACACAAATCTGAGGCTCAGTTGTCCTTCTGCACAAGGTTGGATGGGTACACAAGAGTGTGAAAACAAATAAAAATTTAAGTGAGGGGACATCGATACATAGTGATTAATCACTATCCTAGTAAACTATCAATTTACTCTGTTATTGATAACCTATAAAAGCCTTTCTCATAGCACTTTCTCAGGACTGGAATATAATGAACTGTTTGATCTTTGCTTATTTGATAGTGAAAAATGGTATCACTTTGCATGGATGATACCTATACATATTCATTGGACAGACTTATAGAATCTTGATAATCTTAATAGACTATCTTAATTCAGTCCTCTTGATTTATTGATAAGGAAACAAAGACCCAGAATCTCTGTGATGTAGACTCTGGTCACAGCCAGCTGACACAACTTTTTATTCACCTAAAGTGGAACTCATGGTTTTATGTAGAAGTAGCATCACAAATGGTGCTCAGAGTAACTGTCAGGGTGGCTCGCATGTAGAGATCAGCCACTTATGTTTCTTGTTGCATGTGGTCTAGGAGTGCAACTGCTGTTTTTAATGCAGTAGGAATTTTTCTTTAAGCTCCAAATGATGAACTTAAGTGGATTCTTAGACTTTTAGGAAATTAGTTTGCCTCTGGATATGTTTTGGTTTGTTTCTTTGGCTCTTTTTGCAGTTTACTGCTGGTCATTGAAAGTCAGTTCCATTCTGAAAGAACCACTTGGATGTTTAAATTTTTTCCACTCCTCACAGGGAAGCATTTTTTAAAATTGTGGTAAAATATACATAATATTTACCATTTTAACCACTTTTAAACGTATAGTTCAGGGTCGTTCATCCATTCACATTGTTGTGCAACCATCACCACCATCCTTTCCCAGAACCTTTTCCTCTTCTCCAGCTGTAAACATCAACTCCCCATTTCCATGTCCGTGAGCTTTATTCCCTTTACATGTAAAACAGGTACTCAATGTCTACTTATTGGGATTATTGTAAGAGAGTGGGTGACAGGAATGTAAAGCGGGATGCTTGGCTCAAATGTTATTTTTCTTTTGCTTATGAGTACATCACAAAACTTTCTAAGTGGAGTATGGGATTCCTCAAACTCACCAACCTATGAAGAAGAGGATATATTTTATGATAAGGGGATAATAAAGAAACAATTGAGAATATATTTAATTGAGAGTAAGGAGTCAAAAAATAATGGTTTAAGGAATTCAAATATACCAGAACACATAGCTATTTTTAGGGTCAGTTTCATCACTATTATAGTTTAAATAAATTTGTTTTTTTTTTTGTGTGTGTACTGATTTAGATTTCCTATAAATTTAGACCAGATTTTGTCTGTTGGCATTATTTGCCATTATGTTTTTGTACTTCATTTTCTCTCAATTTTTAGGTAGACTTTTTTCTTTTTATGGTCCTAACTCCTGGTTAAGAACTTACTGTTACTTTCTTTTTGTCATAGTGTTAACTCCACTTTAGGTATAATATAGAATCAGATTTTACAACAATAATCTCTAAACATTTGGTTTTGTTCAGGGAATGTAGGACAGAAAAGGCAACGTGGGAAATTTATTTAGGATGATGTTTCTTATAAGAGACTGGCATAAAGTTAATGATTGGTGCTTCTATATTTTGTTATCTTTTTGAGTAAGGAAAATTAGGAGTTTTTGTATTTTTTACCCAGATTGTATAGTAGTTTTTAATGTAACATTTTCAGCCATAAAAGTAGATTGGAACATACCTCTCATTCTGGTATTTGAGCCACTAATGCCCCATTAGATTTCAGTAAGTAATTTGTTATGCCTTTAAATTTTTTAAAAACCTTGACAAATTAAAAAATAAATAATTTATCTTATTAAACTAGGAGTTAATGATAAAACGATGTGATCCTTCCCACAGGAGCTTTGAGTCTTGTGGAGGAGAGGAAAGTCCTCATGAAAAGTAGTGGCGACCAGAGATGAGACAGAGACAGGTGTGAGAAGTGGATGGGCAGTTAGGCCCTGGGTTTAGTGGGTGTCACAGAGGAAGAAGGGAGGAGTGGAGAAAAGGCCAGGTTCTTGGCTTGGGCACTCTTGTGTTGTGAGTTAGAAACTGTAGGAGAAGCAAGGGGTCAGTGTTGCTCATGTGTCTGCAGGGCTGAGGGATGTCCAAGGAAGTAACTGGCTTTGTGGCCTGGAATCAGAGAGACCCCCAAGTACGAGAGACAGGGTGGCATGAATGAGGGCAGTGTAAGACAAGGACAGTGTATGCAGGAAACCGGAAGTCAGGAGTGCCAGTGCACTTAAAGGCAAATGGGTGTCCAGGAGAACGAGGGCGACAACTGTGGGCAGAGCACCAAGATGTGGTAGGTGAAAAAGGCAAGGTACAGAACTTTTTCCTTTTTGTGACTCTGGAAATACCTGCCTCTGAGAAGTAGAAATACATGGCTGAGGAGCAATTTTGTACCATGTGTGGGTATTACCTCTTGCAAAAATAATTTTTAAGGACAGGCTAGGAAAGAGAAGCAAGAAAGGCCAGAGGAAAATTAGTGGTTAGCAGTGTCATATGGTGAATGGGGGATCAGATGACATAAAAACAAAAGTTGCTATTGGATTTGACAATGGAGGATTTTCAGTTGTCCTTGGAAGTTTACGTGGGGCAATAGAAGTCAGGTTGTTGTAGGTTAATCTTTTCAGTCCTAAATGTCATTGACTGGTTTTATTTTGGGGAGAGGGAGATTTGGAAGGGGGCATAATTTGAAGTTTAACCATTTTTCATGTTGTACAAAACATTCCAAATTTAGCTTAAATATTTGGTATTAGAACTGGAATAAACCCTAGAGTCTCTTTATCTAATATCCTCATTTTATAAATGAGGAAACAATATCTAGAGAGAGAAAGGGCTGGACTTCTACAAATTAGTATAAGACCTGCCCAGGACCTGCTTCTTTTTGATGGCTCTCCCACTTTGCAGCCATATGACTGGGGGCAAGTTACCTACCTCCCCTGTGCCTCAATTTTCTCATCTGGGGCAGTGGTTATGTATTACACATGTGTTTGTGAGAACTAAATGACTATGTGAAATGCTCAGAACAATGTCAGTAAAAGTTAACTATTTATTCATTATTCAAGCCACCATTCTTTCTAATGTATTATAGCCATAATAATGTCCTTCAGGAATTTTTTTTTATCTCAAAAAAGCCTTATCTCTTTACTCTAATTTACTGCTTTTTATTTTACCCATCTTTTCCTAGACCAGTCGATAAGTTTGATCGAGAAAGACCACTGAGAGGACGTGGAGGCCCAAGGTGGGGCCTGCGGAGCAGAGGCAGAGGTGGTCCTGGGAACAGAGCTTTTGATGGTTTTGACCAGAGAGGGAAACGGGAATTTGAGAGATACGGTGGGAATGATAAAATGTAAGTATTTTGTAAATACTAGTTTCACTTTAAGATCTTAGTCATACCTAGAATGAATCTGTCATTTGTTAGTATTTAGTTGACTTTATATAGTATGCTGTTGTTCTTGAGGGAGTTGATCCTAGGACAGCTTATATGATCAACTTTTCTGAGTTGGAGATTGACTGGAGACTGGCTTCCAGATTAAGGGAATATTTTTTTTTTCTTTAGAGCAATCAGAACTGAAGACAGTGTGGGTGGATATGGAGTTCGCATCTGGGGATCAGGTAAAGATACCAGGTATGGTGCCAATATCTGCCTTCTGTGAACCTGCAATTAAGTGGAAATCCCTGAATCTTTATTTGCCTTTGGTAAAAATTTTGTCCTCTGTGTTGTGCTTGTATTATCTTTATACTGGTGTGCCCTTAAGTAGAGACTGTGATTAGATTTGAAGACTGCTTTTAAAATTCTTTCATTTTATCTTATTTTAGCCAAACAAATTTGTGTACTTGCTGATGCTTCAAGCACATGACATTGTACATTTGCATATGCCCCAGAATGCTTTTTAGATTCCTAGATATTCTATACTTTATTTTTTTGTTACCTTCCAAAGTTCTTGTGTACATTGCATCTTGATTTCTTGAAATCATTTACAGATCAAAGCTTAGTGACAGGTTTCACTTAAGGTTCAATTTTGGCATTTCTCTGAGCATCATGGTGTCTCAGACCTGTGGCAGTTTGCTCCTTAGAGAAAGTAATTGGTTCTGCTGTTTCTGTCATTTCATATCTATAGGGACAGTGCCTTCCTGATGTCTGCAAAAGAATAGGTACACAACACTTCAGGGCAGTGCAGGGTGAGGAATGTGTCACCTTGGGACATGCTGCAGGGCCGGCTTTCCACAGATTTGAATGCTTGAGGAGATCCAAACTTCGACTTTTCTTCTTTTGAGGACTATAAGCTTTTTACAGAAACTTATTTTTCTGAAATCGTTATCTTTAAAGACGTTAATGTGTAAAATAATATCAAATGTGGTATTAGATTTACTACCATGTACATATGTGTTGTCCTTGAAAGGAAGAGAAACTTGTTGAACATTCTCATTCCCTAATTCTGTAGGATCTCAATTACAAATCTTCTCATTGTATTGTATTTTGCTGTGATGATATATTTTTAAGAAGTAATGCACGCACCTTCTGAATCACCTGATTTACTACTTTATCTAATACTACTACTACATTTCAGTTTGCATTTGAACTTAAAATTATTTTGACGCCCAGTCATTACTTACCCATAATGGGTCAGTGTTGGCCTTGTAACATAAAGAGTCACGTGACCACATGTTCTCCTTGTAGACTGGCATGTCTCTTCTGAAGATGACAGGTGCCTCATGACACTGATTTTGTATTGGTTTGTGAGTTATAAGTCAGAGCTCTGAGGTGATAGTAACTTGTAATTGAAAGATTTTTTGTAGAGTAAGACTTTAATTGCTTATTTAATAGAGACTTTATTTGCCCTCATGAAAACCGTATAGTATAGTAGAGTTATGTGCTATTTGGTATGCATGTGTGCACATGTGTGTGCCACTTTTGATGGATGAGAAAAGAACAGAGATGGGCCTAACAGTAACTGATATATCCATGTCTGGCGAGGCCACATCCCTCATAATACACAGTAGGGGTGAGGGTTCTCTGTAGTTTAGTATTCCTGTTTGAAGACAGTGGCAGCTTAACTAGACCTGTGAACAAGCTGTTTTCAAAATGGTGTGACTGAGCAGTTTCTGGTGTTACTGGTTTTCAGAATAGTGATTGCCTGTGTTGAAAATAGAATTTTCTCCATTGGCAGTAGTTTAAAAAATATAGTGTCAAATAGTATTTTCTTGTTATCAGTTGGAATAGACAACCATGAATGTAGTTTTTGATAATCCTGCCTTCCAACTTCCATTGTGAAGAGTGAGACAGTTTTATATAGTAATCAGGCAACATTTGGTTAATATCTGTTCACTGTCATAGATTTGGTTAAGTGTGAAGTCTGATTGAATTTGAACTGGAAAACAAAGACTTGAGGGCTTTCACATTAATTTGTGGATCATACTTGTGCAAATGGGCATTTTTTCGTGTTAGAATAACTAAAGTCAGAATGTAGATAGACTTGGGCCCTGTAGCTATATCTTTCTTCTAATTAATCCAACATTGATAATTTACATCAAACAACATTAAAAAATATGTCCAAATAAATTATAGCTAATTTTGAAACTTCATTGTTTTATAGTTTTGGTCATATGGTTCTGTAAGAGCCACAAGTACAATGTTAGTTTTATGTTTATTCATAAAATAATTTAGGTCAATACAGGATGGAGATCTGTGATTTTTCTTCAAAATTAGTTGCTCAATAGACTGGTGGTTACCAGAGGGTAGAGTGGGTGGGGGGATGTAGATAGGGTAAAAGGGGTCAAATATGTGGTGACAGAAAGAAATCTAACTAGAAGCAGTGAACACACAATGCAATATATGCTTTACTGTTGAATTTTATACCTGAAACTTACTAGATTTCATTAACTAATGTCACCATAATAAAGATTAATTAATTTTAAAAAAAGAAGAGAAAATGAATTGCTCAAGTTTAAGAAATTTTTGTTTTCACATAGTCTCTTTGTTTTGTATTCTGCTTTTTTTCCTTTCCCTATCATTGTAACCCTTTTATGAATTTTAATTGTTGAAAGCTATGAACAGTTAGCACACCTATGTTTTTAATCCCCTTCGTTGTTATGTGGCCAAGGAAATAAAGAGAAAGTTGGTGTAATTCAGTGCTGCACCTGCTGCTGGACTTTGGGGCTCCTGGATGCTAAAAACTCCCATGACCTTGCAGGGTCAGGCCAATGTGCCAGAGGTGGTCTTTGTGAAGGGGCTGCCACTGAGCAGAGCAACAGCGATATCCTTCCAAGCATGAGTGCATTTGATTTAGGACCTTTTTTAAAATAAAAAGTATTTATATTTTTTGTTGAAAAACTGAGTTGTTTTTTTAAAGTTGATTAGAATAGTTTTGAGTTGGTAATAAAAAATTTTTAAAGGTTATTTTGTTATTACAGTTCAATTTATGTTTACAATTTATGTTAACAATTTATGTTAAAAAGCTGGGTTCTATTTGTAAAGTGTGAGATATTTCTAATGGATATAATATCCACTATATCGACATTACTTATCTATTATATACTTAATTATATTGACTAATTTTAGCATTTTTCTGAAAATGAAATTTATTTTACTGGGACTTTTTAAAAAAGTAACATTCAGATAGGATTAATGTTAATATGAAAAGGAAGAATTAAGATCATAGACATTAAAATTCAAATTGTTTTTCATTGTGTTGTGATTTTCTTATCTTCAGATTGTGTATTTAGATGTGCTGGTATATAAATTGGTGTTTCAAAGCCTTATTTTTCTGGTATAATTTCAGCTTGTTTGTAATCCTATACACTTATTTTTGCTGAATGTTTTTACTTTCTTACCATTTTCTAAAAGTTTGATAGGGCATATTGTTATCTTAGTCATGTAACACCCTAGAGAATCCACAACATTCTCTAAAAGGTTGAGGATTTTTATGGCCCCTGGTAATGTTGGGAATTTCCTAAGATAATGAGTTTTGAATAATTCTTCTGGTTCTTTACAATCTTTGTTTAATTTTAGGCCATTTATAGAAACTTCTGTTTCTCAAAGTATTTTTCACATTTGTGGAAATAATTGATATGGATTAGCAAGAGCATTTTTCCATTTTCATTTTGATGTGGGTTACCTGTATTTGTATAAAATTCCTTTGAAGGATATTAAGAAAAAGGACATTGAAATGTTCTTTTGTATCTTGAAAATCTAAGAGCACTGATATGAACAAGTCTGTGTGACTAGAGTGGGTCTCACTGCTTTTCAGTGACGTGGAGCTGATGGTGCCGATGGAGGAGACTGCGGTGCTGGAGGAGCCGCCAGGTTCCCTGGAGGAGGGGTCTCCAGCCAAGTAGGTGTTTCATTCATTTTCCACATTGGGTTGTTGGTCTTTTTCTTACTGATTTTTAAGAGCTCTTCACAGATCAGGAAGCCCAGCCTTTTGTCATATCACTAGGTTGATCTACTTAATGTATTGATGAATAATCAAACTAATTAGTAACTCAAATAATCTAATGAATCATTATTAATGATAATTAAAGGGTTAAGTTCAAGTCTTCTGTCCTATGCCCACCACCTCTTTTCCATCAGCAACCTGTTCTGCACAGTCAGGACCCCCTTGTCTCATCCCTTTATTTTCTCCCAGTCTCTCCCTCTTTTCTTCATGGAGCCAAGGTCTCTGGTCCATCGCTAGCACTCCTGCCAAGTCTTTAAACTCTTGCCCCTTACATTTTTGTTGTATCTTGCTAGCAGACTCTGCCTCCTAGATCACGATTAGCTACTATCTGCCTTCTCTCTGTCTGCAGCCCCAGGCTGATCACTACAAGTCCCAGTGGGGTTGGTGGGAAACCCTGTAAATGCTTGATCACCAGCATTGTGAGATGAACCCTCAACACCACCCAGCAATCCCCATTTCTTGGGTTCACTTTTTCTCTATATGACTGATTTAGTCCTTCTTGTCTTCTCAAAGCCCTGACACTGCCTCTCACTTGCCCACACCATCTCTTTCATTTTCTATATCACAGGGAAATTAGGAGCCATCAGATGGGAAACTTCATCACCTTCCCACTCCCAAAAGTACAAATGTGCAGGTGTAGACCTGCATGCCTCTCACCTCCATTCCTTGTGGTAAAGTGGAAGTACCATCTCTCCTACCACTTCTTTAGGATTTGGATCTTGGATCCTGTTTCTTGTTGACTTCACAGAAACCTCACATTGTCACTTAGCCCCTTCCTTTTCAGGTATACTCACCTCCTTCTTTCCAACTCTGGTCTTTCAATCAGCATTCTAAATATGCTCAGTTTCTCCTATTTTAAATTTACTTTTGCCCCTCTTTCTTAATTAGCTACTTTTTTCAGAATCATGTACTCTTTCTTCATGTTCTCCCCTCTCTCTTAATCCTCACTTCACGTCTGGCTCTGTCCTTGTTGCCCTTCTGAAAAAGTCACCACATTGTCTCAGGCCTAATGGGTGTTTCGGTCTGTGTTATTCTTGATCTCTCAGAGCATCTGACTTTATCGATTTCTTCTTGAGCTTACCCTACATTTGGTTTCTGTGTTTCCTGCCCGTTTCTGGCTTTCCTTCTGCTTCTCAGCTCCATTTTTGCACACTCATCTTTGTCTTTGTTGTCTTTTAAAATATTGAGTTATTCAGGGCTTTGCCTCAGGTTTTCTTTCTTTTTCCAGTGTCTCTTTATAGCAGTGTTCCCAACCTTTTTGGCACCAGAGACGGGTACTCCTTTGAGAATCTGATGCCTGATGATCTGAGGTGGAGCCACGGTGGTGATGCTAGCACTGGGGAGCAGCTGCAAATGCAGATGATGCTTCACTGGCTCACCCGCCGGCCACCTCCTGCTGTGTGGCCTGGTTCCTAATAGGCTATGGACTGGTACCAATTCTCAGCCCGGGGGGTGGGGACCCCCGCTTTATAGGATCTCATGTACCAGGATGCTGGAATTGCGATTTATATGCCAACTCCAGAATATCTGCCTCTGCCTCCAAACTTTAGTATGGACTCTAAGCCTATGTACCCACCTGTCTGCTGGACACCTTCCTTTCATCATCCCAAATGCTCTTCCTGCACAGCATGTCCAGGACTGAGGTCCACACACCTCCGGTCCTCATTGGGTGTTTCCATGTTGTGGAACAACATTGCCATCCATCCATTTACACAAACTAGAAACCTAGGAATCATCCTTGAGACTTCCTTCTTCTTGACCTCCCCCCGACCCAAGTCTAATCAGTCACCCTGCCCAGGTTATTTGTATCTTCTAATATCCACCACCTCAACTTACCACTGTCGTCACAGGTGATATTTGATCAGTCACCTTAGCTCCTGGAAGGGCTCCTTGCATTCTAACCTTCCATCGACTGTTGCCATACCAGAGTGACTTTCACACTGGCAGTCTGATCTTCATGCTTCATGCCTTGAATTAGACCCCTGTTGGCTTCCTGTCCTTTTTCTGTTCCTTGTCCTGGCCTGCATTGTCCTACAGGTCCTGCATCATTTGGCCCCGGCAGAGTTCGTTTGGTCCTTATTTTATGTTTCCAAATACCTTTCTGTTGCTCTTCCCCCACACCTGCCACTAAACTTTTGCAAGTACCATTTTCTTTTTTTCTGTACTTCTCCTCCAACCCCCATTCCATCTTTCACCTATTTAACTTTCATTTATCTTTCAGCTGCCAAGAGGCACGGTGACTGGTGGTAAGAGCACGGACTCCAAGCCAGTATACTGGGTTCAGATCCCAGCTCTGTCACTTACTAGTTTGGGCAAGCTATTTAATCTCTCTGTGCTTCAGTTTTCTTCATCTGTAAAATGGGAATAGTAAGAAGATCTTTGTCAGAGGATTGTTATTAGGAGGGACAGGGGATGTGTTTATGTGGTAGAGTGGGGCTTGGCATATATTAAGTGCTATATAAATATCTGCTGTCATTATTGTTATTTGTTGCAAGAGTAAAATGCTATAATGATTGTTAAAGCTGTTAATTTACCATTCATTCAAACAACTAAAAAAATACATTAATTAAAGAAATAGATTAACAGTTAATATGACAGTGAGTTAACTAAATAGCTTAACCATGTATACGAATGTTGAGAAAATGAGTTAACTTTTAGGAAAAATTATATCCCTTTTGAGCCAATAAACCATTTGTACAAATTCAGGTAACTTAAGGCAGAATAATAGAGAGTAAATTACAGCATAACTCTAATCTGTAGAGTTGACCAAGGTACTCTAGCACTGATAGTAGTAGACAAACTAATTCTTTCAATTAATCAATTACTCTGAAAGACAAAATAATACTTAATGATTGGTGACAATCTTATTGTCTGCAATATCCTAGCAGAGCTGGACAGCAAATCTTTGTCTTTCTTTTCTGCTGACCATGATCATCTAGTTAGAATAGCAGGAGCAACACTGTAGAGCAGCTGTGCATGGGCAGTCGAATGGCAGATAATACTGAGAAATTTTTGTTTTTGCACTACCTTCTCAAGTGTTAAAATTTTTACTAACATTTTTTAATACAGTTAGAATTTTTTATTAATTTCAAAATTAAGCTCATAGGTAAGAAATACATTTGAGAATGGTGATGCTCATTCAGCCAAAATGTATATTCAGAGCCCCTCTTGGTTTAGAACTTCTTTATAGATGAATTTAAAGTACAAGCTTTATAATTTTGATTTTATACTTACATCTGTAAATCTTGTTTTAAAAAAGTAATATATATTTATTCAATCAATTTTGAGTTGATTTTTGTATATGGTGTGAGGTATGGATAGAAGTCCCCTCTTTTTTTTTCATACGCATACCCAGTTATTCCAGCACATTGATCATCATTGTTGAAAATCAGTCGCCCATGTACATGTGGGCCTATTTCTGTACTCTCTATTTAGTTCATTAGTCTGTCTATATTAATATCACACCATCTTGATTACCCTTAAGTTACTTCTTAACCTATGTGCTTTCTCTTTCCCTGGCAATTTATTTGTTGAAGAAAATAGGTCATATGTCAAGAGTTTTCCTAGAGTCAGAATTATACTGATTATATCCCTGTGGGCAGTAGTATACTGGCTAATACTTAACATCTGGTTCTCTGGGATGACAAAGCTCACATCTATTGTATTTGCTGGTTTCTGTGGCATACATGTTCTCACCACAGCTGATTTAAAACTACCAAAATGACATCACTGAATGCAGAGTTGGGAAGAGATGTGTGATAGTACACCATTATGTAGTATTTCCACTATACACATACAGTGGGTACAAATAACCCCAAAAGCACAGATAAAGGTAAAATGTAGTGAAATAATTAGAGAACAGTGACTTGTGAATATTTATTACTTTTTTAAAAAGTATAGTTAATTATAAGTTTATATAATTTAATTTTTAACTGACTGTATTAACAATTGGCTCATAAAATTCCTGAAATTTAACAGTTGGCTCTATGACTTGGTGCAAACCAGTTCCAGCAAAGCATTGCTTATATAGTAGTTGAATGTCTTTCTCTGCCACGTATATTTTGTGCATTTCCTAAAAATTAATAGTGAGAGGCAAAGGTTTAATCAAGTTGAGGTTCAACTTTTTGGCAAGGTTGTTCCATAGGTTATAGAAGGTCACTGATTATCATTGCCTTTATTCATTAATTCATTAGGGCTGCAAATTGATGATGGTCTAATTCTGTCATTCTTTCTTCATTTATTAGTTGGAGTGATCCATAAAGGAAAACTTAGCTAGAAATAGTTGATTACACTGAGGTATAAATTTGTGAAGAAAATGCAGGATAAATGAAAGTTACTTGTTATATAAAAGATTGCAGGTACCTTTTATTTATCTATTTTCAGATTAATGAGTTGGTTCCCTAGCATGTCATTATGAACTTAGAGATCTAAACATATTCAATGTTTAGAGATTTTATTCTTATGGGTGTTTAAGCTGACTCATTTTTTGACTAGAGGGAAGCCTCTGCAGGTTGATTCTTGACCCTTTTGACATTCAATGGCCTTCGATAGCTTCCTTGTTTCCAGTAAGACATGTTGTTCCAGACTCATTATATCTATACTTTCTACCCTATACTTCATACCTCATATTGAGTGATTTTTCAAGGAGTCATAGTCCTTAAATAGAATGTGGTATTTAGAGATCATAGTCAGGGCTCTATGGGTGTTCACAGCTATTAGGTTCTTAACTGTTTCTAGGACATTTAACTGGGCAGAGCTGGGAAGTAGACACACAGATATTTTTAAGGTAAAATATGAATTCATTCAATATTTTCATTTAAAATTTATGACTTGAAGATTTTAAGCTAAATTTTCTCACATTTGTTTCTTTTTCTTTTGTGCCGAAAATCCCAATTGTCAGTAACATCATACTACTACTCATTTGTGACACCCAAAGTATTCAATAATTTGATTACTAAAAAGTTATATATAGAGAAATGAATAAATTCATATTTTCAAGGTACTTTAAATAGTTTCTTCTGTCGGTTATATCACCAACTTGGTAATTAATTTGCCTAATTTTGCTTTCAAATATTAGAGATTAAGATTTAATTTAAACCCATTTTATAATTATATAAAATATTTATGTTTCCAAAGTACAATCTTATAAAACATATTTCCCAACCAGCTTCTATCCAGTTTTTTCCTAGTTTACATTACAATTATAAAAAAACTATGTATATATTTAGATGTGTGTCTATTTCTTAGGTGAATAGTAACATACATTCCACTTTGCTTTTTTCATCGATATATCCAGGAAGTTCTACATAGCAATGTATAGAGAGATTCTTCATTCTTTTTAAAACTGCTTGATATTAATGTTTAATATCTGATTTTTCTACCATATTTCTCTGAGATGAGTTTGGGTTGTTTTCAGCATTTTGCTGTTATAAGTTTTAATGTCTTTTCATATTTTTACCAATATTAGTTTGGGATATGTTTGACTATTAGGCTTTTCCAACATTTTATTATGAAAAATTTCAAAAACAGCAAAGTTTAAAGAATTTTATAGTAAACACCTATACCCAGCAGCTAAACTGATATAAAATTTATATATTGTGAAGTATACAAAAATAAGTATATAGTCATTGTTTTGACAAATGCATATATTTGTGGGACCCAAATTCTGTCCAGATACAGAATGTTATCATTGTCCCATAAAGTTCTCTCATGCTTCTTCAGAAGCAACCAATGCTTTGATGTCTTTTCTGCCATCAGCTTGGTATTTTAAAGTCCTTTTATAGATGTGTCTGTTTTGGATCCTCTATGATTAGGTTTCTCCCCTGATATTGCTTATATATTTTATATCATCAACCTGTAGTCTAGAACCTTAAATTAACATTAGCTCTTCAGTGAAGATATTATAGATTTGATTCCCTTCCTGCTCCCCACTTAATGATTTTTTTCTTTTTAAATCTTATTGAGATATAATTTCTATACTATACACTTCAGCTGTTTAAACTATACAGTTCAGTGGGTTTTGATATATTACATTATTGATTTTTTAAAATGGTGGTAAAATATACATAACATAAAACTTGCCATTTTAACCATTTTCAATTGTACAGTTTAGTGACTTTAATTGTATTCACATTGTGTGCAGCTGTCACCACCTTCTATCTCTGGAAGTTTTTCATTGTTGCAAATGTAAACTCTGTACCCATGAAACAATAACTTCCCGCTCCCTTCTCTCCTCAGTCCTGGTAACCCTTATTCCACTTTGTCTCTACGAATTTGCCTATTTTAGGGACCTCGCATATGTGGAATATAATACTTGTCATATTGTGTCTGGTTTATTTCACTTAGTAAGTTTCAGGTTCATCCATGTCATAGGATGTATTAGTACTTAATTTCTTTTTTGTATATTCTTTTTCTTTTTTAGTGGTAAAATACGTATAACATAATTGAAAATGTGCAATTGACATGTAGTACATTCACAGTGTTATACCACCATTATCATTATCTAATTTCAGAACATTTTCATTACCCCATACCCATTTAGCAGTCACCTCCTATCCTCTCTCTCAGTCCATGGCTACCACTGATTTGTTTTCTTTCTCTATGAATTTGCCTTTTCTGGATATTTCTTATGAATGGAATCACACATATGCTTTTTGTACCTGCCTTATTTCACTTAACATAATGTTTCCGTATTATAATGTTCTATAATATACACATACCAATTTTTTGTTTATCATTTATCAACTGATGGACATTTAGGCTTTTTCTACTTTTTGGCTATTATAAGTAATGCTGCTATAAACAGCATTATCAAATACTTATATGACTTAGTTTAAGTTTTTACATGGACATATGTTTTCATTTCTCATGGATATATACCTAGGAGTGGCATTGCTAGGTCAGATGGTAGCTTTCTGTTTAAATTTTGAGGAACTGTCAGACTTTTCCACAATAACCACATTCTTTTATGTTCCCACCAACAGTGTATGAGGTTCCAATTTCTCCACATCCTCACCAGCTATCTCAGTGAGTGTGGAGTGGTGTAAGTCGTTGTGGTTTTGATTTGCATTTTCCATATGGCTAATGATGTTAAGCATCTTATTGGCTATTTATAGTCCTTTTTTTTTTTTTTAATGTGTGTTCAGAGCTTTGCCTATTTTTCAATAGGGTAATTTCTTTTTATTGAGTTGTAAGGTTATTTTATGTATTCTAGATGTAAGTTCCTTATCGATATATGATTTGCATATATTTTCTACCATTCTGTGTGCTGTCTTTTTACTTTCCTGATAGTATCCTTAGGAGCACAAAGTTTTCAGTTTGGGTGATATCCTTTTTATTTGCTTTTTCCTTTGTTGCTTGTACTTTTGGTGTCATATGTAAGACACCATTGCCTAACCAAAGTCATGAAGGTTTATACCTATGTTTTCTAGAGTTTTGTACTTCTAGCTCTTATATTCATTCTTTTGCATGTGGATACATAGTGTTCCCAGAACCGTTTCTTGAAGAGACTGTTCTTTCTCCTGTCTTTGGAACATAGTCCAAAAAAATTCAATCGATCATAAGTGTGATAGTTTATTTCTGGACTTTCCCATTGATCTACATATCTATAATATTTACTTTTTAAAAGTTATGAATTTAAAGAGGATATTTACAAAAAGTATGCATTTGTGGCCCGTTGCTTTATAACCTCTGTTTATGGTTCCCTGTATTTGTTTTGGTCTCAGTACCTTCTCCCATTTTCTTTTACAATTATCTCATTTGTGTGTAATATCTTCTGGGAAGGGAGAGCCTGGTGGTAAAGTGCAATGTGAATGTCATTGGAATAGTGATGTTCCTGCTTTTCAAAGACTGCTTGGACTCAGATGGGAAATATCTTCAGTTGTCAGTGATGGCATAAAATGATGAAAATAAAATAAGGAAGCTTATGGCTAAAAAAGTTTTTATCTTATTTAGATTACAGATGCAGTAACATGAAAGTATGTTAAACTAATGATTATGACTTTTTCTTTAAGAAAATAGACATTTCAGACCCATCAAAAATTATTCTTTATGATTACATTTCATAGAGTTCCTGAGTTGGAGGTAGAAGAAGAAACTCAAGTTCAAGAGATGACCCTAGATGAGTGGAAAAATCTTCAAGAACAGACTAGACCAAAGCCTGAATTTAACATCCGGAAACCCGAGTCCACTGTCCCTTCCAAAGCAGTGGTGATACATGAGTCCAAATACAGAGATGATGTAAGCATGATGTTGTGTATCTGGAATAATCTTCACCACCTTGTAGGAAATGAAATGGGCCTTTCTACTTCTGTTTTGAAAATGAATGGAACATTAGTAGTTGGCATTCTAAGTACCTAAGAGTAGTTGAGATAATGTGTGCCAAATTTTACTGTATTTTTACTGTGAAATAATTGGATCTTGACTTCTTGACATTTAATACAAAGCAGTAATAGTGACAGTGAATTTTCTGCTTACCCCAGAACTGTGCTCAGACGATGCAAATACTGTGTATTAATTGCACTTCATTTTTGTTTCAAAAGACAAGTACAGAATGTTTCATGAATGATGCCATTTCAAAGGATGACTAATCCGCATTTTCATGATTAAATTACCTCAGCTTCAATTCTTAGTAAGAGCATTTAATTAGGAGGGGTTGATCATTTTAAACCGGTCAGGTACTGTGCTCTGTGATGCCTTCTTGTGCTACTGTAGCAGCTTTTCTCCCTTTTGGTAACTACTGCTGAAACTCAGGAGCCCAACCCATCTGGCAGCATGGGCCAGTGCTGCTATAGCAGCCTGCTGGCCAGTCAGGATTGCTCACAGAGCCTCTCTTTTGCAAGGGCCTTACTGTTTATAGTTTATGTTCAACTGTATTGGAGGCCTCAGTCTTTTAAAAAGTATATCTACCAGTATATATGTTGATAAGGATGGTCAGCAAGTCATTTAATTAGTTTCTGTTTAAGTTACTCAAGCATTCTAATTAAAAAATTTTTAATTTGCACCATTCAGTCATAGCTATTTATCTTGACCATTTTCTGTGTCGATGATGATGAGTAAACTCTTCCCTTCTGGTCGATATTATTCATTGATTCTCTGTTTGAAACAGGAAATTTGTACTATGTAAATCTATGTTCTCATTTGCACTTTGGTTAGTTGTATTCTTTGAATCAATACTTTCATTAGAGGGTCATTTATGGTACAGGATCCCCTCCTACCCTCCTGTTTTGGTCAGTCCAAGCTCTTAGAAGCCTTACTAGTAACTTTTGAGCTGACCCAATAGAAATGGCTTTTGCACACAGGGGAGGCCAAAGCCTTATTCACCTGGAAATCTCTGATATTTTTTACTAGTCCATCAGTTAGCTGGGTTGGTTCTTTTCCTATCCACTTTCTTTGTTCTTTTTCGTTCTGGGGAATTGTAAATAAAGCCTTGCCTAAAACGAATGTGCTGTCAGGATGCACAATGTAAAAATAGAAGCTGCTCTTCCTTAATCCACACCAGATTCATCCTTTCTGGCTCCAGAGAGAAGTCTCCTAGAATATTTGAAGCAACTGGGTTAGCTGAGTCATCGAGCTTTGTCTCAATAAAGCACACATCTTTGGTCCTTGTTAATCTTAAAGCATTGAAGATTTTAGCCAGGAATTGTTTTTAAAGCAACATTAGCCAAACCTTGGGGTCACTAGTTTACTTAGTTCTAGGAACCCTAAGAGACAAGAGCAGTAGAATAATAACTTCTCTTTTGCTTGGAGTTCTGTTGTTTGCACAGTTCAGACCTAATAGTAGCCTGTGAATAGAGCTGGGCCCTTAAGGCACTTTGGCCTCTGACCGTTAGCTCACTCAGCATCCATTGCCCATTGTCCCTTCTCACTAGGAATGTGTCACCTTTTCCCTGCTGTGTGTGGTCCTGATAGCCAGTTTTCTCAACCAGGAGACAGTGGTTTATTATTTTGCCTCTTACTATATTTTCGTGTGTATCCTTTTATCAGAGTGCCAGTGCCATGAATTGTTCTTTCCTTCACTCTTTTAGCTTTAAGAATCCATCCAACTAAGTCTCCTGCTTTATTTTAATCTGAGACTTTGAAGGAGACATGAATGTTAAACATGAAACCTGTAATGAACATATGGCCAAAGGGGGTTGATGTGCTCGGGGAAGTTTCATTTCATTTCCTGGACAAGTTGTGGGAACATTTAACCTGATAGCAGCACTTTAGAGGTTCTCATCCAAAATCATTGGCATTTTTTCTGTAGGATTTTTTTTATCCATTATTAAGAATTTAAGCCAAATCAAATTTGGAAATGTATTTAGTTTATCTAGAGACAGAACATTTTTGACCTCTTACAATAAAATGTACTTTCTCAAAAACTTTTCACTAAAGCAGCTTTTAAAAAGCACCAGAATTCTTTGTGTAGCATTGGTAGTAACCCTCAGGTATCCATACTCTGCTGTTTTACCGTTTTTATATATTTTGAGTCAGAATTGTTTATTGCAGATCAATCAGTTATTAACATATGGTTTTTGCGCAGTCAATACCCATATAGAAAGGAGTTTCTCCATCAAGTTCTAGTCTAGGAAGTGGATATTTCCTTATTTATCAAAGTAACATTTGCGAACAAATAAAAGGCAGATATTAAAAACTTTTTAATTAGCGGAATACAGTCACATGTAAAACATTTATCTCAATTTCTATTAGTCATGTCAAATCTTAGATCTTAACCTGCTAAACTGATAGAAATGTGGCCTCACTTGAAGTAATAATAAGGTCACAGATGTTCGGATTAAGACTTAGTAAGAGAACATGCGGCTCTAAAACGTGCCGCAGCTCCTTGTGCTGGAACTAAAGTGGCACTGTCTCTTCCTCTGCTGAGTCCCGCAGCTCGGTGCCTGCAACACATCAGAGGGGTCCACTTTCCGGCCATGACTCCATCTTAGCTCTCTTGCAGCACATCGCTAGGACACTGAGTTGAATGAGTGTCCATGGAGATGGGTGTGTGTGTGTAATGCTGTAACTGTGTTTCAGATGGTAAAGGATGACTATGAGGATGATGCCCACGTATTTCGGAAAGCAGCCAATGACATCACATCCCAGCTGGAGATTAATTTTGGTAACCTCCCTCGTCCTGGGCGTGGAGCCAGAGGTGGCACACGGGGAGGCCGGGGAAGGATCAGAAGGACAGAGAACTATGGACCCAGAGTAGAAGTGGTGGTAAGTGTTTGGATTTTAAATCTTGGTTTTCTGAAGGATGCGACAGGATGAGGATGCCCTAGACCTACAGTCTAACTTTGGAGGGCCATCAGGTTCTGTCGTGGGTTCCTCCATCTAGTGTGGGCCTGATGTTGGAGTGTTTGGAATGGTGATGTCAGCATCATGGACATTAATTGGTTACAGACTGTTCTGTAGCCCTGACCTCCAGGATCTCCAGGGTGGTCCACTGTCTGTGCCGAAAGTTTACTAAGAACTGGAGAAAAACTCACTCATCTGTATCAGACAAGATCCCCAGGATTAAGATCAAATCAGATCACCTGAAGTTGCTTACACACAATGGTCTGATTATATGCCCTGTGTACTTGTCACTTTCAGGACAGACAGAATTCGTTATGGATCACCTTCTTACCTCAGACCATCATTCCTGGCTCCTCAGCCAGCTCTGCCTTACCTCTATCTAGCTTTGTAGACAAGCTGCTTCTTACCCGAGGGGTCCTTGCCTGCCCACTTAGAACAGCATCTCTAATCTAGGACTCCTCAGAGAAGGGTTCTTTGGTTACATTTCCTTCCAGGCCAGGTCAGAGTCCTTGACCAAGGAGTTTAATTTCTTCCCTTTGTAGCTTTATTGTCATTTGTTACTGTGTTCGCATCAGTGTGATTATTAATTGAGCTGCTATCTCTGCAGTGGACAATAGCAGCCACATCTGGTTTTGCTTATTGTTGGTTTCCCCAGGGCCTAGTACGGTGTGTGTAATAGGTGCTTCATAAATGTTTTATGAACAAATATATGAATACCTATTTAGTGGGAGTTGGGCACAAGACCCTGTGGCCACTGTGGGCCACCACAGAGTCCTTGTGATGATGGAGCAGCAGTCCCTTCTCTGTGGCTGGTCTTGGAAATGTCCTTTTTACTGCCTAATTCTCTTGCTCCCAGGAACAGCCCCTGGGAGGAGTGCCTATGGTTTGTCATACTCATTCAGGAACAAAAGCCCACCTGTGCTTTTTCAGCTCAGAACTGCCCTCAGGCCCCACCCTGCCATCCCTAAACTCCCCTTCCCGGTCAAGTTGCAGTTTCAGAATCCATGTTCTCTTTGCTCGTTCTCTGACGCTTACTTCTGGGAAAACCCTCTCTTCCAGAAAAACTTCCCTGATCACGATGTGTACTTTGCCACCAAATTGCTTTGGACAGGTGGGCCCCGTTCCCAGAGCATCTGGTACTGAAGTTACTGCACTGTAACTTTTTCAGTATTTCTCCCCCTCCCCCTCTGAGCTCCTCAAGAGTAGGAACTGTAATCATCCTTATATCTTCATATAGTAAACATTCTGTCATGTATATTGGGTGAAGGAAGTGCCAGATATAAAAAGGGTCACTCAGGAAGGATTTGTGGGAAGAAAAGGGGGAGGTGGGAGCTGCCAGCCATTTTGCAGGGGACACAGGAGTGAGTCTGAGAAAGAACAGGCGCCCTTCTGTGTCACAACTCAGAGGCAGCACCTCACCTCTGTGACCCTGCAACTCTCTTCCACTGGGAACTTGTCTCTCCCTCAGTGTTTGGGTCACCCTTCCCCTAGGTGAGAGTGGGCACACAGTGCTCTGCCCAAGTAGGAATGTGTGAATGACAGATGGTTTCAAAACTTTTCTTTTTCAGACACAAGATGTTGCTCCAAACCCGGATGACCCCGAAGACTTTCCTGCTTTGGCTTGAGAGAGCCTTGTTTCCCTGGCAACTTAGAACAGCGTTGGCATACCTATGAAGAGACTTTTCTTGCTATGGGGAAGAGAGTCAGACTCTAAGAACAATAGATGTTGCTTTTCCCCCATGTAGTGTGAATTCATGGTACTTTTTTGACCTGGGGTGAGGGGTCTTGGGGAGGTGCGATAGCAGTTTCTCCAGTCTAGAACTGAAGTTCCAGCCCGGGGTTAGTCTGGCACTTTCCCAATAAGGTGGAAAATGGGGATTATTTTTTTATTTAAGAATTCCCAAATGAAGTCCAGAAATAATGTTTAAAATGTGTACATAGAGATTATAAAATAGAATCTATTGAGTCTACTTAGTAAGTTGTAAAGATATTGGAAGTCCATATCCTTTCTAATCAGAGGAAATACATATAACTTGGACTATTAATTTAAAGCAGTCACAGCCTAGTTTTCAGAGACCAAGTTGTTAAAATACAACTGTATTTACTGTTTACTTGTAAATGTTATACTCTCCTGGGACTTTCTGAGTTTTGGTTTTCATTTAACTGATAATTTTAACGCTCTGTGACAGAATTAGGGAAAGTTTTGATTTTTTTTAAATAGTGATTTAAACTACCTCGTGGTTTCTGTGTGTATGTACACACATGCTTAGTATAAATGTGATATTCAGTCTTCAGGTGGTTTTTAGGATGAGTATTAAATCTATGATTTTTATCATCATGTTATTTAACCCACCAATCTAATGAAAAGGTCCAGGTGACAGAGCATTGCAATGTCACACCATATCCTTTTCTCCCTCGAAACTCAGAATTCAGTACCCATGTTCAAAAACTCTCTCTTTTTGTCCTGGGCAAGACTTATAAATAGCGAATATGTATTGAACAGCCACATGCAGTTTTCCTCACTCAGTCCTTGTACCAGTTTAAGTTCCTATCTCTTGCCTTTGGTGAATGTTCGGGGTTTGGGGCTATAGCAGAGGTTCAGTAAATCCCCCAGTCCCACCCTAACCAGCAGAGCTGAGACCTGCAGAGCCCCCACACTCTCAGCCGGGCTGCCTCTGAGGGTTAGTGCCCAGCATGGAGGCTGGGGCAGAGGTAGCTATAACAACTGCTGAAAGCTGGGGTGATGTTCTCCCCATTTGACTTGAAGAAACTGTGAGTAACATTTGCCTGTAGTGACACAGTTAATATGCTTGTGTTAGAATTTGAACCTCGGCCCCAGAATCTGTGCTTTTTCCCGCTTTGCTATACTGAGATGGCTCTGAATTTGAACTCGAGTGTAAATAAAGGTTGGTATTCCCTCCTAACTTTGTGTATAGAAAGCTGAATCTTTTTGATCACACCCAGGTCAAGACAGAATGTGGGAAAGGGCCCCAGTGAAAGTCACATATTTTGAAAACTCAGCTGAACCCTCTAGTCATGTGACAGCCAGTAAAGACCTTTCCTGTGGATGACAGCCTATTTTTGGTCTCGTTATTAATTTCGAAATACTGAAGTATATTAACTGATTGTTTTATTCCCTATCCCTGGAAAAGACATAGTGAGTGGAGTTTCCTCATCTAAGTTAAGAAGTCTTGTGAGGAGGACGAATGTCAAATTCAGCCATAATAAGCAGCTGGTGCAGCATGAGGCTGTGTCCTTATCAGCAGGCATGAAGCTGTCATGTTAAGTCATTTTGCCTTGCATTGGCTTTGAGGATTGGCAGAACAGATCCCCTTCAAGAATAACACTTGAAAAGTCCATAGTGCTAGATTTAAGGTTTGCAAACACTGCTGCCTTCCCAAACACACTGAAGATTCTTGTACCATGGAGTAGTCTCTAGTCTTGGGATTGAAAATGGTTTGGGGGGCTGTGGTATAGTTTCTGAGCCTGTAGAGGGCTTCCTTTGTTTACCAGGGCTATCGCTCCCCTATGTGGCAAGGCAGTGGATGTCAGGTTGTTATCACATGGTCGTTGCAGTCCAGTGCCCCAGGAAGACAAAGCAGAAGCAAAAGGCAGGGGAAATCCCTAATGTGCTATAGGGAAAATCAGAAGAGGAGGCAGGAGGATTATGCATGTGAACTTACACAGAAGGCAAAGCCTTCCATTATCAGAGTTCCCTTGCCAAACTCCTTTGGCTTGTGTGTAGATGTGTTGTCATAAGGCAGGGCATGTTTCTGACTGGTAACTTAATGCTAAGCAAATTAACCCCACAAATTTGGGGGGCTTCAAAGACTATCTTGGAAAGCAGAGGTCAAGTATGTTTGAATTCCAAGGGTAGGTGTGTCAGCCCTAAACCTGACTTGGATCACTTCTTAACCAAGGAGCTCACTGTTTGATCGTAGGCCGCCAGGGCAGCAACTGAAGACAGATTGGGATTGGGATGTCCCGGAGCCTGCAGCTGGGAGAGCTCCATGGATGGGAAGGTGTGACCCCTGACAGCTGTTACCCCTGCATGTCTAACAAGGTCTGGGAAGAGGCAGGCTCACTCCAGAAGCTGCTGCTGGCTAGGACAGACTTGAGAAGGCTAAAACCATGCACTGGTTGGTTTTAACATCTGGCCAGGACATGTTTAGCCTAATAAGCATTTAACACTTTCATCTCAAGGCAGGCTCCTCAGAGCCAGAGAAGCCATAATAGACACCCTCTTTGCTAGTGTTGGTCACTGATTCAGGACCTTTTTCTTTGTTCACTAGGTATTTCAGAGGTGGAGGCATTGTTTTTTCCTTTGAAACCACAGCATGTGGTGTTGGCAAGTCCTATGGAGCAGCTGGACCGGGGTCTGAGTCTCAGAGCTAGGAAAGGTCAGCCCTTGCACTAAAAACAGGAGCTCCCTTCTAAGCTAGTCCAGAAAGAGCTGTGCTGCCAGCAGTGAGCTGGTCTGCCCGCCCTCTAAACATAGCATCATCCGGCTGGATAAATAGAGTTTCACTTTGGGAAAAGATCCCATTTTCCCTTTGCTGCTGTTATTCCTCAGCTTTGGGAGTATCACACTGTGTTGGGAGAGCCCCCAGGGATTTTCTCCATCATTAGCCAGTAGGCGGGCCCTTGGGCAGCCAGAACTATTGCCCAGACATGCCAAGTATGTGAGGCTTTCCCTGGATCTCTGTTCCAGAGGGGCCTGTATTTATGTGGTAAAGATAATGAGGGAGGCGAAAGTGGGTACTTAAAACAACTCGTGTAAAATACAACATGGATAAAAGTGCAGAACTTCCTTGTAACCATCACTTAAGTCAAGAAACTGATTTCCCTAGAAGCCTGTCCACTGTGACTGTGCCCACCACAGGCTCTCCTCCCTCTGAAAGGAGCCACTGTCCCATCTGATAGGAAGCATTGCCCCAGGGTTCACCTCTAACATCACAGCTTTGCCCTTTATCTGGATGTCTTTGGAGTCTCAGTTCCTTCTCTACCCTTAGTGCAGAACCTGGGTAACCTAAGGAAACAAGCATTTCTTGAGGGGCTGCCTCATGCTGTTTTGTCTCACCACTTTATAGTCAGGGAACAGGGGAAGATATCCGTCCTTGCTTCTTCTTGGGATTTGGGCAGAAGATTCATTCCCCAGGCCAGTGTTCTTCCTTCATACTCCCAAAACTTCTAGTTGAATGACCAGTCCCTTGGGCAAAGCTGCTAGGAGAGGGACAGGGCAAGGCCAGAGGACAAGTACCACAAGAACCAAAGGAGTCACACTGAGTGTGTGCTGTGTGCTACTGTGCTGAGCCACTCCGTGAGGTAAGGTAGAAAGCAGCAAGCCATGGCAAGCCTGCAACCCCGTGACTGCTTGCAGTGGTGGCTTGAGTGAGTCTACCCCTTAGCATGATGGGATTAGCAATTTTCTTAGAAAGCTTTATTAGGGCTCCTGCACAGGTGGAGGTGGCAAGTTTTGAGTGGCCACGGACATTATGTTCAAGGTTGCCAGCAAAGTACTGATGGAGAAAGGAACAGAAGCTTGGATCTCCTGGGGCCTCATGAAGCCTAAGGCCTAACAGTTCCCGTCACATCCTTTAGGCCCTTTTCTTTGGCCACAAGGTTTCCCATGACACAAGGCAGTAGGACTTGCCCTGATCAAACCATAATGGCTTAAACCCAACCACAGCTCTCCTATGGGCAAAGCAGGCCTCGTGTGTGGGGAGAATAGGTCGAGCCCGTGGAGCAGAGAAACAGCTGCCTTCTAAGCATTGTTTCTTTGCAAAACCGTGGCCCCGTTTCTGAGAGCTGACTTAGGAGCACAAAATCATGTATAAGTTGGAAAGTACCTGTCACGTGAAAATAGAGAGGCATCAGCTTGCACGTAAGTCCTTCAGGGGGCTCAGAGTTCTCAAAAGTTCTCAAGCCAATGAGTTAGGGAAAATTATTTCCTGGCAAACAGCCACCCTGCCAGAGGCACTGAGGACATCTCCACCAGAGATGTGCACTCTCCAGCCCCAGGGAACCTCATGTCAATGAACCTGCACAGCTGTGCTGGTGGCCCTAGTCTGTACTACCCCACTCACCCACCCCCCATACTGGCAGCCTCAGAGCAACAGGAAGGAAAACTTTTAAAGTGAAGTGACACCCAAATTCTCAGCAATGCAAAATGATCGGAACTTGAATGCTCTGGCGGTGAGGGAAAGTGAGTAGGAATAATCAGATGCTGGAGAGGTCTTCAGTAAGAGGGAAAGAAAGGTGCGTAAAAAGGAAGCAGGAGAAACGGAGAGCCCGGGGGACCCAGTGAGGGCAGTGGTAACCTCTTACCCTGGCTCCACCCAGACCCAGGGAATTGTGGCCGGGGTGGAAAAGCACAACTCGGGGATTTTCACTAAGGATCCCTAGAAAGGCCTGAAAAACCTTGGGACGACTGTTAAATAGACTCTTTTAGGATCCACTTCCAGGGTGCACCCTTCTGTACAAACAGCACCCGTGGAGTTGGACAGTGCCCAGCCAGTGAGGCCAGAGGGCCTGTTTATAAACTCTTCAAAAATTCTGCATGAACTTTCCTGGGGACTTTCAGAAGGACTTCCACTTCCATCAGATAGCCACAGGGGCCCCTAACACAAGAAAGTTCAAGAAACACTGTCTATGGGGGTTTGGGATTAAACTGCTACCAAAGAGGTGCCTGCCTGATCCCTTCCCAAACCCAGTCATCCCCCTGAGGTGTCCTACAGGAAAGCCCCACTCTGGTCCTGGTCTGAAATCTCAACACGGAACAGAAGAACGAGGAAAGAACTCTTGCGGAGGCATGGGCGTAGGCCTGAGGAAACAGGCTTAAATTGCACCTTGAGAGCATTTCCATCGGTGAACGTGGTGCTGTCCAGGAAAACCTCTGGAGGTCTAGTCCCTGCGGAGCCCGAGCCAGATTAAAAGCCGGTCTAGAAGGGTTACAGCCCATGACAGCCAACCGTCACTGGAAAGGGGAGGAGGCGGACAGAGTTGTGTTTACACCACCAAGATCTGTTTCAAGGAGTCTCTGGGGGTGGCAAGGACTAGTTTACTATGCTGTCTGAAGACCTTGAGGTGCACGCACTACACTTGGTTAACCACAGGCAAATTTGGGTCAGCTACAGCAGAATCACTCGGAATGAGTGGTCCATGGTGGCCACCAGCCATCTCCCCTCTGTCCTGGCGTGCCCAACAATGCTGAAGGATATTTAACTGTTTCTTAAGGATGTGCCAGTCACTGGCACGTCTCTGTTGCTCTAGTTAGTGTATGGCCCAGCTGTCTCTATCAGGGCCACAGAGAGGACAGGCCTGGCAACCTCTCTGGGGCTGCTACATGGCAGCAGATAAGCCAGGCAGACAGGCAGTTAACTCACCCACCCAAGGGCTGACCTGGCCCCCAGTTTCATGGAATATTCATGAGCCCCAGTCCCAGGGTTGAGTTCTACTGCTCCCCACTCTATTAAGTGAAACCTTTTCCTCCGGCCCCTTCCTCTACCCACTGGAGCTTGGCCCAGAGCAGAACAAGGCAGGAGAACAATATTAACTTCAGCAGGGTCCAGTGAGCATCTGTTGCTGCTTTCATGACATGGCCCAGTAAATTGTACCAGGAACTTATCAGCAGTTTCCAACCTGAAGGTGGCTGAAAATGTGTGCGGGTGTCTGGATTATCCAATGGCTGGGAACATGACTGGCATTTAGTAGAATGGGTGGGACGGGTGGGAGCGGGAGGGGAGGAAGGGGGTGCCCCACTGGCTGCATTCTCGGGAAAGTCCTACGCAAGGAAGAATTGTCCTGCCTGAAAAGTCATCTTGTTTTACATAGAGAAGCACATCCATGCTGAGAATAAACCATTGTCTTTCTCCAAGTAAAACAAAGCATAAATCACACCACCCCCTCTACTCTTTCCCCCACAAAGCCTCTCCCGGCTTAAAGACAGATTTGGCCATTCTAAGAATGCGAGGGGCCAAGGCCCAATGCCCTGGTGGTAGCCAGCCCATGTGGGTCTGGGCCGGCCAGACAGGACGCCCCCTTACCTGGACATTTCTGTGTGGATGGAGCACCTGTCATCCAGAAGCATATCAAAACCATGCAGACTTGCTAGCAAAGAGATGAGACACAGTTAAAAACAATGGAAGGCAGACAGATGTGCTAGAGTGGGGGTGGCATGGAGGAGTCTCATTCCCACAAGGGCTGGGCCAGCATCCCCAGTGAGGGAGCAGGGGAAAATGGTGAGACTATAACATAGGGACACACTGTGTCAACTACTTAAAAGACAAAATGCCCCAAGTCTGAATAATGGGGCAGCTAAAAGACTATTCATAACAGGGAGTAACCCTGGGGCCAGTGCCTTGCTATTAATTAACCTGCTCAGTAATGTCACAACAGCTGCTGACAGGGGAGGCGAGTACAGGGAGGACTGTACATGGTCATAGTCCTTTTGGATAGGATCAAGGCAATATTTTTACTTTTTAATTAAATAACATATATGGCTCTTAGTAATGTGCCGGGTACTTGTTCTAAGTAATTAACAAACATTACCTCTTTTTATCTTCGTATAACCCTATTAGATATCGTCATCCTGGCCCAAAGAACAGAGCTAATAAGAAGCCAAGCAAAGGTTTGCTCCCAGTCTGGGTCTGGAATCTGTGCTCTGAACAATTCTCCCAAGCTGCTTTTCGATGTGGTAGACATCAAAAACTTTACCATTTTGCATATCTTTGACCTAGAAATGCCTTCTATAAGAATTTATCCCAAGGAAATACCCAGCATCACCCAGGGAGAATTTACAGATGAGAACATTCATGCAGTGTTATAATAGTAAAAAGCTGGGAAACCCCAGCTTTCGCCCAAAGCAGGCAAATAATGTTTGTGAATTCTTCCTACCATGCTATCTTCCAATGCACCCACCACAACTGCACTTAAGACTCATAGGAGGGGGAAAAGCAGTCACTGGGCATTATGCTCTGGGATGGCACTGGGTTCTATGCTAAAGCACACTCATGTACTGTGATCTCTTTTAATTCAAACACTATCCTAATTTTACAGATGAACAAAGGGAGGGCCAGCAGGCAGATAAAGGATCCCCATGGTCACAGAACAAGTGGCAGAGCTTGTTTTAGAATGCACATCATTGATTGTTCTTTCTGTATCAACTTGCTATCTCAATAAACTCAGGGGGCCTCAGGAAGGGGCCTTTGTTACTTAAGTGTGCTCCAGCCCTGCCTCTGAACCTTACCTTCAGTGAATAAATTCTTTCAAAAGTCAAAATATGACCTCTTTAAAAACACATGAAATTATGCTGCAGGTACCAAAAATATCAGATACGGAGGGACCATAATCTGCATCAAAATCAGTCTTTACCTAATTATCTAGAGAAAATTATCTTAAACTGTATGAAAAAATTTATTGAAAGTTGTGTGCCAGATACTGTTTTAAGCACTTTGCATGTATTACCTCATTAATCCTCATATTTATTGTAAAGGTAGGAATTCTTTTTATTCCCATTTTATTTAAATGGAGGGGTTTAGCATATTGCTCATGTGGTAGATGGGCTCTAGACAGTATGGTCAGCAACACAGGAAAGCAAATATCTACAGGAGGCTCAGGGGTGACACAGCCCTGGAAGGCACAGCTGCTCCTGGGAGAAAAAGACACCTGGTGATTCCATCTAAGGCCTGGTAAGCCAGCCTCAGGGCCTTGTCACCAAGTCTGTCCTCTTCACAGCACTCCTGTACTTTGAGCTGCTTGGCCCACGCCAACCAACCGAGCTCCAGTCAGTCAACAGGGGGTATGTGACCAAGCACTCGTCTCACGGTAAACCATGGAGGGGCAGGTGGTTGCTGCATTTTTAAACAGAGGGAAGAGCCTGCAATTCCCATTCTGGTGGTAGCAGTTTGTATAAGGGTAAAAAGACAGGTCCCTTTGGTTCGTGCTTTGAAAAACTTGTACCCCAGCATGAATCAAAGCTAAGCTCCTCAGGGAACTGGACAGCACTACTCAAGAACAAACTCCAATGTCTCAGGCACAACCTCTGCGTGACGGCCTGGGCATTAGGTCTTTAGGGTCCTGCCCTGCAAGAGACCACCAAGAGGGAGAGCAGGTAAACAGCACTGCTGATGGCACCCTGGGCCAGATACTTCAGGATGTGGGGTACTCAAGCACTGGTCCTGCCCTTCACCCAGCATTTGACGCTGACCTTGGCTAGTAAAATGAAGGGACTGCTGTCTCTGACCTGAGACTCCGAAGTCCTGACTGATATGTGTTTTCAGGAAGTCAAACCTTTGCATTGTTGGAGCTGGTTGGTGGGTGTGAATATAACGACTTCATAACGGGCCCCCTTACTTGCTCACCATCTTATCCTGGGGACGGTGTTAGGAACTGAACCCCCAGATTCTTAAAATGAAGCCTTAACCCCCAACACCTCAGAATGTGACTATTCAGAGACATGGCCTAAAATGAGGCCTTTAGGTGGGCCCTCATCCAATCTGACTGGTGACATAGGAGATAAGGACAGACAAGGACACCAGGGATAGGAGTGCTCAGAGAAAAGGCCAATGAGAGAGGCGTCAGAAGAAACCAATCCTGCCGACAATGTCATCTGGGACTTCTAGCCTCCCGGACCGTGAGAAAATTAATTAATTTCTGTTATTTAAGATTCCCAGTCTATCATACTGTGCTACCACAGCCCTGGCAAACGAACACTGAAGGTTACCATCTGCTTTATATATTTTAACTACTGCCTCCCACAAATCAGAATGGTAAGGAATACAATACACCAAAAGGTTATTTGGTTAATAGTTTTAATTACATGATTATAATTACACAATTTCCACTACTCAATATTTTGTATAAAACCAGTTAACAGTAATACAATTTCCAAATGCAACAATACATATCAAACTACAGAGATATGCAACGTTTACAGGCCATTATGAAGCTTTATCTTAAAAATACCTTCAGGAAAATAAACATTCATTCAACCAGTTCTCTCAGCTTTACAAAATATGATTAGAAATATACATTTTAATTTAAAAAATCAAGACAATGGTTGATCAAATAGTGATTAATCAGTTACATTTAAAAACTTTTAATAATCTGTACATGAGTGCAGGTTAGATAAAAGTCTGCAAATTACTAATATAAAACTGCAGTATTCTAATCAAATGAACATGTCTGCTGACATTTAATTCTACTGGGCAATTAAGGAGGTAATTTCCTACACAGTATAGGTGAATTGTCCAGTCTTTTAAACACATCTGTAGTATTCCTACTTGGCGACATGGAAAATACTCAGATTTAGGAGAAATGGAGGAGCAGCAGCTAACCTCACAAGGACAGTGTCAGTGTCAGATAACTGTCAAAGAATTAAAGTAGGTTTTTATGGTTTTTGATGGGTACTGCTTTCCAAAGTGCAATAACTGGTATTTAAAATGAAGAGAAGCAGTTAAGCTACTTTTAGAACATTGAAGGAGTATATTGCTCATGTGTCATGAACAGTGATTCAAGCAAAAGAAAGGCTCCCGGAGCTCTTGGCACACCACCAGCCAGATGCCCGAGGGTCTACACAGCCCACCGAGTGGGAATCAGGCCCTCAAAGGAAACATCTTTGCCTCATGAGAACACTGGGGCACTCCTCTAAAACTGGTCTGGGCCCAAGAAGAGGTAGGAATCACCCCTGAGAGGGGGACGAGGGCAGGAAAGAAAGTGGGTGGGTGAGAGGCTAAGGTGATCCAGTTTGGAACAGAATAATTCTGGAGACTGACTAGTAAGCAGCTACACTGGACAAGAAAGGCTACTTGTTTTAGTGAGGCAGTGTTTGGGATCCGCCCTCTTCACTGACAGGTCATAGAGATTCCTAGGTATTCTTTAGCAACACAAAACAGAAGTCTGTCTACATCTCTAGGTACCCAGTCTTGCAGATACCCTTCCTTTGGACTGTCCTTGACTCCTGATGATTTGCATCCCCAGAAAGCTTCAAGGGCATCTAAAAATATTCAATTCTAATTTTAAATCCAATGAAAACTATTGTGGTGTACGTTCAAATCTATTTAAGTTAAAGGAATCTCTCCATCTGACATGCCCTGTTTCATATTCCACAGCAACAAGGTCTTCTATAGCTAGTACTCAAAATTAGAATTGCAGAAGATTCTGAGTGTGCTGAAGGTTCAGTTGGGGGGGAAAGAGTCTACTCTTACTCAGAGCAGGAAAGAAGTCTCCCTCAGTCTGACTCAGAGACTTCCTGATTCTAAATAGGTGCATCCATAGGTTTAATACTGTGCTATGTCCTTTGCGTGTTCTGAGAAATGACTCTTTATCAAATCACAATTTCCTATGACTTATTTCAGTAAAAAACCTGTTAAGTACAGAAATTTTTAGAAAGAGCTCCAGTGATTGCAATTCTAGCTGGAAACATGAGCACACAAAACTGCCAACACAAAAGGGCAATTTGTAAAATAAAAAAGTACTGTGGTTAACACTGAAGCCCAAATTTTTCACTCTTGGCCAAGACACCAAATGGCTTATCACTGGGAGGGGATAGCACATTTACTTGTTCTGATGTAATAAAAAGCCAAATCAAGAACAGTTCAGGTGAAAATCTGATTTTCAAAACCACCTGGGTTATTTATGTAGGAGATAGCCTTTAAAAGTATAAAGAGAAGAAGAGTTGCCCTGAGAATTCAATGTTTTATGCCTGGGCAGTGTGAATATTTAATATTATCTCCCAGCACAACACAGAAAATGGAATGTTTTTCTTCCCACCCAAAGCTTATTGAAAAGCAGTCTTCCCAAAAGGCAAGTTAGTCTTTGTGCCTATGAAGAACTTGCAGGGGTGGAAAACCAGTATTTTTCTGAGACTGTTCCCAGTGTGTGAAAGCTGGCAGTCCCATCCCCACATGCCTGAGGGAGAGGAGCTGCTCATTTGGCCACAACAATGGTGTTGTCCATCTCCCAAGCCGCAAAGCTAGTCAACCTCACAACTACTCTGAGAGAGTAAATACTAAAGCGGAGGGAAGATCTTGCAATTATTTTTGCATTAACAGACTTTGGTCTGTTTTTCCCAACCACTTCTAATTCCTCATAGTTCTGTTTAAAAGGCAGCTTTTTAAAAATGGAATTGCCTACTGACCTAATTTATTCATCTTGTAATGTGAAGACATTTTACCTTTTAATATTGTATCCCCCCAAACTAGGATAGGTCAACCTTGGTTAAAAATGACTACAACCATTCACTTCTTATTATAGAATAACCAAGGTGACTTCAAAATATTCTTTTATTTGGGGCCCCATTTTTTTTAGCAGCAAATAAACTCTGTTTTTGTGATTGCTTTAAATCACACAGACAGACTCTGCTGTGTTTCTGCAGGGGGAGGGGAGAAGGCACTCTGCAAAGAGTTAATTCCCTAACCAAAGGCAACAGTGAGTATCTTATTTATAAACAACGGAAATTCAGATGTGAATAACTGTTACTGAAATCAAAGGATGCCTGAATGGCCTGAGGCCGAGCACATGACAAAAATATCCACAATGCTACAGAGAAAGACCCTAATAAAGCAGGTAAGTTTTTTTAAAAAGCCACCATTATTTGGGGTAGCTGTTTCCAAGGGGAAACACCAAAAGTGTGGGGTTTTTTTCATGCATGGGAGGAAATATTATTTTAATTTGTAGGACTGGGTAACCAAAAAGTGGGCAACCTTGAAATTCTTCAGTTCCTAAATGACATAAAATGGAATGACTTAAAATAATCTTCCAACTCTGAACCCAATTCCTCCTCCTGAGTCTTCTAAAGCTACTCTTAATATTCACTTGCAAGTTTTAAGGTTACCAGCATAACTAACACTTTGTATCACAACATGCAACAGTCTTCAAATGTGGTTTTCACAGATTATTGTTAATAAAGCACTCTTTGGTGGAAGACAAGCAGCTTGGGTACTGGACAGAGTTAACATTACAACAGTATTACAAATATTAAAGTGAAGATGATTACACCAAATAGTATCAAATTACAGGAAGTACCATCGCAGTAATGCCTGTTTTATCTTTACAAATTTTGACACAGGGTGAACAGTAAATAAATAGGTAAAAAACCTCCATCAGATCCTCCATCCCTCTGAAGGCCAGCAGCTAAAATGATTGCCATCACAAGGACACACATGCACCACACAGAGTAGTCAGCTCTCCTGATAACAGAGGGCTTTGATATTTACACCTGAGACTAAATTTACAACAGCTTTTTATGTGGTTCAACTCGAGACATTTTGACAAAAGGAGCGTTGGATCATCTTCAAGTCATCACTTATACCCAAACTCATGTAGTTACTTAAACTCCAGTGGACAGTTTCTTCATTGAATGAACTTCTTAGGTGGAAAGCAGCTAAGGCTTTTGCAATTTTGTTTTGTTTCCCAATAAATTGTGCTAAGTCCTGTTGTAGTTTTCTGTTCCTAGAGTCTTCCTTCAGTTCTGGCCACAGGTTTTTACTTAACGCAAGACTGTTTTAGTCCTTGAAATGGACGGACTACAGGGGAAAAAAAAAAGGATTTTACCATGAAGGTCTTCAAGGGTCCCATAGGTAGTTACCAAAGACAAGGAAGGCAACATAATAAAAAATACTGACATGCTAAAAAGTATACAATTCGTATAATTCTTTAATGACAGATACTTTGGAAAGGACAGTACAATATCAACCATAAAGACAAACAGGAGAGAAAAGAGGAGCAGAAAAAGGTTCAGTTCTGCAAAAAATAAAAAGACAAAAAACAACAAAAAAGAAGGGAGAACAGAAGCAGCGGAGCAATGAGAGTACCATAATGCCATTAAGGGCATTTGCTGCAAAGCATTCCTTTTCCTTCTTTCCCTCTGAGGAACCAGGCTGTGGGAAAAGTGGAAAGAATGAAAAGATAAAGAAGTGTTACTTGATTATTTCCAAAGCCAGAATTTGGTCACAGAAAAGCTCTGGCACCTCAAGCAGTTTCCAGTTTAGTAGAGCGCAAAAGGCACCCGCGCCTTGCTCCCTGCCTTCCCCACCGGCACTGCGCAGCCACGTGGGGACCGCCTGCTGCCACCTCCTCACAGGGGACAGAGGCAGGACGCCCGAAGGATCCTTGTCTGTTTGTAAATAACTACCCTGGACTGATCCTCACACCCTACCTCCCTCGTTTCCTTCCCTGGTTTATTCCATGTGCTTTCAGCTAAATAGCAACTTTCAGAGAAAAACTAAAGCAAAAGAAAAGAGTGAGAAAAACCACTTTCCATCAGGAGGTGACCCTCGCTTGGATGATGATGGTGCTCGATCAGAGCAGCTCATCTAAATCCATCACGTAGTTTTCGCAGACCACAGAGAGTACTGAGTATAAAGGTCCAGGTCAGTTGACAAGTGGGAAAATATCTGGAATTTCAAAGGAAGATTAGTATTTCAAAAGGTCAGACGTAACAAGCATTAAAAAAATTTGGATACATCCTGTGACTTCTACACCAATGTACTTTCGGTGACAATGGCAGCAACAAAAAATTAAAGCCCAAAAGTGATGGAACAGACACTGAGATCTGAGACTCGAAGGAACAAGAAGCAGTGACAAATATGATGACGACAAGAATCACAAATGAGAAGACATAAAAAAGTAAAAAAAAAAAAAAAGTCCTAAATGGCAGCTATGCTCAACTGAAAGGCTTGTTAAGAGACTCATGGTTTCAGAGACTGAGGAAAGAGCCCTTGCAATATGAATGATCAGGCACAAGATACTCCAAAACAATGAACATTAGGTAGGTCTAACAGGTGAAACAGAAAGTGATGGTTCCCCACGATGTAACTTGGAATAAAAAAGTCTCTTGTACATGACAGTTTTCTTAGAAAATGAATGAAGTTATAATTTAAAAAAAAGAAAAGAGAAAGAATGAAATGCTGCTGCAAAGAAAGAGTAGAAGCTGAAACATGCACTTAATGAGTGAGCTATATATAGATAGAAACTGAATGATATCAAATGAGGTAGGTGACTGCAGGTTCTCAATGGGAAGCACGATGATGGCATTTTCAAGACTCATTCTAAAAGAGTTCTTCAGAGAGGTAATGCGAGAACACTGAAAAACAGGCCGACTCTTCACTGGACGTACTAATTCTTAAAAGAGAAAAATGGGTATCTAGCTCTAACAGCAAGTGGGAAGTATAGAGGGCCATTAGTTTGTTTCTTCCAGCTTGGGAAAGGGGATGAGGAAGGTACCACACAGAACTTCCTTGGCACTGAGGATCAGCTGCATCCTACCTACCACGAGATACACTGTAGCCTGAACTGCTGCGGCCACTAGAGCAGAGCCTGTCACAAAAGACTGAGGTTTAGATGTGGCTTCCATTCAATGGATACATGAGAGAAACATGATGGCGATTCTTCCCAACAAATGGCTTATTAGAACACTCATATCTTTTCAGTTCCCAAATATTTGCTCTTTTAACACGTTTGTGAAAAAAATTCTTCAAAGTTGTAGAGCTTCTCAGTAAACTGTCAAAAGAGCAGTATCAGTGGAAAGTAAGTTTAGGTGAGGTCTTCATCCCGGAAGCCTCTAAGAACAGAACAGAATGTGGAAATGAAAGGTCAAGTTCCTATGACACGACAGAGATAACGGTGATGATGTGTGAACAATATAAACCTGCAAAAGAAAAGGCCTTGCAAACAGCCCACTGGCAACCCTGGTGCCTTGAAAGCATTTATGAATGTACACTGAAAGAGTGCACTTTTGTATTGTCTAAAGAAGAGTTATATTCAATACTTTTAAACTATCCAATGATCTTAGCTCATATTTTTTTTTCCTGAATCAGATTATGCATAAATGTGTTAATCCCTTCCTCCCCGTCCAAAAATACTGTTCAATAAGATACAAGCTTCAGATTACAGCTGGGCTGCCTTGACTCCCATTATTTCATAGAAGCAGGAAGTTGGACCCGCACACAATCTATTTGTCTTTTGTGAGTTGTAGGTGGCCCACAAGGTGATGTGAACACAGGCCAAAGCCCTGAAAAAGGTGAAGAGACCCCATAAGGAGAGGGATGGTTAAACGCACTATGAAACTCAGTTGACTCTCACTGGTTTACTTCTTTGCTCCCCCCGCCCCCCAATCTCATGAAGTCCACTTCGGAAATTTAAAAAGAAGACTTTTTTCTTTTTCTGCACTATCCCCAACACCTGGAAACTGCTTTGGGCCGATTCAATATTTAGTTAAGCATATTCAGTCTGAACTGGACTTTAACCCCTCAGAGCATCCGGTCCAGGGACCTCAGGCAGATGCTCACTGCAATCAGGAACCACCTCTGCTGAGAAGCACAAGTTTAGATAACTAGACAAGGCCCAGATGGAAAAACAGTAGCACAGCCATGCCCCTCAGAGGAACAAGTTATGACTGGGCACACCCCGCCAGCTCCTGTAATCTATTCGAATCCCTGAAACCTGAAGAGCACAATCCAAAAAAGCAGAAAGCAGATTAAATGAGCAAGACACACTCGACTGCAATGAAAACCTCACCAACTGTACCTAAAAGGAATATGTTCATTCAAAACATGTCTACCTATCACCAACAGCAGGCATTTTATTTGAATTTTTAGTAGTTTAATTCATCTGAAAGTGTCAAAGTTAAAATACTCCCATTTTGCCCTATTTATTGTAGAAATGTTGGGGAAGAAAAAAAAAAGAAAACGATAAAAAGAAAAATCCCCAAATGCCCTATCAATCAGAACTGCTATAATTTTTATGTGTAGCTCTTTTCCTTTATTTATTGCTTCATAAGCATTTATCCAGATCACTAAATTTTCTTTAAGAACATGACTCTGGATTCATTTGGCATAATTTATCAATCTTTAGACCATTTCTTCTTATGTTATAAATAACATTCTGGTTTTCCATTATAATATACCTGAATCTTTGACTTTTTGGTTTTCTCTAACATTCTTCTCAAATGGAATCAGTATGAATATTTGATACCTAATAAAAAATTTTTAATTTTAAGATCATGAGTAAGTACTTGTACTGGGGCACAGTCAGAGTCTCATACATGTAAAATTATGTAGTGAAATTGCCTGAAAGAATAGCAAAAAGGAAAGATGGCAGAACTGAAAAATTCCTTTAAAAAAGCAAGATATGAGGACCTCCTGGGTTTGTCACAGAGTTCCTCAGGACACAGGCTGCTGTGGGACTGCATCAGAGACTCACTCAGCACTGAAGATAGGCAGCTCAGGCCCAAATCTCAATGAGACTAGAGTAAGAAAAATAAAAAGAATGAAATTTGTGAAGGATGTTTTAAAGTCTGGTTCAGGTTACCTTCAGGCCTCTTGTGGTCTATTATAAAAGATACACTGTGCCATGAATGGGTACCTTCTACAGGACTGCATGAGTTGCCACCTCCAGGCAAAGATACACAAACACAAAAAGGTGCCTGCCTTCTACTCCTAAGAAGACAGTATGTGGGTTATCTGCTCTTCCCTCAAAAGGAACGTTTTCAGAATATGTTAAAAATAAAATATCTGCCTTCAGTTCGTGACAAAATCCGAAGACAACAATGAGTAACAGATTTGGTCATAAATATGTCCATTTTCTTGTCAAAGCCTATATTAACGAAGGAAGTGAAAGATGCTGGGCTCAAAGTGAAATAACGAGCCCCACTGGGCGTGTAGACTGTGGCCAAGAAGACGGTCCCTCGGTAAAGAAGGATTGCAACCTCACTCAAGTTTGCATGTTTCCACCGTCACACTTATTTGCAGCAAATCCTCCAACAATTATGCTGTATGCGATATGTGATACATAGAAAGATCTCCTCCAAGTACTGACAGAGAGTTCTGGAAATTCTTAATTAAAAACTTTATATATAAATATACATTCTCAACTTTCTCATATTATAACTCAGAGACTACAAAATTGTCTCTGGGGAAAAAAAAGCCTATATTAAAATGGTATAAATTTTCTTAGATAATGAACAAATCAAACACATTTGATTAATTTCCCATTACAGGAACTCTGCTTTTTCCTATCTTCATTTCTAGCTCCAGAAGATGAAACTGGAAAACCAATGCTTAGAACTTTTCAGAACAGTAGGATTCTTTTCTCACCTTTTAAAACTGCTTTTTCTTGAAGCAGATCTGGTGGTTCTTTTAGTAATGCCTGCACTGCCAGAAATGTTAGGTTCAGATGTTTTACAGCTCTGAACACTTGACTGAAGAATTACTCTGGAAACAGTTGGAAAAAAATAAGATTATATTCACTGAAACAATTTTCAAATACTTGACAGAAGAAAGTATTTTTGCACTTTAGTGCAAACTATTTTACTGTGAATTGATAGAATTTCCATAAACACATTTGCCAAAAAACAAACACGGTTTTACACCAAGGTCTTTTGAAATGAAGCATCTCATTTCCCTATGAAGGTTACACACACAGATAATCGGAGTACTTTGCTTTTGGAAAACCTGGCATTTTAAGCAATTCCCCACACCAAAGAAATCGATCAGTAAAACAAATCTTTGTGCCCCAAAGTAAAAGTAGATTCTCAGAATTCCAGTCACGAAAACAAAAAGTCATTTAAAACACTCAAATTGTAAAGAATGTGAATATAAATGATACTCAATCTGTACGATACTCATTCCTCAGAGCTGGGGGTATGAACAATAAACATTGAGTCAATAACAATTTTATATAACATTTCAAAATTTGAAAATATGTTCAAACAAAATTTGAGTTTAGTCGATTATAACTACTTACTAAACCACCAATTACCATTAATAAGAAAGTGAAACTGCTTAAATTCTGCGAAATTTGATTTAATTAAACTCTGAAAATCTCAAAGAACTAATGCTGATGGGAGTAAACTGCCCAGGAGGTAAATTCATGAACCAGAAAAAATACCCTGAGCTTAAGCCCTCAAAGAATACCCGGTTCTTAAGTGGAGGGTGTTTTTAAACCCCTCATTCAATTGTCATAGGGAAAATAGCAGAAAACATCAAAAGATTTTATATACAATTCCTTTTTTCAAGAGATAACGGCCAGAACACTGAACTGTATGCACACACATTTATACATTCTAAATTTTCATTTATCTGTGAGAGAAAACAGACTTTAAAAAGCTTCCTCCTCTCATACCCTAACATAAAAGTGAGATAACCAATAATAACTCACTCGAACCCAACTCATAAGAGTAAAAAGAAAACCACTGCAATAAACTAGGAGTCCTACCTACTATGCTTTCAATTACCACAATGTTACAGTTAATAACCAAAGCCAGGTCCTTAAAATGAGATACAGATTAGTAAATTCCTGCAATCTCAGTATTACCCAAACCACAGCATATTCAACATTTAGCATAATGCTAACTTCCCATCACTAAAAAGCCAGTGGGTTGTATTATACCAGAGCAGATGTCGGGAGGCCAGTGGTTTTCAAGCTGTTTGGGGGAGAGCGTGGGAGGGCAAAGGGAGCTGCAGCTCTTCCACCTGTTTCACACTATCCATGTACGCAGTATTTCTAAAAATATTATGAAAACAGGCCTTCCAACTCACTGAGGGAAACTGATCCTAGTTAAATGAGCCAACGCGTGACTCAGAATTTCTCATAAAGTTCTATCATCCTAGATGCTGACTGTCCTAACAAAACGGAAGAAGTATATTCAGACACAGCTGTATGATCAAAGAAGACACCAACAGCCCTGGCATATGAATTCTACCCCTGAAATAAAATCTTTTCAAAGTCTGATTATATAAAGTGAGAGTGAGATACTTGGCAGTCCCTGGGAAAGATCCGAATCTAGAATTTTTCATAAATTAAAACAATGTAAAGTAAAAAGATAACAAAAAACCGCCATGACAACTTCCGCTGCCATTTCAGAAGCCCAGGCCCACCGCGGGGCTGCTACTATGTCCTGAAGCCTTTCCCCTGAAGGGCAAGGCTCAGGGTTTTCGTCTCCAGTTTGACAAATAGAGAAAATGAGACACCTGTTGGCTTTTTTTTTTTTCAACTATTACAACTATTTCAAATGAAACCACTTATTGCAAAAAGTATAGACAACAGCCACACTTGTAAAATCATTAATATGAGGAAAAACAAGAGCCAATACATTTCCTGCTTAGGAGATTTAAGTCCTTATTTCTTAAACTATTACCAATATGTTTAAATGCTATTCCAGATAAGAAATTACTACTAAATAAAATTTTAGACTGACAGGAAACATCTTTTTTAAAGTATGCTAAGTACCTATAAAATTAGTGTAAATAAAAATGTGAAGCAATATAATATCAATAGCTAATAATTTACGTGAAACTTTGAAAAGAAGAGCATGATAGACATTTGGAATGCATTAATCACACCAATAAAGATTTAGGTCATCAGATATTTGCATGAACAATAGAGCAGCTATTACATCTGTAGGTTACACACCAATAAAGTGGCAAAAACCCAGAAACTTAGACAGTACCTGTGACATCCTACAAGAAACACCCAATAAGGTGGGATAAGCTGGCAACACGTGAAGCATTCACTCTACCACTGGGTAAACGGGAAAGCACTACCTCCTGCCTTGCAAACCAGGCCAACCTCACGGCTTTGCAGAGCAATACTGGGCATGTGTATTTTTTCCTTTCCATCTTCCCTGGGCAGAATCCTCAGTCCTACTTTTTATCTCTTGCCTATATTGCAATTCACCTTCTTCTCTGCAGCATCTCCTGAACCCCAGTATTTTCAAATATTGGACATATGTCATTTGCAACTTGAAACATACAGCAAAGCAAACACTGAAAAGCCAGGTCTCTCACTTATCAAGCCACAAAATGCTTTGGACACAAACGCTCAATTTCAAGAAAGGAATCCATCAGTGTGATTACACTGGTTGTCAACCAGTGATACAAAACAAGCTTTCAAAATGATGGGCCTGAGGCCCTTGCAACCTCCGTACTTACCTTTCCTACTATGAGTCTGACACGCAATCTGAGGTGTCATTATAGTTGAGTTCTCCAGGAAAGCCACATAACAACCTACATCAGGTGATCTACATCATTGGCCAACAGAGATGAATACCAACAACAGTGTTCATGAATAATTGCCTCAAAAAACAACTACAAGGATTAAATCTCTTTACATCATTGCTACTGTTGAAAGGTTTTGTGTCCATAAATTCCAAATTAATCAGTCAGGTTAACTTGAATATTCTGCTATGGGTCTAATGCAATGGTACATGTCAGTAATAACAATAACAAAAAAAGGTTAAATGCTACATAGAATAGTAAAAAGAAGAGTCTGATAGAGTCCATTTACAACTTAACCTGGGAAAAATAATACCATCATGAAGCACCTAAGTATTAGTAGCAACAACTCCACCCATTTAGAATTTGACCTATTTGAGATAACTTTGCCACTGATGATAGTTTGAGAAGTATAAAGTTATGTAGCATGTGATACCCTTCAGTCAGAATATGTAAAAACCTCAGTTTACCAAGAGAAGTAAAGGAAAAAAACACCTAAAAGGATAATCTACATCAGATATGCAGCATCTCTGCCTATGCGATAAGAAGTTTGTATTTAATATTTAAGAAAATGTCATAAATACGAACATGTTAAGCAGCTTTTCCTTAATTCTGAAAAGATGGCGTCCGCTAGATTTCACAATCTTTTCTAGCCATCTGAAGAAACTCAATGAAACCACAAAGCATTAAAGTTGGTTGCCATGGAATTTTACTTTGGAGGAGATCCTAGAAGAAGCTTTTGTATTTCTCTATTAAGTCCTAAGTCCAAGTTGGAGCGAAAGAAATTCTTGAAACATGAGCTAAAGAAAAATTTTCAGAGAAAAAAGAATGCAGGCTAGACATGAGAGGGTAGTGGTCAACTGCAGCTTCACAGGGTACACCCTGCTTTCTGTGCTCTTGGTCTTAACTCTGGATGTTCCCTGGTTAAACTTCTTGCCACATTCTTCTGCAGAAAAGAAGTCTCTCCACTGTTAAGGTATTATTTAAGGATGAAAGATATCAAGAGAACACAAATTCTGCCTATATTAACCTAATAAAGGCATTTGGTTACTTTTGGGAAAGAAGGAAAGTGGGAGGGAGTTCAGAGTGATGAGGTGATGCAGAAGTACAAATATAAGCAAAGTTCTCCAGTCATCTCTGCTTTCCTATTTTTGTTTAACATCAAGTTTTGAAAATTGTACTTAACTGTAAGGAAGAAGGGAAACAAGTAGAGGAGAAAACTCTGCAAACTCAAAACAGAAGACTTATTAGGGAAACAGCTGCCTGCTGGGAGCACACTGTGGACAATGGCAGAATCAGAGGTGAAACAGGACAGTGCTCACTAGACTTCCTAGTGAAAGTTAAATCTTTACAAATAACAGAAAATCAGTGGGAAAATTATTTTTGCTAGATTGGAAAGAACATACTAAAGATATTTACTTCAAAAAAACTAGAAGAAAGTCGTACAGTCAACAAATTGAAAGAAAACTACCTCAAACTAAGTATCTTTCATTGGGAAAAGCAGCTTGTTCACTGCCTTTTTAAACTGCTATTTCAAAAAGTCTGTTCAGTGTAAGCACAACTTTAAAACAAAGTGTGTTGTTTTTAATATCTCTTGTATGAAAAGAATAGTGAAGACCTCCCTCCCTGCCACCACCCCATTAACTGAGAAGTTTCAGGAAAATAACTGTTGAAAAAGGCAAGCCAAGGCAAACCAACAAAGCTAGGAAGCTGATAGTGAGAAAAACATGCATCAAGAGAAAAACACTGGACACCAGAGGTGAGCTCTAGTAGAGAAATGGAATGGGGCACTTACACAACAGCTATTTGTCAAAAGGTCCTGATGGCTACTGTGTTCTTAAACCATCGAGACAGAATAGCAGGATGGGAAGAATGTAGTCACAAACAATCCACCAGATGACAACACTACACAGTGCAGAGGTCAGCACAGCTAGGGGACATCTGGAAAGGGGTGAAGGGGAAAGAACAGATGTTCAAATGTGGGAAGCCAAAATAATATAAAATAATAAATAAATAAAGCCACGTGTGAATTTTAAATACCTTGTGATGCAGAGGGATGGGAAACAAGAAGAAAGTTTTGTTCTTTTATGTTGGGAGAAAAATTCTATCTTCAGTGTTTAACTAATTTGATATTTGGCAACAAAAAATTAGACCTCAACCTCTAGTTGGATAACTACCCCCATATTAATTTAACTGTAAAATACTAAAATCAGATGTTATCAGATTAAAATTCTTCACAAAGCACAAGATATGCACACACATAAAACTAAACTAAACCAGGGAGAAAAAGGAGGCAAAGCCAACTAACCAAAAAATAAACAAAGAAAAATGAACCCTGGACTGATCACTAATAACCAATCCCTAGGAGGCACAATTATAAATGGACACAGCACAGCAGAATTCATCTCGTTTCAATGGAGCCATAAAATGTATTCATCCAGGAGTTTAGGCAAACTGCATATTTTAAAAACAAGGATTACAGAAGTATAGCCAACCCCAAATGAGGGAAAACAAAATGAGGGAAATTTCCCCTATGTATTAATACAATTTGGTTCTCACTTAACATCTTTGATGTTTCTGGGACTTTAAACAATACGCTATAGATAGAACAAAACCAATCTGACCATAGGCTAATTGATGTTACAAGAGTTAATTTCCTGTGGCATCTCATTAACGTTATAAGGAAATGACGTTACGTGAGGATCTGCTGGACTATGCATATTTCCTCAGCTATTTTCCTCATGCACCCAAACTCTAGCTTCCAACTGTGAGAATGGAACCCTCCTTGTAGCTGGAAGGGTGGTAACTACTACACTTCCAAATGGTCGCCCAGAAACGTCTGTGACCAAACACAAAGGCTCCAATGGGCATTTGTTTTGTGCCAAGTACCGGGCTGAACAAGTCAGAAATGCTTGACCTGGCTTATGATGCCATATTTATCATTGCCTTTGTCATTTCAATCACTGAACACTATGTGACAGGCACAGGTATCCTATATGGTGACAGGGGATTACACTAAAGGGTGGGCCTGAAATCAAATCTAACCTGCACCATCTCATTTACTCTTCCCACAAAACAAAACAAAACAAAACACCCTACTATTATACATTAAGATTATAGGGGCTATTTACATAGAAAGTAATAAATGACCTAGGAACACTACAGAACTCTCTACACAACCGAATTTTCATTTGCAGTTATTTCTTTAACTGATCTTAAAAGCAGAATGGTCTGAATATCCAAGTGTCTGCATTACAGATTTTAATTTGTTCCTCTAGAAAAGCTCATGGCACAGAATTATTTTCCCGAGGATGAAAAACACCCATCTTTATTGTACTGTTAAGAGAGACTGAAAGGATTTCTAAGGCCAATTATATTTTTACTTATTGCTAGGAAGGACGTACTTCCATTCTTCATGAAGCAGTTCATTTAACCATAAAAAAACCTAGCAGAAATGATCAGTATGCAGAAAGATAGGCAGCATAGATGAAATTATAAAATCTACCAAATCCTTCTGAGCACTGACCATATACATGCCATCATTCCTGATGATCATACTTCGAGGTCATGGTGCTACATGATTTGCTGTCTTCATGGAAGTCAGGAACACACAGGCTTTCTGAGAAAATGACTATTTTACAATTTCTAATGACACTAACTCTCTCAAAATAGTGACTGTAAACTAGAAAGCAATAATTGGAATGATATTTTATGTACTAGAACTTTCTCTTAAGAATCACCAGTACTTATTTGTTTTTCACTAACTTTCCTTATTACAAGTATTTTCATTTGGCTCTAAGTACCAGTAAGTGAAGAAAAATAACTTGCCCACTGTGATAGGGAGACACTGAATTTACATTTCTCAATCTAAATTGCTGTTGAAAACTCCCTCTCAGGGGACTTTTATTTCTAAAATAACGATAAAGACTTGGGAGGGGTGGGAAATCTCCAACTGACCTCCTTTTCTAGGGCCAATAAAGCTATAAATGAGAGCAAAAAAGATGACTGTAACAGCAAAGAGTTTGAAAAAAGAGTAGGGGGAAATCTACTGGGACTAACTTAATCTCTTCCGGGTCTTTACACATTAAGAACTAAGAAGAATTTAAGCATTTTGCCTTTTCCTTTAAAAGTGTGGCCTAAAAGTTTGTTAATTTTGTATATGGAAGGGGAACAGTTTAGGGGTTATTCTATTATTTTTAGGATTAACATTACAATTAAAGGGGATCCTAAACTAGTGGGGGGTTTTTTTGTAACTTTTTTTTTTTTTAACTTTTACTGTTTTACTTGGTTTTAATTTATGCCGAGTGCTTCAGAGAGAAAGGCCTATGTCCTTCATTGCTTTTAGGGGGACGGAGTGGTGTAACCAAATAACTGAACAAATGATAGTACTGAGGCTGTCTTTCCTCCCCCAGTCTTTGCTAGTTAATTTCATTCAACCATCACTGATCACGTTCAAATTTCACCCAGGAACTTTACATACCAAGATGAATGTAATGGCATCTAGTGTCACCTTCTGGTTTCCCATTATATTTAGAATTTAAGTCTTCATTTATTGTTTACTTTTATATTACCGTGAACCACTCAGCTGGGAGAGAGACAATTCTAACCTCAACTTTCCTAAAAAAGAGCATCAAGTGATTTGAACTCTAGAAAACACATTCACAAGGTAGAACACTCAGTGACAAGGAAATTTCCTATTTGTCTTAATTGACAAAAACTTTTGACTAGGCAGAATTCCCATTCCAACTCCCAACTTGACTTCTGAATAGAAGGCAATCAGCTATTGAGAAATAAACTAATGCTGCAGATTCTTAAAAACTAATAAAAAAAAAGCTGAGCAAAATGAAAAACGACACACAAAATCATGGATTTTCTAGGGCTCACAATACAATGTATGGTCCCTGGACCAGCTGCCTCTCTAACACCTGGAAGCTTGCTAGAAATGCATAATCGTAGACTGGACCCCAGATCCACTGACCATATTCTAAATTTAACCACCTCCCCCAGGAGGCTCAAACGTACAGAGAAGTTTGAGAAGCACTAATCTAGGGCACTGCCCTTTTCCTTCATCATATCTAAAATGGCTTCAGAATAATTATCTGGAAAGGCAATAATGTTTCTAAAAAAAAATAACCAGTAAGGCTTCAAATAAGGACTTTCAATGAAATTAAAAACTAAATGGCACTTGGAGTTAAATAATTTATATAAAATGCACCAGCCTTAAAACATTCTAGTTGACTGAAGCACCACTGCAAAGATAATGTTTAATTAATGTCTATAATCAATACTAACGCCTTTTATTCACGTGATACTTTATATTGGGAAGCTCAATTCTTTTCTTTAGATCTTTTCTTTCGGAACCTCCCAAGGCAAGCAGCCCATGCCTTATGTGTATTTCTACTTTAGAACTTAAGATTATGAGGAATACCAATGAAAACCACTTTTAATTAAAAAGGGAGCCTGTTCTCTGCTACCGATACTTACTGTCATTAATTCCTTACTATATCACAAGATACTTATTGAATAAAATGATTTATCTTCAACACACACACACACACACACACACACACACACAGAGGCTAAAAATGTGCTACCCCATAATGAAAAGGGAGGTTATTAGAAGAAAGGCATTTAATGCATAAGTGGAAGCATCTACTAAACAATACCCTATTAAAAAAGCACAATGGCCAAGTTTTTGATTACACACACACACACACACACACACACACACACACACACACTTTTTAAAAAAATAATCTTGGGTGTTCCATGAGATTGAATCCAAACTACCACTTACATAAAGCAAAGAGAAGTGGACATACTCAGTAACTATAAAACTTTCTATTCCCATGTTAAATCTTCTGGAAGTTGAAAATAATTCCTTGAACAAAAAATTAATACAAAAATATAGTTTAATCTAATGCACTGCTACCCTAAAAAAATATAATGACATTAAGCCACCATGTCACCACTGATTAAAGTCTACCAAATTAAAACAAATTACCTGTAATATAGTAGTGAGTTTAAAGAAATTCACAATTTCTAATAACTATGGGCAAATCTGTTATTCTGTGGTTTACATCTGCTATCACTCTCATGAGGAGCTTACATGGTGATCATCCAGAAGAAAAAGCACTCCTAATATTGCTTTCCTATCTATTCAGGCTAGTGAGGTCACAACAGAAAATGGAAATAACCAAAGATTCTTAATCAACACCCCTAGATTTAAAATAATGTAGATAATCATTTCAAAGTGGCAAAATGGGCATGCAACTATAAAGAAAAATGTACAAAAAAATGTGCTCATGAAAGACCTCATACACATATTAAATAACATCAACCACACGAAGGAAACCGGACTCACGTGAGGGGAACAGCGTTTGTTTTTGATTGTCTTCTGCTTTTCAGGGTCCGAAGTCTATCACCTTGTGTCATTCCACTGATTTCGTCATCATCACTGTACTGTATAAGTAAAAAAACACTGAGCTAATGATTTAAATTGCACTCATTAACGAAATAAAGCATAGCAGATACATTTATCCATAGAGACACACATGAACATAGACTTCAACTTTCTGCTGAATGCTAAAATATTTTGCTGCTTTCAAAATAAAGCTACAAGTCACATTTCAAGACAACCAAACACTGACTTTCACAAAACACAGAAACCAATAACACTCTGGTAATAAAACACATTGACAGTAAAGAGGCACAATGAGTTTTCAAATTTCACCATCTACTTACCACCACTGAATATAGTACGCTACCACCTAAACTCTGGGTTCTATCAAGTTCTTCATTTGAGAATGATTAGTTACCTACATCAGCTGTCATGAAATGGGAAGAGTAGTGTGTGTGTGTGAATGTGGGGGTGGGAGTGGGGGGTGTCACTAAAGAGCTTACTCCACATATCTCTTTCTTCCACCAGTGCCTAGTGAGTAAAAAAATACTTCAGTTTTATGGGCACGTAACCTTGTTTTAACTATTTCAATTAAAAAGTTTCTAGAGAGGGCTATAAGTATAAAAAAAAGTGTGACGATAATCCCTCAAAATGTGCTTTATTATTTTTATCTACAATTTTCTCCATGCCCTAACTGGTTCTCAGCAGCATTTAAAGCAATAACAGCATGATGAGGATGGTTCGATTACCAGTTCTGGTTCTTGCTTGTCTTGATTCTCGACCCCATTGATTGAAATGTCATCAACAGCCAAGAGGAGTTTTGAGACAGCTGCTCTGTGTTTTACATTCTCCGGACCTCTTAACTTTTGACGAAAATAATCACCTTCCAACCAGAGACTGGCTTGTTTCCTGTTAGAACATTTAAATAACATCAAAATAGACTTTGCTAGAAGGATACATATGAACAACTTTCTCTTACTGGACTATCTACTGTTACTGGAAACTAAGAAAAATTCTACTTCTAACCATTTTCCAGACCCAGGTGTTCCCTGAGGAATTAGCTACCTCACCATTTACTTACATCACCAAAAATTGTTGCTGAGGCCCAATCACTGAGCCAGGTCTACAAATTCTGATCCAAGCAATGGTCTCGGCTGCTGCCATCCTGTAATGCTTCATGATGTAGCAGGCTATGAGAGTGCCCGTTCGTCCAAGGCCCGCTAGAAAACAAAACAAACCAATCAGACCTGGTCTCATGTACTCCAGAATTTTGTTGGATGGGTACAATTTTTTTAAAAAGGTTTGGAATGATTTTGCTTCCTTCAACAGTGATTATCAAGTTTGGATGCACACTGCAATCTGGAGAGTTTTAAAAAATACCGGCTCCAACCTCCCAAATTCTGATTTAATTAATATGCAATGTAGCCTAGATGCAGAGATTTCTAAAATCCCTCAGATAATTCTATGTATAGCCAAGATTGAAAATCACTTTCTTAGCAATGATTCTCAGGAAGTACAGTGTTTTCTACCTTAGGTGTTCTGTTATTGGTACAGTCATGTTTCCAAAAGCACAGGCTTAAAATCTTCCAAATCATTCTCCCTCATCCAATTGTTTTTCCTACTCATACCCATTTTCATGGGGATTGCTTTTTTTTTTTTACTCTATTCCTGCTATCCTCCTTTACTCTCATCTAGACAATTATCACTATTCCCTGCGATTGTTAATTTTATGCGTCAACCTGGCAGGTGTATTTGGGTGAGACTGGTGGATTTTTGAATAAACAGATTATCTTTCAAAATGTGGGTGGGTCTCGTTCAATCAGGTGACAATCTGAACAGAACAAAAAGACCGACCTCTCCGAGCTAGAGGAAATTCACTAGCAGATTACTTCCAGACTTTGATGGCATCATTGATTCTTTTGGGTCTCCCGCCTGGCAGCCCATGCTGCAGATTTTGTACTCATCAGCCCCAAATTTGTGTGAGCCAATTCCTTATAATAAATCTCCTCCCATGTATACTACACATCCTATTGCTTCTGGTTCTCTGGAAACCCTAATACAGATTTTGGTACCCTGAAGTGGTGTGCTACTGTAACAGATAAAAATGCGTTAGTGGTTTTGTAACTGGAACTATAAAGGCTGCAAGTGTTTTAAGGCTCATGTAGAAAGAACCTAGATTGCCTTGAAAGGACTGCTAGCAGAAATATGGATGTTAATACTGATTTTGGCACAGACAAAGATGGAAATGAGGAACATGTTATTGGAAACTAGAGGAAAGGCAATCCTTGTTCGAAAGTGGCAAAAAACCTGGCTGAATTGTGTTCTCAAGTTTTGTGGTAAGCAAAACTTGTGGGTGATGACCTTGGATATTTGGCAAAGGAGATCTGTAAGCAAAGTACTGAAGGTGCAGCTTGGTTTCTCCTTACTGATTACAGTAAAATATGAGGGGACAGAGATAACGGAAGAAAAATTTTTTCACCAAAAAGGAACCAGAAACTGAACATTGTGAAAATTCCAGGTCTATCATATTGCAAAAAAATGAGTAAGTGTGTTCTGAAGACAACAGAAAAGGTATGGTTGGACAAGCAATTTCATAAAGATATTACACATGAATATAATCAGCAGAAGCCAGAAATACTGATAGGATTATACCAGCAGACAGTTTAGAATAAGGAGACAGCCACAGTATAAAATAAGGGACAGCTTTCGGTACTGGACAACAAAGCTATTTGGCTGCAAACATGTCTCCACCCTTCAAGAAAATGGAAGCATGATCCTGAGGGTAATGCAGAGATCAATAGGACTGCCACCACCACCACCACCACCACTGGTCCACGGGACAGGGCTGTCTACTACTAGGTTTCATAGGGTGGGGCTGCCTCTGTGGTTTCAGTGGACCAGGTGACTACAGTTGATGAGTTCAGAAGCTCAGCTGTCACCTGGGGCCAAGGATATGGGACTGCCTCCCCAGTGGGCCTGCAAGACAAAGAATGGAGCCAGAGCATTATTCTCAAGCCTGAATATCTCATGGCATTTACCTTGCGAGGCTTTGGACTTGCTTGGGACCTTGTCACCCACTTCTTTCCAATTTCTCCCATTTGAAATGGAATATCTATCTTATGTTTGTCCCACTACTGTATTTTGGAAGCATAAAACCTGTCTGCTTTCACAGGTTCACAGAGGGGAGAAATTTTGCTTCAGGATGAATTGTACTAGAAGTGTTACCCACATCTGATTTAGGTTTTTTTTTTTTTTTTTTTTTAAGCCTACAGCACCTGGTCTTCCTAGGTGGTCTCCTGTCCAAGTACTAACCAAGCCCGACCCAGCTTAGCTTTCAAGATTAGACAAGATCAGGCATGTTCAAGCTGGTATGTCCGTAGTTGATTCAGAGGATATTTAGATGAGAATGTGGATTTGGAACTGCTGCTGGAATGGTTTAAGACTTTGGGGGTTGTTGGGTGGGGTGAATGTTATTTTACATGTGAGGACATGAGTACTGGGTGACCAGACACAGAATGTTATGGGCTGAATTATGTCCCCTTCACCCCCACCCCTTGCCCCAATCCATATGTTGAAGTCGTATCTCCCAAAATGACAGTCTCTGGAAAAAGGACTTTATGGAGGTAATTACGGTTAAATAAGATCACGGCGGGGGAGGCACTTAATCCTATAGGATTAGTGTTCTTATAAGAAGAGGAAGAGACACCAAGAATGAGTATACACAGAAGACAAAGAGAAGGACATTGTCTGCAAAATAGGAAGAGGGCCTCACCAGAAACCAATCCTGCCAGCATCTTGATCTGGGATTTCTAGCCTCTGAAACTGTGAGAAATGAATTTGCTATTTAAGCCACATAGTCTGTGGTATTCTATTCTGGTACTCCAAGCGAATTAATATACTCCCTAATGAATCTCACGTTTCACTGGATAATCTAATTTTCACACTGTCATCATTTTTCTTCCCAAAACAAAGGTCTAATCATACCAAACCCTTTTCATGTTTTTAACTAGTCATCAATCAACTTCAGGGTTTCTCAACCTCAGCACTATTGACACTTATAGATGGATAATTCTTCTGAATCAACAATCTAACGAGAAGAGAAAAATTAAATCCTACCACATTGACAATGTATTATTATAGTCATTCATTCATTCATTCAACATTCATTAAGTGCCAGGCATTGTTTTAGTGGCTAAAAACAAAGCAATTTGTTAGAATATAAACTCCACAAAGACAAGCTCTTGGATACTGCTCTACTCATTGCCATAACCTAGAATCTACCAAACAATAGGCACTGAATAGATATCTGATGAATAAATGAATGCATTTCAATGCACTAAGCCTTTGTAGGGTTGGTTACCTATGAATACAATTTAACTTACTATGCTTTTCATGTGAAATCAGAATTTTAAAAGCATTCTTTGTATGTCAATCACACCTTAAAACTTTAAGAAAAAAGCAAGTATTCTTTAAAAACAAAGGCAGCTTCATGTATCTTCACATCTAATCTAAATGAGTATGGCATTTCTACACATATATACATACAAACCCACACATATATACATGTAAGTCAACCATTTTTTTAACCAACCCTAGAAACATACCTTTACAATGTACTGCAATGGCACCCTCGGCATTTTCACAAATATCCAAAAATTCTTTGACGATGGCATCTGTAGGGGTGCTGCCATCCGCAAAAAAAAGATCATAGTGATCGAAACCAGCATTCGTAAAGTGTTTGGCATTATACATCCTTTTATTCAGACGAATAATGGTAGTAACGTTGTGATTCTTAAAATAAGGAATATAAGCTTCAGGAGAATGTTGGTGGTAACCTACATAAAGAAATTACCATATTTTATAAAATGAAGAAAGAAAACAATGGATAACAATTTCACCTGTCTTTGTATGGAAACAGTGTCTAGACTGGAAATTGAACACCAATTTGATTATAACTGTAAAAAAATAAATTTAAAGTTAAAATCCAGGGAGAATGATATATTGAAATGATTATACATACTCAAATAATTAAGATGATCAAGCTTAGTTTAACTCTTAAGCCTGTTTCAAAAGAAAATCCAGGATAGATACTTTCAATAACGAAATTATACTGGTCCCATATTTTTGCATACCACTTTCAAGTCTGGTTCTTGAATGAGGTCCACAGAAGGCAATAAATCGATCTGGTATTATCCAATTTAAATCTCCATTTTCTGCTTTCTGCAAAGGGAAGACCAGCACAATTCATTTTCAGATTTACTCTCCTCTCTCCATACCCCTTCTCAATACTAACTGTATGCAGAACTTCAAATCCACTTGCTTTAGCACAGAAACTGTTTATAAATGACCATGAAACAGGATATTGAAATTTAGCCTGCTATGAATATTCCCAGAGTACAGTTAACTATTCCTGGTCCCAATTACTTCTCTTAACATTATTTCTTTGCTAGAGTAGTGAGCCTTTGGAAAATAGACCTAACTGTTGCTGTCCAAAATATACCTAAGTACTCTGGTCATTTTATCTAAGTAAATTCTCATATAGTTGCTGCTAATTAATAAGAAAGCAAGTATTTCCATTATGAGGGATCTGAAAACTTCCTTGTTCTCCTGAATGACTAATTGGCTTCCAAGATGAGCAATCTTAACTCATTAAACAAAGAAGAAAAAAATATCTATTTAGGCTCCTGGCTTCTTGATATTTACTTTTTATTTGTAGAGTCATCTTCCCATTATTTTGCTATTTATTTAATAAGATGGTCAATGAAAAATTTTAACGAAACTCAGGAAATTTGAAATTACAAGTATGCTGAGATTACAGTATGTTTCTAAAAAAAAAAAGTCAATATGAACTAAAATTTAAAACACTTTATTTACTCCTATTATTAAATCCTTTGGGTTGAGTTACCATAACGGTCATGATAAGATAAATATAGTTCAAACTTAACAATAATAGAAATGGTTACACAAAGTAGGAGATACTTGATAGTAGAGAACTAATGATAAAAATAAGATCAATTTACTTTGCAATTAGGGTCTTATATGTGTACCTAAGAACAAAAGTAAGAAATGAACCAAGAGTTGCTTGAACATCTACAGGCCAGGCAAGTAACCCAAAACCAATTTACTTGACTTAATTATCATATAGGAGAACTGGTGAGCCCATGTGCCCTTCTAAAAGGTCTATTCAGGAATGAGGGCAAGTGTTACCAGATGTTCCAATTTTTAGGAGAAACCAGAATTCTGGAGTTCTTAACAAGAAATCTGCAGTTAGACTCCAGTTACTCACAAGCATCATAGATAATAAAATACATCCTGAATTCGGAGAAGTTAAAACAGGAAAAAATGGACATCAATGATATACTAATCCAAAATTTCTAAATATACTGTGGAGACTAAAAGAAACGAGTCTGTGAGCTACCCTTCGTCTGTAGCTACCTAAACAGTTCCCTGTGTCTCAGTGCAATTTTACTGACAATAAACAGCATTTGTGGGTGACCCTGCTACTCCCAGCAAATACTGGAATTTCTGCATTAGTAAGAGAGAAGCTAATTAGTACTGATACTACTCCTTAGTAACAGAGGCATAAGTGCACCAACGCTGAAAAAACACCAAATGGTGTTTTTAATAGTTTTGCTTACATTAAGAAAGTATATTTTATTTTAAATGTTTAATTTTATAAGAACAAGAACCCCCAAAATGGTAATAATTAAGTTACAGTCAGCAGTGCGAGATGGTAATTAAATACATATTACACTTTAGAAATATATTACTATTACAGAGGAGTAAATAGCAATATATTTCTAAATATAGGGTGGGCCTTAATGAAACACAATTATTTTACATTTTTGGTACATCACAGTAATGACTAAACATAACTATAAAACTATAAACTCTACTCACCAATAAAATATTTTAAACTCTTATGCCAAGGAGTTTAAAATAATTAGAAACTGACTGTGAAAGAACAGTTATGTGATACTACTGCATAAAATGTTGTCTGTGGAATCACTCCATTATTAGTGACAATGCCTGCTCAAGATAACTATAGTAGGATAAAAAAGATAAGATCCCACAAGCACTCTTAGACCTTTAGCATAAGCATCTCACTTCTTAGCTATTTGGAGAGTAAAAAATCAATATGGTAAAATCAAATTACGTTTATTTATTTATTTTTTTAAACCAAAACACAGCAATAAAAAGTGTCAAACACATGTGTGGTTTTGCCTGCCTGCAGTTTCCTTTTTTTCTGTGTGATTTGATAGGGCCGACCCCAGCACTCCAGCTCCTGGCATGGCCAGAATATTCTACACCCACATACCCCCAAACTCAATCAGGAACATAGCCTGGTTGAGGACTAGGGACATGATCTAAGCCAGGACAAGGAGAAGACTTTGTGGGTCTTCTTCTGGAGCTATGAATGCTCTTTTCTGTTGAATATGCCAAACAGGCCAACCAAAGCTGCTGGTGGCCATCTCTGTTACTGCCAAGGGCTGGCCTGGGACAAAGTCAGCTCAGCCCAATTTCTGAAGTACCTGAGCACCTGAATCTGACTGTGCATAAAGGCACACTTGCTCCTGGCCTTTTTACTCATGTAAATCAATAATTACCCCTTTTATATTTAAGTCATATGTGTTTAATTTCGATAATTTGCAACCAGAAGTGTTTCAACTTCATATAAAATCATAAAAACATACTTTCCAGAAATAATTAGATGTATCATGACTATTTATTCATATCTGATCCTATGCTAAGGTTTTTACAAACATTATCTCATTTAAACATTATATGAAAGTCATCAATACTAAAAAAAATATTAAACTAAAATTAAAGAAAAAAGCCCAGGAGCACACTCATTCACTCAAGAAGGATGCACCAATGCAGGAATCCCCACTAAGAAATGGAACTGCAATAAGATGATAAAGACTCTATATACATGTAAATCGTTTACTATTTTTAGAAACAAGAATATTACTACTGTAAGCAAAACATGAATAAAAGATAAGAACAACATCCTTGAAAACTTACTTCATAATGTTCGTATTCATCAAGGTTAAATGAGTTGAAATTAAAGAAACCATACTGCATTGCCTAAAATCCAAAGGAAAACTTTTCAGAACAAAGACACAAATTAGGAAACAATTTCCTAATAATAAATATCAGTAGGTAGCCCTCAAAAGCAGTATTATATTTAGACAATGTTCCTGTGAATCATTTTCAAAGGAGGTGGGTGGGATATGTCTTGTAAAGGCTTCCATTATCTGGAAAATCTGTTATAACAATATTTATTTTAACAAGAATGAAATATACGGTAAAATCATTCTATTTGTGCAGAGCTAAATAATCAATTCCTCAAAGTTACTCTGCTAATTTATTAGATTAATACCACCTATGCTTCAAATTTAATGCACAACCCAATGGTCCCTAAATAAATAATAAAGAGAAAAGAAGTCAGTTTATCCCAAACAAATCCCACACAAAGATACACAAGTATCTTTGCTTTCAAATTTGTCTAAACAGTCTTGGATTGAGAGATTAACGTTCTCTCTACTAAAGGCAGCCCAGGGACCAACCTTAAAATTTAAAATTTTGAGGAAAAAACTTTCTTCTTTCGATAAGCAAAAATTACACAAATTTTCTGTTCTCTTCTGCAATCTCACTCTGAGTTGTAAGGGCAGAGCATGCTAAGTGAAATAAGCAGAGGATCTGTTTTCTGAGACAAGGACGAGCTTGGGGCCTCTGAAAAGTGTGCTGTGAGCCATACAGTATATAACTAAGAATTCTTGATCAACAAGGTAATCTTGATTCAAAAGGGGTGACTTTGTAAACCCAGTTTTCAAATTTTAAAGAAAATATAAATGAAAAATATGAATGCTACAATACCGAAGTCCGCATTCTATGAAATATAGATATTTAAGTTCTAACTCCAAGACCAAATCCATGAATTTTATTTCCTTGAATTTAAAACACTCAATACATATCATGATATTTGTACTAGAGATGTTCTAAACAGAATGATAGAATAAAATGCAGTTTATAGAAAATTTCTATTCTCCTTTGAATTTCATATGGCGATCCTATTAGAGGAAGCACTAAAATTAAGACAATTACATTTACAAATGTTTCAGGTATGCAATATTCTAAATCAGTCACAAATAAAAAATGTCTAAATTGAAAATCAGAAGCTATTGACTCTTGAATAAAATTAAATATAGTGTAAAAAGAGCAATCTTTGACCTGCAGTTCCAGCTAATTATTTTATATTTATCTAATTAAAAAAAAAAATACACAAAACCTAAGCCAAGAAATAATAATAGAAAGTTATACAGTGTTACAGTAAACCATTTCCCAGGCCCTCAAAGTTTTTCTGCTCTTTTTTTAAAGGTGATGGGAGTGGAGAGAAGGGAGCCCCAGGGTCAGTATATTATGACCTACATAAGCAGTTCCCAGGGTCCATTGGACAGGGATGATAACTACAACCAGAAGGGATAATTTATACCTGCAGTCCCTTGTCTCCCGCTGGCCTCCTCTGCCCCTTACCTGCCCAAACTGAGGCCTGATGGAGTTACCTCATAGCCTGCAGTGACTACCTCAGTCTGTGCCACACATCAGAGTCATGTGGACTCAAACTCAAAAGAATTAAACCCCATACCTCGACTCTGAATACAGGAAAAAGAGTATATTAATTAATCTCTGCATTTGTATACTAATTAGTCCTCTCATTTTAATCCATAAAATTTCTGTCAAAATTCTCAGAAAGCCACCATGTTTCATTATACAAGAAAGTAAACCTGGATTCCTTTTGCCTCTGAAAACATTACAAAAAACTTGAGATGCTGGTAATGTCTTATGATCCATGGGCTACTGATTTACAATTTTAGTTTCCTGTGTTGCTCTGACGTCCAAGAAATATACTCAAGGGAATGAGTGTTATAACCAGGGTCTGCTATGTCATATAACTCCAGGGGACAGACCCTGTTCATTTGGAATATGATGTGAGAGGTGTCCCTTGGAGTCAAAGACAGTAAGCAGCCCCAGTTATAAAACACAAGTATTATTTTTAAAAGCTTTGATGAAGCAGTAGCGACCTACTTAGTATTACATAAAACCTAATAAATTAACACGCTAATCCAATTTTGCTGAATTAGAAATTGACTGCTTGAGGATACAAAAATGAAGTGATGCCAGTTATTAAAAATGTCTGCTATAAATAGGATTGGTGGGAACCAGATCCAAAAAGTACATAAAACAAAGAGAACTTGGAAATCAGTAATCAATTTCCTTTATGTTTTTCTATGAAATCCCAACACACTTCAAAACCAATTCTAGATTTAGAACCCAATTACATAGGTTCTGATGGTCTCTTATTATCTCCTGTTGTTCAAGTGGCTTTTCCCCCAAATCTCACAGAGAAGCAATCAGATCCTGAATAAACTGTTTTCGGGACTGGTATCATTCTAATATTAGTGGGGAAATGGGATACCTCTGACATCATGTACATCTTGGAAGACCTCAGGGGAAGAAAGCGTAGTCTTCCTTGTACTGTACTTTAGTACTCCAACACATCAGTGGGCATATCCGGCAAGTCACTTACCTTCTTCACTGCGTGAAAACAGTCAAGAAGTGTAATGTAGAAACTGCAACTCCCATAGGCAGCATCTCTGAAATCCCAAAATTATTGAAATACTTAGCTCAGTCAATTTAATTTTTCACAGTACACTCACCTCAAGACAAAGCTGGCTAGAATTTAAAATCAAACACATATTCAGAGCAAGTATCAAAAAAGAGAAAAAGAATTTCTGTTGTTTGGTTTTTAAATAAAAGATAAGTCATTGTTACAAATTTTACTGCAGTTTCTACCTACTCCAGTAGATACTGTTTTATACTCTTTACATGGATCAATGAAGACAACTTCCTAAATTTTAAATGATCTTCCTGGATTATTTTTGGCTTTGATGGCTGAACTTGTAGAGCTGCTTCTCCAGTTCAACTAATCAATAATATGGACCTCCTGCCCCCAAAAGGGCAAGGCTTTTGAATTTTTTCTTCATTATGGAAAATACCATATCAAACTGTTATAAGGAAAGACTGCTTTTTGATTCTGTATACACATACATATATGTGTGTGTGTGTGTATGTGTATATATATATATATATATATATATATATATATATATAGAGAGAGAGAGAGAGAGAGAGAGAGAGAGAGAGAGAGAGAGAGAGAGTGTCTATCTCCATCCAAGTAGAAAAAAATATATATTATTTAAAATATTAAAATATTGGGTGCAAGCTAAAAATCACTTTGCTCCCTCATTATGCTTTTACAATTTTTAACAATTTAACTGGATAACTTCTTTGTGATTCTTAAAGACCAATAAGACCACAAGAACTAAGGCATCAACTACCTTTAGTAGAATCACTCTACACTTGGGAAGGTACTTAAGTTAGTCTGCAGGCAACCACCCTCCAACACTGCATAACACTTATCAGTAATCTCACTACACATCTCAATATCAGTTAAGATTTTTCCCAGAAAAATAAGACACACCTCCAACTCCCACCTGCTTCTCCTTTTTGACTATCTTGAGCCATTACCAAGTTACAATTTTTGGAATCAGGCAAGATAAAATTAATTGTGATCATTCTAGACATGAATGGTACCTACTCGATCCCTAGGTAGAACAACATAGCTACTGGAACAATCAACTGCCTGCCTTGGTTGGGTTTTCACGTTGTAGTAATATTTACCTGAAAAATTAAACCGTACATTTAAAATTTTTAAATCTTGCATAAACCTTAAGAATGTAGATAATTAGAGCAACACTAAAATAACAATGAGGGAAAGCAAGGCCATCCATCTCAGCGAAAAGTTTTAGACATTAGTGTCTGAATTGATTAGAATTACTATGCCAGTCTTGATGAGGACTGCAAACAAGGTCTTACAACATGTCATTTTTCTTTTGCAAGCTTCTGAATTTAAAATTGTCTCCTAAAAGTGGGAAAATGTCTCTACTTAACCAATAGGTTATCTTATTGACAATATTCAGGAAGGGAAAGACAAAATAACCTGCAGTAGTGCTTCTCAGAACGGGGTCCCTGGGTCAGCAGCATTGGCATCACCCATTAGAAAGGTCAGTTCTCAGGCTCCAACCAAGCCCGGCTGGGTCAGAAGTTCTAGGGGTGGGGGGCAAGGGACTTTTTGCTCTAACATGTCCTCTAGGTGATCGTGATGTATTTCAGTTTAAGAATCACTGACCTACAGAATCAACACAAACACTAGTTTTGTAGAAATAATTTATTTTCTGAAATAAGAAACATTTTTAGAAAAAAAAGCTAAGTTAAAAGAAAATGAAGTAGTTTAGTCTAAACCAAAACTGAAATTATCAATAACAGTAGGATGATCTCTCACGTTCCTTCCCAATGTTTTTAACCATTATCTGCTCAGTTATCTAGGATTAGTATCTCCCTAACCAATTGATAATTCTTTTCCAATCAAGTTGAGGCATGTTGATCCAGTCTTTATGAAAACTTAATACATTTATTCCATACATATTTTTTGAGAAGCTCCTGTAGGCCAAGCCCTGCTCTAATCAGTGATGATTCAACAAGCTTTGAACTGGTTTTGGCTACAGTTCTGCTTTATAGTCACACTATCTGAACAGACAAGAATCTTACTTCATTCACTCATGTTTATTTCATTAACACCTTCCTTCTACCTAAGCAATCGGGCTTCTTCAAAACAGCAGAGTAGCAGCTATAAATCTGGATGTAAGACCCTGGGGGAAGGAAGTCTCGGCATTATGGTCATTTGCAAACTTAGAAAACTGGATGAGAATCAACGAAAGAGTGTTACTGTGAAACTATAAAACAATGTCAAATACTAGTTTTTAAAAATAACAGCTTTCAGAGAAGATTATATTCATAATCAAAAACTGCAAAGTACCCATCAAAAGAATAATGGGCAAATAAGTGTGGCACATTCTTAGAATGGAATGCTACCAAAAAAAAAAGAAAGAAAGAATGAACTACTGATGCCTGCCACAATACGGAGAAGTCTCATACATAGAGTATTAAAAAGCTAGATCCCAGCTCTTCAAAATGCATACTGTGTGATTCCATTTATATGAAGTTCAAAGGCAAGAAAAATTAAATGATGGTGGCAGAAGTCAAAGTAGTGGTTACCTGGGAAAGAAAAGGAGTTACCTACTGGAAGGGGATTGCAAGGAATCTTCAGGGGTGCGGGCAATGTTCTGTATCTTGAACTGGATGGTGATTGCACACACACTTTATAGATATAAGTAAAAGTCTTAAAGTTATATGTAAGTTACACATCTAAAAAAAAATGTATGAATGTTCAAATAATGTTAGCAAAGGACCAGGCACTGTATCAAGTGTTTTATCTGTAGGATGTTACTTAATCCTCATGGCCCCAGTAGGGAGATAAAACTGTCATTCGCACTGACAGACTAGAAAACCAAAGCTCACACTTGTAAAAAACCAGAGATATTAGTGGCAGAGCCAAGTGTCAAACTTCCTTCCATCTGTCTAATGTCAGTAGCTAAGCTATTAACCACCATGCAATACCACCTCTCAAGGAAATAGAGCAGAGACCACCCCCCCAAAACAAACAAACAAATAAGCAAAGGAGTATTCTAGGTAATAAAGAACAGAAATATATAATCCTTATAACAACAATCCAAAGGTATCAAGAAAATGTTGAACTATATTTTATACAATTTTGTCATCGAGACAGGCAGGGAAATAGCTAATAATTCATTAAGAAACCCTATATATATGTGTATATACATATGTAAACTCAGAAGAAGAATAAAGTTGAATTCAATTAATTAAATGTTGCTATGGAGTATTAATAGTCATTAACCATAAATGAACACTATTCCTGCACAATCCCTTGTTTAGCAATGATTTAAGTTATATTTAGTCCATGCACTTGAAGTGGCAAGGATAAAAGGCTATAATACATTTTTTTCAACATATTATCATTCTTTATTCTTTTTAGCCTACTCTCTAATCACTAAGTTCTATTAGAACAGTATGTGGTAAAGCATCAGATTTTTAAATGTCATAAATTGAAACTTTTATAAAATACAATAATATCAGGTAATGTTACATACCCACATACTGCGATTATTTTATTTTTTATAAATAAAAATGAATTACTGGAAAAATGGAAGGAAAAAACAAAATGAGCCCAAATTCTTCTATTATTTGATTTCACTGACATAAGTATACTCTATGAAATTACTATAAAAGTCTCTAAAATCTTACTCTCAATTCCTACACTTACCTCATCACAGGCTCGTAACAAATTACTAGTCTATCCTATTTCACAGGCCGCACTTCAGGAAACAATGCTTTAGATAAATCAAGTATCTGTGACTAAGAGATTCAAATTTCACAGCCCTAGCTAAGTACTGTTTATTAGAGAATTACTGACTTCTGCTCCTGGGACCAGAAGTAACTAACTTTATTTCTTAGGGTCAAACTTCAATAATTTTTTAAACACAGGCAGGCATAGCAGTAAGCACCATTTATTCTATTTTTGGCCCCTGTATTTAAATTAACATAAACTTGCCTTTAAATCATCAGTATTTCATAGATTCTTACTTGAATTAGGTAAAATAATATGAGCTTATACATATTTCAGGACCTTATGTGTATAACTTTAAGAATGATACTATATTATAAAAGATTACCGATATAAAGAAAAGTTCTATAGAACAGAACTATCCCTATATACTAACGAGCCTGTCACTCAGGGACCACAAATACAAGTTTTTTCTTCTGAAGGAATTACACGGTTGCCATTATATTTTAGGTTGAGAAGAAAAATGGAGTACTCTCCAGTTTGGAAAATAATGTTTATCCCTTCCTACCCACCTCAAAAAACAGAATACTTTAGATGATCCATGTGCTAAAAAAGAAAGGACATGATATGGGGTTCAAAGCAATTCTTCTAATTTGCTGAATCACTAATATACTTAAGCGTAATACAATTGAGCTGTGCAGATTGTCCTGAAAAATCTCTATTTCATGGAATAAGTCCATGGGCAGTTCCACGACATTATTAAGAAGGAGATTCTGCCTCAGGTTTAGGGAGACCCATCCCAAAGCTTGTACACAAAGAAGTCAAATTTATAACCTTACATTTTAAAAGACCATACCCTTTTAAAATCAGGTATTCGAGGTATATGTGATAATCCTAAAACTACTAATTTGTGAGTGGAAGAAAGATGCAATATTTGAAATTACCCATACAGCATATAACAAGTAGAATTACTTCACACATTTATATTCAGCATCATGCAAGTATTTAGATTATATAGCTAAGTCAAGTATTTTGGTAAGCAGGTCAAGAATCCTTTTAGAATTTAATGTGATTTAAAGAAGAAACACCAAGTTAATATTTCAAAATGATCACATCACATATTAAGTTTGAGAAGAAGATAAGGATATCATCCCTTTATATAAAGACATTACTTATCTACCACCTCTACAACATAACAGTTTGGTTTTTCTGTTAGGAGTGTTACGTTAGCAACCTCACCACTATCTCTGCTGGCCCTGTCCCTAGAAAAAAAAAGGTTAGTTTTTGCCCCAGAAATTAATTCCTGACTATTGGAAAAATTTCTTTCTTAACTCCTCAGCAACTAGACTCCTCAGTGATAGTTTTGAGTACAAGGCAAGGATTCTCATCTGATCATCCATTAAGAGAAGCAGTTCTCAAATGTGAACAATTCTACCACCAAGGACATCTGGCAAAGTCTGGAGACATTTTCGGTTCTGACGACTGTTATGGAGATGGAGGTGTTACTGGCATCTAGGGGGCAGTATCCAGGGATACTACAGAACACCCTGCATTACACAGGGTAGCACCCCACAACAAAATATCAATAGTGTCACTGTTGTTAGCTCTATGGTGTCATTTGCACCCACTCTAGAATGACTACCAGGTAGGTCTTCTTTTCTGAGAAACAAAAAAAATCAAGATATTTCTGGCAAGGGCCTGATTAAATGAATCTACCACTCATTCTTATATTTACCTGAAAGGAATATAGGATGTATCTCCAAATATTAAAATTCTATATGCTTCTTCTGGACTTCTCCCCAAATATATAACCTATATTTGAAAAGAGAAAAAGGCAATTTACTTCTAAATTAAGATACAGTATTGTTACTACGAATTTTTGTACAATTTCTAGCCAGTCAACTGAGCCATCCCAAAGATCCTATGAGTCAGTCACCCAGTATCCTGTCAGTGAAGTCTTTTTGTTTAAATCTGTCATACTTGATTTGTTGCTTACAATAAGAGCTGTAACCAACAACTTTTCCCAACAACCCTTTGTGGTAAAAAGTACCTCAATTTTAAAACAGACTTTCTAAATTAAGATTTTAGACTAAGCACATGCTTTTACCTTATCTCCTTCCTAAAAATCTACTGAAATAGTAAAAAAAAAAAAAAAAAAAAGGCAGGGCAGCAGGAGACTGGAGTATGAATTGGGACTCAGATGAGATGGAAAGGCATGAAAAAGCAGAACAAATGTTGACTAATTCCATACATTTAGATTTAACTACTTATAATATTATAATATTGTACAATGCATTTGTTTCTTATTCTTGTTTCCTTTATTTTCAGAAGTACGGTATGCTTCAATTTTCATCTAGTAGAATCCTTCAAGTATTCTACTAGATTTAACATTTGAGGTTCACAGTCGGTATTCCTTGTACTTCTAAAAATTTGTTGTCTTCTGCCTTCACGTTTTTGACTAAGTACAATTTTTATCTGTAGTCCTTTTCTCTCAATAGTTTATAGGTTGTTCCATTGTCTTCTCATTTCTAGTGTTGCAGAAATATTTACCAGTCTCATGCTCTCCTCTTCTTTCTTCTTCTAAATAACCTATTCTAAAAACTTGGGAGTTCGAGCATTTTACTGGCATCTCTCTAAATAAGTCATTTTATCCCCCTATTAAGTTGGCCTGGGACTTTCTGACCTTAATCATTCACAAGTCTTTCTCCAACTCACAATCTTCCTGCCAAGCATGGCAGTTTTATTTATTTACTTATTTTTGGCTTTATTGAAATATAATAGACAATTAGTTGCTCATATTTACATCGTACAATTCACTGAATTTTTTTCAATTATAGTTGGCATACAAGAACATATTAGTTTCAGTTGTACAGCATAGTGATTAGAGATTTACATAATTCACCAAGTGATCACACTACACTAAATGTAGTGCCTTTCTTCCCCCTTACATATTACAACACTATTAACTATTTTCCTTATGCTACACTTTATATCTCCATGTCTATTTTATAACTATCCATTTGTATTTAATTCCTTTGCCCTTTTTCTCCATCCCTCCCAACTCCTCTCCCATCTAGTAGCCTTCAAAACATTCTCTGTAGTTTGTTTCCATTTTTGTTATTTTGTTCTTTAGATCCCACATGTACATGAAATCATGTGCTATGTCTTCCTCTATCTGACTTACTTCATTCAGTGCAATACCCTCTAAGTCCATCAAGGCAATATCTTTTTTCATCCCCTTCCTTTTAATCTGTGTATGTCTGTTAATCTGAAGTGAGTCACTTGTAGGAAGCATATGTAGGTCTTGTTTTCTTATCCATTCAGCCATTCCGTCTTTTGGTTGGAACACTTAATTCTTTTCCTTTTGAGGTACTTGTTGATACGAATGTAGTTACTACCATTCTTTATTGTTTTGATATGTTTTTTCTTCTTAAAGAAAAACATTTTCTGTAATATTAGCTTGGTGGTGATGAATTCTTTTAGCTTATTTTTGTCTGGGAAGCTCTATATCTGTTCTTCAACTTTAAAGGATGGCTTTGCTGGATAAAGTATTCTTGGCTGTAGATCCTGGGTATTCATCATGTTGAATATCGCGTAGTTTCTTTTGAGAAATCAGCTGCCAGTCTTACGAGTACTCCTTTGTAGGTAATTAACTGCTTTTCTCTTGCTACTTTTAAGATTCTCTTTTTGTATTTAACCTTTGGAATTTTAATTATGTGTCTTAATGTGGGCTTCTTTGGGTTCATTTTTTAGAGGACTCTCTGAGCTTCCTGGAGTTGTATGTCTATTTCTTTCACCAGATTAGGAAAGTCTTCCATCATTATTTCTTCAGCTTCTTGTTCTCCTTCAGATACCTCTATGATACAACACTTAATTTTGTCCTATAGGCTCCTTAAATTATTATAGTCTTGGCTTCTTTTCTCTTGACATTCTGATTGAGTGTCCTTGGTTTCCCTATCCTCTGCCCTGGTGATTCGGTCCTCTTCCTTTTCCACTCTAATATACTCATCTCAAATAATGTGTTCTTCATTTCTGACTGGTTACCTTTTATAATTTCCATTTTTATGTTTTTTCTCTTTGTTAAAGTTCTCACTGAATTCATTTACACTTCCCCTAAGTTCACTGAGCACCTTTATAACCAGAATTTTGAACTCTGCATCTGTTAAGATTGTTTAACTCGATTATTCCTAAAGCTCTGTTCTGTTCTCTCATATATTGTCTGCTTCTTTGTCTTCCCATTTTGGCTGCCTTTCTGTGTCTGTTTCAATGTACTAAGCAAAGCTCCTAAGTCTCCTTATTAGAGTGGCTTTGTGTAGGAGGTGTGCAGAAGCACAGTCCTGAGAGGGGTTCAGCAGCAGGCCTATTTTAACCCAGCCTGTGTCCCTTTGGGGCCACCTGTTAAGATTCAGCAAGCAATCTATAGTTGATGATGTATTTATAGTTGTCACAAGAGGCCACACCAGAAACCAAGGCCAGCTGGTTCCAGGGTGTGTCCTGGAGTTGGCTCATCAAGGAGCACCGGACTCTCAGAAGATGCAACTGGATGTGGCTTGGGTGGGACCATGAGTCAGTTTCAGGGAATCCTCTGGATGGAGCAACCTCTGTTATCTAGTTTGATGATGTTTCAGCTAGGGTAGTACCTGCATCTGCATGGAGTGGGGGTGGTGGTGTGCGGGGACGGAGGTAGGGCTCAACCGAGTAACAATGGATACGGGGGCCACTTCTATCTCGGAAAAAGCCTACCTCTGGCCAGGGTAGGGCATTTTAATTTATATATGGAGCGGTGGGGGAAGGCTATAAACATTAGATTTGGCACATACATCATTACCAAAACTAGATTAAATTCTAAAGTTTACTTTGGAATAATATACTCTAAATTTTCAGTAGTAAAAAGAAGTTACTAAAAAAGTTACAAAAGTTTTATCTCTATTATTTCATATGAGTTATTTCCGTCAAGCAAATGGTAAGTACTCTGAAGTGAGGCTCCATAGCTTATCTTTCATTGTAACCCATGATTTGTATATTATATATAGACTTTGAGCTACTGTTTAATTCACTGAACCTTAATCGACTTATAATAGAAAATTTTTAAATAACTGATAAAAGTTTGATACGAACATATCATTGAATTAAAAAAATTTTTAAAAATTCAAGATCCAGCAAGGATTACTGAAACTTAGAGAAAGACATACCTTAAAATAGTTAATTTAGTTTCCAGAGAACATTTTACCGATTTTCTGTTTTAAGACTCATAAATGAAAATTTTCCACAATGTCTAGCCTGTTTCTTAATATTTCATCCTATTATACAAAACTATAATTATATACACTCTTCTAACATTTATTTATCTATAGCAGCATATAAACTCACAAAAGGTATAAGAACAATTAATTCAAATAAAGGAATGCTATGTTACCTAGTAACAAATTTTCAAGTATACTTTTACTGACTCATAAGATTGTAATTTATCATAAATTAACCAGTCATCTATAATCTCACTTAACTATATATATTACTTACTCCTTACACTTACACATCTTTTAAGTATCAACCTATCAATTGACTATTTTATTACTATTTATTTGTAAAAACAATGTAACAACTCTCATATGAAAAAAAATTTTTTTAATTTAAATCCAGCCCTTCCTCCTGCCCCCACCCCAAATTTCCTCATCTTCTTCTGGTCTCCAACATGCTTCCTTTCTCTTCTGAGAATTACTAAACAACATTAGTTTTTTCTCCATTCTATTTTAGGACTTCCTAGCAGACCTCCTCCAAAAAAACACCTCTAAAACCAAAAAGAAAAACCAAATAAAAGAATACCTTGAGGCCAATTAAGACAGAGACTAGGGTTTGATTCATTTGTATATGTGTATGCATATATACATAATTTAAGTAAATTAGTTAAATAAAATCCAGAGACCTCTTTCAGATTTTCCCTAAATTTCTAATAAGACCTACTCTCAAATTACATAAATTTTTCCTTAAACACCAGATTAATGTTAATTCCTCCTGCTCAAGATTGTACTTCTTTGGTTTTGTTAATTACTAAAATTGCAATGGTATTATTTCCTTCTTATTTTCAAAACAAAAAGTCTCTAATATATTAAATAACTATGGGTTAGCCTTGGAACATAAATTCAATTCAAAGAACACAAGAACAATGTAATGTTTTTTTCCTATGGGGAAACAAAACCTAAATTTCCAGTGATGAACTTTTAAAAAATGTAATTTTTAAGTTCAGTTGGAACAAATATAACCAAAGAAAAAAATTTTTTTAATGAGAAAAAAGAAAAAAAAAAAAGGAATAACAAAAACAAAACAAAATTCAGTTTGGGAATGCCTGTATATTAAATAATATTAAGTGTCATGAAATAAGTTGAAGGAAATTTATAAATTAGAAATGTCCAGTTACATAATGCTATGGTCCCAAGGACTGTGTCTCCCTCATTCATGTTAAAATCTAATGTTCCAAAAGGTGATGCTATTAGCAAATGAGGCATTTGGGAGGTGGTTGGCCAGACTGGAACCCTTATAAATGGGATTAATGCCTCATAAAAGAGGCTCCAGAGAGATCCCTCAGCCTTTCCATCAGGTGAAAACCCTCACTGGATCATGCTGTCACCTGATTTCAGACCCCCGGTCTCCTGAACTGTGAGAAATAAATTTGTTTGTTATAAGTCTCCCAATCTCTGGTATTTTGTTTTAGCAGCCTCAAAAGACTAAGACACAACTATCAAAGAAATATTTGCTAATGACCTATAATTTTTAATTTTATACCCATTCATCTTTCCTTGTCAAAAGGCCTCCCCAAATGAAATTACTCTAAATGTTACTTAAGAAGTCCTATAAATGACTCCTCTATTAACCCAAATCTTCAAATCAATAAACTCTAAATCAATATAATTTCATGATCCATCACTGTGTTCCTGGCAATTTGAAAGCTAGGAAGGTTCTCAAATTCTTTTGGTATAATTTCATGAGAAGTTATGGATATGGAATGGCCACTCTAATTCCACAGTGCTGTCCAAAAATAGGAAGCAACAAACAATGAACAAGAGAAATATCAAACAGCTGTGGTAGCCAGCTTCCAAGACAGCCACAATGATGCTCATCTCCTGGTATTTCTCTCATGTGTCCCCTCCCATGATGAATAGGGTACCCCTGTGTAAGCGACATGACATTTCAGTAATGGTAAAGTATTATTCCTGAGGCTAGATCATAAAAGACATTGTGAAGCTTATCTACTTAAAGAGATTTTGGTAAAGTTTAAAAATCCAAAAACATTACACAAGTTATCATATCTGAATCAAGAACAAAGGGTATTTAAATACCACAACAAATGTGGCCTCCCGATAAACCACTAAACTATTTTCAAATATTCTTCTTGGAGAAATGACACAATGTTTCTAGTATTTAACAGTCCTTACATCAGCCAGATGATATAGTCTTTCCAGTGCTAAGAATTCAACTGATCTTTTTCTCTTTTTTAAACCTCTCATCAGATTAACATGGAATGTTCACGAATCAATGCAGGTTGGAAATAAGCTTAAAGATCCAACTGCTGAATAAAACAGGAGAGCAAGAAAAGAATACATGTAATAAACAATTTTATATAAAATAAGAAGAAATCACTTTCACAGTTTCTGCACAAATACCAGTAAGAAAAAAATAATCCTAAATAGTTAAAAAAAATAACATGACCTTTTATTTAGAGTTTTAATTTTTCAATTTGCATACACACACACACACACACACACACACACACACACACACACACACACTGTAGATTGGTATAATGGTCCCCAATTTGGATAAAGAGAAATTGGATGTCCAGAGCAGCAAACACATATCCACCAAGGCCAGACAGCTAACAGTTGTGAGGGAACTACCCTGAGTAAAAGTGCACATGAATATATTATGTGAATGGTAGGGGCATTTAAGTCAAAGCAAAAATCTTGATTTTTCTAATGAACTCTTCTAACTCTTAAACATTGAGAAAAACAAACTATGATTTATAAATACTCTGACTTACATAAAACTGTCAGGCTACTACTTTCCAACCTGTGGTATTAACTGCTCACCCCAAATCACACTGCTTGTTACTGATACAACAGGGCCTACTGCTCAGGCCTTGTCTACAGACAAGAAACCATACTACCTAAAACAAGTACTGGAACAGAAATGGGATCCAAAATTCCAGAGAGCTAAAGAGATCTGCAATCAAATATCATAAATAGTTAGAAGGCCATTTCTCTTTACTCTTTCCCAGAGTTAATACCAACTAGCAGGTATCACTGGTGGCTGAAATACCAGTCAGGCTCACTAGAGTGAAGAGAGAAATAAAGTTGTGATGAACTGTGATGTCTATAGCTGGCTGCCTCCACCACAGGGTCTTTTCATATGGTAGGGCCTGAGCTGTCCCCTCTCTGCAGCTCCAGTGTACCTCATGCTACCTGGTACCTGGTCCAATTTATAGCTGCCGGGTTGCATTTGTCCTGCCACTCAGGAAGAGGTCTGCCCACAAACGGGTGTTTAGAAAGACTGGCAGTCCCACCTGGTTCTGTCCTCCCGTCTCTGAAGCCTCATCTAGACAGATGTTGGCTGAACTGAATTCTTACTTACTGCTTCCAGATCCTCTTCCCTCTGCTCCCTTTGTCTTAACTTCTCAAGTAGATCCCTTTACCCACCAGTGTGACTTTAACCCAGCATTAGACTACTCTGGGTCCACAGAGTAGAAAGTTCATCATTAAATATTAAATTAAATTCCTGGGTCCTTATTATAACTGTTGAAGCAATCTCAAACTCAATGCAATTTAGAGTTCTACTGACAGACTGCTAAATTAATATATTCCTACAATTTAATTAGTATCATAATTTCTAATGTAAATGTTTACAAGGCAAGCCATTCTAAAGACTATAAAAATTGCATAAAAATAAAAATTAAAAACTTTGAACAGGGAATCTATGTTACCATAATTAGCTCTACCAAAGTAATCTACTAAACAATGGAAAGCAAATTTGCTAACAATAGTTTGCTTGTGTCATTTATTTTACCCTGAGAATGCTTTAACCACAGAAAGATGTTAGAAACGACAGTTAACTTCCCGAGCTAGCCCTCAAAAGTTGATTTAACCTACAGAAGAGCTGAATACTATTATCCACAAGAAAATACAAATGCTGGGGCAGTAAGATAGAACCACTGTTGATAACCAGTAAGACAGAGTGGTAATTTTGTTTTTTAATATAAAAATCAGATTTAAGGTATAATAATGGTAGGTAGAACCAGAAAAAAGAAAAAGAGAATGATATTTAGTGAATGTTCAATTTATGCCAGATACTCTACTTATTGAACTTAAAAGCAGCTCAGTGTGAACCTAAACTTCATCAACTATACAATGGCCTCTTCCAAATAACTGTTCTGCAACTAGAAATTAATGTTTGCACCTACCAGTAAAACAGCACACCACCTCCACTTAAAGGAAAAAAGTAAAGTGACAATTGTGTATATAATGAATTATTTATTGTAATTGTGCTAAAATACTCATGTTCATGAAATATTAATGTTCATGTGATTAATGTTTCACTTTTTTTAAATTTTGATTTAAAAACCTAGTTGTAAGTTTAGCTATTTCATTTCTTGATTTTAATGTATGCTATAACTAAAAAAGATACTCTACCATGCTATGTAAATGCAAATGCAGGAATGATTACACTCATTTTTTTTAAATTCCATCCCGCAATGATGTATATTTGGATAGTAAATTTCCAACTTCCCCATTGCTTATCAGATGTTGTTAAAAACCAATGAGTAAGTGCTACACATTTTTAAAATGTTAAGCAAATGAGTTCAAAACCTGCTGATACTTTATTTTGGATCATTCTAAAGCAGGTTATGAAATTTTGTTTTGTGGTTATTAATATAACACTTTACTTTGAAAACTGGTAATTAAAGGGAAATGATCATTCATTTTGTCTTTTCAATAGAAATCTGGTTTCAGGGTAATCAAAGAGCCTCACCTGGATGTGGGAAAGCTCAATTCCCATAAAGAAAGCCAGCTGATAAATGAAGGATGAATGAAATAATTTTAAAAACATTATATCAAACCCTGATAAAATGACTGATTCAGATAAGTATTATCAACTGTTATTTAAAACACTAGATGCATGATTGATGGGGAACTAAACTTATGAATACATGTAGTTCCAAAATAACACCACAGAATACTTTTAAGTCGTGAGGAGAAAACCATACACTGAAAGGGTCTGATGGTTAGAACCTAATCCATTTGTCATTTTAAGCATCATTAATGGTAATTTAGGTTTTATACAGTTTCTGATATGATCCAATATATCCTACCCTAATGCACAAGCTTATAGATATAACTTCTAGTTCACAAGAAATCCAGAGAATGGAGAACCAAGTTTTAAAATATCACATGGGCATGTCAATCTTATTTAAGAAAGCAGAGAAATTCAAGAGGAGGAGCATTCTACAAGATAACAGGTCTGGTCTGTTAAACACACTAGTGTTAGCAAAAAGGGACCATCTGTGAGAGAAATTAAGGGCACAACCACAACATGCAATGTATGGTCCTGGGTTAGATGTTAGTTTGAACTTTTTTGATTAGTTGGGGAAATATGAATATCATCTAATTATAAAATATGTATTAAATGAAAGAACAAACCACAGACTGAAAAAGCAGGTGATAAAGGTATGCTAGTGAACATAAACATATAGCATTACACATACATAAGCACATGTCCTGCTTCTATAAATTTGAAAGCATTTTGTAAAGGAAACTTTCCTAAATTTCTAGAGTACACATATGGGTTTTGTATATCACCACCTCAAAATCTAGCTAGGTTAACAGCCACTGACATCGCAACAGGGCAGCAAACTTACCACTTCTCAAAATGATATGGTTCACTCATCTTTTTGTGAAAGAAAAATTTAGTTATTTTATGTTCTTCAACTCTTTTACAGTGATTGGTAGAAAAGATTTTTAGTTTCATGCTAATTTTTTTTACCAAAGATTCTACCATTTGGAAGAGTTGACAAATCTATTTACCAGGCCACATGAAGTGCAATACACTGAAGACAATCTAACAGTCACACTGCTCTTCTCGTACCCACATGGTGCCTGACCAACTGTTTGTAATGCCTAACCTCTTCTGTTTTTAAGATTAAAAAAAATAAATAAATAGAAGTACTAGCACTTTCTTCTCACACCTCCTCCATAGCTTATATTAGGTCCTTTTTAGTACACATGGAAGAAGGGAGCATGGTTCCTTTCAGAGACCCAAAGTTTAAAATGACAGAGATAAAGTATTTGAAATACTTTCTTCTCAACAGTTCTTCCTCCAGATTTTTCGTTTTTGTTTTAACATTACCACACCACCCCCCAAGTAAATCACTAAAAAGCCTTATTAACTTCAAAATTCCTGAACAATTCCAAAAAATGTTATCAAGGCTGAAGATCACTTTTTACGGCCTACTCACTCATCTTTACAAGTCTTTAATCAGAGTATTCAATAGACTTCAACCAGATCTAGCCCTCATATTTACTCTGATGTTTCATCTTTTGTGGTATGCATACTATATTTTGATACTCTTTTGCTACTACTAATAAATTTCCTTTTCTTAGTAATTTTTCTTCTGTTTCCCCACCTAGCATCATGACAGCACCGTATTCTTACTTTAGCCATCCAGTGACAGCTGCAAAGACCTTTGCTACAGCCAAGAGCTGTCACCTACTTGTAAAGCTGGCTTCTAGCTGAGCAGTGGAATGAACTCACGTGTATGTCCAAATTGTTTACCTGGCAATTGCCTAACCAATCAAATCAATCAGCACTAACCTGAAAGCTGTAAAATCTTGAAAGGATTTCTAAACCTAAAATATATTAAATACAAAAAAATTAATTTGTGCCCATTGTTAAACAGGAACAACAGGTTCCAAATGGAGTCACTTTTGCTAAGCCCCATCAAGATTTAATACTTAACCTATCTGTAGTTGCAGCCATCCCAGGAATGGAATTTTAAGCCAATCAGTCTGGAATTTCTTGCTCAACACTAGTAAGATAATCTGCCTCATAAAACCCACTGCCTCCCTCCAAGGGAAGGTAACAGTGCCTGAAATAATCCACTTTTCTAACTTCCTGGTCCCACCACTTTGCTACCTATAAAAACCTTCCATTTTGTACAGCTCATGGGAGCAACTTTCTATTTACTATTACTACTCATATTTCCCAAAATATGAATATCATCTGGGTAAAAAGATGATTCCTGAATTATTGAATAAATCTAATTAGATCTTTAAATTTAATCGGCTGAAATTTTATTCTTCAACAATTCCAAAATACAACCATAAACAAAGTGAAAAGGCCGACACCAAACTGAGATTATGCTAACAAATTTTCAATATGCCAAAGCATCACTGTTTTTAATCAGGAATAAACAACAGTAACAAGATTTAAAAAGAAAGATTTCTTAGTTATAAAATTATCAATTGTTTTATTTGTTTTTAAGACAATCCTTGGTTCCCACCGTGCCATAGCCACCCTCTGAGGGGTTCTTCACACAGAAGTCACCATGTCTGATTCCTCAAGACCCACCATCTTGGGGACATCTCATATGACCAGAGACTAAGTACTGACCAAAAAGCAGCCTGGTCTATGGCCATGCCAGCCTGAACATGCCCTATCTCATATGCTCTCGGAAGCTAAGCAGGGTCGAGCCTGGTTAGTACCTGGATAGGAGGCCACTTAGGAAGACCAAGTGCTATAGGCATTTAAAAAAAAAAAAAAAAAGGCAGCCTGGGCAGAGCTTTGCATGTTCTGCTCAGGAGCATATTCTCTTACATGGAACTGCTGCAGCCAGCCAGATTTTTTCCTGGGCGGCATAAAGATTTTTACCGTCTGTCATACTTAGGGCTATTTCTCCAGGGTTCCCTATAATATGTTATAAACCCCAAGAACTCTGGCTGAGTCCATTTTTCTGTAAAGCTTTCATGATTTTCTGTAATCATGGAGTTCCTTTCCCCAATAACAGGCCAAGTAGTGTGACCAAATGCCCTAGTTAAAACAGCCAGCTCTTCATACTCTTTTTCTTGAGCCTTTGCTTAGGCTCTTTTTCCCCTGTAAGGTTTTCTGCTGCAAAGCACAATAAAAAGCAGGAAAAATGGAAAACACAAAAACACAACTGGGTAGGCTTAAGAAATCAAATTTTAATAGACATAACCTAACCCCTGTGTTTCATACATTCAGTATGAATGAAAGTTATCTCAGAAACACTTCTCAACTACTTTTGTGAGCACAAATAGGAAAACAAAACCAAAAAAGCTTTAACAACTACTATATGCCTTAGAAATAGGAAAACAAAATTATTAAATTTTGAGGTGAAATTTTACCTATTACTACCAAATTTTGGTCTAATCATTGCAAATTCCAGATTATCAAACTATATATCAGAAAAGATCTTAAGGGACAAAGCATGACAGAAGCAAGTAGCAAGCTGAGGGAAGAAAGAATTTATCTCAGGAACAAGAACAATTTTTTTTTTTAAATCTTCGGAGAGTAACTATTTCAACTATAGTGGGTAGGTGTGGAAGAAACAATCCACTCCCTATTCTTCTCCATTGAATGGAGCTAGCTTCCATACGACCAAAAAGATGAGGAACAGTGCTCTCTGGAGGAGCTTACTTGGGAAAAAAACTGTAGGTGCTAGACAGATATTATCTGACTCTAAAACAACCCAAATATCTTCCATGATAGTTACAAGTAAATGAGATTCATAACTCTTGTACAAACATCAGCTATTCCAAAGCATATTTCGAGTAATCCAAACAGATCAATTACTCAATGTCATTTGGAATCTACACAGCATGTTACTCGTTTTCCTATAATACTAACACATCATATCTTCCTGCTAGATGTTTTGGCAAGAATGAAAATGATCTTAGAATCACACCTTAGTTAGGAAAAAGTTATTTGTATTCAAATTATAAAACACTCTTACTTCAGGTGGTACACTTTGATTTTTTTTTTAAATCCATTATTGGTCCAGACTCCACTTTCATAACTTCACTAAGTGGATCATGAGTTACTAACAACACGGCTTTGGGGGCATTATTTACTAACCTTAAATGACATAACACATAAAGAATTTCACACTAGTGAAAAATTTTTTTCCAGGAATTTTTAAAACAGTTTCATGTTCACAGAAAAATGAGCAGAAGGTACAAAGATCTTCCATATACACCACTCCCCCCACCACATATACACAGCCTTCCCCAGTTGGTCAGTTTTTAAAAAGCAAAACACATTCTCTTTGGAAAGAAATCAAGACATTATCTTAGAAAACGTAATTTCAAATTTCCAACAGCAAATTTAATAAAGTACCACTGTTGAATGCATCGTCACTAATACATTAGGAAAGCACTTAAATACTTACCATATAACATCCAACAAGGAAAGCAGCATTTGCTTGTTTTCTCTGATCAGAGCCAGTAAAATGAACAATTTTCTTCCTTATCATTGAAATGGACTGCATGAAGACATACAGCTGTTAATATTTTCTTTTAAATTTCAAGATTTCTAAAACTTTATTTTGTGATGAAGATAAATTCCAAATCTCACAATGTATTCATATTAGCAAGACCTTTAAAAATATTAACTTTGATACCCCAAAGTACTATGTCTCTTTCCATAGACATATTCTTAGATTAGAAGGAATGGACAATGAAAGAAGTAGAAGATATGAAGAGATTTACTCCTAAAGTATAGATTACTTCTGAAAAAAAAAAAAAAACATAAGAAGTTAGAGAGGTGGGCATTTTTCTTTCATTTTCCTATTGCCTGATTTAAAAAAAAAAAAAAAAAAACTATTCCCCAAACCTTCAAATTAAAAGAGTATACAAATACATACAAAAATAATTCTGTCAGAAATCAGGGCAGTGAGTAGGGTGGGGGGGGTCGTGGTGAAGGTGGTGCAGAGATAGTGTAAGCAAAGCAGGTTCTGGTGTGGTGCTGCTAATGTCCTGTTTTTGATCTGAAGATCAAGATCATGACCCATGTATACTTGGTTTGTGAAAATTCATTCAGCTGTATACTCATGATCTATACATATTTCTGTGTATATATTATACTTCAATAAGAAGTCAAAAATGAAAAGAATATTAGATTTAAATACCAGAGGAACACATGCTTAGCACTTCCTCAATCATGCTTCAATAGTGTGAGTAGAGAGATGGGTTCAAGTTTGAGTTCGGAACAGGATATATTCAGTTCAATAAGCTCGCATTTCTTGGTTTCTATGAGTCAGGGAAGAATGTGTACATATCTTCCTTTAGTTATTTACATGGATTAAGAGATCCAAGTTGATTTTTAAAAACTAAAACAAAATCAAATCAGTTATAGAGCAACACAAGCACAAGATACTTTAATTCAAACTCTCAACACACTTTTATCTCTACTAAATGAATAGGCAGTATTGGTTATCATGTTGAGTGATCAACACTCTACAAGTGGTGCTAGTAAATTCTGACAAAACATTAAAAAAAAAAAACAAAGGACCAACATATTCTTAGTTGACCCAAAGGGTAAGTCCATAGCTGGCTGAGTACAGAAAAACACTCTTTCAAAATTAAAGCACAGGAGAAACAAGTAGGGGGAAAGAAAATTATTTTTGGCATCCTTGCCCTATATAAAACAAAAGACCTACCACCTACAACTGAAAAAAGGGAGGGGTGGCATAAATAGCTAAGACTATAAATGCTTATATTCCTATTCAAGTGAGAAAAAAGTCCAGAAAGAAGAGTCTCCATCTCTATACAAGTCTGTAGTGAATACACATGTAATACTGAAATAAAAAGCAATGCTACAGGTGCTTCTAATGTTTATGATGTGAAATGTTACGTTTTATTCCCAAGGAAAAAAATCTGCCTTACCCATAACTTTTTAATACAATGTAATTTTTAATTAAAAATACATTTTATTTCTTCTGTGTAGTAGCCTGGTAAGTGATCAACTGAATAAAGTTGTTTTAAAAAAGGACCCATCTCCAAATATAGTACTTTCCACTTGAGAATCTCTATTGACTTATTTGGAATTGCTAGCAATACATAAACATTTCCTTATTGTGCATGACCAATAATCAAAGTTTGGATGAGGGGGTTTTTAAGTTTAAACTAATGAATACACATTTTTGCGATTCTCAATGATACAGCCTTAAAGATACGTTGTTTGCCCTTGCTTCCCCTGCTCCTTAATCGTATGTGTTAACTGTTAAAGTGAAGAGTCACTAGTAGTACAATATCATGGGAGATTCAAAATTGAATGAAAATAGTAAGATTAACTAATTTTTCTTCATTAGTTTGCTAGCATACCCTCCCTATCAAAGTGAAGGCAGAAAGAACAATGAGTACAGCATGGGAATTTCTCTTGTTAGGTTTCAGTTGCGTTAGGTCAGCAATAAGAAGTTCACTTTACTAACCAATTTCTACTTTGGCTTTTCAAGTATTTGAGTATCACCAATCCAAACCAGAACCAAATGACCCAAACTTAAATCGTTGAATAAAAACTCTGGAAAAATAACTTATACACTATGCCTTCTTAAAGCAACCACGGGTATGTCCCAAACACCACCGCAATGAAAACATGACATTTCCTTTTTAAAAATAGAAATATGCTTTCCTTACTTTCCCCTCCCCAAGATCAGGGTAACAATGATTAAGTCAATTCTTAAGTAAAAGCGACTTTACCTTTAATTTCTTATTTATCTTGCAACAATATCTGTAAACCATTGCCAGATTGAGAGGTCCAAAATCTGCGTAGAAGCTTTAAAAATGAAAAACAAAAACGTGTATGTATAATATTCTAGATGCTCTGAATATAAATGCCTTTTTGGAGCTACAACATCAAATTAAGACAAGAAAGCATACACCATTTTGTTATCAGTCACAGAACTTAAAGGTACTGCCTTAACTAGTGGAGGAAATATCCCGGGAAGCAACGCCTTTTAAACAAAGTGACAAGTGGTTCAACACCTAAATAAAACCTTGAATAACATATGGAAACACCTTCTGAATAAAAAAGCTGTTTTTCCACACATTTTTCCATTGGTAAAAACATATCTTAATATATTAGTTTATATCTCAATGTACTGTAAACTATTAGAATTTCAAATGTAAGTTGTTAAATTTAGGAAGGTTCTTTCATTTTTATTCTCTAAGGGTCTATTTTATTATTATGGGTTAAAGAAAAAAATCCTGCAATTATTAATCGACAGATCTATAATTTTCCAAGGCTATCTTATTTATAAACATACCTTTAGAATCTTTAAAAAAGTTATTAACAATCTTTTAAAAAGCAATACTTACTTCTCATATTCAAGTTCATTATCTATGCTGAAATAATGTACATTTGATGAACTCTTTGGTCTGCTGTAGAGAATGGCAAAACAAAGGCGATCTGAAATGGAAAAATTGCAATGTTCCTTCCTTCAGGTTATCAAAAAACATTTCATATATAATGATGCAACTCTTTTCAGATGAAGTCAGGTTTTTATTTTTTTCTATGCCTGTTTCTGATGGTAAGAGTGCTAACAGATACTTCGAAAATGTTCTGGCTATTTTGGTGATAATAAATAAGAAAAATATTTTTAAGGAGAAATTGCCTTTAACCATAGGTTTCAATAAGGATAAGTAACCTTTTATGTAGCAATATGGCTAGATTTCTGGAGGAACTTCTCATCACAAAACTTTAGTTTCCCTGGACCAAGAAATCTGAGTAAATGGCAGCGTGCACTTGATAGCTAGCCTCCAACCTAGATGACTCTATATATCACTGCTTTTCAAGGCATCCTAAAGAGTCACTTCAATAAGAAACTGTATGTTAAGTAGAAAAAGAACCGCTTTCAAAATTACTTCAAAATTAACATTTACAGCTATAGAACATAAACAAAATGGGTTTATCCAACTATTCTTAAGGATCACTACCACTTTTATAGTGACTTTTACAATTAGACAAATTACCATTGCAACAGAAGCAATAAGAGGTTTCTCCATGATGACTGTGAGATGAACTTGTGTTGCATAAATGCAGTTAGGTTGCTGTGATGTTTAGCAAGAATGGTAACCTGTATTAATAATGTTCAGAAGGGCTCCACCCTTCCTCCCCCTCCTCACCCCCAAAAGGATTGCCTAAAATTCCTTGTGAAGCGAAGCCATCCACAATCCCTAATAGTAGCAATACTAGCCGTGCTAGTAAAATACTCCATTCTTGGCAAAATCAAGTTCAGCCTTCAAAATAGTAAGAAATAAAGGACGCCAACTGGCATCCTTTCCCCAAATGGGAATTTAAGCAATTGTCAGAAATTCGGGTCATGCCACTGCTGTATTTATTTCCTCGTAAACGCAACTAAAATGTCTTGCAACCACAAACACTCAAAAGGGTGACGAGCTGATTCCTTTTCAACCACAAATGACCCGTGATCCCTTTGCACAGTGGCCACGAGTCTGCTCCCTCGGGCGGAGACGCGTAACTCAGCTACCAGCAGAGGCTCCCCACTGCAAAGGTCTTGTTCACGTTCGCCCCAAAGCAAGAGCACGCCTGGGACTAGGAATCACGGAGGCCACCACCGCCCAGGAGACAGCACCGGCCCTGGCTCCGAAGTTCAAGGGCCACCCCGGGCCAGCAGCGGGGGGGCCTCTCCGAAGCTCAGGCACCGTCGGATGCGCAGAGCAGAACGCGCCCGGCCGGGCCGGGCCGGCCTCTCTGTTCCGCACTCACCTTGGATCACCTCGGCCATCGGGCAGGTCCCGGTGCCCTCCCGACTCATGACTCCAAAGCATCTGAAAGGCTGAGCGGGGGGAACGCCAGGACAGCCAGGGAGCAACCAGCGGCTGGGAGGAGGCGCCGCGACCACACCCCCGAAGTTTAAAACACAAAGTTTAAAGGGCCACTGCCCGGGAGGCGGCACGGGACGACGCTCGGCAGACCCGGAAGTCCCAAGCTCGTCCGCGGGGCCCCCCCGGGGCGGCGAGGGCATGCACGGCCCGCCAGCACCCACGGCCCGCGCTCAGCGGCGGGACCGCGGCCGCCCAGGGAGAGCGGCTCCGACAGCCAGGGCAGAAGGGAAGGAGTAGGTGGGGACGAACGGGGCCCGGCGACGCGGACTCGGCCCCCCCAGCCGCCCCGCCCGTCCCCGCCAGGGGGTGCTGCCGCCGGGCTGTAGCCGCGCCGCGGCGGGGCGGGGCGCGGGACTGGGGGGGGCGCAGGACTGGGGGGGGGCGTGGGACTGGCGGGGCGCGGGACTGGGGGGGGCAGCCCCGCGCCTGCCAGGCACCCGACCCAGACACCCCAGCGTGTCGGACGCGCTGCGAGTGCTGGCGTCTCACACACAGCAGGTGTCTGCAAAGGGGTTCAGGATTTGACGGTAAATGCAGCTTAAAACGGTGGTCACTCATCCCTTTCAAGTCCCTCGATTACTCAGAAAACTGTTAGAACGGTTAAAAGACAAAAATTCTGCCCCCATACTAGGCAACCACTTGAAGGATTGTCTAAACCTATGTTCGACTTGAATGAAAAAGAATTCAGATACAGTATGGTCCCAATTTTGTTATATACACTATGGTGCGGGGATCAGGGGTGATTTTCATTCCCTCCTCTAGTTTTCCAGGTTTCCTATAGAAAAGGGTCATTTTAATAATACGTGAAAATTTTGCAATGACTCTCCCTGAAACGGACAAGCAATACAGTAACAACTCTTTCCCAAGAACTATACTGTATAATCCCAATGTACTATACACAATATTTATCATATACAATTTTGCCACAAAAGTAGACAGCATGCCTGCTAAATTTATTCTAAAATTCCAGGCAAATCAAAGACTTCCAGTGTAAAAAAAATAAAACCATGAATTATTTTTAATGTACAACTGGAGAAGGCCTTTCTAAACGAAACAAAATCTAAACACCAGAAGAGAATCTACTGCTGAATTGATACCCATTTTTGAAAGTCTTCCTGGCAACAGACACAAAGTCAAAAGGTAAACTGGAAGATATTTTAAATTCATCTCACAGATACTCAACTTCAATTTTATGTAACTGCCATAAATTGGTTAGTAAAAAACGAAAGACTCAGAACCTTTGACCCTCCCCGCTTACCTGCTTAAAGGAATTCAGATAGAAAAACCTGCTTAAAGGGAGCAACTTAGCAACTAAACATGACAGGAAGAAATCTAGCAAAGACTGTTTTTTGGACTCCCCTCTATGTCTCATTGTTTCTGGGTGCTCCAGTAAGAATTCACTTATCACATGTTTGCTCTTCTTTCCACCTACTTGAAAATCGCCTACTCCCTCCCCCACTTTGAAATCCAGACCCCTACTTCCCTCTTCTTTGTCTAGAAGGGCATATAAACCTCAACTGCCCAATGCCTCCTTAGGTCTCATATTCTTATGGCACCCCTGCATGTGCAACCAAAGAAATCTTGGATACCTAAAATTGTAAGAGCTAAGCTTACAGGACAGAGTATATCATGTTTTGTGTGTGCTTGCTAAGAATATTTAATCATTATTGTAATAAATTTTTTATCTAAGATTAGTTTTCATTATAACCTGGTAGCAAAGATGTGAGGGAGTAGCTGAACCCCATCTACCTGGAGTTTTCCTGAAATTACTGTTATCTATCAGAGTCCCAGGAGCTGTGCAAGACCAAATTGGCTCAGGGCAGTTTCCATCAGTGTGATACAAAGAGATGAGATCTGGCATTAACATGGCCTAAATCATTTGGATCAGTCATTCAAGTCAGGCACTTACACGGAAAAGAGAAGTCACAGGGAAGTAAAGCAGTCAACTTCAGTGATTTTTCTAGGATTCTAAGCCAAAAACTTTGATAAATTCTAATTTATCAACCCTAAATATGCATATCAAGGGAGGGGCAGATATAAGCAATTGGTCTGTCTCATTTCAAATTTCTCGGCAGTGAATGAAAAAAAGACAATTTAATAAATTGAGTATTTTTAATATATAATTGCCTTATCGGAAATAAATTCTTATTCACAATACTCATTCTTTATCTCTAATGGTATGTAAAGGCCCTCCTAAAATTATTTAGGATATATCACAATTCTAGGGCAATAGTCATATAGATAAGTAATTTTTTTCTATAGCGAAACCTGTCATGTAGATTTTTTATTAAATTGTCTTGCCAATTTGACCTGTGGTCTTTAAGAAAATGGTGTAGAGAAGGATTAGGGGTACATATTAAATTTTTAAAATGGGAACCAGGGCAAAAGATTTGAAGACACTTTATGAAAAAAGTTATAGGAATGGCCTATAAGGTATGAAAAAGGCATTCAAGTCAGAGAAATGCAAATTAAAACCTCAATGAAATACCACTTCTTGGCCAACAGAATAGAATGGCTAAAATCAGAATGACAACACCAAGTGTTGGAGATATACAGCAATTAGAATTCTCAAATGTTGCTAATAAGAATGTAAAATGGCATTAAGACACTGGAAAAGTTCAGCAGTTTCTTACAAACTTACACTTTTCCTATGAGCCATCCATCCAACTCCTAAGGATGTATGTATATATATCCAGTATATATATCCAAGAGAAAATAAAACCCATGTCTACAATAAGTCTGGTACATGAATATTTTTAGCAGCTTTAGAATAGCAAGAAACTGGAAACACAAAGTTCCACCAACAGGAGAGTGGATAAACAGATTGTAGTACATTCATACAATGGAACATTACTAAAAAAAAAAAGAAAGAATGAAGTGTTGATACACAAAATAAAATGAATGCATCTCTAACACACTATGCTGAGCAAAATAAGACAGACACAAAAGAGAACATGCTGTATGATTCTTTATACATAAAGTTCAAGAACAAGTAAAACTATTCTATACTGATAGAAATCAATGGTGGTTGCTTGTGGTAAGAGGGAAAAGGCCCCACAAGGAAGAGTAGTTTACTTCTTAAAATTCAAACTGTACACAAAAATATGTTTTACTATATAAAAGTTATATTTTACTTTTTAAAAGGTGGGGTGGGGTGAGGAGGCCAAAAAGAATTTTGACTGGTACAGATCCATGAAAAGACTACAGAATCAATCAAGTATTTTGTATAGAATTAAGAATTATCTTGGCCTAATTAAGTATAGAGACCAGGAATACCAAATTACATTGCAACTGTAAAAAATGAAAAAGACCAGCCAGAAAAAATAGTGTAGCTAAATAGTCTTTCATAGGTTCTTGAAATAAATATTATCCTTCCTCAGTCCATAAAAGACTTAAAGAATAATAAAAAGTTCTCTCAGATCCTAAAATCTTCACAAAGGAAATTTCACAGAAATAGGGTTTACCTTTTAATGTAAAGATTATCTGCCATTCCTTCTACTCTATCAACCACATTATTTTAAAAGTACTCTGGATTGAGAATAAAGAGAAAACAGCGACTCTGTTGAGACCATGTCATATGGCTCCAACTAAGACTTGCTTCAGGTCACAAAAATAGAGCAGAATAATTTCGTGCTCTTCTTACATCTCTCCTACCTTTATCTCAAAACTATTGATCTGCTAATGATCCAACTCACACTACCTAGAACATAGCTGCCCACCCAGTACAACTTTTTGTGATGAGGAAAATGTTCACTATCTGCTAACTTGTGGTTGGTGGTTACTATGACAGACAGCATAGACTTAGAGGAAATAGGTCCATTAGTTTCTCTAATCTATAGCCTCTGATAAGAGACAAAGGCCTCCAACTATCAGAAAGATAAAAGCAAGGAAGCTGTCTGTGCCTTTCCTTCTGCTTTTAAGGCCTTTATTTCTAAGAGTTTTGATCCTAATATCCAACTCTGATTTTCTCAGCTGCTTAGAGAATGAGAGCACCTGTGGTCAGAAACACAGTGTACCCATCACAGTGCCTAAGACTCAACAGGCACTTAGTAAAATGTCTGCTTAATAAACAAATGAATAAGTAAATGGAGGATGAGCAGACAAGGCTAGAGGGAAAGGAAATTCTCATTTACTAAGTACATCCTAATCTGGGCACTTCACACATATTATCTCAGTTATTTTTCACTTATTCTTACAATATAGATTTTATAGCCCTCATTTTACAGATGGGAGAGACAGTGCCAAGAATAAACTTGCACAGGGTCACTCAGCTTGTGATGAGGTAAAACAAAGCTTTGAACAAATATTATCAATGTATCTTGAATAAATTCACATATAGGAGCATATATACAAGTAATTAATTGACCTAGTATTCTTTTTAAAAAGGCCCCAATGTCTCACTATTATATCAGTGTAGCTTCAAGGAAATCCTATGGAAAAATGATTAAATGGCTCAGATAAATAACTTTCAAAACTGTGTATTTTATATAATATGGCTTTCAAGATTTAATAGTTTATTTTTCAAAAGGAAGGATGGTGGAAAAAAAACAAAACACTTCAATCTGCATCACACAGAGATGTTTTAATTGAGGTTTTCCAGGCTCACTTCCCTTCAAAGCTTTGCTTCCTTGGGGAAGATGTGACACCATAGAAGAAACACTGGGGGATCCAAGAGAGCTGGAAGCAGCACAACTTTGTGGAAATCTAAGAGAAAAGCAGGATGTTCACTGAGAGCCCTCTTCTAGTCCAGCCACACAGCTTTATTCAGCAAAGGGACATACTACCTTTACTCACATTTTTTTTTTGACACAACAGATTTTCAGAGCAGGTACATTTAGCTCTCCACAGCAGCCCTACATAAAGCAGTTAAGCCGAAGAATTTTAAGAGAAATTTACTTATACAGTACTTTGATTCTGAGAAGAAAAAAAACTCTTGCTATATTTAACAATAATTTTGGGGTAGTCTTCAACCTTTTTAAAAAGTTGAAGTTTTGATTTTTTTAAATGAAAGGTTTTAGGAAAAATCATTAAACTTCTAGGAACTTTAATGTCAATGCTGAATTGTATTTATTATTTATTTTACAACAAAGTAATATTTAATTTAGTTTATAATTATGGAGCAGCTTTATATTTTATATTATCATCTAGATAGCTACAATTGAAAAACTATGCCTGAAAACAGAAATGTAATCTTCCTGTTTTAAAAAAAAATCACAAAACACTAAAAACTCTGATAAAATTTATACCTTGTAAATATATTTTGGTTTTTGTTTAAATTGAATTAATATGTGTAAGCAATTTGTTTATGCTTGACCATATATCCTAAATAATTACAATTTCAAATGTTACATTCCTAAAAGTAACTTTCATATTTTCATATGTAGTTATTTGCTTAAGAGATAGCAAAATATTCTCTGAAATTTGGATTCTTAATCTCCAGGATCCTAATATAGTCCAGGAAGGAATACCTACACAAACAATATTAAGATCAGCATGAAAATAGTTTTTAAGACCACGACGTTTTTTTTTTGTGATCAAAACAAACACAGCATAAAATTTACCATCATAGCATAAAATTTACCATCATAACCATTTTAAGTGAATAGTACATTAGTGTTAACAATATACATATTTGTTATGCAACAGATCTCTCCAACTTTTTCATCTTGAAAAATTATGAAATGCCATACACACTGAACAGCAACTCTCCTTTCCCTCCTCCCCCTAAAAGGGCAACCACCATTTTCCTTCTGTTTCTAAGAGTTTGACTACTTCAGATACCTCATAAGTGTAATCATACAGTATTTGTCTTTTTGTGACTGGCTTATTTCACTTAGTATAATGTCCTCAAGGTTTATCCATGTTGTAGCATATGATAGGGATTACAATTTTTTCTTTAAGGCTGAATAACCTTCCAGTGTATTATGCATATATATATGTTCCTTAGTAATTCATCTATTCATGGACATATATAGGTTGCTTCCATACCTTGGCTATTGTGAAAAATGCTGTAGTGAACAGGGGTGTGTGACTTTCTTTGAGATCCTATTTTTAATTCTTTTGGATGTATATACCTAGAAATGGGACTGCTGGATCATATGGTAGTTCCATATTTTTAATTTTTTAAGAAACTTCCATACTATTTTCCATTGCAGCTGCACTGTTTTACATTCCTATCAACAGTGCACAAGGATTCCCATTTCTCCACATCCTCGCCAACACTTATTTTGACTTTTTTTTTATAGTAGTCATCCAAACAGGTAGAAGGTATTATCTTATTGTGGTTTTTATCTCCATCTCCCTAATAATTAGTAATGTTGAACATTTTTTTCAGATACTTCTGTGAAATAATAGAAAACATATATATTATTGGTCTCCGTCCCAAGTTCCTGGAACAGAGCACTTAAAACCCTTGTGATCTCCTAAGTGATAAGAACACTAGGAATATCTTTTGTTTGGATATTTGGTCTTTGACCCCAGTTCCTGAAAAAATATACTAAATCCCTTAAAATTTTGTGAGTCTAGGCGTGTCTTTTGTTCTAAAGAGGCAAGTCTGTGTGGGGTCCTGGATGGGACCTAGAACGAGACTGATCACCAGAAAGGAATTTTCAGCCCTACCCATATTTTCTAGAGGAGAGAGGGGCTAGAAATGGAGCTGATAATTGACCATGTCTATGTGAGGCTTATAATATGGGGTTCAGGGAGCTTCCAGGTTGGTGAATACACAGAGGTGATGGGAAGTGTTAGACTCAGAGACGGCATGAAAGCTCCATGTTCCATCCCACATACCTTGCCCTACAGATCTCTTCCATCTGGATATTCATCTATATCCTTTAACATATCCTTTTATAATAAACTGGTAAGCAGTTAAGTAAATAGTTTTCCTAAATTGTGAGCCATTCTAGAAAATTTATTAAACCAGAGGAGGGGGTTGTAGAAACCTCTGATTTATAGTTAATTGGTCAAAAGTACAGGTAACAACCTGGATTTGAGATTAGTATCTGAGGAGGGATGGTGGTCTTGTGGGATTGAGCCTTCAATCGGTGGGATCTGATGCTCTCTCCATGTAGTGTTAAAATTGATATAAATGTAGGACTGTAGAAGACAGACTGTTTCATGGGTTGACCGCTGCCTCACCCTGCCTGACTGCTGCCAGATACTTATGCTAGATCCTGCTAGATCCAGGCCAGAACAGGACAGATTGCTTCTTGCAAACCTGCTCAGGAATTGTCCTATTTCTCCCCTGTGCTGCAGACATGCTGATTCCTGTAGCAGGCCCTCACCCTGCACTGGTCAAGTATGTAAAGTGTTTCCCCCTTATCTGGGGTAAATCATGTTTCAGTCAGTACTCCAATCCACCCTTCCCTGTCCTGTATAACCCATTAGCACCTGCCATGTGGCACAGAGGATATCCATATTGTCTTGCCCCTGCTCAAAATGCACCAGGCATCTAAGTTCCCTTAATAAACTTGATGCAATGCTGGAGTTGTCAGCTTCTTTCTTTGGTCTCTTGGCTCCGGGGAATTTTTCCAATACGGACATCCAACACATATCAGAGAATTGCTTGGTGTAGGGAAAACACCAACACATTTGGTGACAAGAAGTGTCAGAAGTGAGGTGCTCTGTGTGAGAGTAAAGGAGATACACAGGAGGGAAAACTAAGAGGTCTTTCTCCAATACAGCTTGTTAGCCATTTGTGTATCTTTTTTGGAGAAATGTGCTTTGCCTGTGTTTCAATTGGATTTTGTTGTTGTTGTTGTTGTTGTTGAGTTGTAGTTCTTTATAAAAGTTATTTATATATTTTGGATATTGAACCCCTTATATTAATTCATATAAGAGATACATGGTTTGTAAATATTTTTCCCATTCCATAGTTGCCTTTCTATTCATTGTGTCCTTTGATGCACAGAAGTTTTTAAGTTTGATGTAATCCCATTTGTCTATTTTTGCTTTTGTTGCCTGTGCTTTAATGCTAAATCCAATGTCATGTAGCTTTTCCCCTTTCTTTTTTTTCTAGTAACTTTATAGTTTCTGGTCTCACATTTAAGTCTTTGAACCATCTTGAGTTAATTTTTGTATGTGATGTAAGGCAGGAGTCCAACTTCATTCTTCCACATGAGAAAATCCAGTTTTCATAACACCATTAGTTGAAGAGACTATCCTTTTCGTATCATTTGACTATATACATGAGGGTTTATTTCTGGGCTCTATTCTGTTCCATTAGTCTGTGTCTGTCTTTATGCCAATATCATAGTTTTGATTATAATAGCTTTTATTATGTTTTGAAATCAGAAATGTAAGGCCTCTAGCTTAGTTTTTCTTTCCCAAGATTATTCTGGCTATATTCAAGGTCATTTAAAATTCCAAATGAATTTTAGGATTTTTTTTCCTATTAAAATTCATTTTTTCTATGCAAAATATACCATTATAACAGGAATTGTGTTGAATCAGTAGATCACTTGAATAGCATGAACATTTGAACAATATTGTCTCCCTATCCACAAGCACAGACTATTTTTCCACTTATTTGTATCTTTAATTTCTTATAGCAATAAAAAACCATAAGTTTTTAAAAGGCCACTCTGTTTTTAAAACAAATTCCTACTCACTTATCAATGAAATCCATTCACTGAGTATGATCACCCATTAGCTACACTAACTTACTCTACATTGTTCAAAAACAGATAGCTGAACGATATTAATAGTCTTATTTACAATGGCTATAATGAGATCAAATATAAACAAGATCAGAATGATCAACCCCTAAATTTTAGTAATTAAAAACAAAGCCCTGAGGTAATTATCCATAATGTAAATATAGTATTAATATAAAGTAACTCTTCAATCTTTATTCTAACATGTAAACGTTGAGCAGCCACTTCTACCTTCCAAACCCTGCCATGTAGGCACTATGGAAGACAAATAAAATATAATGAAAATTATTTCAAGAGTTCAGTTAACAGTTCAGAGCATTGTTAATATGTGAAATAAAACAGACTAAATACTTAAGAAAAAGTTTAGCAAATAAATTAAAAGACACTGTGTAGTATGAAAATTCTAACACATTAATGGCTACCCAAAAGAAGACCTGAGCAAACAATAAAACAATCCATGATGTGGACAGAAGAGTCATCATCCTAAAGACATTTTTACTCCAAGTTAATATTCATGTAAATAACTAGCAGGATTCTTTGTTTATGGAATCACAAAGTTAATCCCAAAGTTCATATAAAAAATATGCAAAAATTAACACACAAGAATAGGTAGGGGAAGACTTTGCTAAAAAAGGTCAAAAAGGCTCTCTCTGCTAGCACCTTGACTTGACCTTCCAGTGTGGCCCCTTCAGGTGTGTATATCTACTTCTTCCAGGACCTGTGAGTAATAAACTTTTCTCTTTAAAAAAAAAGAAAAAAGCATAAAATGGAGCCAGCACTACCAGATATTAAAATACATTGAAAGGCCTCCAATATGAATACAGAATGTTCCTGGCACAATGGTTTTCAAGACTCAGATTATCAGGCAATGAAGGTCAGTGATCCCTGAGACATAATAAACAAAAAGGAGAGCCTTAAGGTTGTCCCAGCTCACTGCCAATGCACAGGGAGGGTAAACTGAGGCAGAACCCTACGGACCTCTTGAGTTGAAGAGATGCAGCTAAGTCCAGGAAAACCAAAGCAGCAAGAGTTCACTGGGCCCAGTATCAAAGAGGAGGAAGCTGCACAGAGAGAGAACTTTTGCAAAAAGTCCCAAATATTTAACAATATAGAACATGCATTTGAGGAGGCCCAGGAAAGAACCACCCAAAAGGATTAGAGCAAATAGGGTCTGTCACTCACACAAGGCTGGGGAAAGTACTTGTTTTCAGCAGCCATTATGTAAAAACTCCTAAGTCACAGAGGGTACTCGATTACTCTTACCTCTGGAAGGTCTTGCTTCAGTAATGAATAATTAGCCCTAGAATAAGCATGGATACAGGCCCACCTAACAAACCACAAAAGCAAGACCAGAAAGCATGAAACTGTTCCCAAGTAAGTTATCTGCATCTCTGAACAAAGCTCAAGAAGATTTATAAAAAGACAAAAATATCCAGCACCCTCTAAAGTAAAATTCATCATCCAATCAGATTGCCAGGCATGCAAGAAAGCAGAAAAGCAAGACCATAATAAAGAGAATAATCAGTCAATAAAAATAGACCTAGAACCAATGTACAAGTTAGAATAAAGACAATAAAAGTTATTATAATGGTATTCATATTTCATCAAGTTCAGAAAATATGTCCATTAAAAACTTGTAGATATATATATATATGTTCATAGCAGCATTATTTATAATGATCTAAAAGTGAAACAACCCAAATGTCCACCAACTAATGAAGAGATAAACAATATGTAATAGTCACCCAATCAAATATTAAGTACTAATACATGCTGCAACATTATGCTAAATTAAATAAACCAGTCACAAAAGATCACTAATGGTATATATAATCCCACTTTTATGAAGAATCCAAAATAGGAAATATATAGTAACAGAAAGTAGGAAATATATAGTAACAGAAAGGCTGGGATGGAGAAGGTGAAAGGAATGGGCAGTAACTGCTACTAGGTACAAGGTTTCTTTTGGGGAAAATAAAACATTCTAAAATTAGATTATAGTGATAGTTGCACAATCCCATAAATAATCTATTTACCTTCCAAAATACCATTTTAAAAATATTTAAAATTTAAAGACTTAAGATTTATTTTAATATTTAAATGCCATATAAAATAAACTATTTCCCCCAAAAAACCACTGAAATATACACTTTAAAATGGTGGGTCTTATGGTTTGTGAATTATATCTCAGTAGAACCATTATTTTAAAAATACAGTTAAAAAAAAAAGTAGAGACACAGAAGATATAAAAAAAGGCCCAAATCCAGCTTATCTGAAGGTGAAAATTATAAGCTATGAGACAAAAAATATACCAGATAGGATTAATGGCAGATAATAAAAATAGAAAGAAAAAAGATCAGTGTATTTTAAAGCATAGCAGTGAGCCTATCCAAATAAAACATAGGAAGAGAAAAAACTAAAAAAAAAAAAAAAAATGAAAAGAGCATTAGTGAACTGTGGGACAGCTTAAAATGGCCTACTATACAGGTAATTGTGTATTAAGGAAGGCAGAAAAATATTTAAAGGAATAATGGCTGAAAACTTTCTAAATGGATGAACTCTATAAACCTACAGATCCAAGTTCAATGAATCTTAAGCACAAGAAACACGAAGAAAACATCACTGTAATTAAATTGCTCAAAACATATGATAAAGAAAAAATCTTAAAAGCGGCCAGAGGGAAAAGCCCATACTACTTTCAGAAAAGCAGATATAAAGGTATCAGATTTCTGAGTGGAACCAAAGCAAGTGATAAGACATCTTGAAAGCAACATCTTGGAAAAAAAAAGAAAAATGCCAACCTTGATTTCTACACTAAGCAAAAAATCTTTCCAGAACAAAGATATAATGAAGACATTTTTTAGACATTCAAAGGATGAAAGAGTTCATCACCAGCCGACCTGTACTATATGAAAAGTTTAAAAAAAAATTCTTCAGGCAGAAGGAAAATGATGCCAGTTGGAAATCTGGATCTACACAAAGGAATAAAGGGCACTAGAAATGGTAACTATATGGGCAAATATGTAAGATTTTTCTCTTTAAAATCTCTTTAAAAGATATTTGTTTTAACAAAAGTAATAAAAATGTACTGAGTGGTTTATAACGTATATAAAAGTAAAATGCATGAAAATAATAGCATAAAGGCCAGGACAAAGAGAAATGGAAGAAAACGCATGAGAATTCCTTAATTACTTTGCTGAGTCCAACTATCACTTAAAATCCAGAAGCCATGAGAGAAAAGATAGCAGATTCACCTATAAACTTTGCATAGCAAACACACATCACAACCACAACTATAAAAGAATCAAAAGGCAATGACAAATAGAAAACATATGTATAAGTCATTACAGGTAATAATTTCCCTAATGCATATAAATTGAAAAGAGCCAATAGCCCAATAGAAAAATGGGCAAAAGATATTTATAGCCAGTTTTCAGACACTCAACTCATGCTTTTAAGAGAAATACAAATGAAAACTACATTGAGACTACAATTTTCCACCTGTCAGACTGGTAAAAATCCAAGTTTGGTAACCCACTCTGTTAATAAATCCTCTCAAACAATGCTGGGATTGTAAATAGGTATAACTTTTATGGGAATTACAAATATACCTCTAACTCAGCAATTCACTTTGAAAAGTCATCCCCAATATACTTTGTACATATAAAATAACATGTATCAGGTTATTCAATACAGCATTATTCTTCATAGCTAATGAATGAAAACACTTCAAATGAGTATCAATAAGGGCTTGATGAAAGCACTTATGTGCATTATACAGTGAAATTCTATGCAGCCATAAAAAAAGAATGAGGAATTCTCTAAAAATTGAAAGAGCTCTAAGACATATCATATTCCATCAATTCTAAGATGTATATATTTTTTCACATTTGAACATCTCTGAAATTATGCTGTATCTTAAAATCTGTGATTTACAGTTATAACTGGCAGAATGTTTCCTTTCTTTAAAGTACTTCAAATAATACATTCTATCATATTTTAGAATCAATGAAATATGGTATCAGTAGTTCAGCAAGCATCTATTAAATGTAATGTAGTATACTGGCCTGTATCCTGGAACAGAAAAAAGATATTTATGGGGAAATCCAAATTAAGTCTGGAGTTTAGTTAATAGTTCTCATCGATGTTAGCTTCTTAGTTTTGACAAGTGTATTATGATAATATACAAGAACGTTAGGGGAAATGGCTAAGGGATATACAGAAGCTCTCTTTATTATCTTTGCAACTTTTCTGTAAATGTTAAATTATTTCAAAATAAAGTTTGCCAAATAACAATTTTAAAAGAATATTTTACATCAATGTTTTTAAAAACTTGAATAAACACAAGAACTAAAATCCCTGGGGGATAGTAGAGTGGGACGAACTAGACAGGTATGAGCAGGAGACTGTTCACACTTGTCTCAGAACCTCATGAATGTGTTTACCTATCCAAAACATGAAGTTTAAAAAATTACAAAAAGGTACTTTATAAAGGGATAAAACGGATAAAGAGGAGTTATTTTAAACAAGAGTTTATGTTTACAACCTAGGGACCATGACAGGAATCCATGTCCTGCCTGGGAAAATCTACAACCCCTAAACCCTATTTTATGGAAATGAATTCATATACATCTTCCTCAATATATGAGCCCCAAGGAAATATATTATTATATAACCATACAATAGAATAATTTGCATCCACTGAGCCATATATTTAGACACATATTTGACAATAAAAGATTCTACTGTAACATGAAGTGGAAAAAAAGCAATGATAAATAGTATTTATCTTGTTGATAAAAAAACATCACAGAGATATGCATGTATATAAATATGCACTGAGCAACCTAAAAAACTAAATGTGGTAGTCGGCCAAGCTATTAAACAAATATTTCTGGCTCCAGGCCTGTTCCAGGCCTAACAGTCACATTCCTGTCCCTCCGTGTTTGGGGAGAACCATGTGATGAATTCTGGCCAATGAGTTGCAGGTGGAAATGAGCATTTAATTATTGATTCAAGACTTTTCACAGCACCCTTTTTCCTCCAGCACAGGAACCACCAATATTAGAAACAAGTGCTGCTCATTAGCCTAGGTCCCAAGCAATTACAGTAAGCTAAAAGCCCTGCTTCCCTACAGTGGATGAGAAACTAAAACAAGAATTAAATCTTTATTTTAAGCAGCTGAGATTGAGGCTGGGGGACTTGAGGAGGGCTCGCTATTAATAGAAAACCAAGTCTAAACTAACTGAGAAAACATCCTTGCTTGTAGGATCACTGATTTTTTTTTCCTTTCTGTGTTGTCCTTTTTAAAAATAATGAGCACCTATATCTTAGAAACTTTATTTAGGGGTAAAGGTGAGATACAGGTCTTAGCATGGGCCTTAGCATTCAGCAGATATTGACAACCCAGAGGCAATTATCATCGCATCTCAAGCAGCTGGAAAGCATCCTCCATTAGGATCCTCCAGCTCCCTTTGTTCCAATTCTGTGCTGAGTAATCAAAGAGCAGTGGAAAAAACCAAGGCCCAGAAACAGTGAGAATAATGTGCTATAATTTGCATGAGGATACAAATATATGTAATACATCTGTACACACATATAGACATATTTGTAAATACATAGGAAAACCTCTGGTAAGACAGACATAGGAGAGGTTAGTTATGTCTGATTCTAAAGAGGGAAAATAGGTGACAGGAGGGGAAAGTGGAAATCTTACTCTGTGCTGTTTACTCTTTCGTATCTTTCAAATTTTGAACCGTGTGAATGTATTATCTATTCAAAGTATAAATAAAATGAAAAAACACAGCTCTAGGTGAAGGAGTAAACTGAGTATTGTTTAGTGGGCCCCGTTTCAATAACACAGAAAACCTATTACAGGGGCCTTACAGGACCAATGGTGAATGTCATAAACCTAGAATCACAAATACACCTCTAACACATGGAACATGATTGATTAAAGGGTGGGAAAGATCACCAGCACTATTTTTTCAAGCAAGTTCTAAAAGCTGCCCACTGATCTTCAAGAAAATGAAGAAAAATTATATCTAATGCTTCTAAACTCAAGGCTTTTATTATTGAATCTTGATCCCATGTGAAAGCTTCAGCAGTGTTAAATTCCGCCTCTTACAAGATCAGCAGTATGACATTTCCCCCTCCACTAAGAACAGTAGACTAAATTATTATTTCCAAAGAAAAATGAAAAGGGACTGTGCAAGGCTTTACTAATATGGGGAAAGCATCCAAAAAGGTAGGAAAATAGCACTTACTTACACCACATATCATAAACAGTGATTTCCCTACTTTGTATCTGTGTAACACTTTGCACACACATCTGATACACAGATTATAAACTCTTGAGCTATTAAGTCAGTAGACTTATCTTGAAACGTCCCCAAGAGTACCTAACACTTGTTATCTGGCTTTAGTAGTAATAAATGACATAAGGTAGCAGCTGACTTCACATGCACGCACAAACTCCATTTAGCTGGGATGAGGAGTTTCTGTACAGAATCAGCAAAATCTCCATGGAGAGCCAATCCTGGCACTCTACATTGGCAATGGCTCAGCTCTTCCAATTACTTCACAGTCACTGAAGTCAGGACCATCTCTGCCCATAATTCTTCTAGATGCTAATCACACAATTGCTTAGTCAAACCTCCAAGCTACAGTGATGTTTATAAAGCCTTTCATAAAAATCAAAGAACTTCAAACCATCCTTAACTGCATACTGATCTTAACTTAGTTTCCTTAAACAATTCCTTGCAAAAGCCTCATTAAACCTGTTCTGACCAGCTTAATACTCTTGAACTGGTCCTAACAAACCCGCCCTGTCACCAGCATTCCTTTTCTCAACATTTGCTATCGAAAATGCTCCACCAGGACACAACATAGTGACACTGACACACTCAACTCGAGACAATGGTGGAATGCTAACTAGCTAAAAACTTACAATAATAGCATTAAAAGCACACAGAAAAAAATTAACAATACTGTAACTGACTACAGGAGGCACACTGTAAGAGCACTACCTGTAACTCTCCCCGCTTTCAACACACTTTCCAATTGCACCAACATTTCTTTCAGGGCTTTCTCTGGCCTATAGAGCCCATTTTGGCTACCCTCACAGTACTTCAAAATTATCACTCATCCTGGAGTTAATGATGTAGGAGGAGTATCCCAGGCCTCTCAACCCTCATTTGTCCCATACTGGCTCTCAGATTTCCCCTATGGGATCAAATTCCAGCTACCATCTTAGTAACTTGCTTTATAATGAGCCGTCTATGGCTGACTTTCCCGACCCTCTCACTTCCCAACTCCCCTTTGAGAGTTTCCTGCGATCATCTCCCAAAGAAAGTACAGTTGACCTTTAACCCATTTTCCATTTAGAAAAATAGTACAGCTCATTGCCAGCATTAATTTTACATAAACACGTTCTTTGAGGATGAAGCAAATCCGGTTTTCAATGTGAAAATAAAATATGAAAACTATTCTTAGAGTTATTTCTAAACAGAACTCGTCTAATCTTAATATAACAGAAATATATACACAAATCAATTCCTCAAATGAATCTTCGGCTAACAACTGAGAATGATGTTAACATTACGTGCAAGAATGCTACATTTTCTAGGATTTGACATTTCAGTGATGGAGAATTACTATATTCTGTAAATGAAAATAACACTACTAAAAACAGAATGCTATAAATAGAATGATGTCATTTGTTTCCAAAGACTATCGACATACCAGAGTGATGCGAAAATAATAATAAATGTGAGATATTTTGTGACAAACTTTGAGGGTAAGGTTAGGACTGTAATCTGTGAATTATCTTGGGGTAAATGCTATAGCCACAAGTGCCACCGGCGAGTATTCTCAGGGCAAATGGAAAATAGGTTAAATAACCCAGGTTTGAACTGCATGGGCCCACATATAAGAGATTTTTTTCAATAATTCCCTGTGCTATTTTCAACCTATGGTTGGGAGGAGTCTGTGAATGCAGGGCACACTGTAATACACTGATCTACAGCATTTTACATAGGGGGCTTGAGCATCCGTGGTGTTTTGTATTCCAATCCCCCACAGATACCAAGGAACAACTAAGTTTTGGGGGAATCAAAAGTTATTTGCAGATTTTTGACTGTGCATGGGCAGGCGCCACAAATATCAGTATTAGCCAATGGTCCACTGTACTTGTGTTGGAGTCTTTGACTCAGTCTGTTCTGGGGTACCCCAAAATAAGACATTGACAACAGTTTTATATATGCCTACTTATTCTTAGTAAAATATTTTGAAGACAATAATTACAATAAAGCAGCATTGCAGATGGTTAAGTTAAATGGGGTGTATAACAGAGAGATAAGAAACTGGCATTAAAAATTGCTTTGTAGCATAAAACAATAAAACTTAATAATCTAATTCACAAATCTCTATATTAGTATACGATTTGTTTTCTGAAACCATTTTAAAAGAGTGCTTACTCCAAAGCTTTGATAAAAAAAAAAAAAATGTTCAAGTTTATTGCTTAGCCTTCAAAATATCCCACATTTTTATTTTGGAAATTCCCCGAAGTGTCACATTAAGAAAAAAACATTCCTTAACACTGTGCCTGGAAATAGTTGTCCTCTGAATCCACAAATTTAACCTCTAAAAATTTATTTGATCAAAATAATGTGTATAGGTCCTAACATATAAGGGCTCTTTTTCCTGCCCTCCTGAATAAGAGAGATTTCATTAAAGTATTTTTTTCATTTTGGAGCAAAGTTGTTATTTAATTTAGATTAGATGTCATATCTTGCTGCTTGTTACTGGCAGAATGTAAGATAGGTCTAGGAGTCATGAAGAGGATATTTCCCCCAAGCCGGGGCAGAGTCTATCCCTAATCCCAGCAGTCACCCCCCAGCACACGCACACTGCCACCACAGTAGGGTCAAAAGTGCTGTCAGGAGACACTTGAGAAGAAAGCAGAGATTTGTATATTACTATGATCAAGAACAGTTATTGCTTGTTCTAGAGGAAAATATGAGTCTTTTAAAACAGTAGCCTAAGCCTCCTTTCCAAAGATCCCATTACTAGAGGCATCCATCACTGAGTGTCCATGGCATTTAGATATTAGATAAGCTTCTCCGTGCAATATAGATGGGGATATAGATATGGATATGAATATGAACATGATCACCCAGTTTTGTGTACGGATGTCACTTCCCAGAGATCACAGGTCAAATCTGAAATCTCTATTATAGCTCTTGCAACAAGCAACCATTGCAAGGATGAGACCATAAAATGCACTCAAACATATCCTGAGTAAATTTGTGCTTTAAGCCCTTTCAGTCACAATAGTTTGAAATTAGAATGTAGAATTAATAGTGGAGTTAAAAATTCCAAACTCAGTTTTGTTTGCTAGCTAAATTCTAAACTTCTTTGACACTTTACTGTCAAAAAAGGAAAAAAAATGCATCTTCAGATGCTTCAGTTCAGGTATTAGGTGCTTCCTAACAAGCTATCTAATGACAGTATTACAATAAAAAATTCCAAGAACAGACTGAGAACAGCTCCCAAAAATGTAAAACCATAATATTAATTGTTATACATTCATGTCAAAGCAATTCTTCCTCAGCACCTACAAAAGAATGTGAAAATCAGAATGCTTTTCAGATCAAGACAAACACACCAAATCCAGTTCTTAAAATATTTAGCAATCTTCATCTTTAGTGCCTTCAATTTAAAAAGCAATACTCAGCTTATCAGGTGCTCTGTAATTACTTCTTACCAATAAATAATGTATTCTTAAGAATAAACAAGATATCTCACTTTAAATTATATCCTCTAGGATACTTTGAGATTCAAATTAGAGATGAAGAATTAATTGGAATGCAAATCTTCCACTTTGGCTGTTTTAGCAGAGAGAGGGTTTTCAGTATATTATTAACTATAAGCATTCAGTATATATGATTAGTTAGTTATATACCAAAACAAAGTTTTTACCCTGGTTTCTTTTAACAGTACACACACACATACACAAGAAAGACACCATAAGACAAATCATTCTCACCACATATTGGAAAAAAAATTCTCTTCTTGTAGGAATTATCGAGTGACATTTCTATCATAAAATTCTTTCAAACCAACACAGTCTCAATGAAGAAGAGAGCAATACTACGTAATGACTGATTCCTTCATTACCTGTCTTCATTGAGATGATGACTTAATCTTTCAGGAATAAAGAGCAGGCCGTTATAAATCTTCACATCCCTTCTTCCTTCCTCAATAATACTTGGCCCAATCCCTTGCTCAAAGTAGTTGCTCAATAAATATTTGTTGAATGGATATACTAATTAATTCCATAGCACAATTCATACAAATACAAGAGTATAAATGAGCAAAATGTAGAGAATGATTCAGCTGTGATGGTCCTAAAACAGAGGGCCTTGCAGAATTCAGAATCTGTAATGATATTATAGCATTAAGGATTGGGTATAAAAAGATCAATGTCATAAATTACATAGCAGTGCCAAGGAAGTAATCTTACTTTCCAATTAGAATTCAAAAGAACAACAAACATCGATATGAAGTACACGATGTTTTTCTTTCGTGAACAGTACAGTGCCAACCAAATTTTAACGGTATAAAAGTGAACTACCTGAGAAATAAATTCAATATGTGATATGATACAGTTAGAATAAATTTACCCAGCCTAGCTTCCTCAGCTTTTCAGACTCAAAGACAAGGAGACTTAATTTTTGAAATAACCGGTGAAAAATTATTCTAAGAGAACTACGCTTCTAGAATATAAATACTAAGAATTAAAGGAGCTGAATAAAAGACCAAGAGGACGGTCCAAAATCTTTTTATAAATTAGGGAGAAAAGTATATATGGGGCCATTCAGATTTGTTCTTTTGATAACTGGTCTTATTTGAGAAATTTGAAAACCAAAAGGAATCAGAATACTTTTTAAAATTCTTTTAAAAAGTAGACTATAAAAGAGTTTCCCTGTTCCCAAAGTTCGGGTTGGCATTTCATGACGTTTCCCTCCTGTCAAACGTAGTAAATAAGACATAAGCCTCTCCATTAAGCAAAGAAATGGTGAGAAATAACCTAAGGGTGGGGAAAAAAAATCAATAATAGCTGTTATTACAACTCATTCTTAGTATCCTTTCAGCAAGATCCTATAAAAGCGGAATTCAATTAAAACAGGAAAAGTTTAGTGTTACCAAAAATATCCACCATCCAAAATATAGCATTCATAATTAACCCAATAAAATATCACAGAAACGACTTTCAGCATTACCTAGACACAGAAACCAACACAACTTTTCATATAAAGACAAATTTCAACTTAAATCGTAAACATACGAAAGATACTCTATAGTTATAGAAAACTGAATCTGCTACCTAAAACTAAATTTAAGACAAGCAAACAGGAAGAGACGGAACCAAGAATCACAACTAACAGATTAAATCTACAGTTTAAAAATCATCAGAAAGAACTGCAAAGTAGAGTCAATGATCTGAATACCTTTGTTGGAGCAGTATCCATGAAAAGCTATAGAAAAAAAAAAGAGAGAAGGGCGTAAAACTTTCACATAAACTCCAGAATGCAGATGAGACGTACACATTCCAGTTAAATATCCTTGTATTTAGGAAGTTAAAATAAATTTTATCTTGGAAAATGTTTTCAAAGGTAATCCTGCCTCATATGGTAGTTAGCACTTCTAAAAATTAAGTCACTAACATCAGAAGCTAAACACCAAATACTATAAAGAAATAATACTTGAAGATTAGTTAGCTCCTGCCTAAACCAATACAATCTCCCATACAATCCCTCCACTTTTTGCCCACAACAACCCTGCACCTACTTACCTCACTCATAAAGATGCCTGTCCTAAGTGAGGAACTGCTTTGAAATATTCAAATAAACCACTCTAGTTATGCTTTTCAACTTACAGATAATTATAAAAGTAATTTTAATGTGAAGGACCTTAAGGGATTAACTAAGATTAAAAATATTCCATAGCCAAACTGAGAAGGAAACTAAATACCGCTATTAAAATTTTTTCCCAGTAGAATAAAAAATAGATTTAAAAATTTAATTTATGTCTTATTTATGTCAACATCCACACCTTTCAAATAAATTGGGTCATTGTGCTACATATTAAGCACAGAAAGGTCTTTTGAAAAGCAATTTTTTTAACCCCCTCCCCACCAAAAACTGCGCTGTCTACCAGTAATCTGCAAGTTTCAAATCTTTTGGATCTGTGTAATACACTCTTAAAACAGATGTACTAGGGCACAGTCATGCTTTAAATTAACCACTCTGAAAAATTTATATTTTTTCAGTAAATAATTTAATAACTTAATATATTTATTTTCTATAACCTTCTACCCAAGGCTCTCCAATGAAGCCTTCACATCTTTGTGAAGACCCTTCAATAAGCTTAGCTGCAATTTAATATTAAGCAATATAAAAACTCTTCGGTATAATAAAAATACATAATAGTCTCAAAAACAAAGAAAGCATTTGGGTTTATTCTTCCTCTTACAAAGAATCTTTAAAGAGAAACCTTCACGTTATTTTCTCAAGGCAGAAAATTAACAAGGTGCCAAGCATTCTCTGCTGCTCTGACAAACACTGAGCCAGCCTCATCTGGAGTGTTTGTACCCTGAAGATTGTGCTTAGAATCAGAGAAAGGAACACACTGCATTTTCACTGTGCTGATTCACTGAACCTTTTGTGTAAGTACATGTTTTGGGAAATGTCTGCTTCTGAGCTGGAAACCCTTCCAGCAGTGATGACTGTTTTTCTGTCTGCCCTTGCTTCACCAGCATGGCCCACTGCTGCCACACTTGTAATACTAGGGATCATCGATGGAGCCCTTGTTGTCAGTGAGGCACCAAGCCAGGCACTTCTCATGCTGCCCCTTCATTTCATCCTCCCAACAAGTCTTCAGACTTTATTTTTAAACAGATGGGAAAATCATGATTCCAAAGGTTAATAATCCGGCTGTGTTCAATCCCCATGTGGGTAGACACGCTAGCTTTCCCTGGCATCCTCATGCCTAACCAGCAAAATTAGCTCTGCAAAAACTCCATCCAACAAAATTTTTCTTCCCCAAAGATTTCAACCACAAGATGGTTCCTCTATATGCTGGTTCTCCCTCAGCCCCTACAAGTTTTATTTTCTCACTTAACCCAGAAAACAAACTCCATGAGAGCAGGGACTATCTCCAGCAGTGACCTATTTTTAGTATTTGAGGAAAAAAAAAAAACCTGGCACAGTATTCATTACACATTTGTTGAATGAATGAAATATCTGGAAAATCTGGGCTGTGATGATGGCCAAACTGGAAAACACCATGAGCTCTAAAAGACCTGATTTGCATACTTAGTTTGCTCATTTTTCCAAATTCACTAAGTAATTATTCATCTTTCTAAATTCAACTTTAAAGATACTACTTGTGGAGCACCTATTATGACATCGTCTACCAGCCTAAGTAGCACAGGACTAACTAGCAGATGTTCAATAAACCATTTATGCACAACTCTGTGAAGCAGCTTTATCTGTCAGAAAGAACAGAAGTTAGGAAGTCATAGCTTTCCCAAAAAGAAACCATCATTTTGGCCAAAATTACTTAACTCTGGGGTCATGGCTTCCTCAGAAGGAAAAGTGGGTGGTTGTAATATTTCTAGATGATCACTTGAAAATCTTTCCATAAACAAAACACCTGTCCTATCAATTCAAAGATCCCCAGAGACTAGCTGAAAGACTTCCAAGAAATGTCATTCCCCTCCTAGTCCCAATAGGAATTGGAGAAATTCACTCGCATTTAAAGGCATAGAGAAGTTAGTATGCACTGACTGGCAACTCCTCGCTTTAGTACCACTTCTGTAACCCAGTTATTCCATCTTCTCCTCATCTCTATACCCAGACATTCTATAGTGGGGTGTGTGGCCAGATGCTAAACAGTAGTGACCACATACCTATTGAAGCACTAATGTTGAAACTGTATTATGTTTTTGTCTGTGTGTGGTGCTGGAATGCCTAAGGAATGAGACTCAAAGCAGATAACATGACACCACCAGCAGTAAAAGATTTTGAAGAATTACGCAATCACATAAATCAAGAAAACCAATTCATATTATATACAAATTTAAAAGTAGAGAAATCACAAGAAAAATGAATACTACATAACTTTGATGAGCTTTAATTATTGAAACTCAATAACCTGCTATACGAAACTCTTAAAGAAAAATGAATTTATTTCCTCCTCGAATCAGTGCCCCAGGTAACAGCATTCCTCTCTAACAAGAAAAATATACTTCAATCACTGCAAAAAATGAATATGCATGACTATTTTACATAGTAAGCATTCAATAAATACCTCTTGAATTAATGAATAAATTTTCCTCATCTAATGATGTCTAGTGTGATTTTTTTTTTAATTCTAAAAAGAATGGGGAAATGGTTGCTGTATCTGCTTCATTTTACTTGATGGATATCCAGTACATCATTTACCAGTGCTTTCAGATGACAATTTTGACCTCAACTAGAGCTTCTCGAATAAAATGATTTACTGTTATAATATAGACACTTTATAAAGGATAGACTATCATAACAGTCACTGAAAAAGAAATGTTTTTCAGACAAACCAATGAGAATCCTTTTTAGCCAGCAGTTAGTACCAATTTCCTAATCAGAAATTTAAAAAATAAAAATTAATTGAAGTTTTGTACTATCCATCTTATAAATTATAAAAACAGATTATGCAGTAGTGTCCTTTAAAGTTTTTTTCCTATGTTAATAAAGAGGAAAGGAGAATGCACACTGCCATTTATGGAGGGCCCTATTTCAAGGATAAGAACATGAAGATCAAAAAGATTCTGACTTCTGGCCACAAGAGGTTCAATAGGAAAATAAAAAACCTGACTGTGTGCAACATTATTTCCTTCAGTAATTCTCTCATCTTGAGAATTATCTAGTTCCAAATCTGACTGAAAACCCTCCTCACTTCCCTTCCCAGCTTCCTTGACTGATAACTCATTCTGATCTTTACTCAGCATACAGTCTAAACTGTATTTACGACCTTTCTTTCACACGATACATTGCAACTGCACTAGGAATACAGCTCAGGTAAAAATCCATGTCACTGCACATGACAAGAACTGAGTGAAATGTCAATGACAGCTTGATAGGGTCAGACTGGGAATAAAACTCACATCTGTATGCTCCTAGTAAAGAGTAATCCAGTGTAGTGGGATGTCTGGCTAGAAACTAAACAATAGTGACCACTTAACAAAGGACTACAGGAACAAAAATAGGCATTAAGCATATATTAAATGCACACACATCAAATAACCTGGGATCTATGGGAATTCAAAGTAATGATAAAATAGCTGCAATAAAAAATGTCAAAAGACTAAAGTAAAAAAAAAAATTTTTTTTAAATGAATTTAAAGGCAGACTGGGCAGAAGTGACAATGTGTATTAATTTTTACAAATCAACCAAATGGGAAAGAATCTTCACAATACAACAAGTGCTGGCAAGGATGCATAATAACTGGTATATTACCGGTGGGAATGCTGGTGATGCAGCCCACTCTGGAAAAAAGTCTAGCTCCAAAGATTACACACGCAGTTACCATGCAACCAACTCAGCAATTTCACTCCTAGATATATACCCAAAGGAACCGAAAACATATTCACACAAAAACTTGTACATGAAATGTTCATAGCAGCATTATTCATAATTGCCAAAAAAGTTCACTGATGGAAAGAAACCTATATAAACTTTGGCCCAGCCTCTTCACTTTTAGTTTACAGATACAGACGCACATGTAGGTTGACATGCACACTATGCTACTGCAGCCGTTTGCAGTTTGAAGTAGGGACTGGAAAACCTGCAACTATCACCATTAAATAAATTACACTTCAGCCATACAATACAGTACATGCAGCCATTAAAAAGAGGGTTGCTCTTGCTGGTATGGCACAATTTGTAGAAACTTGAAGATATATTAAAAAAAAAAAAAAAGCTAAAAAACTAAAAACAAAAAAAAGAAAATACTACGGGGATATCTACGTATCTGACTCTAAAAGTGTGCATGCACTGCTTTTTGAGAAAACGAGGACTGAGGGAAAAACAAGTTAGCAGAAATGGGACCGGTTTGTAATTTGCCAAGGATGAGGCCTCAAGTCTTCCCTACAAAGCCAATGAAAACCCACACCCTGCATCCAGAGTCACTTCAATTTGTCTTGTACATCATGCTGAAACAGACCAACTTACTACTGTTTTCCCAGAAAGCCAAGACTGTCACTAAGGGACCACCTGGAGAAATCCCAGGGAAAGTTGACTTTATTTCCCAGAAGTGAATTTACACTGAGGCTGACCCTTACATTGTCTGGACTTGTAATCGAAATGATAGCATTTTGATTTCATACAATGCACCAACTCTTTCCTCAATATTCTGCTTGTGATATTTCCTGAAGTTAATTCATTGGCCGCTGTCTCAGGAAAGCCAGCCACATTGCATTTTGTCTCCATGAAGGAAGAGGAAGATTTATTCCAATGACTTTGTTGTCAAAAATTTCCTTTTTGATTAGAGCTAACTAAATGTTCCTTTATAGGGAGCTGTCTAAACAAGATATAAAACATATGCACATTTAAATCCACATATGCTTTTTCGCCGTATCTACTTTGGCCTATGCAGTAATTAAAAGCAAATAGGGCAGTTTTGCCTGTACTAATACAATCAGTCTGCTGAGGAGTAGTGTGAAGAAAAAGACAATGTGCAAAACAAGATGCTGTATGCTACCGTGGAGAATATCTACATGTATGCACTCACAGTCTACTTCTGGGAAGATTCATAAGAAACCAGGAATACGCATCGCCTCTTAGGAAGCTCACCTGGTGGCTGAGACCAACTTTTCACTATATTCTCCTGTGTACCTTTAGAATTAAGTTCTGTACTCTGGAAGTGCATTACTTGCTCTAAAATTAAATGCTATTAAAGAAGTTCCTTGGAATGTGTGGGTCCTCCAATCCACCTCTGCAGGGCCATCTCAAAGGAGTACACAGCGTGGAGGGACCTGGTCTCATTAGCAAGCTAGCCTCATCTCCTACGGCAGTACACCTATCATGGACGGGGTAGGTGCTGGCTGGGGACAGAGACTTAAGGGAATCACTTCCTCCTCCCTCCTCTGCACCCAATGGCCACCCAGCAACGCTGAGAGACCTTCCACTCTCAGTTTTTTAAAAAAATGGACCTTAGTTTCCAACTGTCCATCAACCCGGAAAGTAATTTACACCACATTTCTGCCTGTTTGTCTGAACAGTTCCTAAATTAACGTCTGACCACTCCAGCTCACCTGGTGCATCATCAGAGGCTAAGGGCAGAAAGCAGACTATAAAAACCCCAGACACGCCGGGGTTGACACAAGATTTACACTTTAGGCGCCACAGAAAACAGACTGCCAATTCCCTCAGAACCGTCGCCGGCTATGCTGTTTGTTTACAAAGCGTTTCCACACACACCGTCGCACTGAATGCCTTCACACGCTTCAGCGTCAATCCTGGCAAACCCAACAGCTGCCAGGTTGGATTTACGAGCCTTCGAGAACCGGAGAACCAGCACTAATAAAAAAACACACAGGTATCAGGCCGCTTTCCTGCCTGCGGCGGCTGGCTGCACTGTCTCAACCGCGACAACTCTGGCCAGGCTGCACGCGGACCGGCTCGAACGCCACCCACGTGACACGCCGCTTCTCGAAGCCCGGGCGGGGAGCGACCGCGTGCGCGCCGGGGGGGAGGGCGGTGCGCGAGGCCCGGGGCGGGGGGTGGCGCGGGGCCCGGCGGGGCTCCACCTCCTGCTGGGCGGCGGGGGTCTGGCCAACGCCACACAAGCAAGGCAGCTCCCTCGCGGGCACGTTGCACGCGCTCGGGGAATGCTTGGGGCGCCTCGGAGGGCCAGCCTTCCCTGGGGGCCAACCGCGCTGGCAAGCCCGGGCGGCAGGCTGCACCCGAGCGCGGAAGAGCCCGAGGCGCCGCGCTGACGCCCGCCATTGGGGAAGGTGACCCTCGGCCCACCTTCCTGGGGGAGGGCAGACTTCCAGCTCCCCACAAACGCCGGGGCACGGGGGCGCTCCCCGGAGCCCAGTGTGCGAAGGGGGTGTGGCCGGCTCTCAGGGCGGGGGTGCAGGCGGCTCCGCCGCCCGCAGAGCGGGGCGGGCCGGAGCCCCGACCGCGTGTGCAGGGAGCCCCGCCACGCGCTCGCCGGCCGGCTCACCGGTGACGTCCAGGTACAGGTCCTGCGGCTGGTCCAGGCGACGCAGCTCCTGCGACGTGGAGCTGCGGCTCTTCTTCACTCCCAGCGAGGACGACGAGCCGCGCCGCGAGCAGGGGGGCGCGGCGGCCCAGTTCGGCCGCCGCTCGCTCTTCCGCTTCATGGAGGCAGGCGCGGCCCGTCAGAGGGCCACGACCATGGCCCCGCGCGCCCGCCAGCCGGCTGCGGCCGCCGCCAGCCCCGCGCGCCGGCGCTCAGGCCAGCGGGCGCCGAGCGGCCCTGCGGGGACGGCGGGCGCCGGCGGAGCCCGGCAGGAGGCGGCCGCGCAGGAGCCGAGGGAGGGGCCGGGCCCCCCGCGCCTGCCCTGCTCCCCCCCGCGGCCGCCGCGGGACCCGCGCCGCAAGCCCGGCTACAGCGCCTCCTGCCGCCGCCGGCGCCCCCCAGCCCGCTCCCAGGTGCCCGCAGCCCGCCGGGGCGGCCGAGGCGCCCGCGCTGCCGCGGGCGGCCGGGGCTGCCCCCCGTAACCGCGCTCGCCCGCCGCGGCCTCGGCCGCTGCTGGGGAGGCGCCCGAGAACAGCGGGCCGCAGCGCCCGGGGACCCCAGGAGGGCTGTTCCGTGGAGCTTCATTCACAAAAAAGGGCCCACAACCCTCCTCGGGGCCCGCAGGCTGAGGCCTGCCATTGGCCGATGAGTCGTGACGTCACGGGGACCGGGCCTTTCTACAGGCAGGTACGCGGTGACGCCATAAAGGAAAGTCTAAGCGGCTCCGCCAATCAGGTGCAAGTGTGCGGGCGCTGCTGCGCCAGCCCCTCCACTTCTCGGTGTCCCGTGGGCTTCGAGCGCTCGGACGCCCTGGTTCCCGGCCCGCCGAGGCGAGGCGCCGCAGCTGTGCGCAGCCGCACCTCCAGGAACTCGCGCCAGTTCTTCGGCACGCACACTTTTAGGAAGATTCCTGGCTCTCCTTGTCCTCGCGTCAGGTGGAAGACCTGCCATGGTGGCCGGCTTGGACTGACTCAGTCGTCCGCGGCTACATACTCTTAAGGTAGAGTTGGTTTCAGAATGGACACTGCTTAAATCAGCTACTCTCTTTTTATCGGCCTAAGCGCAGCATTCAAAAACACACACAAAAAAACAAAAAAAAAACAAGCAAGGGCTTCCTAAAGAGTCCATTAAACTACCGCGAAGACACGACAAACCGCAACGGTTTGCACCTCGAATTTCCGCACGTTGGAATTCAGTGCCCGCATCAACTCCACAATGTTATAGCCTCGTTGTTATGTTTTTCTTACCTACAGTGTCTACACGTCCGGTTACCGAAGTACTGAAGCAAGTGGCGAATTCGATCCTTGAACTTTCATCTTGCAAACTGGAGAGTCATATCCCTTTGTTTTTCTATTGGGTTAAAATAAATGCCCGACCTTTCTGGAACTTAACCAAAACTGTCATCTTGCAGGGCCTCTAAACAAATTTCCATTGTAGCATCCAAAAGGGTGAGAAGATTAGAGAGCAGCAGTCTTTACATTTCATAGTCCCAAGTTCGACCTCTTGAAAACTATTCCTAATTTTTCTCCAATTTTTTTACGTTTTATCCTGAGGTCCTTCGATTACTGCCAGCCTCCTTAGAAGAGAAAGGTGAATTTGAGTCGGTCCACCAGGAAGCCTCTCAGAAATGCAAATTTTGATGGAGTACCTCCCGGAGGGGCTATTTGACTTCCATTGTTGAAGGCCTTTACCTTAAGCACTACTAATTAAGAAGGAAAGGGGCTGGGGGAAGAGGGTTCTGCGTGTTAGTCTCTGTGGAGCAGTCTGAAACTAGAGAACACTTATACTAGAAGCTTAGTAATCATGTCCATTCTTCCTCGATTTCCCATAAGGAAATCCGTGAAGGCCTGAAATTAAAAATGGTGGACGTGTTTGACTGTAGGGGCAGCAAAGTAGCAAGAGACTTAGAGGCTGTGAAATGCTGTGCAAGAGACTTCGGGAAGCAGAAACTTGCCTGTCCTACATCCTTCCTCTGTTTTAACCAGGAAGAGGAGGCCTTTCATCCTGGCCTAGGGGCTCAGCAGTAGAAAGGGCGCCCATACCCAGACTATGTGGAATTTTACAAGAGTAGGTCTGATTTTGTTTTAGTGAGGTATTACTGACCTATAACATATAGTTTCAGGAGTACAACATGATGATTTTATATTTGTATAAATCGCGAAATGATCATTTCACCACAGTAAGCTTAGTTAACATCTCAGTAGGTCTTTGCTAGCAGAATTAAAGAAATTCAAGTACCCCATGACAGATTATTTATTTGAGAGTGACTTACCTAAATGTCAAATTAAAACAAATGCTAAGAAATTCACATATCAATTTGTTTTCTCTCACCTTCAAATATAGTGTTAGACTAGAAAATCTAACAATACATTTTGTCTTGTAATCAGAGTATGAGTAAAAATGCTTTCACCCCAAAGCCCAAGAGGACTGTGCCTAAAGTCAGCAGTCCCCATGGCATTTTCACATTTTACAAATATATAATTTTACAGTTTTGTTAGTGTAACATCATTAAGAGAGAAGGTATATATATGATTACACTTTGTAATTATGCCAAAAATATCTTCCATTCTTGGGAAAAGGAAGTCCTTGTACCAAGTACACACATTAAAGTTTTAAAACCTATTTATATTTTACTCTTAGGTTATGTTTAGATAGTGGCAGAAAAGTGCTATTTCTTATTACTATTTTATGTGTGGCACTTCTCTTGAATAATTTGACTCTTCCCACTGTTCAAAAAGATGACCTCTAGGTTCTGAGAATTTGGCCACAGGAATGTAGTTTGGTTGGTTGGTCAGTTTGTTGTTCATTGTTTGACCATTGACTATGGAATTTTAGTGCTTGAAAGAGCCTTGACAACATTTGTTCCAAGGCTGTCCTTTCATAGTTAGAATGTGGGGACCCACTTAAGTGGCAGGATTGGGGCGACGACCTAAACACTCAAGGACTTCGAGTTGTCTTTCCCTGAACTGGCTGAGCTTAGAGAACAGATGCATCTTGTTCTGATCCTCAGCTTTACCACAGCACAGTGAAAAGCAACAAAATGAGAGGGAGGGGTTGTCCAAAATAGTCCTTTCTCCTAGGTAAATTCACCCTCAAAGGAAAACAGCTTTGGAGCATTTTCTTAAGTCCAGTGCCTTAACCACTTGGACATCCCAGTGGCTGGAGCATTTTCTTCAATGTATATTTCAGATAAGTCATATACTGAAAATTTGAAATCTTACCGGAAATTTGTAGAAACTGATCAGTATATATGTGATGTTAAAATTTCAAATGATAATGTAAGTTTTAGAATCAGCGAATTAGAGCTTTAATTATGTGAAAATAATTTGTTTAATGTCAACTTTCCATGAAAATGAGAGGGTTTACGTGGCAGGTATATGGGAAATTGTACACACACTATAATCTTTACTAGCATATTTAAGAAAAGTTGCTTCTATTTCATTGGATATTCTAGTAACCTCAGCATTAATCTGAAATCCCCCATGTTCTTGACCCTGAGACTGAAAATCTCTTAGAATTTTGAAAAGGGAAGAAAATGAATATTTACTGAGCTCACACCACATGCTGTACACAGTGCTGGGGGCTTCACACAAATGCCTTTTTTGATGTAATTCTCATTTTATAGGTGCCAAATTCCTCATTTGACAGCTCAAGGCACTTAACCCCATGTCATGCAGTGAGTTTGGTTTGGAAACCCGTGGCCCTTTCTTGGGGCCATTCTTCACAGGTTGAGAACAGAGTTTGAAGGGATCTTTCATTTCACCCCAAAGCCAAAGAGGACTGCGCCTAAGGAAGCAGTCCCCAACCTTTCTGGCACCAGGGACTGCTGCTTCTATGAGAATCTAATACCTGATGATCTGAGGTGGAGCTAAGGTGATAATGGAAGGTGAAACTGCAAATACAAATGTTGCTTCACTCGCTTGCTACTCACCTCCTGCTGTGCAGCCTGATTGTTAACAGGTCACAGAGGTTGGGACACCTGGCCTAAGGGACTAAGCAGTACCAAACTCTTTCTCTTTTCTACCTTTTGAGAAATGCAGGCATGCATCTGACATATTGTCAAATATTCATATTAATGGAGTAGAATTGAGAAATCTGGGAGAAATGGGAAAAGATACATGAAGATCATCACATCCATGCTCTCCTTGGCTAAAAGCTTCTACCAAGACCAAATAGATGCACATGCTCATCCTCCTGATTAGCTTCTCAAATTTTGGTCTTATTTCGTGATAGTGGCTTTTTACCTCAAGATTTCTTTTTTCTTTCCTTTTTTTTTTTTTTTAAAGATTCTTGAGTAACAAATTTTTCTTTCTCTTTGATTTTGTCCCAAATGACCAAATAATGCCTGAACATGTAATCACAAGTTTTACTTTAAATATAAAGCAGAAATATATATATAAATATATACAAACTCTTCATCCTCACACCCCAATCCTACCCTCATGGATAATCACCATTAATAATCTGTGTTGTGGACGAAAAAAGGGGTCACATACTAAACCTGAAAAGCTCAGAGAAGGTTGCATGGTAGATCTTAAAAACTCAGGAAAAATCCTAACTAAAAGCATGTCATGGCAGGTAGTCATATCCCGGGCCCATAGCTTTTTTGACAAAGATCAATCTTTACCTTAAGTAAGCCTGTCTATTGTCTTTTTGCATCTAAGATAACATACCTTTGAAAGGTCAGAGTAGTCTGTTTTTTTCCAGACCCCTCAGGGCACAACCCACTGCAACAGAGCACAAGACCACACAACTCCTCATGGTTATCTTGTCTCCAGCATACCATCTCTCTGCACCTAAAGGTTAATTATTAACTCTCCTGTACCTACCAATGTAAAAGAAGTATGTGCCCCACCATTTTACTTTGATCCAATTCCAGAAACTTCTCCGCTTTACTTTCTTTTGCCCCCTTAACCAACCACCAATGGATGTCATATAAATCCTCCTTACTTCTTCTCTTTTGATTATAATGTATAAAATAAGCTGCAAAACTACCACTCTCGAGCATTTTCCGTTGAGATTTTGCTTCCCAGCAATTGTCGTCAGTTTGGCTCAAATAAACTAATTAAAATTCTCTACATGTTTGGATGTTTCTTACGTCAACAGTATTTAGATAAAGAGATTTTTTTAAAAAATGGTTCATACTGTGCATATTGTTCTATGTACAGTTGTTTTTTGTTTTTTTGTTTTTCCACTTAATACTGTGTCTTGACATTTTCCCTTATCAGCCCTTATGGCCAATTTCATTCACTCTAATGACTGAAGCCAGAGGGAAACTGAGTGTGGGGCTCGTGCTACCTATGCCACTCAGCCAAAAAGATTGACACAGGAGTTGGGCTAAATAGAATAAATGTTTATTAGAGAGTTGTAACTCCTGGAGACACACATGATGTGGGCTATTGCTCCAAAAACCTGGCTCCCTGAGTGTCTTGGGAGCATCAATTGTATAGACAAATCAGTAGTCATGGAAACTAAAGGAGTGGAGATGGCTGAGGCCAACTATTTTGTTTTTTCAGCCAGGGCTTGTTTCCCAGACCACCTGGAGGGGAGGCAAGAGGAACTGGGTGTCCAGTCCTAGAATCAGCTGCTGCATCATACTGTGACCTTGCTCCTTGGCAAAATTAGCTCATCAGGGGAGTAACTGCCTTCCCAAATGAGTGAGAGCAAAATGTGCTGCTTCTTTACAAGAGCAGATAGTGTTTTTGAGAAAAGTGGACCAGACAGACGCCTTCTGGAGCAGAGCAGACAGATAATGTCTATGAGAACAGTTGAAGGAGCATACAGTACCCATAGGAACAGCAGAAAATGTCCTTGGGAGCAGGTATTTCCCAGAGAATCCTTTGTTCATTGTATTCCTTGAGGCTGCTGACAAAACCACCCTTTTTGTCTTTTGAGTAGTGGAGGGGTTATGCTTAAATTAACCCTATATTCTACCCCAACATGACTCTTTTATGTCACGTTCTTCATGTCAGTTCTTCTAGATAGCAGATCCTTCTATCAGGCTCTTTTTCATCCCTTGTATGTTTCCCATTATTTATTTTCCCCTGGATGGACACTTACGGTGGGGGGAAGGGTGCTATTACAATGAATATTCTAACATATGTATATCCACAGGATATGGAATTGCTGGAGCAAAGAATATTCACTTTTTAAATTTTGAGAGAAACTGCCAATATTTTAGGGTACCCTTTTCCCCTACACCCTTGATATAATCCGCATTTTTAAGTTTGAGAAAAATGATATTTCACTGCCATTTTCATTGCATTTTCCTAGTCATTAGTGAAGCTGAGCATATTGTAAAGTGCTCATTAGATGTTTGCCATATATTTTCTAAGAATTTCTTATTCATGTTCTTTGCTCATTTATTTGTTTCCATTCATAGACTTCTCAGCTTCTTTTGTTCACAATTAGATAATATTTAAATTACTATTTAGACTAATTTCATTTCCTTCTCCTGGCTTCTCACAATGCCCAGAGGCCAACTGATACAAAAGAAATTAGACACGGAACAGTCTGATCAAAAAGTGGAATCCACTACCTTTGGAACACTTCTAAATATGACAAGGCAGGATTTTTGGCAGTGCAGTTTCTTATCACCTCATTTTTACAAGTGTAAAGGAGGCCTTATGAAGATTAACCTTGTGTTCAAAATAAACTCTGAGGGTATAAGATTATAATTTCATCCATAGCAATTTCCTGTTGTATCTACTTATAATGGGCTTTTTAACAAATCAAAGTATAATTAACATACAACAAAAGCTATGATCTTAGTTCAATGAATTTTAAAATTATATATACCTGTGTAACCACCATCCACAACAATATGTAGTAGCAACAGGCCTTTTAAAAATACTATTCATGCAAACATGAGCATGGTTTCTTGTGCCAGGCCCTCGTCCAGGCCTTCCCCTTTGCCACTCCAATCCCTCTCTTGACCTTCCCTTACCCCTGCTTGTCCCATCTTGTCTCTGACGCCACTTTGGCACCATACTTCAGCTTCTGAAACTTCCCTCCCCCTCTCTCTCTCTGGGTCGAATGGGCTCTGCTGGCTGATATCTCTGTCATCTTCTTCAGACAGGACAGGACCATTTTCTTTTTGGGCTCAGCCCCAAGTTTTCCTTGCCTTGGGCCAGGCCAAACCCATCTGTTGGCCAGCAAGACCAAACTTCTTCCCTCAAGGTCTTGATGGTGATAGGACAGAGCGGGCTGCAGGCAGTAATTAGTAGAGATAATAGGGTCATCTGAAGTAGCTAATAGCCTCCTTCTCCTTCAAAACATTTCTTTTTTTTCCAATTGTTACACATGGTTAGAAGTAAAGTAAAAAAATCGGTTTCAAGTCATTTTTGTGGTTGTAGAAGCAGAGAAGAAATTTATTCTTTATCTCTTGTTGTAGCTGGGAAGAAAATTTCCTGCAAAAAATTTTCCAGCTTTGGAAGGGAACTAGCTACCAATTTCAAGCTACTAAGTGATTTTTCTATCTTTTTTGTTATGAGTTTTTCCATGTATGAGGAAATCTTAGCTCAGTCTTGGTCTCTACTCTCATTCACCATTTTCCATAGGAGTAGGAAGATCAGGATAGAATAAAATGCAGAGATCTATGGTTTTAAGTTCTCGAATGGTGGAAAGTTTTCACTATTTATAATTTTTTCCCACTTCAATCATACCAGAGCACAAAATGGGCAAATTAAATTAATTTTTTTATTAATTTCCTCTTTCCATTTTTAAATGCAGTTTCAAGTGAGCAGTGAATTATTTTATCCAACGTTAGGAGCTATGCAAAAGACAAAAGCAGAAGACTGAAATGACCCGTAATATAGGCAATTTGCTTCTAGAAATTATCTGTAAAAGTGAATTATCACTTAACAATATTGAAAAAAAGCAATTATGTTTTCATATTTAATGTACTAATTTAATTATCTTATTTTGTGCACTATTAAATATTAAGTACAAAGAAAACATGTTTCTGGGTTAAATCTAGCTGCCAAAAAAACATTAATATGTATTTCAAAAATTCAAGTGAAGAGTTTGGGGATCGCACCTGTCCTTTGCCAACATATTTCTTTCCTGGACAATGCTCCATCCTGTTCCATAGTAAACTTTCAAAATGACAAATCTCATCAAATCATTTTATTAATTAAAATGTTCTAACAGCTCCCTATCCCATTTAGGGAAAAATCTTCTTGAATTTATCTTTTGGATCATCCTACACATTTCTATGAGAGTCATCTTTTTATTTTTTATTTTGAAAAATTAGTTTGAAAGATTTAAACTCTATGGAAAAGCTCATTTAGGAAAAAAAATTCAATATTCAAACTATTTGAGATTATGTTACAGACATCATGACCTGTATCTCCTAAGAAGAAGGATGTCCTGTTACACAGCCATAATGTCATTGTCAAATTTAGGAAACTTAACATTTCTTTAATAAAATTCTTGAATATTTAGTTCATCTTCAAAATTCACCCATTGTCCTAATCATATTCTTTATAGCATTCTTTTTTTCCTGGCCCATGAAGCAATTCTTTCTCCAAGGATTAGCCTCAGTGTATGCATCTTTGCAAGTGTTTGCTGCTGTGATGGTGCATCCTTGATGCTCAGGATGACAGTTTTCTCCATTCTGGGTAGTTCATGTACTTTGATCACTGGATTCATTATGTGCCAGATTTTCCTGCTGTAAAGACATAATTTTTCTCTTTGTAATTAATGAATAATTGGTGGGACGATACTTTAAGACCACAAACTTCCACTTCCATGAATTACTACATGTTGATGATTCTAAATCAGTTGTTACTCTAATGGTGCAGAATGATGATTTTCTAATTGTTCTCTACATTTATTAATTGGCATTCTATAGGGGAAAAAACAGCTTTCTTCTCCCTTTTATGTATATGTGTACATATATATGTATATATGCATGAAGGTGGGTAGGTGGATGGATGGATTACAGATTATTCTCTTCTTGTGTTGTTTGGTGGGTTATAATCCCTTTGTGTCACTATTTATTTTCATGCGCAGATTATCCCAGATTTGACTAGTGGGTGCCACTTCATACTGGCTTCTGTGTCCTTTTGACATGTTCTCATCAATTTTGTAGTGCTTTCTTACTTTTTGGCACAAAATGTTCTGGGTTTAACTTGTCCTTACCCTGCCCTGGCCCTGGAATCAGCTATTTTTCCAGGAAGGCCCAGCTCCTTTTAGTGGGAAATTTAAAAAGCATACAAGGCCTCTATAACCTGGTTCTGGCTTACCTACAACATCTCTTATAATTCCTTCACTGCCTCGTGTGCTCAGCCACATAACCTCCTAGGGTCCCCAAAGTGCCATGTTCTTCTGTACTCTTGGCTCTTCCTGGGTGCCCTTACCACTATTCTGTGGCACTAATTGTTACTCTTTTTCACAACTGCTCTAACAGTAACCAATGTGTGGTCTTCTCTGCCACCTCAGAAGCCCACACCAAATTATGCTTCTGTACTCCCTCCTTAACTCCTCTCTCATGCTGGAAAAATGGTATCTCCTTATTTTAATTTGAATTTGCCCAATTACCAGTGTGATTGAGCATATTTGTTTGTGGGAAATAGAAAATGATACAGTTTAAGATAACATGAGAACTGGAATTATAAAGCAATAAGGTTGATACTCTTTGTAGTACTTGCATTTTTATGTAATTCTTCCATAACCAATTACTATCAAAATATATAGAGAAGGTTATAGTTCAGTGACAATTTAGGATGATTATTAGTTATAAAAATAACTGTTTTTATTTATTAAATAGATAATACATCCACATGGTTCAAAATTCAAAATTTCATAGCAATGTATAGTAAAGAATCTTTATCCCCTTGGTGTCCCTAAATCATTCAGTTGGCTTCCTATAGGTAAACAAAAATTTTTTCAATTTTTTGTGTATCCAGATATAGTGTATGCATATCAAGCATATATGTTATTATATAGCCTGCACGTGGTTCACTTTTCTATCTTAAAAAAATGACTCCTCAAAAAAACTTAGTAGAAGAATGACTTTTATAATTTTTAACAGAGATATGTGTGATTACATGGTAGGCCATAGATTCTAAGTCAATATTTGAATAATTTCTCAACATTAGGAAAGTGGGTACATTTTCTTTACTAAAAAAGTGGTAGATGCTTAAATTATTTATCTGTGGTCATGGGTCTCTCAACCAGAATGTCTCTGGTGCTATATTTTATTTACCTATTTATGCAATATACATGCATCATAGTTTCCAATACATTTTCAAAAGCATCTGCTTTTGCTTCGCTTTCCTCTTGTGTGGCAAACAGAATTAATTCATAAGAGGCCCTCATACTTTTCAACATAGACATAGGCAACAAAACATCAAAATCTGAGCTTTTCTCTTAGAAAAAAGGAAAGTGCCTAGGTTTAGGCAGAAAGACGAATGTTGTGCTTATATGGTGTATGCATGTTGCTTGGAAATATGAAGCTATTCTTTATTTCCATCAAGTCAGTACATACATTCACATACAGCATTTTTTAAGTCTTAGGAGTAGAAATTTGGAAATGTCTGTGATTACAGGCTGCCATCAGAGAGAAGTTAAATAACAGGGTTGGAACGATTTCTAAAGAAACCTTAAAAATATTCTGAGTGCTGACCTATTTTTTAAAATGGCATTATAAGAAGATTGGCATAATATTTAAAATAATTTTCTAGAAACAAGCTTTACTTCATGAGAGCTTTGATCAAATACCTCATCATGATGGACAAGGCTGATTACTCTTGTGAGCTGCTTTTAAAAATTCATGCACAAATCTTATTCAAGCACTTTAGCCTCTTGTATTCCCCTTTAAGACCTTCTTCAAACCACTATGAGGTATACTGCAGTGTGTAGATGACTGGTGATCATTGACTACCTTATTTTGTTAATTACCTCAATATTCTGCCTGCCCTCCCCAAATATATTCTCAATGACTGAAGGCAGAAATTCTGCTTTATTTGTACTTTAAACCTCCCACAATCTAACACATGAGAGGCACTCGGAAACGTCTTTTCCTTGATTATCAGACCACATCGCCTGTAAGGCACAGCTATAGTACAGATCTCAAACTTCTAGATTGCCTGTGTTGCCATTAGGTGGGAACTAAAAGTAGAACTTGCATGTTCTAAATTTGTAGAGATTTCTTTTGCACATCCCATATATAAATGTAAAATTGTTGATCAGCTTCTCTTTCAACATTTAGGTTCAAAGGCAATTATTAGGTAATAACATAAGGCTTAAACCAATTAATATATAACACAACAGGCTGTGTGTTAAAACTGTAACATACATGTAGGTGTCCTTAAGCAATATATACTTTAAAAAGTATATATTAATTTATCCATCCTCCTGGTAATGGATATTTAGGATGTCTCCAATTTATATGACAATGATGCTATAGACATTTTTTGTGCATTTCATCTAACGCTAGAGCTGTACATGTTTTACTAGGTATTGCCAAAATTGTTCTCTAAATTGTTTTTCTAATTTATTCACTCTACATCAGACTAAAAACTTTTTCAGAGCAAAATAAACCATTAACAAAACAAAAAGGTAACCTAAAGAATGGGGAAAGTATTTGCAAATCATATATCCATCCAATAAGGGTTTAATATCCAAAATATATAAAGAACTCATACAACTCCATAACGAAAAACAGTGTGATTAAAAAATGGGCAGAAGATCTGAATAGACATTTTTCCAAAGAGGACATACAGATGGCCAACAGGTATATGAAAAGGTGCTCAACATCACTAATCATCAGGGAAATGCAAATCAAAATCACAATGAGATATTAGCTCACACCTATTAGAATAGCTATGGTCAAAAAGACAAGATATAACAAGTGTTGGCAAAGATATGAAGAAAAGGGCACACTTGTGCAATGTTGGTAGGAATATAAATTGGTGTAGCCACATTGGAAAACAGTATGAAAATTCCTCAAAAATTGAAGATAAAACTGCCATACAATCTAGTAATTCTGTTTCTATATATTTATCCAAAGAGAACACTAACTTGAAAAAGTAGCTGCACCCCTCTGTTCATTGCAACATTATTTATAAGAACCAAGACATGGAAACAATCTTAGTGTCCATTGCTAGGTGAATGGATAAAGAAGATGTATAAACAGTGAGTATTATTTAGCCATATAAAGGAAATAGGGCCATTTGTGACAACATGGATGTAACCTAAAGGCATTATGCTAAGTGAAATAAATCAGATGGAGAAAGACAAATACTGTATGACCTCCTTATATGTGGAATCAAAAAAAAAAAAAAAGAAAGAAAGAAACATATTTACAGAGAACCCATTGGTGATTTTCAGAGGTGGGGACTGGAGAGTGGGGCAAAATGGGTAAAAGTAGTCAAAAGGTGCAAATTTCCAGTTATAAAATAAAGAAGTCATGAAAATGTAACCTATAGCATACCCATGTGGAGGAGGAAAAAACTTTCTCTCTCCTTAAGTTTATTTTGGCTAAAATAATAATCAAGTAGAGCTGAGAGAGATTAGCAAGAGAAAATTACCAAATATAATACATGCGTATATATGAGAACCCCACATATGTGAGAGTCAGAGACCCCACATACATGAGAGATTCAGAAAGAGAAAAAGAAAATATATGACGTTCTAAGCTAGGGATGAGGTTAAGGTGTGTTGGGCAAGGATGATAAAAAGAGTAGATGTTTAGTAAATAAAAGTCTGCCCTGCCATATAGGCAAGTCAAAAGAGGTCATCTTTGATAATCTTCTATTGTGGGCAAGACCCCTAATTCAAGTTCTTCTAGGTACTTACGAGAGGGGCAGAAGTTTCTCTTGAGCTGTGGCTGAAATTGCCTTTAGCTCAAAAGAGTTTGCATACTACAGGGGCACATTTTGGGATGGCTCATTCTGAATGTCTACAGCGACTGCAGTTAATAATACTGTGTTGCATATTTGAAAGTTGCTAAGAGTAAATCTGAAAAATTCTCTTCACAAGAAAAAAAATCTGTGACTGTGTGGTAATAAATGTTTAACTAGACTTATTTTGGTGACCATTTTACTATATATGTATGTATATATATATTTATAATATATACATTTATCAAATCATTGTTTTATACCTGAAACTAATATAATGCTGTATGTCAGCTACATCTCAATAAAAAATATTATGCTCTCACTGTTAGTGTATGACAGTACCCATGACTCTATATTCCTGAGTATAAAATAATATCTTGTTGTGGTTTTAATTTGCAAGTCCTTAATTACTACTGAGGTTGGACATTTTTTCATGTGTTTATAAGCCATTTTTCCCTATGAGTTTGTGGTTAAATAGTAGAGAACGTGGTCTTTCCCCAGAAGAGATCTGGCCTTTGCCCTTGGCTTCTTAGAGATAATCTCTAAGCCCCTGGAATTTCTTCCTGATAGAAGCATTTTTGTTTGCCCGAGGGGCTTTGGCCCATAGGGTTAGACTAATGATGTGATTAACGATGCCATTTATGGTAGGGGTTTGAGTCATGTGGTATTGGCTTAGACTGGTGGAGAGGCTGAAGACTGAGGTCAAGCATGCGGGCAGTCAACCATGGAGCCCCATTAAAGACTCTGAATACCAAGGTTTGGATGAGCTCCCTGGTTGGCAATACTCGATGCATACTCATTGATGCCAGAAAAGTAAAGCGGCTCTTGAAGAAGGGCCGTGACGCAGTGAAGGCCTCACAGTGTCCCTGGCCTCACCTTTCCCTGCTCTATAGCTTAACAATAGATCGTCCCCTGAGGCTTGACCCTGAGCTTGGAACATCACCTGCCATAAATAGTTTCCCTGAAACTTATGATCAATGCTCTTAGGTTTACTGATCACAATCTTATGGTCTAGCATTCTTTCCAGATTACTTTCATCTTTGTTCCTGGATTGTTAATGCCACTGGAGGACCACGTTGCCAGAGGGAAGGCTTGGTGAAGCACAAAAGACCCCTCACCCCCACCCTGGGGACCATCATGCAGTCTCTGGAATAATGCTCAGAATTTTCCTTAAATACCCTAAGCTGGACTGAGAAAGGAAGGCAGTTTTCACAGGTGTTAACCTGCTGCCTTCTCAGGTCAGTTGTGCTCTGACAATAAACACTTATTCTCCTGTGTGGGTCTATTGGCTGACTGTCACAGGCAGCAGGAGCCCCGGATTCGGTTGCCCTCCATTTCAGTCTGGTGACTCTGCCGGAAAAACCTCAGGTTTCTTCTGGTAAGTCTTTCCGCATGCGGGAGGTCTTGGGGCTGCTTGGGATTGGGTGGGTTCCTTGGCACAGGACCAACTTCTGGAAACAGTGCCAAGTGATTTTGCTTATCAGGGTAGGGGTTGTGCTGAGGCCTGTCCATCATGAATATACTTTTGCCCAGTTAAGATTGAATAAGCGTTTGCTCTGTTTTCCTGTCTCTGGTCCTTTTTAAAAATTCAGTCTGACTCTTTAAATCTAGTCTTGAAGGGCGAGGTGGCTCTGGTGTGCGCAGCTGAAAGATTTTGCACCCACTATCTGGGGTTATTCTGACCCAATGGCACCAGGAAGTGAGACTGCAGTGTCCCAGAAGGCCCAGTGTCCCAGAAGGCCCACTCCCACCAGTAAAGAACTTTGGTGGCGAGCTTGCAGTGGGTCTGGAAGCAAGCATGTTTGCTATTGGAAACATTTACTACCCTGTAAAGTCACCTTGTCTGGTTCAGGCCTTTGGGCTTCTGGAAGTCTAAGGCCACACCTGGTTTCTAGTTTTAGCCCACTGGCTGATTCTCTGATGGTATTTCATTGTGGTTTGACACTGACTGAAAAGAAATTAATGTTTTATTGCAATACTACTTCATTGATGTTAATATTAGATTCTGGGGAGTGCTGGCTGCTCAGTGGTTCACTGAATTATTATACTATTTTGCAGTTAGAATTGTTTTGTCAAAGGTCTTGGAAATGGGATGAAACATCTTATGTACAGATGTTTATGAGTTTGCATAATTTAGAAGCTAGCAAAAAGGGAAACAAGCTGATGGTTCAGAGGGAAACTGCCTCAGCACCGGAAACAGCAACTGTCCCAATACCTGATTCTAAATCAGGAGAAATGAAGGACGAGGAGGAATTCAATGTTCAAGCAGTTGGAAGTCAGTACCCAGGACCCCTGCTTACTCCTCCACCATCAGGGGTGCCTGACATAGAGAGGGCCAATGGAATGGTCTCCCTGTCCTGTACCCAGCAAGGTACCCAATTTGGAGCAGGGATAGGAAGCCAAGGGGCCACACAGGGCAATATCCTTTGAAGTGGCTGGCTGTCGGAATTGGCCCTGGAGGACAGCCTGCCAGATATTATTAGGCACATACTCCTTTTTCCACCTAAGATTTACTGAACTGGAAAAATCTTAACCCTTCTTATTGTGATAACCCCCCAAAAATGATGGATCTAATCTCCTCGATGTTTGCCACCCACCGGCCCACCTAGGCAGATGTACTAGATGCTACTAACACAGACAAGTGAAGGCTAATAATAGGCAAAGCTAAAGAAGCCAAGAGGCTGCACCAAGAGAACCCCAATGAGATACTCCAGCACCTGACAGGGCAATCCCTCTTGTCAAACCAGACTAGACACCAAAGACAGGAGCGGTCTGTCCAGATTAGAACATTACTGGCTATGTCTTGTAGAAGGGTTATGTAAAGGGGTGCCAAAACAGAAGAAGCTAACCATGGTACAGGCTGTTCAGCAAAAACCAAATAAGGATCTCTCAAAGTTTTTGGAGAAAAGCTATCAGATCTAAAGAAAGGATACTGATATTGATCCCCAAGTGACTGAAAACTCTCTCATGATTAGTATAAGCTTTGTTTCTCAAAGCACTTTGGATATCTAGTATAAACTCCAAAAATTGGATGAAGTAATAAGCATGCCACATGCTCAGCTGTAGATATTGCCTACAAGGTGTTTAATAGCAGTACCAAAGGCTAAGGCCGCCACTATTTTTCAAAAGCAAGTAAAGGGATCTGAGCCACAAAACAAGAAGAGGTGGCAATTAGTTCCCCCACTAGACAAGACCATTGTGCCTATTGCAAAGATAAAGGACATTGGAAAAAGGAATGCCCTAATCGAGGTGAACCAAAGGGCAGAAAAATGCCAGCTGCCCTAGTGGTTGGGAGAACAGCTGACTCTAAGGAAGAACAATGGGGCCCAGTGGTCTCCTCTGTTCCCCAAACAGGCCTTAGCATTTACTCCTAAAGAGCCTCAGGTACAGAAAAGTAGACTTTCATCTCGATTCTGGCACTACTTTATTTTGAATGAAAAAATCACTAGACTTCTGTGACAAACTGTCCAGGTCACTGGAGTGACAGTCAAACCAGAGTATCAACATTTTCTATAACCATTACAATATATAATAGGAAATACATACTTACGACCTAAGTTTCTATACATGCCTGATTGTCCAATGCCTTTGTTGGGCCAGGATTTACTTTTAAAACTACATGCCCAGAAAACCTTTATTCCTGAGGAGAACCAGCTCCACCTACAGGTTCTGATTGAGAGCATGCCGACTCCAGAAGCTACTGGAAAGAAAGGACTCAACCTCCATGATGGAAAACAGGTTAGGAGATTCTGCTTCTCCATCATAGGTTAATCCCTCCGTCAGGACAGATGGGAACCCCAGCAGGGCTAAGAACACTGAACCAATAAAAATAAGGCTGAAAGGGTGTACTTTTACTCAGCAGAAAAAACAATACCCTTTGAAGAAGGAAGCCTAGAAAGGCATTCAATCTCTGATTCAGAAATTCAAGGCCCTAGGCCTCATTCGGCCCTGCAGGTCTCCATATAACACTCCTACCTTACCAGTTCAGAAACCCAAATCTCAGGAATGTTGGTTTGTCCAAGACCTGTGGGCAATCAAATAATGAAGGATGTTCACCCTGTAGTACCTAATCTGTATACCTAGTTAAATGGCATTCCCAGGATTCCCAGTACTATACTGGGAAGATCTAAGGGATTTTATATAGGTCTAACGGATTCCTTTTTTTGTATACCTTTGGACCCATGATCACAAGAATTGTTTGCCTTTGAATGGCAAGATCCAGGCTCATTAGTGAGAACTCAGTATCGCTGGACTGTGTTGCCATAAGAATCCCCCTACACTTTGGGGGAAGCCTTAGCTCACGATTTGGAACATTTGCAGCCAGAAAATAGCATGCTACTGCAATATGTAGATGATTTGTTAATCACCGTGACTCGGAGCAAGATTCCTTAAACAATATAATAAAAGCCTTAAATCACCTGGCAGAATGTGGGTACAAAGTCTCCCTGGAAAATGTCCAAATCTGTAAAGACTGAGTCTCCTTAGGATTTCTCCTTGAGCCCAGAAAGAGAAGCCTCCTCAAAGACCGAAAAAAATCTAATAACAGGTTTTGAAACTCCTACAAGTAGGAGGCAGCTACAGGGATTATTAGAAATGGCTGGATTTTAAAAAATTTGGATTTTTAATTTTGGCCTCATTGTCAACCCTTATATGAGGCCCTAAAGGGGGAGAAAAGATTGCCCTTTGACTGGACTTCTGAATATAAGCAGACTTTTCAGAAATTAAAGGAACTCTTAATCTCCACTCCTGCTCTAGGGCTGTCTAATGTGTCTAAGCCATTTCGACTATATGTTCATGAGAAGCAGGGTTTTGCTCTGGGAATGCTAATCCAAATGATGGGAACTGTACAACAGCCCGTAGCTTACCTCTCTGACAGCCAGCATAATACAGTACAGGAATGGCCCACTGCTTACGGGCCACAGCCGCCACCTGTGAACTGGCATAGGAGGTGGAAAAGTTCACTCTTGGACAACATATGATTATACTAGTGCCACACCAGGTATTAGCATTATTAAAACAAAAGGGCAGACTGTGGTTGACAGCTGGACAGATGGGAAAATACCAAGCCATCCTGCTAGATAATCCAAACCAAACCTCTAGCTTCAGACAATCTCTGTCTTGAACCCAGCAACACTCCTACCCCTTCCCCATGAACTGTTAGTACATGACTGTGTAGAAACTGTAGAGTCAGTCTATTCCAGCTGACCCAACCTATAAGACCAACCTATCCAGGACCTGGACTGGACCTTCTTTGTAGATGGAAGTAGCTTCATCAGCAATGGAAAGTAAAAAGCAGGGTATGCAATGGTTATTCTGGACCAGATGATACTCAGCCATTATCTGCAGGTACATCTGCCCAAAAGGCTGAATTCATCACACTAGCCTGTGTACTGAAACTAGCAATAGGAAAACAAGTCAAAATTTACAGACTTTAAGTGTGCTTTTCTAGCACTACATGCACATGAAGCTATTTGTAAAGCATGCTTCAGAAATTTTAGAACTACTTGAGGATGTCCAGAAACCCACCCAAATGGTTGTAATGTATTGTCCAGGGTCTCAAAAAGGTGGGGATCTATTGGTGACGGGTAACAGAGGGCTAACTTAGTGGCTAAAGAGGTAGCCTACTTAGATACAGTTTTGGCCCTGGTTCCCATAGTAGGTCTTCAAAAGCATCCACCTACCTATTCAGAGACAGACCTATAAGAAGCAACCAGGAGGGGCTACACATATGACAGTTAAATAGGGAAATGGAAGGTCAACCCTAAAGGAGAAGTCTTCATTGCTTCTTTGCTTCTTGCATTAATACTCTGTTATGTCAGGCCACACATTTTGGGTGACATGCTTTACTCCCTGGGTCATTGGAATTTACTTGGCACAAATGACTCAGGATGACAAATGTTATCAATAAATGCTCAATTTGCCAGAAAGATAATTGAAAGATGCATTCAGATTCTGTAGAGGCCAGAGTCGACAGTACAAAGGCCAGATACCCTTTGATGACTGGCACGTTGACTTTACTCAAATGCCTAGGACATGGGGAAATTACCAGTACCTGCTTGCATGCATAGACAGATACTTTCTCAGGGTGGGTAGAAAAATTTTCCACTTGAACAGAAAAGGCAGCTGAGGTAGTTAAGGCACTACTCTGCGAGATCATCCCCAGGTATAGACTTCCCCGAAGGCTGCAAAGTGACAATGGCCATCAGCCAGAATGGAAGTATTCATCTTAATATTACCTGGAGGCTTCACACACCACATAGGCCTCAATATTTAGAGATGATGGAAAAAAAATGAATCATACCCCAAAGAAGACTGTAGCAAAACTCTGTCAGGAAACTCAGCTGCCATGGATTTAAGCACTACCACTTGCCCTGCTGAGAATTTGAGTGTCTTCCCCCAAGCAGGCTTAAATTAAACGCTTTTGAAATTGTTTATGGGAGACCATTCAAGGCCCTGAGGGACATAGGCCTGTCTGAGTTTAGTCAAGATTTACATGTTAGGAATTATCTCAGGGAACTTACGCAGGTACTAGAAACCATATGTAAATTTTCCCTTAACAGGAAACTGGCCCCAGCAGTGGGACTGCACCATTCTTTCCAGACCACGGACAAAGTGCTACTTAAAACTTGGAAACACTGAGGACCCATTGAATGAACAGCAGACCAGGCCTTAGACGGTACCCCAGACCACCGACTCAGTGGTCAGACTTGAAGGAACCTGGCCGTGGATTCACCACACCAGAGTAAAGAAGACAGAACTTGAAGATAGAAGAAAAGATACTGCAGCATGGAAATCAACGCCATTAGAAGACCTCAAATACTTGTTCTTACATCAGTCCTCCTAGGATGCTTCTCAGAAGGACTGATACCATTCCGAAGAGATGAAAATGTCTGGGTTTATCTAGCCAAGCATGCACTTAACGTCTCTGACTTTTGTCTTTCAGGAGGAACATACATGGAACAGGCTTTTGCTTCCTCATTAATAGGAGTTTGTACCCCACTAGAGACAATTAGAAATCACACTATTTTCCAATTTATTGACAAGCCTATTTCATACTCTGACATCTATAGCTGGGGCCCTACAGTCACCAAGAAGGACAGAGCTATGTTTTCCCTTCAGGTCTCTGCGGTAACCCCCACAGAAGAATGTGTGACATTTACTGGTTGTGCTAACTCCTGTTTTGTTGTAACAGCCGACAAAGGCCTCAACTGCAGTTCTTCCACCTCTATGAGTTATGCCACTGGACATGTTAAGTTACCTGTGGGGTGGTTCCTCATATGTGGGAAAACTGTCTATTCTTACGTGCCAGCCAATAGCTCTGGAGGACCTTGCTCTCTTGGAAGACTAACTGTTTTTATGCCACAGAGACCTCACCCGATGCAACATTCCAGAGAGCTTATTTCAGGCTCTGACTGTCATAGTGAACTGCACTTGTTTAGTCCAGCTGAATATGCGGCTTTGTCCCTGTTTGTGATGCCGGCCATGACTGTTGCCCTAGATGCAGAAATCAGTAGGATGGCCTGCTCTATGGTAAAAGCTCTGAATGCCACCTCTCAGGCCATTCATGCCATTGGAGAAGAACTAGGACAAGTCAGAGAAGCCGTCCTTGAGCATAGGGCCGCTATAGATTATTTGTTGCTAAGGAGCAACCATGGATGTGAGGAATTTAAAGGACTTTGCTGCTTTAACCTGACTGATAACTCTCAACTGATCGAGGGGAAGGTCAAAGAAATTCATAATATTGTATCCAATATCAAACAAAAGGAAGGGTCTTTTGGCCTTAATCTATTCCAACTCACCTCCTGGCTCCCCAGCTTTACTGGTTTAAGAGAAACATTTGTTATTTTTCTTTTGTTTATAATTATAGGGATTATGTCTCTCTGCTGCATACAATGTGCCTTCGCCTGTAGGTTCTTTACTGGTTTTCGGCGGAAGATCCGATAGACTTCTGGAGCCCAAGCTTTTTTTTTGACATCACAGCAAATAATTTCACCTTAAGCTAGTCTCATAGATATGGACTCTGCCTTTTGACAGTGGGGTATTGAAGAAGGACCTGGATGGCAGCCCAGTATTAGAGGTCTCACACTGTCTCTGGCCTCACTTTTCCTTGTTCTATTGCTTAACAACAGATCCAGCTTGACCTTGATTTTGGAACATCATCTGCCATAGATAGTTTCCCTAAAACTTAAGATCAATGCTCTTATGTTACTGATCACAATCTTATGGTCTAGCATTCTTTCCAGACTACTCTCATCTTTGTTTCTGGATTGCTAATGCCACTGGAGGACCACGTTGCCAGAGGGAGGGCTCCAAGAAGCACAAAAGACAACCACTCCCATCCTGGGAGCCATCATGCAGTCTCTGGAATAATAATGCTCAGATTTTCCCTTAAATGCCACAGACTCTAAGCTAGACTAAGCAAAGAAAGCAGTTTTTACGGATGTTAACCTGCTGTCTTCTCAGATCACTTGTGCCCTGACAATAAACACTTATTCTAAGTAGCCCAACTCCCATGTGGTCTATTGGCTCTGTCACAGGCAGCAAGGAGATCCAGACTCGGTTGCCCTCTGGTTTCATCTGGACTTCAACAGGAGAGGGCAACTGGAAGCTCCAAATTTGGTACTTTCCTGGATTGCCCTATATGCTTTGTTTCTTGGCTTATTTTAATCTTTTAAAGATCTTAAGAGCCTATTGATTTCAACTCTTTCTCTCTGATAAACTGTTAACTGTGAGTATAACAGCTTTCAGTGATTTCTGTGAATCCTGTCAGTAGATTATCAAACCTGAGTGTGGTTTTGGTCCTCCTGCACTGGCAGTTGGTGTCGGAAGCGAAAGTGGTCTTGTGCATTGTGCTCTGTTAAATTTGCAATGGTTGATCTTTTTTGTCCATTTATCTTATTAACTTGTCTTATTTAAATATTGAATTGTACAAGTTTAATACATTCTTGGTATTAATGTGTTTTTTTTGTTATGTGCATTGTATCTGTCTTTTCTCAGCTTATTCTCTCCTGTTTTGCTGTTCATTGATGAATAATAGGTTTTGATTTGATTGAATGTCTGAATCTTTTAAGATTTTGCTTTCTTTAAAATCTTATTTGAGATTTTTTTTCCTACTCCAATTTCATAAAGTCATTCTCCCATAGGAAATAAAAGTTTAAATGTTTTGTTTTTCACATTTAAGTCTTTAATTCTTTTGAAATTTGTTTTGGGTGAATTAGGAATCTCCATCAAAGAGAATTAGGTTTAGATGTAAATTATATTGATTTGAAAAACATTGGCTTAGATATATTGCACTAACGTATTTATCTTTTCCTATGGATAATCAAATATCCCAGCACTGTTTATTTATTAATACTCCGTCCTTTCCTCCAATTATCTGCAGCATGGCCCTGGTCATATATTACATTTCTATATATGTGCATGTCTGTTTCTGGGGTTTCTATTCTATTTCATTATTTTATAGATATGTTGCCAGTTCCACACCATCTTAATTGCTATAACTTTCTTCTGCATTTCAGTATCTCATAAGAACAAGCCTTTTTTACTTCTTATTCTTCTTCAGGAATGTCTTGGCTTTTCTTGACCTGTTGCTCTTTGTGTAAATTTTAGAACCAGTATGTCAAGTTCCATAAAAAATCTGTAAGAATTCTCTTAAAAATCTGTAGATCAATTTGGAACAATGAACATTCTTAGAATAACAAAAATTCTTCTCTATAAATTTGATATATCTCTGCATTAATTCAGGTCTTTAAAATTTTTTTTAAATTAAGTTATATGATTTTCTTATAAAGGTTTAACACGTTAGATTTATTCCAGGGTACCTTAAAAGTTTTATTGCTCTCATAAATTATTTTTGTTTTCTATTTATTAAAGGTATGTAAAAAATGCAATTGACTTTTAAATATTGATATTATTTCCAGCAACCTCTTATTAATTCTAAAAATTTGTCTCTAAATTCTTTCTGGTTTTCTATGTAGACAATTATGGCGTATGTTTTAAATGAGAGTTTTAGTTCTTTTTAAATTCTTGTATCTTTTGTTTTATTGTGGTTTTGCACTGGCTAGAACTCTGATATAATGTTAAATGCTAGCAGTAATATTGGGCATTCTCATCATATATCTTTTAAAAAGGGAATAGTTATGACATTTTCCAATTAAGTGTGATATTTGTTGTTGGTTTGGGCAGATAGCTTTTATTAGGTTAAGGACATTCCCTTTTATGCCTAGATTCCTTAAAGTTTATTTCTAACTATAAACAGATGCTAAATATTATTATATGCTTTTTTGAAATAACTACTATACATAATTTTTCCCCTAATAGTGTCAATGCGGTGAATTATATGAATTTTTACTGTAAAACCAAACTTGTGTTTCTGGAATAAACCCTATTTTATTTTGGTAAATTAAATATTTTATATATTGTTTGATTACATTTGCCAATATTCAATTTAGGAATTTTGCCTTTGTTCATGGGAGAGTCCAACCTGTAATTTTCCTTTCTTTTGTTATTATAGACTGATTGAAGTAACAAAGTAAAATTAGCCCCATTTTTTAATCCTCAAAAAGTTTGTATAAGATTGGAAGTATCTATTCCTTGAAAATTTGGCTGAATTCACTTGTAAAATCCTCTTGATCTGGTGTTTACTTTGTGGAAAGAAACTGCTTATTATCAACTGCTGATTGAATTTTTAAATTGTTATAAGGCTATATAGTATTTTATTTCTTCTTGAGACACTTGAAAAGTTACTTTTTAAATAAAATATATTCATTTTATCTAAATTTTCAAGTTTATTGGCATAGTTATTTAGAATGTTTGTATATTTTAATCCCTGGTATGTCTGTAGATTTGTTCCCCTTTTTCTATAATTGTGCTTTCTCTCTTTTTCCTTAATTTTGTCACAGTTTTGCTTACTTTACTGATTACCAAATTTTGGGCTGTTGAATCTTCCTATTATTTTTTTGTCTTCTATTTAATCATTGCCATTCTTATTTTTCTTATCTTTTCATTCTTTTTTAGTTAGCTGCTTTTTTCACTTCTTAAATTTGAACATTTAGTCCATTAATTTTAATCCCCTTTTCCCCCCAATGAGTGTTTAGGTTATAAATTTACATTAAAGTACTATTTTTGAAGAATGTCACTAGTATTGTCATTCTCGTTCAGTTCTAATTTTTAACATCCATCAAAATTTCTACTCCATTCCATGAGTTTGTGTTTTTTAATTAAAAAAAATGTCCATCAGAGGATTTGTTATTGTTATTTTGATTATTGATTTCCTAATATAGTTGCATTGTTGTAGTCATAGACCATAGTCTGTATGAACTTCAGTCTGAAGTTTATTGAGATATACTTTAAGGGATAATACATGATTAATCTTTTCATATGTTCTTGAGAAGAATGGGTGTTTTTATATTATTTTATATTTTTATTAAATCAAGCTTATGTTTGTTGTTCAAATATTCTTTATCTTTAATGACTATTTTATTTATTTGTTTTATCCATCAATGAAGATGATCAATAAAGTGACAATATGATTTGTGGTCCAAACCAGAACATTTGAGAGTGAAAAAAGGCACAAAAATTAATAAGAATATATAATTGCTTGAAATATCTATTGACTGACAATTGTCTTAGTGACCTATAAAATCATTCTATTCAAAAACTTTAAAAAAATAAAATTTTCTGAAAATTTAAAAACATGTTATCTAAACTTAAAAATTATAAGCAGAAAATCATGCTTAGCACGTTTTTATACTTTAATCCATTCCTAAGCTGAATCTATCTCTAATGCCCTATCATTGGTATTTTTCTGAAAACTATTTTTCAATATGGTTTTACTATTTTTTAAAAAAGTTTCTTTCCAAGTTATACTTTATAGTTAAAAGACTTGGAATTATAAACATCTCATTTAATTCTACTCTTAGTCCACATTTCAAAATGAGGATATTCTGTCTCTACAGGTGCTGAGGTATCAGGTAAGCTCAGACAAATTTTGCTAAAGGAAAGATATTTCAAATATATTTTGTTCATATTAAAAACAAATATTTTAGCCTTAACATTTTCAGATACTGTCTTTTGCTTTCAGAATATCTTTCTTCAATCCTTAATTTTTACAAGATAAAACTCATCAACTTCTCCATTTAAAATTTTTTTGAATGTTTACTAAATTCTGATGCTACAAAATCAAGGGTAATTTTATTCCGTCCTATTTTTCTCCATTTCATTCCTTTCTGACTCAGGATTCATATCTATCCAATTAAAAATAGGAGCTGCATCATAAGTTGAACAATTGTAAAGCAAAGTTATAGAATTTAAAAATTAAATATTTTATCATATTTGAGCTTTCACTGATTTTTAGTTTCCTTCTTTTTTAAGAGCAACATTTTAAAAAACAAACCTATTTGTGAGGTTTGTTTTCAGTCACATAATTCGCTAAAAGCTTCAAATTTTTGTTTCTTTGGCACACCAGCATTAAATGAATTCATTAGATTTCCAACTTACTAAACAAAAGAAATAAAAAATACAGGACCCATTTATAAAAAAAGTTCACTATTAATGATGACACAGGTTGATTTACAGAGCAGCTCTTCAATACTTCATATGCTTCTAATGTCTGCTTGATGATGGGTAGAAAAAAGTGCAGACTACTTTGCTCACTTTATAAAGAATTATTATTCAATATCAGCTTCTCACAGATATTTTGTTGTTTAATTACTCTGCATATATTTTTAAAGTTGGCAAATTCTGACAAAAGTACAATTCAAAATCACTTCACACTCATTAGAATGACTATTATTTAAAACTAAAAACAGAAAACAAGTGTTGGTAACGATGTAGAGAAATTGGCACCCTTGTGCATTGCTGGTGGGAATGTAAAACACCACAGCTGCTGTGGAAAACAGTCCAGTGGTTCCTCAAAACGTTAAACATAGAATGCGCCCATATGATCCAGCAATTCCACTTCTGGGTATGTCCACAAAAGAACTAAAAGGAGAGACTCAAACAGATATTTACATAGTAGCAATGTTCATAGAAACATTATTCACAACAGCCAAAAGGCAGAAAAAACCCAAATGTCTATTGAGGGATGAACAAATAAACAAAATGTGATCTATATATACAAAGGAATATTAAAAGGAATGAAATTCTGATACATGCTATAACAGAGATGAAACTTGAGGATATTAAGTTAACTGAACTAAGCCAGGTATAGAGGGATAACATGATAAATTTAATGCATATTTTACCACAATAAACATTTTTTAAATTGGTTAATTTTAACAACTATGATCTCTATTTTAACTGACAGCTTGTTTGGAAACAATTGTGAATTATGTGTGCACCACCAATTTCAGGTACACTTTTGCTCTATAGGGTTTTTAGGATAGGATGAACACTTTTATCACAATATGTATTAATCTAAATTTATACTCATATTGTCACTACAAATCATTTTTTTCAGTTGAATCTTAAAACTGAATTGTTTTCATTATAATGTCAGATGTTTTGCCTTTGAGAGAATGAACTTCCAAAGGTTTTGCTTTGATTTGTGTGAATTGGCTGAAAAATAAAAAGGCAGGAGGATATTTTCTTACCTTCCTTTTTAAGAATGAGTTTACCTTTCTATTTGAAGCATCTGATATAATACTGGCATCATGTAACTGTTTTCAGAGTTTTCCCATAGAGTTAGTACACGATTAACTACCACTCCACTTTTTATATATGCACAAGAAACCTTAAAATTGAAAATGAGTAATTTAAAAGAACTCTGATTCTTCACAGAACAATGTAAATGTACCTTCTGCTACTGCACATTCTAATCATCATCTGAAACACTTTTCTTAAAATAACTGGTAACTGTGAGGTAGATGATTTTGCTTCTTTATAAAGTATGTCTTAGTCATGTTTTTGCTGGAAGAGATCATTGTTCTCACTTTGTGCCCCCCCCACCTCCCATGGTAGGTGGTAACATGAACAAACATTTTATGCAGGTTACTAGTCTAGTCTATCTTCTTGAGAAAGAAAAATATTTGATTTTTCAAGATTAAACATGCACTTTATTATAATTCTTACTGCACCTATAGTTCACTGCAGAAGCCTACGACACATGTCCTCACTGGGCTCCTTGGTTTATGGACAGATATGATGGGCCCATTCCTACTCTGTTGTAGCTCTTCTAAGGCATGGGTTGTACTTTGTATAGTGCCCTTCGTTTTAGCTCTCCACTGTACAAGGCCTTTGAGTTAGTCAAGATGAAACCTTCTCTAAATACTGGGATGGGCACAGCCTTCAAGGCAGCCCATGGCTTCAGCGTATGGTCATCAGCTTGGTTTCTGCTTCTGTCTCTGACCCTGGAGTTTCCTCACTTTCTTATAAATTCATCTTAAAATGTTGTCCGTTCTCTGTAAAATGGGGATGAGGATGATGATGATAATATCAGTTCCATAGAGCTAAGGTATGTAAAGGATTTGGAATAGTACCTGGCAAATCATAAGTGTCATAATGGTATTAGATGTTAGTCTTTATACAGTATTTCTATGTATTTACTGCAGAAAAGTTTTTCAAAAATTTGAGTCTAATACATTATTGGATGTGGAGCATGTTTTTGTATTTCATAGCACCTACTATAAGTAACTTTTATATTCAATTGTTTGGGTAGAAAATTTACCACTGCACTGTTGTCTATGTAACTGTACCTTCCTGAAGCCACATAAATAACATTTATGTATCTTAGAAAAATTTTACATATATTTATAAATATATAAATTTTGTGTAAGCCATGATTCAGCATTTTTAAGTCTAAAATCAACAAAGGGATCTGGGTCACCAGTCTTTTCTTACTATAAAAAATAGCACAAACTTACTTACTTTTAAATTTAAGAGAAATTTTATTTTTATTGGTTAAAAGCATGATTGTCCATGTAATATGTACATGAAAATACCTTAAAATATTTGGACACTTTAAATATATATTTTGTGGTACTTCATATCCTTGATATAAAATTATAAGTTTAAAACAGTATTATACTCACTGATAATTACCAATATTTTGATTTTGCTGTACTTTTCATCAGAATTTCTGGGCCACTTCATATTAAGATTCTCAAAAAATAAAAGGTGACAATAATAAAAGCAATTTGGGGGTGAGAAATGGAAGCTGTCTTGGAATGTACAACCAAACCACAGTGTAATGTTTAAGTTATAAAGTTTTTTTAAACAATTCTTAAAATTCCCTTTCAAAATGCACACTGAGTACATACTTTAAATACATATCTTAAATATCTTAGAACTATTTTTCTTCTTTTACCACCCCCTCCACCACCCAAAATATCCTGGTGAAATAGATAGCGGGTGTGTGGTGACAAGGTGCTTTGAACACAGACTATATAAAAGATTTGGTTTGCCTTATTTCTTCAAAGGAAAGCAATTAGGATAGAAATATGTGGACTGCAGCCTAGATAACTGCACCTTTGTGGAAGCTCATTATGTAGGAATATATTCTGCATATAATATTTAAAGACCTTTTTCTGGCCAAAAAATGAATCATGCTCATTGTAGAATATTTGGGAAATATAAATAAGTGTGGAAAAAAAAAAACACCTATAATCTTACCACAGAGAGATAGCTACAGGTAATATTCTGGTGTTTATTTTTTGTCTTTTCTAAGCATATAAAAATATAAACATATATATATAAATTGTGACTATACTGTCTACAGAATTTAATATCCTTTTTTTTTATTCTTTTCCACTGGATAAGGTGTTCTTGAGTTGTTTACCCATCCCCTTATATGTTCTTCATAAGAATTTATCATTTTAATGGCCAAAAAAAACATTTTATGCAATGAATATACCCTCATATAAAATATGTTTATAAGGGTATAGCTTTTAAAGTTTTATTTAGTATAAATAAAATTTTACTTTGTATAAAATTTAAAAGCTATAACGCAAATGTTTTTGACATCCGATGTCTCTCAGCATGCAATTCAATGGGCACACGTCTCTCTGTTTTCGTAACTCCTCAAAGACTGGGCAGAGCCAACAAATGAGACACTGTACCAGGATACTACACTCCAACATTTCAGGCCATATCTCAATGGTCCATCTGAAAGTGACAGATTCTGTGCTGTTACACGTGGATAACTGAAGGTCTGCTTGTAAAGTCCACATGCTGAACCCCTACAAGCTGTAAAACAGAATTGATGGGTTTGTGATCCAACCTATTCCTATCACGGTGTATAAAATGGATGTTGTCACCTGGAAGATAGTAAGAATAAAAGGCAGAGGTTGGCATATAGTATTATCCATTAGATTTATCGTTTACTAGAATCAAGAAAGCTTTTCAACTTTTAATTAGTCCAAAGGGAAAAATTAATTATCCAAAGTACATTGTGCTCTCTATATAATGCCATAATTTTTAATTAAGGTATAAAGTATGACAAGGATATGGTAAAATAAGAGTTATACTTAGTGTTTTATGAGATCCAAGGGGAAGAATTCTAAAATTATAACCTTCTATTGGGTTTAATTCAATGTAATTAAATTAAATGTCCTGTCAAACAGACAGGCAGAATATGGAACTAACAGATACAAGCTGGAAAATCACATCTGTTTCTTAAACGTAATAATGGAAGAAATCACTCACTTAAAAAAATGTACCCTCACGTACTGATTTAATAGGTTATCTGCATTATAATCATAGTCCAAAAGAGGCTGAAAAATAAGGACATTAAGACAATCAGAAAGTACTTAGATGTCCACAATTCTTTTATGTGCTCAAATAAAAAAAAGTCATAATTTATGGTCTAGGTTCTGTTTACTTTGATATTCTGGAGACCAAAATTTTAACGTAAAACATTATATTAAGTAAACATTATTAAAGGTATATTTTCTGCATTTTAATTATCTACAGTCGTCTGATATCTATAGCCATCGCTATAGATTTAATATTACAAATTAGTATAATTATCAAATAATTATGCAAGTAAGGCAAAATGAAATACCAGGTTAACCATGATACAGATTTGTATAAATAAGTACACCTAGCTCTTTACTTAGAGGAGCTACAATTTTTTCCAGTGGGTGGTATCAAACTGTTCTTCCTTATTATGTTGTCAACTTGGCACACAAATGACACTTCCCTGTGCTCTTCACTCCTAAAAAACTGAAATGTGCGTGGTCAAATGATGCCAAGACATGGAAATGAGGGACTTAAAAAAATAACAACACCTCTGGGTCTGAGGATGGAAATAAGTCATTCAGAGGTATTGCTCAATTTCATTCTGGGCTAATTTATAGGACTCATCCTCATAAAATAGGGCTTTATTTTCATTTTTTATTTTTTTTGGCTAATCTACCAGTAAATTCATGAGACAGAGGGAAAGGGAGATTAAAAAAAATGACAGATTTTAACTAGCTATAGTGTTCCAGATGAGAAAAGTCATAATGCTGGTCAAATTCTCCTTCTAAAGATTTCCTTTTAGACATCTGGAATTTATCGAAGTAAATGTAAATTTTAGAACTCTTAGAAGCTGAGCTCACTAACATCGACAATTTTAAAGATGAAGAAAAAATAGTTTACAACATAGTGATTTAGGCTTTTTGGCACTGTCACATATAGGTGTTTGTCCCTGACTGTAATACTTGAACATGCTAGAGATTCAACACTCATCATTTAGCAGAGTGGAGCCAAAGGAATTTCAGGTGGTCCAAACTGATCAATAAAGCTATTTAAATGATGTGGCTTATAGTAGCTGTCTCTGGGGCTGACTAGCTTTCTGACACTGAGCAAGTCTCCTAGTTCTGTTATATATAAATAACTAGATTGATTCATCTATTCACCACCCCCTCCAGATAAAAAAGTACTCGATGATTCTCTATTTTGACATGTTCATTCCACTGAATTTTTTCTAGAGTGTTATAGCCATAGACACTTCACCAAACCACCACTTATTTTCCCTATTACAAATACCTAAAAACATTTGGGCATGCAAGGATGGGCATATTACATCCAATAAGTAGACAATGAAATATACAGAAGCCCTAGAGAACAAAAGATGCCTCTGAAGAAAGCACAGCATCCTGACTGTACAGTGTCAAGCTGCCCATTTTTACATGGTGGCTATTTTATGAAGAAAGTGGGTAGCCAGCGGCACCTGGGCTTCTAAAAGGGATGAGAAGTGTCCTGTGGGGTTTAGGCTTCCATGCTTACCTGGACCTAAAATGAGGGTTCCACCTTGCTGAATTGGATCTCCTTGAAAATCAAAAAGAGGGCCAGTCACTGCCCTCCACAGGCTCGAAATGCTTCCTGAGAGTATATTTGATTTTATATGAGGACTCTGTCCTGAAATATTAGAAACTGTCTTTAGATGTTATCCTTTTATATTCAATTAGGTATCAAAAAGATAATGTTAGTACTTATATAAAATATTCTTTCTTGTGTGTCAGCTTACTTTCCACTTCTTTTTGTTTTTCTTCCAAGAACAGTTTCCCAGACTTTCACTACTGACATTTTAGATGATTAATTCTATGTCCTGTGCAATGTAGGGTGTTAAGCAGCATCCTTGTCCTCTGTACCCACTAGATGCCATAGCACCCACCACCCACCAAGTTGTGATGACCAAAAATATCTCCAAATATTCCCTGGGAAAACAAAAACCTGTCTCCAGCTGAGACAGGTTTCCTTTAAAACTGCTGCTTTAAAGGAAAAAGTGATGAGAGACCCAGATCATTCCCTGCCACAAAAAATTATCTGCTACGATCTTCTCAAACTAGTAGTGCTTTTCTTTTTAATTCCCCATTTATAATTCCTCAGTTATTTAATTCCCCATTTGTTTAGTTCCTAACTTAAAAACAGGTAGCTAAACTCCTTTTTCAAGAGACATTGTGGCACACAGACTGTTAAATGCTGGTCAAAACCCGTTTCCTCTTTCCGGGGCCATGGCCAAACTACATTTCCCAGTCTTCCTGGCAATCTGGTATGGTATGTGACTAAGTTCTAACAAAGGAGTAAAATGATGTGTGCCACTTTCAGGCCACCTCCTAAAAACCTCTCACAAGTGATTCTCCATGTTCCTTCTACAGAGCCACAAGATAGAAGAGGCCTGAGTCCTCCCATATTGTGTCCCTGAATTGCTACTTAGGAGAGAGGCACCTGAACAGACATACCTTTCTTGAAATGTAAAAAAAAAAATAAAAGACCATGTTATTCAACTGAGACTTTGTGATTTGGCTGCATCTAGTATAGCTATCTCTCCATCTTTCCTTGGCTGTCAGTTTTTCTATTTCCTTTCTCACAAGAGGCTGATATTTCATGTCTGCTCCTTTGAAGTAAAGAAACTCAGTCACTCTACCCTTCTTGTAACTCATCTTTCTCCTATCCCTGCCTTTTGTGACTTGCTTTTTAACTTTTTATTTTGATGATTACGCTGCCTTTGACCTGCGAGATTTCTTAATATTTCCAGATATCTATAATTTCCCTTCATTTCTTGAACTCTTCTAGTTCTTTCATGTTTACATTAGGATGGATATTCATCTTACCAAGAAACAAATACAGGCTCATTAGCTTAGAAACATGGGGAAAAGACTAAACTTTACTGATTTATAAGATTCTATAGCTAAAATAAATGTTCAGAAATCTAAACAATCTCCTTATGTCCAAAGAAGGAGTCATCTGATATTTTTGATGTTAAAAATTCAACTGAAGGAGATTCCATAACCTAGAATTTAACAATCTTTGCTGCGAAGCACACTCTAATTTTGCCAGCTTGAATTTAGTTCTTATGTATAAAATTGCTGTTTTTCACTTTTTTTCCTGTTTACTTTGATTCTTGGACTCAAGACCAGACTTTTGAGTTAAAATACTAGGTTAAGTAAATATTATAAGCATTTTTTTTTGCACCATACTTATCTTCTGCCTGTAGTCATCACTATAGATTTAATATTGTAAATCAGCTTATTATCAAATAAGGCAAAATGATACACTACTGGGGAAAGCCATTACTCCCTTGAATTTAATGGCAGTATTTTCTTATTCTTTTTCTTTAAAAAATGCCCCATGAATTTAAAATAATAATATATTTTTAGTCTGTTAGTTTTCAAGTAGGACTATTCTGAGACTAATTCTGAGATTTATGCTGTTTTACGGAGAAATTTTAAAACAATTATTTTATAAGAACCTAATATTTTGTTTGGAAATACAGTACTTTAACACACGTCAAAGGAGCTTAAAAGATCTGAATATACCCTCTCTTATAATCACGCACATATATTTTGTTTAGAATTCATCTGTTTCTTTGCAATTTCATATCTTTATTGTGGCAATGAATGGTGAGGTATGACAAAAGAGAAACTCACAGTTTGTACAGAAAGTGCTAAATGATACAGAGACCTTACATATATTGAGACTGTTACATCACAGGAAATCAGTCTACCAAAAAGTACGGTTCACAATTCATACTGTTGCAATTTCCTACACTAAAGAGAGAAAAGAGCCAACTGTGTTTATGCTAGATCATCATTTGTTTTAATATAGTTTAGGTTGTTTTCTTTAAATCCATCAGTAAAGGGATGATGTCAGTTCTCCCATTTCCATTCCCTCTTTGCCATCCATTGCCACTTCAGCTGTCATTTCTTTCTAGCCTATTACTACGACTGTGTTGTCACTGGCTCTGGCTGGAGGGTTCCAATTTCTCCTCCACACTGGATATGTAAGTGTATCATTGTTCAACTTCAAAAACTTATAACTCCTTCACTGACTCCAGAACAAATCCAAAATCTGTGGCATGTCAGCCCAGATTCGGGATGAATTGGCCACAACCTGTTTCTTGGCTCACATCAATTCCCCTAGTGGCCTCTAGACTCCAGCCAGACGCGGAGACCTGCACTTCTCCGAGAGTCACATTTTTTCATGCTTGTGTGCTTTTACATGTACTACTTTTCTGGCAGCAGCACCCTTTTCCAGCCGCACTTCACCCAGTTAACTGTTTTAAGAGTAAGCTTAGATGAAACCTCTTCTGAGAAGCCTTCCTAGATCCTCTCTCACCTCGTATTTCTCACATAGGTATTCCCAAAACATGCTTGTCTCTAGTACAAGTCCTTAAACTGGGACGGTAATAAGCTGTTTGCTTCTGTGTTCCAGAGTAGACACTGAGCTTTGGGATGGTAGAGGCGCTGTGACTTTTATCACTACCCTCTGGAGAGCATCCAACACAGTTTGGTGTCATAAACAAGAGCTCAGTAATATTTGCTGAGAATGAATGATTTGAATTCTAGTTGAGTCCTCTTATTTGTCATTTCAGAAGTCAAGTTCTTTCTACCTAAAACACACACCAACAGTTAACCTAAAGCTTCTTAAGCTCTATTAATTATAAAGAATTATGCTAAACGCAGAGATGTAGACCACATAAAGATGAATAAAATATGAAACTAACTATACTAACCAGCCATTTTATATGCAATAACAGAGTATATGATGACGAACAAGGTGCTATTAAAGTACAATGAGGGAAGCAATTACTTCTGCTTGAAGAGCTCTTAAAAGCCCCTTTGAGTTGGGCTTCAAATGAAAATATATAGGCTTAATCAATTATTTTTCTTTTTATGACAAAAGTAAAATGTACTAATTGTAAAACATATAAAAGTCACTTTTCTAACTTCTACTCCTTGGGGTAAGCACTGCAAAACCTTTTAAAACCTTTCCTGTTATACATAAACATATATACACTACAGATCTTTGTTTATGAAATGGTTTTTAATTTCACAAAACTGACATCATACTGAAAACACTGTCCTGCACCTGCTTTTTAAATTCATTTAATGCTTCACAGCTTTCCATGTCATTATGCCCAGGAAATGAGTCTTTTAGACTCTGGTGTATCTGGTCCACTTTACTAGAATCTTAAAAGCAGTCTGATTTATGAATTTACCATTTATTCCTCTATGCAAATGTTAAAGTATAATATCAGCATTTTCTCCTCGAGCCGTCATATATTACCTGAGGAGGCAAATTCTTCACCTCTTTTCATTCCCAATCTTTTATAAATTTCTCTCTCAGGATCAACATAGATTTCATGAGAATACCCAGTCAGTTTGCAGAAAGGCTACAAAAAAACAATATTTGTAATTTAAAAAAATGAGAAAGTAATGATAATCTAACTTAATTTTAGTAAATTTAACCTGCATATAGTGGTTCAAATAATGTAATTTTTATGTCTGAAACAGATTTAATCTGTTAGTTTTCAATTTGCTATATATTTACCTCAATATGACGATAGGATGACTGTCCAATTACTATAAGGGTGACATCTGCCTCCTTGAGGAGAAAGACAGACATGAACATACTATTAGAAAACATGTTTTCTACAACTTCCTCTTATCCAACCCATTTGTTCCATTCTAATACCATCAATAGGCTTCTAGAAGAGTGAAATAAACAGCAAAATGTGAGTCAACACAAAGAAAGGTATGTATGCTAAAATGTTTAATTCAGATGATCTTTTGCTAAGAACTTTAAAATAACATAATAATTCTCTATGCTCCTCTCAAAGGTGTACATTAAAAAATAAAAACTACTAAAGTAAGGTTATTTGATTAAAGTTTTACCTTTTCACATTTCAACCAATAAAGTCTGCTGAAAATAGTTGAGTTTTACAAAGGTGGTGCCCAATGACTTCACTCAAAAGCTTACCTGGGGACAAACCTTTATGTACCTTAAAAAAAAACATTTGGTTGTCATAGGAATAAGGAATGTGTAGCCTATTACAAATACAATTTTTCATCTTTAAGATATATTAGTATTTTCCTATAACGAACAACTATTTGGAGTGTTTTTGTGACAAATATAAATACCAATAATCTCTGCACTTGTGTTTTTGGTCACTGTCATTAAACATTGGTAAATACGAAGGTTACTACACAGAATCAAAATTATTGCTATGTTTAGCGTGTTCACAAGCAGGCAGTAACCAACAAAGTATGATAGGAATAGATCTCTAACTTAGTGTCTCCGCTTTTTGGAGGTGCCAGAAAGAGGTGTGGGAAGGCGATAATCGGCGTGTCTGCGCTGCACAGGCGGCGCATTCCGCACCCGAGCCCCCTGCCCTCCTTAGGAACGGCCGGTGACCTCCACAAGGTCGCCCTGAAGCAGGGCGCCGTGATGCTCACTCTCAGGGAACTTACTTGCAAGAAACTCTTGGGGATTTTGGCTAGGTCTTCTACGTATTCCTTGCAGATGTAACACAGGAAATGCTGAAATCCCAACACGACAAAAAAAGAAAGAAAAAACAAGTTAGCAGCTCACACCCTCAGGGTCCAGAAGAGACCAAGTGGTCGGTTACGCGTCCCTCTAGTAAACAACACCCAGGTGGGGTAGGGCGCGGATGGGCGTCACAGCGGGCCGCGCCCAGGCTGCCGCGGGCCTGGCCGGGCTCGGCGGGCCGAGTCCACCCGCGCTCCGGGGTGGGGGGGCGGCGGGGTCCCGCTCGTGGACGGCGCGGGCCGGAGCCGGACGGGCCCCGCTCTCGGGCCCGCGCCCCCCGGGGCCCCGACGCGCTGCGCAGCGGAGGCCGCGGAACAGGCCAGGGCCCCGGGGTGCGGGTCACCCCGCGCGCTCACCCGCACGAAGACCACGACGGCCCTGCGCCCGCGGAACAGCTCGCCGAACGGCCGCGGCCGGCCGCGCGCGTCCAGCACGGGCAGCTCGGCCACGGCGGCGGCCAGCGGCTGCGCGCGCTCCGGGCCGCCCGGGACCAGGGCCGGGCCCGGGCTGCCGAGGACCTGCCGCGTCACCGGGGCCGACGCCGGGGCCGGGGCGGGGACCGGGGCGGGGGCGGCCGCCGCGCCCCGCATCCGCGCGCCCGGGGTCGTGCACCGGGGGCAGGGGCGCCGCCAGGCCGGTCCCGACCGCGGTGGGCGAAGCGGGCCCTCGGGCGGAGGAGGCGGGGCGCCCGCGGGCGCGCCCCGGGGCGGGGCTGTGCGGGGTGCGGCCCGGCCGGGGCCGGACGCCTCGTGCAGCTCCGAGGCTTGGCCCTGTGAGGCCCGGACTCGGCGCGGCTCCGCGGGTCCCGGTGCTGCCGGGGGTCGGAGATCGCACCGAGCGTCCCTGACCTAACCACTCTGCTTAGGAAGGGGGGCCTCCGACGCCAGCAGTGCTACTGGGAAAGAAAGCAGGCCCTGCCCTCCCTCCGCAGCCGCCTGGGTTGGTCTTACCTGTTCAGAGCTCGTTAGCTATGTATAAGGATTTTTTTTTTTTACCCCAGACAACAGTAGCTAGCATCCCATAGATTTATTTTACCTTATATTCCTTTTCAAACCTTTTTCTCAGCTCTGTCCTCCCGTTCTTTTTCAGTGATAATTAACAGTGTAATTAATGTACAGATCTCAAGTCTAAAGTTAAATTTTATTTTTAAATTGGATTTTTTAATATTTAAATTGAAATTTTCCAACATTTTATCATGGACATTTTAAAACATGTTTCCCAAACTGAAAGAATTTCACGGTGAACGCTTTTTCATCACCTCGATTCTACCTTTGACATTTTATGCTGATCTGTCTGTCACCTGTGTAAGTTTTGCCTAATTATTCACCTTTGTTATCCACACCTTATGAAAATATGGAACATTTTTATCAGTGGAGAAAATTTTCCCAGTTCTACTAAGAGCCAGTGTAATAAACCTATTTTAGAAATGTACTAGGGTGTTTCAAGAGCCCACTTTTTTTTCCCTTACACATTTTTTAGCTTCTTATCAGACCCCTCCACTGCGATAACCCGTGTGTGCGTTTGTGCATATGTGCGTGCGTGCGTGTGTGGGCTGGGAGGGATGAGGATGTTGGAGTTAGATGGCTTGGCATCAGTTTTGTAGAAGTCACACGGTAGACACATACACATAACAGGTAGTCTTTTACGCATGCTTTCTGGTTCACCTTAATTTTTTTTTTAGGGCAGGCTGCTGGCAGGCAGCATAGGGGAATTTAGGGTTTTCTGCAGCCTCTGTGACCCAACTGGTCCTAGAGTTGGAGGCTGATCTTACGCTGAGGTTTCTCATGGATGGTGACTGTTCAAGATTTCCCTGGCAGGACCAGACAGCAATCAGGCAGGCTTTGTCTTCATAAGTCCACCCACCCTTATATCTGGTTTTGCAATTCAGAATATATGATCCTCTGTGTATGGTTTTGTCCAAATTAGAGTCACCTATATCAAGGACTGAATGCTGGTGAGGTCTATGTGGCCAGTGTCACTCTGTAACAATGTGCATGGGAGACTGATCCTGAATCCTCTGGCTTTCAGTTGCAAGAAGATGTATACATTATTGGACACATTTAAGTGCTCTCAGTTCGAGAAGCCCTGCAGTGGGTTTAGACATTTTAAAGTTTGGATCTGTTTCTAAATCAAGATACAGTAGGTGTTGGGGTGCCACAGTGCTCTTTCAGGGACACAGCAGGATATTTTGAATATCTGAGGGCAATAGAGGTCATCCATTTGACATTGTGCATGTGAGTAGAGATAGTTTGCGATTTCGCATTAGACTGCATTTTTCTTCCAGTACATTTTTGTGAATGTGTCATATCTTTGCAAAGCTGGGTTTTCAAGTGTGATAAAAAGCTAGAAGCACACCAAAATCACTTTGTAACAAGAAATTAGGTTGGTGAGACCCAATCTGATTCCAAGGTTTGAGAAGTTGTATAGTGCCTGACATGCACACACATCCTGGAATGAAATAAAAGTACTAATTTTTCTTATAATTCATAAGTATAGCCTCTAACAGCTCCTAAGTTGCCCAGATATAAATACTTATTAAGTTGTCTGGATCTAATTTCTAAACAAATAGAACTGATAGAAATTGTTTTTGTCCTAAAGCTGCTGTGAATGAACTGCTGAGTCACTTGTGAACTTCTGAATTAGATAGTAAGCTCCTTGTACTGTAATATCTTCGCAGGCTGGCAAAAAGCCTGGCATATCACAGGCTTCAATGAATGTGGTTTAACTGGTGAATGCATGGAATGGCTTAGAAATGGTGATGCTGAGACAGCTTTAACCAGCCAGTGTGGATAATGAATGGGAACAGGGGAATCATAGTGCTCCACACGACTGGTGCTTTCCCCTGGCTGAAACAGGCAGAGCTCAGAGGACACATCCAACTTTAGGCTGGCCAGAACACAGAAATTCATCAGCCTAGCACCTAGCCAGATCTATTTCCATTCACATTATTCCAGAGATGAGCCTCACTTGACTTTATTTCCTTGGCTTAGTTCCCAACCCCTGACTTAAACCACAGTTTTCATATTGTTCTCTCAACAGCTGCTCAAAGGTCCCCAAAACTCCCTGGTTGAACCTGGGAATATGTTACTAATTCATCAACTATTCCAGCCCAGTTTGAATATCCTGACGCCTAACTTTTACTGATTTGATGCACTGCACACTTTTTTTTTCCTTAAAAGAAAGTGTTTGTAGAATGTTCCTTATTATAATTAAATAATTATTACAGGAATACCTCGGAGATGTGAATTTGGTTCTAGACCACCGTAATAGAGAGAATATTGCAATAAAATGAGTCACATGATTGTTTTTTCCCCCAGTGTATCTAAAAGTTATGTTTACACTATACTGTAGTCTATTAAGTGTTCAATAGTACTATGTCTAAAAGACAATGTGCATACCTTAATTTAAAATATTTTATTGCTAAAAAATTCTAACCATCATCTGAGGCTTCAGTGAGTTGTAATCTTTTTCATTATTATTGTTTGAAATATTGCAAGAATTACCAAGTGAGAAAATGCTGTTGGAAAAATGGCGCCAAAAGACTTGCTCAATGCAGGGTTGCCACAAATCTTCAGTTTGTTAAAAAAAAAAAAATAAAGCAGTATCCATGAAGCACAATAAAATGTAGTGCAATAAAATAAGGCATGCCTGTATTTGTTTCTTGCCCATTCCTTAGGTGGACGATAAGCACCCTGAAAACAAGGTCCACATCTATCTTGTTCTTCATATGTCCAGAATCTATTAGAGTCTGAGACATAGAAAGTAACCAATAAATATTCATGAATGGATGAACTTCTTTATGCTGTCCTTAAATTGTCCTCTTCTACTTCTCCCTCTACCTGTCCTCCCTACTCCTCAGCCTTTTGTATTTTTCTTTCCTTCTCCCGTACTATTTCTGGCATGCTGTCATCACCCACAGTACACCTGAATTCTGCAGCTGTATCTCCGACTGAAAATAGTGCATTACTGGTTTATTCATCTCTACTGCTGTCAATAATGGACCTTGGCTTTCCTGAGACAAAGAATGTAGCTTTCAAGAGGTTGTTTCACCAAGAAGTTACTTTGGCTGAAGGGGCCAGTATACCTTAACAGTCTTTAAATAGGGCCTTGCCCAGAGAAAGGCAGAGGTAAAAGGTTTCATTTTGCTTTCTTTGTCTAACTGTATGCTCCTAAGAAAGAGGACAGAATAGTAAACAGCTATTTCTGAGAGACAACTTTCAGGTTTTATCATTAGCTGTTAATAATTAGTATCATAGAATATAATATTAAAAGGGGAAATGAAAATACACAGATAAGCAAGAATTTTAGAACTGGAAGAGGTTTTAAAAGCAACTTAGACACATGGACACAAGGAATCTTGCCCTGTGAGGGTAGCTCACAAGTTCAAGCCCAGCTCCCTTCAGGCTCAGTCCAGTCCACTGATTGATGTCCAGGTTTCATTCCAACAGGTGCCGTGGTGCTCTCAGCCTGCTTCTTATAGCATTTTTCTGTGATTCCTTCCTGTATATGGAGAGAATTATTCTTTCTAAGTCATTTCTCCAGATGGAGGTGAGAATCACCAAGGGAATGTACCGATGTTGGTTTTTAAATCACAAAATGCCCTACATTGATAAGGCATTTTTATTACAACAAGAGAATTTGTAGAAAGCTTTAGACATCAGAAAAAAAAAATTGAGGGACATTCTACAAAATACCCAACCAATATTCTTCAAACGTATTAAAGGTTATACAAAACAAAGACCAAGAAAGCTTCATGGTAGATAAAGTGTTATGACAACTAAATTAATTGGCTCTTGGAACAGGAAAAGGACATTAGTGGAAAAACAGAAAAGCAGCATAAAGTCTGAACTGTAGTTAGTTGTACCAATGTTAATTTTTTAGTTTTGACAAGTATATCATAGTTATGTAAGATGTTAAGAGCGAAAGGTAAGTAAATGCTAAACAAGAACTCTCTATACCATTTTGCAATTTACCTGTATGTCTAAAATTAGTTCCAAATGAAAAGTTAAAAAATGTTCTAGAGTCCAAGTGACTATACAGAAAGCATGAGTACAGCCACAGATGATTAGCACAGAATATGTCTTATTCTGGTTTCATTTGGTTACTTTCGAATGTATTTGTTTTTCAGTGTACTAGTGCAGTGCGTTGTCATTCGCTTTACTCTTTAAGCTTTTTAAAGACATGAACTGTTTTATGTAAACTGCTTAATCTCTTTACTGGGGATGTAATAGGCAGAACTGCTCACACAGTCAACAAATATTGATTTAGTAACTTCTCCATGTCAGGCATTATTTTTGAAACCAGAAAGATTAAGATAACTAAAACAAGCCCAAGACAAGGATTTGACTATCGAGTTGAGAAGATAATCTCAGAATAAATAGTTGTGATGAAGAGTGATCAATAATATAGCAGAGAAATGACTAAGGTATAGTGAGAACCTGTATCACTTATGATGCTTTTGGTTTCAGGTAACAGAAACCCTTGGCTCTGTCTTGTAACATACAAATATTTATTATCTACCATAAAAAGAAATAAGAGCCAGGCATGTGGTATAATCAGGACTTCCTTCCTCAGCTGTTCTCTTGGCCTTACCCTCCTTTGTGTGGGCATTTGCCCTAAACTGGCTTCCCACACAGTCACAGAATGGCTGCCAGATGCAACAGAGCAGCATTTTGCAAGGCAGGTGTGACGAAGGAAACTAGAACTTCTTCAACCCCCAAAACCCTAGCAAATTTCTCCATTCAGTTTAGTTTACCCAAATTAGCTCAGACCTGCCCTTCCCTGGACCACTCTCTGGCAAAAGAATTAAATATTCATGATCAGTTTAAATTGATTATTTGGATAGAATGGACATTGAGGAGTAAGCCAAAATGATCATTACAGAGGCACAAAGGAAAGAGTGACCAGTTTTCCAAAAAAGATATTACTAATGACAAAAATAAATAAAATTAAAAAATAAAGCAATCAGAGCTGAACCCAGCTGGTTGAAAATCTTCAAACAGGATGGGCAATCTCTGTGTAGTTGTGCTGGTTGTCAGTGAACTCATTTAAGCTATAATCCACCCTTCATTACTTATTCTTTGATAATGGAGCATTTCTCCTTTGCAGTAAACACAATGGTAGGCTTTGTCAGTGTGGGGCATGGGGACTGTATTAACCATGTGTTTCTAATATTTTGACATCTGGGGCCTTTATGACTCTGAAGGTACTGCCCCCAACCTCCAGGGCTAGCCAGCAACTAGACAGTAAAGGGCTTGCACGCAAGCCCGACTTTCGTTTACACACTAACCAATGCAAAGCTCATACTCCTTACCACTCTTTTACTCACTGTCACATTCTGGGCCCCTATTCTCTTGTACTAATCATCCGAGGGCCATGTATTAGATAGCTACGGGGTAGCCCCTATACCCTAGAACCCACTGAAATTATTCAAACTAATCAATCCTAAACCTGCTTAGCTTGCTTACCCTGCCTCTTCCATTCCTTTCCATGTTTGTCCCTCACTCCCTCTGCCTCCTGACTGACTCTGGTGCTTCCTTATGTGACCCTTCATGGCATGGCCTGCCCTCTTCTGTTGGGAACTATAAACAACAAACTATTTAATTGGCTTTATTAAATAATTCATAAACCAGGAAGCATCCCATCCAGCAGCTAGAAAGATGCTCTTGTTAACAGTTTTTTACATTAATTTTTTCCCATTGGAGTTATTTGTTTTCTGTCTCTTGGTTGAACCTCAACTAATACAATAGATTTGTAACTGAGATTATAGATCTCAAGATATGTAACCTATTTTAATGATTAATATCTTCACTGAATTGTAATAAAAGGCTCTGTGAACAGAATGACTCTTTTATGTAATATGGATTCAGGTTTTTAGTAAATAAGAGCAAGCATTCCTTGACAAATAGAACACTTTGCTCTACCTGCAAAGTGTTTTTTTTTAAAAAAAACATTTGCAATATCTACTTTTGTTATTTAGTAACAGGCAAATAAAATTCTTGTTGATTTGCAATGAATAGATTTTAAATATTCTATAGCCACACAAGAATACCCAAGAGAAAATTTTTATCCTTTCTTTAAAACTTGCCAATCCAAGGCATTTAGTGTTTCTTTATGAATTTAGTAAAAAGTAAACAGTAATTTAGTAGACAGATGAAAAAATAATGTTTTACCAGTTATGTAAGAATCAATTTGGAATGCAGGAACTTTTAGATTTAGGAAACATTCTAATTTCAGGTTGAATTATAAACTACTTGTTTAGATGATTGTGAAAACCATCGCTGAAAAGAACTTATGATGATGAATCTATTGTTTACTCATTCATCTGTTTAATCATCAACACTCACTTATTGAGCACTTATACTGTCCTAGGTCCAGTGAACTCTTGTTTTTGAAAAACTGAAAGGACTAACAGAAAACAGTTGAGTTAGTATCAAAGTAAATTTTGACTCTAGTGTGAGCTTTTTTTTTTTTTGACTAATTCTATATGATGCAATGCCTTAATTCATTACACAATTTCCTTGTTATTTTTAGAATAATATTGGTTCATGTAAGAAAATTGCAGGAAAAGCAAATATTTAGCTTGTCTCAGGAGATGCCACCACCAGGAACTTCTTTGTTCTCCAGTCTCTGCAGTTATCTATACTCTGGCTTCCTTTTCCCAACTTGTTCTCTTATGTGATGCCTGAAAACATGGCTACTCCCAGATTTATATCTCACATGCTCCATTGGAGATGAATTGAGCTCCTTCCTCTTAAGTCCCAAGAATCTAGAAAAGAGATCTGAGTGGCATAATTTGGGTCATGTTACTAAACCCAGACAAATTATTTGTGATTGTATGTGTAAGGTTCTTTGATGGACCCAATTCACATGAGGAGCTTATGCATAGAGGCCAGGAGTGTGGGATATATAATTGTGGCCACCAGCCCCCAAAAGACACACGAACCACCAGAACTCTCAATGAGTTATAGGAATCACACTCTTTATTCAGCCAGCTGGGTCTGCCAGGGGTACGCAGACCCCAAATTAAGCGGCCCTGAAATGTAGAGGTACAGGGTTTTTAAGCCCTAAATCCCATTCTTCATTCTGTCTGAACACATAGGTCTATTTTTCTTCTATTCACTACCTGTCAACCCACTGGTCAGGTGTGCAAGTGGAGGTACAGAAGCAGAAAGCTTGTTAGAATGTTATGTTTCCATAGGTAGTAGCCTATATTCCTATGGCGATAGCCAAACAGTAATTTCTAGCAAGTAATTAATTTTTAAACAGCAATTCTCCAGCTAACACATAATTAGATCGCAACTCTATAGTAAACACTAAGATGGTGTTTCCTTGAGTGACAGTGGGAAGGGCACATCTGGGTGAATAAAAGAATATTCAATAAGAAGCCAAAAGAAAAGTAGTCAGTTACATTCAAGAGAGCACCCATATGACTGTCAGCTTATTTCTCAACAGAAACTTTGTAGGCGAGAAAGGATTGGCACAAAATATTCAAAGTGATGAAAAGCTAGGACCTACAACCAAGATTATTCTACCCAGTAAAGGTATCATTTAAAATTGAAGGAGAGGAAAAGAGCTACCCAGACAAGAAAAAGCTAAATGAATTCATCACCACCAAAACAGAATTTATTTGTTTGTTTGTTTGTTTATGGTTAGTGGGGGTAACATTGGTTAATATAATTATATAATTTTCGGTTGTACTTTATAATTTGACATTTATATATTCTATTGTGTGATTACCACGACCAGTTTTATTCAGCTACCATATATATTTGATCCCCTTTACCTACTTCACCCTCTCCCAACCCCCTATATCTGACTCCCCTTACTCTGTCTACCTCTTCCCTCCTCCTCCACCCTGCTACTCTTTGGTAAACACTAGTCCATTGTCCATGTCCCTGAGTCTCTGTTTGTCCTATTCGTTTGTTGCTTTTAGGTTTATATCCCACATATAAGTGATGTGTGGTTTTCAACTTTTTCAGTCTGGTTTATTTCACTTAGCATGACTATCTCGAGGTCCATCCAGATTGTCTCAAATGGCAATATTTAATCTCTTCTTATGGCTGAGTAATATTCTGCTGTATATATGTGCCACAGCTTCTTTATTAAATCATCTATTGTAGGACACTTCAGTTGCTTCCATGTCTTGGCTACTGTGAATAATGCTGCTATGAACATTGGTGTGCAAATTTCTTTTCAGCTATGGGTTTTCAAGTCTTTGGGGTAAATAGCCAGTAGAGGGATTGCTAGATCATATGGTAGATCAATTCTTAGGTTTTTGAGAAACCTCCATACTGTTTTAGTTTTGGAATTCTTATGTGCATTATAGTGATTATAGATAACAGTATTGTATTATAATCATCAGACTTGCTAAGGGACTAGATTTTAATTATTTCTACCTCAAAAAAGAAATCATAATTATGTGAAGTGATAGAAGTGCTAGGTAACTCTACAATGGCAATCATAATACAATATATATGTACCAAATCAACATGTACATCTTAAATTTACATAATGTTATATGTCAAATGTAGTTCAATAAAAACACCACAGTTTTAAGCAACTAGAAACTATAAACTGATATTAAGAAATTATTGTAATTTTTTATAGGTGTGATAATTTCAGTGTGATTATATGTATTTTAAAGGTCCTTTCTATTTGAGATGCATACTAAAATGTTTATTGAAAAAATAACGTAATGATGGAATTTGCTATTTACTTCAAATTATTCCAGTTCCTTTCCCCCACAAAAAAAGAAAAAAAAAGAAAAGGAGAGAGAAGAGTTTGAGACAAGATTAGCAAAATGATGATAATTTTGAATGTGCGTGATGTACAAATGTGGGTTCATGATACTATTCTTTCTTCTATTTTATATATTTGAGATTTTCCATATTAAAAGTTTAAAATATTTCTGCATAATTTGTCCTTGAGTTCATAAAAATATAATTAAGTGGTTTCCTAATGATGTAGGTTTGTTTTGTTTTGTTTGTTTTGTTTTGTTTTTTGCTATTAGAAATTACATTTGGGTCACATCCTTATGCAAACACCAGTTTTGAACTGGGAAAGTATTTGCCAAGTTTACCATGCACAGGTAGTCTTGAGAGTTCCTGTTTCCCCATTTTCCTTGCCAGCATTGGGTATTATCAAATTAACTGAGATAACTTAAAATGGTGATAAGGAGCCAGTGTGAGGTTATTTCAAAACTTCTAATTCCCTATAGGACTTGTGTGGGATTTTAAATTGATGTCACCATTCTCTCTCTCCTTTGGGAGTCATCAAATTGAGATATAAAGCCAAGAGAATGGTGTGTTTATATTGAAGACTCTTTGCCAGCAGGAATTCCAGCGCCCAAACCTTTGACATATGGAGAGGGAGTTTCTTGGATTTCTAGGGATAAATATATGACCAGTAGAGAGTAACAGGCTGACGGATAGTACTGACAACAGGCAGTTTGCCAGAGAAAGCTGTGACTGCCTTTATTATAAGCAGTGTTCTGGAAAGCAGAAATAGTTGTGTGAATAAGGAAACACCTGCTCATATTTTGACAGCTCTAAATAATTACTAATATCAATCAATAAAGTTTTTTTGACATTATTGCTTTCAGATTAGAAAATTTAATTTTCAAATATAGAGCCATGTGACAGTCATTGTTGTTTTAGCCGAGCTATAAACTCAGACCTCATGAGAAAGTAATTTTATAGGAGGGATAGTAGCCATGTACAAACGCAGAAATTAGAAGGGAGAGGGATAGAGAGAACAGTATGTAGCTGACTGAATGAGAGTCCCTGAGAGGTAAAATGCCTGTGACAATTACCAGTTTATTGCCTCTTGGTTTCAAATTAATCCTTTAACACATGCTCTGTGATACTGGACAGATGTTCTTTAAGCATTTCTCCTTTACAGTAAACACGATGTCAAAACATTTTCAGTAGAGGACACTAGAAGGGCCGTGCTTGCATGATGAAGGGGTCTCTTGCTCTTTCTAGTTGCTGCTGGGCAGGTCAGGGCAGAGCTCAGCCCCAGCTCTTCCCATACAACCCAGGACACACATTTCCTCAGCAACCTCGCAGGCATGGCTTGATCCAGCAACAGCCTTGCACCTTGTTTGACATGGAACCTGCCTGGTAGCCCTCCTACCTCCACCAGCAGTCCATTTCCTCACCTGTGCCACAGAGGGTTCCCATCCAGCCACCACTCTGTCTGCAGGCCTGCACATGGCTCTCCTGCACCCTGGCCACTCCCACACACTCATGCCTCTGGTGGTTGACCATCTGCACCCCACCTGCGCACCACCTGTGTCCCACCTGTGCCCTGGAGGGCTGCTCCTAACTTGCCCATTGACTGCAGACCTTTGAAACTGACTGGCCTACCTCCACTCTGTGAACTGCTGTCATTTCCATCCTGTTGTTACTTAGGAGTGACCTGCTAATACTTGGTGTTATAACTAAGAAGAATCTCCTCATGTGTCCATGATTTTAAATAGAACCAAAGAATATGCATTGAAAAACACACACAGGGACAACATTACCTGTGAGTACAATTGTCAATATGAATAATTTTGTTGCCCAAGAAAAGCCTCCTGCCCCAAAATATTTTCTGAAGATTCAATGGCCAAGAATAAACCCTTGAGAGGATGATACAAAAAAATGTGCAAGTTATTTTTTAGTGCCTTAATGTTTAAAAATCTATTTCCTTTTTTAAAAATTGTGGTAAAATAAACCTAAGATAAAATTTACCGTTTTAATCATTTTTAAGTGTACAGCTCAATGGCATTAAGTTAAATGCATGTATATTTATATTGTTGTGCAACCAGCACAACCATCCATGTCTGGAATTTTTTTTCATCTTTTCAAACTGAAGCTCTATACCCATGAACCAATAACTACCTCTTCTCCCACCACCCCCTTCACCATTCTACTTTCTGTCTCTATGAATTTGACTACACTGTGTACCTCATATAAGTAGAATCATATAATATTTTTCCTTTTATGACTGGCTTATTTCACTTAATATAATGTCCTCAAATTTTATCCATGTTCCAGAATGTAACAGGATTTCCTTATTTTTCAAGGATGAATGATATTCCACTGTATTTATATATCACATTTTATTTACCCATTCCTGTGTTGATGAATAGTTGAGTTGTTTCTATCTATGGCTATTATGAATACTGCTTGTACGAACACAGGTATACAATCTATTAATATTTTTAATGTTGTATTGGTCAACATGTTATGTATATTGAGAGAGAGAGAGAAAGAGAGATAAAGATTTTAAGGAATTGACTTACATGATTGTGGGGGCTGGCAAGTCTGAAATCTGTAGGACAGGCCAGCAGGTTCAAAATTCAGGTAATAATTAAAACAGCCTTGAATTAGAATTTTGCAAGACAAGAGGCTGGAAACACAGAGTACCTATATTGCAGTCTTAAGGTGAAGTGCTTTACCTTTAGGAAGCCAATTTTTACTCTTAAGGTCTTTGATTGTTTGGATAAGGCCCATATACATTATGGAGGATGTCTGCTTTTTCTCAAAGTCCACTAATTCAATATTAGTCACATCTAAAAAATACCTTTAAAATAACATCAAGACTGGTTTTGACCAAATACTTGGGCACCATAGTCTAGCCAAGTTGACATACAGAAATAACCATCACAGTTTACCTCTTGTCAGCTTGGCACCCATACACACCCATACACATTTTCTTAAATTATACATAATCTCTATTTAAAGACAATAAATAAGTCATACTTCTGCCTGGTATGATACAACTATCCTGCGTGCCACTGAAACAATCTAACATTTACCCCAGAAGAACATGCAAAGTCCTTGAGTGATGTTCACTCTTCTTGTTATCCTGAGACTTCAATACTATTACATAAAGTTAATGCATCTTATGTTATATGATAGGGGGATAAGACAAGGAAGTAAACAAAGATACATACATATGCATATAGATACATACATACATTGATGTGTACACATACACACATATTCATAATAAAATAAAGAAGATCCTTCATAACAGCTATTATCTTCATTTCTGCAACTTGTCATGTGTTTGTAGCTGGTATTTATAACAACCTTCTTCTGCCACGCATTCCATATTCTTTTTACCTTCAGCAAGCACCTCAGCTTGTTGTGGCTCTTCATCAGGTGGGATAAAACAAACCTTCATTTCTGAAGAGTCATTTGTAGTCTCATCCAAATTGGGTCGTTAGAGTTTTCTATTAGCTTTAATCACAGGGCAAATTAGTACTCAGAGAGACGGTGATATTGTGTTAGAGGAAATATATGTTTGCTTTTCATCTCTGATTCCTGGCACAGAGCTGCTAAAACCCTTGTCATTTCCTGAGTAATAGGAGAGAGAGGATCGTCTTTTTCGTTCACAGTAAGGCCCTTTCAAACTTACCAAGTTCGTGCTAATGAAGCATAACCGAGTTTATAATTCCGTATAACATTAGCATACTGAGTTTATGCTAATGAAGTGACTCTTGGAGGATGGAGACTTGTTACCTGAGGAAGCAAATATGTGGTTTAGAGGGTTGGAACGTTCAGTCCCATCCCTGATCTCTGGGGAGGGGATAGGGATTGGAAACTGATATAATCACCAATAGCCAATGATTTAGTTGTTCATACTTATGTAATGGAACCTCCAAAAAAACCCTAAATGACAGGATCTGGAGAGCTTCTAGGTAGGTGAACACATTGAGGTCCTGGGAGGGTGACATGCCTGGAGAGAGCATGGGAGCTCTGAGCAGTACATCCACCTCCTCCACCCCCATGCCCATACTTTGAACTATGCATCTCTTCCACTCAGCTGTCCTGAGTGTGTCCTTTATAATTAATGTGCAATAGCAAGTACACTGTTTTTCTGAGTTATGTGAACCATCTTAGCAAATTATTGAGTTTTGGGAACCCCTGATTCTATTCGGTTGGCGACAACCTGGGACTTGCAATTAGTATCTGAAAGGGAGGCAGTCTTGTGTGACTGTTTTAACCTGTGGGCTCTGCACTAACTTTGGGTGGTTAGTATTAGAATTATTTGGTGTGGAAAACCCACACATTTGGTGTTGGAAGTGTGAGTAGAGCAAAAAAAAAATTCCTTTTAGTTATCCTAAGCAAGACAGGTGGTGGGGGTTGGTCTTGAGAAGAATCAGAATTGTCTTGCAAGGTAACTACCCCGAAAAAGGTCATTACAGGTTCCTTAGGCAAAGCAGGATTAATCTCAGGTGGTGGTGAGTGGTTGCTTCTACTGAAAAAGACTCAGCAGAATTCAGAGTTAGTGTTCCATTTCATCAGAATCTTCCCATGTGTTCCCATTTCAGTTTTCAGAATTCCATTCCTTTCCAATCAATGCTTCACTTTAATGATAGACACTCTGTGAAACTGGAAATTCCATTTCTGTTGTAATTTAGTCATGTAGGATGAAACTCTAGGTTTGTTTTTCAGTAATCTCAGCTCTGCACCTGTAGGGGATAAGGATTTTTTAGGGCAGACAGAAAACTTCAAATTATTTATTAGACATTTGAGCTGGGATTTCACACCCCGAGCTCTTCTTTTTCTTTCTTCACTTTGCCCGGTGTAATTAGGAGCAACCAGCCAATCAATCTCATTATACTTACTAGTTTGACAAAATGTTCTAAGGTATCAAATACAAGGTCAGACAGGATCTTGCCTCTTATTAGTATTTGATTAGGAATATTCATGCCATGGACTATCAGTGCTCTCTTTACTACCAAAAAGAGTCATTAGTACCTTTAAATCAAATTAGATTAGAGAACCAATTCCAGAACCCTCAGAACCAATTCAGAAAACCCAACCTTAAGATTCTGTTTGTTGAGAGTCACTCTCAGCACAAAATTTATGTTTTCCAGGGTCCTCCAGAAATAAAACCAATAAGGAGAAAAAAAAAAGGATATGGGGGTTGGTAAGTTTAGAATTTGTAGAGCATTCTGCTGGGCTGAAAATTCAGTGATAAGTTGATGTTGTAGTCTTGAGTCTGAAATACGCAGGCTGGAAACTCAGGCAGGGATTCTATATGGCAGTCTTGAGGCAGAATTGCTTCTTCTTTAGGAAATTCTCTCTTTGCTCTTAAGACTGTCAACATGTTTGATGAGGTTCACCGCATTATGAAGGGTAACCCGTTTTATTCAAAGTCTACTGATATATAGATATAGATATGTAGGTAGATAGGGATGCATAGAAAACACACTGTTATCATATATATCTGTTAATGGTGCTTATCCATGGTGAATAGAGAAGTGAAATTATGAGGATATTTTGATGATTTCCTCCGTATACTTATGAATTATGTGAGTGACCATAAAAGCATATCCTAATAATGTATATATATGTGTATGTGTATATGTATGTGTGTGTGTGTGTGTGTGTGTGTGTGTGTGTGTGTATGGAGAGAGAGAGAGAGAGAGAGAGAGAGAGAGAGAGAGAGAGAAACTACTGGACTAGCTGTTCCCTAAAATGCCAGTTGTATGGAAGCTGACCTGTTGGGCTGGTCTTCTAATCTTTCCAACTTCATCCTGGCTAGTCTCCTAAAAGAGCAGATGTGAATGCATTTTTGAGAAGACATGTTTTGCTCTGTTGCCTGAGGAGCACAGAAGTCCAGCCTGCTAAGAAAGACAGCAAAGTACACATGCAGAGTCCACGAAGGAGAAAAATTTTCTAGTGCAATTGAATCTTTGGTTCCAGTTCATTAGTGGGCTTCGGCTTTATCTTTGCCCTAGGTTCTATATGTCATCTTTGAATCCTGATAACAAATTTCCTTCTGATTTAAGCTGATGCTATGCCATTTTCCTACTTGTAACCAAAAGTGTTATTACTAATGTAGAAATTATACTGATTCTGTGAATGATTGGGATTTTGGTCACCTATAGCTAGTTCTCAAGGAGATTTAGTCACATATGTTGTTCTCTGTAACATCTGCACCTAGATCTGAGTTCTTCTTTCTGAAGATACCTGACATAGGCTAGGATGAAAGAACTTATGATCTGTTTTACTTGTTGTTGAAACAAGGGAAACAACGCAAAATTCTTTCACATTTTGTTTTCGGTAGAAGGAAACCTAGAAAGGACTTTTGACCTACTTCCTTAGTTCTGTTAATTATTCCCATTTTGGAAATCGCATTATCTAAATCTTTATTCAGGCCTGATAGCAAAATGGTCTGTTACAGTTCCCCACCACCCCTGCCTTCCCCATAGCTGATAGCACCCGATAGTCTGTCATCCTTATAGAACATCGTGACTCTGACACATTCACGTGCACCTCAGTCGCTCTAGGCCAGATTCTAGTTATAAATCTCACTGAGACTTGCATACTTCTTGGAAACCATATTTGCTCAGTATAGTGTAGCTTACCATGTTTAAAAACCAGTGGTCCTTTCACATACTGTGGGAGATGCTGCAGGGAAAGCATGCTCAGGGCTGACCCTTGAATGGTGTGATCCTTAGACAGGAAGCCTTCCTGAGGAGGGGAGGTAAGAAAATGGGAGTAGAGGAAGTTTCCAGGTGATGGGGGCAAAATATGATTTTTTTCTCAGATGATCTCAGAAACCCAGGCTTTGAGTTTTCCATCTGGTGACATGGCAGACAGATAATTTCTACTAGACCCTGTCTCAATTTTGAACCCACAGAAACCAGTCTACTAAATGTGTTTTTTTTTGTTTTAAGTCATTAATATATAAGTGGAGCTACATAAATTTTAAGGATAGTCACACAAAGGACAGTTGCTTCCTAGGTCTCTCAGCCCTGCTGACATCTTGACTACAACCTCATGAGAGACCCTGAGATGCCTAGCTAACCTGCTTTGAGAGAAACTGTGAAAAGTAATAAAATTTATTGTTGTTTTTAAGACTCTTAAGTTTTGGAGTGATTTGTCATGCAACAGTGGATAAGTCACATATCATACTATAAAAATTGTAAACTCTTTTAGTTGTGCTCTTAGCATACACCAGCAACTAACATACTATGAGTTTTACTTATTTATTTTCTGTCTTCTCCACTAGAATCTAAGATGCATGGTTTTTAAATTTGTTGTAGTCATTGCCATAAACCTGTTCCAAGGATAGAATCTGGTATATAAGGGACAATAAGTTTGTGTTGAATAAATGAATGGCAACAACAGCAAAGACTCAGCCCTTTCTCTCCCTTTTTCACTAAGAATCCCATGGTTAGAGTTTCAGCAGGATTTCCCCCCCCCCCCCCAACAGGGCTAGGGGAATATACTTGCTTTTTTGGTCTTTCCTGTTCAAACTATATTTTTATCACCTCTTCATTTACTTAATGACATTTATTTGTTCATTCACTAATTAACTGATTCCACGTTTTGTGTAGGTAACTAAAAGGGCCTCACCCCAGAAACTGGATGACCTTCTGCCATTATGAGAAAGTACCAACTATATTCCCTGTGCTGAGCTTTACCCTAAACTCCTGTGGGAATAACTGTGGGAGTAACTGGAAGGGATTAGGGGGAGATGAGATTTCTTTGGAGAAGTGGCCACTAACCCAGAAGAGAGCTGCTTCTTTTCCACCAAAATTGTGATACTCTTTTCTCTGCCTTACTGACCTCCTCATCTCTGAAAAGAGTGCTTATGAGCCAAAGAAAAGCCTGACTGCTTTCACTTCAATTCATCACACAAGACTCCAATCTCATAGCCCTACTCTCCTCCCTATTCTTCCTCTAACATAGTGATACCTACTTCTAGCCCCAATATAACAAGTTCCCTCCAGCAACAACCTTTTCTCCTGCTGTGTCATGAGCTCTGAGTGGAAGTTTTTTTACTTCTTAATTTAAAAAAATTAAAAAATTTTATTTATTTTAATTAGTTTCAAGTATACAGTACATTGGTTAGACATCTATATAGTTCGTTAAACGATCCCCCCAGTTGCTCCCTCCCTCCCCTGACCCTCCACCTAGCAAACATATTGATACTAACTGCATTTCCTATGCTGTGCTCCCCATCCCCATGACCATCCATCAGCTACTAATTTGTACTTTTTTAGTACTTTACTCCATTCTCCTAGACCCCAAATCCCACTCCCTTCTGTCTGTCACCAAATTGTTCACTATATTTGTGAGTCTTTGATTATTTGTTCTTTTTATTCCTTAGATTTCACATATAAGTGAAATCGCTTGGTGTTTATCTTTCTCTGACTTAAATACCTTCTAGGTCCACCAAAGCAATATCTTTTTCCATCCCCTTCCTTTTAGTGTGTGTCTTTTAAACTGAAGTGAGTCTTTTGTATTTTTTCTTCTTGAATAAGTCCCTCCAACATTTCCTGTAATACTGGCTTGGTGCCTTAATAGTGTTCCATATCCTCCTTAAGTTATTTTTATAGTCTTGGCATTTTATCTCTTGCCATTCCAATTGTGTGTCTTTGGCTTTCCTATCCTCTAGATACGACATTTGATCCTTTTCTTTATTCATTTTGTTTATTCCATTTAATATACTTCTCAGATAATGTGTTCTTCATTTCAGACTGGTTCTCTTTTATAATTTCCATTTTTGTGTTTTTTATCTCTTTGCTGAAGTACTCTAAACTTCCCAAAAGTTCACTGAACATCTTTATAACTAGAGTTTTTGAACTCTGGATCTGTCAGATTACTTGACTCCATTATATCTGGATCTCTGTTCTGTTCTCTCTTATGGTTTCTACTTCTTTGTCTTCCCATTTTGGTGTCTTTTCATGTCTGGTTCTTAGCAAAGCTCCATATTCTCCCGGTCTTATTAGTGTGGATTTGTGAAGTAGGTGTCTGTTCAGTGGCACGGTCCTAAGAGGGATTCAGTTGCAGGCCAAATTTATCCCAAGCCTCTGCCCTTTCAGGGCCACCTGTTAAGATACAGAGAGCAATGTACAGATGCTGGGCTTATAGTTGCCTCAGAAGGCCACACCAGAAACCGAGGCCAACTGCCTTCAGTGTGAATCTAGGCGCTGCTCAGCAAGGAGCGCCTGACTTGCCGAAGATATACCTGGATGTGGCTTGGGTGGGGCCATGAGTTGGGGGAGGAGGGGTTTCAAGGACTCTTCTCTGCCGAGTGACCTCTGTTATCCAGTTTGATGACATCAGACATCACGGCTATGGCAGCACTGTGTCTGTGCACTGGGAAGGGGAGGACTCAATAAGGAGCACTCCAGTACAAAGTGAGTCTCACCTCGTCCCTCACTCTGACAATGTGCCCCTGTAAGTCTCTGGTACTCCTTGTGTGCAGCCAACTGGCACTGGTGCTCAGAGCGAGCAGGTCCTTCATCGCGAAACCCGCTTGTCAACGCAGCCCTTTAAGAGGCTTTGGCCGCTGTTTCTACCTCTATCTCACTCAGTCCCTCAAGACTGGGCAACCACATGTCCTCGTCCCGTCCTACCTTCTGCCATTGCAGTGTGGTTTTTTTGTATTTCTCCCCATTTGTATGGCTTGTTCATCTAGATCCCAGGTGATTTTTCCTTACTTGCTGTTCCTTGTTTCCATCACAACTTTGATTTGGTCACTAGAGGGATGAATAGAATGTCTATCATTTATACCATTTTGTTCAGTCTCTGCCTCTGAGTAGAGGTTTTTTAAGGCTGAATTACTTAGTCTTCTCTCTTAAATCTCAGACATTTCTTCCCAGTTTTATAAGATTTTGAACATGAAACCAAATATGCACATTTAGACCATATTTTTTATTTATTGATAATAACATTTAGTCTATAGCCATGCCACCCTGAACACGCCCAATCCCATCTGATCTCAGAAGCTAAGCAGGGTTGGGCCTGGTTAGTACTTGGATGGGAGACAACCTAGGAAGACCAGGTGCTGTAGGCATAAAAATTAAAAAAAAAAAAAAAAAAAAAAAAAGAACATTTAGAATATAAAAGCATACAAAAGCCAGTGAAAACAGCTTAATGTGTTACCATCATATAAGCAAATACACAGGAGTTTACAGAAATCTTTACTGCTGAACATGTGGTTTCACCACTAGGCAGGAATCTTAGGAAGAGACTTCATTCCTGAACCTCCGAGAGTTCTTGTGTGGGTCCAGTGGAGGCAGGAGGTGCCAGTGGAGACAGACAGCTGAGTTCTTGGGAGACACTGCTGTCTGTGACAGCATCTGAAGTTAATCTAGGGTGAAAAAAAGAGGGGTAACCCTTTCAGAAAATGAGAAAGCCAAGATAATCTAGACTGTTAGTGATCCGTGATGAAAAGAAACAAATGTGTATCCCAAGTGACTGGGGACGCTGGGCCATATTCCTGTGGACTCCTTTACAGCTGCTGCTGCTGAAGTCTCTCTAGTTGGCAGACTCACCCTTTCCTCAGAAATAGACTCCCCCTTCTTTCTTTCACCTCTGCAGACCACTGTCCGCAAGTTGCCCTCCATTTGCCTCCCACTCCCCCAAGGCTAAGGGGTAGGATGTGCTAGGCTACTCTAAATATCCACATGCCATTTTAGAGATAGGGATGAAGTCTAAATGATACAAAGTTTTTTTCTGAAGACTGTTATCTAAAAGAGACCATTTATCTGGAACAGATAAAGATACTATTAATTAACAAACTTAAAATGCCCCTTCCCAACTTGTGAACTGCAATTGGGACACGTACTTCTAAGGAATTCACATACTATAAATTCCCAAAAGGGTAGGATGTAGCCTAGACCTGAAGGTCAGAGAAAGCTTCCCTAAGAAAATATAATTTGAAAGCTATAGGATTAGAATTATCTAGGTGGTGGCAGAGAGGGAAGAGCTTTCCAGACAGAGAGAACAGAAAGAGAAATGCCCTGTGGCGGAAGGGAGCAAGATAAGAACAAGGGATTAAAGACAGGTCACTTGGTCAGACTGAAGAGAGTGAGGTTCAGTCTCATGAGAGATGGATCTGGAGAGGTAGGTAGTGGCCAGACAGTGCAGGGTCCCGTAACCCTTGCTGAAGAGCTCTGCTTTATCTTAATAGCAACAGGAAGTCACCAAAAAGGCTAGTGAAGCTCACATTTGTTACCACGTAGAAGACTTATTGCGGGGTGGAGGGGACGTGTCCATATTTGATGATAGCACATCAGTTAGGAAGCTACTGGAGCTTAATTTCTATGTCTGATAGGGCAGTTAGGAAGCTACTGGAGCTTAATTTCTATGTCTGATAGGGTGTTTTATTATTTTTTTAATCCATTAATTTACTCAAAACAATTCTTAATGATCTTGCCTTTCTGTTGTGCTATTACTTTGTCATGTTTTATCAAATCTTATTCTAATATTTTAGATGAAATTGTATTAAATCTATATACTTATCTAATGGGTATTGTCACATTTCCTGGATTCAGCTAAACAAATGAACTGTATATTTAAAGACTCAAGTATCTGTATAATTTCAGTTTAAACTATCAATTATCACCACCATAAACAATTTTCCTATAGTGGAAGTCACTGAATCATAATTCAGCTATTTCGTACAAGATGAAAAACAATAAAAACTAAATTGAGTTTGAGCCAAGTTTCTCCACTGCTCCCAATGATGATATTTTTTGTGGTATCTTATAAGCCTTACAGAAAAACCTCATTGTGTATCCTCCACAGTTTTCTGTTAGAATTATTCACATTCAAAACTAACGTTTATTGTTTACAAGTAACCGAAAGCCAAACATTCTCATCTTAGCTAATTCACTGAATTCACATGGGGTCCAGAAAGGAGAAATGTCCTCAAAGACATTACAGAGACAAATGCTGGCTTCAACTTTTCTTTCAAAACATATTAGTAGAAAGCAGCTGCTGCAGTGCTGAAAGCTAAACTCAGAAATCAAAGGTCATGCTGGGACAAGCTGAAGATCTAGTCCTGAGAAAGAGGAGAGACTTCTTTGAGTCCTTTAGGCATTTAATTGTGGCCCAGAAAGGTCATACCTTAGAAATATGGACCATCCTGGGATGGAACACAAAAGAAAAATAAGCCTGCCTTAATCAAGAAAAAATCCAAACCCAAAGAGATCAAAAGGATTTGTCAGTCATTTAACAGCATGACAGAACAAAATGAATCGTCTTTTAAAGGATGACAACGTAATCCAGATTCCTTGCAATGTATCATCCAAAATGTCCAGCATAAGATAAAATTACAAGACATATAAAAGAGGAAAATTTTAATCCATTATTAAGAAAAGCAGTTAAGATGACCCAGATATTGGAATTAGCAGGTAAAGGGCTTTAGACTATTATAAATATATTCAAGGGCGTAAGAAAGAGACCATGCAGAGTAAAGAAATTCAAGCTCTGAGCATAAAAAGTAGAAACTATAAAAAAAGAATCAAATGGAAATCCGATAAATGAAAAGAACAATATCTAAAATGGAAACTTCACTGGATGGGTTTAACAGAATGGGAAACTTCAGAAGAAAAGGTCAGTGAACTTGAAGAGAGATGATCCAATCTGAAGACTAGAGGGAAATACGATTAACAAAAACACGTCAAATCTTCATGATCTGTAAGACAGTAGCAAGTGTTCAAATATACATCTCCCAGAAGGGGAAAGAAAATGAGGGAAAAAATATCCAAAGATATAATGTTTGAAAATTTCCAAATTTTGGTAACAAACATCAACCTACAGATTCAACAAGCTCAGTGAACTCCAAGAGGATAAATATAAAGCAAACGCCTACATTAAATTTACTAAGTGGTCTCAATTATATAATTTACTCACTGACCTGACTTGACAAAAGTTAGTCAGGTTTCTCTCCTCCCCACAGGCCCTTGAATTTTGGCTTGTCCACCAAAGTTAAGCAAGTATTAAGGTGCAAAACATTTGCCCTTAACAGCTCATTCTGAGTATTGGCAAACCACAGAGAGAAACATTTCCTGTTGAATGCCCTGATTTTGTTACTTGCTCACCTACTGCTTGCCTGAAGTACCTGATGGTCCTGCTTACCCCTCTCTCTAAAAGTCTTTTTATATTTGATATTTGAGATACTTGCAGATCCTGAGTTTGGAGCATTCTACCTGTCAAAACAGTTTTTATAAATAAAGTCTCTCCTTGTCTAAGTACGAACTTGTTTTTATTTGTCACAGTAAAACTGGTGAAAACTAACTATAAAGAGAAAAACACTAAAAACCAGTAGAGGGAAAAAAGTCATTAGAGGGGAAACAATACAGATGAGGGCTGATATTCATGAGAAATAACAGACACCAGAAAATATTGCAATGGTATCTTTAAAATGCCAAGAGGAAAAAAAAAAAAATAAAACAGGGACCAGAATTCTATATCCAATAAATATGTCCATTAAAAATGGGTGAAAAGACATTTCCAGAATACTAATAACCTTTATGACAAGAAATGCTAAAAAACTGTTATTCAAGTTGAAGGAAAAGAATTTCAGATGGAAACTCAGACCAACAGGGAAGAATGAAGAGTACTGAGAATGATGGATGTGTGTCCTTTTTGGCTAACATGTGGATTGGTAGACCATAAGTGTCAGATATCTTGACACTTAAGACACAACCAACACAGGAGCCTAACTGCGTATCATAGCAGGTTTAGAGCTAGATAGTCCCAGGTTTGAATCCCAACTCCACTAATTACCAGGCAAGTGACCATGAACATAATATTCATTTATTAATAATTCAACAACTATTTAGTAAACACCTAGGTCCAAGGCACTATTACAGGCCCTAGGTTTTTAGCAGTGAACACAACAGGCTATTTGCTCTCACAGAGCTTACAATCTAGTAACATAATGACCTTAAGCTTAAGTTTCCTCATCTTTGAAGTAGATACAACCAATTTCTTAAGAGTTATTTGGAAGGTTTAGATAAAGTGTATAAAGTGCTTAACAAAATCACTTGGTACCAGGTAAACATTTAATGAATGTCATGTTATTTATTTCTTTATTACAATAATAATCACATCATTAAGTAATAGTCTCTACTTGCAAGTCAGAGTGAAGAGAGAAAGAGGGAGAAAATAAATAAAAACAGAAGATACAGGTGTTTCTGCAGTATCTCCTTCTTCTCTGTTTGGCTGGATGATTCTGTTTTTTTCTCCTTCTCTGTTATTAGTACCAAATGGGCACTAACCTCCTCTTCTCCATGGCCATCACAGAACTCTTTGTATGCTGAGGAAGAGTCTGATTCTGAGTTGGAGGAGGAGCTATTATCATAAGGGTCTATTATTTCACCTGCAATAAAAGTGCAAATACAAGACTAGTTTATGCTTTAGAAGAGTGAGGCCAAGGATGACTACTCTGAGTCTACTGAATTCCTTTGTAGCTCTTCTGTTTCTGCTGTTGGCAGATGCAACACAGGATTGAAGAACTCAGGCAGAGATAAAAACCAGTATTTTAATAAAGCGAATCCCTAATGACAATGGTTTGTGACATGAATAAAAAATGTCTCATGGGAAAAAACAGCTTAATAACTGATGAATATGTGAATGAAAGGTGTATATATACTAAACCACAAAACATGACAAGCTCAGGGGATTGCCACAAGACAGGCCTTACAAACATGATGATCAAAAGTATCCACACAGGGTCTGGAAATAAAAATTCCTAACCAGAGCATGAAACCACAGAACCCCTCATTGTTATCTTGTTGCCTGCATACCATCTCGATGTGCTGTAAATGTTAAATGTTAACTATCCTACACCCACCAAAGTAAAGAAAGAATGTCTTTTTCTGTTTTATGGCTTTTTATCCCATCCCAGAGATTTCTCTAATTGCTTTCTCATGCCTCTTTCATCCACCACCAATGGATTTCATATAACCTTCCTTTTCTACTTTGATTCTAAATGCATAAGACAAATGGCAAAACTACTTCTAAGTACATCTTCAAAAATTTGACTCAAAGTTGTATACAACTTTTTTATAGGTTTAAATGTTTTTTTCATCAACAAATACAGTTGACCCCTGAGTAACAAAAGGGTTAGGGGTGCCCACCAACCATGCAGTTGGAAACCCACATATAACTTAGGTGGGCCTTCTGCATACTCGGAGACCCAGCTGCCAGTCAATCCCTGAACAACGTGGGTTTGAACTGCATAGGTCAATTGAGCTGTGTGGGGCAATTGAACTGCGAGGACCAGTTAAAAAAAATTCAAATATAAGTGGATCCACACAGTTCACACCCACGTTATTCAAGGGCCATTTTTAATAATATTTTTATTAACATACATTAATATATATATATTATTAATAAGCAATTTAACAAGAACTATGATTGATCAAGTCAGAGCTAACATTCACTGACATGTATTTAAAAGCTACACCAGACCAAGCCAGTTTGTATTTAAAGGAAATTTAAAATTTATTTTTCAAATTAGTGTAGACAAAAGATTCCTGGAATTGGTTTTAAAAAATAATACTGATTATTCAGTTCTGTATTTGGCTCAAGGTCTCCCCACCTCAGTCAGACCCTAAGTTGGAAGAAAACTAGGAAAGAGCAAGAGTTCAACTGACTGGTCAAGTAAGGTAAGCTGAGACAAGACAGAGGATCCTCATGAAGGTCCATGGATGTTTTGGAGTGGATTGGGTTATTGAGGTTCTAAAAGGGTCAATAATCATAAAAAAGATTGTGATATTGTGATATAATAAACATATATATTTGGTCTTTCTCCCTAGTTCCTATCACAGAGCTTCTAAAACACTTGGCGTTTGTGAGTGATGGGGTGAAGATGAGTGTCTTTTGTTTTTTACCTCCCTTCTAACTATGCCTATTTATGCTAGTGAGATGAGTCTTGGTGAGCCCTTAGATAGCTTCAGGATGGGGCTGGTTGACAGAGGTTTCATACAGGGGAATATTCAGTTTTAAAAAGAAAGTTTCATTTGTACATACACCTGAAACTCTGGGGAGTGGAGAGGAGCTAGAGGTTGAGATAATCACCAATGGCCAATGATTTAGTCAATCACACTTATGACATGGAACCTCCATAAAAACCTAAGTGATCAGATTCAGAGAGCATCCAGGTGGGTGAACATATTAAGATGCTGAGAGAGTGGTAAGCCTGGAGGGAGTATGGAACTTCCATGTACCCCTCCCCCATCATACCATGCCCTAGGCCTTTCCTTCTATTTTGCTGTTTCTGAATTGTATCCTGTATACTAAACTGGCAATACTAAGTAAACTGTTTTTCTGAATTCTGTGAGCCATTTTAGAAAATTATTGCACTAGAGGAAAGGGTCATGGGAATACCTAACTAATGCCAGTTGTTCAGAAATACAGGAGAAATTGTGACTACCTTCTGACGTGAGGGATAGTATTGTGAGACTGGGGCCTTTAACCTGAGGAGTCTCTGCTAATAACTCTGAGTAGTTACTGTCAGAATTGAACAAAAAGTAGAACACCTAGCTGGCGTTTGCAAAGTTGAAAAATTGCTGGTGTGGACAAAACCCCACACATCTGGTGTCTGAAGTACTGGAAGTAAAAATCAGATCTTATTAGGTTAATGAGTGATCATTCTTTTATCATCCCCACTTCTCTCCATCTTCAAAGACAGAAGGCATGTGGAGCTTACCACCAGATTTGGGCTGCTTGGCTCACCTTCTTCAGGGAAACTGTCCAAATCAATGGAGGAAGTTTTGTTAACCTTATAGATCTTTTCTTCCTTCCGGCTTTTCTATTCTTCTTTTTAAAATTCTTAAATGTCCACTACAAGAGTAAAGACAAAAGAAGGCCTAGGCAGGAATATGAACTTCACTGGATAAAGGAAGAGAGTAGAGTGTTTGATGGCAATCAAAATGGCTAAAAGAACCACTAATGCTTTGAAGCAAACACAAAGGAATCTCAACTTTTGATTATTTGTTCTGGAATTACTTAGAGATAGTAGATAAATTTCTTTATTTACATCACATTTAATTAATGCATTTTTTTTTTTTTGCAAAAAAAAAGAGACAAACTCAAAATCAAGACAACAAAATTAAGACAAAACAACTTTTCTAAATTTCTCTATGGCAGGGAGAGATCCATGAATGTTAAAAGTTGGCGTGTTTGGATTGTAATACAAAGAGTGTTTATTTCTTTTGAAGGTAGGTCTTGAGGGGATAAAAAATGCCGGGAACCAAAGAAGATAATGAGGGCCACTCTTTGACATAAGTGATAACATTGCTATCAACTCCCAAGTTAGAAAATAGTTAGATAGCTCTTTTAAAATATTTTTTTAAAAATGCGTATATTATAATCTGTTTAAATCCAGATCATAAACAGTGACTTTCATTTGTTTAAACATTGGAAACTGGTACTTACATTTTCAAAGTAACAAAAGAGGCAGGAAAAATACAGTTAATATCCCTAAAGCTTAAAAATCATCTCGTTGAAGCATCATGACTTAATTATATAATGAAAAGGTTATAAAATTCCTTTTAATATTTCAAAAATAAATTTAATTATATTAAACCATAGCTCCTTTGATATGTTATTAATTTGCCAGTTTTGGAGAATAATTTGGGAGAAAAACATTTTCCTTGGAATATTTTTTCAGTATATTTTATGGAATAATCTTCATTTTGCCAGTATTAGAATATGAATTATAAACTTTGTACTTTACATAAAATTTCTAAACCTAATATTTAGCAAAAATGTAAAATTTTTGCTGTTTTTATAATGGTAAGATAAACTAATCACCTATACCTCATAATTGATAAGCTCACATATAAATTTATTTTCATGGAGCTTAAAGAGAATATCTGTTAGTATATATTTGTGGGGGCGCGTCTAGGGAGGGTGGTGGAAGCTGTAGTTCTGAGAAGGGTTTCCATTTCGGGAACTTCTCGTCTAAATTATTCTTAAAGAACCACAGTCTACAATTTTTTCTTGATAGAATATTGCAAAAGATCATGATTTCATGTTGAAATTTTGTTACTTTAACTATCACTTAATTTTTATCCTCATGTGATAAGATATAAATGGAAGTTAAAGTGGTTACATGTTCTGGAAATATTAACTGAATGAGCAGTGGTTTCTCTTGTAAAATGGTAATTTAACTGTAAAATGGTAATATTTCAACGTAATCATACTCTAGATAGAAATCATTTAATTCTTCTTTTCTAAAAGCATCTGATATTTCAGTTAAGAAAGATAATTTCAGGCTAGTTTGAAAGGAATCCAATAAAATAACCCAGACATTCAATTACTTAATTTATGTTAAATTTTCTATACTCACAATATAGTTACAACAGGTGTCAGTTATGCATAAAAATATTTGTTAGCTCTACCTTTAAGAAATGGCACAAGAACACAAACCATAATAGTTATTATTTATTAATTGGTCATGAGAATGGGGATGACCCACTTTCTTGGTCCTCCTCACTTCTGCTTGATGGGAATATGAAGATATTGAGAGCATAAGCATAGAGATATCGGGGTCACATGTATATTTTCACCTATTGATTTGAATAAGTGTAATAGAATCAAAATATCAACTTTCTAGGGAGATAAACATATCTGAGGAACCACACTGACAGTCGATCTCAGGAAGTGAAGGGATGTTATCTGGTTTCTTATCCTCCCACCCTCTATCCATTTCAATTCCAGGATATTATAAAATTAGCAACTGTCATTTGCAAGTATAGTCTATGGTGTTCATTCCTTTTCAGTGGGTTTAAAAAAGAGGATAGAAATGGAAGGAAATAAAATGCTTTGATTTGGCTTTATAAGATAAATTTGAGTTGGGAAGGAAACCTGAATTTTAAAAATTTATTATAAAACACACGTAAAATCTACCACCTTACACATCTCAGCGGTACCAAGTACATTCACACTGTTGTAAAATAAATCTCTAAAACCTTTCATCTTGCAAATCTGAAACCCTATACTCATTTTAAAGCTCCCTTTTCCCTCCTCCCACCTCTGGTAACCACCATCCTACTTTTCGTTTCTATGAATTTGGCTATTTTACATATTTCATATACATGGATTTATACAGCATCCAGCAGAGTTCTGTGCACCAGCTACTAATCTCAGGGAAAGGACTCTAACCACTTGTGCCCATTGCAGCTTGGTGTTGGAGTTACCAAAGAAAACACAACACAGCCAAGTACTAGATGGAACAATCCTTTACTCACAGAGAAGACAAAGCAAAACCAGCTTCAGTTGTGTTTCAGTCCTCCCATCGCCAGCAGGTCTCTCCTGGTGGCTGATGCAGGGCAACTTGCCTACATGCATCCCTCTCTTGCAGCAATGGAAGGAACCCTCTCCCCTCCCTGGAGGATAGATATAACACTGGGGTTGGCCAGGTATCATATGACACACACACACCTTAAGCAGAGACAAAAGAATATTCATTATGCCTGTAGTGAGGAAAGAGGTTACCACACAAGGTGATAAACCCACATAGGCTGTGTGGGCTTTTTATCTCTTGCTAAGGGAAGTGTTCCAGATTCAAGGCCAATCTTTATGTGGCTAAGTAAAGATTAAAAGACTATGAATGAGGCTGCCTTTCTCAACATACAGTATTTGTCTTTTTGTTACTGGCTTATTTCACTTAACAAATTGTCCTCAAGTTTCATTCATGTGATAGTATGTAACAGGATTTCCTTCTTTTTAAAACTGAATATTTCGCTGTATGTATATAGCACCTTTTATTTACTCATTCATCCAACAATGAACATTTGGGTTGCTTATACCTCTGGCTACTGTGAATAGTGCTGCTATAAAGCTGAGTGTGCAATTATCTCTTCAAGACTCTGTTTTAAATTCTCTTAGATATATACCCAGAAGTAGTATTGCGGGATCTATTTTTAATTTTGGGGGAATCTCTATTTTCCACAGTGACTAGACCATTTTACAATCCTAACAAGTGTGCACAAGGGTTCCAGTTTCTCCATATCTTCACTAATACTTGTTGCTATGGACTGAATTGTGTCTCCACTCCCACACCCCCACCACTGCTTTCACAAATTCACGTTGAAATCCTAACCCCCAATGGTATTTGAGAGAAGGGGCCTCTCAGAAATAGATTTAGATGAAGTAATGAGGGTGATTAGTGCCTCATAAGAGATGCCAGAGAGCTTGCTCTCTCCCTCACCCTATAAGCACATGCATCGAGGAAACACCATGTGAGCACAGGGAGATGGCGGCAACCTACAAGCAAAGAGGAGTAGCTTAAGAATGAAATCTACCTTGCTGGGACTTTGATATTCGACTTTCTAGTCTTTAGACCACGAGAAAAAGTTTCTATAGTATAAGCCACCCAGTCTATGATATATTGTTATGGCAGCCCAAGCTAGGACTCATTTTATTTTCAGTTTTATTAATAGCGCACATCCTATTAGGTGTGAGGTGATATGTCATTGTGGTTTTGACTTGCAATTCTATGATTAGTAATGTTGAGCATCTTTTCACATGCTTGTTGATCATTTGTACATCAGCTTTGGGGAAATCTACTTGAATCCTTTACCCATACTTTAATTAGGTTATTTGACCTTGTTGTGGAGTTGTAGGACTTTTTTATTTATTATGGATGTTAACTGCTTATCACATATATGACTTGTAAATATTTTCTCCCTCTTTGTAGGTTGCCTTTTCACTCTGCTGATTGCGTATTTTTTAAAAAATACTTATTTAAATTAGTTTCAAGTATACAGTACATTGGTTAGACATCTATATAGTTCATAAAATGATCTCCCCTTAATTGCTCCCTCTCTCCCCTGGCCCTCTACCTAGCCATCGTATTGATGCTAACTGCATTCCCTCTGCTGTGCTCCCAATCCCTGTGACCAACTATCGACTACTAATTTGTACTTCTTTCACCCTTCACCCCATTCTCCCAGCCTCCCACCCCACCTCCCCTCTGTCCTTCACCAATTTGTCCACTATATTTGCAAGACTGTTTTTGGTTAGTCTGTTCTTTGTGTTCCTTAGATTCCACTTGTAAGTGAAATCATATACTATTTATCTTTCTCTGCCTGACTTATTTCACTCAGCATAATAATCTGTAGGTCCATCCATGACCTCACAAATGGTAAGATTTCATTTTATCAAATGGCTGAGTAATATTCCATTGTATATATGAACCATATCTTTATCCAATATCTGTTTGATGGGTATTTAGGTTGCTTCCATATCTTGGCTATCATATACTGTGCTGCCATGAATATTAGAGTGCATAGATCTTTATGAATTACATAACTGCTTTATGCAGCTGCTTTTGATTGCTCAGGGTTACCTGGTGAGAACTACAAAGTGATCCACTGATGGTTGTTGCCTATGCTGGATCTACAGGTAAGTGGAAGAGATAACGCTGTAGGCAGCTGTCCCTGACCTATGGCAGTTTAGGAGAGGGGCCAGTGCTCCTCAAGACCTGACACTGCCTGTCAGGTGCCTGTAAGTCTTTGAAACTGGATGAGTCTCTGGGTGATATGTGTGTTGGGTGGCGCAGTGACTCTGAGAGTCTCCTGGGTCTATTGAGTAAATTTCCCCCTGCCACTGCAGTATCCATTTACATGCCAACACTGTCTCTGTGACTCCCTGTACAAGTTTCCATTGTAGCAGGGTCAACTTAAGAGAGGAGAGGAGGCATCTGAGAAATGCAAAGGGAAGGGCTTACAGAAACGACCGACTCAGCTGGTTATAGATTAACCACATCCTATAGATCTCTAAATGGCCTTCTGGAAACTCTTGCAACACCAGTTTTGATGTGGTTTTTTTATATTATCAGATGTAGGTGTTACAATCAACTGGACTTCAGGTCATTCTCCATTTGATTATTTTATAATTTGGTTGTAATTTCAATGCGGACCTGGGAGGAGATGAACCCTGCTTTTACCTAGTCCACCATCTTTCCAGGGATCTCTTGATACAGAGTTGATTGTGTCTTTTAGTGCACAAAAGTTTTTACTTTCGATGTATCACATTTGTTTATTTTTATTTTTGTTGCCCACACTTTTGATGTCATAGCCAAGAAATCATTGCCAGTTTCACTGTCATAAAACATCTATCTTCTGTCCACAGACATTGGCAGTCCTGGTTCTCAGGCCTTCAGGCTCATACTGGGATTTATACCATGGGCCCCTGGCTCTCAGGCCTTCATACTAGGACTAGGACTATACCATTGGCTCCCTTGTTTTCAGGACTTTGAATTTAGACTGAATTACACCACCAGCTTTACTGGTTCTCCAGTTTATAAATAATGAATTGTGGGACTCCTCAGACTCCATAATCAAGCGATCTATTCTATAGTAAAATCTATGTATATTCTATTGGTTCTATTTCTCTGGAGAACCCCAACTAATAAAAATTTTGGTACTAGGGTTGATTCTAGAAGAATGGAACTTTAAGAATGAGTTTTCTGAATTAGTTCTGGGTTTCTAGAATTGGCTCTTCAATCTGATTAGATTTAGAGATGCTAATGAACTCCATTTCCAATAGAAAAAAGAGCACTGATAGTCCATGGTATAAAAGGTATACAGAGATATGCAAAATATCCACATTGAATACTCCTAATTAATCACTTATAAGAAGCAAGGAGCTAAATGACTCTGTATATGATACTTCTGAGCATTTTAAAAAAACTAAGGAATATAATGGTGTTGCTTGCTCCCAATGTTGTTGAATAAAGTGGTGAGAGAAGAGGCTTTCTTCTGAGATTCAGGTCCCCTGCTCAGCTAAAGCATAAATGACCTAAGAGCTTCTAAGAATGCCATAAAGAAGGCCTTATCTTCTCTGGCCCCAGGGCTGATATTGCTGAGAATCAAGTATCAATCCTCATCCAGAAACTGGCTGAATTAAAATACAAGCTGAGCTCCCAACCTCACAGAGTGTCTACTGTTAAAGTGAGGGCACTGAGAGGGAAGAAATATGATCCTGTAAATTAAGATGGAAATATGTAAAGACCCCAGTGAAACTGGGAACACTGAGCCCCTAAATTCTAATGAGTCTTCTTTGCCAGTGGGCTTGGTTCCACTGGTCCCACCTCCAGCAAAAGCGGCTTCCCCAACCCCCAGCGGAAGTGGATTCCCTACACCCAGTGATAACAGCCTCTCCATCAACAGTGGTATTGGCCTTCCACCTTCACCTGAGGGGATTTCACTGCATTGCCTGAGAAAAATGGCAATTTTCTCTAAGGCAGTTACCATGTAAGACAATGCTGATTCTCTACATGACCCACCCCTACTACCACCTCTTTGCTTCTTGAGCAGTAACTAGAGCCAGGTCCCATCAGGTGGCTTCTAATGGTAAGGTATAGAGTATGACTCATGAGGAAGTGTGCTACACTCCAAAAGAACCATTTGAGTTTTCTAATTTATACATGAAGAAATCTGGGAAACATATTTGGAAATGGATACAAGAGTGGGAAGATAATGACCTAAGGAACATAAAGTTGGATAAGGCCAAATTTGTTGATATGGAATCACTAAGCAGAGATTCTGTATTTCATGTTGCAGATCAGAGAGCTGGAAAGGGTTCTAATTGTTTATTTGTTGGTTGGCTGGAACACTGACCTAAAGATGGCCTATTGCGAGCAAACTGGAAAGGAGAGAGCTCCCTTGGCTTACAAAGAGGAAAAGATTCAGAGGCTTAGGTAAACTGGAATGTTAGAATGAATTTATCGTTTAATAGCTACTTATCCACACTAGATACAGAAGGCATATCTTTCGATGACATGTTTGAGAGATAAATTTGTGAGGGGAGCTCCATTGTCCCTAAAAGAATTCCAAGATTGCTTTTCTCTGTAGCCATGACCTTACAGTGAAAATCACAATCACTCAACTGAAAAACCTATATGTGTGTGAGTAATTGGATCCAAGAGTGGCAGGGCCAAGTGTTGGCATAACTGCCAAAGGCAAAATCACAATGAATCACAGTGGTTCCAGTGGATCTTTCAGCCAATCCTGTGGTTATTTCCCTAGTTCCAGAATGTCTAATTATAATAGATACATTTAGAAACTGGCAGCATCCCCACATTAATTCCCTAACTTGTGGAGTGAGGGCTATGATGGTGGGAAAGACCAATGGAAGTCAACTGAATTGTCTCTACCTAGCAAAATAATAAATCGAAAGCAATACTGTATCTGGGGAGAAACTCAGAGATAGTGTCACTTGGAGAATGCAGGATGGTGATCCTCACCAGGTCCCTATCAAATTCTCCTTTATGGCCTATGCAGGAAACAGGTGGATCTTGGAGAATGACAGCATAGTATCATAAACACAACCAAGCGGTGATTCCAATTTTAGCAGCCGTGTTAGATGTTTCATTACCTGAGCAAATTAACATATCTCTTATTACCTGGTATGCAGCTAGTGATCTGCTAAATACCTTTTCACCCCGCTATCTGTCCATAAGGTCCACCAGAAGCAATTTGCTTTCAGTAAATATACCTTAACTGTCCTGTCTTAGAGGTCTACGAATTCTCCAGCACATGCCATAAATTAATTTGCAGGGATCTTGTCATCTTTCTCTTCCACAAGATATTGCATGTGTCTATTCCACTGATGACATTACATTGATTGGACCTAGTGAGGAAGAAGTAGCAAAAAGCCTGGAGTTATTGGTAAGACATTTGCATGTGTATGGGTGCCATGCTGACAAGGAGTGGTCTTGTGATGGTTAATTTTATATATCAATGTAACTGGGCTAAGGAATGCCCAGACAGCTGGTAAAACATGGGAGTATCTGTGAAGGTTTCTGGAAGAGATTAGCATTTGAATCTGTACACTGAATAAACAAGATCACTTTCACCAATGCAGGTGGGCATTGTTCAGTCTATTAAAGGTCTGAATAAAACAAAATGACAGAGGAGGAACAACATTGCTTTCTGAGCTGGGACATCCATCTTCTCCTGCCGTCAGACATCAGCACTCTTGGTCCTTGGCCTTCAGGCTCAGATCAGGACTTAGATCACAAGCCTCTCATTTTCAGGCCCTCGTATTTGGACTGAATTACACCACTGGATTTCCTAGTCCTCCAGCTTGAAGACAGCTGACCATGGGACTTTGGGGCTCTTTGCATGAACCATTTCCTATAATAAATCTCAATATATATATATTTCTGAAAAAAAATGCTGTTGAGATTTTCATAGGGATTTTATTGAATCAGATTGCTTCAGGTAGTATGGACATCTTAACAATATTAAATCTTCAAATCTGCGAACATGGGATGTCTTTTCATTTATTTGTCTTTAATTTCAGCAATGTTTTGTAGTTTTCAGTATACAAGTCCTTCAATTCTTTTGCTAGGTTTATTTGTAAGAATCTCATTTGTTTTGATGCTATTTTAAATGGAATTGTTCTCTTAATTTCCTTTTGGTTATTCACTTTTAGTGTATAGAAAAATAACTGATTTTTGAGTGTTTTGTATCCTGAAACTTTGCTGAATTGTTTTCTATATATTAGGTTTTCCATATATTAGATCATATCATCTGTGAACTGATAATTTTACTTATTCCTTTTCACTTTGGATACTTTATTTTATTTTACTTTTTTATTTTATTTGTATCTAAGTGATCTGGCTAGGATGTCCAAACCTGTTGAATAGAATTGGCAAGAGTGGGCATTCTTTCCTTGTTTCTGCCCTTTAAAAAAATATTTTCAGCCTTTCACTGTTGAGTATCATATTATCTGTAGACTTTTCATAAATGGCTTTATTATCTAGAGGTAGAGTACTTATATTTCTGGGTTGTTGAGTTTTTTTTTCCGATAATAAATCTTATCAAATGTTTTATGTGCCTCAGTTGAGGTAATCATGTGGCTTTTGCCCTTCATTTGTTTAATGTGGTATATTACACTGATTAATTTTCTTATGTTGCATTCTAGAAATAAATCCCCCTTGATCATGGTTTATAATCTTTCAGTGTGCTGTTGAAGTCAATTTGCTAGTACTTTGTGGAGGATTTTTGCCTCAATATTCATCAGGGATATTTGTTTTTAGTTTTCTTTAGTATTTTTGTCTAGCTTTGGTATCAGGGTAATACTTATCACATAAAAAGAGTTCAGCAGTATTCCCTCTTCTATTTTTCTCTATTTATTGTTTATAGTGTATGTACTCTTATTATCCTTCCTATTTTTGTGGCATCAGTTATAATGTCTTCTCTTTCATTTCAGACGTTAGTATTTGAGTCTTCTTTTTCTTTTTCTTAATTTTTACTAAGGGTTTGTCAATTTTGTTTCTTTTTAAAAAAAATCCAACTCAATAGTTTTGTTGATTTTTTTTCTATTTTTTATTTCCATTTCATTTATCTCTGCTCTAATCTTTATTATTTCCTTCCTTCTGCTTCTTTTGAGTTTATTTTTATTTTCATTCTTATCAAGATATTTTCTCATTTCTCTGGTATCTTCTTTGACCCACTTGTTGTTTAAGAGTACGTTGTTTAATTTCCACATTTGTGGATTTCTCAGTTTTTCTTGTGCTACTGATTTCTAGTTTCATTTCACTGTGATGAGAAAAGGTACTCTGTATGATTTTAATTTTGAATTTGTTAAGACTTGTTTTGTAGTCTAACATGTGTGCTATCCTGAAGAATGTTCCATCTACATCTTAGAATAAAGCACATTTTGCTGCTCTTTGGTGGAGTGTTCCATATATGCATGTCTGTTAGTTCCAACTGGTCAATGTGTTGTTCAATTTCCTTACTGAAATTCAGTCTGTGTCTTCTATCTATTATTGAAAGTGGGGTGCTGAAATCTATTATTTTGTCGAAGGTCGTGTCATATATTTAGGCACACTGAGGTTTGGTATGTAAAATTTATAATTCTTATATTTTCTTGGTGAAGTGATCCTTTTATCAATATATATGTCCCTCTTTGTCTTTTTGGACTATTTTTTATTTAAAGTCTTTTTTGTCTGATTTACAGTGTAGCTCCTCCTGCTCTCTTTTGGTTACTATTTCCATGGAACATCTTTTTCTACCCTTTCACTTTCAGCCTAAATGTGTCCTCAGAACTACAGTGAGTCTCTTGTAAGACAAAATATAGTTAAATTCTGTTTTATTAATTTTCAGTCAATCTATATCTTTTGTTTGAGGGGTTTAATTCAGTTACATTTATAGCAATTAGCAATAATGGAGAAATTACTATTGCCATTTTGTTAATTGTTTTCTGTATGTCTTGTGTCATTTTTGTCCCTTCTTACTGCCTTGTATTTTGTTGATATTTTATTTTTTATTTTTTGTAATGGTATGCTTTGATCCCCTTCTCACATTCTTTTGTGTATATTCCGTAGATATTTTCTTTGTGGTTACAATTCCGGTTACACTAAACATCCTAAAGCTATGGTATTCTATTTTAAACTGATAACTTCTATTGTACGTAAAAACTCTATTCACAGATTTATAGCATTATCACCCCTGCCTTATGTTACTGATGTCATGAATTACATCTTTATATATTATATACTTTAAAATAGATTTATGATTTATTGATTGTTTTTGTCATTTAAATTTTATGCACCAAAATTATCATATTTATCCATGTTACTATATTTATCCATGTATGTACCTTTACTAGAAAAACTTATTTTTTCATACAGCTTTGTGTTGCCATCTGCTGTCCTTTTATTTCATATTGAAGGACTTCCTTTAGTACTTTTTGTAGAGAAAGACTAGCTGAAATGAAATCTCTCAGCTTTTATGTTAAGTCTTAATTTCTCCTTTTTTGAAGGACAGTTTGCCAGATACAGTATCCTTGGTTGAGTATTGTTCTTTCAACAGTTTAAATATATCACCTCACTCTCTTCTGACCTGCAAATTTTAGTGACAATCTTGTGAAACCTTATATATGACTAGTCATTTTTCTCTTGCTTCATTCAAGATTCACTCTTTGTCTTTGACTTTCGACAATTTGATTATAGTGTGTTTCGGCATACTTCTGTTTGGAAGTATCCTAGTTAAAGTTGTTTGAGCTCCTTGGGTTTGTATGTCCATTTTCCCCTCAGACCTGGGAAGTTTGTGGATATTTCTTCAAATAAACTCTCTGCCCTTTTTCTTCTCCTTGTAAGACAACACACAGAAAGTCCTCACTTACGGTCATCAACAGATTCTGGAAACTGCGACTTTAAGTGAAGTAATGTATATCAAAACCAATTTTACCATAGGCTAATTGCTATAAACAAGAGTTAAATTCCTACAACATATTTATGATTATGAAACATCTCCAAACTTCTAAATAAAGACCTAAAATACGTCTAGTATTAAACACTGAAATAAATGTGTGTCATACATACATTTAAGAAAGAATAATAGAAATAAGTTAGATAATTATTTTCCAACTTGCTTATTCCAGTTCAGAGTTGTGGGTTGTCAGAGCCTTTCCAGGCAGCTCATGGTATTAGGCAGAACCCAACCCTGGACAGGATGCCATTTCATTGCAAGGCATACTAACACTTTCTCACATACACATGCTCATACTGGGACAATTTAGGCACACCAATTAACCTAATATGCACTTCTGTGGGAGGAAACTGGTGACCCCATTTAGACATTGGGAGAATGTGCAAACTCCACACAGATTGTGGCTCTGATTAGGAATTGATTTTTTTTCTCTTCAACATTATCATGAAATAATGTTATTTGAGAATTTGTTGTATACTGGTCCACTTAATGGTGTCCTGCAAGTCCCTTTGCTTTTCTTCATTTTTTTCTTTTTGCTCCTCTGAGTCAATAATTTCAAATGACTTATCTATAAGTTCACCCATTCTTTCTTCTGGCCTACCAAATATTTTGTTGAACTATTTTAATTAATTTTTAAGTTCAATTACCCTTTTCAGCTCCAAAATTTATTTGGCTGTTTTTATAGTTTCTGTCTTTTTACTGATAATCTCATTTTGTTTATGCATGTTTTCCTGCTCTGGTTTAGTCATCCACTAGTATTCTCTTTAGCTCACTGAATATCTTTATAACAGTTACTTTAAATGCTTTGTAGGCATCTCAGGGATTTGTGTTCATTGGGGTAGGTTTCTGAGGTTTTATTTTGTTCCTTTGGGATACATTTTCTCATTTCTTCATATGCCTTGTAATTTTTTTTTTTTTTTTTTGCTGGAATTGGGCATTTGAAAATACACCCACTTTTCCTAATCTTTGAGTACTCATTTCCTTCAGGGGAAAACATTTACCAAGCAGCCCAGGAGTTTCAATGACCTCCTATCTTTTCTGATCTCTTTGCTCCCTCTGGTGTCTTCCTGTGGAGCTGCAGCTTTAATATGCTGCCATGTTCTGTTTTCAGCAGCTTTCAAATTCTGGTGCTGTTATCAGCCGTGCTCTGCATCAGGTGAGGCAGAACCAGTCCTTCTGACAACCCAGAGAAACAAGAATGTTGATGCACTGTCTACTTTTTTGTTTCAGTCTTAAGAGTGAATTTCTATTGTGTATGTGTAGCGGGCTCTTCCAATTGCTGCACTATGCCACATAGTGGGAGGAACAAGAGGGCCAAACACCATGAATTTTCCTACCGCTTTTGCAAAATTTCTGTCTTGGTTTCACAATGCCCTGGGTGCTGTAACGTCTCAACTGTTACCTAGAGTTCTCATAGAGGTATACAGGTCTATATACTGTTGCTAACCTTATGTCTCTGTAGTTTTCTGGTCTGTTACCTTACTGATGTCACTTGATCAAGAAATCTCAATTTTTATTTTCATCCAACAATTGCCAAATAAGCGAGACAACAAATTGTGGCTTCCTCATCCATATGTGGTCAAATCAATAGTATCTGACATATCAAAGATTGAATACCCATAGCTTAGAGTATGTAACTAAATTGTCAGAGTTATAATGCAGATAATTTTACTTTTAAAGAGGAAATGTTCTATAACATACTTCTCAGCATCAAGCTGAATTACAGCTACTGTAACAACTGTATTTTGTTTTCAATAACTTACTGCTTCTAATCATAGGAATGATACATGTTCGTGATATGAAACTTTGATGATAAATAAATATTTTTTTAAAAAACCGTTTGTATTTCACTACCCAGAGATAACCAGAGTTGAAATGTAGGGTCAGTTTCATTATTATTGCCACTCAATACAAAGAAACTCAAGTTTGTCCCAATAACTTCTATTAACTACAGAGTTTGTTTTAGAAACCAGTAATACCTAGATTTACTTTTTTTTTTCTGAGCACAATTTTATGTTTGCCTAGTCCTTTCCTCCTGGAAATACAGAATATAATAAATTTATAAAGAAAGAAAAGCCAAGGCATATAACAGGTAGAATCAGTAACAGAATTATCATGATCTAGATATTAGCCCAGAGGTTGTAACTCTATCCCTGAAAAAACTTTCTTCTGTTGAGTTGGAGGCAGAAAAAAATTTTTTTTTCTCACTGCCATAGTGTGGTAGACTGAATGTTACAGAATTTAAGGATCGAATTAAAAGTCATCACAAATATATTGAAGAACAAGGAACTATATAAAAATGAGGCCTGTAAGTAACCAAAATGGCTGTTGCCATGTTTCAAGTATTAAAAACAAAATTTCCCAAACTAAAAGCCACTGGCTTCTCTGAAGCTCTAGTAGATTAGAGGCAATAAGATGAAAGTAAAGGTTAACAAGAAGCACAGATTGCTTACATCTTACCCGTAGTGATGAGAGTAAGAGAAAAACTTAAAAAAACATCTCAGTACTTCTAAAGGCAAAATTTTCACAGTATAACACTGGTATTTAAAATAATAAACATGTTACCAGGAAAAAAATACATTCAATAGAGTTTATATCTATCAAAATAATTTATAAATAGATGATTCGACTTTTAAGAGTTAGTTTTGGTATTTGAATACTTCATCTATGGTATATCCTAGACTGTTTCACTGGAAATTTTTACCAAATGTAAAGAAGAATTAATACAAAGTCTACACAATCTCTTCCATAAAAAAAAAGCTAGTATTACCCTAAACCTGACAAAGACAGTACAAGAAATGAAAACTACAGGCCAATTTCCTTCATGAATATAGAAAAATCCATAACAAAATATAATCAAATAGAATTCAGCAATTAAAGAATTATTCACCATGATCAAATAGTCTTTATTCCAGGAAGACAAAAATTAATTGTATTTCTATATACTAGCAAGGAATATGTGAACAGTGAAATAAAAAAATGCAATTCCATTCACAATTTCTTAAAAAAATTGAAATGTTTTTATAGAATTCTGACAACATGCATAGGACTTGTATGTTGCAAACTATATGATGCTATGCTAATGAAAAAAATCAAGGAATGGGAAGATATACCATGTTCATTGATTAGAAGACTCAACATAGTAAAGATGTCAATTCTCTACAAACTGATATATAAATTTAACCTAATTCCCATAAAATTCCCAGCAAGACTTTTTTATATATAAGATTATTCTTAAATTTGCATGAAAAAGCAAAGGAACTAAAATAGTTAAAAGAATTTTGAACAAATTGTTTTTAAAACTATTTTGAATAAAGTGAGAGTAATCCATCTCCCCAATTTCAAGAATTATACAGTTAAAGAACAAATCATGATTGTGTGGTTAAACAAATTATACAGTTAAAGAACAAGTCATGATTGTGTGGTACTGGAAGAGGAATAGAGACAAGCATCAATGGAACAGAATAGAGAACTTAGAAATAAACCTAAATAAGTATGCCCAAATGATTTTTGACAAACAGAAAAAAGCAATTAAATGGAGTAAAGACAGCTTTTTCAACAAATGGTGCTGGAGCAAATGAATGTGCATAGGTAAAAATTTGAGCCCCAACCTAGTATTCCTTATACAAAAAATCCTAAGAGAATATACATAAATTGAACTTCGCCATAATTAAAAACCTTTGTTCTGCAAGAGCATGTTAAGAGGATAAAAAGTCAAGCTACAGAGTGGGAGAAAATATTTGTAAATCATATAACCAACAAAGCATTGGTTTCTAGAATATATAAAGAATTTTCAAAAATCAAGAGTAAATAATTAAACAATCCAATTAGAACATGGGCAAAAGACATAAAGAGATATTTCACTAAAGAAGATACACAGATAGCAAATAAGTTGTACATGAAAAGATGTCTAATATAATTAGCCATTAGGGAAATGCAGATTAAAACTACAATGAGATAATCACTGTATACCTAACACAATGTCTAAAATGAAGAGTGACACCACCAAATGCTGGCCAAGATGCAGAAAAACTAGATTATACATAAACTGCTGTTGGAAGTGTAAAATCGTTTGACCATTCTGGATAAGTTTAGCAGTTTCTCAAAAAACTAAACATGTAACTACCTAGAAACTGAACTCGTTAGTGTTCATTTTAGAGAAATGAAGATTTATGGTGATAGAAAAACCAGTACATAAATGTTTATAGAAGCTTTACATATGATATGACTATAATAGACAAAAACTGGAAGCAACCCAGGTGTCCCTCAGTGAGTAAACGGTGTGTGATACACTCATACCATGGAATACCACTCTGCAAAGAAAAGGAATAAATTATTGACACACACAGTAACTTGGATGAAATTATGCTGAGTAAAAACATCTAATCCCTAAGGATACATATTGTATGACTCGACTTTGTTAATCTCGAAATGACAAAATTGTGGAAATGGAGAACAGATTAGTGGTTGCCAGGGGTTCAGGAGGGGGAAGAGATGGGAGGAAAGTGGGAATGGCTATAAAAGAGCAACATAAATGATCATGTGGTGATTAAATTTTTTTAGTATCTTGACTGTATGTCAATATTCTAGTTGTAATACTGTACCATAGTTTTGCAAGATGTTACCACTCAGGGAGAAACTGGGTAAGAGTACATGGAATTTCCCTGTAGTAGTTCATATAGCTGCATGTGAATCTACCATTATCTTAAAACAAAAACCTTTTCAGAAAGCATGGTAGAAAAATTGTGAGAGATGGCAGAGATAGTAAATAAGTATATGATCACCGTACTTCACAATTGACACTAGGTTCTTACACACATAAAACCTCAAAGGCTGCTACAAATTTGAGTCACTGCAATCAATACCAGTAAGCTCCCTCGTGGTAAGGACTATTAAAGCTTTTGTCAGTTCTTTTCTTTTAAAATTGTTTTTTTTTTACCCGTTATTTTCTTAACTACTGGAAATAATTAGATATTTGCTTTATTTTTAAAGTATACTGAACTAAGCAATTAGCCCCTGGGCCAAACAGTGCTTCATGCAGTGCAAAAAAGAGGCATCTTTCGAGAATGGTCATGATCTATGAGACTAGTATTGCCAATGTAGAAGCACACAGGACAAACTAGGTCAATTGGGAATGTGTCGTGGAAATGTGGGCCTAGAGGGCAGAAGCAGTCATTTTAGATCTCATTCCCTACAAAGTGGGCTGTGGCTTGCCTATCAGGACAGTTGACCATGCTTCTCCTTCAATGGGTGCACACAGAGTTAAGAAAAACTAGTTGGACACTTTTTTACCTGTTTCATGACTACCTTAAAACCTGACAAGATATAGTTAAATAAAATGTAAAATATAAGATGTTAACTTTGGGGAAAGCTGGGAGAAGGACATGTGGAAACTCAGTGTACTGCTTTTGCAACTTTTCTGTTAGTAGTTCAAATCAAAAGGTTAAAAAAGTTGACTTTATCATTATGGGAAATTTGGGAAAGTCACCTTACTTTAGTTAGTGAACAGCAATATTTCCCCCCTTGAAAGTGTCTCAGTTTAAGAAACAGTTAACATCAGGGTCACTATCCAAGAGACTCTTGGATGCCTGGCTTTCCCATGGGCCTGGTCCCTCCATACTCACCTGGACGTCTCAGAGATAGAGGACACAAGCTGACTCTTGGCATCTCCTCCTCCTCACAGTCATTCTGTTTATGCTTTACCATGAACAAATGCTCCTAAGGGGGCAGAAAGAGTCACATGAATTTTGTTCAACGAAAAGAATATCCAAATCCATCCAAAATCCATGCTTTTAAAAATCTTTTATACCTCTTTATACTTTCAAGTGAAGGACATGATTATAAGAATTTTTATCAATTGAAAAGGTAATTTTCAGTATATCTAGTTACTTATGAATTATTTCCAAAATCTGCCTGGAAAATGAAGTGGAGATTGTTCCCATCCTGACACTATTTTGTTTCTTCTAAGCCACACAACTACTGACGCTCAGAAAATGATAAGAAGTAAATTTACAAAGTCAGTTCTGTTATAATTTTAATTCTCAGGATGGTACAGTAGGTATGTATTAGGGCTCATCTGAATGAATGAATGGACCTTACTAACAAACCTTATAGTTTTTCAAGTCAGTTTTTATTTTTAGTAGTTAAGCAGAAAACAAAATTTTTATATTTCTGGTATTTAATCTAGTGATTGACAACAAGCAGTATGTGTCCCGACCATTATGCTGGGACTCTAATTTGGTAATTCTGATTACTGTTCTTCAGCTACCTCTCCCTTGACCCTGGTGATCCCTAGGCAGACTAAAAGGGGAGGGGAATGAGTCATTGCTACCATCACCATAAAACCAACTAATACCAAGAATAGCAACCAAGAGGGAGGAGGCACTCTGCCTTCAGAGATCCAGTTCTTAAGGGGAAACAGCAACATCCATGGGTCAGGAGTGGAAGTGTGTGGTGTTGGGGAGAAGGAGTGGGGAATTAAAGAAGGGAAAAAAAAGACATAAGACTTTTTAAGGTGCCAATGCAGTACCATCAGAATCTCAGCTGGTTTCCTTATAGACACTGACAAGCTGATCCTAAAATTTATACGGAAACTCAAGGAATCCAGAATAGCAAAGCAATCTTGAAAAAGAATAACACTTCCAAATTTCACAGCTAACTACAAAAGATACAGTAATCAAAATAGTCAGTATAACACTAGCACAAAGACAGAGATCTAGACCCATGGAATAAAACTGAGAGTCCAGACCCTCATTTTAAGGTCAACTGATTTTCAACAAGGGTGCCAAGACAACTAATAGGGAAAGAATCATCTTTTCAACAAATAGTGCTGGGATAATTAAATATCCACAAGCAAAGGAATGAATATGGAACTCTTAGGTCATACCACATGCGCAAATTAACTCAAAACGAATCAGGGATTTAGAGTGAGAATTATAAGACTCTTAGAAGAAATCATAAGTGTAAATCTTTGTCACCTTGGATTAGGCAATGTCTTCTTAGTTTAGACTTTAAAAACACAAGCAATAAAACAACAACAACAAAAAATAAACTGGACTTCATTGAAATAAAACAAAAACTTTTGTGCATTAAAGAACATAATCAAGAAAGTAAAAACACACAGAATGAGAGAATATATTTGGAAATTGTATATATGATAACAGCCTTATATATAGAATACATAAAGAACTCTTATAACTCAACAGTAAAAAGACAATGAACCCAATTAAAAATGAACATAAAGTATATAAATGGACATTTCTCCAAAGAAGATATACTAATGGCTAATAAGCCTATGGAAAGATATTCAACATTATTAATTGTTAAAAAAATGACAATCAAATTCACAAAATAACACTTCATACCCACTTTGATGGCTGTAATCAAACAGATAGACCAGAAAAATGTGTTGGCCAAGATGGCTGGTGGGAATTTAAAATGGTAAAGCTATTTTGGAAAATAGCCTGGCAGTTCCTCAAAAATTTAAACATAATTACCATATGACCCAGCAATTTTACTCTTAAGTATATATTTAAGAAAATATATGTCTATACAAAAACTTATACATAAAGATTCACAGCAGCATTTTTCAAAATGGCCAAAAAGTTGTAACAACACAAATGTCCAACAACTGATGAAAACATGAACAAACTGAGGTATATTTACACAATGAAATATTATTTGGCCATATGAGAAAAGGAAGTTCTGATAAATGTTACTGCATGGATGAACCCTGAAAACATTTAGAATTAAAGAAAGTCGACAAAAATTTATAGAGACAGAAAGTCCCTCTGCCAGGGACTAAGGGCAGAAAGGAATAGATAATAACTGCTAATGCACATGGGCTTTCTTTTGGAAATAAACAGTGGTGATCAATGCACAACTTGGTAAATATATGAGAAACCACTGTCTACTTTAAACGGTTGAGATTTGGAGTATGTGAATTATATCACATTCAAGCTATTACACATAAAAAATTTACAGTACTTTCTCCTCCTTGCAGTAGGTTCCTCAGTCAGAAAGAGCACAACAAAGGTTCTGAGAAGATTTAGATGACAGGAACAATCTACTCGATACTAAAAATTCTTACAGAATAATAATTGTGAGCTTATGGACTTTTAATCATTTACTATTATTCTTCCTTTCACATTACCTTTATATAGATGTGAAACTAAATCTAGAAAGAATATTGGTTAGCAATTTCCCGTCTTCTAAAAATATGCACATTGATGTATATATACTTTCATTTTATCAGTTTCCCTTAAACATGTGTTACAAACAGTAAGTGCCTGTTATAGATGTAAAGTGCTGAAGCTGCATCTTGTTAAAGATGTTCCTTTTTTACTAAAAAACAAGTAGGTGGCTGACCGTATGTTGTGTACTTATAAGCAGCTATGTCTGATAACACTCTTCTTCTGCTACCAAATTAAATTCCATGTTAACAACAGACTGAGACCAGCAGAGACTTTGTTAGAGGAGATGAAAGAGATACTCTTTCACAACTTGGTTATTGCACAAAGTGGAATTCTCTGTTGTGCTGTTTATAAGTCAATATATCCTAAAGAAGGCTTAAAACCATAATATACACCTGAACAGACCATTATACAAACAAAAATATTTCCAATAGTGCATGAAAAAACAATCAAACCTGATATTTGTGAAGCTTATCCATACAACACATGCTGACAGCAAAGCCACTCTAAAACTTTCCTGCTTGCCCAACTGCCTCGCTGTTCCTGCCGGTTGAAGTAACACACTGGTGTGTAGTGGTTCTCCCTCACTTCATCTCTGCCAGTGAAAACCTTTCCTGGACATCTTGACATTCCTGGGAGACTGGGGAATGGGTGTGGAGAGGTGACAAACAGCACAGTCTATTGAATCTAAGCTGAACTATGTTAACTGCTGAAAACAATGTTAAATGCCTAATCTCTTCTTGGTTTGGTCAGGGGCAGATACATCTGCCTGTCTTATTGAGCAGTTTCATTAACTGCTTAAAAATCACTTTTAATATTAAAGTCACTAATCCTGAAATCCTAGAATGAAACAACTCTAACAGCATCAAAGTTATCTTTACAAAAAGATGTCAATGCTGATTAGGACTGGAATTCTAATCTACAAATATGTGCAGACTTCAAACCTTATGATTTTAACTTTCTCCTATCATTCACAAATACTATTCTTTATATTGGTAAATTATGTTAGGCTCTACCACCGGTATAAATAAGCAATTCTTTTTTAAAAAAAAAATTAAAATCTCATATCTTCAACCCCAATTGCCATGATGACCTGCAAGAGGGATATAAGATGAGCTAGTCCAGATACTTTCCCACTTCTGAAAAGGAAATTTAAACTGCCATGTGTGTGGACACATACACACACACACTGAACAAGCCTGTGCCCTGGACTACTTTTCTATTTCCGACAGCTATGTTTAATAGAACAAAGGTATTTTGTAAACCAGACTGAAAAATCAACTGAAATTTAGTGTCTAGAATTCTACTTAAAATTTCTTCCATATTTTCTTTAAAATTTAGTGTTTTTTGTTACTTTTGTTCAGCAACTCAAAATAACATTAACAGAAAAAACTTGAAAATGAGATTTCTTAAATTAGTATGTGCCCGTTTTTGAGATGTGATCTGCATACATGTAATCATATTTTCTACTAGAATATTCTTATTAGATATGTGATAAATGGAAACGAAATATCTTTATTTCATGGAGCTTTGAACATTGATGATACCATGGCTTACAAGTGTAAATGACTATGTAAATGAGGTTTTAACTGAGGCCCAATTATTGCTGTTAAACTAATAACGCAGTTCATAGTGTTCTGCTACTGAAACAGGTTTAAGAGCCACTATTCAAGAGGACAGGTACAATGTCCCTGTAAAACTTAAAGGCTGCTCAACAGTATACCTGGAAAACTAGGGATACTCAAATACTTACATGTTTGGGAGTAGCCAAGATCAACTATGAAACAGTTACATAATCACACACTGGTGCTAAAGAGGGACCAAACTATAAGGGCCCAAGAATGAAGTTATCCATAAGAACTGGAGTGGCTGCGAAAGCTTCAGAAGGTACAAACTGAACCTGCAGCAGAATGTAGAAAATATGTATAAGCAGAGGGTTTATAAGGACATTTGGGGATCAGAAGCATTTATTTGGCTGTGGTAAGAAAACTGCCCGACTGGATAGAAGGATTCAAGTTGGAGAAGATAAGTTCGGATGGGTAAGAGGAAGGCAAATCACAAGGAATCTGAGAGGTCTTAGGTGCTCATTCATTTATTCATTCAATGTATATAGCGAACATATTATTACATAGTTTTAATGTAACCAGTACTGGATAGATTAATAATGAACAAAATATACACCACTCTTGACCTTATGGACTTAAATGAGGCAGAAAGACAATACACAAATAATCAAACAGGGTGAACAGGGCGGGTAGAGAGTATGGATGTTTTCTGCAATGGAGTGGGTGCTTGGTGAAAATGCAAGCACAGACTTACCATCTTATAGACTTCTGGCCTCTATATTATCGGGGGGTCTAATTTAGTAGGTTTGGGGTTGGGATACCCAAATTCTGCATTTTTAACAAGAATCCCAAGTAACTTTTGATATAGAGACTCTTCAGAAAAGCTATTGGAGAATCACTCTCCAAAAGGCTCACATCTCTCACCTTTCATAAAGTTCACCTAAGGTAAATTTTGATATAAGGTCTTAAATTATCTAGAGAAGTTAGGAATAAGTAATTCTTTAGTTAGGAACGGTGCAGATTTAGATACACACACCAAACACGGAGTGATTTGTTAAAACTTACTCTTTTTCTAAAGGACTAACATAAGTATCAGCCAACAATTACCCAGAACTATTCCCAAAGTACCACCATCAGAAGAGAGGCCGAGAATACACTGATTTTGTATTTATGATTCCTAAAGACTTCAAAACGCATAATACTGCAGCTTCCTAGAGGGAAAAGAGCATTCTTTGTTTTAATTCCTTCTAGAACCTGACATAAGGCTGAACAGATAGCTACACAGAAGGCATTGGTAACTGATAGTCATTTCTGATAACAAGGTTCCCGGTAAGTCGTTCAAAAAGAGGGGGTCGAAATTACTTTTGAAGTGTATTAGGTATACCCATGAATTTAATGCTTTTCTTTCCACAAACGTATCTTTCTGAGTTGCAGTTACAGTTGCAATTCTCACCAGTCTTCGTTAAAAGGAAGCTTTTTGTTTCTATTTAAAATTCTACCATAATTCTTCAGAATTCTGTGGAAACTAAGGAATGGGATAATTTCTAGCCTGGTTCATCGACAAGTTCAAACGTTCAGTAAGTGTGTGACCAGGAAGGACCCCCAAAGAACCTTCAGTGATGTGACAATCTTCTTGTAAACGTCGCAGTGCATTTTACAAATACCAGCTTCACTCCCCGGAAGGTGCCTGTGTCCTGGGAATGGCCGAGCTGCAGAGGCCTCGTGGTCCCGACAAGAGGTATTTAGGAGATCTGGATGCTCTGAGGGGGCCCCGTGACTCTCCCTCACCAGCGCTGGGTTCCCGTCACTGACCAGGACTTCGAGCCCCTTTGCCCAGGTGCTCAGATGCCCTGCAGAGCCCAGCAACCGCGCGTGCGCGACCCGCCGCCCTCGCCTCTTGCCCCGACCAGGAGGGGGATGTGGGGTGGCGCGCCCAAGGGCCCGCTGGTTTCTAAGTGGTCCGGCCTCAGGTCCCAGTGGGAGGCGGGTTTACAGGACCGAAATCCTCTCGCAGTGATGAGTGAGCCGGTCAGGATGGCAAGTACTTTCACCCGTCCAGACCAGAGGGAGTCTCTTGGGCATCTTCCAGGACCGCCAGCTGGGAAGGCACAACTCACCTGAACGGCAAACGTTTGGGTGTGTGGGATGGACCCGCGTGGGCTGTGCCAATGACACCTGAGGTTGGGCTAGCTCTGACTTGGACCGTAAGCCAAAAACAAGAGAAGAGGGAAGGGTCTTCCAGGCAGAACTTTCTGTGGCTTTCGAGAACGGAGAGTTCACTAACGTGTAGGGGTGAAGGAAGGGATGAGGCTGGGGAGGGACGCAGCAGCTAAGGTCACTGTAGTCTTAAAAAGCACATTGGGGAGTTTGGACTTTCTTGTAAAAAGCATTGAACGATTTTAAGCTGGAGAGTGACGTGCTGTGTGTTTTCGAGAGATAATTGCAGTAGATCAGGATGGATTCGAAAAGTCAGGGAGAACCCTTAGGTGGCCAGAAGCAACAGTGGAAATGGAGAGAGGGATGGAATCTAGATATTTTGGGGACGTGTAATATACAGGAGCGGTGAGTGGTTGAATGTAGGGAAGTAAAGAAGGGAGAGGACAAAGACATAATGAATTCTCAGAACTCTGGTTTGAGCAGCTGTGGGATTTTTTATTGACAGAAGAAACACAGGGGTGGAGGAGGTTTTGGGGGCAAGTATGTGTTGAGTTCTTTAGGACATATTGAGCTCATACAACTGATGAAAGCAACTTGGAAGGCATTTTATTGTGGAAATTGGGATATAAGGTAGGAAACATTGCAGTGACAATTGCAACTTTTTTCAAAGACGCTTTTGCCTCCCTTGGTTTATTTATGTATACATTTTTATTGAGCTATAAATGACATAACATTAGTTTCAGGTTTATAACATGATGCTTCAATATTTGTATTGTGAAAAATTATATAAATGTAGCCACTTGAAAATGGAGTAGGAGCTGCCATACCAGAGGAACTACCTTGCATGCCTTACTTCCTCAAACCTTTGGAATGTTAAAACTGGGCAAAATGATGTTTGGACTGGACTTAAAGCAAAGACATTCTTTAGAATTAGCATCATTATGTTAGTTTATTTGTTCCTATAAAAATCTTTTCCTTAGCTTATTAACATCCATAAAATTTCTTCCTTCTAGTCATGTAATTATTCCTGTTCTCTTTCTTAGAAATACTCCTTTCCTTTACCTCAGAATGCTGTTTGGGTTTCTGCCTGAATCAGTGCTTCCCAAATAGCTTTTTTTTTGGATCTCAAATAAATGCTTGTTGCCTATCACTTTGGCATTTTATTTTTAGGTAGGAGTAGATACTGTGAAATGAACACCACAATAAGTCTAGTTATCATCCATCACCATACATAGTGTAGGGTTAACTCAGAACATAGCACCTCCACATACTCAGAAGGCAGATGACTGCCTGGCCTGTAGCCATTAGGAAAGCATTGCACAAATCGCTCTCGGTAGTACCTGCTCCCAAGGATGTTTTCTGCTATTTCCATGGACATTATCACTTTGCTCTGCTCAAGCAGGCGGTTGGTCTGCCGTTCTAATGGATGCTATCTGCTCTGTAACTAAACAGCACATCTTACTCCAATCCACCTGAGAAGGTGGCTGCTTTCCTAATGAGGAAAGCGCCGCCTCACCCTCTACCCCATCACTTGGGGATAAAAACATTGCTCACTTGCCCTGGTGGGGAGCCTTTTCCTGCAGCTCTGGCTGCTACTGAAGCTTCTTTGCCTCATGAGCAATGGCGTATCTCACCCCTCTAATCCTCCTGGTGCTTTTTTTCAGACTATCCAGAGTCCAGGTGCTAGTTCCAGGCTTGGGGCTCCTGTGATAAACATAGTTATAAAATTTTTTCTTGACATGAGAAGTTTTAAGAACTAAACTCTCAGCAACTTTCAAATAGAAAAATGAATGCTTCACGAATTTGCGTGTCATTCTTGTGCAGTGGCCATGCTAATCTCTGTATTGTTCTAATTTTAGTATATGTACTGCCAAAGGGAGCGCTATTTCATTTATCTTGATTGTGAACTTTGATTTGGGAACCATTTTCACTAGGCAGTACTTGGTACAGGCCTGCTAGTAATTTCTTGTCTTTTGGTTCTCTGTGTTTTCCTTTCTTAATCTGATCCCACACAAGTTATGAGGAGTCTCTGTTTCAAGGAAGTTGTTTGGTTCCTGATGGTCTCATCCTTTAGGACAGGAGCAGGTTCTAGGAATGTAAGGGACATGGATCCGTGGAGCATTGCCTGCTGCTGCCATTCTCCTTGAAAGGCTGAGGAGGACCTAAAGAAGCACTGATCCAGAGCCAATTTGTCCTGAAATCTATCTGGTGCCAGATTTTGGAGATTTAGAGGCCCATTAGAGATTCCAGAAAGGCTCACTAGAAAGCTGCAGGTTTCTTTTGGATTCTGCCCTGAGTTTACCAAGGGATTAGTTTTAAGAGTCCCTGTGGAAGTTGTTTAGGGAAGGAAGAAATGGGGTAGAGAATGTAGTAGAGATAGGCAAGGTTGACAAAGCCCCTAGGATATAGGATCCTATGGTTCAAATTTCTGCCTGAGTTTCCTTGTGTTCTGAACCTTAAAGTAGAAGCCCTGTTCCCTAAAAGCTTCACTGTGGAGGTCCCACCCTTGAGGGAATGAGGAAATGATTGTGCTCCCTTCCCATGACTTTTGTACCTGTCATAACAACTCTCCACAAACATCTTAGCTCAATCTTCCCATGCCTGTGAACGTGTAGTTTCCTTTTCCTTTACTTCATGAGTCCACTTACTTTATCCTCAAAATTCAACTCTAGTCTCGTGTCTTCAGAAAAGGGTTCTCTCCTTCCCCCAGTTAACAACTATTTTTTTCTCTAGCACCGTGGTTTTCTATTTCATGATGTTGCTGAGTATCCCTAGGTTCCTCCTGCTGCTTGGATTTTGGCCTACCTACTTACAGTCCTCCACTGAAAACAAAAAATTTTCTAGATTTTTTCACTCTCCTAACGAGGAAAAGAATTATCCAGTTCTAAAGATGTAATAAGCACATTTCACCCTGTGTCTCCTACTGAATGAAACTATCCTCAAGAGAATGTATACAGCAACTCTTAAGGACTCTGAAAAGTAAATAGCAGAAATCAAACAACACACATTTAAATACCCACTGAGTCAAAGAAAAAAATCATAAGGGAAAGTAGAAAATATTTTGAATGAAAGCAGCGCTCAGCAGAAAATTTATAGCTGTAAATGACTACTTAAAAAGATCACAAATCAATCATATAACTTTACATTTTAAGGAACTAGACAAAAAAGGGCAAACTAAACCTAATTCTAGCAGAGGAAAGGGAACAATAAATATTGGAGTGGAGATAGATGAAATAGAGAATAGAAAAACAAACTGTGAAATCAAAAGTTGTTCCTTTGAAAAGATCAACAAAATAGACAAACTTTAGTGAGACTAAGAAAAAAGGAAGATGCAAATAACTGATGTCAATGACTGTGGGAACATTACTACCAAACTCACAGAAATAAAAATGATTATAACAATACTATGAACAAACGTATATCAACACATTAGATAAATTAGATGAAATGGACAAATTTTTAGAAACATAAATGATTAAAACTAACTCAAGAATAAATAGAAAATCTGACCAGACTTATAACAACTAACAAAATTGAATCAGCAATTAAAAATTCTAACAAAAGTCTAAGACCAGATGGCTTCTCTGGGGGAATTTCACTGAATATTTAAAGAAGAATTAATGCAAATCCTTCACAAACTTTTCCAAAAATACAAAAGGATGAAATACTTTCTAATTCATTCTATGAGGCCCGCATTACTCTGATACCAAAGCCAGACAAAGGCATTTCAAGAAAAGAAAATTACGGTCCAACATCCTTATAAATATAGATGCAAAAATTCTCAATAAAATGCTATCAAACTAAATCTAACAGCATATTAAGATGCTTATTCACCATGATGAAGTAGAATTTATCTTAGGAATGCAAGGGTGGTTCAATGAAAAATATCTGTCAATGTGAGATATCACAATAGAAAAAAGAAAGAAAAAACATGATCATCTCAACTGACACAGAAAAAGCACCTGACAAAATTCAACACTATTTCATGATAAAAACATTTGACATACTAGGAACAAAAGGGAAATTCTTCCACATTTATATTATGAAAAGCATATATGAAAAACCTATGGCTAACATACTCAATAGTCAAAAGGCTAAAAGCTCTTCCCTCTGAGATCCAGAGCAAGATAAGGATGTCTACTTTCGCATTGCTGTTTAATGCTGTCCTGGAAATTCTAGGTAGAGCAATTAGTCAAGCAAAAGAAATAAAGGGCATCCAAATTGGAAAGGAGGAGGTAAAACTATATTAACTAGTAACACGGTATTATTTAAAGAAAATCCTAAGGAATCTACACACACACACACACACACACACACACACACACACACACACACACATCAAAAGGGGTAATAAAAGGTTTTAGCAAAGTTGCAGAATACAATATCAACACAGATATCAATTGCATTTTTATACAGTAGCAATGAACATTCTGAAAAGGAAATCAAATGATTCCATTTACAATAACATCCAAATGAATGAAATACTTAGGAATAAACTTAGACCAAGGAGGTGAAAGATTGTACACTGAAGACTATGAAACATGACTGGAAGAAATTAAAGAAGAAACAAATAAAAAGAAATCCCCCATTTATGAATTGGAAGGTGCAACACTGTTAAGATGTCAAAGAGATCTATAGATTCAATGCAGTCCCTGTCAATGACCCAATGACTTTTTAATCTCTCTCTCTCTCTCTCTCTCTCTCTCTCTCTCTTTCAGCAAGGCAACCCTTGGTTGACCTCATAGATTGCAAGGACCTTGTCAGCTTACAATCCCTTATTTTTGTATTTTTTATGCCTATAGCACCTCGTCTTCCTAGGTAGTCTCCTGTCCAAGTACTAACCAGGCCCAACTCTGCTTAGCTTCTGAAAAAAGTAGGGATCAGGCTTGTTCAGGTTAACATGGCTGTAAACTTATTTATTTCTTGTTGCAGAGATTGAGAACTCTACCCTAAAATTCATGTGGGATCTCATGGGACTATGAATGGCCAAAACAATCATGAGAAGAAAGAATAAAGTTGGAAGAGTTATATTTCCTGATTTCAAGGTTTACTACAATGCTACAGTAATCAAACACTGTGGTACTGGCATAAAGACATATAGGCTGACGGAATGGAATAGAGAGTCCAGAAATAAACCCTCACATATGGTTTAATGACTTTCAATAAAATTATCAAGACTATTTAATGAGGGAAACGACAGTCTTTTCAGGAAAAGATGCTGGGGATTTCATTTATCTAGGTTTCTTTCTACACAAGTATTAATATACATCTGTTATTGGTATTCACCTAATGTAAAAATAATTGTGATTTCTAGATGTTTGTGAATCAGAATAATTATTGCTTTCTTTTTATTTTCTTGTTTGTCACACTAATTTTTATAAATTAGTGTAATTTTACCAAAGAAGTTATTATGTTTAAAAAAATCAGTTATACATTATCCTAAAATTAATTTTAAAATAAAAAAAGAAATGATGCTGAGAAAACTGGATATCCACATGTAAAAGAATGAAGTTGGATCCTTTTCTAACACCTTTTTCCCTAACAGACAAAAAATAAAAATGAATCAGAGATCAAAATGTAAGAATTAAAATTATAGATTTGTAGGGGGGAAATTTATAACATGTCATTTGGCAATTATTTATTGGATATGATATAAAACATAGGCAAAAAGATTAAACAAGTTGGACTTCATGAAACTTTAGAACTTTTGTGCCTCAAAAGACATCATCAACAGAATAAAAGCAACCCAGAGAATGGAAGAAAATATTTTCAGATCACATATCTGATAAAGGATTAATATGCAGTATATATAAACTCCCAAAACTCAAAAACAGGAAAACTAACAACTTGGCAAAGGACCCAAATAGACATTTCTCCAAAGAAGATACACAAATAACCAATGAGCACATGAGAAGATCACTAGTTACTAGGAAAACACAAATCAAAGCCACAAACAGATATCACTTTACACCCATTTGGATGTCTATTATCAAAACAAGTGTCAGTGACACTGTGGAGAACTTGGAACCTTTGTGCATTGCTGATGGGAATATAAAACGGGGTAGCCTCTGTAGATATCAGTATGGTGGTTCCTCTGAAAATTAAACATAGAATTATCATTAGATACAGCCACAAATCAGAGACTTAAACAGATATTTGTACGCCCATGTTAATAGCAGCATTATTCACTCTAGTCAAAATGTGGAGTTAACCCAAATGCCCTTTTGAGAGATGAACGGATAAACAAAGTATAGTACATACATACAATGGAATATTATTCAACCTTAAAAAGTAAGGCAATTTTGACACATGCTACAATATGGATGAACCTGGAAGACGTATAATTTGAAATAAGCTTGACACAGAAGAAAACTATGATTCTACTTATATAAGGTACCTAGTCAGATTCATAGGGACAGAAAGAACAGTAGTTGTCAGAGGCTAGAGGAAAGGGAAATGGAGTGTCATTGTTAAATGCATGGAGTCTCAGTTTTGGATATTGAAACAGTTCTAGAGATGGATAGGGGTGATGACTACACAGCAGTATGAATGAATGTACTTAATGCCACTGAACTGTACGTTTAAAAATGGTTAAAATGGTAAAATTTATGTTATGTATATTTTATCATAATTTTTAAAAATGTAGTTAATAGCTGAGATTTTAGCTCTGGCAATGGAGAATAAGTTGTACCAGTCTGGCCATCCCTAAAAATAAGTACTATAAAAATTAAAATAATAGGAGGATACTGATCTCAGGCATTGTAAGTATGGCATTTCAAGGCAGTGATACGTGAGAGAAACAAGATGCACACCTTTAGACCCTCAATTTCCTGGCTCTTTGCTTTGCAAATATTTTTCTAATTTGCACAAAGAGTTGGAGCTCAAGTTGGGTAGTGGACTTGCTGAACTAAAGAAGCAACTGGAATTCATGGGACAATGTCCTTAAGACAAAGAAGCTTTGTGTGTGTGTGTGTGTGTGTGTGTGTGTGTGTGTGTGTGTGTGTGTGTTATGAGGGAGAAAGGAGTGGAAGAGGTCTATTTTGAATTCAAAATGGGTTCTTGGCCAAGAGTTGGGCTGAATGTATACAAGTCAAGACTCCATGATGCCTATAAGATGTCTTGTGGGCTGAGAGCTAAATTATGATACCAGGTGTCATGCACTGATGTAAGATGTAAGTGCTTTCGGTGGGGGCAAACATTTCTCGGAAAGGTGCCAAGGGTTTATAGATATACATTTATATTTATAAAAATCTATGTTTTATTCAAGAAATAGTAATTTCCTAGAAATGTTTAAATCTTGAAAGTTATTTGTTTTATGTGAGCGCTGTGGGTGTGGCCTTGCTTTGTCCCAGTGCCCTGTCTAGTTTTCCTAACGAGGTGATTTAAGGTTCTTTGGCCAACTGCTCTGAATGCCAGCTCAGACACATTTTACCTTCTTATTTTCTCTTCTTTCTGGACCTGTATTGTTGCAGCAAAGTTGTTTAGTGGTTTAGCAACAGCATATGTATTACTGTGTGAGCGACACTGTGTGGTTTCCAATACTTCAATTTTTGCTTATATTTGTCCTAATAACATTGTTAATAGTTCCTTTCGGTTAAAAAGTAAAAAATATGTCAGAGAAAACAAGCTGACAAAATATTTTGAGATCCAAATCTGAATTTTGGCACGGAATCTCTAGTGTTTTCATATAGAAAACTCATTTATTCAAGTTCTCTTTAATGTCAGGAGTAAAGCTTTATGCTGTGTTCTCATAGATTGCACTAAGTTCTTGGTGGCTTTATTCATTTTCTTCTCCCACTGTGTAGAATCCAATTAAGAAAAAAAAATCTGTCATTGAAATAATAATCAATGCTATAAAATATTTACCAAAAGTATGCTCATTATATGTAATTTTATTAAAAGAAGTTCCTACAATATTACAATCATATGGCCCCTAATTTGGTAATAAAACAAGATGCTCACACTGGGTTTCAGTAGGATCATCTCTAGGATGTGATTTGCATGGTAACTATTTCCTTATATTGGGTTGTGAATATTTTCATCTGTTACTTATATAATTTTAAAATGGTTATTTGCCTTTTTTCCCCCTAAGGTAAGCCCTGCTGCTTATAGATACTATTCTTTTGTATGTCAAAGATAAACCAAAATGGACACAAATTAAAGCAGGAAGAACAGATTTTAATTGCTAATATACAATTGTAAACAGTTCCAGCATGAACTGAACTCTAATTTGTACAGAGGTGACTGGTAATTTAAAAGGGAGAATGAAGAAATAGAGAGGGGTGAGCTAGGGCTCAGTAAAGCAAGGTAAGTGAAAATTACAAAAAAACAGCAAGAGGGGATTGATCCGTGTGAAATCCATCTGGGTTTGCTAACTGGTATTTAATTGAAATTAAGCTCCTACCCTCTCACAGAGTTTGGGAGACCGGGGCCCTAACTTCAGCTGTTGGCTGTGGCCTACAAATTCTTTGGTTGCCTTGAGTTTTCTCAGGCAGGCACTTTAAAGGAGCTTAAACATCGTCTTAGGGATGAGGCCTTGAACTATTAGTGTGTTTTGTTCAAATTTTTACAGTCCAGAGTTGATAGGCCTAGTTGAGAAGTAGGCTTGGAGGAGCCTAGCTACAGTTTGGTGGAGAGAAAGTCTTTTTCACTTAGTATCTGCTGTGCTCCATTTTAAGTTATTTTATTCTTATTTCACAGCCTTATTCCTCATATCTCTATGAACTGTCAACTCCCATGGCAGCTTTGAATTTAAAAGGTATACGGATGAAGGTAGTACCCACATTTGTTTCCCATTTTTTTCACTTTGCAAAATTTTCTAGCATTTAGAAAACAATACAATCTGCGTTTATCTTCACCTATTTCCTAAATGTAAAATGCTTATAATTTTGCCATATTTGCTCTGCCTAATTGTTTTTCCTGAAAATTTGTGAAATAAATTTACAAATACATGATTTCAATCTTATTTTACTACGCATGCTTTTATAAAACCAGTACTTTTCCTCTGCCATTTCAGTATTATTTTTCCACCTACGAGTAACCCAGTGCATACTCAAGTTTCCCCAGTTGTCCCCAATATCTTTGACAGCAGTTGTTATTTCGATCTTGGTTTGATCAAGGACCACGCATTGTATTTGGCGGTAAACTTCGTTTAACCCCTAACGTTTGGGGATTGTGAGACCATACGGGAAGAAGATAAATGTCAAGGGCAGCATCTTCCAACCACCTAAAAAAGGGGAAACATTGCCAAATCGCGGAAAGGAGTAGGAGTTTCACGGGAAACGTGGTCTTGCATGGAACTGGCCCACTGCGCAGTACCCTGGGAACAGGTTTTCTGGGCTCCACCTGCCCACATACTGCTCTAGTCAGTCCCACCTCCCTGCCTCCGCACCTCCTCATTATGAGGTCGGCATAACCATCTCCTTAAAAAAAAAAAAAACCAAAACAAACAAACAAAAACAACCGATCCTCAGGTTGGAGTGATGTGCTCTCGTCACAAGCTAGCAGTGAAGGAACCACGAATTAAGGGCAGTTGTGCCTTAAATCTCAGGATTCATTTAAATGCCACACCTACCTAAAAACCCAGCATTATTACATCCTTCACGGCGCTTAACAGCATGATCTGTCCCTGAATATCCAGGGATGAAATTGGAAGTGAATGAATGGACTCTCACTACTGTCAAATGCATTCTGGAATTTCTGGTGTCCCATCAGAATTCTTGGGTCAGATAGATGTTCCTAGCTCTCCCTGCACTGCCAAGTTGTCTGCGTTTTAAGTCTGAAATTATAGTGAATTCCAAGAGTGTCAGATTTGTGGCCCTAAAGTGAATTTGTTTCCCAGACCCACGTCCCAGATTTTGAGAAATATTTATTTTGGAACAAAGAAGCTCCTGTGTTGTAGGAATAAGGACACCTCTCCAACAGGGATTTTACCTGGGAGAGAATACCTCTGTTCTTATCCTCCTCACTAGAGCTTCAGAACAGAGGGGGAAAAAAGTCACAGGAAGGAGCATGGCCTAAATTTGCACTTCAGAAGTTCTTGATTCCTCTACCTAAATTTAAAGATATTGCCACATCCACCACACTGTGGTGTAACAGTGGAGTATTTGGGCCAGCTCTGAGAAGAGGGAGGTGAATTAGGACAGGCCAAGGATATATTGTCCAGGAAAGTTCACTTTGTTGGGGAGCTCGTAAGGGGTAAGGTTTGGGGTCCAGCCAGAGGTTGGAAATTCTGGCTGCATTATTGCTAAATGGACCCTGATTTCTTCTTCACTCTTTACAGACACTGCTGCTCTTACACGTACCCATGTGACGTTATTGACTTATTCTGACTTCATGAAATCCCAAAAGGATGGCTCACGAGGAGTTTCCATGGTGATCTACTTCTGACTCATGAAAGCTTTCAATAAATTGGACCTGAGTGGTTCGATGACTTGTCAAGGGACAGCCAGTTTGTGACAGAGCCAGGAGGAAAACAAGTGCAGTTCAGTTTCTCACAGGTAAGTCACCAAAAATATGTTATGAAAAGGATATTTTGAGGAACTATAACCCAGTTAAACCTAATAAAAAATTCTTGCCTTAAAGCACTTTATATTCCTTTTACTGGGCTTTCTGTGGATTTTCTCCTTGGAGAAGTAAGTAGTGTAAATAAGAAGGTAGTTAAGTGATACAGCGTGAGTATTTTGGTATGCTCATTTTAATGAAAGAGTAATGCTTTATCCTTCATGTGCTTTAATGTGACTGATTCTCTCTTGTGTTAGTTTCTGTTAATCATTCAGAAAAATAACTACATTATCGTTTAACCATAGAAAAATTTACATTGAGTGTATTAAAAGACGTAGGTTTTAGTTCACATGACCACTCTGAGTCTTATGTGGACAGGTGGTGCTGCCTCTGCATAGTCTTTCCTGCGCTTCCCAGCTGAACCTTCTCAGTCCTCTACATTCTCCCAAGAGCAGCAAAATGAACACATCTCAGGTGAGCTCTTTATTTTCCTCTTTGTATTGTAAGGGTCCATATATTTCATGCAAAAGGAGAAATAGAAATGAAGCCAGTCTTGAGGAAAGATAAATAATTTCAACATTAGCTCTGATGTTTGCTATTGCCTCTTGTTAGGTAACCTTTGAAAAGTATATTCCCTCTAATTACCAGTTTGGTTAGATTTCAGTTTAGTCATGAATGTACTTTGAATTATATCGAATACTTTTTCTGTATCTGTTAAAATAAAGAAATAGCTATTCCCTTTAATGCTGTGAGTGGCATAATATTAATTTATTATCCATTTCCTGTGTACACCCTACTTACTGATGAGCTGCTTTGTGTACATGTTGGCTGGGCTCTTCCTGCTTGTGCTATAACAAAGTATTTGTGTCATAAGTTAGGTGAGCCTATAATTTCCTTTTCTCATGTTCCTAATTTTGATGTTATGGTTTTATTAGGCTTATAAAAAGAATGGGACATTTTCATGCTTTTTTTTTACCCTTTGTGTGATGTTTTTTCCCCTGCATTTTATATGTTATATGAGAAAAATTTCCTGTTATGTACTGGGGGGGGGGCGTTGTGCAACAATTTTGAGTATCAAATTAGTTTGTTAAATGATCATTGGTCTCTCTTATGTTTATGTCTCACCATGTGTTTATGAAAGAGCACAAGTGTTTACTTGATTAAGTTTTCAAAATTTTTAGTCTTTTTTTATTAGTTATGCTTTTTTTGGTCATATGTAAAAACTCTTTTCCTAAACTGAGAAGTTACAAAGATTTCCCTCATGTTTTTGTAAGCTTTATAATTATAGGTCTATGATCATTTTGAGTTAATTTTAATTTATGAGGCATGGTATAGATCAGGATTATTTATTTTTGCTTATGCATGTTTGATAGTTCCAACATTTGTTGAAAAGAATATACCTTCTCCATTGAATTAATTGGTGCCTTTGTTGAGAATCATTTAAACTTATGTTTGTGGTTCTGTTTCTGGAGTCAGTATTCTCTTCTGTTGATCCGTGTCAGTCCTTTTGCTAATACTATACTGCCTTGATTGCATTGCTTTACAATAAGTCTTGAAGTCAGTATTATGAATCTCCCAATCCTGTTCTTTTTCTGTAATTGTATTGGATAGTTTAAGTCTTTTATATCTTCATGTAACTTTTATCCACATGTCTATCTTCAAAATGTGCTTTGATTTTGTGTGTGATTGCAATGACTCTATACATCAATTTTAAACCTCCCTTTTATCTTTAAAAATCATGTCACCAAACAGTGTAGTGTATTATTTCATCTCTATTTTGATAGTTTTTGAGTGCAAATGGAGAACATCTGTCTTGCTATGACCCTCTGCCTGTTACCAAATGTGTGAGAGCTTTTCCCTACTAAGCAGTTGTCTGAAACATCAGCTGAGTGTCTTACAATTTAACTCACCTGACGCTGTCTACCTGGCGATAGCATCAGATTCCAAGGTTAAAGACTCATTCCAAAAAGACTGCTCCCAGCCCACTTCAGATGCCAGTAGCAGGTCCCAGTAATCACCTTTGCTTCCGACCTGTTGGCTGTAAATCTGAGGTTCCCACGGTTCCCTCCTTGGGTTCGATTAATTCGTTAGAGTGGCTCATAACTCAAGGAAACATTTATATTTACCAGTTTATGAATGGGTGTGATAAAGGATACAGTTGAACAGCCAGATGAAGAGATATATAGAGTGAGGTCTGGGACGGTCCTGAGCATCTGTCCCCATGGAGTAGGGGTGCATTCTCTTGATACATGGATGTATCCATTGACCTAGAAGCTATCCAAATACCTACTTTTGGGGTTTTTATGGATGAATAATTATGTAGGCATCATCAATTATTAACTCTGTTTTCAGCCTCTTTCTCTCAAGAAGTGTGTGTGTGTGTGTGTGTGTGTGTGTGTGTGTGTGTGTGTGTGTGTGTGTGTGTGTCTGTCTGTCTGTCCGTCCATCCGTCCGGGGAGTGGGGGAGTGGGTGGGGGTTGAAAATTCCAAGCTTCTATTTAAGCTTGGTTTTTCTGGTGATCAGCATTCATCCGGGAGCATACCCAGAGTCACCTCACTAGAACAAAGAATGCTTCTAGTGCTCTTATCACTTATTACGAGGGTTTTAGGAGCTCAATGCCAGAAACCAGGCACAGAGACCAACATATACAGATGGTCCTTTACTTATGTTAACATGTAATTATAGTAAGTCAGAAATGCATTTAATACACCTAACCTACGGAACACCATAGCTTAGCCTAGTCTACCTTAAACATGCAACAGAACACTTACACTGACCTTCAGTTGGGCAAAATCATCTAACACAAAGCCTATTTTATAATAATTGTTGAATATCTTATGTAATTTATTATGGGTATCACTTTCACACCATCATAATATTAAAAAGTTAAGGACTGTATACATATTTTCTCTTATCTCACAAAGGTGTTAGCAATTACCCTGTTGCTCATGCAGCTTCTCTACGTACAGCTGTACAAAATTATAATGATCAAAATTTTGTTCTTTTCTCTATAGAGACTAGTTTTCCATTTTTTACTTTAATATAGTTCATCTCTCTCTTTTTAAAAAAATTCAATAAAAAAATCAAAAACAAAAACAGTTCACCCATTTTTCCATCCTTCATCCCTTGCCTCTGGCAGCCACCAATCTGCAGTTGGTATTTATGTGTTTAGGATTTTTTTTTTTTAAGATTTCACTTTTTAGAGAGATTTTATGGTATTTCTTTCTCTGTCAGACTCATTTCATTTTGCATAATGCCCTCGAGGTCCTTAGATGGGTCTCTTCTGTTTTGCTGTATAAGACTTTCTTTATTCTTCCTGCAGAGCATTGCTTCAGAAAAACAAGTCTGATGATGCATACTACTTCCATGGCTTATGTGTATCTCTATGTTGGTTTCCCATACCCCAGCAGAGAACTCCAAGGGGGTGTGTGAACCCTAGAGAGTGCTCAGGACAGTCCACTGGGGTACAGGAAAAGATTACAGAGAGCCTAGTTATATAATCATCTAAAAAACAAGGTACTAAACTTTAGCATTAATATTAACTGACAGTCTATGTATGGCATATAACTTAGAATAAATACAAATACATTAGGGCTTGAAAATAATATTTGTGCCAATTATGTTACTACTCCCAAAGTGTAAGACAATGATAGGGGCATAATAGGCATCCTTTATAAAATTTTGTTTTAGATTCTAAACAGTAGAACTGATACAAATTAACTTTCAAAGATATTTGCTATGTCACCTGTTTCTAAACCCTTCAGATTGAATAAAAAATAAGCTGTTACAGGCATCAGTATCATTCAAGAATATGACTGTAGAGTTCACCCCAGATGAGTGGCAGTACCTGGGCGCTTCTCAGAGGACCCTGTACTGAAATGTGATGCTGGAGAACTACAGCCACCTTGTCTCACTGGGTGAGCAGACCTTACCACATGACTTCCTTTAGAATGCAATTTTGTTTTCTCTCCCTTTCTTAATTTCTAAATTACTTTTATTGGGGTATAATTAACAGAAAGTAAAAGTAATTTTCAGTGTATAATTTGATGAGTTTTGGAAATGTCTATAGGTTATTACCACCCCCAAAATAATAATATAAAATTTTGTCACCCCAAAAAGTTACCTTGTAGCTCTTTGCAGTCATTCTTCTCCCCCTATCCATTTCCCTGGCACCCATCAACCATTCATATACTTTCTGTCACAATAGTTTTGACTTCCTAGAAATTTATATACATCATACAGTATTTACTCTTTTTTATACTTTCATTTAGCTTTTCTAAAAAAAATTATTAAATTTATTGGGGTGACATTGGTTAATAAAGTTATATAGGTTTCAAGTGTACAACTCTCTAATACATCATCTGTATATTGTATTGTGTGTTCATCACCCAAAGTCAAATAGTCTGTCACCATATATTTGAAGCCCTTTACCCTTTTCTACTTCTCCTCCAGCCCCCTTTCCCTTTGGTAACCACCATACTTTTGTCTGTGTCTATGAGTTTTTGTTTGTTTGTTTGTCTTGTTGATTTGTTGCTTTCAGTTTTGTATCCTGCATGTGAGTGAAATTATATGGTTCTCTACTTTTTCCTTTTGACCTATTTCTCTTAGCACGACCATCTGTGTTGTCTCAAATGGCAGCATTTCGTCTTTTCTTATAAACAAGTAATATGCCATTATATATATGTACCACATCCTCTTTATCCAATCATCTATTGAAGGTCATTTTCCATGTCTTGGCCACTGTGAACATAGGGCACAAAAATCTTTATGAATAAATGATTTCAAAATTTTCAGGTAGATACCCAGAAGAAGGCTTGCTTGATCATATGATAATTCTATTCTTAATTTTTTGAAGAGCTGCCATCCTGTTTTTTGTAGTGGCTGTACCAATTTACATCCCCACCAGCAGTATTTTAGGGTTTCTTTTTCCTCACAACCTCTCCAACACTTGTCATTACTTCCCTTGTTGATAATAGCCATTGTTACAGGCATGGTGTGGTATCTCATTATGGTTTTGATTTGCATTTCCCTAATAGCTAGTGAAGTTGAGCATCTTTTCATATGCCTGTTGGCCATTCATATGTCTTCTTGGGAGATGTGTCTGTTCAGGTCCTCTGCCCACTTTTCAATTGGATTGGTTTTTTGTTGTTGTTGAGTTGTATTAGTTCTTTATATATTTTGGGTAGTAGCCCGTTATTGAAGATTTTATTTGCAAATATATTCTCCAGTTGATTTATTTACATTGACATTGTTTTGTAGCTTTGCTAGTCTTATTTATTCTAGTAGATATTTTGGAGATTACTAAAGACATTTTATGTGCACAATTATGTTATCTGTGAATTAAGATATGTTATGTCTTCATTTTTAAATTGTATGTCTTTCTTTTTTAAAAAATAATTGGCTAAGACCATCAATATAACATTGACTACAAATGGTGAGAAGATATTTGTGTCTTGTTTCTAATTCTTTACTGTGACATACTTAACTAAATTAATAGATTTTTGAAACTGCCCTTTATCACTTTAAGGAAGTTCCCTAGTCTGCTGAAGGAATTTTTTTGATTCACTGATTATCATCATCATTAAATTTGTCAAATGTTCTTTATTGAGATAGTCACATGGTTTTCTTTTTATTCAATTAATATTGTGAATTACATTGATTTTTGAATGTTCAACCAATCTTGAATTCCTGGAATGGACCCCAGTTGTTTATACTATATTTTTTATATTCCTGGTTTTGGTCCACTAACATTTAAAGGACTTTTGTACCAATATATTTAAAGGATGTTTGTATTGTAATGTCATCGCAAGGATTTAATATTATGGTAATGCTTGTCTTATAAAGTGAGCATAACCGTTTGTACTATTTTCTAGGAAAAAAATGCATAGAATTGATATTATTTCTTTCTTAAATGTTTAGTGGAATTCACCACTAAAGCATTCTTCAGTCAGATGCTCTACCACTCAGCTATACGCATTCTACCACTGAAGCATTCTAAACCTGGAGTTTTCTTTTTGGGAAAATTGTCATCGAGTAAAATTTATTTTTTAATTAGATATAATACATTTTGGGTTATATATATAGATATATATATACACATACATACATACGTATATATATATATTATTGTGGTAAAATATACATGACATAAAATTTACAATTATAACAATTTTTTAAATGTAGTTTTGTAGTATTAAATATACTCTAGCTGAAGCTTCCATTATGCTCCCATTACCCACTAACTCCCCATTCCTTCCTTCTCCTAACCCCTATTAACCACTTTTCTATATTTCTGTCTCTATGAATTTTACCACTCTACATAAGTATAACTGGATTCATACAGTATCTTTCTGTGTCTGGCTTATTTCACTTAGCACAATGTTTTTAAGGTTGCTATGTTAACAGTGGTGAGAATAGACATTGTTATCTCTGTCCATCACCAAATTGTCTACTATATTTGAGTACAGTTTTAGATTAGTTTGTTCTTTTTGTTCCTTAGATTCACATATAAGTGAAATCATATGGTATTTATCTTTTTCTGTCTGACTTATTTCACTCAGCATAATAACCTCTAGATCCATCCATGTCGTTGCAAATGGTAGGATTTCATTTTTTTTAATGGCTGAGTAATAGTCTATTGTATATATGAAGCCTAATTTCTTTATCCAATCATCTGTTGATGGGCATTTAGTTTGCTTCCATATCTTGGCTATTGTAAATTGTGCTGCCATGAATATTGGAGTGCATAGATCTTTACGAATTTTTGTTTGTTTGTTTTTGGATAAATACCCAGAGTATGACTGCGAGGTCAAAAGGTATATCCATTTTTAATTTTTTGAGAAACCTCCATACTTTTTTTCTTAGAGGCTGTACCAGTTACAGTCCCACCAACAGTGTATGAGGATTCCCTTTTCTCCATATCCTCACCAATGCTTGCTGTTCTTTGATTTATTGATGATAGCCATTCTGACAGGTGTCAGGTAATATCTCATTGTGGTTTTAATTTGCACTTCTATGATGATTAGTGACATTGAGCATCTTTTGATATGTCTATTGGCCATCTGTATTTCCTCTTTGGAGAAGCATCTGTTCAGGTCTTCTGCCCATTATAAATTGGATTGTTTTTTGTTGTTGTTGTTATTGTTGAGTTGTATGAGTTCTTTATATATTTGGATATTAACCCCTTATAAGATGTATCATTAGCAAATATCTTCTCTCAATATGTTTTGTTTTGTTGATGGTTTCCTTTGCTGTTTGTGGGATGCAGCTAAAACAGTGCCAAGATAAAAATTTACATAACTAAATACATTAGAAAACAGGAAAACCTTCAAGTCAATAATTGAGCTTCCATATCAAGAAATTAGAAAAGGAAGAGCAAAATGAAGCCCAAATAAGCAGAAAAAGGAAAATAAACTTATTTAGGATAAAAAAAATCCCTAAGAAAACTAATAATAGAGAATTTCCTCAACCTGATAAAGAACATTTATTGAAAACACAGTTCACATCATATTTAATAGCAAGAGACTGAATGCTTTCCCCCTACAAACAGAAACAAGGCAGAGAATTTTTCGGAATAGTTTGAGAAAAATAGGTGCTACCCTAGCTTTTCTCTAATGCCATTTGTATGAAATATCATTTTCTATCCTTTCACTTTGAGTCTATATTTGTCTTTGGAGATGAGATGTGTCTCCTGGGGGCAGCATATGGTTGGGTTTTGTTTTTTTGATCCATTCTGCAACTCTATTTGGCTTTTTATTGGTGAGTTCAATCCATTTACATTTAGGGTGATTATTGAAATATGAAATCTTCTTATAGCCATTTTGTCTTTTGCTTTCTGGTAGCTCGGTATTTGCTTCCTTGTCCTTGTGTTTCTGTTCTCTTTATTTTGGTTAGCTTTGTAGGTTTTCCCTCTGGGTCTTCTTGTTTTGTGTTATATACTTCAATTCTGAATCCTCTGTGTGTAGTTACCATTATGAATATGTAAAGGATAGTTATATATACACAGTCATTTATTTTCTTCTTTGTGTGCCTTATCTCCATTCCTTTGTGAATCTGGATCTTTGAATTCTCCCCTTTTCAGTCATTTTTGTCTCAGTTTGTCCATATGTATCCTGAACGTTTATTACTATCTTGCCATAGCAATTCTCTTCTTACTATTTAAGCTTATAATGCCCTGTTCTTAGTAAGGATTGCATTCCTCTGCTTCTATTTGCCTCATAGTCACTTTACGACTAATTATGTCTTTTGTTTTTGTTTTTTTGTTTTGTTTTGTTTTGTTTTGTTTGTCATTTTGTTTTAGGCGAGCTGACCTCTTTCAGTAAGCCCTGTAAAACAAGCCTCCTAGTGGAGAATTTCCTCAATTTTTGTATGTCTGGAAAGGTCTTTATTTCTCCTTCATATATAAAGGAGATCTTAGCTGGATACATTATTCCAGGCTGGTAATTCTTTTCACTTAATAGTTTAAATATTTGATTCCATTTCTTTCAAGTTTGTATGGCTTTTGCTGAGAGGTCCAAGGATAATCTAACAGTTATCCTTTATAAGTTACTGTTTTCTTCTCCCTGGCTGCTCTGAGAATTCTGTGTTTGTCGCTGATTTTTGATAATTTTAATACAATGTGTCTTGGTGAAGGCCTTTTTGGGTAGAGATAATTGGGTGTTCTGTTGACTTTTTGAATTCCACGTTCCAGCTCATTTCTTAGATTTGATAAATTCTCGTCAACTATTTGTCTGAAAATGCTTTCTAATCCCTGCTCCTTTTCCTCACCTTTGATAATGCCCATTATTCTTATGTTTCCTCTCCTGATGGTGTCAGCTAGTTCTCATATTTCTCTTTCATTATTTTTCATTCTTCGATTTCTCTCTTCCTTCTGATTTATTTCTAGATTTCTGTCTTCAATATCACCGATCCTTTCCTTCATTTGGTCATCTTTATTTCCCATCTTGTTATTTTATTTTTCAGCTCCCTCAGTGCGTTTTTATCTGCAGAAGACCTATTTTGTGCTTTTCGAGGGTTTCAGTCTTCTTGCTCTGCTCATTTAGTTGTTTTTTTCAATTCCTGAAATTATTGATATGACTCATTTCAGAACTCACTGAGGTTTGTCAGAACTACCATCCTGAATTCTCTGTCATTTAAGTTGCATATTTCTATGTCTGTAAGCTTATTTTCTGGAGATTTTTCTCTTTCTTTCTGAGATGTCTTTTCACTTTGGTTGTTCATGGTGTTTAATGGACTATTTCTCTGCCTGGGCATTAATGGAAATGTATTCTGCTGTTTTTCCAGAAAGAAGACTTATTATATAAGTGTCTCTCTTTAGCCTGCTGCAAAAAAAGTACTTTTCTTTTGGTTTCCAGGAGGTGACGTCTAAGCCTCTTAGATCCCTGCTTTATATAAAACCTTAAAAATTCCTTTTTATTTTCTTATAAATATTTAATCACTCTTGCTACCCTCAGTTTCAGTATCTGTCAGTGTTAGCAACAGTTTTGGTAGCATTGGCTCAGATTCCCCTGGGGCTGTCAGTGATTGGTCTCACAGGGTATGGGGGAGAAGCACTCTGGGTTGGGTGATGGGGGCTGCAGCTCAGCCTCAGTTTTGCAACCACAGCCAGTAAAAATCAACTGTTGCTTTTCTGCTGTCCCGCTTCTCTGCTTTCTTCCCTGATGTCTAGGCCCTGCTGCCAGCCAAAGGGACCTCACAGCTTTCCTAGGCAGGGTTATTCAGGGAGCTCACCTTACCTTCACCCCTCCCCCTCCTCCTACAGGTAGTTCTTGCAGCTGGCAGAGGCAGCTTTTTTATTTCTCCCAGGCCACCACCTGACACCTGGGGTTCTGACCTATGGTAATTCTTATGCGTAGATCTCATGCTCAGATGTGCTGGTGTGCACTTTGGGTATTTTTTTGTTGAATTTTAATGTTCAGCTTATTGTTGTTTCAAGGGGAGAGATCTGGGGACATCTCTCATTTTTCCATGGTTCCCCATCTCTAGCCTTTGGTTTTAAGTCTATTTTATCTGATATAAGTACAGTTACCCTGGACTTATTGTTTCATTTCTGTTTGTGTGAAATATCTTTTTCCATCCCTTTACTTTCAGTCTGTGAGTGTCATTTGATCTGAAGTGGGTGTCTTGTAGATAGCATATGTGTGGGTCTTGTTTTCTTATCCATTTGGTTACCCTATGTCTTTTGATTGGAGCATTTAATCTATTTACATTTAAAGTGATTATTGAAAGGTACATTGTTACTGCCATTTTATTATTTATATTTGTTCTTTCTAGTTTCATTTTTACCCCTTCTCTTTTTACAGAAGACCTTTTAACATTCCTTATAATGCTGGCTCATTGGTGATGAATTTCTTAAGCTTTTTTCTGTCTGGGAAGCTCTTTATCTCACCTTCCATTTTAATCTAAAGACTTGCTGGGTAGAGTATTTGTGATTGTAGATTCTTGTTTTTCATAACTTTGAATATTTCTTGACATTCCCTTCTGGCCTGCAAAGTTTCCATTGAAAAAGCAGCAGACATTTTCACAGGAGCACCTTTGTAAGTAACTAACTTTCTTTCTATCACTGGTTTTAAGATTCTCTCATTGTCTTTGACCTTTGGCATTTTAAGTATGCATCTTGGTGTAGGTCTGTTTGAATTCTTGTTTGGGACTCTTTGTGCTTCCTGAACTTGTATATCTAATTCCTTTCCAGGTTAAGGGAGTTTTCTGTCATTATTTCTTCAAATAGAATCTCAGTCCTTTGCTCTCTCTCTTCCTCTTCAAGTACTCCTATGATCTGGATATTTTTATGCTTCATGTTGTTCCAGAGGTCTCTTAAACTATCTGAATTTTTTAAAATTCTTTTTTCTTTTTGTTGTTCTGATTGGGTGTATTCTGCTACCTTGTCTTCCAAATCACTGATTCAGTCTTCTGCTTTGTCCAATCTACAGTTGAATCCTTTTAGTGTATTCTTCATTTCAGCTAGTGTATTCCTCATTTCTGTCTGGTTCTTTTTTATGGTTTCTATGTCCTTTTTAATGTTTACTATTTCTCTGTTGAGGTTCTCATTGTGCTCATTTATTCTTTCCATAAGTTTATTGAGCATCCTTATAACCTTTGTTCTGTACTCTATCTCTGGTAGGTTGCTTGCTTCCATTTCATTTAGCTTATTTTCTGGAGTTTTCTTCTGTTGTTTCATTTGTGGCATGTTTCTTTGTTTTCTCATTTTATTAGCCTCTCTGTATTCATTTCTGTTTTAAGAATATTTGTTTTGTTTCTCACCCTTGGCCAGGTGGCCTAATGTGGAATATGTCCTGGGTGACCCAGTGGTGCACTCTCCCTGATCCTTTATGTTAGGAACTCTGGATGTGACTTTTGTGTGGGTTGTGTATAATCTGTTGTTGCCGAGTCTTTATTTCTTTATTGTTTTTAGTACATCAGTGAGTAGGATTATGTTCAGGCTGACTAATTGTTGGAGTTGGCTGCACCCTCAGGATTTGTGGGGTTTTGTGGGGGCTGACCCCATTAAGTGGGATTTGCACTAGCAGGCTTGTGTACTTGTTGGAAGCACCCTTTGTGTGTATCACTAATGAGACTAATCAAGAGTTGCTCCGTTGTTGTCTGTTGCCAGTCTCTGATGTGTTGGTTTTGTGGCCCCTTGGGAGGAGCTTCCCAGTAGGCCAGGTCAGCTGCTGCTTTTGATTGCTCAGGGCTACCCTGTGAGAACTACAAAGCAATCCGCTGATTGTTGTTGCTGGATCTATAGGTAAGTGGAAGAGACAGCACTGTAGGCAGCTGTCGGTAATCCCCCATCCCTGACCTATGGCAGTGTAGCAGAGGGACCAGTGCTCCTCAAGGCCTAACACTACCTGTCAGTTGCCAGTAAGTCTCAAACTAGATGAGCCTCAGGTTGATATGTGTGTTGGGTGGCACAGGGATCCTGGGAGTCTCCTGGGTCTATTGAGTAAATTTTCCCCTGCCACTGCAGTGTCAGTTTATGTGCCAGTGCTGTCTCTGTGGCTCCCTATACAAGTTTCCACTGGTAGCATGGTCAACTGCTGCCCACTCTGGGCCTAAATGCTCCACCCCAGGGCAGGGACAGACAGCTGCCTATCAATGTGTAGCGGGCACTTTGTATACTGGATAGGGTAAGAACCCAAGGAGTCAAAGGCCGTCAGGCCAATACAGACCCCTGCAATTCCCTTAAGAGATATTGCAGCTCGTACAAGCAGCAGTGGTCTGTTCACAACTGTTTTCCTCTAAACGCGCTCACTGCACTAGCAAAGGTTTATTGCCTGCTCTACTTGGACAACCCCAGAGGCAAGCAGTGCACAAGAGGCTGCTTGTCAATGGGCTGCAGGCACATTGTGGCTTAGGTGAAGTGGGATATAAGGGAAAAAAGATCCATTCAGCCAATACAGCCCTGATTTTGCTTCAACCTCTGTGCCTGGGCATTCCTGCTATGGACACAGATCACAGTGAGAACATCTGCCATCAGGGGTGGTCCCACAGACCCCTGTGTTTCCCAGATACAATATTGAAACTCTTGCAGGCAGCAAAGGTCTCCCTGCCATTGATTTCTGTGCAGTGCCCACCCTGTGCCAGCCAAATTTGTTGCTTGTGTGGATTAAAAGATCATGGGAGGAAAGGGGCAGTGCTTTGGGAGTTCACTGTCAATGGGCCACCTGGGGAAGTTTGTGGGTAGATTGGGGTGGGGTCCCTGAGAGACAATAGCAGTCAGTTCAGTATAGCCTCAGTCTTGCTACAACTTTGGTAACTGCTTGCAGAGTTCCCAGATCACAAGACCAGCTGCTGTCTGGGACTGGCCCACAGGACCTCAATATCTGACCACATTTGTGTTGGCAGCAGTGGTCTGCCTGACCTGTCTCTGAAATGTGGCTCTCAGCACAGGTCACCAGCTGGGAATAGAAACGTGGTTCACAGTGCTGGCCGCCTGCTGTTGTGAATACTTGGCCCTGAATAGGGGCAGAGCTTTGCAGCCATCCAGCAACAACTACCCTGGGCAATTTATAGGTTGGGCAGGGTGGGCTGACCCCCTCTGACTAGCACTTCCTAATGGCTCTGTGGGAGGGGTCTGCACAATCAAGCTGGCATGTCTGTGGCTTATCCTGTAGCCGGACCAGACTAAGGCACAATGGTTGCTGCCTTTTAGCTCTCGTCTGATACCAGATAAGGCAGTCTTTCTCAGAATGAATCCCACACAAGCCTCTGACCCACTGCCGGTGTCCTTGGTGAGTGTCTGAAGGTCAGACATCTAGGGATTCAGTCTCCTTCCATCTCACTCAAATGGCTGGAATCCCCTCTGGTTTCTGTAGTCAGGAATCTCCTCTTCCCTGGCCTAGGTTCCTTGGCTGGAGAGCCCCCAGATGAGACCTGGACCACCCTCTACTTCAGAAGAGCATCTGTAGCCTTGCTTTCCCTCCCGGTGATCCTCCACAACCCACGGGTGCGGGTCCATCCTGATTTGCGACTTTGCCCCTCCTACCGGCTTCCATGTGGCTTTTTTATATTATCAGATGTAGGTATTATGATCAGCTAAACTTAAGGTGATTCTCCATGTTGATTGTTTTATAATTTGGTTGCAATTTCAATGCAGACCTGGGAGGAGATGAACCCTGCTTTTTCCTAGTACACCATCTTCTCTCCCTCCTTCGGTGGAGTTTTTAATACATGCCTCTGAGAACATGTTGGTTGATGGTTTGGTTAAGTTGTAGATCCTTGTTTATTTTCTGTCTAGTTCTGTTAGTTGTTAGTAGGGGATGTTGATGGGTCTAACTATAATTATGAATTTATCTCTTTCTCTTTGGTTCTTTCAGTTTTTGCTTTATATGATTTGAAACACTGTTGTTGGTATATAAATATTTCATATTGGTATGTCATTTTGGTAGATTGTTCCTATGATCATTATGTACTGTCCTCTGTCTCTCAATATTTTTTCCTCTGCAGCCTCCTTGATATTAATGTAGCTTCTTAGCGTTAAAAAAATGTTTGCAAAGTCTATCTTTTTCTGTTCTATTATTTTTAACTTCCCTACATCATTACTTTTGAGATGAGTTTCTTGTAGGCAATATATAGTTGGATTATGTTTTTAAATTTATCTGATTGTTTCTGTCTTTTAAAATTTTATCTGGATTACTTATATCTGATGTAATTTTCGATATGTTAGAGCTTAAGTCTACTGTTTATTATTTTCTTCTTTCTTTTTTTCTTTTCCTTGGGTTACTGAAGGATGCACTGGACAATAATCGGTCCTATTTGGGCAGTTTTACAGACATTTGGGCCCTTGCCAATGACCTGGCTCTCTGGTTCAACCAATGACAACTGTAGTTCCTTGTCCAGGGCAGCCCCTTTTAGAGAAAAGAACTCTGGACACTTTGCCTCATAAATATCCCAAAATATAAATCGAAGGTACACATGAGTTTGAACATATTAAAACCATAATACAAGGCATCATTGAGATATTTCTGATCACCTTTGAAGTGCTAGGCATCTTCAGTAATAACGAAGGTACTTATTTTACTTCTCAAAATACACAGTACAGGGCTCTTAAACAAACAACTTTTACTTCTTTTACAACCTCAGGCTGCAGTCTTCATAGAGTGCAATATTAGCTTATGAGTTCAAATCCAGTTAAGTGAACCATGACACATTTCAGGCATCAAATATCAGAGGTGAATTGTAATAGAGTTTGACTCCATTTTTGATGCTCAGCTGCTGACAGCTTTCCTTAGAATTCTTGCTACAGGTTTTCATTTGAAAATATTGTTTTATTTCTTTCTAATCTGGATAACTTTTCTTTTTCTTACCTAATTGACTCAGCTAGAACCTATATTACAATAGTGAATAGAAGTGGTGAGAGTGAACATCTTTGTCTTCTAATCTTAGGGGGAAAGCTCCAGTCTCTGTTCATTAAGTATGATATTAGCTGTGGTGTTCTCTTAGATGCCCTTTATCGGACTGAGGAAGTTTCATTCTTTTCCTAGTTTGTTGAGTATTTTTATCATGAAAGAGTGTTAAGTTTTATCATAGTGCTTTTTTTGTGTCTGTCATAGGTTGTTTTTTAATTCTATTGATATGGTGAATTACACTGATGGATTTTTGGATATTACACCAACCTTGCATTCTTGGGATAAATCCCACTTGGCATGTTGTATAATATATTTAAGATGTCGTCAGATTCAGTTTGCTAGTGCTTTGATGAAGAGTCTTCCATTTGTATTCATAAGAGATATTGGTCTATAGTTTTCTTGTGATGTCTTTATCTGGTTCTGGTATCAGGGTAATGGTGACCTCATTCAATTATATAGGAAGTATTATATTTTTGTTTTTTGGAAAAGTATGGGAAGAAAAACTAATACCAATTAGTGTATTGGTATTAGTGTTTCTTTTAAGTGTGGTAAAATTCAGCAGTAAAGCCATATGGGCATGGACTTTTCTTTATGGGTAGTGTCTTAATTACTGATTCAATCTTTTGTTATAACTCTGTTCACTTTTCTTTTTCTTCTTAGTTAGTTTCTGTAGTCTGTGTCTTTCCAAGAATTTGTCCCTTTTATCTAAGTTGTATAATTATTTGCATACTGTTGTTCATATATTCTTTCATAATCATTTTTTATTTCTGTATAGTCAGTAGTAATGTCATTCTTTCATTTCTGATTTTACTAATTTGAATCTTCCCTTTTTCCTCATTTATCTAGCTAAAGATTTGTCAATTTGCTAATCCTTTCTAAGAACCAACTTTGGTTACACATAATTTTGTTTTTCTATTCTTCATTAATTTTTAATCTAGTCTTTATCATTTCTTTCTTTGTGCTTGCTAAAGGCTTAGTTTGCTCTTGTTTTTTCTTTGTATGGAGATGAAAGGTTAGGTTGTTGATTTGAGATCTTCTACCTTAATGCAGTTGACCCTTGATCTGCATGGATCCACTTATACACAGATTTTTGTTTCAATAAATATACATTCAGCCCTGCATATTCCTGGGTTTCGCATCTGCAAATTCAATCAATCATAAATTGAAAACAGTATTTTCAGTTTGTGGTTGGGAATCCATGGATGGTCGGCTATATATATTGTTTTATGCCATTTTTATAAGGGACTTGAGCATTAGTGGATTTTAGTTTCTGTGGTGGAGCTGGGGTCCTGGAAACAACCCCCTGTGGATACCAAGTAATAGTGACTGAGTTTTGGAGGAGTCAAAGTTATATGTGGATTTTTGACTGCATAAGGGTCAGCCTCCAAATACCTTCATTATTCAAGGGTTAACTGTATAGTTGTTTATAGCTTTACATTTTCCCCTCTAATCACTGTTTTTGATTAATCCTATTAGTTTCATTATGTTGTGCTTTCACTTTCAGTCATCAAAAAGTTTTTCAATTTCCTTTGTAATTTCCTCTTTGATTCATTAGTTAAGAAAATGCTGTTCGAGTTTTACATATTTGTGAATTTCCCAAATTTCTTTCTATTGCTGATTTTTTATTTCATTCCACTGTGGTCAAAGAAGATACTCTTCATTATTTCTATACTTTTAAATTTATTGAAGTTTGTTTTATGACCTAATAAATGGCATATCCTTGAGACTTTCAGGTACATTTTAGAAAAATGTGAATTGTGCTCCTGTTGGGTAGAGTGTGGTGTATATGTCTATTAGATTTAGTTTGCTTATAGTGTTGTTCAGATCTTCTATTTCTGATCTTCTAATTATTCTATTCATTATTGAAAGTGTGATAATGAAGTCTCCAGCTATTATTGTTTGATTGTATATTTTTCCTTTCACTTGTTAAGTTTCATCTCTATGTATTTTGGTGCTCAATTGTTGGGTGCATATACATTTATAATTGTTATTATATGTTCTTGATGGGTTTACCCTGTTGTCATTGTAAAATCTCTTCATCTCTAATAGACTTTTTAAAATTTAAAGTCTGTGTTTTTTGATATTAGAGTAGCTTTCATTTGGTTGCTGTTTTTATGAAACATCTTTTTCCAGCCACTTGTTTGCAACATGTTTGTATCTAAATCTAATGTGTATATCTTAGCATATAGTTGGATATTGTTTTATTTATTTGTTTTTTAAAATATAACCTGACAATCTCTGCTTTTTGTCTGGATTGTTTAGTTCTTTTATGTTTAATTTTATTACGATATAGTTGGGTATTTGCCATTTTACATTTTGTTTTCTACCTGTATCATATATTTTTCTCATCTATTTCTTTTCTACTATTCTGCAGTGTGAATATTTTTAATGTAATATTTTAGCTCTTTTAATGATTTTCTTCACAATATTTTTTATAGTTTATTTTTTTATCTATTGTTCTGGGGTTTATCATATATACCTACACTTACCAGAATCTACATCAAATTTATATTAACCTATTTTAGAGACATACAGAAAAGTTACTCCTATGTAGCTTTATTCCCCTACCTTCTTTGTGATATTATTGTTATATATATGTTACAAACCTAGCAGTATATTGCAGTGATTTTTATTTTATATCTTTTAAAGAAACTGAGATAAGAAAGAAGAACATGTATGTGTTTATAACATTGAACTTTTTATTTGCCATTTGTGATTTTCTTCATTTCTTCATTTGTTACAGTGGACTTGAGTTACTATTTGGCATTATTTTCTTAGTCCAGCATAGCTTGGCTCCCACCTACCCTTTTTATGATTTTATTGGGAAATACAAACATACATCTGTGTGTGTTAGAAAGCTAATGTTACACATATGTACTCACTGTTTTATATAGTTAATTTTTAAATGAGTCAAGAGACCTTTCTTTAATGTATCTTGTAACGTGGGTCTGCTAGCAACATAATCTCTCAATTTTTGTTCATCTGGAAATATTTTTATTTTGCCTTCATCTTTGGAAGGTAATTTTCCTGGATATAGGATTCTTGGTGTGCTTTGGTGATTTTTCATTCTACTTTTTTTTTTCTGGTAATTCTCCACCCCTAAGTAGTTTCCTCACATGTATCCACAAATTAGTATTCAATCAAAGATAGAAGGGGGATCCTTTTGTAGATCTCTATAGCTCGCTCTCTCACCATAGCTAATAAATATGGACCTTTATTAGAATTTAATGTTATTTAGGCTTGTGATTTAGGGATTTAAGGAGATCTCTTTGGAGCATCTGAAATATTTTTGTTTTCAGCTCCCCCGCAAAAAAGGTCAAGTGAGTATTATTACTGTGCTGTTCTTGAAGCTGCATCTTCCTTCACATTAGAATCATCAAAGCCTATACAGTAAACCCATGTCCTAAATTATTTCCAATTTACATGATATTGCTCTATAAAACCAGAAGTAATCTTCAAGCTGGAGCAAAGGGAAGACCCATGGTTAGTAGAAGATGACTTTCTAAATAGGAGTTATCTAAGTGAGTTTTAGAGAGCTGGTAGAACGTATCCCTGAAAAACTAAATTTAAAATTGTATTAGTTAAAGATAGACACCTTTGGAAGTTTAGAATTGAGTAGATCTAATAAAATGTGGTATGGAGGGTGTAACATAAGGGATACAATGTAATGGTTTTCATTTTTTCATCTTTTAAACTGGGTAACAGAGTATACCACTTATACCTAACAAATTGAGTAATCAATTTATATTTAATGAATATAAAATAGAAGATTAAAGTATGGGAAAAGAGAGAGAGGATATGTAGTAGCTACTTTATCACTAGGTACAGTTTAATAAATAATTAAGAATTATGTAATATTTGTAATAAATGTAACTACTATAAATGAAGAAATACAGGAATACAGATAATAATAAACAAATTTATAACTGAAAAGATTTTATTAAAAAACTGTAAACATTAACATATGCATAAACAGCATAGCATAAGGTAAGATAGATGTGACTGTCATATCAATGTCAATGGGTTAAAGTCACTTATTAAGAGGAAATGGTATGAGATTCTATCAAAGAGACATACCTAAAAATAATTTAGAAAGTTTAAAATATGAAACACTTAATATTAAGACAGTATACATAAAATAATTGGGGTTAATTTACATAACTATCAGATAGAGTTTGGATTCACATTAAGATTTACACTGTAATAAAAAGGACATTTTGATAAAGCTCAAGAAGGCAATTTAAAAAGGAGATGCAATGTCTGCAAATACCTATGTGCCAATTAAATTATCATCAAGATTCATGAAACACAATCTGTAAGAAACATGAGGAGAAATAGTAATGCATAAGATATAATAGACTTATGTATACTGCTCTGATTTTATACCAGATATGATGGACAACAACTGAGATTCTAGGTCATGAGTTGGTAAATTATGTTCCTAGCGCTGAATCCAACTAGCTGCTTGTTTATCTAAATATAGTTTTTGGAATGTAGTCATTTGTTTACATATTGGTTATGGTTGCTATTGTGGTACGACAAAATAGTTAAGTAGTTGTAACTGAGATCATACGGCCTGCAATGACTAAAATATTTACCATTGGGCCCTTTACATAAAAAATTTATTGACCACTTCTGTAAAAGCTATTAGTACCATGTATTATCACATGAGGCTAAATTTATATGTGATTTTCAAGCTCTATACTCTGAAAATATAGTGTAAACCGTCTCTGAAGTGTCACTGGAATAACTAAACATAAATATATTCTGAATAAAAAAACATTTATTAAATTTGCAAAGTTAAAGTAAAATCATTTAATAAAACTAGAAGTTATAGACATATAAAAATCCCCTATCTGTAAGTTAAAAATATGTATATATTTTTGGAAAATCTATTTGATCAAGGGGTACATCAATATTATAATTATGCAAGTATAAAATGTGTTTGTGAACCTGTGTTCAGAAGTTTTTAAGAACTCAGAAAAGCTACTATAATAAAGTTTACAATTTATTATAGTATAAGGATACAGGTGAAATTGGCAAAGGTGAAAGTCATAGAGAGCAGAATCCAAGAGAAACTAGATGGAAACTTTTTATTTTTTTCTTCTAGTGAAGTTGTATGAACAGTGCTTACTTCTTCCAGCAGTGATGTATGATAGCACACATGAAGTACAGCCAAGAGAAATTTACCCAAGCATTCGTGTCCAAGGTTTTTATTAGGAGTCAGTCATGTAGGGCTGGAGCACCTACATGACTGACCTTATTTACTCACGTTGTTAGCCTGAACTATCTGTGTAGACCAAGGCCCCCTGGTATATAAAGGCACTCTTATCAGGAAGGATATTCCATGGACTTTGAAGGTATCATCTTCCAAGAGGAAGTTAGAAGGCAGTCATTTTTTGGAATGTGCAGGATTTGAAAACTCCAAACCTACTAAGTTAATCCTTTACTGCACAAAACTTTTGGGGTATGAGTATAGCATCACTTAGTGAAAAATTTGAAGAACGAGGAATTTTGAGAATTCTTAATAAGCAAAATAAGAGTAATTTGTTTTTTAAAGTAAATAGAGATGGATTAAGTGGAAAACTATAATGGTATAAATTAAATCAAAGCCAAAACATGGTTCTTGGAATAAAAAGAATTAAATAAAATCCATATAGTTGCTATTCTACACTAGAAAAAGGAGATAAAGCATTATATAATAAATTAAAGTTAATGCAAATGTACTTAGAAATATAGCTGCACAGATATTGAAATTTTGAAAAACTTTCAGAAGCAAGAAATAAAACTGAAATAAGTGGATATATCGGCTCTTCATAGATTGGAAGACAACTTTGAAATTCTTAATTCTCACCAATTTGTATAAACATACTGACAAACAGGATGGTGTAGGATCTTTTCTAACAGGTACTAAAGGTATATTATAAGTCCATTATAACTGGTACAGAATGTTACTGGTGTGGGGATAATTATAGACCTTTGAAACATAATAGAGAGCCCAGAAGTTATAGCTACAAGCAAATAAATGAACGACTGTCAAGGTTTGAACAAAGGAAGCAGTGATTCCAATTGTGTAAAATTAAACTATTCTTTTTAGGGTTGTATCTTGTAGAAGTATAAAAAAAATGAATAAATGTTTTCTGTAGAATTTATGACCCAAAAGACCTCTTAATGCCAAGGAAGTTGTTCCCAAGAAAGAATGTGTGAAGTCTCTTGGGGCCAGTCATTTCATATATCATGAACTCGATGGTGGTTCTATAGGTGTTCACTTTATGCCATTTGTTAACTTATGCAAAAGAGATTTATGTGTATTTCTTTTAGTTTACATGTTCTGACAGCTAGAAAGGAACAAAGTAATGAATGGGAGACACTTACTACATATGTTCCTCACAAATGTTTTTGTTTCTGTAAAAGAATTCAGATCTTGTCACATCACTTTCTCACTATGGCCTTCCATGACACCTTATTTATAATGGCACTCTTCATTTTTTTTTTTTTGAGTCAAAAGGAAATTTTATTAGAAAAGGGGTAAGCCTCCACAGACAGTGTACTCCTCTCAGAGGCAGAGAGTGAGAGGGACAAGTGCAAGAGAGAAAGAGAAAGGACACTGAGAAGGACTGTGAGAGACAGAGTAAAGGTACTGAGAGGGACTGGCACTCTTCATTTCAAGCAGTCCATGTATCTCCATGTTTTACTTTTCTCTTAAGTCCTTATCAGCTCTTCTTACTTCTGAAAACATATTTCAAAATCTCCACTTACGTGTCCTATTTGAAAAATTCGGAAGCACTACTTTCCCCTTCCATACCTTTTCTTCTTCCTTTGGTGGAAGTAATTGATTCCTAAAATCAATCCCTCCTTGGATCTGCCTGCTTTCATCTCTGCTTCCCTGAGTGCTTAGTCACATTTTGTTGACTGGGTTTAAAGTTGCATCTCTGGTACCTCCAACATAATGAAGCATGGGAATAGGCATACAATGGGTATTTGTGAGTGAATAAATTTTGATTCCTAGTCTCTTTCTCCTCCTGATTTGTCTGCCTCTGACACTCTGTCCTCTGTATCTGCTCTTTTTTTTTCTGTACAGTAACTTCCTCCATGTATGCATCATCCATCCCCATAATTCAGGCCCCTTTTGCTTTATCCTGATGACTTTGTCCCACCTTCAGGACAGCTGTACTCCAGTACTGTAGTGTCTTTAGTGTCAAAATGACCAGATGAAAAGTAAACTTTACTCTCACAACTCAAAAATTCTTCTTTTTCACTTCTTTCATAATTATTTCGTCTACTAGCCTACTCTCAGAAATCATGAAACCAATTTAAAGTTCTGAATTGCTCATCACTGTCATCCTCATATTGACCTTTCAGCATTTCTTGACATTTTAGTTTTCTTTGTACTCTGTCTTTTCATATCCTTACTGTCTAATAACATTAGTCAACATTAGAGCCCTGCTCTTTAATGCCTTAGTTATTTTTATCCTTAATTAAAGTTATTTTTTACATAATGCATCAAATTCATCTTGCTCTGGCCTGACAAAGTAACCTATGGCTTAAAACCTAGGGTTTACATATAACTTAATATATGAAATTTAAATTACTGTTATATTAGTGCCTATCAAATTATGAATTCTTCTTCCATTATCAGATGTATTTATGTTGCTTACCCTGTTGCCAGTCTCCTATGTGTCATCTATCCTTGTGACATTCTTCCCTACGTCACACTTTTTATCATTGTATGCTTTCTCAATACAAGTTCTTTAATACATTCATTAAATTTCTTAGCATGCATGGCACAAGGGAAGGTCTCTAGTTATTTTTTAAATTACACATATGAAATTTTGGCTAAGGTTCCTACTTCTATAAAATGATCATGGTATATTTTAGCCTACTTTAATTTCTCCTTTTTGTAAATCTCCCAATCCAGTTCATGGCTATTTCACAAGAAAATGAGACTTTTCATATTCTATATGCCAGATAACATATATTTCTTGAAAGAGCACTTTTTTTCCTCCTGGAAATGCACTAAAATAGAATAGCCTCTGTTTTATTCTTTCATACTCTGGTATGTAATATAAATAAATATAATTCCATTGTGGATTAACTCCAAAGCCAGATAGAGAAGAGGTTTTTCACATTGATTCACTCTGAAAGCACTATTCCAAAAGCAAATACCCAAGTCAAGTTTCTGTCCCCCCAGCAGTTATATATAATTAACATGTAATTATTAAGTTACATGAAATTCTTGTTCTTCTCGATCCTGGGTTGCCAATCTCATGAAATTGTCTGCTTCTTGACTAAAAAAAATTCTGACAGTGTACCTTAATGACCTGAAAGTTTTCCAAATGATGTTAGCTCAAAAGCATGTTTATTAGAGTCTTTTTATTGATGTGTCAACAGTTAGAAGTACTGAGTACTTCCCCTTTCCCTGAGGTTTAGAGATTTTCCTCTGCTGATAACGAACTCATGCCTACCTGAGAGCAGAAGTTTCAGGCAAGCATCAGAGTTAAAAACCGTATGATGTCAGAGTTATAATGGGTATGGTTAATTTGTAACTAACAATTTTCAAATGAGAAAGATCTATTGTAGGTTCATAAAAAGAATAATGCACTGACAAGGACATTTAATTATTTCCTTCAGAGGAAAAACATAATAAACTCACTTTTAAGGAAAAGTTTTAGATAAAATATCTTTAAGGACAACAAATAAGCCTATTTTCAAAGAAGTCAAAGAATGTTGCCTTTGATTCATCAAAATGCATGAACAGAACTTTAGAGAGGAAAATTTCTGACATTATAATAATAATCCTGAGACATAATACACTAAAAATATACCATTAATGTATAAGCATATCAAGTAACAATTTAGCAAGTCTGGAGTATGGCTTAGAGAAGTGTCATTTTATAAGACTCCATCAGTAACTCTGAAATACATTCCCAGTTGAAAATTACTGACCTAAAATATACTAGAGGTTTAAATACAAAGGTAAGCTTTTAGCTAAGTAAACAGTTAAGATAATAACTGAAAATGCTATATTTTTGTTGCCTAATATTATGCAAAGTATTGGCAGTACTCTGAAAATATAGGAAAACTTGGTGTTTAATGACAGTTTTGGTAAATATCTTTTATGAATATTTTGGACAGTGAGGGCATTGACAAATCCATATAAATTTATTTTGTATATACTTCCCAAAATATACTATTAATATTTCACATGTACAAATTTAATGTAAGGCAAGGTGAACATCTTTTTTGTTTTTTTCTATCTTCCCATGGAACTCTTATGACAGTAACGAGCTAGACAAACCTGATCTAGCATTTCTTTTACTTTTTATTTTGAAATAGTATAGGCTCACAGAAAGTAGCAAAAACAGTACAAAGATTCTGTGTATCCTTTCACTATATTCCTCCAATGGTGACATCTTCGTAGCTATAGTAGAGTATCAAAACCAGGAAATTGATGTTGGCACATTACTGTTAGTTAGGTTCCTGACCTTACTCAGTGTTTACTTTTAACTTGAATTCATTTAGGTCTGTGTGTATGTGTGTTTACGCACAAGCATATAGCTCTATGCAATTTTATCCATGAATAAGTTTGTGTAACTAACTCCACAGGTAAGATACAGGACTGTTACATTAGCATAAAATAACTCTTTTGTGCTACCTTTTTGTATTCATACTTCCCTAACCCACTTCCCAGCAGTTGTCTGTGTTCCCTGGCAACCACTAATCTGTTCTCCATTTCTATAGTTTTGTCATTTAAAGAAAGTTAAATAAATGGAATCATATCATAAAATCTTTTGAGAGTCACTGTTTTGTTTTTTGTTATATTTTTTTAACCAAGCACAACCCCATGGGGTTTATCCAGATTTTTCCATGTATCAGTGATTCACCCACTGAAGAATGCTTAGTTGTTTCTAGTATTTTCCTATTGTAAACAAAGCTGCTATGAATATTTGTGTATAGATTTTTATGTGAATCATGATTTTTATTTCTCTGGATAAAGTACCCAAAGTTTTCAATTCCGTCTTCATGTGGCATGTACATGCTTAGATTTATAAGAAATTGCCACTAATTTTCCAGAGAGACTGTAATATTTTACATTTCTACGAGAAATATATGAGAGATTCCTTTTTTTTTTTTTTTTTTGCAGCATCACCAGCATTTTTTATTATTTCTCTATATTTTTAGCTGTTCTGATTGGTGTGCAATGATGTCTTTTTGTGCTTTAACTTGCATTCCCTAATGACTAACAATGTTGGATAACTTTTCTTTTGCTTATTTGCCATATGTATATTCTCTTTTGCTCATTTTATAATTGGGTTGATTTTGTTTATTTTACATCTAAGACCTTTGTCATATTGCAGTTTGCAGATATTGTCTGTTAGTCTGTAGCTGATCTTTTTATCCTCTTAGCAAGGTGCTTCTTAGCACAAACATTTTCAATTTTGACAAAGTCTTCAATTTAATACATTTTAAAAAATGGGTTGTTCTTTTCCTATGTCTAAGAACTCCTTGCCTAGCCCAAGATCTCAAAATTTTCTGCTGCTTTTCCTTTCAAACATTTTATAGTTTTATTCTTTACATTTAAATCCATGATACATCTTGCATTAATATTTATACATGATTGGTATAGGCCAACATTCATTATTTTGCATGTGGTTGTCCAATTGTTCAGCACCATTTTTGAAAAGAACTGTCAAAAATCAATTGGCTGTGCTTATATTGGTCACTTTTTTAGTTCTCTTTTCTGTTTCATTGATCTATATTTCCATTTCTCTTTCAGTACTACATTGTCTTTGCTGCTATATAGCTACTTAATAAGGCTTAATATAATGTAAACTTTATTCTTTTAACAAAATTGTTATAGCAATTGTGGTTTCTTTGTCTTTTCATATAAAGTTGAGAACAAGCTTGTCTATAAGCAGTCTTGCTCGGATTTTGATAGGACTTATCTTACATCTATAGAATAATTTGGAGAATTGACATCTTTACTAGACTGAGTCTTCCAATCCATGACATAGCACATTTCTCCATTTATTTAGATCTTCTTTGATTTTTTTCATCAGGTTTTTGCGATTTTCTGCATACTGATTCTGTATGTGGTTTTTTAGGTTTATGCTTAGGTAATTTTTTAATTTGAGTATGTAGTTTTGTCCTGAAGGATGTCTAGATTATGAGTATCATAAATGTAGAAGTACAGGAAAGTCAGGAAAGAATGTGAGTACCAGATTGTTTCTTTTGAAATGAACCATCATAGGGGAAAGTACCCTGGACTAGACTATTGTAGGAAATACTGTGGACTTGTAGATTTGTGGAATGATAGTTTGAACACCTAAAGTATATGTAGGTAATATAAAACTTTATTTTCTAAATATCTCTAAATTCTTTCATCATAGTGGGCTATGGATCTACTTAAGCATTTAGCTAAGACCTGATATCTTTGCATGGATTAGTGGTAGCAGCAGGGTAATAGTCAAATGTACACAGTAATTTTTATGGTAGGTAAGTGTAAAGGATATTTCCAAAATTTATGGTAGTAGGTGATCTTTAAGGTGTTCAGAATCAATAGAAACCAGATATGTTGAAAAGTGCATAGAAGGCAGAATTAAGTAAGGGACAGAGTTAGAACTCATGTTTTAAGAACATGAGTGAGCATATTAAAAAGGTAGTCAAAAAATGTTTACTTCTGAACAACAGTGGTAAATTCCAAAGTTCCAGAGCCAGGATAGAGCAGTGAATCCAGTCTGAGTGGAAACATGGGTTTTCCTCCAGTCATTGTTACACTTCCTCTTGGGCATTTGTGTACCTAAGAACGACAGCCAGGAGAATTAGAGCTTGGGTTTTACAACTTTTTTTTTTAATATGAGAAAGTTTGTTCCATTATAAACTTATTTTGGTGTTGACGAATAGAATGAAAAAGGAGAACCTCTAAATAGAATCATGTAAATTGATGAATATCTTACCATTTTAACCTTACTTGATAGTTTAAGAAACTACATCCTAATAATCTCCTTAATTCAAACCCTTTATCTGCTAGAACCCCTAATAACCCTTCTACATGATTCTTTTTGTTTGTTGTTGAATTCATACCATTCTCAGATTGTTGTTTGTTCCCAGAGCCCAACTCTTTTAAAACCCATATGTTCCCTGTTCATCATTTCTTTCCTTTATGCCTAAATTTGAAAATTTTATTCAAAATGCAAGATACATATGATATTCATCTTCAAGTTCTTTCCCCTTTTTCCTCCATAGCAAGCTCCTTGTCCCCCACCCTACCCCCAAGAAAAGTTAATATAGTTAATACATACTAGGAATTACTACAGTGTTGAGAGACTTAGCAACTATATAGTATGGCATATAGCCCTTTTATCTTAAAATTTTGCTAAATTTTATAAGGAATTTTTAACTTTCTCATTTTTAGAAGACTACCAACTTGATCTTTTCTTGATCCAGGAAAACCAAGACAAATATTTTTGTCAGGTTTTATTCACCATCAACAGAACATTGACTACAGAGCAAGAGAAAGTTTCAGGAAAATCATTTAATCTAGGCACAGACATTTTTGCTTCAAGAAAAATACCCACTATATGTGACCCACTATATGTGACACATACTTGGATTTCTGCCCATTGGCTCCACATAATTACTCAAAAAAGAAGGCTTATGAGTTTAATGCATCTTGTTTTAATACTAGAAATGAGAGAACAAATACTGGAGAGAAGTCTTTTGATAATAAAATTTGCAGAGTTTTAGTGATGTGGAGGAGCTTACTCAACATCAGATTTTTTCAGACTTTGCAGCAATCTTTTGAATATAATAAACATTGTCATGTTTTGCATGATCAGGCTGCCTTCATTTCATGCAACAGTGCCTACATTCAACATGATGAATCAGGCTTTGTCTCTTCAAGTATTCACATAGAGAAGAGTCACTCTAAATTTAATGAAGAAAGTGATAAAATTGGAAACAATTTCAATAGGGTTACTCAACTTCAGAGAATTGATATAGGAGAGAAAACTTTTGGTCAAAGACACATTTCAGAGAATATCAGAGAACTCACACAGGAGTACAACCCCATGAATGTGGGAGAAACTTCAGCTACAATTAGTCATTAATGTACAACAGCGAACTCACACAATAGAGATATCTTGTGATAATAAGACGTGTAAGGAAACTTTTAGTCCCAAGTCAGCCTTCAGTGTATACAGCAAAGTTCTCATGGAAGGGAAGAATGCTATAAATGTAATGAATGTCAAAAATCCTTCTCTAAGAGGTCATCCCTTGTTCTACATCAAAAAAGTCATACAGGTAAGAAAATTTATGAATGTAATGAATGTGGTATAGCTTTTTCCTGGAAATCATCCCTAGCTATACAACAAAGGACTCACACAGGAGAGAAACCCTATGAATGTAATGAATGTGGAAAAGCTTTTACATCCATGTCTCACCTCAGAGGGCACCAGAGAATTCACAAAAGGGAGAAACCCTATCAATGTAATGAATGTGGTAAAACTTTCAGGCAAAAGTCAAGCCTTGGAATACATCAGAGAACTCAACACAGGGGAGGGACCCTATAAATGTAATGAATGTGGAAAAGCTTTCACCTACATATCACACCTCAGAGGACATCAGAGAATACTCACAGGGGAAAAAAACCTCTGAATGTATTGAATGTGGGAAAATTTTCCTTCACAAGTCAGTCCTCATAGTATATCAGATGCATGTAGAGAAGAAATGCTATGAATGTAACTAATGCAGAAAAGCTTTTTTGTTTGCCAATTAACTCAAAATTAAACTTATGAGATAATTCAGGGGAATGCAGTGAATTACACTTTCAGCAATGAGTTTCACCTATGAAAATATCAGAAAACTCACAAAGGTGAGAAATCCTATAGAGGTGGTGATGTGGGAAAATCTTCAGAGGGTTGTCAGATGTAAAAAGCCATGGGGAGGAAAAATAACCTTTTCTTGTACTCTGTTGGGTTCAGTGGCTGGGAATCTGCAAATGGAAAGACATTATTACAAGAGAAAAAGTTTTATCTCATATTCATATGAAGAGTGTCACATAAATGAAGTGAAAACTCCAAAAAGGTGATCAGACCTAGAGGCTTATATACCATTTTAACAGAAGGGAAGTACATTTGCAGAGAAGTTGCCAGACAAACGAAAAGGGTTTTAGAGCTTCTACAGGTGATTAATTGTGAGAAGGTTAATATACAGGTAAATTAATGGAAGGTAAGTGTTATTTCATTAAGATTTGTTTATGCCAATATTAATTGATGCCAATGATAAGAGTTGTCTCTTATACAGGAGTGGGCTTGGAGAACACCTTAATAAGGGGAGATTTATGACCCACCTTTTGGCAGATAGGGTGGAGAGGTTTTTATGTGTCTAGTGCGTTTCACTTTTTTTCAGCTGATAGTAATCCTTTTGCCAAAGTGGCATAATTTGAAGTGGCATATTTTCATCCCTTTTATCAAACCTCATAAATGATGGATGTAGGGAAGAGTTTTGCCAGAAATCAAACCTCAGAGCATGTCAGAAGACTCACAGAGAATTAAACATGAATGTCATGAGTAAGGAAAGACTTTCATATAGACATCAAATCATGTAGACATCAGAGAACTTATACACATGAACAGCCCTGTAAATGTTATGGATCTTGGGATGCTTTCAACCAGAAATCACACTTTTGAGAACATAAGAGAACTCACCAGGGTGAAACCATAAAGATGATAAATGTAGGAAAACTTCAACTGCAAGTCAGAGCCAAGAAAAGATTGTAGAACTCAGGGAAGGGCAAAAATTTATTAAGCCGATAAACATGAAAGTTCCTTAGGAAGCTCCTCACTAAACATATGAAAACTGTCTTAGTCCATTCAAGCTGTTATAACAAAAATAACATAGACTGGTTTGCTTAAATAACAAACATTTATTTCTCAAAGTTCTGGAGCCAAAGTCCAAGATCAAGGCATTGGCAGATTTGGTATCTGGTAAGGATCTACTTCTTAGTTCATAGATGGCCATCGTCTTGCTGTAACCTCACATGTAGGAAGGGGCAAGGGAGCTCTTTGGGGCCTCTTTAATAAGGGCTCTGCCCTCTTGGCCTAATCACCTCCAAAGGGCCTCCACCTCCAAATCCCAGCACATTTGGCATTAGGTTTCAACATATGAATTTTGCAAGGACACAAACATTTAGTCTATAGCAAGAACTTACACTATAAGGAAACCCTTGAAATGTGTATAGACGATCTTTCAGCCACAAAGGATAGGTTTAATCCTTATTGGACATCAGAGAATTCTCTGAGGGAAAGAAGCATTGTGAAGGTAATGAATATAGGAAGTATTCTGTATGAACTGAACCATCAGCAAACTTCCTCTGTGGAGAAACACTGATAACGTAATGAAAATGTAAAAGCTCTCTGTCAAAGATCGAATCTCATTGAGTAGAGAATTCATACAATGAACAAAAAATCTACAATGTAATAACTGTGTGGTAACTTTAGCCAAAAGCCTCCCTTCTTAGTATAACAGAAAATGCCTAGAGCAGTAGAGACCTCAGTATATCAACCATTTGAAAGAAATCTTCTGAAGGTAATGGATTTGGGAAATCCTTCCAGAAGTCAACCTACAATATAATGTATATATAAATAATAAATGTTCCATGTACTGCATATTCACCAAGAACCGCTTCCTTTCGTCTTTAGGCCCACAATCTAAATTTCCCCACACTCTTTCATCCAAATGCAGTAATGTCACCAAATTCTAGGTAGCTGTCGGTAGTAAAACAAGTCCCATCAAGACATCTTTGTACTATGTATCTTCTGCTGTTTCTTGTCCCTACACTGATGTAAGAGTACCTCATGGAAGGAGTCAGGGTTCAAGAACTACTGCATGGAAGTAGTTCTGAGAGTCTGACTTTTGCAAGGAAGGAAAAAACTTCTCTGCCAAGCTGTTATAGGTTTGAGTGTACCTGACACTGACATATCTTAGACATCCCTCAGCTACCACAAACTATGAATATGACTTCTGTGAAGAGTGACAAGTTGGTATGTATCAGAAAAGCCCCAAGGGGGAATGCAGGAAAACATCCTGAGTGATCATTGACTATTAACCACAACCCTTCTTTATTATTAATCACATAAGTAACAGGAATTGTTTGATGTTTCCTTATGATTACATTTTGGTGATGTACCTTTTGAAGTAATACAAAAGAAGTATTGAAGATTTCTCGGTGCATCATACCAGGTGCACATACTGTTAATTAGTCCCATGAATAGTGATATTAAATTGGGTTAGTGTGGTATCTTACGTGTTTATTCACAAAACCATTTTATATTAATAAATATCTTGAAGAGATACATTAAGGCTGTACATATGTCATCTTAATTTTCAAGCTTTCACCTAATTTTAGCATATATTTCTGATCAATGCACAAATTAATTTTTACCATAGTTGCAAAAACATGCTTTTTTTTCCATTATTCTTCCTGTGCTTATAATGTATAAAATAGTTTTCCTTCCTCCAGGGTTTTAAATTTATGTTTGCATAGACTCAGACATTTTTTATGTATTAGGTTATAATCCTTGAAACTAGTGTTATTATTTTCATTTTGTTTGGTGGTCAAAGCCAGCAGAAGTTCATTCAGGTTGGCTCCTGTATCTTTTCATTATACATTTCTGGTATCTTTTTCCTTTTACCAAATCATTCTTTTACTTGTTCTGATCAGGATAATGGTTAATCTGCCTTTGTAATAGTTTGCATTATAGAGCAAGTTCTTTATTCATATTTTTTTGAAATTTTTAAGTTTTTGTTAAAATATTTAGAATATTATGCCTTAAATATTTATTTAAGGGGGCATAATATTCTGATTAGAATAGCATTTAATTTCCTCTCAGTCAGGTATCTACACTTAACCACTCAGTCAGGTAAAACCACTTAACCAAATGGCTTAGATTCATTCTTGGGAAACCCAGAGACACAGTCCTAGTAATACGGTACCTGGGCCTTTCCAGCTTAACTCTTTCCTGGCATATGTACAAAGGACACTCCCCAACACTACATCCATTAGAGAATGTTATCTGAGCCCTAAACATTAATACTTGTGTCTGCTCATTCCATTATGGATCTTTCTTACTTGTCTATAAATTATTCTTTCAACAAATGGTTTGGTAATCTGAGGACTCTGGAGAAATTAGATTTTCTGTATACCTTTATGCTCTTCATGCTACTACAAGCACATAACTAGCCCATTTTTACAGAAGGTCTTTGCACTGTTGTACACTTAGTGACTAGCATTTTCATCCTTTCAGTGCTCACCCCAGTTCACATTTTCTTTACCTGTCTGATTCGTTGACAGAAAGGCACTGGATTTCAGCTGGTCGCCTAACTTCACACTACTAAACTGAATAATTTTACTATTATAACTTTTGCCTGCTTAGCTAAGTGTCTAAGTCTACCATCACCCATCTCTGACTTGATAGCTGGATTGACAGGTAATCCAGATGTATAACCCACCTAGAAGGAAGGAATCCAAGGAGTGTTGCCAGGGTAAGTGGCTGCCTGCTTTTTATTTATTTATTTGTTTGTTTGTTTGTTTGTTTGTTTGTTTTCCTCAAGCTTAGGCTCCTTTGTGTTCTAGAGCCTGTCCTCCCATCTTTAGCACATAGTCTTCAGTGTCAGGAAATAAATGTTCTGAGCCCCCTCCAGCCCATTCTTAACCTGAATCTCACAAATGAGTTGCAGGGAGTTCATCAGCTGTCTGAGATATATTCACATATATGGTCTTTGCATATTGCTAACATGAGCATTTGTGGCTCGTTAGGTTTTCAAAATGGTGGTTACTATTTTATTGACTCAAAAATTTTAAGAACCACTACTCAGGGGACACCTCCAAGAAGCTCATGAATATGTTTCTGTTACATGTGCATGTTTTTAGGAAGAGAACGTGTGGCTTCCATCGAATTTTAAAATATTTAATAATAATTTTCGCTATAGTTCAAAAGTGACCTCCAGGAAGCTCATGACTATTGTGGTCAACCCTCAAGTCCCATTTCACAGCCACTCCAGTCTATGATACTACTCTCTTAGAGATCAGGAAAGTAGAGGGACAGGTTGGTTTTCTGGGTTGGCTCCTGAGTGCCACCTAGAGTCTTGTTCTCATGTACATACTCTGATTCCAGTTATTCCTCTCAGTGCCTTTAAGGGTAAGGCTGGAATGAAGTCTTCTAGAGACAGACCCAGAAGAGTCTACCAGCTCCTATCTTGTGGGTGGCCTTTCTTAGCACAGGATGATAGCTTCAGGGTACAGGATTTTTCACTCTCAGCTTATATGGATCTTGGTATAGCACCATTCTGTGTGGAGCTAAAAACAGTACAACTTTGAGAATGATCTGTGAGGTGAATTAGATACTGGTTAAATTTGGTTCCATGACCCAATTCCACTGTGGTGAGGGTTCCCCCACCCCAACAAACAATTCTTAGACACCCTGCAGGTGTCTGAGAATTCAGCTTGATTCTAACACTATCTGGAGATAACTTTAGATTTCACAGGTTAAGGGTTTAATCCAACAAGATTTTCACACACACCCCACCCCCCACTTCAGATGCCAGATACAAGTCTATGTTGGTTACCAGTGTTAGTGACTCACTGGCCAGAGATTGGAGGTTCCAACAACCCCTTCCAACTCAATGCCAATCACAAGTCCAGATTGTCCTCTGTCCTTCTGATTGACTGACTGTAAATCAGAGGTTTTCACAACACCCTCCTCGGGTTCAAATTAATTTGCTAGAACAGCTCACAAAACTAAGAGAAACATGTTACTTACTAAATTACTAGGTTATTGTAAAAGAGTACAATAATTCAAGAACAGCCAATGAGAGGCGCATAGGGCAAGGTATGTGGGAAGGGAATCAAAGCTTCCATACCATCTCTAGAACTGCCACTCTTCCCAATCTCCATGTATTCACCAACTGAGAGACTCTCCAACCCCATCCTCTTGAGTTTTTTGGAGGCCACATTATATCATCATGACTGACTAAATCATTGGCTATTGGCGATTGATTCAACCTCCAGCCTCTCTCCCCTCCCTAGAGGTTGGAGGTAGAACTGAAAATTCTGGCCCTGTAATCACATAGTTGACTCCATGGCAACAAGTCCCCATCACTAAGTGTTTTCTAAAAGTTATCTCAATAACATAACAAAAGATACCTCTTTCTACTCTGAACACTTAGGAAATTCCAAGAATTCTGTCAGGTTGTAGACAAACACCAAATGTATATGAGCAATATATTTTGGTCAAATGATCAAACATAAGACAATACTGCACTGGTATATATCTTTTAGTTAATAAGTTCAGTTGCATATAAAATTGCATTCTGGGTGTGCATGGATATTAGCATTCTGTATACATGTATTTTTATCTCATGTGTTTGTAGTATTTTTGAGAGCAGTTGTGTACATTGAGTGAATTCCTTAAGTCCTTTATCAATGGGACTTGTTTTAAAATGTGCAATGGTTTTTGTAGAAGGAAAAAAAAACATAAATATGTATATGAAACTTTACCTGTATGTGGTGAGCACCAGCGTGCCTCAGGATGCTTAAACAAGAACCATCGAAGCTCGTGTGTGTGTGTGTGTGTGTGTGTGTGTGTGTGTGTGTGTGTGTGAAGGATGCAGGTAGTGATGCTAAGAATCTGTTTACAAATAAATGTGGATCCTTGGCTAAGGTTGGGGGAATATATGCAGGTCAAAGCTCCATGAAGTTTAGTAGACATCACCCCCTATCTGGTTGAGAGCTAAACGGTGATTCATATGCAGTGCTGAGAGGCATATGCATTCTTGGTCACCTATTGTTGAGAAAACTTGATGAGTACCTTGAGCATTCAGTGCAAATCATGGCTTAGGAATATGGACTATATCTTAGAGCAAGGCTCAATAAATTATGGTCTGGGTCAAATCTAGCCCATTGCTTCTGTGGATATAACTTACATGTTGAGAATGATTTTTATATTCTTAAATGATTGAAAATAAAATGAAATTTTTTACATGTGAAAATAATATAATATTCAGAGGATTGTCTCTTAAAATAATTTGCTTACTTATTCATTTGCTTACTTATTATTTATGGCTGCTTTTGCAGTACAACAGCAGAGTGTAGTAGTTGCAACATAGCCACTTTCATTGTGGCCCTTGCATTGTTTCACAGTGCTGCTTATAGTGTTGCAAATTCCAATGATGCAATTATAACTTGACAGCATTTTGAGTTTCACTCTAAGTGTCATATTGCAGAACTTTAAAAATTACTAGCAATTATGTCAAAACAAGAAAAGTGGACTTTTAAAGTACAATGTAGTAAAGTGTGAACCTTGTTGAGTTTTCAACACTTTTAGAAGTGCAAATCATGACTATATAGATGTGTCAAAAATGTACTACATATGTATGCATTATCATACTAAGCCTGATCAAAATACTCTCACCTCACGAGCAAACAACTCCTAGAAAAATTAGAAAAATTCAAACAATAGCACAGAATGATTTCACAAAATAAAAAAATGTGTGGCTGCTAGCAAACCAAGTTCTCAAATGGCTCATTTGTTAGACAAGAAAGGAAAGCTATTTAGTAATGCTGAGCTAATTAAATTATGTTTGATTACAGCAGCTGAAGATCTAGTCCAGAAAAAAACCTTTAAGATTCTTATCTTTTGGCAAGAACACGTAAGAGTTGAGGACAGAGGGAGCAACACTGACAGTCAATTAAGACAGCACCGATGATTTAAGTGGTTTTCCTTGACTGATGATGAGCCAACAGTTCTGTTCTGTTACTTGTTATTGAGGGTGTCAGTGCTGCATTTGAAGTGACTGAAGAATTAACCTCTAAGAACAGTCTGTATGGAACAACTACAGTTGAGAATATTTTAAAAGAAGTTGTAAAAACACTTAGTATAACCTAAAGTAGAATCTACTAAGATGTGTTACAACTGATGATGGTAAAAATATATGTAGAGCAGAAAGAGGCATGTTTGGACAAATTTATAAACCTTGATATTTATTGTATTATTCATCAAGAGGAATATTGGTAAAAATATTTAAATCTGTTATGTGTAATTGAATGAATAGTGTGAACAGTAAAATTTCACTTGCTCTCATGGTCTTAACTATCATGAGATCTATGATTTTTTTAGAAATAAAAGCTAAGTATTTTGACTTCCCTACCACACAGTTGATCAATGGCTTAGTAGTGGTAATAGTATGGTGATATTTTTGAGTTTATAGCCAAGAGTGAAATGTTTCTGAATGAGGAAAAGCTGCCCTCGGCACTGTTAATGAACTCTGAATGCCTTTGGAAGTCAGTTTTTGTTAGAGATTTGATAATCTTTCTTGATTCAACTTAGACTTATGGGGCAAAACAGTACTTATATGTGAAACTTATACTGTGGTAAAATCATTTCAACAACTGTTTGAATCACAGGTAATATCAAGCAGCTCTACATACTCCTGTTTGGTTGAAAATTAAAACAAAAAGAATCTTTGTCCCACATTTTCCAAGCTCAAACTGCTGTTCTAACAGCATTTTTTTGGGGGGGGTGGGGGGACTTTGATGCAAGTGTAAAGGGAATTTCCTTCAAAATTTATTTAAATTATGCAGTTTGAGAAACTGCTATCTAATATTTAATTGGAAGTGATTATTCTGCAATGTAATGACATGTTTAGGCAAATGTCTGAAGAGTCAAACAATTCTGTCAGTACCTCCCTAGTACTATATAAGTTCAATTAGTCATATACCAACACTCAGTATTTGGCAGTATGCTTCTATGTGGAAAGACATTTTTAAAGATGAAATATGTAAAATCTCACTACAGAGCAGTATTAATGGGTGAACATTTGCAGCTGATTTTGATAATAGGCGAAGTAACTGAATCCCAATTCAATTAATTGTAGAATTCCATTCTTATTAGTAGACTCATATTACATAAACTTGTACTTATTATTAGACCTAAACTTAGAATTTTATGAGTAACAATTTTGTCTTGTTATTTTTTTCTTGTTAAAGACCTATGTAATAGTCTTTCTTTTGCTTCATTCTCCACAAAGCCTACAATTGCTGCCCTAATGAAAGGATCATGCTCTAGTGTTAAGTTCAAAACCATATTAGAGTACGACAAAAGAACAGTCGAAGCCTGACAGATCCAGAGGGATCCATTGGTAATTCAATTGCTTGCCAGACAAAACTCATTATTCTATAATGGAAGTCAACATATCCCAGTGTTGTGAGTTGAATAATGTCTCCTTGAAGTTTATGTCCACCTGGGACCTCAGAGTGTGACCTTAGAGGAAATAATATCTTTATAGGTATGATCAAGGATTGAGATGGGATTATACTAGATTAGATTGGACCCTAAATCCATTGAGAGTATCCTTACAAGAAGCAGACAAGGATACACCAGGACACAGAGAATATGATGTGAAGACAGGCAGAGATTAGAGTGATGTGTCTGCAGGCTGAGGAATATTGGGATCTGCCAGAAGCTAGGAAAAGAAAGGAGAGATCTTTCCATAGAGACTTCAGAGAGAGTATGGCCCTGCTGACACCTTGATTATTACATTTCTGTTTTAAGCCACTAAGTTTGTGGTAATTTGTTATGGCAGCCCTAGGAAGTTATTACTTCTAGAATCTCTACAACATATCATGTAAAATGTCCAGCATAAATCAGTAATTACCTGACATGTGAAGTAGAATAATGTGACCCAAAATCAAGAGAAAAAAAATGCCAACAGAAAAGGCCTAAAGTGACCCATATATAATTATAAGACATGGATTTTGTAGCTGCTGGTTTATTACGTTTAAATGTTTAAAAGAGAAAAAAAAACAGCTAGGGAAGGGGAAGTCTCAGCAGAGAAGTCAAATATAAAAAATGAACCAAAAGGGAATTCTAGAACTGAAAAACAGAGTATCTATAATGTAAAGAAATCACTGGGTGAGTTTGAATAATATATTTGAGATCATAAATGAAAGGGTTTGTGAACTTGAATAAAGATATATAGCAGTTATACTGAAAGTTAAATAGTTTTTTTAAAAAATTAAACAAGGACTCAAATCTTTTGGAAACAATCAACTGATCCAACCTATAATTGAGGGAGTGACAAAATATCTGCTGTGGCAGTCAAATATTTGAAGAAATCATGGCTGAATAAATCCAAAATTTGGTGAAAATATCACCTTTTTCATCCAAGAGTACAGTAAACCAAACCAATAAGAAAACCACATCTAGGTACACTCTCACAAGTAAAGATAAAGAGAAAATCTTAAGAGATCCCCAAAAGGCACATTTAGGGACAACAATATAAATGACAGCTGAACATAAACAAATGACATTTTGAAGTGCTGAAGGTGGAGAAGGGGCATCCATCAATCTAAAATGTTTATTTCATACAATAATTCAAAAGTGAGGGAAAAAAATCAGAGTTGAGCATTCATTGCCTGCAGACCTTGCAACAGAAACAAAGTGTTGTCTCACAAGGGCATTTGGCAATGTATGGAAACATTTGGTAAACCCAAGGAAGATGGCAGTCCCTGGAGTCTGGCCTGCGATACTGCTAAACATCCTCTACTACACAGGACAGCCCTTCACACCATCAGTGTAGGAATAGCTCTGGGACTGAAAACTGGTTTAAAGGAATTGTCTTAGAATGTGCAATGCTTCCATTGTTTATTTCCAGATATACGCTGCAACCGGCCAGCAGTTCCTAGCCATGGGCTGAGCTGCACAAAATTAGACCTCAATGTTATGTAAACACATTCAGTTAATTCTGTGAGGCCCTCAAGAGCTCTCTATATTATTGGATTTAAAAATGCTCCAATGCAAAAGAGAGTAATGGATAATCCTAAGAAATATGTGCAGTGCTCTTGGGATTTAAGATAAGCACAAGCTGAAAAGGAAATGGAGAGTCAAGTTCCTGGCATTGGTTCAAAATGTGTCTGGATTCTTCTAATCTGTGGCACCTAGGAAATTCATCTTTCCCAAGTTTCCCCCACGAGCTTTGCCATGTAGGGATCCCAGAGTTTTCATCTGCTGTTCACACAGATAGCATCTGGGACCAAAAGGAACCCACGGTGACTTCCTTTACCAACACTATGGCCCTCAGAGAAGACAGAGGGGCAAGTACTCCAGGTAACCTGTCCTTTCACCTGTGTCTCCCAGAGGGAGGAAATGTGAGCAAGCCTCCCTTGTCCATGCCATGGGATGGCCCTATCACTCCCTACTGGCCCTAGGGGAGGTGGGACTGGCGGATGTGGACTTGCACACCTGAGTGCATGCATTGAGTGCCTTAGCACAGGAGAGGGTTAGCCCTCTGTACCTTAGTGTGGGCTGTGGCCCCACTGAAGGTCCCAGGCTTGGGCTGAATCCAGCCTGGGGTAGTGGTGGTGGGGTAGGAGTGATGAGCAGGCATCCCAGGCAGCTAGTGTTGCATGGGGCTTTTGTGACCTGCATCCACATTGGGTGGGCTGTGGGACAAGGGTGGGCCAGCACTCATCCCTGCAGTGTGAAGCTGCTGCCTGGTCAGTCCTGCCTTGGTCTTGTCTTGGCCTGACTACAAATAGATAAGCTGATCCCTCAGCCTGAGGAGACCAGGATGGGGGAAGCTGTTTTTTTTCCTCACCAGCAGCATCGTTGTTAGACATTATGCTCTGGAAGTGGCCCAGATAGATACTCAGGAACCAAGCATCTCTGGAATAAGTTTTGCTGGGAGGATGTGTTTCACATGTGAATGCAGTTGGGCAGGGGTGGCAGGAGTGGTGGTGACCAAGGGGTGAATAGTGCAATGTGGCTGGGCCCTCTATCATTATCTACAGGAAGATCCTCTGAACACCACCGTCCAGAAATCCCCCAGAACTAGGCTGCAGTGACTGCTATTGTTCTTGAGACATGATGCTTTCCTCTTTTGGGGGGACAATTTATTAAATAATAGAGCATCATTATCCTTCAGGTTGAGCAGCCCTCACCGACCCTGCCACCTTACTCCACAGGCTTGGAGTCCAGGGAAGCGTTTATCTGGATCTAAATGTAGCCCTTGTTCCAAAATCAGGTGCCCTAAATATGGAACCTGAGTTTGAGCAAATTGCTGGTTTTTTTTTTTTTCTGCAGACTTTATATCCTTTTAAGTTTTAACAGGTGTATACTCTCTTCTTGTGAAGGGGATTAATAAGGGGGGCAAAGAAGAAACCATCTACTTATTGTAACAAGGCAGAGCCTTTGGAAAACTTGATGTCATCCAAATCAGCTTTTAAGGTTTGTGAAAAGTAAGAACTTTCATTAAAACTTTGGGGCATGACTGCCCAGTTGTATTGCTGTTCTTCCCAAGTGAAGGCAAAATAAAATTGCCCAGGGTTATCAACTGGAATATGGAAAAGAGCACTGCATCAATTGATTACAGTGAAAAACTTGCTTTCAGTAAGAATGGATGCTAGTTGCGTGGGGTTGGGAACAGGGTGCTGAGGGATAACAATATCTTTATTGCCTGGCTTAGACAAAAATTCCATCCTCAGCCATTGGTTTTCTCATAGCTAATATAGGGTGTTTCAGGGGCTAGTACAGGAGGTAATGAAGCCTTGAGTCTTACAATCTTTTATTATGGGCTTGATACCTTGGATGGCCTCTTTATTTATAGGATAATGGTTAATTTTGGGGAGAGGTTTTGAGGAATCTGAATCTTGATGCAGGGTGCTCTTTGGAGCCTGAAAATATCATTTGGAGATTTTGCCCCAAAAGAGGAGTGCTGCAGGAGGTGGCTGGGGACCCTTGTTAAAAGGAAAGCCACATGGGCAGCCATGCTATGGCAGGGCAATGCTAGGCAAGGTATTTTAATGTGATGCCACAGGGTTGTATGTCCCAACACAGCGGACTGATCACAAATGGGAAATTGTGCTATGGTCACCATTGCTTCACAGGACAAAACACAAGCAAAGCACAAGGAGTTCTTTAATCATAAAGTATGAGCAGAGGCGAGAACTAAGGGCTGGATACTGACTACAGGTGCTGAGAAGTCCCTGTGAATTCCATTTGGGAGTCTGTGAAAGCCCTTAGGAGAATGAGTAATTTTAATCAGTGAAAATGAGTTAAATCAGTGAATGAATTAGAGAGGGTACAAAATGCCATCCTATTCCTTGGCTCAGAAATTCTGAAGCTGCTTTGACACACACACATTTCTATATATTATGTAAACTAAAGGGAAGAGAGGAATAGTGAGAAAATTGCCCAGTTGATTCTGTTCTCCCCTCGTGTTTCTTCAAATAAAAACATACACATGTGGGCCTAAGAGTGTTCATTGACGAGTAATTGGGATTCTCCTTTGAATTGTTTGCAAAATCCATTTATAAACTATTGACCTAAAAGTAAAAGATCAAAGTGAGAGGCAATAAGCATTTATGGCCTGTATTTAATCACTTGCCTTGTGCCTGTAGTTTACCTAGTTCCGTCTCTATTTCACCAGATGTTTTATCCAAGTATAACAAGAGGTATTAACAACAGAACAAACCCTATCTTGTTCAGCTAGATGATCGAAAGTAATTCTGTTGTGTAATTTAACTCATGCAAGGGAACTTATAGCTTTTTCCTGGTTGGCTATAACTTTGGAGGTAGCTCTTCTAAGGTGATTGATAAGTTTCTAATCACGTATTTATTTATTGTAATACCTGCCCAAGGAAAAAGTATCCTTTCAGATCTGGTACCATTGCCAGGCATTGACTATGTGTGCAACCAATTGCATATTTTGACCTGTGAAGTAGGTTTAAAGATGATGCCCAATGTTGGGTTATATTTCCAGGCAGAAATTAAGGGAGAATAGGAAACAATAACTCTTATGGTAAGTGTTTGACCTCTCATATGATTTGTGAGATAGAAAGAAACTAAACTAAGGTAAAAGGGAAAAATGGTCTAGTTTTTGCAGGCCTGGTCTGGGATCTTGGGTTACCGGTCCATAATCGATGTCATCTGTTCACTTTCTAGTAACTTTAAATTTCAAATCCTTGTTGCTTGAACAGTCTAGTTAGGTGCAAGAGCTTTCTTTAAATGGGAAACATGAATCCAAGTATCAGCACCATAAAACTAGACCACACACAGATTAGTTAAGAGTACTTGATATGGTCCTTTTCATCTTGGTTATACAAGAGTCTTTTTGAAGGTATTTTTTCCACTATACATAAACACCTGTAAATTTTGTTGGTTAATTTCTTTGTCTTCTTTAATTAATCAGATACCAAAGCAGATAAATCTAAACGCATAGGTTGACCAGGTAAGGCTCTTGGGAACACTGTAAAAAAAGATACCAGGCTGATTTTTCCTGAGAAGGCTTCCATAAGTCAATTCTTGCTTCTTAAACCTGTCTGATTATATTTGGGAAAGCTGTCTTTCTCAAACATGACATTCTAGACAAAGCCTTGGGAATAAAATCAATATTTCTAGTTATCTTGTTCTAAGGAAAACAGATTCTTATTTGAACTTACATTTTTAGGTGAGGCAACCCTTGGGTGACCTCACAGATTGCAGGGACCTTGTCAGCTTACAATCCCTTATTTTTTATGCCTACAGCACCTGGTCCTCCTAGGTGGTCTCCCATCCAAGTACTAACCAGGCCCGACCCTGCTTAGTTTCCAAGATCAGACGGGATCAGGCTTGTTCAGTGTAGCATGGCCATAGACTCATTAAGAACTTCTAAATTCTGTAGGGATCAGGGAGGGAGAAAAGGTGAGTGTTTTGCAGGTTTGCTTACAAAGCTGTACCTCGCCAAATTGCTGTGGGTCTTAAACAAACTTTTTTTCTTATATATAGAAAATAAAATTTCTTAAATATAGAAAACAAAAACAATATTTTAAATAAAAAGTCAAAAATTATAATCATCTGTTTTTTCAGTCCCATGTTATTAATTCTTGTTCTCAATCTTTTTGTCAGTAGTTTTATGAATCCTGTTTTATCATAGTTCTGCAAATATCCACCAAGTTTATTAGTAGTAGCTAAATTTATGAAAACCTATATTTTAAGTCAACGTTAGAGTCTTCTTCATGAATCTCTCAGGAAATATCTTTGCACATTTTTGTAAAAGCATCAGACTAAAACAATAACTGTTTATAAAAGACAAAAAGACTTAAAATGATAATGCTTAAAGAATTGAGAGTTCATATATGCACACTTATAAATGATGCAATTGACTTAGTTGTCCATTACAATCTTAGCTTGACCACACATAAAATTTCTTTCTCAAGTTTCCTTTTCCACAACTTTCTACAACTTCCATAAACCTTATGAAACCATCATAATCTTTTCAGCTATTGTCCCATATTTTTCTTTTTCTTTTAAAAGAGTCATTTTACTTTAAGGATAAAATTACTATTTTCCCTTTACCAAAAAAGCACATATTCTTTATATCTTTATCCAAAAAACACATTCTATTTCCCTTTCCTCCAACAAAAGTGCATCTTTTAAAATATTTTTTATTATTCTAATCCCTGAGATACAACACTATTGAAATTGGGCCATTTAATAATGCTACAATGGCTTCTAAGTGTTTAAGTGAAAGGAATAGTTGCATATCTCTCCCTTTAAGCCCAAAGCTACAAATGCTTAAGCATGTCAAAAGCCAAGACAAGTCAAAAGCTAGGTCCCTTACACCAAATAGCCAAGCTGTGAATGCAAAGAAAAAGTTCTTGAAGGAAATTAAAAGTGTTACTCCAGTGAACACATAACTGATATGGATAAAATTTAAATGGTCTGGATGAGAGTTCAAATCAACCACAACATTCCCTTAAGCCAAAGCTTAATCCAGAGCAAGGTCCTAACTATTTTCTATGAAGGATGAGAGAGGTGAGGAAGAAAAGTTTGAAGCTGGCAGAGGTTGGTTTATGAGGTTTAATGAAAAAATTTGTCTCCATAAAATAAAAGTGCAAGGTGAAGCAGGAAGTGTTAATGAAGAAGCTACAGCAAGTTATCCAGAAAATCTAGCTAAGATAATTAATGAAGGTGGCTGTATTAAACAACAGATTTTCAATGTAGATGAAACAATCTTGTATTGGAAGAAGATTCCATCTAGGATTTTCATAATCAGAGAGGAGAAGTAAATGCCTGGCTTAAATGCTTCCAAGGACAGGCTCACTCTTTTGTTAGGAGCTAATGCAGCTGGTGGCATTGAGATGAAGCCAATGCTCCATCTCAATTCTGAAAATCCTAAAGCCCTTAAGAATTATGCTACATACTCTTCCGGCACTCTATAATGGAACAACAGTTTGGATGACAGCACATCTGTTTACAACATATGAGACCTACTGCTCAGAAAAGATTCCTTTAAAAATATTGCTCAAGTACAATGCACCTGGTCACCTGAGAGCTCTGATGGAGATGTACAATGAGATTAAGGTGGTTTTCATGCCTGCTAACATATCACCCATTCTGCAGCCATGGACTAAGGAGTAATTTTAACTTTCATGTCTTATTATTTAGGATATATTTTTCATAAATTTATAGCTGCCATAGACAGTGATTCTTTTGATGGATCTGGGCAAAGTAAATTGAAAACCTTCTGGAAAAGATTTACCATTCTAGATGCCATTAAGAACATTCATGATTCATGGGTATGGGTCAAAATATCAGCATTAATAGGAATTTGGAAGTTGATTCCAACCCTCATGGATGACTGAGGGGTTTAAGACGACACCAGAGGAAGTAACTGCAGATGTGGTGCAACTAGCAAAAGAACTAGAATTAGAAGTGGAGCCTGAATATGTTACTGAATTGCTGCAATCTCATAAAATTTTAATGGATGAGGAGTTGCTTTTTGTGGATGAGCAGAGAAAGTGATTTCTTGAGATGGAATTTACTCCAGGTGAAGATGCTATAAAGATTGTTGAAATGACAACAAAAGATTTAGAATGTGACATAAATTTGGTTGATAAAGTAGTGGCAAGGTTTGAGGAGACTGACTCCAATTTTAAAAAAGGCTTGCTTAGGTAAAATGTTATCAAACAGCAACACAAAGAAATCATCCATGAAGGAAGAGTCAATAAATGCAGAAGGTTTATCATCTTATTTTAAGAAATTTTCAGACACACCGTCCTTCAGTAACCACCATCTTTATTGGTCAGTAGCCATTGACATAGAGGCAGGACCCTCCACCAGCAAAAATGTTAAAACTCGCTGAAGGTTTGGATAATGGTTAGCATCTTCTAGCAATAAAGTATTAAAAATTTTTTTGACATAATGCTATTGTACACTTAATAGACTACAGTTTAGTGTAAATGTAACTTTTATATACACGGGGAACCCAAAAATTTGTGATGCACTTTATTGCAATATTTGCTTTATTGCAGAGGTTTGGAACCAAACCTGCAATATTTCCAACATATGCCTGTACTCATTTTAGATGTATAACATAATGATTCGATATATGTGGATATTGTGAAATCACCACAATAAGTCTAATTAACATTCATTACTGCACAGTTATAATTTTATTCATTTGCTGAGAATTTTTAAGATCTCTCTTAGCAACTTTCAAATATACAATACAGTATTAACTATAGACTAAACAATTTTTGTGCTTATTTTTAAATTTATTTTTAAATTTTTATCTTTTAACCCCCTTCACCTATTTCTCCCATCCCTACCTCTGGCAACCACCAATTTGTTCTCTGTAACTATGAGCTTAGTATTTATGTAAGTATGTATGTATTTATTCGTTTTTAGATCCTCATATAAGAAAGATCATATGGTTTTGTCTTTCTATGTCTGACATTTTAGTTAGCATGATATCCTCTAGGTTCACCCATATTGTCACAAATGGCAAGATTTTATTTTTATTGGTGAATAACATTTCATTATATATATATTTCATTATATATATTTCATTATATAACATATACATATTATATACACATTACAATTTTTATAATCCATTCCCCAATTAATGGACATTTAGGTTGTTTCCATATCTTGGCTATTGTAAATAATGTTGCAGTAATCATGAGGATGCAGATATCTTTTCGAATTAGTGTTTTCATGTTCTTTGGAAAAATGCCGAGAAGTAGAATTGCTGGGTCATATGGTAATCCTATTTTTATTTTGTGGGGAACCTCCATAGTGTTTTCCATAGTGCTGCATCAATTTATATTCCTACCGAGAGGACACAGGATTTTCTTTTATCCACATCTTTGCTAATACTTATTTTTTTCTTTTTGATGATAGTCATTTTTAAAGGTGTGACGTGATATAACATTGTGCTTTGATTTGCATTTCCCTGATAATTGATCATTTTTTCATGTACCTGTTGGCCATCTTATATTATCTTTTAACATATGTCTATTTAGATTTTTTCCCATTTTTAATCGTTTTTTCTTTTTGCTATTGTGTGAGATATTTATATATTTAGGATATTATCCCCTTATCAGATAAATGATTTGCAAATATTTTCCCCCGTTTCATAGGTAGCCTTTTCATTTTGTTGATGATTTCATTTGCTGGGCAGAAACTTTTTAGGTTGATGTAGTTCCACTTTTTTTTTTTTTCTTTTGCTGCTTTTGCTGTTGGTATCAGATTTTAAAAATTATCATAAAGACCTGGTCAAGGAGCTGCCTGTGTTTTCTTCTAGGAATTCTATGGTTTCAGGTTTTATGTGTAGTATTTAGTCCATTTGAGTGAATTTTTATTTAAGGTATAAGATAGTGGTCAGATTCATTTTTTTTTCTTGTGGCTGTCCAGTTTTCCCAACACCATTATTGAAGAGACTATTCTTTCCTCATTGTGTATTCTTGGCTCCTTTTTTATAAATTGACAATGTATGCATGGGTTTATTTTTGGGATCTCTACTCAGTTTCATTGATCTATATGTTTATTTTTACTCTTATACTATACTTTAAAAATTAGTATAGTTTTGTAATATACTTTTAAGTCAAGGACTATGATGCTTACAGATTTGTTCTTTCTCAAGACTGCTTTGGCTATTCCGGTCTTCTGTGGTTCCATACAAATTTAGGATTGTTTGTTCTATTTCTGTGAACAGTGCCATTGGAATGTTGATAGGGATTACACTGAAATCTGTAGATGACTTTGGGTAGTATGGATATTTTAATAATATTATTACAACCCATGAGCACATAATATCTTTCTACTTATTTGCATCTTCATTTTTTATTAATGTCTTGTAGTTTTCAATATATAGATCTTTTACCTTATTGGTTAAATTTATTTCTAGATATTTTATTCTTTTCAATGCAATTATTGAGATAGTTTTCTTAATTTCTGACAGTTTATTATTAGTTTATAGAAACACAGCAGACTGTTGTGTTGCCTTTTTATCCCACAACTTTACTGAGTTTATTAGTTCTGTTAAAAGAGACAACAGGTAAAAAATGGAGTCATTTATGCTAAACCCCATATAACCAACCTGAGACTTAATACCTAAGTTAATCACACTTTCAGACTCTCCCAGGAATGGAATCTTAAACTAGTCAGTCTGGAATTGTCTGGTGAGCACTAGTGAAGTAATCTGTCTGATAGATCCCTGTTGCCCCTAAAGGAAAGTGACCTTGCTACCTACCACTAATCCACTTTTTGCTTGTACGACTTCCTTGTTCTTTTCCCTTCTGCTTATAAAAGTCTTCCATTTTGTTCAACTCCTCAAACTTGCTTTGTATTTGCTAAATGGAATGCCGCTCAATTCATGCATCATTGAATTAAACCAGTAAGATATTTAAAATTGACTCAAATTTGTTTTTAACAATTCTAACAGATGTTGTTGGAGTCTTTAGGGTTTTTTAAAATACATATCATGTCATCTACAAGTAGTGACAGTTTTACTTTCTTCTTTTCAATTTTGGGTAACTTTTTATTAAATTTTCTTACTTAATTTCTCTAGCGAAAACTTCTAATACTATGTTGAATAAAAGTGGTGAGAATGGGAATCCCTGTCTTTTTCCTGATCTTAGAAGAAAAACTTTCAGCTTTTCACCATTGTGTATAGTATTAGCTATTGGTTTGTCATATTTGGCCTTAATTGTGTTGAGGGTATAGTCCTTTTAGACCCTCTTTGTTGGTTTTTATCATAAATGGATGCTGAGTTTTGTCAAATGCTTTTCTTTATCTATTGAGATGATTACATGATATTATCCCTTATTTTGTTAATGTGGTGTACCATGTGGCTTCATTTGAGGACTGTTGAGACATCTTTGTATCCCTGGAATAAATCCCATTTGATCATGGTTTATGATCCTTTAAATGTATTGTTAAATTTTGTTTGCAAATATTTTGTTGAGGATTTTTGCATTTATGCTTATCAAGGATATTGGCCTATATTTCTTTTGTAGTATCCTTGTATGGTTTTGATATCAGGGTAATCCTGACCTCATTAAGTTGGGAAGAGTTCTTTCCTCTTCTATTTTTTGGAAGAGTTTTAACAAGTGTTGGCATGAATTCTTTGAATATTTGGTACTATTTATCAGTGAAGCTTTCTGGTCCTGGACTTAAGTGTCTTGTGACAGTTTTCAATTGCTGATTTAACCTTCTTACTATTAATCATTCTTTTCGGATTTTTTTATTTTATCACAATTCAGTCTTGGTAGATGTATATTTCTAGGTATTTATCCATTTCTTCTAGATTTGTTGGTATATAATTGTTCATAACAGTTTCATGATCTTTTGCATTTCTGTGGTATCAGTTCTAACATCTTTTACATTACCGATTTTGAGTCCTCTTTTAATTTCTTGGTGAGTCTACTAAAGTCTTGCCAATTTTGTTTATCTTGTCAATTTTATCACGTTTAGATTCATGTATCCACCAGCACAATAAAGATATAGCACTCTTCTATCAGGTCTCCATCTCTATAGTTTTGTCATTTCATATAAATAGAATCATAATATATAACTTCCAGACTGGCCTCTTTCAACATAATGCCCTTGAGATTTATCAAAGCTGTTGTATATATCAATAGTTATTTTTTATTGCTGTACAATATTCATAATACATAATGTGGATGTACCACAGTTTGTTTATACATTAACCCATTGAAAGACTTTTGAATTTCCAGTTTTTAGTTAAACAATTAAATCTGTTACAACAAAAAACCCTGAACAAAATGTACAAGCATTTGTGTGAACATGTTTGTTTTTCTAAGATAAAGCCTAGGAGTGAGATTATTGTTGTATGGTAACTGTATGTTTAATTTTGGAAAAAACTGCAAAAATATTTTCCAAGTGGCTATACCTTTTTTTATTCCCATCACCAACAGATCTAATAATTCTGTGCCCTATTAGTGCTTGTTATTGTAAGTATTTTAAAGGTTAGCCATTCTAATAGGTACCTCATTTTGGTTTTAATATGCAGCTTCATAATTTCAAACTGTTTTGAATACCTTTTCATTTGTTCATGTGCCAGTATATTCTGTGCCTGGATTTTAATGTATGGAGATGACAAAGTGATGACATGGAATCATCAATGACATTGAAAGAAAAGTTTAATAATATTACCTACAGTTCCCCTAACAATGAGAAGCACAGCATACCACAGAGGACCATGGGAAGAATACCATATTTTGTAAAGTCAAGGGGAAAGTCAAAGCCAGAGCCTTTATTGGGGTTTCCAAAGGAAAGCTAGTCAGAGTAAACTGTTTAATATTGTCTAATTGGAATAATTCTGGTGGTCTTTAAACTAGAGAGGTGATCTCAAGTTGTTTAGTACCCAGCTCTGGAATTATTAAGGCTGAGGTATACCACGTCCTTGTGTACTGACCAGCTAGAGGAGTTATAGCTCTGGATTGTTTGCATATCCAATGCATGCTGTCAGCTGAGTATTTGCCAGTTTTTAAGAATTGACTATCCCTGGGAAGGGCAGTTTTTCCCCAGAAAAAGGGTCATTTAAGATGTCAAAATATAATATACAGAAAATTAAAAAATCATACACTATACATTGGCATATTCTCATTGGTAAATTTTTTCTTTATGCCTTTTGTCCATTTTGTAGTTGGATTGTTTTCTTGTTTAAAGAATTCTTTATATAGTGGGGATACAAGTCCTCTGTCAGATATATGGTTTGCAAAAATTCTCTCTGTAGTTTGTATTTTAATCCTCTTGCCATTGTCTTTTAGAGAGTAAATATTTTATTTTGATATTTAATTTTTTCTTCTATGGATCATGAGTATGTTGATGACTAAGAACTTTCTGTATAATTAGTTCTGGAAGAATATTTCCCATGGTTTCTTCTAAAGTTTTATAGTTTTACATTTAAAAAAAATTTATTTAAATTAGTTTCAATACATTGGTTAGAAATCTATATAGTTCATAAAATGATCCCCCCAATTGCTCCTTCCCTCCACTGACCCTCCACCTAGCCCTCATATTAATGATAACTACATTCCCTATGCTGTGCTCTCCATTCCCGTGACCAACTATCAACTACTAATTTGTACTTCTTTAACTCTTTTCACCCCATTCTCCTAGCCCCTCACCGCTCCCCCCCGCCATCCATCACCAAATTGTCTACTATATTGATGAGCCTGTTTTTGACCAGTTTGGTCTTTTTGTTCCTTAGATTCCACATATAAGTAATATCATATGGTATTTATCTTTCTCTGTCTGACTTATTTCACTCAGCATAATACCTCTAGGTCCATCAATGTCATTGCAAATAGTAGGATTTCATGTTTTTAATGGACAAGTAATATTCCTTTGCATATACGAACCATAATTTCTTTATCCAATCGTCTGTTGATGGGCATTTAGGTTGCTTCCATATCTTGGTTATTGTAAATTGTGCTGCCATGAATATTGGGGTGCATAGATCCTCATGAATTGTTGTTTTGGTTTTCTTTGGATAAATACCCAGAAGTACAATTGCTAGGTCAAAAGGTATATCCATTTTTAATGTTTTGAGAAATCTCCATACTGTTTTCCATAACGGCTGTACCAAATTGCAATCCCACCAACAATGTATGAGGGTTCCCATTTTTCTGCATCCTCACCAACACTTGTATTTTGATTTATTGATGATAGCCATTCTGACAGGTGAGGCAATCTCATCGTGGTTTTAATTTGCATTTCTCTGATGATTAGTGACCTTGAGCATCTTTTCATATCTATTAACCATCTGTATTTCCTCTTTGGAGAAATATCTGTTCAGGTCTTCTGCCCATTTTTAATTGGATTGTTTTTTGTTGTTGTTGTTGAGTTGTATAAGTTCTTTATATATTTTGGATATTAACCCCTTATAAGATGTATCATTAGCGAATATCTTCTCCCAGTCGGGATTGTCCTTTTGTTTTGTTGATGGTTTCCTTTGCTGTACAAAAACTTTTTAATTTGATGTAGTCCCATTTGTTTATTTTTTCTTTTGCTCCCCAGGAGACATATTCAAAAAGAAATTCTTGTTAATATTATCAGGGAGTTTACTGTCTATGTTTTCTAGAAGTTTTATGGTTTTGGTTCTTACAATTAAGTCTTTAATCCATTTTGAATCTATTCTTATACATGGTATAAGAAAGTGGTCCAGCTTTTTTTTACATGTATCTGTCCAATTTTCCGAACACCATTTATTGAAGAGACTCTCTTTACCCCATTGTATATTCTTACCTCCTTTGTCACATATTGAGTATATAGGTACTATAGTATATAGGATTTATTTTTGGGCTTTTCTGTTCCATTGATCAATGTATCTGTTTTTATGCCAGTGCCATGATGATTTGATTACTATAGCCTTGTAGTAGAGTTTGATATCAGGTAGTGTGAAACCTCCAACTTCGTTCTTCTTTCTCAAGATAGCTGTAGCTATTTTGTGTGTGTGTGGCTCCATATAAATTTTAGGATTATCTGTTCTAGTTCTCTGAAAAATGTCATTGATATTTTAATAAAGATTGTATTGAATCTATAAATTGCTTTGGGCAATTTGGCCATTTCAACGATGTTGATTATTCCTACCCATGAACACGGTATATGCTTCCATTTATTTGTATCTTCTTCAGTTTCTTTTTTCAATGACATAATTTTCTGAAAACAGGTCTTTTACCTTCTTGCTTAATTTGATTCCTAGGTAAATTTTACATTTTATATAGAAATCTATACTTCATTTTGAATTCAACTTTACATAAAGATTTTTTGTTTTCGATACGTATTTGTGTATGCATATAGATATGTAATTGATTTTTTTGTGTTGATCTCATAACCTGCAACCTTGAATTAATTTAAAGAAACATTTTGATTTTTAAATATTCCTTGGGATTTTGTGCATGCAGAGACAATTATGTCATTTGTAAATAGGTATAGATTTTTTTTCTTTTCCAACCTATGTGTCATTTTTTCTCTAACTCATTGTGCTGGCTAGAATTCTATGTTGAATAAAAATGATGAAAGTGGACATCTTTGCTTTGGTCCTAATTTTAATTTGAAGGCACTCAGTCTTTCATGATTAAGTACAATGTTAGCTCTTTGTTTTCAATACATGATTTTTATCAAGTTGGTGACATTCTCCTTCATTCCTAGTTTACTGAGAGTTCTTTTAAAATTTTAAAATGGCATCGAAATTTGTCAAATGCTTATTCTGCATTGATATGATTTCATTTTTTTAGCTTCTTAATTTGAATTATTTTTTAAGTGTTGAACGAGCCTGGCATTTATGGAATTAACTCCATATATGTATATGTCTGTGTATGTGCGTGTGGGCGCGTGCGTGTGGGCGCGCGCGAGCACACACACACAAAGAACTGTTAACAAAGTCAGGTCAAGTAGTTTCTTAGTTCATTAATTATGTCTCAAGTCAGTCAGCAGGTAGTTAGGCTAATTATATAGTTCTGTGAGTTGGACAGTCTGTTGCTTATAATATTGGAAGATCACTAAAATAGCCAGTTGGCCAGTCTAATGATATTTGGAAATTATACAGTCTCCAATAAGAAAACAAATTGTTTCTCCCCCATCATAATGTGAAACTTCCCTTATAGGAGGCCAGAATATATTATTTCTGCAGGGCTTCCAGGGAGACCTATGAGAAAAAACAAAGGCATTATATATTTGGCAAGAAAAGAGAAAGATGGAAAGATGAAGGCAGGTCAGGACAGGTGTTATGCCCCTTCTTTTGGGATCAGATATCTCTCTCAGGAAATAGATTCTTGAACCATGGGGGTGGGGGGAAGTGGGAGGGAACAACAACAACAAAACAAAAATTCTCCTTGGAGTTGCCAGGATGATTAATTGGAAGTAAAAATGAGTGTAACTACTAGTACAGTGGATTAAAGGGATGATCCCAAGAACCAATTCCTTTGCTTTCCTCTTTGGTTGGTATTGAAAATCTAATTTGAAAAACTGTTTGAATCGGTGCTTACAAAAAAGCTTGAGCTCTAATAAAAATGATAGCTATGTAGACATAATTTTGAATTGGAAAAGTTTATTGAAAAATAAATTGACAAAAATCTAAAGAACAGTAGTGTACACATCTAAATATTAAGAACAAGTTTCTTATATTAAGAAAATATCCAAAACAGAAGTCTTTAGTGAGAGCTTATAGCAATATTTTTTTCATAAATGATAATCTCAAAAGAGAATTTGCAGCATCAAAAGGAAAAAAAAAACGTTCACATTTCACTTTGATAATTCTATCTTCAGGGAACAGTTCTGAATGCCCGGTATGTAGAGGGACCGTTTCATATTTTTGGGATACATGAACAAAACAGATTTAAAAAATCCCTGCCCTCACTGACTTATTAGCTTGAAGATCCTTAATATGCAGGAAGGCAGAAAACTGACTACTCCAGAATTTCTAGATGAGGCACCTGTCTATTAAAAGTTCATGACTGGAAAGATGAAGCAAGCAAGGAGAAGGGTACAGTCACGACTACAGCACAGACCAGAGTCTATAGTTGATAGTGTATTACATGGCTAGGTGCCTTGTGGGCCTACTTCAGCAAGGGGACAGCAGGCAAAGCCTGAGTGACATCATGGAACTTAGTCACCAGACCTCCTAATGAATGACTCAGGCCACTGGGTGAATCAGTTCTATCCTGGTAGATAGATGATCCTAAACTTAATAGCAAATCCAATCATAACCCTAAAAAAATGTATATAAAAAAGGGTGTGAGGGAGATAATTTTAAATATCTTAAGAATCTGAAAAAAATTCTTAAGAATGACTTTATGTTACTGTCATAAAAACTGAGTAAACAGTAATCTCTTGATTTTCAGGAATAGAACACTAACTGGATGTTATCTTCTTATTGCAGATGCATCTTTTTCGCAAGGCTGCTGACAGCTCTGGTCTGTGATGTTGTTACCTTTCCACCATTCTCGGAGGTATTCTTTTCCAAAGAGGCTATCAGGCCAGAAAGATGGGGTATTTTGGCTCATATAAGGCGTATGCCAACCCTGATCACAAAAGGAGGATCTGTTACTAATATAACAGAATGTAGGGAATGGGTCATGGGCAGCTATATGCAATATCTCCACAAATGACAATTTAGCATATTTAAAATCAGTAGGAAAGGGGTGATCAAATGGTATATTGAGCATTGGCTATTAATCCAAAAGAAAAAAATTAGACTCATATCAAATTACTTCAAATGAAACACTGACTATATAGAGACCTTTACTTTGTATCCAGTGTATAACGGCGAATGTTTTGTTATGTCAGCATGATAATTGATCCAGGTAACAATGATGGCAATAAGGGTAGTGAAGGCTTGATCAGCACTTTGATTCCAGTCAGGTTTGTCAGAGAATAGTTTCTTACTTTGGACATCTAGTTAACCCAGATGTTGTGCTCAGCAGCTGACTTTACCCAGTTTGCAGCACCAAAGAGGGGTGCTTTTGTCATTTTGTATTATAACTGGCATGTCAATAAAGTAAGGGCCCAAGAGTACATAAAAACACACCAAGTTTCATCAACGAGAATATTGGCTAGGGTTGAGAACACATTATTTTAGAGTATGCATAATTGATCTGAGGTTGAATAGTATCAAGTGGTTTCAACTAGCTCAACCATCAGGGAAAGCAGGCCCAGATAGAGTAACCTCTATGAATTTAGAGCTCTAATGAGCTTTGCTTCAGGAAACAAAGTAGGGGATAAATTTCCTAAGGAACAGCTGCTACCATTTCATGTATGACTGAGATGCTGCCGGGACTAGGACAGTTGTATTCTTGAAAACATGTTCCATTTCACACAAGTACTAAGCCCTTTCCATTTTGTTACTAAGTCTAAGATGACACACCCAAAATCAAGTCAGAGGCCTCAGTGAGTCAGGTGTCTAGTGTTAAAGAGCTTAAGAGTAAGCTAATAGCTGCTTTACAAAAGGGGTAAACTTGGTTACCTTGTTAGAGCATAACCTCAAACTACTCCTCCCAAAGGTACTTCCGTTTACCAGAAGTTCCAATATGAACAAAATCAGTCATAGAGACTTGAAGCCCAAAATGGTCATTAAGGGTTGTGGGGCCTCACGGGTAATTCTGTAACTCTGCCTGACAGGGAGATTTCTGTCTTTTGGGAAGTTGGAATATAGCATATAGCATATTAACTTCCAGATGTAGGAGTAACCACAGTACATTGCACTGGTGCAAAGGGACCCATTTGTTTATAAGGTCACATTCATTTCCCTTCCCTACTGTAAACCTTGCCCTGTTATTTAGATAATGACATTATCAAAATCTAGGTACCCCCTACCTCCATGGGATCTGATAAGATGTTGACTTCGGTATCTGTATCCTACAGAACCATAAAAGCTTGAGTTCTTCCCTTCCCTCAAAGTACCTCAGAATATTTGGGTATGTGCCAAAGGGTTTGGGTCCCTTTAAAGCAGCTAGGTTGGGATATATGGAGTTGCCAGGATATGTAGGGAGAGTGGTTTCATAATGTTAAGCAAGCATCATTTACTTTAGTTGCATGACGGTTGCTCACCATTCATCCAAAAAAACTTTTTCAGTTCATCTAAAGCCCTGTATCAGGTGATACCATCTACTTCGTCATAAAAGAATGTCTTTTGTAGGAATTTTCTGATGAGCTTTGAGGGACTCCTTGACATATCAACCCTTGAATAAGGTTTGCATCTTCTGGCTGTTGTAAATTTGGCTTATATAGTACTATTTCTGTCTCCCTAGCAGAGGGATGGTTAAATTATGTGCAGAAATAGACCCAAACATATAACACCTCAACAGAATACAAGCTTAATTCTTGCTCACAAAATATCCAAATGATAAAGATATGGAAGATAATAGTGTTTCACATATTTCAGGCACCCTGGCTTTTATCTTGTGCTGTACCATGTTAAAGCATGGTACCCAAGGTTGTCTGGAACTCATCTCCATTTTACCCTGACAGAAGCCTGGTAGTTTATCAGGAAAGTCTTTTGTCAGAACTGGATGCGGCATATAACATAAGCACCCATATTCTCCTAGCCAGTCACAAAGGCCCACTTAGATGAAAGGGAGACTGGGAAATTTAGATTAGCTATGTGCTTAGAGGAAAAATGAAATTCTTACTAGAAAAGATTACCAGCCAGTGTGATGTGAGAGTTGGCTAATGGGGCATGACTTCATTCAAAAAGCCTTTCCATAGTACCTTGAAAGAAACAGAAACCTGTATGAATTCTCATATACTCCCAGTGTTGCCTTTCAGACCAAATTCTTTGTACATTCATATTTACATGGTTGCTCTCCTGTGTGATTTTTCTGATGTCAACTAGGTTGGTCTTTCAGTCAGAAGGATTTTTCAGTTATTCTATCAATCGGGTTTTATCCCTCCCTGAATTCTCTGGTATATATTTAGAGTTGACTTCTTATACAATTTTTCATTTTCATTACATTCATGAGATATTTCCTCACTGTGAGTTTTCTGATGTCTCCTGAGGTTTGACTTCTGGCCAAAAGTTTTCCCACATTTATTACATTGAAAGGGTTTCTCCCCTGTATGAATTCTGTGGTGATCATTAAGGATTGCCTTCCGGACAAAATTTTTCCCACATTCATTACATTTAAATGGTTTCTCCCCAGTGTGGATTCTATGATGTACCCTGAGGGTTGATGTCCGGGCAAAAGTTTTCTCACATTCATTACATTTAAATAGTTTCTCTCCTGTATGCGTTTTCTGATGTTGAATGAAATGGTCTTTTCGCCAGAAGGATTTTTCACATTCATTACATTGATAAGTTTTCTCACCACTGTGAGTTCTCTGATGTATTCTGAGATTTGACTTCTGGCCAAAAGTTTTCCCACATTTATTACACTGAAAGGGTTTCTCCCCTGTATGAATTCTGTGGTGATCACTAAGGATTGCCTTCCGGACAAAATTTTTCCCACATTCATTACATTTAAATGGTTTCTCCCCAGTGTGGATTCTATGATGTACCCTGAGGGTTGATGTCCGGGCAAAAGTTTTCTCACATTCATTACATTTAAATGGTTTCTCTCCCGTGTGCGTCTTCTGATGTTGAATGAGATGGTCTTTTTGCCAGAAGGCTTTTTCACATTCATTACATTGATAAGTTTTCTCACCACTGTGAGTTCTCTGATGTATTCTGAGATTTGACTTCTGACCAAAAGTTTTCCCACATTCATTACATTGAAAGGATTTCTCTCCTGTGTGAATTCTATGATGATCTCTAAGAGTTGACTTTTGAACAAAAGTTTTCCCACATTCACTACATTTGTAGGGCTTCTCTCCTGTATGAATTCTCTGATGTCCCCTGAGAGTTGATTTCTGGACAAATGTTTTTCCACATTCATTACATTTATAGGGTTTCTCTGCTGTGTGAATTCTCTGATGTGTACTGAGGTGTGACTTCTGGGAGAACGTCTTCCCACATTCATTACACTCAAAAGGTTTCTCTCCTGTGTGGATTCTTTGATGTTGAACGAGATGCCCTTTTTGACAGAAAGATTTCCCACATTCATTACATTTATAGGGTTTCACTTCAGAGTGATTTCTCTGGTGTACTTTGTGGGCTGATATCTGGTAGGATTTCCTATTTTCATAATATTCAAAAGATTTATTCTCAGTTTGTGTCCACACCAATAGATTCTCTTCTGTGACACTTCTCTGAGGTTCAGGGAGAGGTGACTTCCTATTGAAATTATTCCCACTTGCATTACATTCATAGTGTTTCACAGCCACGTTAAATTTATTGTATTCCTTGATAGCTGATTTCTCACAGAAGGATTTTCCGTATTGATTAAGATGAGAGTGTTTCTCCCCTGTTCCAGTTCTTTCGTGGTCAAAGAGATTTGTCTTATCACAGTTTTTAATAAATTCATCATCTTTACAGGATTTTTCTCCTATGTGAGTATTCCAATGTGTAATATAGGTAAGGTCATCAAAGAAGGCTTTTCCAATTTCATTAAATTCAAAAGCTTGCTCCAAATATTGACACTTTTGATGCGCAGAAAAATTCTCCTCATAACTGAGGGTTTTCCTATTTTTATTACATTCATAAAATTTCTCTCCAGTATGAGTTCTCTCAAAGTTAATTTTTAAAGGTAAATTTTCACAGACATTACAGTAACCTGTTTTTTTTGCCAAATAAGTTCTATTATTAATGATAAATTGAGGAATATTTTGCAAATTTATGCCCCATGGGTCACATTTATAAAACATTTTTGTTGAAGAAACAGGAACTAAGTGCAGATTAAATGGTATCCCCCAAACTTCCTCTTCCTCTCTAGTCAAAGGTTTATTATTGATGAACATTACTTGCTGCAGGTGTTTGGCTTTGATTTTCTTGTTCCCCTGGATCAGGGCATCATCTCTGTAATGTTCTAAAACTGGGAAAAATTGAAAGCATCTTATAAATCTTACATTTCTTATGAGTGGGGCTTATAGACATATGCCCTACATTGCATTTCAGTTTTTGGTTTCTCAAAGTTAAATAATTCATGTGTATGTGAATATATATATATTCACACTCCTTTAAAAAAATAATACTTATCTAGTGAAAATGAGAGGGAAAACTGATAACAAATACATATTTGATTGTAATAATTTGGATTTTCCTATCAAGAGAAGGGAAAGAAAAGAAAAAATAGAAATTAGGCTTTTATAGGAATGGTTATTTTAGGGAGCAGAAAAACCAGATAATGGGATGAGTACAAGGACTGTAAACTTAAGTAGAGTAATAAGAAAAATTAGGAGATAATGAGCATTATGGACTAGCCCCAACAGGGGAAGAGTTTGGTTTGAGGAAATAAATTATAGTATAGGTCCTTCCTTATCTAGGCTCCACTGGGAGACTACTCAAGAGTCTACATCCAATTTGATATTGTCCCTTATTTCCATTCAGTTCTTCAACACCAAATTAAATTGATAGCACTACCTGCCTCATGATTAAATGAAGAATTTTATAGCTCAGGATCTAACCCATCTTACAGCTGTGAGTCATAGTAACACAGACAAGTGTAAAACTGATGAAAGGAAAATCCACTCTTACAACTAACTTAGCACCGCTCAATTCTGGCTCTGGTACCTTTGATTTATTCTATCAAAACTGAACAATAAGTGACTCCCATCACCTCATCCTATTTCCATATTGCAATTTGATGAGTGGTATAGTTTTAAATAGTATATCATGGAAAACCTTACTGTAAAGATGACACTTAAGAAAGGTCCAAATTGGGTACTAGACTAATCAGGGGATCACTTCATAAATGATGTAAATGTCTAACAATTCTGCTGTACACCTGAAATTGATATAATACTGAATGTCGACTTTAACTGAAAAATAGAAATTAAAAAAAAAAGGTCTAAATTCTTTATGTATTCTGATGCCTATCCTTCATGGGTTTTATGAGTTGTGAATATCTACTTTTGGCTCATCTCTTAACTATCTGTTAAGCATGAAATTAATACTGCACACAACTTACAGCACAGAGTGAACACTCATGGAATTAGAAAGTATATCAAGAAATAGTACACAAATGGCTCTGCAAAAATCCCTATTTGACCGTGCGTGGTTACAACTTCATGCTTAGGAGTTCACCACTCTCCTAATATTTATGTAATAATTTCCTTGATTCTCTGATGTTTATCAACAGTATATGAATTCCTAAAAATGTAGCCAAGTTTTGCCTATTTCTGACAATCATACATGAATATTTATATTTTTTGGTTTCTTTTGCTTAATATTATGTTTCTAACCACTGTAAAAGATTTTATGTAGCTTTATAATTCTCCCTTAAGGAATACAACTATTTCTTTATTCTACTGCTGATGATCCAAATTTTTGGCAAAGATAAACAAAACTGCTATAAATCGTCTTTTATTCATTCTAGAAAATACAATCATGCCTTTCTGTAGGGAATACAGTTAGGAAAGCAACTATTTGTTTACAAGATATGCAAAACTTCAACTTGATTTCATAACATCTTCCTGATTCCACAGTGGTCTTACTAGTTTACATTTTCAGTCAGTTAATGAGGGTCTTTAATATGTCACAACATCACCAGGACTTGGCATTACCAGACTTATTAATCTCACTGTATATCATACATATTTCTTATCTCACCTTATATATTTTTTGTACTCTGTGAAAACTAATGAGATTGAACACATTTTCAAAAATTTAACGGCTATTGAAAAGTTCCTGTTCAAAGTCTTTAGCCTGTTTTTCAACTGGGTTGCTACCTTTTTCTACAATGACTTGCAAAAATTCTTATCCTTCCATGATTACTTGTATTGTATACATATTCTGGTACTCTATCTTTTCATCTTTTTAATGCTATCTTTTATTTTATTTTAAAATATTTTATTTTAAAAAGTTCTCAATTTTAATTTAGCAAGGTTTATGAATTATTTTCTTTTGCTTGCTGCTTTTTGTGCCTTTGTGCCTTTTAAGAAAAGTCTTGAAATACATAGGTGTTCATCACTAAACTGACCTTCTAAAACTAGTTACCCCCACACAATTCTGTCTGCTAGTTCTCAGTGACTCACCTTGATAGCTCTGACTGGAGAATTCTTCCTCTAACAACCAAGGCTCTTTTCCTTGCTCCAACTTGAATATCACCTCTGGTTTATAAATGCAGCTTCCTGTAAATAGGGAACAATGGAGTACTTAGGCAAGGAACAATTTCAAGAACAGCAACATAAGGTCCTCACTGAATTTTCACTGAGAGTTGAAACAAACATTTTTTCTATTCCTTAACAGGGCTGTTACTTCATATTCCTGAAATAAAAGCCTAAATAATATTAAAATCTAAATAAAGTATTCATATGTACTAGTGCATAAAAAGGAAATGCCTCCTATAAGGAGTTACAAAGGTAAGTTATGCTTATATGCTCACCTACTGAGACTAGGTTGTTGTAGTTCTCCAGCATCACATCTCTGTAAAGGGTCCTCTGAAGAGGACCCATTTGCTGCCACTCCTCCTGGGTTAACTCTACAGTCACATCTTTGAATGACACTGATGCCTGCAACAATACATTTCTGTTCAATCTGGTGACATAGAAAATACCTTTGAAAACAGTTTTTATGTGTAAAGAGCTTAAAACAACAAATGAAAATACATATGTCTGCTTATTTTAGATCTAATTTTATCTCATACTTTGGAGTTAATTAGTTTAAATGTTTGTAACTTGATTTGTATATACTTATTAGTTATATACATATACCATCAATAAGCCCATTAGTAAAGCTTTTGTTGCTTAAATTTTTTTAGTAAAAAAATAAAATTTCCTACAATTTTTATCCCACACCAGAATATATTACCCTAGGCGTACTCTATGCTAGGGGTCAGCAAATTATGACCTACGGCCACATCCAGCTTGCCATTTTTAAAATTTAGTTTCATGGAGTACAACTGCACACACCCAATCATTTTGTATTGTCTATAGTTGCTTTTGTCTCAAAACGGCAAAGCCTAGTAATTTCATAAGAGACCTTATAATTATCAAAATTGAAAATGTGTATATTACTGACTCATTACAGAAAAAAGTTGCCAGCTTCTGGATTAACCAATCCAAGAAAAGATTGACAGCATGAAAACAACAAAGAAAACACAATTTATAGAGTAAGGGATATATGTAGATTGAAAGTAAAAGGATGGGAAAAGATACACATGTAATCACTAACCAAAAGAAAGTTGATTTTATTGTTTGCTAGTTAAGCATTCACAATGACTTAAAACATAACCACTGAGAATGAGAATTGACTGTATATAAACAAAAGTTGACAGAAATGAGATAGAGCCATACTTATAATCAGTGGTTTTAACATAACTCTCAGTAACTCACAGTACAAGCAGACTGAAAAAAAAAACACAAAAGAGATTTAGAACAGGGGTCAGCAGACTACACAGCCCAGAGGCAAAATCTGGCCTAAGACTGTTTTTTTATAAATAAAATTTTACTGGAACACAGTCATATTCATTTGTTTATGTATTATTTATGGCTGCTACAGCATGACAACTATAGAGTTTGGTAGTTCCAACACAGACCATATCTCCCACAAAGCCTATTATCTGACCTTTGTATAAAAAATTTGCTGACCACTGATACAGATTTAAATGACATAATTAACCAGTTTGACTGAAATATAGAGGATAACCTGATCATAACAAATTATTTTCTTGTGCACTTTGTATATTAAAAAACAAAAATAATAAGTCTCACCAAATTAGAAAAAAATTATATAGTGTGGCTTTGAATTTTGGTCAGAGATATAGAGAGCTGAAAAGAGCTATAGAGTCATGTGCTACTTAACAAAGGGGATATGTTCTAACAAATGTATCATTAGGTGATTTTATCATATGTGAACATCATCGAGTAGACTTACAAAAACCTAGGTGGTATAGCCTAATACACATCTAGGCTATATGATATATTACCATCATATATGCAGTTTTGTCATTGACCAAAACATCATTATGTTGCATATGACTGTACCAACATCCTTATAACAAGAAAAAAGCTGGGCAAATTGAAAATTAATGTCATGTTTTTGAACTCATCAGAGAAATGAAATTGTGTGGCAAATAATCTGAAATCAGAAGAGATTGGTTACCTGTAGGGAGAATCAGGACCCACTCATTTGCTTACTAAATTATATGTTACCAAACTCCATAAGGACAACAGGAAGATAAAGCTTGAAAATTTTTAACAAACTGTTAAAGGCCAAGTGTGTACAAATGTGAGTGTGAAGTTCTTGGGAAAGTGCTATGTGTCACAGATGAGTGATTTCTACCTCTTGTGAGATTTTCTCCAGGAACTCATCCTGTCACAGAGAGGATTAGGGAAGAATTCAGAGGAAGTCCCTTTCTGTCCCATGTGGTGCTAGCTAGTGTAGGCAAAGAACAGTTACTGCTTAAATCCACTCAGACCCATACTCCATATTTCCACTAAAAATACTTAATCTATAAGGGAAAGTCATCAAAACACATAGCTTGAGGCCAATGGTACGATCCCACTGCAGCATTAGAAGAACAGCAGCAGACACTACTAACTGCCCTATCTTTCCTAATTAATAAACTGCTGAGACCCAAGTTCTCAGTGCCTAAGACTGAGATTCATTTAGAAGCCCCATTCCCAGAGAACTGTCATTATTTTACCTCTCTGGTAGTTCCCTGGAAGACCCCACTCATAAGGTTGTCTTCATTTGACTTGACAAAAAACTCATCCACTACAAATAGCATGCCATTAAGAAAACAAACAAAACAAACAAAGGAAAAAAACATGGGATACTGTTTACCATCATGGCTATGTCAGGCAATTTTTGCAGTTAAGGGAAATGATAGTTTAACTAAAAAGCTTAAAAGGAAAAGCTGGAGAATGAGCTATCAAGAAGGGGCTTTGAAAAGCTCAGACACACACCCTGGAATTTAGAAGATGACACACATGCCCTGGGCTTTGTGCATGTTTAGTAAAGATTTGAGAAGGCACTAAATCCTCACCTCTTGTTAACCTTGAGGCTCTGTGCAAGAAAAGAGAAGGCTAATGTTGAGTAGTAAAATGCCAGGGTAATTGTTGAAGGCATGCCCCAACATATACATAGAGCACCTTGGCAAAGTTTGGAGCCTTACTGGTTATAGGTATTTAAGAAAATCATTGTCCAATTATTAGATAACTATTTAGCTAATGGAGCAGAAACTTCAGTGGCTACGCATGACAAAGAATATAGACTCAAAAGAGTCACTGAACATATATAAAACAGCTGAGGTAGGGGAGATTCTGATTACAAATTGCTACATTATATTTCAAATGTCCAGTCAACTAAAATCTAAGACATGCAAATGAGAAAATATGGCTCATACACAGGAAAAAAATTTTATTATATGAAACAGTATAAAATCTGTCCCTGAGGAAGTTCATACATTGGATTTACTACACAAAGACTTTTCATCAACTGTTTTAAATGTGTACAAAGAACTGAAGGAAACCATAGCTAAAGAACCAAAGAAAAGTAAGGGAACAATGCTCTCGCCAAATAAACCACACCAATAAAGAGACATAAATTATATATATGATAAAAAAAAATCAAATTGAAATTCCGGAGTTGAAAGTATAACTGAAATGGAAAACTCCCTAGAGTGCTCAGTAGCAGATCTGAGAAGGCAGAAGAATCTGAATCTACTGAGATGATCCAATCTGAGAAAAGAAAGGAAAAAGAATGAAGGAAAATGAACAAAAAACCTTAGTAATCTGTGGGACCCAATCAATATAGCAACATTAACAAAGCAGGAGTAGGAGAAGATAAAGCAAAGGGCAGAAAGACAAAGGTGAATCTTGAAAGCAGCAATGGAGAAGTGACTCGTCACTTCCAAAGGCTCCAAATAAGATTAACAGCTGATTTCTCACCAGAAACATATTTAAAGTGCTGAAACAAAAGCCTGTCAAACAAGACTTCAATTATTCAGCAAAACCATCTTTCAAAAATGAAGAAGAAATGACATTTCCAGATAAACAAAGACTGGGAGTAATTCAGGTTGTAATGGGAGTACATTAGATAATTCAAATCCCTATGGAGAAATAATGAAAACTATGTACGTAAAAGTAACTACAGAGGTAAAAATATAAAAGGCACTATAAATGTATTTTTTGTATTTATTTTTCTCCTATATGATTTCAAGACAACTACATAAAGCAGTAATTAGAAATCTCTATTGGCATACACATAATGTATAAAAATATAATTTGGATGACAGTAACAGCACAAAAAAGTGAGGAAGGAATGTAGCTATAGAAAAGAAAAGTTTTGGTATACTACTGAAATTAAGTTGGTAATCATCTCAGTAAGACTGTTACAGTTAAGATGTTAATTGTAATCAACAAGGTAACCACTAAGAACAAAAAAATTTTTGTAAAGGGACAACGTAATTAAAATGGTACACTAGAAAGTAGATTTAACATGAAAGCAAAAATGGCAAAGTAGAAAAACAAAAAAAAGGCATATCACATACCAAAAACAAATCTCTAAATGGAAGACAAATCAGTAATTACATGTTAACAGTTAAATATTTGAATTAAAAGGCATAGACTAGCAGAGTAAATTAAAAGAGACATGATCCAATTATATTCTGTTTTCAATAGACACTTTATATTCAAAGACACCTGAGTTTGAAAGTCAAAGACTGTTAAAAGGTATACTGTGTAAACAGTAAACAAAAGAGACCTGGATCGCCTATAGTGGGATTAGACAAAATAGACTTTAGGGAGGGCGGGGGAAGAGAGGAGGAGAAAGAGGGACTGAGTGAGAGAGAGAGAGAAAAACATTTTTAAGACAAAAACAGAGAGAAAGAAGGCCACTTTATAATGAATGGTAAAAGGATCATTACAATAGAAAGATATAACAATCATAAACATACATATACCTAACAATTGAGCGCCAAAACATGAAACAAAATGGGCAGAATTGAAAAGATAAATAGGTCAACAATAGTAGTTGGAAAATTTAATATTCCACTTTCATAATGGATAGAGCTAGTAAACAGAAGATCAATACAGGAAAAGCACACTTGAATAACACCCTACATTAACTAGTCCAAGAAGATTTCGATTAAGAACATTCAGGGCAACACCAGCAGCATAAACATTATTCTCAAGAACACATGGAACATTCTCCAGTATAAACCATATGTTAGGCTACAAAACAAATCTCAACACATTTTAATTTTTATTTTTTTAAATTTTATTTTTCACTCACAGTTGATATACAATACTATATTAGTTTCAAGTATACAACAGAGTGATTAGACATTTATATAACTTATGAAGTGAACACCCCAATTCAATATATTTTAAGATTAAAATCATACAAAGTATCTTCTATGACCATACTAGAATGAAACCAGATGTCAGTAAGAGAATGAAAACTGGAAAATTCAAAAATATGTGGAAATAAAAAAGCCCTCTTAAGAAAACCAAAAGATCAGAGAATAACAAGGGAAATTAGAAAATGTTTTTAGACAACTGAAAATGAAAACATACCAAAACTTATGAGATACAGATAAAGCAGTGCTTAGAGGGAAATTCATACCTGTAACACTGATATTGAAAAAGATCTCAATTCAATAACCTAACTGTATATGTTAAGGAACTAGAAAAATAAGTGTGAACCAAACCTCAAACCTAGCAGAAGGAAGGCAATCATAAAGATTAGAGCAGAGAAAAACAAAACAAAGAATAAAACAATAGAATCAACAAAACTGAAAGTTAGTTCTTTAAAAAGATCAACAGAACTGATGAACCTTTAGGTAGACTGATTAGGAAGATGACTCAAATTTGCTAAAATCAGAAATTAAAGTGGGGGCATTGCTACTGACTTTCCAGAAATAAGAAGGACTATATAAGTTCACCAACAAATTAGATAACCTAGATGAAAAGGACAAATTCCTGGAAACATACAAACTACTAAAACTGACTCAAAAAGAAACAAAAAATCTGAACAGATCTGTATAAGGAGACAGATCTAATTGAATTAGCAATTAAAAACCTTCGAACAACGAAAAGCTTGGGACCAGATGACTTCACTGGTGAATTCTACGAAACACTTGAGAAGAATTAACACAAATTCTTTTCTCTCAATACCAGAATAGGGAACACTTCCTAACTCATCCTATGAGTTACTCTGAACCAAAGCTGGACAAATAACATGATTAAGGATCAATATATTCTTGTGAATATCGGTGCAAAACTCCTCAACAAAATACTAGCAAACGAAATCTAGCAGAATATTAAGATGATTATTTATCATGACAAAGTAGGATTTATTCCAGGAATGCAAGGGTGGTTCACCAAAGGAAAATCAAGCAGTGTTAACACTCTACAGTAATAGAATGAAGGAAATTAACCACATGATAATCTCAGTGGATGTGGAAAGTATTTGACAAAATCAAACACTCCTTCATGATAAGAACATGCAAATTTAAATTACAAATAGAAATGAACTTCCTGACTACAATAAAAAGCACTTATAAGAAGCTCCACATCTAATATCATACATAATGCTAAAAGGAGGTCTTCCTCCAAAAAGCAGACATAAGACAAGGATGCACGCTTTAACCAATTCTATTAATTGTACTGAAATTCTAGCCAGAGCAAACAGGCAAGAAAAAGAAAAAAGCAACAAAACTATAAAGGAAAAAAGTAAAATCTCCTCTAGTCATAGACTATATGATGAAATACATAAATACATAAATACTAAAAGTATCTACAAAAAATTGTTGAAGCTAATGAATTCATCAAACTTTCAGGATTCAAGATAAACACATAAAAACATTTGTATTTCTATACACTAGACATGAATAATAAAAAATTAAAATGATTCCATGGCAATAGAAAAAATAAATACTTGTGCATGAATTTAAACAAGAAGATGCGTTACTGGTACATTCAATACTAGAAATCACTGCTGAAAGGAAATGAAGATCTAAATAAATGAAAGGACAGCCTATGTATAAGGATTTGAAGATTTCATATTTTTATGACAGTAATACTCCCCAAAGCAATCTAGAAGTTCAGTGAAATTTGTATCAAAATCCCAATGGTCTTTTTGCAGAAAATGTCAATCCTAAAAATCATATGAAATCACAAGGGACTCTGAGGAGTCAAAACAATGTTAAAAAATAATAAAGTTTGAGGACTTGCACTTCCTGGTTTCAAAATTTAACTATAAAGCAATAGTATTCAAAACAGTGTGGTACTGACATAAGGGCAGTGTATGGATCCATGGAATAGAACTGAGTCTAGAAATAAAGCCATATATTGATCGTTTAATGATAAAGCAACAAAATCAAGACAATCCACAAGAACTAAAGGCAAAGTCCTGAAGAGATATTTCTTTACCTATGTTCATAGCAGCATTATTCATAATAGCCAAAAGGTGGAAGCCACCTAGGTGTCCATTACTAGATAAATGGATAAATAGAATGTAGTATATACATACAATATTATTCAGCCTTAAAAAGCAAATTCTCACATGCTACGACATGAGGACTTTGAGGACTTTATGCTAATGAAATAAGCCAGTCACAAAAGACAAATACTGTATGATTCCACTTATATTAGTGAAATTCATAGACAGAAAATAGAGTGGTGTTTGCCAGGGGCTGAAGGGAGTGAGGAATGAGAAGCTGCTATCTAATGAGTATAGATCTTTAGTTTTGCAAGATAAAAAAAGTTCTGGAGATTGGGTGTACAACTATATGCTCAAAATTGGCTAAGATAAAAAAATGGCTAAGATGCTAAATTTTATGTTATCTATATTTTACCACAATTAAAAATTAAATGAAGAAAAGATGAAGTAAAGAGCCAGGTGTCTTAGTTGTACAGGCTGCCATAACCAAGTACTACAGACTGTGTGGCTTACACAACAAAAATTTATTCTCTCACTGTTTTAGAGGCTGGAAGTGTTAGATTCTGATGAGGCTCTTTTTCTGGTTTACAGATGGCCCCTTCTTGCTGTGTCTTCACATGGTCTTTGCCTTATGATCTCATTAAACCTAATTACCTCCTAAAACCCTACATATAAATTTCTGTGGGGGGAGGCAAAATGCAGGCCAAGCACCAGGTCAACAGAATGAGGATATAGTTCTAAAGGTCGATGTGGAGAAGACAACGAAAACGTGACGTGCAGCAGAGTCAGGTACAGTAGGATGTGTCTAAGAAACTAAATGAAGTTTGGTTTTGCTTTAGAATAAAGTTACATTCTGGATTTTTTTAATGTCATATTTCCCACTAGACTATGAACTCTGTTAAGAAAGAAAAGTATCTGTATTGTTTAAGCTGTAACTTGAGCACATGTTAATTTCCTGGAACATCCTGGCTGTTCAATAAATAGGTGTCAAAAAAGGCAAAGCAGCAATAAAGTAAAAAGAAAAGCCTGAATTGGTCATCCTAAGAAACTAGGAATTGTATTGCATAGGGGTAAGGAAAAACTGAGATGATTTACACACAGATAAGATGAAACATTACCTCATTAAGCATTGAGATAAACAACCATGTGGAAGATATGCTTGAGGAGGTGAAGAAAGAGGTGGGCACATGCACTCGGCTAATGGCCACCACCCTGGATAGTGCAGATACAACTCATTTCTATCATCAGAAAAGTGCCATTGGTTAGGGTGGGCTGCAGAGCCACATTTGAGAGAACCAGCAAATACATTATGGTTAAAACCAGAGAGGATGAAATGAGTCAAGAATACTAGTTAGAATAGTGAGAAGTAATGGAAATTTGTAGATGAGACATGTGAAAAGGCAAGAGAAGGAAAATGACTCCATTAAAAAAACAAACAAATAAACAAACAAAAAAAAAACAAGAGGTGGGACAGCAGCAGAGGAAGATATCATAGATATTAACACAGGAGATCTTCCAGAGGAGCAGAGTGGGGGGCATTCAGGCACTGCACACAGGTCTAGTGAAATAAGGACCAGGAAAGACCCAATGGAATTGACGGTAAGTAGGTCACTAAGCGCAGGTCACAGGCATATGAGGAGAGACATCAAAGCCTCATGCAGTGAACTGAAGGGTAAATAAAAGTATAGTAACATCTGCCAGACCTGTCTGCTGACAACTTGTTTATGACATGTACTTGAGAGAAATATTTACGGAGAGATATCTTGAGGACATGAATGTACAAGTCATTCATGCCAACCTCCAGTTATTCTAAGTATTATTCTTGAATTCAGCAGGATCATCAGAAAAATGTCTACCTCATCTTCTAAAAAGTTACCTGAACAACTGTTATTAACAAAAGCTCTGCTTTGGCAGCAAGCTCTCCACTTCTACTGAGGAACAAGTGAAAGCATCCTACATTTATTTCAGAGCCATTATTGGAAAGATTTACTCTATAACCTACACGAATACCCAGAAAGACATTTTCCCTGACTTTGATAGCTTTATAGATTCCATGAGGAATGTTTGGTCTGAGCTTCTCAGAATGCAGATCTTTAAACTATTACTGTCTACCTGACTCTCTACCATGACTACCAGAAAAATCTGCAGAAATTTGCAGTTACACTTTGGAAAATCTGTAATATCAGCGAACCTGCATCTATCCACATGAGAACTCTGGTGCTATTCATCCGCTTTTCTGTATTTTCCTTGGACAATGCTTATACATTTCTATTTTTCCATGTCAGTGGAAGGTTCCTTAATCACCTATAAAATCCATTATAAAAAATATTAATAAATAACTCACCTGAGATATATCCATTTTCTGCTGCTCTTGGGAGAGTGTAGAGAAGCTGGGGGTAAGGAAAGAGGGACAGGGTCATGAAAAAATCTCGTGAGCTTCTGTATTCACTTGCCTAAAAATCTCATCACACTGGATGGCAAATGGCCTCCCTATGGAAAAATGTTCCACTGACCCTTGAGAAGGGCCAGGAAGCACCACAGAGACAGCACTCCCTGAATATATACATCTCTGATATGATCACATGGATGTAAACTTGCTTTTTCATTGAGTAATTGTAAATCATCTTCCTGTTGATTTAAAAATTTATTTTGTCCCCTGTAATAAAAAATTAAACAGGATTAATATTAATATCTTATTAATATTTACACCTTGAGTTAGAAAATCAACAGAACTAAAAAAAAAGATAAGATGCTTAATATTTTCAAAACTTTTTGTTTTAATTTGTTGCGATTTCTCAGAAAGACTTCTAGTGACTTAACAACACTGGGCTTTGTTCCTAGCTCTGTCCTTGGTGCCAGTGGACATAAATGTCAGGTTCAATTTTTTTTTTTAAGTTTTCAAGAGTTGAAAATAGAAATCCCTTCCTAGAATCATTCTGTGATTCTACACGTTCAGGATAAAGGAAGTTCTGTATATCTCTAGATGCCACCTGTGATGGACATAGTATGAGAGCAGCTCAGTCTGAAATGAAGAAAATGGGGGACTATTTAAGGACTAAAGACAGAATTTCTTTGGCTCTGGCTGTGGCTTTATCTGTGCAGCTTGACGGTCACCCATCCCTCTCAACCCCAGCTTACCACCTTCTAGTCCATAGTTTCCACTGTCACACAGTCTGTAATGGCTTCTGGATATGGCGACATCACCAAGTCTGGCTCTCTCTAGACAAGGTGATTAAGAACTGCTTCTGGTAGAGCAAATCAGGAACTGGTCCTTTCTGGTTTCTCCTGCATATGTTCTGAAATTCTGGTGAGGGTGGTCCCTGTCAGATATTATTCTTCCAGGTGGGACTCCTGTCCGTAGGGCTCTCTCCTTCCTGCCACACAAGAGCTGCTTTGTTCCAGAGACAGTGAGACTTAGGCCTAGGAAACAAATTCATTTTAGTTGAAATTTTCATCAAGAGCAACGTTTCTCAATTTCAACACTACTGACATTTTGGGTTGAGTGATTCTTTGTCATGGGATGCTGTCCTGTGCATTGTATGATGTCTAGCAGCTTTCTGGCCCCTACCCACCAGGTGCTACTAGCAATCATCCTTCCAGTTGTGGCAACCAAAAACATCTTTAGACATTTCCAAAAGTCCTCTGGGGAGCAAAATCACCCTATTTGGGAACTACTGGTTGTAGGGTCTTAAACCTAATTCTTTTTTAATTGTTTAGAACTGTTGTATCCATTATTGTGGCTAGTGCCACATTTTGAAATAATACTTTGGATATATTAAGATAAACACGATACAGAAAATCCTCACTTAACACCACTGACAGGTTCTTGGAAATTGCGACTTTAAGTGAAATGACATATAACAAAACCAGTTTTACCAAAGGCAAATTGATATAAACAAGAGTTAAGTTCTTACAGCATAATTCTGGTCATGAAAACATCACCAAACTTCGAAATAAAGACTGAAAACAGTTCTAATACTAAACATTGAAATAAATGTGAGCTATACATGTATTTAAGAAAGATTAATTTTAAAAAGATAATAATTCCCTAACCCACTTATTCCAGTTCAGGGTCTCAGTGTCCAGAGACTATCCAGGCAGCTCAGGATGCAAGATGGCACCCCACCCTAGATAGGACACCCTTCCATTGCAGGGTACACTCACACAACACACTCATATTCACTCAAACTGGGACAATATAAACACGTCAATTAACCTAACCTGTTGTACATCTTTGGGGTGTGAGAGGAAACCAGAATCCCTAAAGAAAATCCACGCAAATGTGGGGAGAATACACAAACTCCACAACAGGCAGTGGCCCTACCAGGAATCGATTTTTCCCCCCTCATCAGCTTTATAACAAAACGCTGTTATTCAAAGACCTGCTCTATGTTCTTAAAATTAATTGTACATGTTTCTTTTTAGTTTTAATGTGGCTACAAGGCCATTTAAAATTATATACGTGGCTCACCTTATCTATGGGACAGCCCTGCACTAGTGTTTCATACTGTGCCTTCTAAAGGCAGAGAGAGCCTTGACAGTGCAGGAAGCACCAAGAGCCTAGTCTTACCCAGAGGCCTTGGAGACATGCCAGAAATCCCTGAATAAATACACGTGTCACAGAGTGAGATTCAGTTCACATGGACTTTACAATCTTAGTCCTGGGGATTTGTGTGCAAGTCACTCTTCTAGTGCTGTGAAGGCTGCAACACTGCGTTTTAGGTAGGTAGGACTTAGGAATAGTCTCAATATGGGAGTGTCTGTATTCACATATTTGTATTTACATCCTAATTTCCTCAACTTTGTAATTTTGCGTCTGTAATTTCACTCCTCTGAGCCCATTTTCTTAGTTTTTAATGATATATCTATAAATAAGGTGGTTGTATTAAATGAAATACTAAAGAAAAACGAACAAAGTTGTCTTCCAAATATGATGGGAACCAACATTACGTATTGGTTTATTAACTAGTACTTATTAGTGATCACTAGCATTTAGTTAAATAAATGCTTTACGGCAGCGGTGCCCAACCTTTTGGGCACCAGGGACTGGTTTCGTGGAAGGCAATTTTTTTCACAGATGGGAGAGGATGCTTTCAGGATGATTCAAGCATACTACATTTATTGTACTTTATTACTACTTTGTAATACATATAATGAAATATACAACTCACCACAATGCCGAACCAGATGCCACCAGATGTAGCTGTACACCTGAAGTACATCAATTCACTGGCCACTATAAAGCCTCCCACCAGATGCAGCTTAATTTTCTTTTGCCACTCACTGATAGGGTTCTGATAGGAGTTTGCAAGCAACTAACATATTTTGCGAACCTCTCCGCTAATGTTAATCTATATTTGCAGTCGCTCCCCAGATCTAGCCTCACCACCTCAGCTCCCCTTGAGATCATCAGGCGTTAGATTTTCATCCAGGCATGCACAGTTCACAGTGGGCTTCGGGGTCCTATGAGGACCTAATGCCAGGTGACCCGAGGGGAGCTGCGGCAGTGATGCTGGCGCTGGAGCGGGTGCGAGTACAGATGCAGCTTGGCTCCCCAGCAGCACCTCCACTGGCTCACCTCTTGCTGGGCGGCCTGGTTCCTAAAAGGCCATCCATACGTGGCCCAGGGAGGGGCTTGGAGACCCCTGCTTTACAGGTTATGAGTTCTCTCTGGACAGCCACACAAAGCAGTTTTCCTTAATATCGTTCTTTTCGAATGAGAAACCTGACGCGTGCCCAAGTGAAAAGAGACGGCATTTACCAGGTCCTTCTAGCTCCTCAATTCCGCCAACCGCTTCAGACCCAGGGCCCGGGCGCGCTGTGCAGCGGGGTCACGATCAGCATTATGAACAGGGACGCCCCTCCCGCCGCCGCCGCCGCCGCCGGCAGGAAAGGTACATCCCGCAAGGCCCCCAGCCAGCTCCCACACCCGCCCGCACCCAGCATCCTCGGGCCCGCACCCAGCCCCACCTGCGTCCTGGGGGACCGCGGGGCTGCGGGCCGCCCCCTCCCGCCCTTCCCGAGGCTCCCTGCAAGCCTGGCTCCGCGCCCGGCAGCAGGGATCGCGCGTCCGTTCGGGGGGAGATTCCGGGACGTCCTGCTCTTTTCCCTCGGGCATAAGTCAAGCCCTCGGAGCTGGCTGTGCTCCCGCGAAGAAGGCCACAGCGCCAGCAGCCTCACCTGCCTCGCAGGGCCGCCTCAGCCGCGCTGCTGGCAGGGCGGGAGCAGGAGGGGGGGCGGGGCCTGGCTGCACATGCGCAGAGAGACGCCCCGGCGGCCCGGGCCCAGAATGCTGCGCGGCAGATAGGCCCTGCCGCTCGAGCCTGCCTTCCCCTCGCCCCCCCCGCACCGCACCGCTCGGGGGGGGGCGGGGGGAGAGAGAGAGAGAGAGAGAGAGAGAGAGAGAGAGAGAGAGAGAGAGAGAGAGAGAGAGAGAGAGAGAGAGAGAGAGAGAGAGAGAGAGAGAGAGAGAGAGAGAGAGAGAGAGAGAGAGAGAGAGGAGAGAGGAGAGAGAGAGAGATTAGGGAGTAACGAGATGTCACAATCTGTACTAATAACGGGGACGCAGCAGGTTCTACTGCGGCCCCAGACATTAAGGGTTAAAATTTGACATACTAGCAAATAAAACGTGAGCTTCTCGGTGGGATCCTGGTTGGAGAAGACAACACATCTGGGAACAATTGGGGAAATTTGTATCTGGACTGGCATTAAGGGAAGTTCACGTTGCTTTTGTTAATTGTGATAACACTGGGGTTATGTAGACAAGTTTACTTATTTTAGAGATGCATGTTAAAGAACTTAGCATTGTATTGTTTATTCGGAATTTAAAAGTTAAATATAGGAAAATTTTAGGAATTTCCGCCTCTAGAATGTGGGCGTTTTGTTGTACGATGTTCTACCGTTCTTTGTGTTTGGAAATTTTGTAATACAAAGTTTATAAAGGGAAATTTTTGAACTGTTCAAAAGCGTGCTTTTTAGCTCAGAGCTGCCAAAGAAGTAGAGATACAGGACAAATGCCGAAACTAAAACAATTTAGTAATGAGTCTGATGCCTTTTATTCAAAGGAAAAGATTCCGTGGAATGGGGACATACAGTACCCAAGAAGCCGTGGAGCACTCTTCTGAGGGATTTTGTGCAAGAGCATATTTTATAGTGTTGCAAGAGGCAACGTGGCAATAGAGTGTGACTGGCTAGGAGGTCAGAGATTTCCCCATAAGGCAGGTCCCTATTTTCTAGGGTAAAGTAACCTAGCAAAAGTTGCGTTGGAGGATTGTGATTGGTGTGTGTTAGGTTTCCTTGACAGTGACATGGGACCCATACTTCAGGCTTACTTAGGTTTAGATTTGTGACATAGGCTCATTTTGTGGCTTCTGATATAAAGTTATCAAATGTGAATAGCTGTTGTGAATAAAACTGAAATGTACTAAATAATTAGAAAATGGAGTCTGTCATTGACATAAAAGAATAATATCTGTAATCCTTGGAGTTTATCTCTGGGGAAAAAAAGAAAAAGCAAGCAAACTGTTCAATCTTTGTCATTATAAACACACTTGTAAAAAAAACACATCAAATTCCTGTTGCTCATTGCTGGTATAATGAAATAGTATTGACTTTTATATATTAACCTTTTATTATGCAAATTTGCTAAGCAGCATTTAAAAAAATAGATTTGGCATTTTCTATACACAAAATCATTTCATCTGTAAATAAAGACTATTTTGTTTCTTCCTTTCCAAACTCTGTGACTTTGATTACTTTTTCTTGCCTTTATTGGCTAAGACTTAGAGGATGATGTTGAATAGGAGTATTGACAGATCATTGCCTCATCTCTGGTCTTAGAAGGCATTCGACCTTTCGGCACTGAGTGTGATGTAGCTGTAGATTTTTGTAAAAATGCTGCATTAGAAGTTCCTTTTTAGTCTTAGTTTGCTAAGAGTTTTTAATCAAGAATGGATTACATTGAATTGTGTCAAATATCTGTCCTGCATCTATCAATATCATGGGATTACTCTTAACTAGTCTGTTTATATTGTGACTTTCATTCATTGATTAAAAATATTTTTTTGTAGCTGTGGTAGACAAAAACATAAAATTTACTATTTTAACCATTTTTAAGTAGAAATAATTATATTCACATTATTGTGCAACCACCAACACTATCCATCTCCAGAACTTTTCATTATCTCAGACTGAAACTCTGTAACATTCCATTCCTCTCTCCCAGACCCTGTAGCCACTGTACTGTCACTATGAATTTGACCTCTCTAGGAATCATACAATATTTGTGCCTTTGTGTCTGGCTTGTTTCACTTAGCATAAGGCTCTCAAAGTTCATCCATGTTGTAGCATCTATCTGAATTAGGGCACGAGAAAGAAAAAATGGGGTAACTGAAGTGGCCAGTATCTAAGTTACTCAGAGCTTTCTAAAATGGGGAACTTTATGGGTAAGCTGGCTTGGCTTTTTATCTAGTTGTGTAGCTTCTAATGTGTTTATTTGAGATATGTATCTTTGAAGTGGATGCCTCATCAATCAAACCTGAATGTCAGGCACCTACATTACAATAAAAAAAACCTAATTATAAGGCACCTGATCTACATGTTTCTTCTGGTTTTCTCTCTTCTCCTTTTTTGATTTAAGACCATTAGATATCACCCCATACCTTTTGGGTACTCTATTCTTTTTTTTTTTTTCACTCTTTTTTTCTCAAGTTCACTGATTCTTTCAGCAGTTTTGTGAGTCTACTGATATATTCTTTATGTTATTATTTTGATTTCTAGTATTTCCATTCAGTTTTCTTATTGCTTTTTCTGAAATTGATATTTTATATTTCATACCTTTTTTCAATAGAGCCTCTAATATCAACTACAATTTAAATTTCCTATTTTATAGTTATGACATTACTACGTTTCATACTTTTTAATTTGATGGACATTTCAAGTATTATGCTTGGAGATAAGCATACCTTTCCTTAGGCCTCTAGTATTTAGTGTTAAAGCACAAAAATTCAACTGAGTAAATATAAAGACCTCATTGGCTTTGTTGAATGATGTATGAATCAAGCAGCATCCCATCCAATAAATAGAAAGGTGTTGTATAGAATGGAATGTTTTTATAGGCCGGAAGAGTGGCCTTTTTTCAGGTAAGGTCACCTTTCCTAGAAGAAGGCAGGGGGTCTTATCAGGCAGATTATCTCACTAGTGCTGACCAAGATATTCCAAACTAACTGGTTTAAAATTCCACTTCTGGGAGGGGCTGAAACTGGAATTAGTTTAGGTAAAATTCTTGGTGGAATTTACTACAAATGACTCCATTTTGGGACATTTTTTTTTTTAACAATTCACCTCTTTTGATTAAACTCTTAGCTTGAAAGATCTGATCAAAATTTAAGGCATTAGCCACACTCTCTGCTATCACTCTGTAGTTCTTGCAGCTTTTGTTGATCTCTATTTTGGGCTGAATCTTTGTAGTATTCTAAGGCCAAAACTTCAGGCTCACAATATTTTAGTTGGTCATTCTCTTTTTTTCCTTTTTGGACATTCCACTCTTTAGGGAGATTTGCTTAGTGGTTAGTGGCTGCGAAAAAGCACTTACAGCTTTTGAGAAAATACAATGCACTAGGAAGGCTACTATTACTTTTGTAAACAGGATAATTCCCAATATCTGGAGTGAGCATTAGAGCCATGGTCCCCCAAACCCAGAACAGTTACAGAATGGCCATATTGAAGGAGTCACCTTTTTAAGCGAAGTGGCTTGCTCAGTGATTTTATGTAACTGAGTTTCAGCTTCCCCAGAAGTGTTAATCCAGGTGTTTTTGGCCACAGAAAAACACTTCCTTGCTCAGCTCAAAGAAAATCAAGGGCTATCCTGTAATCAAGAACTGGCCAGAGCGTCAAGAATTTTTCTTGGGAAGCCACTGCTCAAAAATAGAGTCTTGCAATATTTCAAGAGTTAAGGAGAAGCTCCTGATTATAGCCTCACTTATAGTTATTCCTAATGAGGGAAGTAGGAAACACCTCCTGGTAGGTCCTTCCTAGAATAGTTAGGGGCACAGATAGATAACCTAAGAGGCATTGCCTTGTTATACACCAGTCATCTAAGCTTTCACAGGCCCAAGAAGAATGATAATAACCACAAACAAAAATACTGTTGGACACAAACCACTTCTACTATGTGGCATGATGGTATCATTTGCAGTTGTTGTTGCACTTTCCTGTTCACACCAGTCAGTTAAGTGTCCTCTTAGCCTGAGATAAAAGTTATTCTAAATCCCAGAGACCCTGCCCCCCAGTAATGGTTCAAAAGATACAGGTGATGGTATTATCTTTCCAGACCAATACCAGAGTAAAGGAAAGAAAGAAAAGAAGGAAGGGCTTCATGTTTAGTTAAAGTAGGAAGTCTTAATCTGGCATCTTGGGATGAACTAGTCTACTTTCTTTGCAGTCAATGGTTTTGAAGTTTCCAGTGTTTGTATAGGATCAGGATCAGGTGGAGCATTCTTCAGCTGTGAAATGTCTATTCAAGATTCAAGTCCCTTGAGTTTGGCTGCCATCTTGTTCATGAGGAGGACCTGGTATAGTCCCTTATTTTTCTGCCTGGGCAGAATTCGACTTAGAGGCATTCAGTCATAATCCCACAGATGGTAGCTTTGCCCCACTGGCTCCTCAGCAGAGCACATAAATGAAATGTCTGAAGTCCTGGTTACTCGTATACTGAGCGGAAATATTTTTGTAAAAGCATCTGAGTAAAACAACAACTGTAAATGACAAAAGACTTCAAAATGCCCATTGTTAAAATTCTGATGAGTTCATTATAATAGAAATGACAAGGAAATTTGGTTATTTCTGTTACATGAAACATTTTAAATAGTAACTGGAATTATGGTTGATAATATACTAGGACATATCATACTTCAGAAATTATATACAATTTATAGAAAACCTATAACATACAAATACAACATAAAGAAAGCCTAGTATTACTTTTTATTTGACAATACTTCCATGTAATTTAACATATCAGATAAGCCTAATTAGCTTAATATCATCCTTTTTATGAAGAGAGAAAATAAATCTTTAGAGATATTCTAGGAACATTTTGAAAAATTCCAAAGTTAATTCAACGTAAAAAAAAAAATTAGGAGGGAAAAAAATATGGCATACATGACAGGCTCTGTTCATCTCTCTGGCTACCAAATCAAGGTTGTGATGGAAACAAGGAGCAGCAGCAAGGAAAAATTGCCTGAGATCTAGATGAACAAGCCATACAACTAGGGAGAAATCCAAAAATCACCCGGTGGAAGGTAGGTCAGGGCAAGGAAGCAGGGATACCTGGTCTCTAGTGGCTGAGACAGAGGCTGAGACATCGCAGAGGCAGAAGCTTCCTAAAGGGGCTGCATCCATGAATGGATTTTCAAGGTGATGCACCTGCTCCTTCTGAGCACAAGGGCCTCACAGGGAGCACCAGGGACTTAAAGGGACCGAGGCGAGACTAGCTCTGTACAGAAGTGCCGGTGGTATCCATTGTTCCCTGGTGAGCTCTCCCCATCCCAGTGAACAGACACAGTGCAGTGCCGTGGCTGCGATGTCATCAAAGTGGATGACAGAGGTCACTCTGCCCAGAGGATTAACTGAAACTCCACCTTCCCCAACTCATGGCCCCACCCAAGCTTCATACAGGTAAATCCTCAGTGAGTCAGGTGCTCCTTGCTGACCAGGGCCTAGACTCACACTGGAGGCAGCTGGCCTCAGTTCCTGGTGTGGCCTTTTGAGGAAACCATAGGGACATCTGTGGATTGCTTAACAGGTGGCCCCGGACAGGTAGATGCGTGGGCTAAATTCAGCCTGCAGCTGAACCCCTCTCAGGACTGTGCTACTGGACACTTACTTCACAAATCCACACTAATAAGACCAGGAGACTTAGGAGCTTTGCTTAGTACATAGAAACAGACATGGAAAGGAAGCCAAAATGGGAAGACAAAGCAGCAGAAACCATATGAGAGAACAGAACAGAGATCCAGATATAATGGAGTCAAGCAATCTAACAGATGCAGAGTTCAAAAAACTGATTATAAAGATGTTCAATGAACTTAGGGAAAGTGTAGATGAACTCAGTGAGAACTTTAACAAAGAAATAAAAAACATAAAAATGGAAATGGAAAGTATAAAAGAGAACTAGTCTAAAATGAAGAACATATTATCTGAAATGATAAGTATATTAAATGGAATAAATGAAGTGAATAAAGAAAAGGATCAAGTACCCAATCTAGAGGACAGGAAAGCAAAGAACATTCAATCAAATGGCAAGAGATGAGATGCCAAGATTATAAAAATAATTTAAGAAGCATATGGGACACTATTAAGGGTCCAAATATCCATTTGATCAGTGTACCTGAAGGAAAACAAGATATTGAACAGCTGTTTGAAGAAATAATAATAGAAAACTTCCCCAACCTGGTGAAGGAAATGGACATAAAACTCCAGGAAGCACACAGAATCTACAAAACCAGGAATCCAAAAAGGCCCACACCAAAACACATCATAATTTAAATGCCAAAGGTTCAATACAAAGAAAGAATATTAAAAGCAGCAAGAAAAAAAACAGATAGTTACCTACAAGGGAACACCCATAAAACTGGCAGCTGATTTTTGAAAAGAAACTATGCAGGACAGAAGGGCTCAACAATAAATATTCAATAGGATGAAGACCAAGGATCTACAACCAAGGATACTTTATTCAGTAAAGCTATCATTTAGAGTTGAAGGACGGATAAAGAACCTCCCATACAAAAATAAGCTAAAGAAATTTATCACCACCAAGCCGGTATTACAGGAAATGTTGGAGGGACTTTTTTAAGAGAACAAAAACATGTATCAAAAACAGGAATAAAGAATGGTAACAACTATATTTCCATCAATAAGTACCTCAAATGGAAAAGAATTAAGTCCTCCAATGAAAAGATAGAATGAATAATTGGAAAGGAAAACAAGACCCCTACATGTTGCCTATAAGAGACTCACTTCAGATGAAAAGATGCACAGAGATTAAGAGGAAGGGGATGGAAAAAGATATTGCTTTGATGGACCGAGAAGATATTTAATTCAGACAAAAAAAGATAAACATTATATGATTTCGCTTATATACTGAAATAAACAGTATATAAAATAAACAGCCTCACTTTAGGACAAAATTCCTTTCTTCCCTCTCAACAGAAAATGTATTTCCATTTCTCATACATTATTTTACCAAAAATACACATTTTACTTTCCTTGCATATAGTTGTTTTTATTATTTAATTACATATATTAGAATTTTAACCCTTAAAAACCTTTCATTTCTATTAAAAATTAAGAGTAAGCAATTATGAACTCTCTTACATTAGCATTTGGTGGATAAATATTTTTTATAATTTCTAGAAATGTGCTTTCTCATGGAAAAGTTCTCAGAATAGCACAAAATGTTTATTAATAGGTCCAACTATCTTTAGTTCCTCTGTAAAAGAAAGCCAAAGGTGGATAAACCTATGTTCAATAATTAATGTTTTAGAATTTTATACATGACATAGATATTTAATAAATTTCCATCATTTAGCTCAATCTTACAAAGCTTTAATATTTCAGGTTACTAAAAATATTTGGAGAAACTAAATTTTACCTAAAAACTTTCTCTCCTACTTACCTGTATTTAACTTGTTATCAACAATTATGTTGTTATAAAAAATTTTATCATACAGAGTTATCTTCCTTACTGACAAATTTTATAGCAGACCATCACATGAACTTAATTGACCTGTAGTAAGCCCAGGTAGAATAAAAATATAGTTAATTCTGATATCACTAAAGACATGTCTGTTTTAACTAAACCATCAAACTTAAACTAGCGTTTATATCGATATTTTCCCAGATCACATGAACCTGAAATTCTTTTGGGTTAGTTTCTATTCTATTTCTGAGAATTTAATTTATATAAGCATTTATTTTTCTTTAAGCCAATTACATAGAGCTGTTTTACAAATTACTTTTGGGATACCATCTGGAGGTAGAAAATATCCTACAATACACACACAGACAAATGAACATAGAGAGATGCAAATAGAGATCTTAGAACTTTCATTCTAAAGATTTAACCATGAGATGGGTAAGATAATGTAAAACTCAGTAGTTTATTAAAGAAGTTGGACCTCTTCAAATGACCTTTCAACCTTTGGTTGTCCTGATAAGAATTTATCAGGTAAGAATTTTTACCTAAATTTTCTCTTTTAAAAAGATGACCTAGGTAAGTTAACATTTACATCTCAAAGGCACAAGGAAAGACTGGAGATTCCCCCAGAAAGGACTTTGGTTTCGTGAGGCCATTACTTACAAGGCTTTTGAGATGAATAGGAGAGGTTTTGGGATTGCTAAAAAGGATTGGTGGATTTTGAATTGTTTCTGGAGCCACACTTCTAGTTCTGTAGACTAGATGTATAAAACAAAAACAGCTGGTTTTAATTGCTCACAAAATTTTGTTCCTGCCTAAATGACTTCAGAAGACTGACACACCGATCTGCCTATGCTGGAATGTTTTTATTTCCCTCTGGGTTTAGGGGAAGGTCTAAAAAAAAATCTTATCAGGCTTTGAATATCAGTTTCCAATTTGGCCAAATTTCTGATCATAGAGTTCTTAAATTTTTAAAAATAATTTGTAAGGTTTCAGCCAGGACAAACAGTAAATGTTTCTGGAAGTTTTAGGCAGTCCATGGACTTACAAGGTGTCTTCTAAGAGCATGCAAAAGATATTTTCACAAGACCTAAAGTCACTTCCAATGATAGTCAAAAGAAAGAACTGACAACCTGCATGTCTTAAGCAGGCAAAAGGCCAAACCAAGTTTTTAGGATGTAAAATGAGAGTAGCAAAAAAGAAATAGCTATCCTTGGGAGAGAAAGGATCAATAACCAATTTTTCTAGAATTGGAAAGGGACAATGTGAAATTTTATTTTCTTCTCTCAACTATGCTCAGGAATGTGACAGCCTGCTGGAATGTGATAGGGGTAAAAGTTAATTAAAAGCCCTGAAACTAGACAAAGGAAGTCTTTACCTTAGCAATTTTTAACTGGGACAAGAATGCCTAGTTCCTGGGACCCTTAACTGCATCCTGTCGTGAAACTTGTGACAATGAGCTCATGTGCTAAGAGCAGAACATTCCAGGATTCAGATAACAAGACCATCTGCAAGGACATTTATCTTTATAATGACTAACTCCTGTTAACTTTGAGAAGAACTAACTTCTGTTTCTTTAACTTACTTTGTTCCAGGATTGCCCATTATAGCTTGTGTAAACTCTGCTTGCTTGACTAACATGAGGAATAATCAAATGTATAAAAACTGGACTTAATCTTTGTTCTGGGCTGCTCCTGGGAAGGTCAGCCAACCGCTAATAAACAGCCTTTGAGAGCATACTTGGTTTGGTCTATTCTATCTTGGCCACAACAAGAAAGTATTCATTTACAAAAATTTTTGAGGATTTTCTCTGGGTTTAAGAAATTCTTCAATGATCAACTTTGGTTCAGCCTTTGACCAAGGGGTGAAACATACCTGAGATTTGTCTGCAACCTTGGGTGATTTAAAAACAAAACAACAAAACAAAAACCTGTTTAATAGTGTCTTCAGAGTAGAAAAGCAATTTCGAGGATTATTAAAGTTAGTAGAGTCATGCACCACTTAACAACATTTGGTCAACAACTGGTGGCATATATAATGATGGTACATCATATAGCCTAGATGTGTAGTAGGCTATACCATCTAGGTTTGTGTAAGTACATTCTCTGATGTTTGTACATTGACAAATTGCCTCACAATACATTTCTCAGACTATATACCCATTGTTAAGCAGTACATGAACATTTACACATGCAGTAACAGACCATCCAAATTTAGGAAGCAAAAATTGACAGAACTGAGGGAGAAACAGACATTTCCAAGTTTATAGAAAGACTTCAATACCTTACTTTCACAAATAAAACAACCAAACAGAAGATAAATAAGGAAACAGAACACTGTACTTACTAACAACAGAATACACGTCTCAGGTGTACATGGGACATTCTCCAGGAGAGACTATATGTTAGGAAACATATTAAGTCTCAATAGATTTAAAAAGGTGGAAATCATACTAAGTTTCTTCTATGACCACAACAGGTTGAAGTTACAAATCAGTTACAGAAGGAAAACTTGAAAATCTACAAATGTGTGGAAATTAAACAATATGCTCTTAAACAATAGTTCAAGGAAGAAATCAAAAGGGAAATTAGAAAATACTTATAGATGAATGAAAACACAATATACCCAAATCATAGGATGTAGTGAAAAGTGTTATGAATGGAACTTATAGTTAAATGATATGAAAAATTGAGAAAATATGCCAGTCAGGAGAAGCCAGACTTAGTTTAAAATATTGTATTTACTTTTCCACAAAAATTAGACAATGAAAACAAATCACCACTGGGTTTTATTGTTAGAAACAATTTCTACATGCCTTCCTTTGGTAAATGTCCATTAAGCAGGTGAAATGTGCCCGAGCTTAAAGAACACACTTAGATGTGTTTTAGAGCTAAAGTCATACTATGTGCCTACAGCTGCCATGCCCTTCTTCAGGTGCAGAGGCCACTCCTGCTCTTAACGACTATGAAGAACGCACATGTGTAAGAAGTGTTGTTCATCAGCTTCAGTGGTACACCAAGCTGACCAGCAAAAAGATGTCATGATGCCCAGGATGCTCAAAGCACTTGGCACCATAGAGGCTAACAAGACAGCCTGCTGGCATCACATTTTTACCTACCTCAGACTTTCGCTCTCCATGAAATCAGGAGGTATGAGAAATCACAGAAGCTTCTCATCCTCAACAGCTCTTTACAGAGACTGATCTCAGAAGTTGCTCAACCGGTAGCCTGACTTATACTTCCAGATTGGGGCCAGGAGGCCCCTGAGGCCTATCTACCTGGTTGGCCTGCTTCAAGACACCAACCTGTGCTATCCATACTAGGAGGGTCACGTTCCTGCCCAGGAGCTGCAGATGTTGTGGAGATTCTTTGGGACAAGCACTTGGCTCATGGGCCCAGGATATTGATCCTCTTATGGGCATGTAGATTTTGGGTTTCGCTTTTCCCAAGGATGTTACTAAAACATATGATGCAAATGGAAAATTAAGAACTGAAACCCTCACCTCCATTTTAAATATATGGATATAAAGCTTAATGCAGTGAATAAGTTTTAGCAAATAAGTTGATGGCAACTTAGTGGTTTCTATTGCATACTTACATCCAGTAGATTTCATCCTTTCACTACAATCTTCTATACTTGTTTTCCTAAATCTTGAGACTATGTCTGTCTTCTGAATTATTGTAATAATTTTGATGTGAAAATAAATTATACAGCAAAAGACTTGATTTCATCTCACCTAATGCTGAAGCATTTACAGGTATAGCATGCCCAAATCACTGATGAAAGGTAAGTTTCCCTTACGTATATGGAAAGGCTTCTGAGAATTGATCACAATCTCCAAAGTCCTAGTTAAAATTCTCTACTGACCCTCTCAAACTCTGGCCTAAGTCATCTACTACTTGTTTTTTGTTGTTGTTTTTTTAGGTCCTAATACACCTGTTGTGAAGGTGAAATCTCATGCTTTTTGCCCAGGATTGGGGCCAAATCAGCTGCTAATTTGAGTTCTTTTTTCTCATGGAGGTCACCATGATATGATTCTATTACTCAAGAGAACATAGGTTGCAGTTACTGTGTTAAAAGGCATTGTGAGTCTCACCTGAAATCACCCCTGGTATAAAAACAGAACTTAGGGCAGCAGAGGCATTATGTGTTAAAAACAGTTAAAGGGTGTATGTGGGTGTGCTGTTAGTAATATCCTGAAATGTGACTCCCCTTCTACTGTGGACTATAAAAGGACACAAGTAACAGTACCCCAGATTAGTTCTGGCTTATTTTATTTTTTAACACCTACAGCACCATAGGTATTCATAGGTAGTCTCCCATCCAACGCTGGCTGCTTAGCTTACGAGATCAGACAAGATTGTGCATGTTCAGGGTGCATGGCCGTAGACAGTTCTGGCTTCTAAAAGCTATCAGAGAGGAACTGGGAGGAAGCAAGAGTGATAAAAAGGGGGGCCTTTTCTGTCTTTGTGGAAAAGCAATTTCCTGGTAACTGGGCACTTAGAAATGTTTTGGGCTAAGTTACATGAGCTAGTTAACAGGGTCTGAGGCTTCGAAAATTTCAGAAATGGTGTCAGAAAAACTGATGTCACTATATAGTGCAAGGAACCCCCAACTACTCATCACATGAGGGATGAATTTCTCTTAGGCCTAATTGATTTTTTTAAACTTGGATCTATTCTCTTGCTTCAAGCTCTTTTAAGAAACAGACCTATATTTTGATTTTTAATATTAATAATGATAGTTACTGCTATTGCTCATTTACTCTGTGCTTGGCATTGTTTTAAGTGACTGACAAAGAATAACTCAGAAAATGTCTCCAAAAAGAATTTCAGTAATTACCATCATTACTTGCCTTTCACAAACAAGGAAACTATGGAACATAAGTGGGAACTGACTTTCCCAAGGTCACATAGCCATACAGGGGAGGAAAGGGAGTAAATATCTAAGTAGTTAAAAAGACACTTGACAAATTCAGAATCTGGGTCTTACAGTATACTGAGGTTCCAAATTTACTTTCATAATTTTTAAAATAACTGTTTTGAGATATAGTTCATATTATATACATTTTTGGTTTATTTTCATATGAATATACATATATATAGCTTTGTAAACACCACCACGATCTAGATATAGAACATTCCATCACAGTAACACATCCCACTGTACTCCTACTGAATTAATCCTTACTCCCATCCCTAGGCAACCAATGGTCTGCTTCCTATCCCTCTAGATTACTTTCCTAGAATTTCATACAAATGGAAGGACACAGCTCTGCTCTCTTGTGCCTGTCTTCTTTTGCCCAGCATAATCTTACTGAGATTTATCAGTGTCGTTACATGCATTAGTAGTTCCTTCCTTTTTACTGCTGAGTGGTATTCCATTAATATCACAGTTTATACATTTATCTGTTGATGGACATGTTGGTTCATTCCACTTGGGGCTATTATGAATAAAATTCTATGAACACTTGGAAATTTTAAAAACATTATTAAATTTTTGGGGGGTACAATTCTCTGGGAGTAAAAAACAATTGAAATTATTGGTTGTAGAAACTATTGAATGGGTTTGTAATATTATAGTTTTCATTTGCACTTCCTTGATGACTTTGGAATCTTTTCTAGTTTTTGGCCATCTTATTTCTAACCTTTCCAACTTACTGGCCATCAATCTTTAGTGAAATGCCTATTCTAATCTATTTCCTATTTTTTCCACTTTAACTGGGTCGTTTGTACTATTATATGTATTGTGGATGCAAGTCCTTTGTCAGATATATCTATGAGACATTCTTTCCCAATTTGTGATTTTTTTTCATTTTGATAATAAAACTTTAAAAAGCAGACTTTTAAAAAAAATCAAATTCCAACTTATTATGCTTTTGTTTCATGTTTTGTGTTACATCTTAATCTGTTTAGGGGTCTCTCGCATGTGTTTTCTTTTGTACTGTTAGATTTGATTTCTGGCTCCAAGTTTTTCCATATTCTTTGCATTCATGTCCAATTCCCTGTACGCCAATGTACTCTAATGTTTCTCTGATGTACTCTAAGGCTTGATTTCTGGCTGAAATTTTTCCCACATTTATCACATTTATAGGGTTTCTCCCCTGTGTGAATTCTCTTATGTACACTGAGGTTTGATTTCTGGCTGAAAGATACTCCACAGTGGTCACAATTATAGGGTTTCTCTCCTGTGTGAATTCTCTGATGTTTTATTAGGAGCGAATTGTGGCTGAAAGCTTTTCCACATTCATTACATTCATAGGGTTTCTCTCCTGTGTGAGTACTCTGATGTCCTCTGAGATTTGATTTCTGCCTGAAAGTTTTTCCACACTCATCACATTTATAAGGTTTTTCCCCAGTGTGATTTCTGTGATGAACTCTAAGGTTTGCTTTCTGTCTGAAAGCTTCCCCACAATGATTACACTTATAGGGTTTCTCTCCTGTGTGGATTCGATAATGTACTCTGAGTTGTGATTTCTGACCAAAAGCTTTCCCACACTGATTACACATATAGGGCTTTTCCCCTGTGTGAATTCTAATATGTTTTCTTAGACCTGAATTCACTTTGAAAGCTTTTCCACATTTATCACATTTATACGGTCTTTCCCTACTGTGAGTTTTCTGATGATTACATAGACCTGACATATGGCTGAAAGATTTTCCACATACATTACATTCAAAGAGTTTCTCCCCCGTGTGAGCTATCTGATGTACTATAAGGATTGACTTATAGCCAAAAGATTTTCCACATTCATTACATTCAAATGGTTTCTCCCCTGTGTGAGTTCTCTGATGTATTCTTAGGCCGTACTTTGTAGTGAAAGCTTTCTCACACACATCACATTTATAGGGTTTCTCTCCTGTGTGGGTACTCTGATGTCTTCTTAGGCCTGATTTGTCACTGAAGGATTTCCCACATTCATGACATTCATAGCGCTTCCTCACTGTGTGACTTTTCTTAGGTTGAGTCAGGCGTGAATTCACGAAGAAGGATTTTCCATATTCTTTACCCTCATAGGATTTCACTGTTATGTGAGTTCTCTGATGTATGTTGAAAGTTGACCGGGAATCCAATGTCTCTGTACATGTGTCATAACCAGAGGATCTGTCTGTGGTGTGAGTTCTCTGAAGCACTGAGAGGGCTGAATTATGGCTGAAATTCTTTCCATATTCAATGGGTTTCACTCCTATATGAATTTTCTGATGTTCTCTAATATGGTATTCTTGGCTGAAAGATTTCCCTCCTATGTCAGTTCTTTGAGTGATTCTATTGAAATTATTGCTGTTTTCAGTACATTCATATCCATTAAACTCATGGTGATTCTTCTCTGGACGATTGCTCTGAGAGACTATAAGTGTTAATTTATCACATTTCTTTCCCCCAAATTTATTATGTTGATAAGATTTCACTTTTAGGTCAGTGTTATTAGATGTAATGAGGACAGTCTTTTCAAAGTAAGCTTTCCCACATTCATTATATCCAAAAGCTTGCTGCAAAGTCTGAACTGTCTGATGCTGAGTAACTTCTGTATGACCAAAGTCTTTTACATTTTTACTGTAAATAAAAGATTTCTCTTCAGTATTATTTTTGTTATCCTTAATACTGAGAAGCCATTTTTCATCTACATTAAGCTCATGAGCCTTCTTTCTTAAATACTGACAATGTGGGGTCAATGAATTGAGATGCAAATAAGTAGCCCCTATAGCGTCAAATTTACATGGACTCATTCTTGCAGGAAAAATGTTTACTTCCAGATTACATGGTTTTCCTGAAATTTCTTGCTCTGCAATCAATGACTTTTTGGACAAAACTTGCCACAAATGTTTGCCTTGGTTTTCTGGTCTCTTCTCTGAGAGTTCATCAAGTTGGGATTCTTCTAAAAAATGAGAAAATAAAAAATGCAATATTTAATACATTTCTTATAGAATGGGACTTACATACATATGCTTTATTGTGTATTTGACTCTTGGGTTTTTGGCTCTGTTTCCAAACAATTAAGTAATTGCAAGTGTGTATTCTTCTTTTTGTTAAAAAAGAAAAACAAAACTTTTTGTAGTAGAAAAAGAGAGGAAACTAGAAAAGAACATACATACATATATGGCATCTTAAGTTATAATTTTTCAAAACTGGGTAGAGAAGAGGGTATAAAAGAAAGGAATAATTGAAAGTGGAGGATATATTTAAGAGAGTTGGCTCCTAGGAACAGAAGATTCAGAAAATGGGATGAACTCAATAAGAATTATAGCACTAAGTAGATTTTAAAAAAATCAATGGAAAATGGCTTTCACTGGATTCGTCTGAGATAGTTCGCGTTAGAGAACAGTGCCAGAGTCGAGATCTTAGCCAAATATATATTACAATGGTAGGATAATTATTTGTTTATGTGATTCCAGTTGGAGATACATTTTTTTCCATTCTACACATCAATACTAAAATAAATTTATAATGGCACCCAGTTTCTTGTGTTGAAAGAAATAACTGGCCACCCTTTAAAACTAAGTATCATTCACAGAAACATATATGTATCAGTGGAACTGAACAAACTGATGAGAGCTTAAGTCATTTTTCCACCAGTATCGGAGTTACCACTATATCCTGATTCTGGCCTCGGTATTATATCACGGTTGTTCAATAGAGAATCTCTCTTGACCATCATATCATAACTTTCCACTTTGCAGTTTGCTCACTCATTTCCCCAATACCAGCCTTGCCCCTGTTCAATCCTTAATTCTATTTTTCCACCTATTTTATAACATATCTGTCTAGTTTTTAAAAACTGTGAGAACTTTAAGGATCACATGTTTCAAATTGGTTCTAAAATTTTGCAAGTGTTCTTCATATATATTTACCATAAATTTCTTGTGCATAGTTGACTGCTATTGCCTTGCTGCTATCCACACTCCATGCAAAAAATTTCAAGCCTATGCTAAAAATATTTAAAGGCCTTGAATACATTGCCCTAAGTACTAAAAGATGAAAGATTTAAGTAATATGGTTCAGGGGGAAAAAAAGTTTTACACTAACTACATGCTCATTACATGTTTTAGCTATCATTATAGTCCATAGTATTTTATGCTCTAATCTTGACAAGATATTAGTACTCATTAAATGATTCATTTCCAGTAATAACTTTATATTCACATTCTTTCCCTAAGGTATCTTCTATTCTAGTTAAGAATCTAGATGCCTCTTCAGGCAGGGCAAAACTATTTTCCAAATCTAATTTAAAAAATACAAAGCGTTATAACATCTTCTCATGAATTTAAGCAACATTTCTTTTAAAATCTAAAAGAAGTTATTGCCTGAATCATTCATTTTAACAAGGGATACATGGAGTGCACCCAAATATGTGACTCATGATTTTTAAAGTAATTACCATCACTAAAATCAGGAGGTATCCTAAAATTGACAGCAAGTCTATATAGTTAAATGAGCAGTACTTTCTCTTCTTTGGTTGTACCTAAAATAATGGTTCACCTTTTAATCAACAGCACCTTATATGATATAAAATATATTTTATGCAGCTTTGCTCACCTTTCCAAAATAAAACTCTCACTGATATTCTTTGCACATGTCTGTAACATAAATTAAGTCAGTGGTCCATAAAAAGCAGTGTGCCTCAGAATACTTAAAGCTCTTCCACTGAACACAAGGGCTCAGAGGGTCATATCCAATGTTGACCTACATCTGATGAATAGTGTTTTTTGAGTGAATCAATATGAAATATCTCTATCTGGCTTTGGAATCAATCTACAATGTTATTAAATACATATCAGAGGTAGGGAAGAATAAAACAGAGACTACTTTTTTGGGGAGATTCCAGTTAAGGAAAGGTATTCATTCAGAGGGTCTGGCACAGAGTCTTTTTCTTTTGACACACTCAAGTGCTGAGTTTACAAAAGAAAGAGATAAATATAGGTAAAGTATTCCAAGAGTATTATCATAGAAGTAGGAATCTGAGTGAAAACTTGATGTGAGTAATAGAGCTTTCTTTCTTTTATCTAGATGAGGTTAGCCATTTTAATTATTTTTATTCCTAGAACTACCTTTAGGCTTTACAATTTTTACCATTATAGATTTATATTATGTATTTTGCTTTGCTTAGCTTTCTTTAAAACTTTAATTTTTAAAATAAGCATGACACTAAAATTTTTTCTTTATATACTGCTTTATCTATAGCCCAAAGTTTTTAATAAATATTTTTCATTTAAAAAAAATTTCTGGATATTGTATAATATTGATTTACTAATAAAATAGATTTTTAAAAGATGTTTATTCATTAGTGATTTTAAGATAGAGGGATTTTAACTTATCTTATACTGTGTGCAAGTTATATGTGTTATTGAACAATATCTCTACTTTGTGGAATTTATTGATGCTTGCCTAAAATACTTTTACATTTTGTCAATGTTTCAAGGTCATTTAAAAGGAGGTTAATTCTTTGTTTTCAGAAGAGTTCTGAAATATACTTAACAGATTCATTTAATAAAATATGCTATTTATATTACCAGAGGATGGTAAACTTTTTAAGTAAAAAGTTAAAGACAATGTTTTCGGCTTTACTAGTCATGCAGTCTCCACTGCAACTACTCAACTCTGCTTTGTAGTGTGACTACATAAACAAACTGATATGGCTGTGAACCAATAAATGTTTCTTTACCAAAACAAGCAGCAGGCAGGATGTGACATAAGGGTAATAGTTTGCTGCTGAGCACTATTCAAGAGTCCACAGGATCTGGTATAAAATCAGAGAGGCATAGTAAGGTCTATATCAAATGTGTTTCTATTTCTCCTTATGACTGTTACAGCTTTTTGTTTTATGATTCTTTATGATAATTTATTGGGTACACTAATATTCAAAGCTTTTATATATCCTTCAAAAATGATCTTCTTTAGCATTATCAAAATATTCTTTTTGAGTTGAAGTGAACCTTAAGTACTACATAAATAAACATTGAGTTATTTTTATGTTTATTGGCTTAACAGTTCATGGCTGTATTTTGAACTTTCTAAATTATTTTTAGGTGTATCTCTGATACAATCTGATAGCCATTTTTCTTTAACAGGTAAATTTAATCCATTTACATTAGTTGATATAGCAGGTATGTTTGTTTTGCTCTATGTTACATGGTATGTTTATATAGCTTTTGTGCATAAAAAAGTTAACACAGCAGGCCTGAAACTGCTACCCTTATAAAGTCTGCTTGCAAGATTAGCCCTGGGTTGGCATCTAGATTTCGAGATGGTTCCCCAGAACCTAGTACCTAATGAACTTCCCTGGTTGATATTTCACACTTTTATCATAATTCATTACTGGGGGTCTTGGAAGCTTACACCTCATTTCTTCTGGATTTTGTCCCATGCATCTTTTTTCTTTGCTGATTTTACTTTGTATCATTTTCACTGTATAAAGCTTAGCTATGAGTATGACTATATGCTGAGTCCTCCTAGAGAATCCATGAACCTGGTTGTGGTCCTGGGGACGCTTGATACAGCTTTGTAGGAAACTTGTCCAGTGACAGATCTGTTTTCTTTGCTCTGTTAAACATATTTAACTTAAGACAATTAGGAAGGTTGCAGTTTGCTCATATAGTTGTCCTTTCTAATTACATTATGTAATTCCTTGATCATCTGTTTATTTAGATGGTATCAATTAATTCATTATTATATAATGATAAAATCAATAGTTCCTTCCTTCTGATCTGTTCACTCCCAATTTTAGTTGCTTTACTGACCTTTCTTAGTTTTTATCTTTTTACTGTTAAATATTCATCCATTACTTCAAATAGTATACTTAACTCCTATCATTCAAAGATGAGAATATCAACATGCTTACAATCCATTCTGTCAGCTGTCCACCTTCCACATTAGATCAATTACTTCTAAAATTTCGAATATAAAGCCCTCTAAAAGGGGAGAGCTGGAAAACATTTTAAACTGCTCACTTCTAGATGATCAGTTTGATAGGGTATATAAATAGGTAGGTATGCGTTAGATGGAGAAAGACAATGAGGTGGTTAAGGAGGTTCCAAGACTGGTTTAGCAGTAAAATGTACCAAATAAATGTGACAGCTTCATGATCAGAAGCTAAATATAACAATAAGATATCTAAGGGCTTTGGGAGACTCCCTCATTTTCCCTGGCTGAGAGTGGAAAGGTTCAGAGGAAGGCACAAGGAATTCACATCATTCTAGGAGGGAGGGATAGAAGGTATACAAAGAAACCCTACTGCCCATATAAACCCCTGATCTCAAATTTTCAGGGCACTCAATTCTCTACTGAGCTGCCCGACTGGACTTCCCCCAAGTGTACTATGCCTAATAAATATCTTCTACTTACTACTCTTTGCCTGCTATCTTTCTCCTCTGAGTATTCGACCTCCATGCAAATTTTTCATGGGGAACCCAAGGACCAAGACCCAGGATCACACATTGTAGGCATCAAAGAGCCAGTAACTACCTAGATATAATTTTCTTGGAGGCCTTCTACCAGTATTTAATAACTTACCTGGGGAGCTTCTGCTTAGAAATTCTTTCTCTAATAACCATAGATCTTCTCCTTGTTCTAACATGAAGATGAGTTCTGGTTTTGTAAAGCAGTACCCTGTAAAAGGGAAATAATTTTGTGAGCTGCATATTGTTTCTGAATGTGATGGAAGGTACAGTTTCAGAAGCAGCACATTGAGGCTGCTCACTAGAAAATTGGGGGCGGGAGAGGAAGTGACCAAAACAAAACAAAAAAATCATTTTATTACACACAAAATAGATCACTCTCCTTAAACCCTCAAATCACAAGCCTATATAACATTATATTTTAAAATGGTCAATTTCTTTGCTTTGAACAAGAGATTTCATAAGGACTTCACATCCTGATAATAGAATAAAAAGAAATGATTTACCCCTCCTTATCACATGTCTAAAAAACCCATATAAAATACATAAAGTGGTTTTTATACTTTAGACAACAGGCACTAAAGATGAGGATACCTGAGAATAGGAAAACAAATGAGGTGAGCCCTATGATTATCATAGCTTACTGCTGAGTTTCCAAACCACAGCAAAACAGCCTGGCTGACTCAGTAAAATGAGGCAACAGAACTGAATTTTTAAAAAGTCATGGCAACTAGAATTTGTAGGATAAATACCAGAGAAGAGAGAAGTACTGATACAGAGTCTTGGAGACCTGAGAAATGTCTCCTGAGTATTAACTTGTATAAGCATGTAAGAAAGACACTGGAGACTGGGGGAAAAACCTGTGAAAAGAGAAGGTTGAAAAATCACCAAGCACAGACAGAGGTAGAAAGTTTCTGTTCCCACTGGCCAGGGAGAAAAAACTCCTAATTTATGGCCCATTGGGGAGAATACCAGAAAGGTATTGCCTTAGTAAAGCAGCCAAATTAGTCTAAGAGTAAAGTGGGCTCAGTTTCCAACATTGCAAAGCTTAAAATAAATCCTGAAAGGTTGAGATAAATTCCAAATAACTACATTTTAGAAAGGGCCCCCAACGGTTTAAAATATGACAAGACTAGCACATAACTATAAAATTCATAACAGCACTCAATAAAAAATTACTAGGAATAAATACAAGCAGGGATATATAATTCATCAAGAAGAAAAATCAATCAGTAGCAATAGAGTAAGAAATGACACATAAAATTAATAATCAAGACCATTAAAACAGTTAATATACTCCATAAGTCAAGAAAAAGAGGAACATGATGAAAAGAAAAAGGGAATTTATTTTAAAAAGTTCCGAAATTACAATCTAAATAAAAAAAAATATATGAAATGAGTAAATAAATAAATAAACAAGAAAAACTGGATAGGATTAATAAAAGTATAGACATCACATGAGGAAAGATAAACGATATAAGACAAATTGATGACTTTAAGAAATTAACTGTGATAAGTTAAAACTATAAAAAAAAACCCCATAGCAAATAAAGACTGGAAAATAATAAGTAGAATTATCTGAGACCTGTGGGATAATATCAAGTTATCTAACACATGTATAATTTGCATTTCAGAAGAAAAAAAAAAACTTTTGAAGACATATGAGCAAATGTTCAAACTTCAATGAAGTATATAAATCTTCAGATCAAGAAACTGAATGTCAAGGAGAAGAAATGAAGAAAACCACATCAAGTTATATTAAAAATAAATTGCTAAAAACCACTGATAAAAAGAACATTGTAAGTAGACAGAGAAAGACTTAATGTACAGAACGAAGATAAAAATGAATGTCTACTTCTGGTCAGAAATTCTATAAGCTACAGGACAATGTAGTAACAATTTTAAGCACTGAAAGAAAAAAATAGTCAACCTAGAGGTCTGTCTAACTTAGCAAAATAAGACATTTTGTGACAAAAGCTAAGTTTATCATCAACTGATATATATCACAAGAAAAGTTAAAAGAAACTCTTTAGAAGAAAAATACTATCAGGTGGCAATGGATTTATATGTAGAAATAAAGAACATAACCTGGAAACTTCAGTATAAAAATAAAATACTTTTCTTATTTTCAAAACTTAAAAAAATAAAATAGTAAATTACCTTTAAAACAACAGCAATATACTGTGAGATTTATAGTATAAGATGACAACACCACAAAATGTGGAAGGTAAAAATGAAAAGTTTTTAAGATTCTTACAATACATATAAAGTATGGAGTTTCTTCAAAAAACTAAGAATTGATTTATCATATGATCCAGCAATCCCTCTATTGGGTATTTACCCCAAAGACTTGGAAACCCATAACTGAAAAGACATTTGCATATCAACGTTCATAGCAATATTATTCACAGTGGCCAGGACATGGAAACAACCAAAGTGTCCTACGATAGATGATTGGCTAAAGAAGCTGTGGTGCATATACACATGGAATACTACTCAACCATAAGAAAAAATGAAATACTGCCATTTGCAACAACATGGATGGACCTTGAAATAATCATACTAAGCAAAATAAGCCAGACAGAAGAGGTTGACAATCACATGATATCGCATATGTGGGATATAAACTTAAAAGTAACAAATGAACAGGACAAACAAACAGAGACTCATAGATAATGGACTAGTTGGTTACTAGAAGGGAGGGGGGAAGGAAGAGAGGAAAAATAAAAAAATAAATAAAATGTTAAAAGAAACTGAATTTGAAACTTGAAATACCCCACAAAGATGAAGTCTCAAGGCCCAGATGCTTTTGCTAGAGAATTCTACCAAACATTTAAAGAAGAAACACCACTCATACATAATATCTTCTATAAAACAGAAGAGGAGGGAACAATTTTCAACTAGTATTATGAGACCAGAATTATCTCAATACAAATACTAGACAAAGACAGGACAAAACAAAGGCCAATTTCTCTCATTAGTAGAGATGTAAAACTACTTTAAAAATATTAGCAAATATAATTGAGCAATAAATAAAAAGAATTATATGGTACTACCAAGTAAGGTTTACTCTAAGTATTCAAGGATGGTTTATGTATTTGAAAATCAGTCAATATAGCCTACTAACTCAATGGGGTAAATAAGAAAAAGAAGACATAATTACAGCATTAGATACAAAAAGAATACTTGACAAAATTCAACATACATTTGTGAAAAAAAGGAATAGAGAGGAAGAGTTTCCTCAAGTTGATGAAGAATATCTGTAGAGAGCTTTTGCTAAATAATATCATCTGGTCAAAGACAGGATATTCCCTTTAAGGCTGGAAACAAGGCCAATATGCTCTCACCCCATCTAAGAAGGTTCAGCAAGATCTCAGCATAAAAGAACATATAAGAACATTTCTACAAATAAGCAACTGATAGGAAACAATTTAAAACATATAATTACTCAAAATAATGAAATACTGAGGTATAAATCTAACAAGACATGTATAGATCTTTTATGCTAAAAACTACAAAACACTGATGAAAGAAATCGAAGATCTAAATAAATCTATATATTGTTGTGTATGGACAACAACACAAGGGTGTTAACTCTTACAAAATTGATTTGTTACATATTTAATGTAATTCCCACCAAACATCAAGCAAGATTTTGAAAACATAGTGATGTTATTAGAAAATTAATATGTGAAGGCAAAGTAACTAAAATAACTAAAATAATATTGAAAACAAAATATAAAGTGAGAAGCATCACTTTATCTGACTTAGAGAACCTAAAACTAGACTGACACAAGTACAACCAACTGATTTTTGACAAAGGTGAAAATGCAGTTCAATAGAAGAAAGATAATGGTGCATGAGCAAATGCATCTCTATAGGGGAAAAAGTTCTCAATTTAGACCTCATTCACTTCCTATACAAAAATTAACTCAAAATGCACCATACATTTAAATATAAACAAAAATAGACACAATTTTTAAAATCTGGAAAAAATCTTTGGACCAAAGACTTGGTGAAGTATTCTAGACACAACAACACTACAACAAAAAAGCCCTTATAAACTGAACTTTATCAAAATTAAAAATTTAGGTTTTGCAAACACTTTATGAAGAGGATTGAAAAGACAAGTTATAAATTGTTATAAAAATGTACAAAGAACATATCTGACAAGACTCAACTGGATTATACAGACTCACAAAACTCAACAGTCAAAAGAAAAAAATGCCCCAATTAAAAAAAATGTACAGGAGTCCAGTACAAGATGGCATGGAGTAGGAGGTCTCAGCCTTTGTCCCTGCTACCCCCTCCCCAAAACTATGATCTAACAACTACCCGCTGATGAAAATAGATCTTGGACAGCTCTAGAGTACAATTAAGATACTGTAGGAGCAACCCACTGTAGCATATAACCCAAGGACAGCCACATAGAAAAGTACAGAAAGCATTTTGCATCTGTCATCCAATCCTCTAGCCTGGCACAGCTTGGTGCCAAGAAGGGGTTTCCTAAGCTTTGACCTCCCCCAACAGGGCAAAGTGAGAACAAGAAGGCCCTGTAGCCTTTGCCACAAAGTACCTCAACAGCCCTTGCTGTCGAAACGGATACTTGAAACTGACTCAAGTTAGGATGGCCAGTTTTCAAGCTCATGGAGCTGCCCAGAGTCCTTGCTGCTTCAACACTCTGGAGCAGGAGATGCTACTGTGCTATCTTTGAAACTGGACCTGCACCCTTCCCACTTGTTCTGGCAACACCATGCACATGCTTAAGCCCTGGACTCTGGTGTTGCAATTGTGTACGCCTGCATACAAGCACCAAAAGAGATCCCCTTGGCCACAATGCCCCCTTGGCAGGAGAAAAGGAAAGCAGGAGGAATACAATAGCTTTGGCTACCAAGGACTCTAACATCCCTTGCCGCTGCAGCAGACATCTGCAGCCTTCACTTCCAACAATCCCCACAGATTTTTCCAATGCTGACCTCAGCTGATGGAACTGCTCAGCATCCACACTGCTGCTGTCTCCCCACTCTAAGTCAGAGCTGCTGCACCCTACCCAACAGGCCCCCTCATACCCACCTGTAGGTAAAGGTCTCCCCCTACTGAATCCAGTCAGTAAAATCTGGAAGAGGTGCATGTTCTTTCAAGTGTGAAGACATCAACACAGAGCTACAAGGAATATAAAAACATGACAACAACAAAGGAAAACAATAAATTATCAGTAATCAACTCCAAAAATATAGACACCTAAGAGCTGACTGACAAAGAATTACAGACAATTGTTTTAAGGAAGCTCAGTGAGCTACAAAATAACAGCAAAACAAATCAATGACATCAAGAAAACATTATATGAACCAAATGAGAAGTTCAACAAAGAGATAGAAATCATAGAAAATAACCAAACAGAAATTTTGGAGCTGAAGAACACAATGAATGCAATAGTGTCTAAAGTAGACTTAATGAAGGAGACGATATAGTTTGCAAATTCAAAGATAGGTCATTTGAAATTATTCAATCAGAATAAAAAAGAGTAAAGAATGCCTTGCAATTTATGAGACACTAACAAAAGAGCAACATCCATGCCCTGGGAGTCTTGGGAGAAGAGAGAAAGAAAAGGGCAAAAACATTATTTAAAGAAATTATGGACTATGTGAAGATGGGTGAGAAGGCAGCCATCTACAAGCCAGGAAGAGGGCATTCACTAGGAACCAAATCTACGGGTACCTTGATTGAACTCAGCCTCCAGAACTGTGAGAAATAAATTTCAGTTGTTTATGCCACCAAAAATAAATAAAAATAAATAAATAAATAAATAAATAAAATAAAAAATATGGCTAAAAACTCAAATCTTGTGAGGAAAACGAACATCCAGATTCATAAAGCTCAAAGGAACCCCCAACTGATCAACCTGAAGAACAGTAAACTGAGACACATTATTATTGAATTGTCAAAAGTCATGGATAAAGAGAACTTTGAAAGCAGCAAAAGTGACTCATCATATAGAAGGGAACTCCCATAATACCATTAATAGAGTTCTCAGCAAAAACCTTTTAGGCTATGAAAAGGTGAGATGATATATACAAAACACTAACAAACAAATGAACAAAAACACCTGCCAACCCAGAATATTATAGTTGGCAAAATTATCCTTTACAAATGACGAGAAGTCTTTGCTAGAAAAACAAAAACTGAGGAAGTTTGTTACCACCAGACAGACCTGACTTATAGGAAATGCTTAATTAAGAGTTCTTCAAATCAAAATGAAAACACATTAAACATGCAGAAGAATATGAAAGCATAAATGTCACTAATAAATGCAAAAAGACAAAGAATAATGTTATACTGTAATGGTAGCACATAAATTGCTTTTAAACTTAATATAAAAATTAAAAAACAAACACTTGTTGATACATAACATAAAAAGCAAACTGATTATAAGAACATAAAGTGTGGGGGGAAGAATAACTGTAGTTTGTGTGTGCAAATGAGGTTACACTGTTATCAGCTTAAAATAGATGGTTATAACTATAAGACATTTTATGCTAGAGCCAAGCTAATTACCAACAAAAAAATCTATAGTAGAAACACAAAAGATAAAAGAGGAAAGAATCAAAGCAAATCACTACAAAATCACTAATAAAGCAAGACAGAAAGATAAGAGGGACAAAATGACTACAAAACAGAAAAAATTAACATCATAGCAACATTACGTCCTCATCTATCAATAATGATTTTAAATAGAAATAGACTAAACTCTCAAATCAAAAGGTAGAAAATATCTGAATTGATAAGACAAACAAGATCCAGAGATACGCTATTTATAAGAGACTCATTTTAGAATTATACACACATAGGCTGTAAGTGAAGGGATGTAAAAAGATACTCCCATGCAAATAGTAACCAAAAGAAAGTAGGGGTGATTATTATACTTATATCAGAAAAAATGCACATTAAGTCAAGAACTGTCTCTAGGGACAAAGAAAGTCATTATATAACAATAAAAGGGTCTCTTCCACAGGAAGACGTAACAATTATAAATATATACACACTCAAGAGCAGAGCATATATACCAAATATTAACACATCTGAAGAGAGAAACTGAATAGTAAAACTATCCATACTAATCACAGTAGTCAACAGATTCAATGCAATCTCTATCAAAATCTCAATGGCATTCTGTTACAGAAGCAGAAAAAGCTATCTTGAAATTCATTTGGAAGCACCAAAGGCCTGGATAGCCAAAGCATTCTTGAGAGAAAAGAATGCTGGAAGCATCACACTTCCTGACTTCAAAATACTTTATAAAGCTATAGTAATGAAAACAGTATGGCATTGGCAAGAAGATAGGCACACAGACCAATGAAACAGTGGAAAGAGCCCAGAAATACATCCACACAACTAACTGGTCTTCCACAAGGGTGCCAAGAACACTCAATGAAGTAAAGGATAGTCTCGTCAATAAATGGTGCTGGGAAACCTGGACATCCATATTCAGAAGAACGAAACTGGATTTTTATTCATACAATACACAAAAATCAACTCAAAGTGGATTAAAGACTTATACGTAAGACCTGAAATTGTGGGAAAAGAAAGACAAGAGATTAAATATTGGTGAGGATATGGAGAAAACAGAACCCTTGTACACTGTTGGTGGGAATGTAAATTGGAGCTGTTGTGGAAAACAGTATGAAAGTTCCTCAAAAAACTAAAAATAGACCTTATGACATGAACAATCACTCCTGGGTATATATCCAAAGGGAATAAAATCAGAATCCCAAAGAAATATGTACACTTTCCTGTTCACTGCAGCATTATTAACAATAGCCATGATACAGAAATAATCTAAATGTCCACTGGACAGATGATTAAAGAAGGTATGATATGTACACATACAATGGATATTATTCAGCCATATAAAGGAAGGAAATTCTGACATGTGCCCCAACATGGACCAAACTGGAGGACATTATACTTAGTGACATAAGCCAGCACAGAAAGACAAATATTGCATCTCACTGGAATCTATCTGAAAGAGTTAAACTCATAGAAACAGAGAGTAGAATGGTGGGTTCTCCAAGGGCTAGGGAATTGGGGAATGGGGAGATGTTGGGTAAAGGCGTACAAAGTTATATTAGGCGAAGAAGCTATGGAATTCTAAAGTACAGCAATGTGACTAGAGTTAACAACACTGTATTACATACAGACATACTTCAGAGATATTGTGGGTTCGGTTCCAGATCACCACAATAAAGCGAGTATGACAATAAAGTGAGCTGTTATCTTTTTGCTTGTGGAGGACTTTGCCTTCAATTTGTAAAACAAGCAACATCTGGGAAGTGCAATAAAGTGAAGTATGCCTGTACTAAATTCACCGAGTGGGTAGTAACTCTTAAGTGTTCTCAAACCACCCCTCAAAAGGTAACTATGTCAGGTGATGGGTATGTAAATTAGCCTGATTGTGGCAATTATTTCACAATGTATATGTCAAAATATTTAAATCTTATACCTTAAATATGTGCAATTTTAATTGTCATTATACCTCAATAAAGATGGGAAAAAATGTACAGAAGCCATAAACAGACATTTATTGTCTAAGGACATATAGATGGCATATGAGCGCATGAAAAGATGAACATATTTAACATCACTAGCCATTAAGGAAATGCAAATTAAGAATCATGATGAGTTATCACTATATTCCTATTACAACCACTAATACAAAAAACAGTTATAATACCAAGTACTAGGAAGGATGGGAAGTAACTGAATTTCTCATACACTGCTGACAGAAATACAAAATGCTACAGCTACTCTAGAAAATAGTTTGGCAATTTCTTAAAGAACAAAATATATTCTAACCAAATAACCACAATCACACTTCTGGGCATTTATCTCAGAGGAAATAATTATGCTTACACAAAAACCTGAACATGAATGTTCACAGCAGCTTTATTTAAAACAGCCAAAATTTAGAAACAACCAATATGTCTTTCAATAGGTGAATGGCTGAACAAATTATGATACATTGACACAGTAGATTATGTAGTAATAAAAGAAATAAGCTATCGATACACCTTATTACTTGGATGGATCTCAATCTCATGCATGAAATACTGTATGATTCAAGTTATACGATGTTTGTGAAATTGCACAATTATAGAGATGAAGGGCACATTAGTTGGCAGAGATTACGGACAATGTGGGAGGAGGGAGGGTATGATTAAAAAGAAGTACCATGAGAGAAATCTTTGTGGTGACAGAATAATTCTATATCACAGCTGTGGTGGTGGTTGAATGAAATCTCCACATGATAAAATGGCATAGAGCTATTCACACATATTATACCATTATCTACTTACAAATGGTGTTGAGATAATCACCTCCTAGCCTTTTGGCTAAGATCAAATGTAGTATCTACTCTCATCAGTTTAACAAATGGTGTTGATACTATATTATAGTCATATAAGATATAACAATTGGTGTAAACTTGTGAATACAATTGCTAATACCTGTGAATCTATAGCTGTGTCATATAAAAAGTTTTTTTAAATATATATAAAAATCAAAAACAATCTGAAAACATTTTCTTCTTAAAAAGCAAGCCAGAGATGGAGAAAAAAAAATGTGTGCAAAACATATATTTGATAAAGGTCTGAACAACTTCCACTCAGCAAGAACCCCCTCCAAAAAAAAAAAAAAAAAAAAGCAATAAAATTAAGTAGGAAACGGAGTAAAGATTTGATCACTTCATTAAAGGAGATTATAAACGGTTAAAAAGCACATGAAAAGAGGTTCAACATTGTTAGTCACCAGGGAAATGCAAATTAAAACCCAATAAAATATAACTAGATACCAACTACAACTGGTTAAAAATAATAAGACTTACTGAACCAAATGCTGGTAACCAAAAAGTTAATGAGAACTCTCAGACACTGCAAATGGGCATAAGAACCAGTGTAATCAACTTGAAATCATTTGCCAGTTTCTTATAAAATATAAACTCACCAGAAGACCCAACAAGCTCACTTCTGGGTATTTACACAAGAGAAATGAAAACATATTGACACAAAGACTTTTATGTGCATGTTCATAGCAGCTTTATTCATGATAGCCTCAAACTAGAAAAAAATTCACATGTCTATCAACTGAAAGCATAACAACAAACTGTAGTAAAAACAAACTAGTGATAGGTGCACACACGTGTGAGTCTTATGCTAAGCATATGCTAAGTAAAAGAAGCCAGATAAAATACAGTATATACTTTATGGTTCCATTTATATAAAACTCAAGAAAAGGAAAATTATTGCAATAGAAAGCAGATGGGTGATTGCTAGAGGTCTGAGAGGTAGGGATGGAGGGATAGGACTCACTGCAAAGTGCTACAAAGTATCTTTTTGGGATGGATGTATTTCAAATCATGATTTTGATGATGGTAAAACTCATTGACTGAGTTTTACAATGAAAAGTGCTGAATTTTATTTTCTGCTAAATACAAGTCAATGAAAATAATTAACATTTGCAAAAGAAAAACAATTTGCAGTCAATAGGGAGTCACATGGTAAGGTCCACTCACCCACTGAGATGAGGTTGCTGTAGTTCTCCAGCATCACATCTCTGTACAAGGTCCTCTGAGAAGCACTCAGGTACTGCCACTCCTCCAGCGTGAACTCTACAGTCACATCCTTGAATGACACTGAGGCCTGAAACAACACATTTCTAATCAATCTCAGGGTCCTGAATCAGGGACATGGAAAATAATTTTGGAAACTCTTAATATATTTACTGTTATTGAGTTTAAAACAAAATGCTATAAAAGATAACTATTATGGCCCTAACTCTGTCTTATACTTTGGGGACATGTGCACAATTAGTAAAAAAAAAATTATTCTCATGTTCGGATTTATCTATATCTATTTTTAAATTATTCACATATTATCAATATAATGAGAATGCTTAGTGCCTTATTTGCTTATTTACAGTTAATTAACATAGAATCCCTGTACATATTTTCCATACACCAATGGATTATGCTGAACACTCTGGAGAGTATACATACCTGAACCTAGAGTTCTTGCTGGGGTAATGAGGAAACAATGAAGAGATACATAAAAGCCTAGGGAGGTATTACACATCACCAGATTTATATTTCAGGAACAGTGCTCTAGAACAGGCTTTATTCAGTTTGGCATTACCAACACTGTGGACCTAATAACACTTTTTGGGCAAGACTCTCCTGTGTATTTTAGGATGTTTATCATTATCCCTGTCTTCCATTGACTATATGCCAGTAGTGTCTCTAGTTGTGACAATTAAAACTGTCTCTACACAAGTTCACCAAAAACTTAATAATAAAATTATCATATTATCCAGCAATACCTCTTCTAGGTATTTATATGAAGAAAATGAAAACTTTAATTTGAAAAGCTATACACATCTCTACGTTCATTGCAGCATTGTTTACAATAGCAGAGATATGGAAGCCACCCAGGTGTCTACTGATAGATGAATGGATAAAAAAGATGTGATATATAAATACAATGGAATATTACTCAGCCATAAAAAACACTGAAATCTCAACATGGATAGACCTAGAGGATATTATGCTAAGTGAAATAAGTGAGACAAAAACGACAAACACTGCATGATTTCACTAGTATGTGGAATCTAAAAAGCAAAACAAATAAACAAAACAGAAACATTCACAGATATAGTAAACAAACTGGTGGCTGCCAGGGAAGCGGGGAGGATAGGTAAGATAGGTAAAGGGATCGAGAGGTACAAACTTCCAGTTATAAAATAAGTCATGGATGTAATATACTGCGCTGGGAATACAATCAATAACATTGTAATGACTTATAGGGAGAGAAGGTAACTAGACTTATTGTGGTTATCATTTCGTAATGTATAAAAATAATCATTAAGTTGTTCACCTCAAACTAATATAATATTGAATGTCAATTGTAACTCAACAAAAAATAAATCTCCAAACAATGCCAAACATCTCCTGGGTAACAAAATAGACTCTACTTAGGAACCACTGCTTTATATGAACAATGGACAATGTATAAAGCAGCAAAAGACCCAAATTAATAGATGAACTATATTAAGAAAAAGCAATAAAAACAAAGAATGGGAAACAAATCCTTATAGGAAACAAAATACAGTCATTACTTTGTTGTGCAGCTGTACATAGAGATGCTGCACAAGCAACTGGGTAGAGGCTGATGTCATAAACACAGATCGAAAGAATGAGTCAAGGCTTGGTTGTAGTGATGCAGATGTTCATTTGTACCTAAAACACACTGTTAGGTGCATAATTCTGGAACAAAGGAGGGAAGTATAAAATGAAAATAAGGATTTAGGAGAAATTAGTCATTACGATGGTAAAGTCATCAGAGAAAAAGACCTAGCTTAGAAAGGACATAGAAACCAAGAAGACCCAAATATAGAATGTGATAGACTAACAAATTTAACAGGTAGGTAGAAAAAATTGGCCACAAAGGCTGAGAAAGAATGTCTAAACGATGAAAAGAGAAATCAGAAAGATTAGGGCTCTCGAGGTTCCAACCTAGTTTGCAGTGACATGGCTCAGTGCACACAAGTCAGAATCACCAGTAAATATGGGACCCGTTATGGTGCCTTTCTCTGGAAAATGGTGAAGAAAATTAAAATCAGCCAGCACACCAAGTACACTTGCTCCTTCTGTGGCAAAACCAAGATGAAAAGAAGAGCTGTGGGGATCTGGCACCGTGGTTCCTGTATGAAAACAGAACTCTGGTGGTGCCTGACCTACAACACCACTTCTGCCATCACAGTAAAGTTTGACGTCAGAAGACTGAAGGAACTGAAAGACCACAATTTGAAACATTGCTAGCCTATAATAAATGGGTTGATTTATGTAAAAAAATTACTTTGGTTTGCTAATTTGATTAATTAGATGTTTTGGTTTGCATTGCATTAATTTTACTTTCTCAAAAAAGATTTGGAAATTAAAACCCTTCTAATTTTTTAGTAGCCAAATGATATATGAAATAAGAACATAAGCCTTACAGGTTAGATATACGTCTCAGCTTTTTATGTTTTTTTTTTTTTTTTGCCAGTTCAACTTCTTTGAGATACATTGGTTCAAATCGTGCAAACTTGTTTTTAAAGCACATTTAATGCTTTTAAAAAATGTTTCTAAAGGCAGGATGACATAAACTTCCTTTTTTTGATGTTTAGTCTGACTACTGTACCAGCATCTTCAGAAAACAGTGTGGAACAATTAGAATTTCAGAACAAATTTTGCAAATATCTACATTATTCTTTTTTCAGTTTATACACAAGGATTCACAGGATTGAATTATTCAAATTGCTATATATAGTCACACTAATAAAAAAAATAAAGTTCCTTGGAGGTAAAAAAAAAAAGATTAAAGAACTAGAAATTAAGAGAAGAGAAAATTACAAGTATAAACAATTCCTCTAGTTCAAGGGAGCTGAGCACACACATTTATATCCTTTGCCTCCCAAAATACACTCAGGTAAAATATAGAACCGACTATAAATGTAAGACAGAAGAGGGATACAGAGAAAAATCACAGCAGACAGCCCCAAAATTTGAATAAATTCTGGAAGAGAGAGCATAAGATAGCGTTAGATAGGAAAAACTGGGTGATGTTGCCCACAAACAAACACAAAGAAGTGGGCAGAAGGTGCAGGGCACTAATAAGAGCCCAAAAAGACGTCCAAACTTAAACTGAACAAGACCTAGAACACAGTGTGTAGAGAGAAGAATAACTGGCAGAGTAAATTTTTAACTGAATATAGCTGATATTCTGAAATAAGTGAGGAAAGGTTGGACATGGATATCACAGGAATTGCTAGGTGGCCATCTGGGAAAAGAGAGCTTTAAATCTCACACCACTGAGAAGAATAAAATTAAAATGTATTGAAGATGTAAATGTAAAAAATAAAGTTAATCGCATTCTAGAAGACTGCATAGAACAATTCTTTTATAATGTTAGAATGAGAAATGCCCAGCTATGACAAAATCCAGGAATCATAAAAGAAAAAACCTGCTTAATTTGATGACATAAAAATCGAATGTCTTTATGGCAAAATAAAATAAAATAAAATAAATTATGAGCAAGCAACAATATAAAAAACTGTAAAAAAATTGTGCAATTTATATCAAAGAAAAAGGGCTATAAGTATGCACTGGAATATGTGGTGACAGAACAAACTCTTATCTATGGGCGATGAACATACAATATACTCTTGAATTGTACACTTGAAACTTATTAATTCATTAATCAATGTCACCATAATAAAAAAAATACAAAAAAAATACAGAAAATCAATCGGAATAATTATTAAAAACAAAACTAGTGTTATGATGTACATAGGTGCTTTCTCTGTATAAATATTTTGAACAAATTACAGTTCTAGAATAGCAATAAAGCACTTTAAAAAAGATGCATTGGACAGAGTAATTAAAATCAGCACATCCACAGAAAAATGGGTAAATAAACAGTTCAACAACAAAAAAGAACTATAAATAAACTACAAATAAAAAGAGACGTTCCACCTCACTCAGGAGAAGAGCTTATAAAACTAAACCAAGGTATCATGTTTTAAACACACTGGTAAGAATTGAAAAATCCTGACAGAATGTTCTTATTTGCAAGGTTGTGGGAAAGAAACTGGCACTTTCAAATTGTTCACTCTACCTTAAAGGCAGAATCTAGGCACTTCAAAGTAATGGTTAAGACCCCATGATCGTCATTTCTTGCTAAGATAAGTGAAATAGACTCCTATATTGTTCCTGATTCCACCACCACTCAATTAGAGTCTATCTTCAACAACAAGACAGAATCAATTCTTTAAACTGGAAGTTAAAACTATCCTTTTGACTCAAATGGATAAAATCCCAAACCCTCAAAACCATCCATATAAACTAAATGAAGAGAGATACTATGTTCATGAATTGGAAGACTCAATATGATCAAGATTTTAATTCTCCTCAAATTGATCTCTTCTATAGATTCAGTGCAATCAAAATTAAAATCTCAGCAGGCTTTTTTGAGATGGACAAGCTGACTTTTTTAAACTTTCTATAAAGAATCTAGGGACTTAGACTATCCAAAAATAATTTTTTAAAAAGAACAAAGTTGGAAGATTCACATTACTTGATTTCATGAATTACTGTAAACACACACTCATGAAGACAGTGTGGTATTTTCAAAAGGATTAATACAGATCATCAAAAGTAAAAGTAGTCCAGAAACAGATCTATACATTATTTACTAGGTGATTTCCCAAAGAAGTACCAAGGCAGTTCAATGTGGAAAGTATATTCTTGTCAACAAATGGTAGGTATGCAAAGGTAGAGGGCATAAATATGTCAAGTGTGTGTTCCTATACTCCCGAAAGTTAAGAGTTCACTGCCAGCACAAAATGTTAAGACTCTCAACCCTTGAAATTGTAGGTTTCAGACTGGACCAACTGGAGCATATTTTTTCCTTTACTGGTTAGCAGCTTTTAAAATAAAAATAAAATTAAAAGTTGATCAAAAGAATTTATTGATATAACAGATAAAGACCTCAGATTCTTAAAAGAATATTAGCAATAGTATCAACAAGCTTATAAAGACTCCACTAAAAAACTAGTAAAAACGATAAACAAATACAGTCAAGGTACAGGATACAAAATCAATGTACAAAAATCCATTGTATTCCTATATACTAACAATGAAATTTCATAAAGAGATGAAATAAACAAATCCTTTGCAATTGCAACAGAATAAAATACCTGAGAATAAGCTTAACAAAGCATGTGAAAGACCTATACAATGAAAACTACAAGACATTATTCTAAGAAATTGAAAGAGACACAAAGAAATGGAAAGACATTTCGTGTTCATGGATTGGAAGGATCAACATAGTTAAAATGGCCATACTAAATATGGTCAAAGCAGTATATAGATTTAATGCCTTCCCCATCAAAATCCCATTTTTTTAAAGAAAAGAATTAAAAAATCATCTGATCTGTATGGAATCACAAAAAACAAAGCAATCCTGAGAAGAAAGAACAAGGCCAGAAGTATCACTCTACCTGACTTCAAATTACACTTCAAAGCCACAGTAAAACAGCACAGTACTGGCAGAAAAAGACACACAGACCAATGGAACAGAACTGAGAGCCCAGAAATAAATCTACATAATATAGGCAAATAATTTTTAACAAAGGAACCAAAAAACAAACAGTGGAGAAAAGAAAACCTCTTCAAAAACAAGTGCTGGGAAAATTGGAAAGTCACATGCAAAAGAATGAAACTAGACTGCTGTTATCTGTCACTATACACTGAAATTAACTCAAAAATTGATAAAATACCTAAATATATAACCTAAAACAATAAATTGTGGAGAAGAAAACACAGGCACTAAACTCACGGACCTCAGATTTAAAGGAGATTTTATGAATTTAACATCAAAAGCAAGGGAAGTAAAAGCAAAAATAAATGAATGGGGCTACTGATATATGACCCAGCAATTCCTCTTCTACCTGCCCCAAAAATGTGAAAACATTTATCCGTAAAGATATATGCATCCCGTTGTTCACTGTAGCATTACTCAATTATACATGACAGCCAAGACATAGAAACAAAAGAAGCATTCTTCAATAGATGACTGGATAAAGAGATGTGGTACATATATATAATGGAATATATTCAGCCATAAAAAAGATGAAATATTGCTATTTGCAACAACATGGATGGATCTTGAGATTATTGTGCTAAGTGAAATAAGCCAGACAGAAAAATCTGAGACCACATGATTTCACTCATATATGGGATATAAAACTGAAAGCAACAAATGAACAAGACAAACAAAAAGTCATTAACACAGACAACAGTTTAGTGGTTACCAGAGGGAAGGGAGGGGGGCGGGCAGACAGGGTAAAGGGAGTCAAATATATGGTGACGGAAGGAGATCTGACTTTGGGTGATGAACACACAATGCAATATATAGATGACGTATTATTAAACCGTACACTTGAAACCTATATAATTTTATTAACTGATATTGCCCCAATAAATTTAATTTAAAAAGCTTATGAAATATATTTTTAAATGAAATGAAAACAATTTTCTATGAAAATGTAATGACAAAAGTTAGACTAAGAAAAAATACAAATCCAGTATAGACAATACTAATAAATTAATAATCAATATGTTCATGCACAATCTCTTAAAAAGCCCAAATTTATAAGTGAGTTTCTCAGAATTTACATGTCACACAACTTTCTCATATAAATTATTATAACAGGAGCAGGAAAGCACTATGTATGAGACTATGACACTGTGACCATGATTTCACAACTGAACAGGGAAATAAGAAAGTACAGTCTAAAACTTAACAACTAGTAGATAAATAAGTTCTGGAGAGCTAATGCACAACATAGTGATTATAGTCAACAATACTCTGTTATTAATGTTAGTTATTAATACACTAATTCTTAACTGTCCTCAACACACACAAAAAATATAAATATGTGACATGATAAAGGTCTTAGCTGATGTTACTTTAGTAATCATATTGCATATGTAAATGTATCAAACCAACACCTTTTATGTACACCTTAAACTTATGCAATGTCACATGTCCATCGTAAAAAAAATGTATAGTCCAATCTAACTTGTGGATATAGAAAAAAAATATCCTATAGTATCAGCAGAAAACCTTAGGAAAATCTGTAAGAAGCAACTTAGCACCCTATTAGCAGCTAGAGTCTATATAGGAATTCAAGTTAATATTAGAAAACACAATATATTGTTTACAATATTTATAAAGGAAATAAGCAATAGCTTTGTTTCAATAGATACACAAATAGTATTCAATATAATTCAATGCACATTCATGACTAACATGAAATCTTAACTAATGCCCTTCAGAAACCTAGTTACCCTGACAAAAGGTACCAAAAGCTGACAGCAATACTAGAGTTAACGGTAAAACTGCTTATTTTCCCTCAAGATTAACTTGATCTTGTTCTTTTTCTGTTTCCATGTAATACATGGACCCTTCTAAACCTCATAAATCTATTACAACATAAAATGGGGAATGAAAAAAGAGCTCACCTGAGTTATATCCATTTTCTTTAGCTCTTGGGAAAGTGTAGTGAACTGGAGTTCAGCTAAGGGTACAGAGAGAAGACAGAGATCACAAGACTTGGCCCGCTTTACAGCTCCTAGATTCACCTCCTCAAATATCACACTCTAGTTGGTATTTAGCCTCCCTAATAAACATACGCCCTCTGGGCTTTGAAAAGGCATAGGAAGGATCTTTGTGTGACTCTGAAATGATCACTGGGCTTAAATCTTCAGCTTTTTACTGAATGAACATAAAACTTTTCTCGAATGACTGACAATAATGCATGTGTCCTTCTGACTAACACAAAGGAGTAAAAACAGATTAGTTGAATTAAATTACACCAAAGGACACTATTCTTACATTAAGATTAACTTACGGAAAAATACTCAGTAGGCATTACTTACCTATTTTTCTCAGTGATATTATTTACTCCCGGTATAGACAATTCACAGAAGGCCTAGTAAAGAGATGGAATGCTTTAAGGAAGGGATTTTTAATTGTTTGTTTCAACTTTGATGCTCAAAAGGTCTTTTTATAAGATGCTTTCGGTGACTTACTTGTGGAAGAGAGAGGAGCAATGTTTTTCCTCCTGTTACAAACAAACTGGATTACCCTGGACAAGTCACTGGACCTTTCAGGCCAAATGTCTTTAAAGCCTCCAAGATTCAGAAACTGTCGTCTTGGAAAAATTCTTTACAAAACATCATTCTGGAATTCTGTAAAGTCAGAATAATGTCAGTAGCGTCACATGTGACGGACACGTGTGACAGCAGCACAGCATCTGTAAAGAGTGGGGGCTGTTTAAGGAGAGTGGAGACTGAATCTCCTACTTCTGTCTACTTACCCCTTACCCACAGACTTTGCTCTCACAAGCTATCCAAGGAAGTGGCCCTTCTTGAGCAACCCACCCCTGGGTCACCCCAGCTCACCTCATTCCTCTCAAGGCTGGCCCCAACCCCCACTGTTCACACAGTATGATGGCTTCTCAAGGTGGTGTCATCACCAAGACTAACTCATTGTGGGCCTTGCCAATCTAGCATCTGCTTCTTTCTGGGCTCTTTTGCCTCTGCTCTGAAGGTCTGCAGAGAGGTCTTAAGGTCAAAGGGGTGCTCCCAAGACTTCTGTTCACAGAGGCTCCCTTCTTCCTACAATGGTTTGTTTCCAGGAAACCAGAATGTAGACCTGAGAAACAAAACCCTGACTCTCAGAATTTATAATATCAGACTTAAGACAGTCTGAGTGAAATGGGGCCAGGAACCTGTCTGACCTATAGAATCTGAAGAGACACTAGAATCCCAGAATACATCGGACATGTAGTAGGATTCTATGTTCACATTCCCTTATATCCTTGGGTATTAGGAGGACAGGTCACTTTGCTAAACGCCTAAACGATGCAAAGCTGGTTTTAGGCAGGTGTCATACCTAAACAAAGCCTGAGACTACCAGTACAGGGCTTTCTCACTTAATTGGACTTCACAGATGTTGTGTTTTTTACAAACTGAATGCAAGGCCCTCCACCAGAAAAACACTGCCACTCACTTTCCTGCAGTGATCTGGAACTAAACCGTAATATCTCCAAGATACGTCTGTGAAACACATGGGCCCTTCAATCAGAGCTCAAGACTGACACAGCTCCCCCAACTTGAGCCTCCGCGTCTGTTAAAGTAGGTGTGAGGTTACATTAAATCATCCGAAGGAAAAAACAAAAACAAAAAAAACAGAGCAAAGGGGCTTTTAAATAAATGTAAGAGCAGTTGTCACTAATTCGGTGCTTCCTACCTGGCACCTGCCTAAACCCTCTACAAGTCATGACTTAGATCTAAGTTTCAAAACCACCAGGAAACGGTCATTAAAGTCCTCATTTTCGGATAATCGACTCTCATCAGGTTCCTTCTGTCGTTCGTGCCTACAGGTGACAGAGCTGAAATGGACAAGTACCGCGTCTTTTTGGTTCCCGACCTCCGGCCCCCACCGCAGACCCACCGCCTGCGCTTTCTGGCGCGCTCAGACTCAGGATCCTCGACGCGCTCTTCCTCCCGTGGCCGGCCGGCAGGGGTTTTCTCCGGTCTGGCTGCCGGTGGGGCCGGGCACAAGCCTACCCCAGGCCGCCGCAGCGCGCACCTGCTCCTGACCGGACTCAGCGTGACCAGCGGCCCGGGAGCGCGCAGGAGGAACCTTCTTCACCCCCGCCCCCACCCGCACCCTCCCCGGCCTCCCCGGGCCGGGGGCCCTCCCGGGCGCAGACACCGGCCTTGGGGGCGTCGGGTGGGGGTGCCAAGGACTCCTCGCGCCCAACCCTAGGCACAAGCGCAGCCCACCCAGAGAGGCGCCCACGCCCGCCCCAGGTGCGCACCCTTTCCCCTCCGCGTCGCCCAGCGGGTTCCCGCACCGCTTCGCGGAAACGCAGAGAGGTCGGCCGGGGAGGCGGGGCGACGGCCGCACTTGCGCGGAGGGAGCCCAGAAGCCCCTTCCCAGAGTGCCGCGCGGTGCACGGGTCGAGACTACATTTCCCAGCAGCCTCAGCGTTCACGTTCCAAACCGCTGTGGGACGGCCCTTTGGCGTTTTGAAAGCCGAAGGATGATTTTCTCAGAAATCTGCCCAGGTTCTTTCAGAGCCAGAAGAGGTTAAGGTTCAAGCTGGAACTCTTCCAGCAATTGCAAAGGGTGAGCCTCTATTGGCTCCGGACTGAAATAACAGCGTTTTTTTTTTTTTTTCATAAGTAATTTGGAGAAAATTGGGGAAATTTGCGTTTCGGTTGGATATGAAATTATTAAGGGAGTTATTTAGAAAAAAAAATAACTGTAAAAACAGGATGATGACAGAAGTATTTAGGATTTAAGTTATACAGTAGTAAAATTAAAATTTTATAATATTTCAACCTGAGACCTTCACTCAGTTTCTTTACAACCAATGGACCCACTAACCCCTGAGCCTCGTCCTGGTGACCCCGGAGCGCCACAGGGAGGCTCGTCAAACCACATTAAATCATAATAGACTTCACCAGATCACAAACGGAGAGAAAACGGTTATACATATATTTATTCAACAAATATTTATTAAAAACTTGCTGTGTAATAATACCATTCTAGATGCTGGAATAGAAACATCACACACAGGCAAAATTGAAGTTCCTAAACCCTAACGGAGTTTCTGATTAGGGTTGTTGTGGGTGCCTATTAGGGTCCCTTCAAGAAACGGGTGTCAATTGTGAAAAAACAACACAACACTTGAGGGGAGGCTAATAAACGAGTCTTTAAAAATAGGGTAGTATTCCTGAAGCATCCTGTAACTTGGGCTGTGATAATGGAGAAAATAAGCATTGCCAAGAGAGTCATTTTATAAAAATAGAATTAGGAAGCTATTAAGGAAGTTTCCTATTAAGCAAACTAAACTTAAAACAAGTGATAGCAAATAATAAAGGCCAGAGCAGATGTCAATGGAATAGAAAACAGAAAAATTAATAAAACCAGAAATGGGCTCTTCAACAAAATTGACAATCCTTTAGCTAGAGTTCTTAAGAAAGAGAAATGATAGAATTTCTCAAAAGCATAAATAAATAAGGGCCATCATTACAATATATATATATATATATATATATATATATATAAATTAAAGGATTATAAGAGAATATTATGAACAACTATATGCCACGAACAAGATTATTTATAAGATATAGACAAATTCTAAGATCCAAGTTCCATAGCTGATTCAAAAACAAATAGAAAACTTCAACAGATTTATACAAGTAAGAAAACTAAATTAGTAATTGAAACACTTTCAGGAATTAAGTTTAAATTCCAATGACTCAACTGGTAAATTTCATCAAATATTAAATGAAGAAATAATTCCAATCACTTACAATCTCTTTCAGAACATACAGACAGAAAGAACGTATCCCACATCACTTAGGCCAGTGTTCCTTGAAATAATGGCAAATAAAGACATCATATGCAAAGACTAACATCCCTCATGAATATTGGTGAAAAAAATCCTTAACAATACAGGCATACCTTAGAGATATTGTGGGTTCAGATGCAGACCACTACAATAAAGCAAATGTCACAATAAAGTAAGTCACATAAATTTGTTGGTTTCTCAGTAAATGTAAAAGTGATTTTTACACTATACTGTAGTCTATAAAAAATGCAATAGCATTATGGTTAAAAAATGTATATACCTTAATTAAAAAGTGCTTTATTGCTAAAAAATACTAACCATCATCTGAGCCTTCAGTAAGTTGTAATCCTTTTGTTGGTGGAGGGTCTTCCATCCATGTTGATGGCTGCTGATTAATAAAAGTATTGGTTGTTGAAGGTTGGGTTGGCTATGGCAATTTCTTAACATAAGACAGCAATAAAGTTTGCTGTACCGATTGATTCTTCTTTCATGGACAATTTCTCTGTAGCATCGGTGCTGTTTGATAGCATTTTATCCACACAAGAACTTCTTTCAAAATTGGAGTCAATACTTTCAAATCTTGCTATTGCTTTATCATCTAAGATTATGTAATATTCTAAATCCTTTGTTGTCATTTCAACAATCTTCAGCAGGAGGAGATTCAATCTGAAAAAGAAAAAAAAAAACTCATTCTTTGCTCATCTATAAGAAGCAACTTCTCATCTGTTAAAGCTTGATTAGAGCAACTCAAAACATTTTCATGCTCCATTTCTAAATTTAGTTCTCTTGCTATTTCCACCACATCTGTAACTACTCCCTCCAGTGAAATCTTAAACCCCTCAAAATAGTCCTTGAGAGTTGGATCTAACTTATTTTAACTCCTTTTAACATTGATATTTTGACCTCTTCCTATGAATCATGAATGTTCTTAATGGTATCTAGGATAGAGAATCCTTTCCAGAGGTTTTCAATTAGCTTTGTCCAGATCCATTAGAGGAATCACTATCTAAGACAACCATAACCTATGAAATACATTTCTTAAATAAGACTTGAAAATCACAATTACTCTTTAATCCATGGGCTGTAGAATAAATGTTGTGTTCGTGGCCATGAAAACAACATTAATCTCGTCGTACATCTTCATCAGAGCTCTTGGGTAACCAGGTGCCTTGTCAATGAACAGTAATATTTTCAAAGGAATCTTATTTTCTGAGTAGTAGTTCTCAACAGTGGGCTTAAATTATTCAGTTAATCTTGCTGTAAATTTTTAGAGCATAGGCAGAGTAGATGAAGCATAATTATTAAGGGCCCTAGTATTTTTGGAATGATAAATGAGCGTTGTCTTTAATTCAGTCACCAGCTCCTTAGCTCCTAACAAGAGATTCAACTTCTCTTTTGAGGCTTCGAAGCAAGGCATTTCTCTTTAGTTATGAAAGTCCTACATGGCATCTTCTTCCAATATTAGGTTGTTTCATCTACATTGTGTAGAGAGCCAAATCTGAGTCATGATTGACCGTGTCCAAAGCAGTGTCAAAGCCATGTTTGACTGTGTTGCAATCTGCCAAGGGCAGAGAAGCAAACAAAGAACAGACGGCTGCTTGTGATTTAGCAAAGATAACTGGGTACAGACAGTCCTTCAGGAGATTATTGTTGCCAGCAAATTTCAAGTCCTGAGAAGAAAACTCCCACCCCCTCCTTGACCTTTAGGTGTACATAATAAATGCACTGAGCTTGCCTCAAGGTCACTGTATCTCCATCAGAGTGCAGTGTTCCACCTGGCCTCAGTTTTTCCTATAGTATGTCTCTGTGTTTTTCTTAATTCTCCATCACCCTTCCTCAGGTTAACCCTCTAGCCGTGCAGGTCTTAGCAACTTTGAAAATCTGCTTTTTAGTGTATCATTAATTATTTTAGCTATTTTCTGGATGATAACTTGTTGCAGCTTCTACATCAGCATTTGCTGCTTCACTTTACACTTTTATGTATGGAGACTGGTTGTTTTTTGTTTTTTGTTTTTTTTTTCCCCATTAAACCTCATGAACCAACCTCTGATGGCTTCAAACTTTTCTTCTGCAGCTTGCTCACCTCTTAGCCTTCAAGGCATTGAGTTAGTTAGGGACTTGCTCTGGATTGAGTTTTGGCTTAAGAGAATGTTGTGGGTGATTTGATCTTCTCCAGACCACTAAAACTTTCTGCATTTCAGCAATAAAGCTGTTGCACTTTCTTATCATTTATGTGTTCATTGGGGTAAAACTTTTAATTAATTTCAAGAAGTTTTTCTTTGCATTTCCAACTTGGCTAACTTTTGGGCACAAAAGGCCCTGCTTTCAAACTGTCTTGGCTTTTAGCGTGTCTTCCTCACTAACTTTTGACTTGAAGTGGGAGGCATGTGACTCTTCCTTTCACTCGAATATTTAAAAATCATTGTAATGCTAATAATTGGACTAATAACAATATTTTTGAGTATAAGGGAATAAGGAAGCCTGAGGAGAGGGAAGAAATGAGAAAATGGCTTGCCAGTAGAATAGTCAAAGCACATTCAGCATTTATTGATTATGTTCACTATCTTATATGGGTGTGGTATGTGGCAACCCAAAACAATTGCAATACTTGTAGTAACATGAAATGATCACTGATCACAGATCATCAAAATAAACATAATAATAATGAAAAAGTTTGAAATAATGCAAGAATTATCAAAATGTGACACAGAGACACGAAGTGATCAAATGCTGTTGAGAAAATGGTTCGGACAAACTTCCTTGACACAGGGTTGCCATAGACCTTTAATTTTTAAAAAGCAAAACAAAACATGATATCTGCGAAGCATAATAAAGCACAGTGCACTAAAATGAAGTATGCCTGTATATTAGTAAGCTAGAATGACATCACCAAGATGGCAAATAGAAAACTCCGTTTCCATTCCACTACAAAGATTAACAAGCAGACTGGTATTAATGAACAAGTATTAATGAACAAGAAGAGCTCTGGGACAACTCTCCAAATCACTTAAAAATATTCAGCAACACAATGTAACAAAAAGCCTTGAGAATAACTGCACAAAAACGGGAGGAAGAATAGTTTCAATTTGTCTGTTTCACCCCATCCCGCAAGCTGATATTGCCCAGCACCAAGAGGAAGCTCCCCAGCTAGAAAGATTTCCTCTCTCTGGGATAAGAGGAATGGAGTGAGAAAACAGCTTTTCTAGGACAGCTAAGTATTAGAAAAAAAAGCAGGGGCTATCAATACCACCCATGCAGCTAGAGTGACAGCAGATCTCAGTAACCTGCTCTGTAGTGACCCCAGCAGCCTTCATTACTAAAGAACCCAATGGCCACCACAGCTACTGTGACCCTCTGCATTTTTACTAGTGTTTGTCCTACAAGTATTCATGTTTGCCAGCCACCTGAGTCACTCCTTATTCCCTCACTCTCTCCACTTCCACCAGGACCTGTGCCAGTAGTTGGCCCATGCCTCTGTGGCTGTGGAAGTGCAAGAAACCGGTTTAGACCCTTGTGTTTGATGCCCATTACAGTGAATGTGCTTGGAGCTAGCCCTTTTAGTTGTAAAATTTCATGCGGCCAGCCTTACACTCATCACTAGCCTCCATTGCTTTGTGTATACCCATGGCAAAGTCTTATGGTTAAGGCACTATAGCTGTTTGTGAGCTTGGAGTCAGCCACATCTCCTATTACTTTCCTGCACCAGTGAGCTCTCCTACAACTTAACCCTACAAATGCTGTCCTGCATACCTCCAGCCTGACTTCCCATAACAAGCCTCCATGCCAGTGCACATGATCAGCACTTAGTACCTTACACCACTAGTCTGGGGTTACAGCATGCTTCAGCATGACTCAATCCACAGGTGAAGGTCTTTCCTTACCAAAGTCAATTCATAAGGTCTGGAAAAGGTGACTACTTCTTCAAACATGCTGACACCTATGCAAAATTATAAGAATCATAAAGAATCAGGGAAACATGATTCCACCACAAGAACACAGTAAATTTCTAGTAATTGATCTCAAAAACTGAAGATACAGGAATTGCTCAATAAGGAGTTAGAAATAGTTGTTCTAATGATGCTTAGAGAGCTCCAGGTGAACACAGATAAATAATTTAACAAAATCAGAAAATAATACAAAAACAAAATGAGAAATGCAACAAAGAGGCAACACGAAAAAGAACCAACAGAAATTTTGATCTGAAAAATACAATGAATAAACTGAAGAATTAATTAGAGAGCTTTGACAGCAACTATAAGAAGCAAAAGAAATAACCATGAGCTTTAGAAAATTATTCAGTCAGAGGAGCAAAAAGGAAAAAAAAATGAAAAGGAATAAAGAAAGCCATCAAAACTTATGAGATGCCACTAAAATCTATGTATCACTGAGTCCCAGAAGGAGAAGAAAGGGGGAAAAGGAGCAGAAAGTTTATTTAAAGAAGTAATGGCTGAGAATGTCCCAAACCCAGGACAGATATCAAAAAACAAAACAAAACAAACAAACAAAAACAAACAAACAAACAAACAAACAAACCCTAATGTTACACCTCAATAAAAAAGAAAGAGAACAAACTAAGTTTCAAGGAACCAGAAGGAAGGAGATAGCGAAGATCCAAGAAAAATAAATGAAATTGAGAATAGAAAAATAATAGAAAAGATCAACCAAACTAAGAGTTGGTTTTGGAAAGATACACAAAATTAGCAAAACTTTAACAAGACAGAAAAAGGAAGACACTAAACAAATCAGAAATGAAAGAGACATTACAACTGATACCATAGAAATACAAAAGATCACAAGAGACTATGAAAAATTCTGTGCCAACAAATTGGGTAACAGAAACAATCAACAAGTTCTGAGAACATGCAATCTAACAATACTGAATACTAAATAAATAGAAAATATGAAAAAAACTAATAATAAGTAAGGGGATTAAATTGGCAATCAAAAACATCTCCACAAAGAAAAGCCCAGGACTGGATGGCTTCACTGGTGAATATACCAAACATTTAAAGAATTAATGTTAATTTTTTATAAACTCTTCCAAAAAATTGAAAAGACAGACTCCCAAATTTCTTTCATGGGGTAGTATTACCTTGATACCAAAGCCAGATAAGTATACTACAAGAAAAGAAAACTAAAGGCTAATATCTCTGACAAATAAAGAAGAAAAAATCTTTAACAAAACACTAGCAAAAGGAATTTAACAACACATTAAAAAGCTCATGGGATGCAAGGATGGTTCAGGATAAAAAAAAATCATATGATCAATTTGATAAATGCAAAAAAAAAAGCATTTGACAAAATTCAACATCCCTTCAAAAAAATCACAAAAAGGAGGTAAAAGAGAAACATACCTCAATTTAATAACCTTATATAATAAAAGGTTATGTAAAAGAAGGCCACACATCATAGCATTTTCAACAATGAAAATTTAAAAGCTTTCTCTCTAAGATCAGAAAGAAGACAAGGGTGCCAACTCTCACCACTCTCGTTCAACATGATACTAGGAGTCCTAGTAATTGGGCAAGAAAAAAAATAAAAGGCACTCAAATCAGTAAGGGAGAAGTAAAATTGTCTCTGTTGGTGATATAACCTTATATATAAAAAATCCTAAAGTCTCCACCAAAAAATGTTAGAGCTAATAAAGAAATTCAGTAGTTTCAGGATGTAAAATTTACACAAAAATGAGTTACATTTTTATATACTACCAGTGAAATATCTGAAAAAAAAAGAAAGAAAACAATTCCATTTACAATTGCATTAAAAACAATAAAATACTTAGGAATAAATTTAACCAAAGAAGTGGAAGAACTGTACAGCAAAATCTCTATAGGACATTGATTAAAGAAATTGAAAAAGACAAATAAATGAAATAATATTCTGTATTCATGGATTGAAAGAGTTAATATTGTCAAAATGTCCATACTACTCAAAGTCTTGTATAGATTAAATTCAATCCCCATCAAAATTCAATGGCTTTTCACAAAAATAGAAAAATAATCCTAAAAATTCACATGGAATCACAAAAGATCCTAAATAGCCAAAGTAATCTTGAGAAAAAACAAAGTTCCTGATTTACAAAATTATAGCAAATATTAAAAAATTATAGCAATCAACACAATGTGCTATTGGCATAAAAAAAAAAAAAAAAACCAAAAACCCACATAGACCAATGGAACAGGATTGAGAGACCAAAAGTAAATGCACACATATATGGTTGATTAATTGATAACAAAGGAGCCAAGAACAGATAGTGAGGGAAAGGACAGTCTCTTCAGTAAATAGTGGTAGGAAAACTGAATGTTCATATATAAAATAATAAAGTTGGATCCCTATCTTACAGCATTTATGAAAATTAACTCACAGTGAATTAAGGACTTAAATGTAAAAACTGACACCATAAAACCCTTAGAAGAAAATATAAGGAAAACTCCTTGACATCAGTTTTGACAGTAGTACTCTGGCTATGACACCAAAAGCACAACTGATAAAAGCAAAAATAAGAAAGTGAGACTACATCAAAATAAAAAGCTTCTGCACAGCAAAGGAAACCATTAACAAACTGAAAAGGCAACCTATGGTGTGGGAGAAAATATTGCAAACCATATATCTGATAATGGGTTAATATCCCAAAAATATAAGGAACCCATACCACTCAATAGCATACAAAAAACTTATTTAAAAAAATGAGCAGAGGACTTGAATATACATTTTTCCAAAGAAGACATACAAATGGCCAACAGGTACATGAAAAGTTCATCAAGGAAATGCATATCAAAACTGTGAGATATCAAGTCATACCTGCTAAAATGACAATTCAAAAAAATAAAAACCCTCAAAAAACAAGAGATGACAAATGCTGGCAAGGATGTAGAGAAAGTGAAACACTGGAGCACTATTGGTGGAAATACGTTTTGGTACAGCCACTATATAAAACAATATTGAGGGTCCTAAGAAAATTAAAACTAGAACATGATCCAGCAATCCTACTTCTGTGTATACATCCATAGAAGATGAAATCATTATCTCAAAGAGTCGTCTGCATTCTCTTGTTCACTGCAGCATTACTAATGATAGCCATGACATGGAAGCAACCTTAGTGTCTATTAATGAGTGAATAGATAAGGTGATTATATATTTATATAATGGTATACTATACAGCCATAAAATGAAAGGATATTTTTCCATTTGCAAAAATATAGATCACAAGGGCATTATGCCAAGTGAAATAAATCATACAGAAAAGAACAAATATTATATGATCTCATTCATATGTAGAACCTAAAAACATCAAACATTTAGAAACAGAAAGTAGAATGGAGTTTGCACAGTGCTATAGGATAGGAAAATGGGGAGATGTTGGTCAAAGGGTACAAACTTTCAGTTATGATACCAATAAGATTTAAGGACCTAGTGTACACATAGTGACTATAGTTACTATATTACTATAATACTATATTGTATACTTGTTGCTTGGTATGAGAGCTTTAATGTTCTCACCCTAACAATAGTAGTTATGTGAGGTGATGGATGTGTTGACTAACCTTACTATGGTAAACATTTCACAATGTATCAAATCTTCACCTTATATGCCTTAAACTTATACAGTGTTGTATGTCAATTACATCTCAAATCTTGAAACAAATTTAAATCTTCCTATTTATGTAAATATGTTGAATGTAAAATTTGAAAATCAATAAAAATTTTGTAGATTGCTTGTAAACTTTTTTGTAAGTTTGAAATTATGTCAAAATAAAACATTTCCAGAAAGTAAATAAGCAAATAAAATATTAGTAAACCAAATCCAGCAACCTACACAAACGATTTTCAACTATATCCAACTGAGAATTAGCCCCACATACATATATACAATGGGTTATTACTAGACCATAAAAAGACCAAACAGGGAAAGACAAATACCATATGATCTCACTTATATGTGGAATATGCAGAACAAAATAAACAAGGAAGGCAGAAACAGTCTTATGGATATAGAGAAAAAACAGATGATAGCCACATGGGAGAGGGTTGGGTGGGTAGGTGAAAAAGGTGATTGGATTAAGATGTACAAATTGGTTGTTATAAAATAGTCAAAAGGATGTAAAGTACAGCATAGGGAAAATAGTCAATAATATTGTAATAGCTATATGTAGTATGAGGTGAGTATTAGACTAATTGGGGAAGATCCCTTTTTAAATTATATAAATGTCTAACCACCATGCTGTACACCTGAAACTAATATAAAATAATATTGAATGTCAGCTATAATTAATAATAAATTAAAAAGATAATTACCCACAATAGAATGTTTATCATCAGAAAATCAATTGATATAGTATTTTATATTCATAGAAGAAAGTATAAGTATCACAAAATCATTTCAGATGCAGGGAAAAGCATTTGATAAAATGCAACACCCATTCATTATAACACTCTCAAGTTAAAAGTAGGAAGGGACTTCTTCAAATTGGTTAAGACAGCTATGAAAAATCCACAGCTATCATCATATTTAATGTTGAAAGACCGAATGCTTTCTCCTAAGAAAGCAGAAAATCCAAGAATTCTGCTCTCACCACTTTTATTCAAGATTGTACTGAAATTTCTAGCTAGTTCTATAAGACAATAAGAATAAATTGAAGGCATCTATTTTGATAAAAAAAAAGCAGTGAACTGTCTTTGTGAATTAACAAGATTCTATGTGTAGAAAATCTCAAGGAACACACACACAAACATACACAATACTAGAACTAATAAATTTATGGAGGATGCAGGATTAATATTCAAAATCAATAGCATTTCAATAAACTAGCAAAAAATCTGAAAGTGAAATGAAGAAAGTAATTTCATTAATAATAGCATCTATAAATATTTAGGGATAAGTTTAACACAAAAAGTATAAGACTTGTATATTTTAAAATACAAAATATTGCTGAGAGAAATTAAAGCTAAAACTAAATGGAATGATATTTCGTGTTTATAAATTGGATCTTAATATTGTCAAGATAGCAATTCTGTCATATTGATCTCTAAAAGCAAAACAGTCCCTATCAAAATACCAGTTGGATTTTTTGGTAGAAATTGACAAGATAATCTTAAATTTTAGATTAAAATGCGAAGAACTTAGAAAAGACAAAACTATTTTGTAAAAGAACAAAGTTGGGTAACTTACTATCCAATTTCCAAACTTACATGAAGTCACAGTCATCAAGACCATGTGATACTGGCACAATGACAGATTGGTGGAATACAAATAAACTTTTACATTTGTGGTCAACTGATTGTTGACTAAGGTGCCAAGAATATTCAATGGTAAATTAACTGTTTTCAGCAATTGGTACTAGGACACTTGGATATTCATATGCAAGACAATTCCCCAAACAAAAAATAAACAAAATCTCTACATTAACAACAACAAAAAAATAATACAAAATAGATTACAGATCTAAATGTATGAATTAATCCTATGAACTATCTAAAAGAAAATATTGGAGAAAATATTCATGAACTTGGATTAGGTGAAGAGTTCATCGATAAAATACCAAATTCCAAATTCATAAAACAAAACAAAACAAAACAAAAAATGGATAAATTGACCCCAAATTAAAAGTTTGTGCATATCAAAAAACACCAGTAAGAAATGATAAATAAGCCATGGATTGGCAAGAAATATTTGCAAATCCTATATCTGATAAAGAATGTGAATCAAGAATATAAAAAGAATTCCCATGACTCAATAATAAAGAAGCAAACAACTCAATTAAAAGGACTTTCAGCTCTGGTCAAGATGGAGTAGTCTCATTCTTCCCAATCATCCTTCTTGCAACTAAATACCCTATACATATAATAATAAATAAGTATAAATGTTAGAAAGAAGAAAGGAGCTGAGGCATGATACAATGGGGGAATACCCTGAGTTTTCTTTTTGCTTTTCAGATATGCCAGATGGGGCACTGAAGGAGTTTGAAAAAGAATCATACACCCCAAAAGCCTTCTTTCTCTAGCCAAAGATACGTTGAAAAGGGTAATCAAGCAGAAAAGGATACTCACCTTGCTTCAATCAAATATAAACAGAAAAGTTGTCTTCCATATGGTAAAACCAAGTAGAGATACACTTCCACCCCCACCCAGCAACAACAGGGTTATCTACTTTCTTGCAGCTCTGTGAGTGAGCCTGTGTAGGAAGCTCAACTTCCAACCCTACCCTTCCCCTATGGCAACAAGGCAAGACCAGATAATCCTATTGGCTCACAAGAATCCCTGTTGAAGTAGTGTCATTGGGGCCAGTGGGGGACTGAATATCTGTTCCCATGCATATGCAAGGAGTAGGTATAGTTAGCTTGCTGCTTCCCTATCTCCCTGATGTCATTCAGGTCTAGTAGAAAATTGAACCTTGATTCTACCCCACAACAAAGTGGTAGAATGATATAATGTGAGGAGATGCTACTTGGCACTGCACTTCCTCTCCCCAGTGAGAGTTTAGAAGTGCTAAATGGAGGACTGCCACCCTCATCAGGCAACAAGGCAAAGCAAAATTTTTCCAGGTTTGGCTAAAGGCATACCTACATATCCATGAAACATGATTAAAGCAAAGAAAGTTATGCCAAAGCATGTCATGATAAAAAATCTGAGAATTAAAGACAAAAAAAAAATCTATTTTGATTACCCCAAATAGCCAAAACATTTCTGAGAAAAAAAGAATAAAGCTGGAAGTATCACTCTGCCTGACTTCAAATTATACTACAAAGAGACAATAATCAAAACAGTATGGTATTGGCAGAAAAACAAGACACAGATATCAATGCAAGAGAATTTAGAGCCAAGAAATAAACCCCCATATATATGAGAAAATAATTTTTGATAAAGAAGCCAAAAAATAAAATGAAGAGAGGAAAGCCTTTTTCAAAATGATGCTAGGAAAATTAGAAAGCTACATGCAAAAGAATGCAACTAGACTGCTATCTCTCACCATACACAAAAATTAACTCAAAATGGATTAAAAACCTAAATATAAGACCTGAAACAATAAATTGCATAGAAGAAAACATAGGTTCTAAACTCATAGACCTTGAATTTAGAGAGGATTTTATAAATTTTACCTCAAGGCAAGGGAAGTAAAAACAAAAATAAATGAATGGGACTATATCAAACTAAAAACTTTCTGCACAGCAAAAGAAAACAAGACAAAGAGGCAACCAACTGAATGAAAAGATATTTGCTAACAACACCTCTGATAAGATAAACAAGAAACTCATACAACTGTATTTTTACATTCCTGATTAAAATGTTATTTTGCCAATATGAAAAAGTTTAATACAATGTTTATATTTCAATTTGAATTACAAGTGTTTTTATTAAAAATATTCCTCATTTTTAATTTTTGTGAATTTTGCCTTATTATGCTGGTTTATATAATAATTTAATCTTGTAATTTTCCTAGTTTACTCTTCTTTTTAATCATGCTTTATTATGCATGAGAAATTTTTAATGATTTTAATTTTTCTTCTTTTTTTTTGTTTTGCCTATGAAATCCTAAGGTCTTCCTTGAAAACACAGAATTTCAATTACAGCTTTATCCATTGTTCAGTTATTTTAAAATATACTTGGTTTATATGGTAAGATTGTCAAACAACTTTATAGCTTCCAAATTAACAAGTTTCCACACCATTCAGTAAATTTTTCTCAATTTTCATTAATTTATAATACCAAATTATCATGTGCTGTATTTATTTTATAACAGAATGATTTTCTTTATTAGGTTTTTTTATGCTCACAATTTCTTAAATATCATTTAAGATAAGCTTTATTATTACATTATTACATTCATGATGAACTTTTCAAATATATGTATTGGTTATATTTTCCTATTTATTATTCCAAATGAGTTTCAGAATACCAGAATAACTTTTGATAACTTGTTAGTTCCTTGATTAGAATTATATCAATAAATTGAGTTTGGTAATATTTAGCAGCTTTTCAATACTTAATCTTTTTGTCCATCATGCTGGTAAATGTATCTAGAATTTCTAAGTTTTATTTTATCTAATTTTCTAGATTTATATGTTCTTTTGCCTAGTTTCTATATACTCTGTTTATTCCTAAAATATATTTGCATTGCTACTTTGGTCAGAATCATTCCTTTTAATGTTTTCTAATTATTAACATTACATGTTTTCCTCTCGTACTTTATAAGTTATGAGATTATGCCTACTTTGTTTTATCCTTTAAAGCAGGGGTCCCCAACCATTGGGCCGTGGACCAGTACCTATCTGTGGCCTGTTAGGAACTGGGCCACATAGCAGGAGGTGAGCGGCAGGCAAGCCAGAGAGCAAAGCTTCATTGTATTTACAGTCACTCCCCAGTGCTAGCATCACCACCTCAGCTCTGCCTCAGATCATTAGGCATGAGATTCTCCTAGAAGCACTGGTCCCAGATGCCACAAAGTTGGGGATTGCTTTAGTAAGATTTTAAATTCCAGTGGAGGTTTCTGTGAATCTGAGAGAAATAAAAACAAATACAGGTTTGGGCTGATAACAAGAGTGATGCGAAAGCAGAATGACTTTTACATGGTGCACTAGAATTTCAGGGGAGTAAAGAAAACAAGAATGACAGAGATGGGAGACTGGAAGACCTTTAACAATTCCAAGTTTGGCAGAAAAGGCTGCACAAAACTTTTCTTTATCTTTCTAAGTTTCATTAACTTCCAAACTGAAAATAAAAGGTAAAAAAAGAAATCCATTTTAGAAACTGGCAATTATGTGAATAAAAAATTCATAGAAGAGCTAATATAAATTATCAATAGAGCTCATTGAAATATGATCATTATTAATCAAGGAAATATAAATTAAAGTAATAACAAACCATCACCTTATCATACCCCCTGGATTAATACACATTAAAAAGAGTGATAGAGACTTCTAATTTTACGTCAGGGACGTAGAGAACTGGGAAGACTTCCATTCCATCCTTACAAGATAAAGCTGAACAGACAGTACATTAACAGCTTTTCACGAATACATCATAGAATTGAGGATAAAAGACAAACAACCCCCCTTTTAAAATCTGGAGACAGGCACTTTCAGGAAGATATTGGACTCAAACATGTGGTTGAAAAGGAGATCCTACAGCGAGTAACCTAGCAAGATAATTTAACAACCCCCTGGCTAGACTTACTAAGGGAAAAAGAGAAAAGGCACAAATAAAAATCAGAAATGAAAGAGAAGTTATGACAGATAACACTGAAATACAAAGTATAATACAAGAATACTATAAAAAATTATATGCACTACACTCAATAACCTATAGGAAATGGGCAAGTTCTTAGAAATATACAACCTTCTTAGACTGGGTCACGAAGAACTGAGAAATTTAAATAGACTAATCAACAGCAAAGAAATTGAAGTAATCATCAAAAACCTCCCCAAAAGTAAAAATCCAGGACCAAATGGCTTTCTAGTGAATTCCACCAAACTTTCAAAGATAAGTTAACAATTGTTCTTCTCAAACTATAAAAATTTTAAAGAAGAGACAATACTTCCTAAGGCATTTAATGAGACCAACATCACTCTGCTATCAAAACCTGATAAGGGTAATACAAGAAAAGAAAACTGCAGACTAATATCTCTGATAAATACAGATGCAAACATCCTAAACAAAAAGCTAAAAAAAAAAAAAACAAATATGACAATACATTAAAAAGATTTTACATCCCAATCAAGTGGGGTTCATTTCAGAGGCATAAGGATAGTTCAACATACATAAATTGATCAATGTGATACACCACATAAACAAAATAAAAAATAAAAATTATATGATCATATTAGAAAAAACATCCAGTTATGATTAAAATAATAAAATAGGTATAAAAAATATTTCAACATAATAAAGGCCATATACAATAACCCTAATAACATTCTTAATAATAAAAAATTAAAAGTCTTCCTTCTAAGATCAGGAACAAGACCAGGATGCTCCCTCTCACCACTCTTATTCAATACAGTGTTGGAAGTCCTAGCAAAAGCAGTCAGGCAATAGAAAGAAATAAAAGGCATACAAACTGGAAATGAAGTCAAATTGTTATTTTTTGCAGATGATACAATTCTTCATACATAATATTCTAAAGACGCTATCAAAAAAAAAAACTGTTAGAAACAGAAACAAATAAAGTTGCAGAATACAAAATCAACATACCAAAATCGGTTGCATTTCTATATACTGACAATGAAATTTCAGAAAAAGAGATGAAAAAAATTATTTTTGCATTTGCAACAAAAATAGTAAAATGCCTAGGAATAAACTGAACAAAGTATATGAAGGAGCTATACACTGAAAACTATAAGACATTAATAAAATAAATTAAAGAAGACACGGAAACAGAAAGATATTCTGTGTGATTGAAAGAATCAACACAATTAAAATGACCATATTACCCAAAGCAATATAAAGATTTAATGCAATCCCCATCAAAATCCCAATAGCATTTTTAAGAAAAGAAATAAAACATAAAATCATTAGCTTTGTATGGAATCACTAAAGCTCCCAAATAGCCAAAGCAATCCTGAAAAACTAAAGAACAAAATTGAAATTATCACAATTACTGACTTCAAATTATACTACAAAGTAACAATAATTAAAACATCATGATAATGGTGAAAAAACAGATACATAGACCAATGGAACAGAATTGAGAGCTCAAAAATAAACCCATGTACATAAAAGCAAATAATTTTCAACAAAAAAGGCAAAAACATACAATGGATAAAATAAACCTCTTCAAAAAACGGTGCTGGGAAAATTGAAAAGCTACATGCGAAAGAATGAAACTAAACTGCTATCATCACCGTACAACAAAATTAACTCAAAATGGATTGAAGACCCGAATATAAAACCTGAGAGACTGGCCAAGAGGGCATAAAAGCTAGCACCCTGCATGCCTCCTCTCACGATCACACCAAAATTACAACCAAACTATAGAGCGACTGTAACTGGGAGTCTCTCGAGGTCTAGCTGAGTAGAAGACCTACAACTGAGGACATACATAAAAGAGGCAGAGATGTGAAATGGCAGGTTTCACAACTTCATGTGGCAGTCGGGATTCAGGAGTGTTATCTTGGCTGTGGAGCCCCTTCCCCCTGCTGTAGAGCGAGGGTTCCCAGCCCCACACTGGGATCTCTGGCCTGGGTTCCAGTGCTGGAAAGAGAAGTTCCCACAACCTCTGGCTGTGAAAAAGCAGGGGAGATTGTGGCTGAGTGAGACAGAGGGCTGCAGGAGTTGCAGACTTTCCTATTGAGGGGCAAATGCCCGAACATACTCACTGATGGACTCACTCATTCTAGGCTCCAATGCTGGGGCTTGAAGAGTACCAGGGACATATGGGGAAACACTGGGTTGTCAGGCTTCTGGGTGAGGGCTGGAGGGAAGGTTCTCTTCTGGACAGAAGTGCTGGCAGTGTCCATTCTTCCCTTGTTGAGCCCTCTCAACTCCCAGCTTGCAGATACAGGCAGCAGCCATACATGAGTCTCAACCAACCTGGATAACACAGGTTGCTCTACCTAGGTGATTCCTTGAGACTGCCTCTCCCAACTTGCGGGCTCACCGAAACTTTTTCCAGAGGTTTATTGCATACAAATGACCTGGCCTGGCTTCGTTGTGGACTTTCCTAAAATCTTTTAATGGCTCACAAAACACAAAGAAGCAGCATCTCACCTTGATGTGCCCTGTACCTCTTGCTGAGCAGAACCAATCCTAGGCAGCTAATTCAGTTTCTAGCTTGGCTTCTCAGGGTATCAATAAGCCTAGTATGGATGGTAGCAATCCAGGGATTGCTTGGTGACTTACCAGGTGGCTCCAGAAGTGCACAGGCTGTGGCTGAACTTGGCCTGCAGTTAGGACCCTCCCGAGAGGCCCTTGGACCAGCACACCTAGTGGCTTGCTGAGATCAGAGACGGAGCACTACATAGGACTGCATCTGAGGAGGACACACCTGAAGGTCAGACTGCGCAGGAATCAAAGCCAATCAAATCCTGCTATGTAAGGTCAGTCCCTCATTGGCCAGTCTTTACAACCAATCAGCCCAAAAGTCAATCTCTCATCGAAGTGCAAACAGCTACATTCAGGAGGGCACATGCAACTCACACAAGGGACACACATTGGGCACCTCGCTCAGGTGACCAGGGAAGACTGTGCCACTGTTCTCCACAGGATACCTACTACATAAAGCCACTCTACTAAGACGGAGAGACTTAGGAGCACTACCTAATACATAGAAATAAACACAGGGAGGCAGGCAAAAAGGGGTTGACAAAGAAATATGTCCCACATGAAAGAATAGAACAAAGCTCCAGAAAAAGAACTAGACAAGGTGGAGACAAGTAATCCAACAGATGCAGAGTTCAAAACACCGATTATAAGGATGCTCAATTAACTTAGGTGAAGAATAGATGAACTTAGTGAGAACTTCGACAAAGACATAGAAAATATAAAAATGGAGATGAAAAACATGAAAGAGAACCAGTGAGAAATGAATACTGTATCTGAGATGAAGAGTATATTAGAGGGAATAAACAGAGTAGTTGAAGTGGAAGACCAAAACAGTAATTTAGGGGTGGGGTATTGGAGTACACCCAATCAGAACATCATCTATCAAGTACTTGAAATGAATAAGAATTAAATTCTCCAATCTAAACATAGGGTGGCTGAATGGATAAGAATACAATATGCTGCCTACAAGACACTCACTTCGGATTAAAACATACACACAGACTGAAAATAATGGGATGGAAAAAGATATTTCATGATGGACCTAGAGGGTATTATGCTAAGTGGAGTAGGTCAGTTAGAGAAAGACAAAAGCTATGTGCTGTCATGTATATATGGAATCTAAAGAACAACAACAACAACAAAATAATAAAGGAGAACTCAGAGAGAACATTTTGAGAGTTACCTAATGGGAGGGAGTTGGAGGGATAGGTGAAAAGAAGAAAAGGGGTTAAAAGATACAGAATGGTTGTTATGAAATAGTCATAGTGGTATAGAAGATAGCATGGGGGAAATAGTTAATAGTGATGTAATGACTATGTGCTGTGTCAGATAGATACTAGATTTATTGGGGTGAGCACTTCGTGAGAGATATAGATGTCTAATCACTATGTTGTACATCTGAAACGAATATAATATTGTATGCCAACTACTATTGAAAAATAAAAAAATATTAAAAATAAATAAAACCTGAAACAACAAATTGTGTAGAAGAAGAAAACATAGGTACTAAACTCATGGACCTTGGTTTTAGAGAGGATTTTATACATTTGACCTCAAAGGAAGGAAGTAAAAGCAAAAATAAATAAATAGGATTATTTCAAACTAAAAAGCTTCTGCACAGCAAAAACATCAACAACAAAAGAAAGCAACTAACTAAATGAGAGAAGATATTTGCAAACAATGCCTCTGATTAGGAGCTAATATCTAACATATATAAGAAACGCCTACAACTCAAAGACAGAAAAGCAAACAATCCTATTAAAAAATGGGCAGAAGACCAAAATAGACACTTCTCTCAAAAAGACATTCAAATGGCCAACTGACATGAAAAGATATCATTAGCTATCAGGCAAATGCAAATCAAACATGAGAAACCACCTCACATCTGTTACAAAGGCTATCATCAACAGGACAAGTAATAACAAATGTTGGAGAGGTTGTGAGAAAAAAGAAACACTCATATGCTGCTGGTGAGAATGTAAATTGGTACAGTCACTATGGAGGTTCCTCAAAAAACTAAGAACAGAATTACCATATGACCCAGCAATCTCTTTTTTCTGGGTATCTACCCCCCGAATTTGATAACATTTATTCATAAAAATATGTGCACCTTGATGTTCTTTGTGACAGCATTCAGTGTCCAAGACATGGAAACAACCAAAGTCATAATCTATTATTTAATAGATGATTAGATAAAGAAGATGTGGAACATATATACAAAAGAATATTACTCAGCCATAAGGAAAGATGAAATATTGCCATTTGCAATATGGATGGATCCTGAGATTATCATGTTAAATGAAATAAGTCGGACAAAAAAAATAAGAACCATATGATTTTTCTCATATATGGGATATAAAACTAAAAGCAACAAATGAACAAGACAAACAAAAATTCATAGACACAGACAACAGTTTAGCAGTTATCAGAGGAAAAGCAGGGGAAGTAGGGGACCAAATATGTAGTGACAGAAGGAAATTTAACTTTGGTTGGTGAACACACAATGCAATATACAGATGATGTACTATTAAATTGCACAATTAAATTATGTAACCTATATAATTTTATTAACCAATGTTACCCAATAAATTTTATATAGAAAATTTTCATTCATGTATTTATTTTTCATTTGATGTAATTTACATAACTTCTAATTTTACATATTTGACTCCTTTTACCCCATCTACTTTCCCCCTCTCCTTTTTCCCCTTATCCTTTGGTAACCACTAGTCTATTGTCCATGTCCCTGAGTCTCTGTTTGTCCTCTTCATTTGTTGTTTTTATGTTTACATCCCACATACAAGTGATATCATGTGGTTTTTAATTTATTTCTGCCTGGCTTATTTTGCTTAGCATGATTATCTCAAGGTCCACTCACAATGTCACAAATGGGAGTAATTCCTTTCTTCTCGTGGTACATTGTATAAATGTACCACAGCTTCTTTATCCAATCATCTATCCTAGAACACTTTGGTTGCTTCCATGTGCTGGCCATCATGAATAATGATGCTATGAACATTGGTGTGCAAATATCTTTTTGGATATGGGTTTTCAAGTATTTGGGGTAAATACCCAGTATAGGGATTGCTGGATCATATGGTAGATCAATTCTTAGTTTTTTTTTGAGGAACTTCCATACTGTTTTCCATAGTGGCTGTACCAATTTGCAGTCCCACTAGCAGTGTATGAAGGCTGTTTTTTCTCCACATCTTCTCCAACACTCCTTATTACTTGTCCTGTTGATTATAGCTCTTCTAACAAGTGTGAGATGGTATTTCATTGTAGTTTTGATTTGCATTTCCCTAACAGGTAGCAATGTTGACCATCTTTTCATATATTTGATGGCCATTTGTATGTCCTCTAGGGAGAAGTGTCTGTTCAGGTCCTCTGCTCATTTTTTAATTGGATCTTTTTGTTGTCGTTATTGAGTTGTATGATTTCTTTGTATATTTTGGATATTAGGCCCTTGTCAGAGGTGTTGCTTGCAAATATATTTCCCATTTAGATGGCTGTCTCTTTACCTTGTTGATGGTTTCTTTTGCTGAGCAGAAGCTTTAAAGTTTGATGTAGTCCTGTTCAATTATTTTTGCCTTTACTTCTCTTGCCTTTGAGATCAAATTCATACAATTCTCTTTAAGTCCAAGGTCCTTGAGTTTAGTTGCTATGTTTTCTTCTATGCAATTTATTGTTTCAGGTCTTATTTTCAGATCTTTAATCCATTTTGAGTTAATTTTGGTGTGTGGTGACAGACAACAGTCTAGTTTTGTTCTTTTGCAGGTGGCTTTCCAGGTTTCCCAGCATCATTTATTGAAGAGGCTTTCCTTTCTCCACCGTGTGTTTTGGGCTTTTTTGTCAAAATTAATTTGCCCATATAAACATGAGTTTACTTCTGGATTCTTGATTCTGTTCCATCGCCCGTGTATCTGTTTTTCTGCTAATACCATGCCGTTTTGATTACTGTCACTTTGTAGTATAATTTCACACCTACTTCTAGCCCTAATATAACAAGTTCCCTCCAGCAACAACCTTTTCTCCTGCTGTGTCACGAGCTCTGAGTGACAGAGCAGGAGAAAGTTTTTTACTTTCTTACTTACTTTTCTTACTTTTGAAGTTTTTTACTTCTTAATTAAAAATTTTTTTTTTAAATTTATTTAATTAGTTTCAAGAATACAGTACATTGGCTAGACATCTATATAGTTCATAAAATGATCCCCCCAATTGCTCCCTCTCTTCCCTGACCCTCCACCCAGCAAATGTATTAATGGTAACTGCATTTCCTATGCTGTGCTCCCCATCCCCATGACCATCCATCAGCTACTAATTTGTACTTCTTTAATCCTTCACCACATTCTCCCAGCTCCCCCAACTCCCCTTCACTCTGTCCATCACCAAATTGTCAACTATATTTGTGGGTCTGTTTTTGATTAGTTTGTTCTTTTTATTCCTTAGATTCTGCACATAAGTAAAATCATATAGTGCTTATCTTTCTCTGGCTTAAATACCTTCTAAGTCCATTAAATCAATATCTTTTTCCATCCCCTTCCTTTTCATATGTAGCGGTCTTCTGTTTGTTGTTGTTGTTGTTGTTGTTTGTTTGTTTGTTTGTTTTTAATCCCTTCAGCCACTCTATTTTTGTCTCAGTTATAGTTGGCATACAATACTTTATTAGTTTCAAGTCTACAGCATAATGATTAGACATCTGAATAACTCACAAAGTGATCATCTCAATAAATTGAATGCCCCTCTAACACCATAGCTATTATAATTTCCTATAATCATTAAGCTATATTTTCTATCTCCATGACTATTAGTAACTACCAGTTTGTACTTCTTAATCCCCACTCCCTTTTTCACTGACTCCCTCAACATCCTTCCCATCTGGTAACCCTCAAAATGTTCTCTGTATTTATGAGTTTGTTTCTGTTTGTTTGTTTGTTTTGTTCTTTAGATTCCACATATACATGCAATCATATGGAATTTGTCTTCCTCTATATGGCTTATTCCACTCAGCACACTACCTTTTAGGTCCATCATGCAACATCTTTTCCCATCTCCTTAATTTTTTGTCTTTTAAACTGAAGTGAGTCTCTTGTAGGTAGCATATATAAGGGTCTTGTTTTCTTATCAATTCAGCCACCCTTTCTTTTTCATTAGAGCACTTAATTCTTTTTTATTTGAAGTACTTATTAATAGATATGTAGTTATTGCCATCGTTTATATTTTTGCTTCATATTTTTTCTTCTTAAAGAAGTCCCCCCAAATTTCCTGTAAAGTTGGCTTGGTGATGATGAACTCCTTTGACCTTCTCTTGTCTGGGAATCTCTCTGTCTGTCCTTTGACTCTAAAGGATAGCTTTGCTGGATAAAGTAATCTTGGTTGTAGATCCTGGGTTTTCATCACTTTGAATATTTTGTGCCAAACCTTTCTGTATCTGCTTTCTTTTTTAACATGTGCATTTACAACTACAAATTTTACTCTTAACACTGCTTTCACTGCATCTAATAAGTTTTGGTATATTGCTTTATTCATTTTCATTTCTCTCAAGATATTCTGTAATTTTGTTTGTGATTTCTTCTATGGTTCTTAAAGAGTGTGTTGTTTAATTTCCATATTGTGAGTTTTAGAGTTTTCTTTCTGTTTTTATTTTCTATTTTTATTCATGATCAGAAAAGCTATTTTGCATGATTTCAGTCTTGAAATTTGTTAAGACTTGTTTTGTGGTCTAACATATAGTCTCTCCTGGAAGATGACCCATATGCATTTGAAAAAATTGTGTACTCTCCTGTTGTTTAGTAGTGTGTTCTGTATATAGTTCTTAAATCTAATTAATTTATATGTTGTTCAGATCATCTACATCCTTGCTAATCTTCTGACTAGTTGTTCTATCCATTATTGGTAGAGAGGTACTGAAATCTCCAACTGTTATTACAGAATTATCTATTTCTTCTTTCAATCTTGTCAATATATGAAGTCAACGTGTTTCATATATTTTGGAGATTTGATGTTCAGTATACATGTGATTATAATTTTCATATGTTTTTGTGAATTGTCCCTTTTATCAAAAATATAATGTCCTTCTTCATCTCTTATAACAGTTTGATTTGAAGTCTACTTTGTCTGATATTAATATAGCCAGTCCAGCTCTCTTTCAGTTACTATTTACATGTAACATCTTTTTCCATCCTATCATTTTAACATATTTATGTCCTTAGATCTAAATAAGTCTTTTGTAAATAGCACATAGTTGGATCACTTTAAAACTAATTCTGCTAATCATTACCATTTCATTGGGGATTTTAATCCGATACATTGAAAGTAATTATTGATTAGCAAGGACTTACCTCTGTTAGTTTGCTATTAGGTTTTTGGATAGGTTATAGGTTTCCCCCTTCATTTCTTTCACTGCTTCCTTCATTTGTGGGTAGTTGATTTCTGTAGTAATACATTTGACTTCCTTTTCATTTTACACTTATAGGTATTTTTATAGGTATTTTTATTGTGGTTTCCATTGGTATTTCATATAATATCCTAAAATTGTAGCAATCTAATTCAAATTGATACCAAATTAACATCAATCACATACAAAAATGGTACTCCCAAACAGCTCCATTCATCTCCGTTATTTAAATCATAAAATTACACCTTTAAACATTGTGTGTACAGTAACATAAACTTATAATTGTTTTTATACAATTGTCTTTTTAAACCTGATAGAGGATAGAGTAAAAAAGTTTACAAACCAAAATTACAATAATATTAGCTTTTATATTTGCTCACATGCCTACTGAAGATTTTTATTTCATCATATGGCTCCTGGTTAATATCTAGCATTCTTTCATTTCAACCTGAAGGATTTCCTTTAGCATTTGTTGTAGAGCACATGTAATGGTAATGAATTCCCGCAGCTTTTATCAAAGGAATGTCTTAATTCCTTCCTTGTTTTTTGAGTGAATGATTGTTGGGTATAGAATTCTGGGTTGATCTTATTTTTTCTTTTAGTATTTTTAACATACAATCCCATTGCCTTCTGGTTTTCAAGGTTTCTGATTAGAAATCACCTGATAATTTCACTGAGGATCACTTATATGTAACTGTAGTACAAATGCCTAACATTAAGCTTTTTAAAAAATTGTAATATAAATGTCTGGCATTAAGCTTTGATTGTCAAGTAATCCATTTCAAAGACATCCATCTTGAACAAACATATTGTCAGGTGTATGACATAGTTACTAGCTAAATAATTAGGTAAGGATGCAAGAATCTCCTATCACAGAGCTCCTCTTTTAGGTCACCTGGACAGTCAATAACTTGAATGACTCTGTTTTTCCCTTCCTGTGCCCTAATAACTGCTCTTACATTTTACATTTGCCAATAAAGAATAAATCTCTGAAACCCTATGCAACCCACTCTAAAAAAGGCAGCCCCCCAGATCTACACTCTCTTTCTTTACCTGTGACCTCACTGTGTGGCTCTCGGGTATGCTGTGTTCCCTCCAGGACCTGTGACTGATAAATCTTGTTTTCTCAAAGTTCTCTGATTGTTGTTGCTGAGGTGTATCTTGTAATCATCATAAGAAGTATAAGGCCTGTTCCAGGTGCAACATTGGCTCTTGTCAGAGAATGTCTGTGGAGGCTCACCACAAGTAGTATGAGTCCAAATAAGTGCCTTAGGCATTCCTAGCTGATAACATTACCTTTGATAGGCTGACATGAAACAGTAATGAACTGCTCCTCTCTTGCTGCTTTTAAGTTTCCCTTTGTCTTTGATAGTGTGATTATAATACATTTCAGGCTGAGTTTCTTTGAGATTACTCAACTTTGAATTTTTCATCTTTCTGGATTTGTAGGTTCCTAAATTTTGGCAAATTTGGGACTTTTTCAGCCATTATTTCTTAAAATAATCTTTTTGCTTATTTCTTTTCATCTTCTGTGACCATATGTTTATGATTGTTCACTTGATGGTGTCCCATAGGTCTTTTAGGCTATATTCATTTTTCTTCATTCTTTTTCATTTATTTCCTGAGAATTATTTCAATCAGAATCATGGATTCTTTGTCCTGCCTGCTCAAATTTGCTGTCGACTCCTTCCTGTGAATTTTTCATTTCAGTTATAGTATTTCATAGCTCCAAAATTTTCATTTAGTTCCTTTTAATAACTTCTTTTGATGATTCTCATTTTTTCCTACATAATTTTCCTCATTTCCTTTACTTGGCTAAAGGAAAATATGTTTCTCCATACTTTCCTTTAGCTCTTTGAGCATATTTAAGACAGTTGTTTTAAGGTCTTTGTCTAGTAAGTCTGATGTCTGGGCATCCTCAGGGACTGTTTCTGTCAATTTATTTTGTTCCTTTGAAGAGGCCATGTTTCCATGTTTCTTTGCATGCATTGTAATTTTTTGTTGAAAATTGTTCATTTGACTATTATAACATGGTAACTTTGGAATTCAGATTCTCCCCATTCCTTAAGTTTGTCGTTTATTTTTGATTGTTGAAGACTGTAGTCCTCCATTTGTTTTGAGACTTTTCCATTTACATTTGCAAAAACTATTCTTTGCTATGTGTGATCTCTGTTCCTTAAGCTCATTTTTAGCTAATGTTTTAACAGAGATTTCCTTGATTGCCAAGAGCTTTCTTAGGCTTTGTAAATTTGCTTTGTGCTGGAGCAGTCCTTCAACACAGCTTGCTCTGAGCCTAGGTTTCAATCCAAGGTGAAAGTTTAAGGTCTTCTGAGGTTTTTCTGAGCATGCATCTTACCTGGTCATGCATGTAGCTTTCTAAATTCCCTTGTATACATGGCTACAATTTAATGTCCTAAATTCTCAAATAATCTTACCCCACCTTCTCCAGATCTTCAATGGCTATTATGTTTCCACTTGTAATCTCTAGATCAGGCATCTGTGGATCTTGTAGCTATTAATAGCAGTGCCCACCACTTTTCTGCCTTAGTTCTGAGTTGTACAAAATAGTGCCTTGTATTCTATGTTAAATAGATATGCACAATAACTTGCAAATAAGGTCTGATTTTCTCCCTGGGAACTGCACTGCTGTTGCCTTAATGCCAAAGCCACCATCATGCCCAAAGGGGTTTGGGAAGGAATAAGTAAAAACATTACAGAGCTTTCCTATTAATTTGAAGAGGTTCATAGCTTGATTGCTATGAACCTTTGACAGTTTTTCACAGTTTTTCTGACAAAGTTGGTTCAGACAGTTTCTTGTTGTTTTTTAAAACCTCAATATTTCTGTAGGAAAACAAGGGCTTTCTCACAGTTTTGCTCAAATATCTGAACAAATATAATTTTAAAGCTTTTCAATGATCAGATTTTAGTTTTAAATATATTTTCAATTTATAGTTTTATTGAATTATCATATTTGTGTTCTGAAATTTATTAAAGTTTTTTTTTGTCGTTGTTGTTCTAATGTATTCTTATGTTTTTAAATATATTATTGGCATTGGTTTATTCTTTAGTTCCAGAGTACATAGTTTGAAAGACATATCTAGATATTTATTAGATTCACTGTATAAAATATTCTGTGTACATATTTTGAAACAGAGTTTCTCAAATTTATCACTGCTAATATTTTGGAACAGAGAATTCTTGCTTGTGTGTGTGTGTATGTGTGTGTGTGTGTGTGTGTGTGTGTGTGTGTGTGTGTGTGTGTGTATTGGGGTGGTGGCAGTGGTGGTGGTGTCCTGTGCATTATAGGATATTTAGCAGCATCACTAGCTTCTAAATGAAATAGGAGTAATATTTTCCCCTTAGCTGTGACAGCCATAAATGTCTCCAGACATTGCTAAATGTCTCAGGGTGGGCAAAATCACCTTCTGTTGAAAACCACTGTCTGGAGCATGGATTGGTAAACACTCTTTTAAAAAGGTCACATCATAAATATTGTGGGCTTTGCCATGATTCCTGTCACCAGTCAATTACGCCTTTTAGTATGAAAGCAGTGGCTGACAATACATAAAAGAACTGGAATAGTTGAGTTCCAAAAAACTTAATTTACAAAAACTTGTGTCAGGTTGGATTTGGCTCAAGGGATCTAGTTTGCCAGCTCTGTTCTAGAACTTCAGTTGTTCTCCATTATATTTGGTCTAAAACCAGAGGGGTATATTAAGGCCTACTATAACTAATTTGTTTCTCTTTCTCCTTATATCTTTCAATTGTTGCTTTATGGTTCCTGGTAGCTTATTTAATGCACAGATATTCAAAACTTTTATTGCTTTTTAAAGACCATCTTTCAAGTGTGCTTTTTTTCTGATTTAATGCTATTTTGCCTAAATTCTAACTTTAGCAGCTAGGTAAATAAATCTTGAATTATTTGTATAATTATTGGCTTACTGATTTACTGTTTTATATTTCAAACTTTGCATTATTTTTAAGGTATATCTCTTTGTTATAATCTTATAGCATTTCTTTTAATAGGTAACTGTAACTCCTTTATATTAGATGATGTGGCAGATATAGTTGTTAGACATTATGTTGCGTTATGTTGTAAAAGTATAAAGGCCTTTTTAGTAATAGTGCTGTTTTCATTGCTGTTAAATTTTCTTGTAATAATTATGAAAGTTGTGTTTTTGCTCTACTATGTACTTTTATCATTACAAACTTGCATATTTTGTTAATATTTTATTTACTTAGGCTATCTAGAAATTCCATATTATAGAATCAATGATGAAATTCATGTCTTTTTTCTCTTTCTAATCATACTTTAATCTTTAATTTTAGTACTTTTTCTAATATTTCTTAGTTTTTATTATTTATCATTAAATAAACTTCTGTAAGTTGATTTGTCAGTTGTAAATGATATACTTGGGCTTCCAGCTTTTGAAGACCAGAATACCAATATAATTACACTTCACTGGTTATGCTAACTACCATCACCCTCTACATCGTTTTGGATCTATTCTTTGTAAACTTCCAAAGATAAAGGCCTTTACAAATTCCCACCTATAAATGACCAGTTTTGATTTAATTTCTCCTGGTTACCTTTTCCTTGTACTCCTAGTAAATCATCTGAGTTGCTCCTGTTGAGAAATTCTTCCTCTAATAATCACAAATCTTCTCCTTCCTCTAACTCGAAGGACATATCTGATTTTCTAAAGTTATACTCTGTAAGTGGAAATAATTTAGGATTTGGATCAGCTGTATCAGATTCAATACTTTTGAATGTGAAGGAAGTTATAGTTTCAGGAGCTGCACATTAATGATGCTCATTTGAGCTTACTGAAGTGACAAAAGAAATAAATCTTCTTAAATTCCTGAACCTTATGAACAAAATAATATTAAATTCTAAAACTAGTTCACATGTGTTGGGTTTTATAAAAGAGACTACATAGAGACTTCCACTTTATCTCTTCATGTCAAATAAGTAGAAAACCATACAAAATTGTATAATAGTCAGTACAGGACATAAATTCTTAAGAAAAAAAAATTAGTTGAGGCCTATTATTATCATAATTGGGAAAATTTCTAGGCCTCAGCACAGAAAGGGGAAAGTAAGGAAAGCCTGACAGTCTCAGTAAGTTGAGGAAGACAAAGTTAGGGGTTTAAAAATGATAAGGCAACTAGAATTTGCAGGACAAAATACTATAGAAAAAAGATCCATAGTAAGGGAAAACTGGCGATCTCCAGAAAAGCCTCCTTGAGTCTTTGGCTAAGTATGGATTTGTGCGTGAATGTAAGGCAACTACCTGAGGTTGGGGAAAGAAACACTGGGAAGGAGTAGGGTGAAAAATAACCAAATCACACACAGAGATAAGAAATTTGTCACCCACCTGCCAGAGTAGAAAGTTCTCCTAATTCATGGAAGATTCAATATAATAACCTGAAACATTCTGCCTTAGTATAGGAGCAATATTAGCTCTAGAATATAAGGTGATCAGAATTCATCAGAACAAAGATTAAAAGCAGACCTTAAAAGGATCACACTAATTTCAAATAACTATATTCCAATGAAGTATTTTGGTATTTTAAAATACCCCAAAATACAGTGCCCAATGATGTAAATGCACAATATCTAGCATCCTGTAAAAAAATTATGAAGCATGCAAAGAAGACACATATGACATTTAGCCTGGAGGAGAGTCGATCAATAGAAACAGAAAAGGATGTGACACGTATGATAAAAGAAACAGTCAAGAATAAGAGAACAAACAGTATTTTAGTTTTGATGGAATCATATGGTAAAGTCCACTCAACCACTGAGATAAGGTGGCTGTAGTTCTCCAGCATCACATATCTATCTGTACAGGGTCCTCTGAGCAGAGTCCAGGTGTTTCCGCTCCTCCTGGGTGAACTCCATAGTCACATCCTTGAATAACCCTGCTACCTATAACAGCACATTTAGGGTTTGGAAATGCGACATGAAAATACCTTTAAAAACTCTTAATGTTTACTTTTGAGAGTTTAAAACAAAATATTATAATAAAAAATAAAATTATAAAATATTATAGCCCTAACTTTGTCTTATACTTTGGGGGTATCACAAAATCAGCCTGAATATTATTCTTATGCCCTAATTCATTTGTATATCTTTCTAAAATATGTTCATTTACTGTCAGTTAATATTCCTCTATAAATCTTGGTACCTTTTTAAAGACAAATCATTATACATAGACTTCTTGTAATCATTTCCTATACACCAGTGGCTTATCCTGAGTACTCTCTAGGGTATGCATGCCCTCATTCAAAGTTCTCTGATGGGATAATGGGGAATCAATGAAGAGATACATGTAAGCACTGGAGGTGATATTAAGAACAGATGTATATTTAAGAAGCACATATTCATCCTTAACTGATTTCCAACAAAAAACAACATTTCAATGAAGAACGTATATACTTTTCAACAAATTGTGCTATAACTTTCAAATGTACATAAGGAAAATAAAAAGGTGAAATGCTTATGACCACATTAGGCAATAATTTCTTAAGACAAAAAAAGTATAATTCATTGTTATTACTGAATTGTGTCCCCCAAATTCATACATTGAAGCTCTAACCTCCAATGTGACTATATTTAGAAATAGGACCTTTAAGGAGGTCATTAAAGTTAAATGAGGTCAATGAGACTGGTATTTTTATAAGAGGAAGAGACCCTAGAAATCTCTTTTTTTTCTCTCTCTTTGTGTGCGTATGCACAGAGGAAAGGCCACATGAAGACACAGTGAGAAGGTGGCCATCTGAAAATCAGGAAGAGAATCTTCACAAGAAAATAATACCAATGATACCTTGATCTTGAACTTCCAGCCTCCAGAACTGTAGGAAAAGATATGTCTGTTGTTTAAACCACTCAGCCTGTGGTATTCTGTTATGGCAGCCTAAGCAGACCAATACACTCATAAAAGGAAAAAAATTGGAAAAACTGAAAAATTTGATAAGTGTAAAACCTTTGATCTTTGAAAGATACTGCTAAGAATATGCAAAAACACAAGTTGAGAAAAGAGTTCTACAAATCACTTACTAGAGAAAAGACTTTTACAGAATATGTATTACTTTCCAAATCAGCAAGAAACAATTTTTAAAAATGGGAAAAATAATCAAACAGGCACTTCGCCAAAGAGGATCAGATGGTAATTAAATAATAAGATGCTCATTATTAGGCATTAGAAAATTTCAGATTCAGACTAAAATGAAATACCATTATAAACCTAATATGAAGACTCAAATAAAAAAAACTATTAAATGCTAGTGGAGATGTGGAGCAACTAGAACCCTCACACATTGCTGATAGGAACACAAAATGATATAGCCACTTTGTCATAGTCTGACAGATCCTTATGAGTTTAAACACACAGTTATTTTGAGACCAACAATCCCACTCACTCATTAGTATTAACTCAAAAAAATGAAGACAGATGTCCACACAAAGAAATCTGTATATGAATGTTTGTGTTTGTAAATTATCCAAGTACACATCAACTGGTGAATGGAGAAATAAATGGGGAATAGCTATACAATAGGTCACTACTTAAAAATAAATGAATTACAGACACATCCAACAACATAGACTGTGGCAGAGTGCATGGCACTCTCCTAGATTCTGTCAAAAACAGATGGCCCTGGACAATTTACTGACACTCTCAGGTCCAACTTATTTAAAGTTTTAAATGAATCAGAAGTGGATGATAACATGTGGTAGTAGATACATATGAGAGCAGCACAGCGTCTGTAAAGAAAGAGTAGGGGCTGTTTAGGGAGAGTGGAGGCAGAATTTCCTCCCTTTGCCTCTTCACCCTCAGAGTTTGCCCTCACAACCTGTCCCACAAAGTGGCTTTTCCTGGGTAGCCTTACCCTGGGCCAACCCAGCTCACTTCACTCTTCTTAAGGCTGGCCCAAACTGCCCACTGTCACACAGTGTGCTGGTGTCTTCATCAAATCTGGCTCTTTCTGGGCAGGAGAATCAAGAACTGCTTCTGGCTGTGCAGACTGTCTTTTCTGCTTCTGCTGAAAAGCTCCAAAGAGAGATCTAGGTTTAGGGGGATGTTCTCTTCCCGGTCAGGTTCCTGTTACCAGAAGGCCCCTGCTTCCTACTTCACAAGAGCTGCTTTGCTCTCAAATGAATTTCCCAGGAGCTGAGATCTAGGTCTTGGCAATTAATTTCAAGGTCAAAGAGCTGACCCCTTTGAAATTCACAATACAGTTGACTCTTGAACAACCTGGGTTTGAATTGTGTGGGTCTTCATATATGACAATTTATTTCAATAAATACAGTAGACCCTCTGTATCCTTGGGTTTCACATGACTGGATTCAACCAACTATGATCACAACAACATTTTCCATTCCAGGTTAGTAATCTGTGGATGTGGAGGCATGTTTGTATTGTTCTACACTATTTTATGTAATAGTCTTGGATTCTGGTATCTGTAGGGGTCCTAGAACTGGTCTCTGGTAAATGCCAAGGTATGACCATAGTTAAGTTTTGGGGGATTCAAAGTTATACATGAATTTTTGACTACATCAGGGTTGGCATTCCTAACCTCCATTGCTCAAGGTTCAACTGTAATCTCAGATTGAAAATACTGCTTGCCATGGGGGACTAGTTCGTGACTGACTCAAGGGATCTGCAGAGATACCAGCACTTCCAGAATACATGTAACACTTGGTAGGATTCCATCTACAACCACTTCCCATTCTCTTTGCTCTAAATAAAATTGAACTGTGGGTTCTCTATAGAAAGTGGCATGTTGGGATTTCCCTCTTATTGTAAAGCGATTTCTGTCTAGTTGATTGTCTAGTTAACTTTAGTGACCTCTTAAAAGTTGGCATTGTAAATAAAACAACTTGCAAACGTTTACTGGAAAAAAAAAAAAAAAGCCTGAGATGCTTGTTTTAAACAGGTGTGATATTTACACAAAGCCTGAGATTGGAAGCAAAGCACACCTACCTTTGAATCTGAACTTCCTCACAGCTAGCTTCTCTGCCTGAGCACGTCACTACACCAACCTGAGCTTCGGTTACTTTTAATGCGGATGATTATACCGACCTCACAGAATGGTTGTGAGGCTTACATAAGCCATCCAATGAAAAGAACAAAGTGCCTTGGAAATATAATAGCAGTTGTCACTTATTCAGGGCTTAGTACCCTGCAGTAGCCTATATGATTTACAGGTGATGTGTTAACTAAGTTTCAAAGTAACGTCACAAAGCAGTCATTATCAATGTCCTTGTTGTCAGATGAGAAGCTTGACTCTCACCTAGGTTCCCTCTGTCGCCTCTGCTTACAGGTCTTTCTGGTTCCAGAGCTCTTGCTCCACCACAGACCGACCTACCGCCTGCGCTTTCTGGCACGCTCTCCAACTGCGTTAAAAACACGCTTTCCCCGCGGGGCCACTGACCTGGGCTCTTCTCAGGTGGCGCTGCACGTGGGACCGGAGCCCGACCCTGGGGATCAAGGCTGGGCGGACCCCGGGACTTCCTTCTCCCGCCCTCTGGGTCACAGGCTCACTTCTCTCAGGAAGTCCCCCGGGTTCGCGGGGTCTCCAGTCCCTACATTCCATCCCAGGTGCTACCACGAAGGTCACAGCATTTAAGGGCGGAGCAGAGAAGCAGAAAGGTAGCGCAGGGACTGCGCATGCGCAGGAGTAGCCCAGACCCCGACCAGGTGGCTGCACCGGGAACCAGCCAGATTCAAGACTACATTCCCCACAGACCATCGCGCCCTGACGTTCCCTTTCAGCCTTTCTTGTTTATTACACGACTGGAAGATGATCTCGGGGCTCTTTTCTACCAAAGTTAAATTTGGAATTTATCGCAAATCCATAGGTGCCAAGGACAGTAGGAACAAGTTGGGAAACTTGAATGTGGACTGGCAAGTAGGAATATTAGTGAACATTACAGCTAGTCAATTGTTAAGTGGAATTACATGGGAAAATGTTTTGATTTTAGAAAGGCATGCAGAGTGACACATTTAGCACGGAACTTATCTTTGTTAATTCACTTTACAAAATTTCAGCAAAAACTAACAAAGCGAATATGGCAGAAAGGTTAAGGTTTCTTAGATGGAGGGTATGACTATGGATGATGGATGCTCATTTCACTATTTTCCACTTTTCTATGTTTTTCAAATTTTTGTAATTCAAAGGAAAATAGGGATTCTCTCATTAATGTACCTTTTAAACTCAAAAATTCCCGGAGAAATCAAGATACAAATATCTCTTGGGACTAAGGCTGTGAAATGTAAATAAGACACTTGAACTTGGAACACAAGAATACTATAAAAAAGTATCGGTGACCCACAATTTATCTCAGGAAAGGGGAAAAAAGCAAGTTTCAGCAATACATCATATACGAGGGTACACAAGGCAAAATAAGAAAATGGTTTTCAGACAACTCATGCATTTCCCAGAGATGAATCTCCTTTAAATATTACGTGAGCACCTTGTTGATTTTTTTTCTGAATCAAATTAGGGACATATGAGCATACTACTAGAGGAACATCTTTTTACTAAATTCCATGTATTAGACATATCTTAAACGTGGTCCATGTTATTTTACAGCAATCATTTCTTCTCTGACAATAAATTTGGAAATCGAATCCTGTTGATATGGAGGGGAAAAGGAATAGTCCTGAGAAGTTAGGGAGATCTATGTGAAAGGACGCGTAAAGCTTTACTCTTCAGCAACTCTCTAGGGGAACGCTCACCCCCGCCCCAGCTTGGAACTCAGCCCCCTGCGCGCTGGCGCCCAGGGCCTGCAGCGGGCGGGGACGAGGGCCGCAGGGGGCTCGGAGCCCCGGCCGGCGTGTCCTCCTCCAGCCCCAGTCCGGCGTGTCCTCCAGCCGCAGCCAGCGCGTATGGACGCGTCCTCCCGCCTCGCTCTGCTGGACCTGGGGGCGTCCTTTCCCCTCCGTACGCGGAGTCTGGGAGCATCCTCCCCGCCTCGCCCCACCGGGGCTGAGTCCGTCTCCCCTTGTCCAAGGTCTTGAAGCGACCCCTTGCTTCCCGTCCGGGCTGCGGCCCCCGGCCAACGTGAAAGAAGTCTGGAGCCTTCTACTTGGTCAGTCTCTCACGCTCACGGTTATGTTCCCTAAATCAGACCGAACTTTCCGGTGCAAAAATGGATCCTATTGGGTGTCACATGGGCTCTTTTTCGGAGGGACAAATAACGTGTTTTCCACAATGTAATTGCTTTATCAATAGTCAAATACGTTCCTTTTGCATTAAATATAGTTTTCCATGTAGAAATCCTGGAACGTGTAATGCGAAAGCTAGACGTGACGGAATCATAAATGGTCAGCCTAACTAACTACGTTTACTTCTTTTGTCATAAATAGGCTTTGCAACTTGATATTTCTTCGCTCTAAAGTTCTGTGCTGAACAAGTCTGTCTGATTAGCCTTGTCATTTTAAAAACACTTTTTAATGAAAAGATATTTAATGTTTCTGTAAAAGTTTTAAATGCATGCTCAGTTTGATATGAATACAGCAGCGCAGGATGGGAGGATGGAAGCTCCTTACTCTCCATCCCATCTTCCAAATAATACCAGTACCCACTGACAACCGACTCTTAATTCTAGACTTTATGCTAGAGCTAACAAAGCAGCCATTCTCTTCCAAAGGATGCCACCAGGCCTTGCAGACATATCTATAACTCAAGGAGGGTGCTTTTTCTTTCGCTATTAAATGTTTTTGGTGGAGTCCCCAAGGGACTTGAAAGTGCATGGAATGTCATGTGTTGCTGAGGCAGTAGAAGTCCCATGTGAATATGACCACTTGCTTATACAGTTTGCTTGTGCCATCATACCCAGTCCGGCGTGTCCTCCAGCCGCAGTCGCCGCGTCTGATCTTGTATTTACCATTCCACTTAACGAAAGATGGCCTTATACACATAATATTTTGATTCACTGGAACAGATTACACCAGTTCAGGATAAATATTTTGGGTCATAAAGTCACTTGTTATCCCATGTTCGGGAATTTATTCTCTTTCAGGACCAATAGAAAATCAGAAGCTGCTTTTCAAATGAAGGGAAGTTACTATGACGTAAAAGCACACTTTTCTCCAAATCTCTAGGAACCTAAGCTGTACATATTGTCTTCAAATCTATGGACAAGTCATGTCTTTCCATTAATTTCTGTCTTCTTTGATTTATTAATCAGCATTTTTTTTTGTACAGATGCTATACATGTTTTGTTAGATTTAACTTTTTTTGGATCAATTATAAATAGTATTTTGTTTTTTATTTCAGTTTTCAATGTTATTTGCTAATATAACATTGCTAATATATAGAAATATGATGATGTTTGTGTGTTCACCTTGTCATCTATGATCTTGCTAAATTCTCTTAATAGTTTTAGAATTTTTTGACAGATACCTTGGGATTTTCTATGTAGACAATCATGCAATCTGCAAATAAGGATATATTTTTTTCTTCTTTTCCAATTAGCATGCTTTTTTCCCCCTCTTTTTTTTTCTTTCATTATTAAAATAGCCAGGACTTTCATACTGTGTAAATTGTTTTTGGGAAAGTGGATACACTTAGCTTGGCCTTAACTTTAGGGGGAAAGCATTAAGACTTAGCCATTAAGTGTGATGTTAGCTTTAGAATTTTGTAGTTTTTCATCAGATTGAGGAAGTTCCCTTTTATTTCTAGTTTGCTGAGAGCTGTCATTATGAATGGATGTTGGATTTGGTCAAATGTTTTTTTCTGCATCAATTGATGTATTGGTGTGGGTTTTTCTTCGGTAACCTGTCAAAACTGCAGGTTATATTGGTTGATTTTCAAATATTGAACCATTCTTGCATTTGTGTAATAAATCATGCCTGGTTGTAGTGCAGCTTTCTTTTTATAAATTTATGGATATGATTTATGTATATATTGATGAGAATGTGGGTGTCTCTATTAATAAAAAAAATTGGTCTGTAGTTTCTTCCTTGTACTGTCTTTCACTTTGATATTGGACTTATAAAATGAACTGACAATTATTCCCTCCACTTTTGTTTTCTGGAAGAGTTTGTAGGAAGCTAGTGTTATTTCATCTCCCCTCTCCCAGCTTTATTGAAGTATAATTGACAAATAAAATTAGTATACATTTAAGTGTACCCCTAAATGTTTTGATATACATATATATTGTAAAATAATCACCACAAACAAACTAATTAACATATCCATCACCTCATCATTTCTTTGACTTCCTTCTTTCTTGTTTTTTTTTCAATAGTGAGAGCACTTAAGATCTACTCTCATAGATAATTTCAAGTAACAATACAGTATTGTTAACTGTAGTCATATTGTTGTATATTAGATCTCCAAATCATCTTCTTTTGCATTACTGAAACTTTGTACCCCTTAACCAACATCTCTATTCCCCCTCCTCCTAGCCCCTTGCCATCACAATTCTATTCTCTACTTCTATGAGTTTGACTAGATTCCATACATTATGTCATTTTAAACGTTTGGAAGTTTCACCAATGAAGACAATTGCATCTGGAGATTTCCTTTTTTGGCAAGTTTTTAACTAGACATTCAATTTATTTAATATAAGACTACTTAAATGATTTATTTCATCTTGGGTGAATTTTGTTTGTGGTTTTTAAAGACAAACTGTTTTGTCTAAGTTGTTAAATTTCAATGTATAGAATCATTTGTATTATTCTTTCATTATCTTTTTTATGTTTGCAGGTTCTGTAGTTAGACTTCCTCTTTCATCCTTCATATTAATAATTTGTATGTTTTGTTTATCTTTGTCAGTCCTACTAAAGTTTTACTCATTTTGTTTACCTTTTAAAAAAACCAAAACCTTCGGATTGATTTTTCTCTTTTGTTTTCATATTTTCAATTATATTGACTCTTTATCATTCTTTTTTTCCTTCTATCCTTCTGTTTATTTTGCCTTCCCCACCCCCTTATTTTCTTGTGGTGGAAGCTTAGATTGCTGATTTAAGACTTTTTATTTTCTAATATAAAAAATTTACTGCTCTAAAATTCCCGATAAGCACTTCTTTAACTATATCCAACAGATGTTATGCTGCATTTCACTTTTATTCATATATATTCATAAATTTCCTCTTTGACTACTGGAAAGTTGGGAATGGGATGGTTTAATTTCCAAGGTCAGGAGATTTTCCTATTTTTTTGTCATTGCTTTCATGTTTAATTGCTCCACGGTTAGAGAATATATTTTGTATGAATATATTTTGTATGAATTAGATCATGTTGATCGATGATGTTTTTCAGTTCTTTGATATATTTGCTTATTTTTTGTTTACTGCTTCTATCAATTACTGAGGAGAGTTAAAATCTCAAGCTATAATTATAGATTTGTCTATTTATTCTCTCAGTTCTATCTTGATTCACATATTTTTAAAACTATTTAAAAAATTTTTCAATTGCAGTTGGCATACAATACTATATTAGTTTCAGGTGTACAACCCAGTGATTAGACATTTATATAACTTACAAAGTAATCAGCCCAATAAGTCCACTTATTACCATAAGCAGTTATTACAATATTATTGATGATATTCCTTATGTTATACTTTACATCCCCATGACTGTTTTGTAACTACCAATTTGCACTTCCTAATCGATTCCCCTTTTTCATCCACTCTCCTGACCCCCCTACCATCTGGCAGCTATCAAACTGTTGTCTGTATCTACGAGTTTGTTTCTACTTTGTTTGCTTATTTTGTTCTTTAGGTTCCACATGTAAGTGAAATCATATAGCATTTGTCTTTCTCTTTCTGACTTACTTCACCAGCACAATTCTAAGTTCATCCATGTTGTTGCAGATGACAACATTTCATTCTTTTTTTATGGCTGAGAAATATTTCACTGTATATATGTACCACCTCTTCTTCATCCATTTATCCATTGATGAACATTGAGGTTGCCTTGGCTATTGTAAATAATGCTGCAATAAACATATGGTTTCACATGTCCCTTCAAAGTATTGCTTTGGGTTTCTTTGAATAAATACCCAGAAGTGGGATAACTGGGTCCTTCTTTGTTTCTTGTTATAGCCTTCGTTTTAAAGTCTATTTTGTCTGATGTAAGTATTACTACCCAGCTTTTTGTTAGTTTGTTTCCATTTTCATGAAATACCTTTTCCTGTCCCTTTTGTTTCTTTTTTGATATGAAGTGAGTCTCTTGCAGGCAGTATATGTAAGGATTTTGTTTTCTTATCTATTTAACTACCCATTCTTTTGGTTGGAGCATTCAATCTATTCACATCCAAAGCAATTGCTGATAGATATGGAGTTATTATTTTATTCATATATATATGAATATATATATGAATATATATATATATAGTCCTTAATGAAGTGCCTCTCACATTTACTGATGTGCTGGTTTGGTGCTGATGAACTCCTTTAACTATTTTTTTTTTTTTTTGTATGGGAAGCTATTTATCTCTCCTTCAATTCTATATGATAGCTTTGCTGGGTAGAATAATCTTGGGTATAAGTTCTTTTCATCACTTTTACCATTTCCTGTCAATCCTTTTTGGCCTAGAAAGTTTCTGTTGAGGAATCAGTTGGCAGCCTTGTAGATAATTTAATTACTTTTCTCTTGCTGCTTTTAAGATTCTCTCTTTATTTTTAACTTTTGGCATTGTAATGATGCTATGTCTTGGTGTGGGCCTCTTTGAGTTCATCTTGTTTGGGACGCTGTGCTTGTCCTGGGCTTGTCTATCTATTTTGTTCACCAAATTAGGAAAATTTCCATCGTTATTTCTTCAAATAGGTTTTCAATTCTTTGCTCTCTCTCTTCTCCTTCTGGTACCACTATGACATAAGTGTTGGTACGCTTAGTGTTGTCCCAGAGACCCCTTAAACTATGCTCATTTTTTAAATTTTGTGTTTTTTTCATTGTTGTTGTAGCTGTTCCGATTGGGCTTTTCCAGCTATTTTATCTTTTAAATTGCTGCTGATCCTCTGCTTCATGTAATCTACTGTTGATTCCATCTAATGTATTCTTCATTTCAGTTATTGTATTCTTCATTTCTGACTAGTTCTTTTTTATGTTTTCTATCTCCATTTTTATGTTTTCTATCTCTTTCTTAAAGTTTTTACTGAGTTATCTACCCTTTCCCTAAGTTCATTGAGCATCCTTATCATTTGAACTCTGCATCTGATAGATTGTCTCCATTTTGTTTAGTTCTTTTTCTGGAACTTCATTCTGTTCTTTCACTTAGGATGTACTTTTTTTTCTCCTCATTTTGACTGCCTCCCTGCATTTGTTTCTATATATTAGGAAGGGCTGCTATGTCTCTGGTCTTAGTAGTAGGTGTTCTGTGGGTCCCAGTCACACAGTCTCCCTGGTCACCTGAGTTGGGTGCTGCAGGTGAGTTTCTTGTATGGGTTGTATGTGCCATCCTATTGTTGTTAAGCCTTGGTTGCTTTTGGCGTATTTGTGAGAGGGACTGACCCACAGGTTGATTGGTTGTGAGGACTGGCTAGTGATTACAGTGGATGAGCTGTTGTGTAGCGGCTGACCCTGCAGAACAGGATTCACTTTAAAAGGGCTCTGGTGCCTGCCCAGTCTGCCTTTTGGTTGTGTTGACCTCAAATGTGACCCTGAGCGGTGATCTTACTCAGTTCAAAGCCAATAACTGGGTGTGTTGGCCACGGAACCTAGGGAGAAGCTTGGCCATAGGCCAAGTCCAGCTGCAGCATATACCCTGTCCAGGGTCACTTGGCATGAGCCTCTAAGAAAACCACAGGTGGCTGCCACCACACTGCACTTGGAGGTACCATGAGAGATCACGCCACAACTGACATTGCCTGCTATGATTGCTGGGCTTGCAGCTGCTCAGCAAGAGGCATGGGGCACAATGAGGCCAGATGTTACTTGTCTGGGTTTTGTGAACCTTTGAGAGGTTTTAGGAAAGCTCACAGCATAAACCAAGACAGGCTGTTTGTATGGAAAAGCCACTGTAAGTGGCTTCAGTGGGCCTTTAGTTGTGTTGGTTGGGGGTCTCAGGGAATCACCAGAGCAGGGTAAACAGTGTTAGCTAGGTTGGTTAGCTAGGTTGGCTGCCTGTGTTTGCACACTGGAAGGGGTAGGGCTCAACAAAAGAACAATGAATTCTACTAGCACTTTTGTTTCCTCCAGGCCTTGCCCTGAAGCCAGACAATCTAGTTCTTCTCTGAATGTCCCTGGTTCCTTTTGTGCTGCTGCTGCAGTGCTGGAGCTCAGAGCAAGTGATTCCTCAGTGAGTAAGTTCGTGCATGGGTCCTTTAACAGGAACACCTGGGACTTGGGCTGCCCTCTGTTTCACTCAGCCACAAACTCTGCTTGTTTTCACAGCCAGAAGTTATGTGCTGTTCTCTTCTTGGCACCGGAAACCTGGAACAGAAAGTCTGGTGTGTGGCTGGGACACCTTGTTCCTCAGAGAAAACCTCCATAGCCGAGATAGCCCTCTTGATTTTTTTTGGCCTCACGTGGGTGTGGGACCAGCCTGTTCCATGTCTCTGCCCTGCCTACCAGTCTCAAGGTGGCCTCTTCTGTGTGTTCCCAGTTGTAGGATTTCTGTTTAGCTAGACTACAGGTGATTTTCACACGTTCTGTAATTTAGTTGTAATTTTGATGTGTATGTGATATGAGGCAAGCACAATATTTACCTACTCTGCCGTCTTGACTGGAAATCTGCTTCACGTATTTTGATGCTCTATTTGCTGCAAAGATATTTAGGATTGTTATGTAGTAGTCTTTATTAATAAATCATTTTATAATGATGTAATGTGCTTTTTGTTCTTGGTTATTTGCTTTGAAGATTACTTGTCTGATATTAATATATTCATTTCAGGGTTTTTTTTGCTTAGTGTTTGCATGTTATATCTATTTTTTGTATTTTTTACATTTTACATACCTATATTACATTACATTTTAAGTAATTTTTTTATATGTAGACTATAGTTTTTTTCTAATCCATTGTTCCAAAACTCTGTAACATATCACTGTCTATTGTCATCAATATTTTACTACTTCAAAGGTTATGTAGAAGATTTATGAGCTTTCTGGTATCTTAACCAACCCCCTTTGTAATATAATTGTCTTAAATATCACTTTTACTTACACTGAGAATCATATTAGCCAATGTTATCATTTTTTTTTTGCTTTGATCCATTGAAAGTAATTGAAAAACTAAAAGATAAGAATAGTACATTGTATTATTTATATATTTACACTTTCTGTTAGTTTTCCATATCTAATGTTCCACAAAATAACAGTTTTATTCTGTTGTTATTTCCTTTCTCTCTGAAGCTGGTGACAAATTCTTTTAGTTTTCCTTCATCTGAGAGTGTCTTTATTTCATCTTCATTCTCCAAAGATATTTTTTATTGATATAAAATTTGAGGTCAATAGTCCTTTTCTTTCATTAATTTTAAAATGTGCCATTCATTCTGGCATCCATGGTTTCTGATGAGAAATCCTCTGGCATTTGAATCATTATTCTATTGTAAGTTTAGCCTCATTTATCTCTGACTGCTTTCAAGGATTTTTGTGTGGGTGTGTGTTTAATTTTAAGAAATTTCACTCTGATATATTTTGGTATATATTTATTTGGGTTTATTTTGTTGGAGGTTTGCATAGGTTCTTAATCTGTAGGTTTTTGTCTTTTGCTAAATATTGCAAGTTCACAGTTATTTCTTCAAACACTTATTCAGCTTCATACTTTCTTTTCTCTTTCTGGGACTTTGATAACATACATATTAGACCTTTTGATTTTGTTCCACAGGTCCCTAGGATGTTTTCTCTTTATTGTTCAGAATGGATAATTTATACTGATATTTATTTGAGTTCACTAACTCTTTATTTTCTTCATCTCCATTCAGCTAGTAAGCCCATCTAGTAAATTTTTATTTCAGTTACTGCATTTTCATTTTTATAAATTTCCACTTGTTTTTCCACATATGTTCTATTTCTTTGCTGAGAATTTCTATTTTCTTGTTTGTTTCAAGATTGTTAACAATTGGTTATCATAGCATTTTTATGACAGCTACTTTAAAATCTTTGTCAGATAATTCTGCATCATGTTAGTGTAGCTGTTTTTTCTATGATTTACTTTCTCATTTGAATTGAATTTTTTAGCTTTTCAACATGATGTAAAATTTTGGATTGAGATTCTGGTTCCTATTTAAATCTTCCATTTTAGAAGACAGTCAACTTTTGGGGTTTAGAATGCACTTCTTGGACCAATTTTGTGAACCATGTTTCAAAAATTAATTTATTTTTCAAAGACTGCAAAGACTCTGATCTGTTCCACTTGTATGCTGTCCAAAAACCCAACTGAAATCTGGGCAGAATTCTATACTCGTGTTTAGTTCTCAGACTTTTTGTTGTGTTGTTTCTTGTTAGTTTTATACATGGGCTGCTCAGAGTTTGGCCCAGGACTTTCAGCACAATAGAGAAAATTCCTTTCCTTAGCTCAATTCTCTCTATAATCTTCCCCACATTATCTGATTAAGAAGGAATCTCTTTTCTGGATGGGTGATAAAGACAGAACTATGCTGACATCATGTGCAGTTACAGTGTCAATTGTGGAGAGGAAGGAACATAGCCTAAGGCTAGTCCCAAAGTCTCTACACGATGTCCATGGCTGGGGAGTGGATGTCTCCCTGTTATTGTAGGGTGGGAATGGTAGACAGGACCCTGTCCATAGTCTCCATAGCTGCAAGCCCAGTGACTATCAAAGAGGGGCACTTTTTAATAATGTTTTTCTAAACTGAGCAGGAATGGTCTAAATGTTTCTGTCCTTTTTCCTAGTTCTTTTGTTAGAGAGAGTGGGCTTTTCTGGAGTGTTTTCTTTTGTTTGTGCTCATTGGTGTTTCTAAGTTACAGATCTCTCTAGTGCTCAGACTGTGATATATGGGGCAGAAAACAAAAACAAATACAAACAAACAAACAAATAAAAAACCTACAGGAAATCAGCACTAGATTTTCCTTGAATCGTATGGTCCTTATACAGACTGTCTTCTTCCCTCTATCTTCAGAGTCTTTTTTGAGTTGCTTTATACATTTTTCTAGTTTTTTTTTTTTTGAAATAGTAGGAGAAGCACAATGGTATCTACTTACTCCATCTAGTCTAGAACCAGAAAAGTGATAGTCATTAGTCCAACCATTCTGTTGAATGTGGTTTTCCGCTGCATTTCTTGGATAATTATGTTGAACATATTTTTCTGTCATTATTTGTATGCAAAATTTCTTTTATGAAAGGTCTATACAAATTATTGTCCCTTCTTTTATTGAGCTTTTGTCTTATTTTTTAGTTTAAAAATTTTAAAATATATTTTGTATACAATTCTTTTGACAGATATGTATTTTGCAAATATTTTTTCCCAGTCTGGGGTGTGCTATTTTTAAATTAAACTTTTTATTTTGAGACAATTGGAGTCTAACACATAGTTGTAATAAATATACAGAGAGATCCCATGTAGTCAATTTTCCTCAATAGTAATATCTTGCAAAGCTGTAGTGCAATATCATAACTAGTATATTGACATTAATAGTCAAGATATAGAACATTTAATCATGATTAGCCTTTATTTTCTTAATACCCTCAAAAAGCAGAAGGTTTAATTATGATGAAGTCTAATTTATCATTTTTTCTTCTTGCTTAATATTATGTGTGATATAAGAAATCATTGCCTATCTCACAATCATAAAATATTTCCCTTTTAGAAATTTATATTTTTACCTTTTAAATTAAGAACTATGATTCATTTTTTGTTGTTAATTTTTATGAATGATATAGAGTATGGGTAAGAGTCGAACTTTTCCCCCCTACAAATATCTAGTTGTCCCAACACTATTTATAGAAAAGATTATGCTTCTGTCATTGAAGTACTTTGGCACTTGTATAGAAAATCATTTGCCCAGACCATGAATGTGTTAGTCTGTTTCTGGACTTGCTTTCCTGTTCCACTGATCTGTATGTCCATCCTTATGCCAATTTCACACTATCTTGATTACTGGAGTCATAGTAATTCTTCAAATCAGTTAATGTAAGTCCTCTTATTTTATTTTTACTTTATAAAATTATTTCCATTATTTAGATCTTTTGCATTTTCAGATAGATTTTAAAATTTTCTTGTTAACTTAAACAAAAAAGCTTGGGTTGTATAAAATGAAATATTTTGGAAATGTGTGTATTTGTTACTCATTTTGACAACTTATTATCAGAGGTCTAAAAGTAATATGAAAAACCATATTTATACTAGTGGGGTTAAGAATTTCATTAGTCAAGTATTTGACATTTATGTAGAGTTAACTGAAAAATAGGTTCACAAAAAGGGTCTAAATTCATGAAGATAAGTCAGTTTGTGATTTAAGGTTCTACAGGTTTCTCTGAAGAAAAGGATTTTAAAGGTTATGAGAATGATGACTATATCTGGGTTTTTAAAAGTAAAAACTATTTGCTGAGTTATTGGAAGGAAACAGCCTTAGTTGTTTGGAATTTGGGCATATCATCTATTATTATTCATAATAAAGCTATATTAGTAGCCTTTACCTAGTAAGTTTTTCAGTAATTTCTTATGTGAATTTCACATGATAAATTCCTTTTAAGCTTGAGCACATCTCATATTTGCACATTGTTGGCTCCAAAAGATGAGTTAAAGATTTTCTTTATTGCAATTATCATCAATGAACTTGTAGGAGCAACTAGATATCAAATCAAAATTAAACATCAAACATCAGTGGCTAATATACAAAAAGTGACAAGACGTTTCCCCAAATCCCAAAGTACGAGGCATGCATACTAGTAGCATCTGTGCAGGAGAAATCAAGGAAAGCAATGATATGGTACAATTTGAGAACAGCAGCTATAAAATGAGGTTTGTTCTCTCCTGTACCACACAAATACAAAAGACTGGTGTTAAGATGACTGATAGGGATAGAGTAACCTAGCTCCTATGAATTCTGAGTTGACATGCCAGGGTTCCTTTTTAGGAAAGGGCTGCACAACTAAAGAAAAATTGATTGTAGTGGAATAAAAATCCAGCAGGATGGGAACTACAGAGACAATGAAAAGAGAAGGTTTAAACTAAAGTGAGAGAGGAGATTAAAGGCAGGATGTTTTAGAAAGGAAAGCCACCAAGTTTTTGAACCTTAGACACATACAACAAGAGAGAGGGTCATATTGGAGGGGGCTGAGATTCTACACGTGTATTTGAAAAAAATAATGTCTGAAACTTCTCAAATTTAAAAAAAGACATAAATCTATGATTCAGGAAGCTGATCAATCCTCAAAGAGTTTAAATAAAAAGAAATCTATGCCAAGACACATTACAATTAAATTTTGAAAACTAATGATGAATAAAAAATTTTGAAAACATCCATAGAGAAACAATACAACAATTATAGGGGATACCAATTTGAATAACAGAATATTTCTTATCTGAAATCCTGAGGACAGAGAAAATGAAAACATTTTCCAAGTACTAAGAGATAAATCTCTCAATCCAGATTTCTATATCCAGTGAAAAATGTCTTTCAGTAATGAAGGAGGATTCATGATGCTATCAGACACAGAAAAATGAAAAGATTTTATACTGGCAAACCTACTCTTTAAAAATGGTTAAAGGAAGTCTCTAACAGAAAGGCTTAGAACACTAGGTAAGAAAGAACATCAGAATGGGTAAAAATACAGATGAATATAAAAAACTATCCAAACTTGTATGAGTTTCTTAAATCATATTTGATTGGTGAAGCAAAAGTTATAACACCATCTCATGTTGTGTTGAAAATATAATGAGGAAACACAACAATTATATTTTAAAAGTAAGGGAGCTCAGAAATGAGGTTTCTATACTTCACTGGAAATGGTTAAACATTAATAGTAGACTGTGATAAGTTACATATATGTATGGAATACTTAGAGCAATCACTAAGAAAATTACATGAAGCTATATACTTAAAATACCTTAAATAAATCAAGGTAGAATTCTAACAAATGTTTAAGTAACCCACAGGGGGTTAAGAAGAGAGAACGAGAAACAAGAAACATAAGAAACAAAACAGAAAGCAAATAAGCAAGCGACAGACTTTCGCCCTAACATACCAGAATAACCTTAAGTGTAAATAGTCTAAACACACCAATTAAAAGTCAAAGGTTGGCAGAGTGGATTAAAAAACAAACAAACAAACATGATCCAACAATATGCTGTTTACAAAAAACTCACTTCAAATATAGGGACATAGGTATGTTGGATGTAAAAAGATGAAAAAGACCATGTATATTTTAATTTAAATAAAAGCAAGAGGGGCCATATTATCAGATAGACTTCAGAGCAAATATAATTACTTGAGACAAAGAAGGTGATTTTATATTGATAAAATGGACAATTTTCCGGGAAGACATAATGATCCTAACTGTGTTCATACAAACAAGTGAGCCTTAACTACATGAAGTAAACACTAGCAGAGCTGAAAGAAGAAATACACATATTCACAATTGTTGAAGATTTCAACACCTAATCTCAGCAACTGATAGAATTAGTAGATGTAATGTTAAAAATTTGTATTTATTTAAAACAAACAAACAAACCCAGGCTGAATAATATGAAAACAAATAACCAGTGTTTTTGTTAGAAGTATTGTTGGTGTACTCTCTCCTTTTGCAAGCTTCTATTGAGCAAGCATGAAGTGCCTGAGCATATTTGGATGTGGTCCAGAGCTAAAATTAAACTCCCTGTCCACAGCTGCAGCTATCTCACCCTCTTGCAGGTGCTGAGGCAGCTCTTGGTGTTGGAGACCAAGCAGAAGAGAAGCCCAGTGTGGGGGAAGCACTGCTCCGTGCCTTGGCGGTGCACCAAGAGGACAAGCTAAAAACACAAGCCATAATCCCCAAGACCCCAAAGTCTCTAGTGGCCATAGATGCCTCATAGTTATATCTACCTGGGACTGTTGCTTTCTATGAAATCAGGTGGTCCTAGAAATCCCAGAATCCTCTGTTCCTCAAGAGCCCTCTCCAAGGCTGGTCCAGAAAGTCACCCAATGTTTGCAGCCTGACCTTTGCCTACTGATATGTTCATGGGGCTTTGTAGGAGGTCCACAAGGCCTACCTGGTGGGCCCATTTAAAGATACCAACCTTCTTACGAAAAGCAGGGATTCTCTTTATAATATCCACCCTATGGTCTTTTCAGATTATACTTTCTGCCCTGTGGCAATAAGCACTTTTCTTTACCAAAGTCACAGCATTCCTAGCTAAATACCTCTGGACACTCACAAGTGACCTTCTTAAATGTGTATCCAGGCCTAAATATAATATTCCAGATGTGAGGCCATGAAGTAGAAATTAATGTCACAATCTTCTTCTTTATTCAGCTTCTTAAGTCCATTATTGCAAACTTTTGGAGCATCCAAATCATGTTGTTAATCATTTCAAAATTATTGATAAACAAAAACTAAGGTATCTTTAAAGGGTACTATTAGATCTTTTCTCTTTCATCTTGTACTTACATTATATACATACATATACTTTTAAATAAAATTTAACATGAATACATATACTTAATCTCAACATAGAGCTTTACATTTATGCACAAGAAATTTCATTAGGTTCAGTCTTTCCAGGGCTTTAAATCCTTTTTATCTCTCCTTTTAAATCTTGATTTTTAAAATTCAGAGTATACTCTATCATGGGCACATGTCATTCTTGCCTATCTGGCAAAGATGTCCTAGTTTTCCTGTGGAAGCACCATTTTCCAATAGCAATCCTGTGATTTAGGTGGGTGGTCTGTCCCCCATATCCTGAAGGGGCACATGATTCAAGCAACACCTGCCCTGAACACAACTGTGAAAAACTTTCAAGAGGATCAAAGTGGAAGCTCATCTGGGAGGAAGCAGATCTTAAACATAAATGAGTACTGGAAACATTTTTTTGAGCCCAAGATCATCCAGCCACACACATCTGCAGCCAAGAAGTCCCCTTCCTGCATAAGCCTGCTTAAAACTGGTTTCTGTCACTTGTAGCCAAGAGTCTTGTTTAAGACTATCCCTGAAAATTCTCTCTGAAGGTATGACAATCATTTCCTCATAGGCTGCGTTTCTGGTGATCTGGGGCTCTGGGGATTTATTTCAGAGGTTCATATTCATAGCAAACACAGTCTTTATTTGTACTGCATATGTATTTGGCGTGGTTTTGTGGAATGGGTTGGATGTGTGTCTGTGTGTGCATGCATGCGTGTGTTAAAAGTTCTTTCCAACTTCTTTATATAAATATTTATTTAAATGGCTGATAAAGATCATTGAGGGAAATCCAGTCAGGGACACAGCCTGTTTATCTGTCACAAGAGACCATGTGCAAATTGACAGAAACTAACATTATTTGGGTCCACGATTTAGCCTTATTAAATCCAGGTCATATTGTTTGTGGGAGTGTAAAATGTCACAGCTGCTGTGGAAAACAGTTTGGCAGTTCCTTAATAAGTTAAAAACAAAATTACCATGTGATCCAGCAATTCCATTCAGATACTGTACACCAATGTTCACAGCAGCCTTCTTTACAATAGCCAACAGATGGAAACAGCCGGAATGTCCATCAACACATGAATGGATAAACAAAATGCAGCATATGCATACCACAGAATATTTTTCAGTCTTAAGGAGTAAAAGAATTCTGATACATGTGAAACATGGATGAATTTTGAAAACATCATGCTAAGTGAAATAAACCAGACAAACAGGACAAATATTGTATGATTTCACTTATATGAAGTACCTGGAATAGGCAAATTCATAGAGACAGAAAGTACAATAGAGATTACCAGAAGCTAGAGGGAGGTAAGGATGGGGAGTTATTGTCTAATAGCTACAGAGCTTCTGTTTGGAATAATGAAAAAGTTCTCAAAGTGGATAGTGGTGATGGTTGATAACATTGTGAACATACTTAATGCCACTGAGTTGTACATGGTTAAAATGGTAAACTTTATATCACGTACCATTTACCAAAAAAAAAAAAAAAAAAAAAAGAACAAATATAACTTGCAGATGTTGGTACTTCCTCTTAAATACTTTAGCATGCATATCATTAAAGAGGGTTCAATATTTACATTTTTTCTTTTTGTGTAAAATTTACATATAACGAACTGCACATCTGAAGTCAGAGATTTTTGTTTTAACAAATGCCTACACCTATATAACCCAAATCCTTATCAAGATATAGGATGCTATCATCACCCCAGAAAGTTCCCTCATGTCCTTCCCAGTAAAATGGTTTACTTAAGTTCTCTTCAGAACTGGGTTTGGTGAAAGGAGAGGGTTTCCTTAAAAAATGTTCAAAAGTTGATGGAAAATTGGCAGTACGTAAGTTGTTTACCTTGGCCAACTATATCATTTTGCAACTAAAGTTTGTTTAGTGTAAAATGAAATACTTCATAATTTTCTTTGAATGGTATTGTAGGTATTGTTATTGTTTTAATTATTTTTGTGGAAGCAGTTTCAGGTTGGAGAAATAAATTCCAGGTCATGGAATGTTTGGTGACTAGGTGTCCTCAATCCTAAAGGCTGAAACCATGAAGACATTTTCTGTTAAAAATTACAGGGTGGGAAGAAGTAGTTTATAAAACACATTTGAGATAAAACAATTTCACTTGGAATTAACTATGATTAGACAACACCAAGAGATTATTTGGGTCATCTTAAAATGTTAGAAAATAAAAAAGAATAAAAATATTCTAAGTGTGTATGCGTATTAAGGGGTATAAGGTGGGGATGACAGCAAGACAAGGATCAGGTGGGTAATCAAGGAAGGGGTGATGGAGAGTGGAGGTGTGCATCAAGGAGAAAGTTTCTGTGATATTTAAATGCTATTTATCGACTTGGCTAAGCTATAGTGCTCAGTGGTTTAGTCAAACACTAGTTTAGATGTTGCTGTGAAGGTTGGTTAGTAGATGTAATTAGCATCTATAACCAGCTGACTTCGAGTAAAGCAGAGTACCCTCTGTAATGTGTATAGGACTTATCCAGTCAGTTGAAGGCCGTGGGGGCAAAAACTGAGATTTCCTGGAGAAGAAATTCTACCTTAAGATTGTAACTTAGAAATAATCACTGAGTTTCCAGCCAGCCAGCCTGCCCTAAGAATTTTTGACTTGCCAGCCTCCGCAATAGCATAAGCCAATTCCTTAAAATGCAGATTTTGTTACTGACCATGGTTCTAGAGGAAAAGAATCTTAGGAATGAGTTTCCTGAATTGGTTTCTGGAACCGATTCTCTAATCTGATTAGATTTAAAGGTACTAATGACTATTTTCAGTGGTAAAGAGAGCACAGATAATCCGTGGTATGATGTGGCAACAGAGATGCAAAATTACCACCATTGAATACTTCTAATAACATACTTCTAAGAGGTATGGTTTTGGGTGACCATTTATTTGATAAGGAAAACATTTTGGTCAAACTAATGAGTTTGGCTCTTTGCTTATAGCTGCACCGGACAAAGAGGGGAAAGAAAAGTATGAGTTCAGGGCTTTAGTTCCTGGCTCAAGTGCCGCCTAAATGACAAGTTTCTGTATTTGCCCTGAAAGAAATTCTTATCACTTGAAGCCACAGAGCTAAGATTTCTGAAAACCAAAGCCAAAATATAATCCACCAAGTGGCTGAATTACAATGCCAATCAAATTCCCAACTCAGAGTATGAGCTGTTAAAGTAAGGACATTTATCGGGAAGAAATGTCCTAAAATTCGGAATGGGGCTACATGGGGACATCCTGATAAAACTGGGGATGTTGAACCACTAAATCCTGCTGAGTCTTTTTTGCCAGGAGAAGCGGGCCTTCTATCACTATCTGAGGGTAACGCTGCTTTGCCAGGCAATGCCCCTCCCTAAGGTAGTTTCCTTGCAAGACACTGCTGATTTCTTGGGACCTGCCCTCACCAACCCTCTTTGTAGACCTAAAACTGGACTCAAGTTTCAGCACGCCCTGAAAAATGAGGAGGTGCACTATGTTCCAAAAGAATTGCCTGATTTTTTCAATTTATATAGACAGATATCTGGGAAATAAGAGTATGAATGAATATTAAGGGTGTGGGGGTAATAGTGGGAGGAAAGTAAAGTTATTTCAGACTGAGTTTATTGATATGGACCTATTATGCAGAGATTCTAGATTCAATACTGTAACTTGAGGGAGGGGTTACCTAGGTAACCACATACTTAGGTAATTTTGTTCCCTTCTGTGTTTATTTTTAATTCAGAGATTAGGTAGCTAAACCCAAATTTGGTTTAGTGTTCTCTCACCCATCTTCCAAGACCAGAATTATTTTTGTAGCCCACCTTATCTCCTGTGGACCTTGAACACATTTTTCCAGTATTTACCAAGCATCTGAGATTTGTTCATCACAACCACAAAATTTACTTTTGCTGACACTAGGTACCAACCAAATGAGGCTTTTCTTAGAAAAGTTATGTAGAATACCATCAGAGACTTGGCAGAACAAAGACAAAGCAGCCTTGGCAAGCCTCTTGTGTCTGATACTTTCTGAACTGCAAAGTAGTCACATGGCCTTCACTAGCAATTCAGAAAGATGCTATACAGTTAATTGGCTCTCAGACTTTTATCACATAACCTTATTAGGTTATAACCATTTTGAGTACAAGAGGAGCTCTTTTTCTAGTATCTAAAACCTGCGAATCGGTATTGTCTGATCAGGTCATCTGCCCATTTTTAAATTGGATCATTGTTTTTTTGTTGTTAATTTGTATGAGTTTCTTATATATTTTGGATATTAGCCTCTTATTAGAGGTGTTGTTTGCAATATATGCACCCATTTGGCTGGTTGCCTCTTTGTTTTGATTTTTTTTTTTTTTTTTTGCTGTGCAGCAGCTTTTTAGTTTGATATAGTCCCATTCATTTATTTTCGCTTTTACTTCCCTTGCCTTTGAGGTCAAATTCACAAAATCCCCTCTAAAACCAAGTTCCGTGAGTTTATTATCTGTTTTCTTCTATGCAATTTATTGCTTCAGGTCTTATATTTAGGTCTTTGATGCATTTTGAGTTAATTTTGATAGCAGTCTAGTTCACTGCAGCATTATTCATGGTGACCAAAACATGGAAACAATCAAAGTGCCCTTCAGTAGATGTTTGGATAAAGAAGATTACACACACACACACACAATGGACTTTTACTCAGCCATAAGAAAAGATGAAATACTGCCATTTGCAACTACATGGGATGGATCTTGACACTATTATGCTTATCGAAATAAATCAGAAAAAGTTGAGAACCATATGATTTCATTCATATTTGGGACATAACACTGAAAACAACAAACGAATGAGACAAAACTCATAAACACAGACAACAGTTTAGTGGTTACCAAAGGCAAAGGGTAAGGGGAGGTAGAAAAGGGTAAAGGGGGTCAAATATATGATGAAAAGAAATTAGACTTTGGGAGGTGAATACACAATGCAATATACATATGACATATTACTGAATTATACACTTGTAATCTATATAATTTTATTAACCAATGTCACCCCTATAAATTTAACTTAAAAAAAGTGCATTGTTAAAACAAATTTACCTTTGTCCTTCCAGATTGTTTTTCACATTTTGTTAGATTCAAGAGTTGGTCAACATAGCAAATGGGCAGCTGACATGAAATCTGCCTATTTATAACTAGTAGATCCAGAGGGCCACCCAGTGTCTTTTTCCAACACAGTGCTGACACATTTAGTTATGTCTTTATAGCCCAATTGTATTTCCCGAATGCACAAAAGTTAATGCATTAAAAACAGAAATAAGTTCCACTTCCACATATTGAATTAAACTTTATTTTAAAAGGTAGTTTTATATATCCTTTTAAAAAATAAAATTCAAAAGTCTTAGAATTAAGCAATAAGTCTTCAACATTATAAAGCTATTTATAACAGTAATTAAAGTACTGGTAACATTTACCCTTATAAAAATGTCACAGAATTCACATCAAAACTTGGATCCTTAATGATTCAAGTATCTTATCTTACATAATAAGGGTTTGATAAGTTTTAAGGTAAAATTCCTTGGATATGCTGTCCTCAAGGCTTCTATTACCACTGTCCATCAGCTCACACAGTGGGATAGCTGGCTGCCGTGGCAATTCCACAGTGGTTGTTCTCGTCTTTGGCCATTTTTACATAGCCATTCATGCCCCATTCTGGACCCCAGCTGAAAAAAGAGCATGTTTTCCATTTTATACAAAGAATTAAGTACACATTAGATTCATTAATAATAATAGCTAATACTTAACATAGTGCTTACCATGCATCAGGCACTATTCCTAAGTACTGTTACATACATTCATAAGCATACTAATTCCCCTCCGTCCTTTACTTATTAAGATAGAAAACTGAAGCAAAACTAGGATTCCAATGTAGCAATCTGTTTCCACAGGTTATCATATGTGTCATCTCAATTAAAAAACTTTAGCTATGAAAATTGCTCATGACAAGCCCCAAGGCCTCTGAGAGCTGAGAAGCTGAATACATGGTAAAGCATCAGATGATAACAGGAAGGATGCAAAGAGGCCACTGGACTCTTGGACAATTTTTAGACTTAAATAGTCTGCAGAGGCAAATGTTTCTGCTCACTATCTTGTTGAAATATTGGAGACAGAAAAAGAAATCATTCCTCAAACCTACAGGTGAAAAATCCTTTATCTGAAACTCAAGGCCAGATGTATTTCTGAATTAAGAAAATTTTCAGAATTTTGAAATGCAGTGTTACAAATAATAACCCCAACAAGGTTGTTACACAATCTTATAAACAAACATTAGAACTTCCGTGTTGACTCTATGTGGGAGAAAGACTTTTGGGATTTCAGGATTGAGTTTTAATGGACATGAAACCATATACTGATTCTAAGAGGGTTCCTGTTTCAATTTCAAATATCACATTTGGAGTTTTATACCTGTTCTTGACAATCCAAAATTTATTGCTCTTTGAGTCTGCTCCTTCAGAGCCGTAGCCAATCACCAGAACACCATGATCCAGGTCTTTGCTGCTGCAGTCTGGTTCATAATAAATGCCTGGGAGAGTAAAATTCAATGTTGAGGTGAGAAGCTCCCAGTGACAGGTGACGATAACCCACCCTATCAACCATGGTTAAGAGAGGCATCTCAAAATTCAGTGTAATGTCAAAAACAAATTTCAAATAAGTCATGTATTTGCCAAAAAAAACCCCAATAATGCCTGATTAAAATAAAGTTAAACTTAACTCACTATAAATCAATAAAATTTAACTAAATCCAATATATTTTCTATTAAAAAAAGATTTCCAGTATGATCTAGTTATCAAGACTGAGGTGATTTAGGCATTGATCTACTAACTGATATTAGCATAATCCTTCTTACTCCTAGAATGCCAACTAAGGAAACAGCCTATTAAAGGTTCTAAAAAGAACCCTTGAGCCATAGAATGCTTTAGTGTTCTAGAGTAAGAAATTTTTGGGAAAAAGGTCTAACAATTGGAGGATAAATTAGGTTGTACCTATAGAATTAATGACACAGCTATTCAAAAATATTTATGAAAAGTTTTTCATCATGAGAAAATGCTTTTCAGTATAACGTCCAATGAAAACAATGTTATGTTAAATGTACACACTCAAAAGAAGGACTTCATACCAAAGTTAATCATGTTGGTATTTTCCAATTTTGCCGGTATGAATTTCTAGAATAAAATGACAAACATTTACCTTTATTATAGAACTGGAATGATGAATGGCCTGCATCAATAGCCACAGAGATGGGCCCCACAGTCGCCACTGCCTTCATAAGGGACTTCTCCCGCTGAGGGATATCCACGAAGCCAGTGTCATTGGCAGCAGAATACTCGGGCTTGTAGTTACAGGTATCTGATTCCTTTTAAAGGCAAATGGGAAAGAGACTTGATTACTACCATCCTCCTCCTGGGGAACATTAGTTCTAGGACTCCAAGACTCAGCAGTTTGCACCTTAATGATTTCTAAGTCAACTTTGTTATACAGCAGCTCAGGAAGCAAAATACTATTGGTTGGTTTGAAACTGCAAAATTAGTAGATGTTTCTTCAATGAGACCCCTTACCTGTCCATAAGAATTTTTTCACCATGGAGAAATTTGTATTATATGTAGAATGGTGGACATAGTCTTCATGTTACATAGAAGTAAAAACAGGTACGTGTTAACTATCTAACCAGAGACCTGTGTAAGTTTGATAATTTATAATAACAGTTCTGAGTGTTTGCATCTAAAATATGAATACAGAATAATGTGTCCATTTTCTTTGAAAAGGTTCAACTTTCAAAAGCACTGGAATAACAAGGAGCTCCATTTACCCTTGCGAGATAAGGATAGGATTCCTCTGAGTCCAGGCCTCCGTTATCCTTGATATACTGGAAGGCATTATCCATTAGGCCACCATTGCAGCCCTCATTGCCTTGAGCCCGAGAGCAGTCCACCAGGTTCTGCTCACTCAGTGAAACAAGTTTTCCAGTTTTCCGGAACATCTGTCCTTCAAGGGAACCAGTTGCACTAAAAGCCCAACAAGAACCACACTGACCCTGAAAGTAAAAAAAGCTATCAGTTTATAAGACAAATACAAAGATTGACAACAGCCCACATATCTGAATACTCTTAAAAAAAAAGTCAGCAAACTGCATATTACTCCATAGTCTACCAAAGCAGGTATGCCATTCCTTTTTGGCATTCCTGGGATAAAGGATCTGACTCTGAATACTCTCATACCTGATTCTTCACAGGGGTTACATAGCCTTTCTGTCTCCAATCCACAGATGACGGAATCTGAGCAAAGAGAGGTTCTCTGAACACTTTTCCTTTTTTGTGCTTCCGGTTTTGAAAGCCATTCATTACCTGCCTGAATTCTTCATTGGTCTATAAATAAAAGTAAAAAAAAAAAAATTGTCGAAAAAGCAAGAAGTTATTTTGCCAGAGTATTGAGGAGAGGAAGCATAAAAAGTTAAGCAACCCATTCCACACTCACCATGTCACCAAAGGCATTCATTGCCATCGTGAAGCCATGTTTCCTTTGGCTGTATTCCCGATTGTGCAGTTCAATCATTTTCATATTTTTCTCCCACACTGCTCTCCTCCATCCTTCTTCATTCTAGAGGCAAACATATAACTTATCCTCTTTATTTCTACTTAAAACCCAGCCCATCCTTACCAAGAGAGGAAGAAAAACCAGGGATGGCTTTATACTTCTGGGAGCTGTTTTCCAAGTTCCAGCACAGGGATATACACCTATACTGTGCTCAATAAACACTGCCATTAAGCTATTGCCTTGGTAAAAGCTAACCTCTAGAAGCTACTTCTATGAACTTCCAACAGCCTTCTCTAAAGGGTCCCTCTGGACAGTTTCAGATGTTACCAACCACGCCATATAGTCTCCTGTGTGTCGCTTTCCACTGATACCACTGTGCATCCAAACTTTGATCAAGTTTTGGAGTAGCTGAGGCTATTCCCAAGCAAAGGGTGGCCAGGAAGACTGAGGGATTCATGTTTCAAAAACCTAGAAAGGGAAAAAAATGAGTATTCGATTAGACCAGTCCTTCTAAAAGCCATTCTACTTTCTCCTGAGACATTATAGTCACTATGGTGGAGTAAAAACATTTAATTTATCCTTGCAAGTATTTACACAAGGACTAGAAGGCTAGGGATGTGGGTGACGTAAAACAGGCCGAGGACTTACCAAATAGTGGAAGTATATGATTCAGTCATCGAAATGAAAAACAGGCTGACAAGTGCTATAGGAACTGAGACAGACTTCGCTGTCACAGTGCAATGATAATTTAGGTTTTGATAAGGGTCTCAGGGTACTTTTATGGGTCAGAATCTTAAAGCAACTAGGGAACGGTTGGTCGGGTTATTTACTCAAGGCACCAAAGTGCGCCGGTAAATCTTATTTACCAGGATGCCTGATCCCAAGTAGGGACAGGGATCCCCCGCATTACACCTTTCTTCTTGACTACTGTACGCAGGAGGTGAGATACGCCTTCAGATCTCTGCTTCTTGAATTTGAAACCTTTTTGAAAGGCCTTCCCAGGAGGTGGGTAGGAGTGCGCCCAGCGCTCTGCTACCCCCCCACCTGGCCTCTGCCCTCCAACACTCCCAGGCCCTCCTCCCCCAAGCTCGATCACGTGGCATGAAGTTGCCCCGAGGCCCCCGTTCCCGCGCCTGCACAGGGTCGCGACGTTCCAGGGCTCAGGGTCCAAGCCAGGGCCAGGTGAGCCCGACGCGATCAGGCAGGGCCGGGGCGCGGGAATGCCGCCCCGCGGCCAGGGGTCACGCTGCCCGGCCTCCCCGCCGCGAGGCTGCCGGACCGGAGCCCGCCGCCGCCGCCGCCCCGAGGCTGGCCGCCTCCCGCTCCGCCGAGAACCGCGGGGGTCGCAGCGCCGCCCGGGGCTCCCCGACGTGCCGCCCCAGCCTTCCCGCTCCCGCGGCAGCGCCGAGGCTCTCGCTCCTGGGGGTCCCGCACGCCGCCCGCCCGCGTGCCGGGATGGCTGCCCCGCCCCCGCCCTCCCCAGACCTGTCCCTGACGCGCCTCGGCCGAGGGCCACAGCGCTGACCTGCGGCGGCCGCAGCTGCGCCCGCACGTCCTCCTCCGCGGTGGCCGAGACGGGCGGTGCCGGCCCCGGCGCCCCGGACTCAGCCTTTAAGGCCCTGGGGGCGGGGTCGGCCCGGACGCCCCGCCCCCGCCGCCCGGCCGCGCCGCGATTGGCTGAGCCGGCCTGGGGCGGGGCCTCGGGCGCCGGGATCGCGGCGCGCGGCGCGGCCCGGGCTTGCCCCGGGATGAGTCCCCGCTGTCCCCGAGGCCCGGGAGCGGGTGAGCTGGCTCTCGCGGGCGAGCTCCGGATGGCTCAGTTCCCCACATTCCTGGTCTTGGCGGTAGATCACGAAAAGGAGGAGCCCCGCGTGGACTTTCAGGAACCCTGCGTGACCTTTGCTTTTGGTGGAACGCCCAGGAGGGCCGGGGGCGGTGTCATCTGTCTAGTCTGCTGGTGCCTGTTGACTCCACGGCAAAGGTGGAAGAAGGCAGAGCCCACGGGCAGACGAGATGGGTTCCGCTGAGATTTGGAGGACTCTAGAGTGGCATGGCGATGTCCGAAACTCGGGCTGACGGAAGGGGCCGAACCAGGGGGGCCTCCGGAGGGGTGGCATTTGTGATTCACCTTTCCTGTCTTCTCCAGGCAGGGAGCCTTGCCTCTGAAGCAGGAGTAATGCACAGAGGGATTTGCCTTATAAAAAGGAGAAAGGCAGCTGGCAAGGGCGGAAACTGCGTTTACTTCCCTAGTCTCTGCATTAGGGATTATTGTTTTCGTATCCAGAGTGCTTCTCTTTGGTTTAAAAAATGCACTTTAATAACATTTAGTGTCACGGTTTAGGTTACGCAGTTTGAAGAAATGTTTTAGATGGAAAATTTATACACACACACACACACACAGATATATATATATATATATATATATATATATATATATATATATATATATATATATATATAAAAGTTCAGAAACACCTTAAAAGTTTCTTTTAAGAATTATGTAAGAAACATTTATTGTAGAAAATAAACATCCCTTGTCCCCTCCCTCATAACTCTTTTCTGGGCATATCTTTATATATGATATTTTTTTCACAAAAGTGGAGTCACAGTACATGCCGATTTGTAAACTCTTGGTTAAAATTAAATTGAGAGACCTCATAGAAGTAAACAAATATTTTTAAAAAATAATTTATTAACAGTTTCACTTTATGTCTTGAAGTAGCATCCGTTTCTTATGAACACTACTAGGAGCCAGAAGTTCTCAAGTGGTTAGAAAGTATATTGTGTTGCATATGGCTGGAGTTTTTTCTTTATTTTTTAAAAAAATAATTATGGCAGTCAACACAAGTGGAAATAAATGAATACCATCCATGTGAAAACAACTCGCTACATCAAAGAAGACAATTCAGTCTGGGTGAGGAAAAGCTTTAAAATAAAAAAAAACAAAGAAGCATCCCTAAGCCCTGATTAGAGGTCATTGTCATGGGGAAGCTGGAAGAGAAACAACTAGAAATGGAACATGTTATGTGATTGGTTTGGGGAGAAAGTTTGGATATTTTTGGTTTGTCTTGGCTTGGAAGTAGAGGCAGAAATAATTTGGCAGCCATTCAGCAAATCCTGACTGTTCTGAGGTGGATGCTACAGAGATTTCTTTGATAGGGTGGAAGTCTATTGTCATGTAAAATATAGCCACTGTCCTTTTGTTTACTTAGTCTATCACAAGAAATCTAAGTTATTCTAACTCGTAGGTTTTATTGTTGTCCTTGGGTCATAGCCCCATAAGATTGCACAGCGTGGAAAAACCTGCTACTGTATGACAGCCTGCACTTTAGGCAATAGCCTGACAAGGAGGCTGGGTGTCAGGTGCTGCTCCAAAGAACAGCATCCCGTCTGTTTCTTGAAATGTGATACAAGCACAATGAAGGAAAAAAAATGGACTCTCTTTATTGCAAATATACTCAAAACCAAAATTAAATCAAGAAATACCTAAATTCAGGAGAAATACAGGAGAAAGCCATTTAAGCAAAGAGTGGAAGATATTGCTCCAACTTATGACATCGATTTATACATAATCTGTTAAATAATGCACTACAGAAATGTGTTATTACTAATATAGTATTCTATTCACATTTCTTTGAAAAATAACTTTGATCAGTGTTAATTATTAGAATGTTCACATTTTAGTCAAGTGACCAATCCTTAGCTCTGCCTTTGATAAAATGCAGTTGGCAGATTTCCCGATTCCATTTTAAAATACAGTCTTTGTGAAAGTATATTGTTTTGTGTATCTGTCTAGATTTCTTTTGCTCACTAGTAAAACAGGATATAATTCTTTATCCCATCTCTAGAAGTTTTTAACCATATGGAAATGAACAAATCTAGGGTGGCGGTATTCAGGACACTGAGGCCATTTGACACCTTTCCCTGATATAACACCTCCTTCAATTTGTTGAAATTCCCTAAACCAAGACTTAACTCTTTAAAAATATTATCCAGAAAACTGTCCACTAGTTAGTTAAGTGGTTTATTATGTTTTAGAATTTTATGAAAACGAGCCTGTTTCTGATTAGAAGTTATTAGGAAGCCACTTAAAATAACTTGTTTTCTGAGTACTGTAACCTTGCTTTACCTACAGTGTTAAACATTCAGCCAATGTATTAATTAAATCAACCGTCAAGAATTAGACTCTTTGTGTTCATTGTCTTCTCCTAATATAGTTTGTACATTTACTTAGCTACATTCTACATGTAACTTTACTAACAGCTTTTCTGAAGCTCAGCCTTTCTATTTTAAAATCTGAGATTAGCTACAGTAATCTTGAGTTTACAGCATATGAGCACAGCTATGACCAATATATTTAAATGAGATTATGGCATAGCATCTTTGTGCAGTAGATAAAGAGCTGACTCCTAAAACTGTAATCCACTAACTCTCCTTTGGATATGAGAGGCTTTTTTCCTCAAATCTAAAAGAAGTCTTTTCCTGAATCAAGGCGTATTGGTTTCCTATGGCTGCTGTAACAAATTTCCACAAACTTGATATCTTAAAACAACAGGAACTTATTCTCTTACAGTTTTGGAGGTTGGAAGTCCATAATCAGCATTACTTGGACTGAAAACCAGGTGTTGGTAAGGCTGGTCTTCCTCAACAGGCTCTAGGGGAGAACCTGTTTCTCTTTTCTCTCTTCTTCAGATTTATGGCTGCACCATCTCAATCTCTACGTGTGTGGTCACATTGCCCTCTCCTCTTGTGTTTGTGGGAAATTTCCCACCATCTCCTTACAGGACCACTTATGAGTGCATTTAGGGTCCATCCAGGTAATAGAGGGTAATCTCTCCATCTCAAGATCCTTAATTTAATTATATTTGCAGAAACTTTGCCATGTAAGTTATCATTTACACGTTCCAAGAATTAAGACCTGATATCTTTGGGGACCATTATTTATACTACTGGCATATGGCATAAATAAAAATCAGTTTCTTAAAGGACCCCTCATACATTGCTGGTAGGACTGCAAATTGGTACATCCACTATGGAAAACTGTATGGAGGTTCCTCAAAAATTAAGAATTGATCTACCATAGAATCCAGCAATCCCTCTACTGTGTTTTACCCCCAAAACTTGAAAACCCACATCAGAAAAGATATTTGCATACAGATATTCATAGCAGCATTATTCACAATATCCAGGACATGAAAGCAACTGAAGTGTCCTATGATAGATGATTGAATAAAGAAGCTGTGGTACATATAATCAATGAAATATTACTCAGCTATAAGAAGAGATGAAATATTGCCATTTGTGACAACCTGGATGGACCTCGAGATAATCATGCTAAGCAAAGTAAGCCAGACAAAAAAAGTTGAAAATCACATGATATCATTTATATGTGGGATATAAACCTAAAAGCAATAAAAGAACAGGAAAAACAAACAGAGACTCGTGGTTATAGACTGCGAGTTAATCATAAAACTCGTAGACAAGTGGTTACCAGAGGTTAAGTGGTGGGTGGAGGGAGAAAGTAGAGGTGGTAAAAAGGATCAAATATGTGGTGACAGAAAGAAATATAACTATGGGAGGGGAACACACAGTGTAAATATATATATGTCTTGCTGTTAAAGTATACAGCTGAAACTTACTGGCTTTCGTTAACCAATGTTACCATAAAAAAAAAAAAATCAGTTTCTTGACAAGGCTGATCAAAACTTTGGGTCTAACATATCTTTAGGGTGGGTTGACTAGCATAGCTATGTCCTAAATTCTGTGATCTTCCCAAACTAACTTCTTTGCTCATGGGCCTGACTACAGCCAACATTTCATGCCTTGACTCTCCTGTTAGTGCAATGTTTGACCCAGTTTTTTTAAGTTTCAAGACTTCTATACAGCATTTTTACTACCCCTTTAACCCGTACTCTTTCTACAGCCACCTATCCCATAATATCTGCATATAAAAGCATTGCTTACCCCTTTCCAAGACATTTCTGGTTTAGGCTTTGAGCATCTCCCTATTGTAATCATCCCCATTAAAAGGTCTTTTCATACTAATATAAATTCTTACATTTTTTCCCTCCTTTATACCTCATATCATTATTGTAACTGGTCAAGAAAGAGAAGACTTTTGTGCTGTTTAGAGAGTCGTCTTAATATGTGTACCTGGTACTGCTGGAAATGAAAGTGTTATTAGAAAGGATTCCTGTCGTGATGCTGATGATACTAATAGCTAAATCACACTTAGAAGCCAGGCACCATTCTGAGCATGTTATACATGATCTTTCATGGACTTTTTGCAACAATCCTATGACGGTGGTTCTCAGACTTGATTGTGCCTCAGAATCACCTGGAGGGCTTGTGAAACCAGATTGCTGGCTCCCATTCCCTGAGTTTCTGTTTCAGTGGGTCTGGGATGGGGTTCCTCAATTGGCTTTTCTAACAAGTTCTTTTCGAAGTTGTTGCTATTGGGGACCCACTTTGAGAACCACCGCTACAGGAGATGGGTGCTACTGGATGCTCATTTTACAGACGAGGATGGCCACAATGGTGAGGTGTACAACATCAAAGGGGGTGCTAGGTTCCTCTCTCCAGTGAATAAGTAACTTGAATGTGCTTCAGGCCAGTAGGGTTTAGAAAAGTAAGCTGAATTTTGGGGACTTTGCCCTTGTCCCTCACCCCCAGCCCCCATCACTTACTTGGCAAACTGAACTCTGGGTGCCAGAGGGCAGCAGGAGAAGTAAAATGTGAGCACTGAGGTCATTGTGAGATAATGTACCACAGCTCCCCAGGACCAGGCTCTCACTTTGGCACCTGCTTACCTGGTATTGTGCTGAAAGGAGGAAAAGACAGGTGAGCCACACAGAAGGCATGCAGCTGCTTCCTCTGGGCTGGGATCCCGCATCTCCCCGCCCTACCAGCTTCCAGGAGGGTGTTTTGCCCTGTGCTTCCTGCGTGTTTCCTTGCTTGCTCACTTCTTGGAGGCAAAAGCTTTGCACCTTACCTATGATCAATTCATTGACAGATATTTAAGCCTACCTCTGATAACAATGGTTTAATGACTCACGGTTTTGAGAAGCTCAGGTATTACAAAAGTAAGGTTTATTCATTCACCAATTCTAAAGACACACATAAAATATTCTTTTAAAAAAATTTGAGACCTCAAAAAGCAAGTAGAACCGTACAATCAAGCATCCCTGATTTTTATATAATCCCCTCAAAAGCCAAAAACCAGGGAAACTTTTTCAATAGAAGCTTTGACAATTTTGCTGAGTCACTGACTTCATTCTAATGGTTTGTATGTTTTTTTCTTATGTCCTCTGTGTCCCCTCAATACCAGTGGTTGCTGCCTTTCTATGTTGGTTTCATTGTCCTCGAAGCAAACATGTAACTGTGGTCAAGTACATCTAAACTTTATCCTCAAATCCATAGGCTGTACTGAGGAACCCAGCTTCCACTTTAGAGAACTAGCTCACTCTCTGAATAAGGAGTCTGATCTTTCTTTGGGATCACTGCTAACACCTATGCCAGATGCATAGATGTAAGAGTTCAGTATAGAACACAGCTCTGGTCCAAGAAAGCAACATTAAATGATTTTATTATTAACAGTGTCCTGTGCGCAGATAGATGGCAGTCTTCCATTCCATGAGGAGAAATCAGGCAGATGGCAGAGTACCCAGGTGCCCCCAGTCTGATAGCCCGACTACATGTTGAATAAGTAAGGCTTGGAATCTGATTATCCTGACTGTTTCCTTGCTCGGCATCCCAGGTTTACTGTCAAGGGAGCAAGGATCACACACGGTGGCCATTCCCAGTCTAATTAGCATCCATATTATGGATATGAAATGTTTGTCTTCTGAATCCACCCACCCGTCTGCACAGCACCCTACCCCTCATGCACTTTTCGGTTTCTAAATTTCCATGGGCTCTGTGTAAAAAGTAACTGACATACAATGCTCAGTGATAGTGTCCAGTGATGGTTGCATGACTGTGTAGAAAGTGAGTGGGATTTGATCAAGAACATTTGGAAAGTGGTAAAAAAAAAAGTCCCCCCAACCCCTGCCACTGAATTCGAAGAGGGAGATGAAACTAATAATTTGAATGATATAAGAAATGTGTTTTAGTGTCACCAAGAGGACAAGTAAAACTAAACCACATATCTTGTTTTCCCAACAAAAGCATCTTGAGAACAGAGACTTAAAAAACTATTGATTGTGTTGAGCTTCCCAGTGTGTGATAGACACACAGTAAATATCATTGCAGAATGACAGTTACTGGGCTAAGGGAAATTGTTGCTAGTTTGGCTCTAACTCTCTGGGGACCCTTGGCCTCAGCTCAGTGGGTTTCAGGTGGATTTGGGGAACTTCTGTTCCTAGGACACAGAGATCCTCGTCCCCTTTCACTCTCCTTGAAAATATTAGAAATTCCACAGTGTAGAACTATCTTGTTCTTTAGAGTGTATCTAAAACCAGGAACTAGCCAGCAAAGGTCCCTAAGGTCTTACCATCTCATCTTCAGAGTCCTGGTGGAGTCTAAAACTCTGATGGAGTCCACTAGGGCAGTGCAAGAGGTTTCTGTGGAATCTTGGGATAATAAGCCAAGTAGCCATGACTGCATGCCTGATCCCAGGAAGTGAGACTCTCCCTTGCTGCCCTTCTCCTAAGAGAACCCTGGAGGGATATTGAGAAAATAGAGAACTAGTTTGAGGTGCTTGAGAGAAATGCTAAAAATGAACATGGAGGTACAATTCATCTTAATCAGGTTTTTAATCTGGTAATTTTCAAAAATACTAAAAAGTATAAAGTCATTTGGTATAATGTTACATTACCTCTTATGGTGCACATTGAAGATCTAGACGTTGCACCTGGCAGTCAACCAAACCTTTCTGTAAGCAAATGAAGAGTTCCCTTTGAAAGTGAATAATTTGATAATTTTGTCAAATTTATGAAAGAGTAGAAAACTGGGGATTTGTCTGAACTTTTCTGTTTTATCTTTTGGTTTTTATTTTGAATTTGAAAAGCAATGAAAAGCCATTTATGCTTTCTCTTCTTCCTATTTATTTTATTATTTTGATTGTGGTTGAAAAGAGAGTTGATGAATAGAATGTTTTGCTGGAAATTCTAAACTTCGATAGCCAAAATTATAGAATATCCCAAATCTTCTATTTAAAAATCTTTCAACACAATAGCCATGTTTGCAATAAAGCAGTCAGTGGAAAAATGACAAATCAATAAAAGCACAATTTTCAGTACCTCTTGACCCAATTTTCTACCAAATCTCACTGGCTTTGGAATATAGACAATTTCAGTTTCATCTATGATAGGCATAAACTTTGTGTAAATGACTTACTCTCTCTAAGTCTTGGTTTCATCCACTATAAAATAATGTGGAGAATACCAATGCCCTTATAAGGTTTAGTAAAAATTAAATGAGATAACATGAGTATTGATATAAGCAGCTATTTTTAGAATTTCTCCCTCAAAAATGAACATGTCCTTAAGAATTGTCATTCAATCCAAAGTCACACTAACATTGTAGCAAAAACTGTTGCCATTGAGATATTGGCTATAGGTCATATTTATTGATTTACCATTTATCTAGAATTCTACTGTAAGGCATTAAAGAAGTTTTTTAACTTGATTCAGAATAAACAGCCCTCAGTAACTATAAACCATAAGAACTGACATTCTTTCCCGTTAGGATGGCTCTCTGCCAGATTTCTTCCATTGTTCGCCTACCTTTCTAAGAAGCTATCCTCTCCAGGGATTCATTTAGACACATAAATGGGCTTGAGAGCCTCTAAGAAGAGTGACAGAATTGTACAATATGCTTCCAATTCCATTTGAGGAAAAGTGATGTGTGAGAGACAAAAGGTTTTGAGGAATTTTGGCCTAATTCACACAGTCCTGGCCTAAATCCAGAGTGACATGAATGACTGTGTCTTGCCCTTCCCACTGGCCCTTTAGCCAGATCCATAGGACTGGGTTTGGCTCCGTTTTTTCCTTTGCACATAATCTCCACTCTGTTCCTCGTGGGGAAACTGTGTAAGGTATTGGAATAGAAAGGGCAAGGGGCATGATAGCATAAGGGCTTGATTCAGGTAATGATGTTTTGCCATTCATTCATTCTATAAATCCCTTTTCTGGCAGGCCCTTTGGTCAGGAATCACTGAAGAACTAATACTGACATACCCTGTGCTGGGGAAGTTTACTTACATCCAATGGAACAGTTGGAGTGAATCAAATATTCCCTTTGGATTGTAAATAGACTTGTGCTTCTTTCTTCCCCATTGACCTAACAATCTTGGCAGTTTCTCATTCTGTGGATCTCTAAAAGGTTTCCATGTAGCCATCCTATCACTGTTAGAGGGGGCCTTAAAAAATATGTAGACTCATCTTTAGATTTCATAAGAAAAAAGTAAGTCTTGAATGACATTAAATAAAAGACATTTTCATCGAAGCTGCCTAGTGCTCTTCATCACGGGCCAAACATGCCTAATTGATTCAGGTGTTTCTGCCCACCTGGATCTGCACCAGCTCACATGGTTGTGACCTGGTATCTAGTTTCAACCCTCAAGCAGTCTACTATTGACTCTCAGGCTGCTCATGATGAATCCTTTTGGTGATCTCACTATTAATCTGTGCAGGTCCTGTCCTACTATGTTAACAGAGAAAACGTGGGATATTATGATTAGAGAGGCCAGGTAGCAACAGAAAGGTGCAGCCTTTGAAGTTTAACTCAACACTGTCAGCACTTTAGAGTTCTTTCTCAGGGAGCAAAATGTTTATTTTAACAGAATGGGTACAGAACCCATCCCCTGCCTACCATGGAAGATATTAGCAAAATGTCTAGAATTGTAAATGGTATCAAGTAATATAAACTCTTTTATTTTAGGTCAAATACTACACTATAGACGTCTTTCATTGTCAATATATATAGCATTTCATTGTTTGACGTTTAAATGAAGAGGGGTTTATGTAACAAACCTCACAAGCTCATTAAACGTTATCTCACAGGCTGATCTGATCATAAATTCCTATCTGGACAGATCATGGTGGGTAGTCATGCCCCAGGTCTGTAACTTTCTTAGTAAAAGTTTTATTTCTGTCTTAAACAAGCCCTGTCCATTGTTTTTGTACATCTAGGTTATCATACCTTTGAAATGCCAGAAATAAGCCTCTTTATCAGACCCCTCGGAGGCATAATCACCTTCAAGGGAGCACATGATCTTATTACCTGTATACCATCCTGTCCCCATCTATGCAAATGAAGTACATATCTTTTCATTTTACTTTTTACCCAATCATAGGAATTTCCATGCCTTGCTTTCTCCTGTCTACTTAATCTACTACCAATGGATTTCATGAAATCTTTCTTATGTTTGCTCCTTTGATACCAAATGCATAAAAAGAAATGCAAAATTTCTATTCTCTGGAGTATTATCTCAGTCTGTTGAGATCTTGCATCTGAGCATGTCCTCGGTTTGGTTCAAATAAACTCATAAAATTTTCTATGGGTTTGGTCATTCTTATATTGACAGATCATAATTCATTAACACTCTCTTTTTCTCTTATTAATGGGCATTTAAATATTTTTTGTATTCCATTTACAAACAATACTGCAATGGATATCTTTGCATATTTATCTTTATAGATGTGTATAAATATCATAAAACTGAATCCTGGGAATGGAACTACTCGCTGAAAAAATTTATTTCAGTGTGTATTCCCACATACTGTAAATGAGAATGTACATTTCCTCACAGCTTGTAAACCAGCTCCATTTATAATCAAAAAGTGATCTAATTGCTGTTTTTCCAACATTAAGAACCCAATGTGCAATAGACTTTACATACAGTTGGAATTAATTTAATTTACTCTTTTCAAAACCATGAGGTAAGAACTGCTAGCTATTTTACAATCAAAAAACAAAATATGAGCTAGCTGTGTGCCCTTAGGAAAATAATTTAAGCAACCTTGTACTTCCAGTCTTCTAGTAGAAAACAGAAGTGGTAATTCAATTTTTATCTACTAAATGGGTGTGACAGTCAGTTTTATGTGCCAGTTTAGGTTGGCAGTAGTCCATAGCTATTTAATAAAACAGTAATCTAGGTGTAGTCATGCAGATATTTCATAGATGTGATAAAAATTCATATCAGTTGACTTTAAGTGAGAGAGATTATTTCATATAATTTGGGTGACTCTGATTTTAATCAGCTGAAATATCTTAAGAACAGAGCTGAAATTTCTCTGAGGCGGAAGCTATCCCACCTGTGCATTTAGTTGTGCCTGAGTGTTTCAACACATTTTTCCTGATGGCTAACCCTACAATTGCATAAACTAATTTCTTTCAATAAATCTCCTACTGGTTTTGCCTCTCTACTTGAACACAATGGGGATGTGTTAAAAATAAAAGTACTGAACATCTGCATGTTTTATGGTGCCTGTAAATTGTGTGATGGATATGATACATTTACAGTTTAAATATGCTGTGGAGGATGACAGCATAGGAAGAAAACTGAAAAGACTGGGCTCTAGAATGTGGTTTAGCCATCCGCAGGATTTATAATTTTGAACAAGTGATGTAATCTCTCTCTGGGTCTCACTTATAAAATATAAAAGGAAGGAGTTTCACCAGATGGACTGTAAATACCTTTTCAGGGCTAAATAGTCTAGAATTATGAATTTACTTTATATCTACAATTAGGCTTTAAATCATTTTTATTGTCAGCTCTGAGGTTTCATTTACAAATAATAAGATACATCAATTTCAAGTGTACAGGTTGGTTAGTTTTTCTATAAAGTTCCCTCCTGCCCCTTTGTAGTCTATCCCCTCCCCTAAGCCTGGCCCTTGGCACTCACTGATCTTTCTGTCACTATAGCCTTGCCTTTGTTATAATTTTGTATATGTAGACTCATAAAAAAAAAAAAAAGAAATGTCTTCTTTTGTGTCTGGCTTTTTTCACTAGGCTCAATGCTTTTGAGATACATATTTATGATTATTAGTGGATTTTGTTATAATTTTATATTGCCTACTTGTATGTCTTCTAAAATAGAGTATTTATGTCCTTTGCCTATTTTCTATTGGGTCAATAAACTTTTGTAAATTTATTAGAAGCACATTTTTAAAAAGTCTGTGAATAATATGAAAGTTGATTTTATTTTTTATTTTTAAGCTTCTTGAGTGTCTTTTTTCACCCAGTGACCTACTTAGAACAAAGATGGCCATAGATGTCCCCATTTTTTCTCTTTTCTGCCATCTCTTGAGGTACTTCCCCCTTCTACCTCTCAGCTTGCTGCACAGGAGCACACTCTGGCCTGTTGTTCAGACTTCTCAGATGAGACTGAGAGGCCTTGGAAAAGGGAACTCTTGCCTATACACCTGCTTCTTGGTGCCCATCTAGGGGTGGTTTCCCAGTTACAGAGTTACAGAGTTCCCTGAGCCTGCTCCATGTTCCTGAACCTACGTACCTGGTCCTGGGACTAGAGACCCTACATGGCCAAAGGTTGGATTTGCTTTGACCTGCAGCTAAGCCACCTTTTCCCTCTGTATCACAGTATGTACCAAGGGGTGGAGAATAAACTGTCACCTTCATCAAGTTCTGCTTCATTACCCTCCATAAACACACAGGAAACCTCTGCGGGATGGGAAATTCTTTGCAATGGTTCCTTCATCCTTAGTGAAAAGGGATCATTAGGCAGGTATGCAGGGCTGGAGGTGGGGAGGGTGGGGGAAACAAAGGGTGATGGGAAACTACTAGGACAGACAAGGTCATTTCAGCCCTACTCAGTCCTAAAGGACACCTGCATGCCACCCTCAGGTCTCCTCTCATTCAGGCTATTCCATCATGTTGCAAAGCTAGGAGCAGCCCACCATGTCTCATTGCCTTATACTGGGCAGCTGGGAAAAGGACAGGCTTTGATTTACTATACTGGGACAGATGTGTAGCTGCATTCCCAGGGAGATCTTATGGGTGCCATCAGCATGGTGCCATTTCAGGTGCACACCCAGGTAAGTGGACCAGAGTCAGTGCTTAACAACCAAGGCTTGATACCTGGGGTAAAATACATCTTGTTTTCTAATCATCCATTTGGGCTCACACTAGCGGTACACAACTGACTTATAAACTGGGGTGACCCTGTGTAATTCTCCTAGAAAGCTTGAGTAAGCTCAGACACATACAAATGGATTTTGTCCAATTTTTTTTTCTCTGCCTCTATCTAATACAAGATGGAATTAAAGAGGATACACAGCAGGAGGAATTTGGAATGATGACAATGAAAAAAATAATCTTGGTTTAATTCTACTGTCCACCTAATATCTCTTTTATTAAAGGCTATTAACTAGAAAAATTTGTGTAACAGTCCTATGATAATTTCATATAAGTTTTTGTTCCAGAATTTCTTTATGGAACTCTTTAAAATTCTCAGCTCTTAACTGAATCTATCTTGGAATATTCAAATTCCCCAAATCTTTAGAGACATGATTGTTAATCACTGGTCAGGGACATTGTAAAAGGATTCTGAAAATTTTTCCTTAATAGTCAACAAAGGCCCTCCTAAATATTTATCTGATTCCAAGATCTCTAAAGAGAGGAAACATTTCTCAGCATCTTTCTTGTGGAAAGACCATCTACTCCCTCCTCTGTTGCAACACAAATAACCACTGTGAAGATCAATGGTGAATTTTAATGAGTTTATTCTATCACGTGTGAACAGGGTAGGCTTGGGCTTACAGGTATGTTTGTGCTGTGTTTCCATGTGGGTGCTCAATAAACACTAATTGGTGATGACCAGGATAATGATGGTGACAAATAGCCCCATGACATTGATGAATCATTTGGTGGAAGGAGGCAGGTATGTAATGTTAGTTCACCAAACAGGTAATGTTTCATGCCTCAGAGTAAAACAGGGCATTATGCCTGTCTGTGCCTAGTCACTATTTTGAGTCAGAGGCAAAAAGGCTCCTTTGTAGAGAGCAGTACCTTGGAAAAGTATTGATCTTGTAAGCAGATGATTAATGTTTTCTTAGGTTCAAGCTACTATCAAAGCTTGGCTCTTTCATGAATTGACAATCAAATCAACAAAAGAATGAAGCAAGAAGTTCTAACTAGATAATAAAAGCAAATAAACTAACTCATTCAACTATTAACACTACAATGGTATTGCTCTTACTGTCCTGTGGAAAGGTCTGGACCTTTTAAAATAAATTGGCTATGGAATAGACAAATTTACAGAAAAGTTTTTTCATTTATTTTGGGAGATTACTCATATTCAAATATTTTTGACCTCCAAAATTTCAAGTGGTTCAAGTTAATAAAAGATTTAAAAATTCTTAATTTGTTTAAACTTCCAAGCCTTTTCAAATGTTCTTCTTTCTTTATGTCATGCCTTTACTTCCTTTTGAGCTAATACACTTATAGTCATTCTTTAATATCCAGCTGAAGTGTCACCATCCTTGTCTGACCAGTCACCCAACACAGGATTCTCCTTCTCCTTCTCCTCCTTCTCCTTCTCCTTCTCCTTCTCCTTCTCCTTCTCCTTCTTCTCTTTTTGCATTCTCATAGGGCAGATTGAAATCTTCCATTGCAAACACTTATTACAACATATTATAGATATTTTCTTTGTGCCTATTGCCCTCAATTGTATTATGAGGTAATCAAGTAAATAGATTAATTTTCCTAATTTGCAACATTATAATTTCCAAAATTATAAAACAATATTAAAATTGTAAAAAAAAATCTTTTACTTAGAATGTGTCTAAATAAACATAGAAGAAAACTAAAGCAAAGAAATTAATTCTTAATACTTGCTTCCTGGCAAATTCATAATTATTCTCACCTGATCTTCCTTTTTATGTCAAAGTAAGGCAAAAACTTATGTTTTCTAGACATTAAATTTCATGTTAAATTTTAAACAAAAATCAAGACAAAAACTTTAACTTAAAATTTAAAATAATAAAATTTTGTAAAATTTTAGATTTTTTAAAATGTAATTTCTTTCAACAGAAGCCAAAATCTGCCACTCAAGTGTAGATCTTCGTCAATTAGCTATTTTAGGTCAGGGATGCAATATCTCAGACAAGTGATATACTATCTGCACAATTGTTAACACTTTTACCAGTGAGATTCTGTTTAGTAAGTTTGGCACTCTCCAGTTGCTGAAGTTCTTAGCATTCTCTACTGATTCCCCCTCAGCATTTATTTGCATTTCCCGTTGGTTCTCCAAAGCATTCCAGTTTGCAGCCTTTGTCTTAGATAACATCTCCTCTTTTGCTCCTTCAATGTGTTGAAAACACTGAGTCAAGGAATTAAGAGGAGATGCCCTGATTCTATCATAAATTTCACCTTATGACATGTTTTGTTTTCAGAGTTTGAGCAAAGGGAGACAAAATACTGGAAGACACTCACCTCTCATAATGCGGGAGATGCAAATTAAAATAAGATACCTTTCTAGTTTAAACTTTCAGTTTTGCAAAAGTTAAAAGATTGGTAATATTCAAGGTTAGTGGGAGTGTGGAGAAATGGATCCTCTTTTTTGCTTTTGTAAATTGATGAATTTTTTTTTGTCCATGTACTGGGAAATATCTATTACTTTTAAATATATATACTTCATACATACATACATACATACATACATGTATGTATTCAAATATTTTTATTGTTTCTGTTTGTGATAGGAAACTCGAAAATAACCTAAATGTTTATCAATTGAGAAATATTCAATTAGAGTGATACATGTACAAACATGGTAGTGTGTATAGCATATGGCTGAGTCAAAAACAAAATCCAGAACAATATGCATAGTGTGAATCTATTAAAAACCAAAATAAAATTAAAGCATTGTATCTATGTATTTTGATAAATGGAAATAAATTTATATAGAGAGAAATCTAAAAGAATATATATCAAACTATAACAGTTATCTGTGGCAATGAGAAAGAATGGACTATGTTAGAGATGCTAACTTTATACTTCATGTTCTTTTTTATTATTCAGCATCTTTTATTTAAACTGAAATTTTAATTAAATTTTAAAATTATTTTTAACAAAAGTTTTACAAAACTTCTATAAAAGTCACATAGTTCAACCTTTCCCTAGCCCCCAAATATACAAAACTATGCAGTTAAAATTTTCTTCCATCTATATCACCACCCAACCCATGTAGAATCTTCTGTCAGTTTCTTAGGCATTCTTCTAGAATTTCTTTATGTTTCTAAGGACAAATATAATTTTATTTCCTTCTTTTTTTTCCCACAAAGTTAGCACATTATATCCTGCTTAACACTTTATTTTTTTCTATTCCACAATATACATGTTTGTACTGTTTGATAAAAACATTTTATAGTGATATTTATTTCTCTGAAATTAAAAAATATAAGAAATTTGGCCCTTGGTGAGGCTGGAGTCACAGTTGTAGGGAAAGATTACTCATCTTTCACAAAGATGGCCAGGACACTTCAGCAGTTGGAAAGCAAGACAATATTTCTAAAATCGAGTCAAAAGTAGCTTTTCCAAGCAAAGAAGCATTTATCAGCACATCATGAATTTCTCCTTTGAGCACTGAGTTTGCTCCATTTAGAAAAGTAGTTCCACATCTCTAGACAGTTAGTCACTACCTCTGTGTCTTGAAATACCTCTGTGAAAGCACCTGGGGTTCTTTCCTCACATGCCTGTCCTAAGGACTTCTGTGCTATGAGAGAACAGTGTACAAAAAGATTTATTATGTGAGTGCAGAGTCAGAGCAGGGACAGGTTAGCCATTCTGCAGCTTTACAGCTGTGAGGCCTTAGGCAGTTTATGTAATTCCCTTAAACTTCAGTTTCATTATTTAGGAGATGGGGATAATAATTATTACTTCCTCATAGGATTGTTGTGAAGATTTAGTGAGATAATATATGTAAAGCACTAGTATATAGTAGAGTTAATTTAATACTGTGAGGTCAAAAGCAAAATCTTTTCAGAGGTCTTGCTTAATTCAGAAAATATTGATTAGAGAATTTGATGCTCAAGCAATCCTCATTTATATCTTTACTTCATATGAGCCAGGTTACTAAATGGGTGAAATAAGCCATAAAGTATAAGTGGTAAGTAAGCATATATGTTTAAAGCCAAGATACAATTAGCTAACATTATCAAATTATATTCCCAAACTGATAAAATTTGGCATATATATCCTAGGACTATACCCACACAACCTAAAATATAACCCATTCTCTCATATGTTTGACCTGTCATGATATTGATGACATAGCATTTTAAATTACAGATAACTTTATTTGCTTTATTAAAATTTAGAAGATCATTTAAGGCATGCTAAGATTTCTCAAGTTTTCTTAACAACTGTTTGAGATTACGGTGAGATGACATTTCATACCTATGAGAATAGATAAGATTAAAAAGGATACAATATTAAGTATTGGTGAGGATATGGAACAATTGGAACTTTCACATATTTTTTACTAATGGGGTGTAAAATGGTAAAACTATTCTGGAGAAGAGCTTACCAGCTAATTATAACATCAACCACAGACCTACCCACCGATTCAATTCCACATTTAGGTGTATACCATGTTAAAACATTCAGAGCAGCTTTAACTCATAACAGCTCCCAACTGGAAACCAATGGGCAGTTGTCCATCACAGGAGAATGGATAAACACCTTGTAATATTTTCATATTCAACAACTAAAAAAAGACCAAATTATCTCTATGTGCAACCAACAACCTTAATGCACTCAAACACAATGTGTCAGTGGACTTCTGGTTAAGATGGTGGAGTAAGAAAACATACCACCACATCAAAATTACAACTAAACTGTAGAATAATTTTCACTGTGAATTGCCTGAAGTCTAGCTGAATAGAAGAAGTTCTACAACTAAGGACATGGAGAAGAAGCAACCTTGAGACTAGGAGGGAAAGAGATACAGAGTAGGCTGGTCCCACACCCACGTGTGGTTGTTAAAAATCAGGAGGTATATTTTGGCTGTGGAGGTCCTCCCAGAGAAATGAGGGGTCCCAGCTATACACCAGGCTCCCCAGCCCAGGGTTTCAGTGATGAGAAGAGAAGACCTCAAACTTCTGGCTGTAAAACCAGATAAGTTTGTGGCTAAGGAAGATGGAGAGCTACTGGAATGGCTGATGTTCCTCTTAAAGAGCCCACATATGGACTTACTTGCTGATTTACTCACTTGTTTTGAGCTCCAGCACTTGGGCAGCAGTTTAAGGTGCCAAGGACATATAGGGAGGACTGAATTATCTGGCTTCAGGGCAAGGGCTGGAGGGGCAGCTTTTTCCCAGACAAAAGTCCTGGCAGAGCCCATTGTTCCTTTGTTGAGTCCTCTTTCTGACCTAGCCTGCAGACCCAAGTGGTCAATATTTAAGTCTCCATCACCCTGCCCTGCTGATTCCCTGTGATCCTACCCAACCTAACTTGTGGCCTGCCCAAACCACTTTAATTGGCTTTTTTATACAAATGGCCTGTCTTATCTAATGCTGAGGACTTTCCTAAAATCCCTCAAAGGTTCACATGATGCTAACAAGTAGCATCTGGCTTCAGAATGCTCCATTCCTTTGCTGAGCAGCCCCAAGCCTGGTACTAGCAGGAGCCAGCCTCAGTTCATAGCTTAGCCTTTCCCAGGCACCTCCAAGCCCAGTATAAGTAGCAATTACCTGAAGATTACTTTGTAGCTCATACCAAGTGGCCTCGGGCAGGGCACAGGTAGCAGCTGAACTTGACCTGCAACAGAGCTCCTCCCAAGATGCCCAGAACCAACATACCTGGTGGCCAGCTTCAGACACCAGAGGACCATCCACCCACCTCCACAAATGACACACCCAAAGGGCTGACTGGGCAGACACAAGAGCCTTGCTAAAATGAATCTTGCTTTGTAGAGTCAGTCCCTATACAACTCCCCTGTAGCTACCAGTCACTCCTCACAACTATTCAGCCTGTGGGTCAATCTGTAAACAGCAACCAAGTTTCAACTACAAAAGAGGGCACACTCAGCCTATACAAGGGACATACCTGCAGCACCTGGCTCAGGTGACCAAGGAGACTGTGCCACTGGGACCCATAGGACACTTACACCTTATGTACACACCTTATATATACAGCTTATACACCTTATGTAAGCTTATGTACACTATGCCAAGATTGAGGGACATAGTGGCCCTTCCTAATACACGGAAACAAAAGAAGCAGCCAAAAATGGGAGAAAAACACAGACACACACACACACACACACACACACACACACACACACACACACCCTAAATGAAATAACAGAACAAAGCTCCAGAAGAAGAACTAAACAGAATGGAGACAAACAATTTACCAGATGCAGAATTCAAAAGTGGTTATAAGGATGCTCAGTGAACTTAGGGGAAGAGTAGAGAACTCAGTAAGAACTTTAAGAAAGAGATCGAAAACATAAAAATGGAGGTAGAAAACATTAGAAAAACCCAGTCAGAAATGAAGAATACAATAACTGAAATGAAGAATACTTTAGATGAAATCAACACAGTAGATTAGATGAAGCAGAGGATCCAATCAGTGTTTTAAAAGATAAGGTAGCAGAAAATGCCCTATCGGAATAGCAACAACAACAAAAAAGTAAAAAATGAGCATAGTTTAAGGGCCTCTGTGACAATATCAAGTGTACCAACATTTGCAACATTTGCAGAAAAAGAGGGAGTGCAAGGAACTGAAAACCCGTTTAAAGAAAAAATGACAGAAAACTTTTCTAACATGGTGAAAGAAATAGACAGACAACCCAGGAAGTGCACCGACTCTCAAGCAAGATAAACCCAAAGAGGCCCACACCAAGTCACATCATAATTAAAATGCCAAAGGTTAAAGACAAAGAATCTTAAAAGTAGCAAGAGAAAAGCAGTTAGTTATTACAAGGGAGTTACCATAAGACTATCAGCTGAATTCTCAGTGGAAACTTTGCAGGCCGGAAGAAATTGGCATGAAATGTTCAAAGTGATGAAAGGCAAGGACTTACAACCAGGATTACTCTACTTATCAGTGCTATCATTTAGAATGGAAGGACAAATAAAGAGCTTCCCAGACAAGAAAATAATAAAGGAATCCATCAACACCAAACCAGCACTATAAGAAATGTTAACAGGACTTAGAAGATGAAGGAGGAGGAGGAGGGGCAGGTGGAGGAGGAGGAGAAGAAGAAGGAGGAAGAGAGGGAGAGGGAGGAGAAGCATATGGAGAAGAGTGGGAGGAGGGGGATGAAGAGGAGGAGGAGAGGAAGGAGGAGAAAAAGGAGAAAAAGACAAAAAATGTGAATAATAAAATGGCAATAACTACATATCTATCAGTAAGTACTTTAAATGTGAATGGAAGAATGCTTTGATCAAAAGGTAGGGTGGATGAACAAATAAGAAACAAGACACTTACATATATTGCCTCACAAGAGACTCACTTCAGATTGAAAGACGCACATAAACTGAAAGTAAAGGGATGGAAAAAATATTTCATGAGAGGTCAGAAGCAAGGCAACGTGAGGGGTCAGTTTGATCTCTCTCCTTAAAATTACAACAAAGTGAACAGATACAATCAAACAGATAACACCCAGCCTAGTAAAGAAATATATCTGAGAGATCTGCATATCAGAGCATCAGAAGGTGGGTGAGTTGGATGAGCAAGGGAGGAGAAAAGGAGAAGAGAGAAGACTGATGCTGTGAACACAGCCTGAAGCTCCCTGAAGGATGTTGGGAGAGGTGAGGAATTAGGTGGTGGTTTGCCCTCTCTGTAGCCCCAAGCATTCCTGCCTGAGTGATCAGCATACTCCACATGACAGAGACCAATGAACAGGGCAGAGAACAGGGCTGAGACAGATTATAGAAGGGCGACAGCTATGTTTGCACAATTGCCATTGCCAGGCGGAAAGCTGAATCTTGAAGCCTGAGTGACTCCCTCCGCCCTCCCAGATCTTGCCTTCTCATACCCTCCCAGAGCTAGCATCAGGTTTCAGGGAAAACTGCAGCAGTGAATACCCCGGGAACTGAAGACACACACTGTAGCTGGTCACAGTGAAAGGGGTGGAGATAGAAGCAAGGGAGCTGAAGCTTGGCAGCCAGCATTACCAGAAGAAAAACAGCCATTGACATACCAGAAGCCTCTTCCACCACAACTCACTCCCTCTCATCTAGGCTGATTAGGGAGGAGGCAGCCCAGCACTGCATCTGGCTGCTGGATCAATACTGGGACATCAGGGGCTCTTCAGAAGTTTGAATCCCCATTGACCTTCACATTCTTCCTAGTATCAAAGTGACCTGGCCACAGAGGAGTCATACACTTGCCGGAAAATCAAGAGTTTTGTGTGTGTGTATTTTCTTTTTGGTGACTAATCAGAGATCCAGAAGGCCTGGGTGGTGCAGGAGGATTGTGCGCTATCTACTGGAAAACAAAAGAAAAATCTATTCTTATTAACCTGCTCAATAGAGATCACTCTAAATAATAATTTAAAAAGTTTTTAAAAGCAGAGTACATTCACGCAAATGCTCAGGTGAAGAAATAATCCATCTAATACCATGAACGACCAAGGTTATAAGACATCTTAGAAAGAAAAAATCTCTAGAATATAAACCTAAAGATATACAAATATGTAATTTAAATGACAGAGAATTCAAGATTGCACTTCTGAAAAAAGTCAACATGATGCAAGAAAATTCTTATTGGCAGTTCAATGAACTCAGAAATGAAATCAAAGAACGACAGGATACTTTATCAAGGATACTGAAGCTCTAAAAAAGAACCAAATAGAAGATCTGGAGCTGAAGAACTCAGTAATGAGACGAAGAATGAAATAACAAGCTTAGGAAATAGAGCTGATAAGATGGAGGAAAGATTTAGTGGTACTGAAGACATAAATCTGAAAATTATGCAGTTGCAAGAAGAGAGAGACCTGAGAGTGAAAAAATAAAAGAACTCTAACAGAATTATCTGGCTCCATCAGAAAAAGCAATATAAGAATAATGGGTATACCAGAAGGAGATGAGAAGGAGATGGGAACAGAGAACCTATTTAAACAAATAGTCGATGAGAACTTCCCAAACCTCTGGAAAGAACTGGATCTTTGAATACAAGGAGCAAACAGAACACCTAATTATCTTAATCTGAAGTGGCTTAAAACACATTATATTCAAACTATCAAAAATTAATGGTATAGAAAGAATTCTCAAGGCAGACAGGGAAAAGTAGACAATAACTTATTTTTTTTTTAAACCATTAGATTATCTTTGGATTTTTCAGCAAGAACTCTACATATTAAGAGGGAGTGGAATTAAATGTTCAAATTATTGGAGAAATAAAAGCAGAAGTAAATGAATGGGACTCTATCGAACTAGAAAGCTTCTGTACAGCAAAAGAAAGAGTTAATCAGGTAAAGAGACAACCATCCAAATGGGAAAATATATTTGCTAGCAATGTTTCCAATAAGGGTCTGATATTCAAAATATACAAAGATCTCATACAACCCAACAACAGCAAAAACCCCCATATAATTCAATTAAAAAATAGGCAGAAGACCCAACCAGACACTTCTCCCAAGAAAACATACATATGGCCAACAGACATATGAAAAGATGCTTGACATCACTAGCTATTAGGAAAATGCAAATTACAACCACAATCACACCTGTTAGAATAGCTATTATTAACAGGACAAGTAATAACAAATGCTGGAGAGGATGCAGAGAAAAAGGAACCCTCATACACTGCTGGTAGGATGGCAAATTGGTACAGCCACTATGGAAAACAGTATGGAGGTTCCTCAAAAAACTAAGAATTGATCTGCCATATGATCCAGCAATCCCTGGGTATTTACTCCAAAGACTTGAGAACCCCTGTCTGAAAAGATATTTGCACATCGATGTTCATAGCAGCATTATTCATGGTGGCCAGGACATGGAAACAACTGAAGTGTCCTACAATAGACGATTGGTTAAAGAAGCTGTGGTGCATATATACAATGGAATATTACTCAGCCATAAGAAAAGATAAAATACTGCCATTTGCATCAAGACAAATGGATCCTGAGATTATCATGCTAGGCCAAGTAAGTCAGACAAAAATTGAGAACCATATGATTTCACTCATGTTAAGTATAAAACTGAAAGCAACAAGCAAATAAGACGAAAGAATAGACTCATGGACACTGACAACAGCTTAGCAGTTATCAAAGGGAAGAGGGAAAGGAAGGCGGTAGATAAAGGTAAAGGAGTCAAATTTATGGTGACAGAAGGAAATTTAAGTTTGAATGGTGAACACACAATATGATATATAGATGCTGTATTATTTAATTGTATACATGGAATCTATATAATTTTATTAATCAATGTCACCCCAATAAAAGAGCTGAGGTAGTAATACTTATACCAGACATAATAGACTTCAAAAGAAAGGCTATAATGAGAGACAAGAGAGGATCCAGTAATTTCATTTCTAGGTATTTATCCAAAGAAACCCAAATACTACTTCGAAGGGACATGTGAATCCATATATTTGTTCACTGCAGCATTATTTACAATAGCCAAGATATGGAGGCAACCTGGGTGTCCATCAGTGGATGAATAAATAAAGGAGAGGTGGTACATATATGCAATGGAATATTTTTTCAGCCATAAAATATGAATGAAATTTTGCTACCTGCAACAACATGGATGGGCCTAGAGGGTATTGTGCTGAGTGGAGTAAGTCAGATAGAGAAAGATTCCACTTCTATGTGAAATCTGAAGAACAAAATAAACAAACAAAGCAGAAACAAACTTGTAATACAGAGGACATTTTGACAATTGCCAGATGGTGGGAGGTTGTGTTGTGGCCGTCAGCCCCCGGAAGACACACGGACCACCAGACCTCTCAGTGAGTTATAGGAATCACACCCTTTATTTAGCCACCTGGGTCTGCCAGGGGTACGCAGACCCCAAATTAAGCAGCCCTGAAATGTAGAGGTACAGGGTTTTTAAGCCCCAAATCCCATTCTTCATTCTGTCTGAACACAAAGTTCTCTTTTTCTTCTATTCACCACCTGTCAACCCACTGGTCAGGTGTGCAAGCCGGGGTACAGAAGCAGAAAACTTGTTAGAATGTTATGTTTCCATAGTGAGTAGCCTATATTCCTATGGTGATAGCCAAACAGTAATTTCCAGCAAGTAATTAATTTTTAAACAGTAATTCTCCAGCTAACACACTATATGCAAACAAGAAATTGAGGAAACGTGAGCCAAAAGTTAACAAGAGGAGGAGGGGGATTAAAGGTCCAGCTACAGCAGATAGAAGGGTTGTTAGCCGTTGTGACCAATTGGACATCCTATAAAACCAGTTATTTGATTCTAGTCTTTGTTTTTCCTTGGCATCTAAATTTCTCTGTCCTAGTAGTAAGCTTTCTCTAATTATTCTAGAGTTATTGGCATAGAAGCAACGGTTTCACATAGAGCCATACATAATCTATCTTGTTCTAAAAATAATAAATCTAAACCTCTTCTGTTTTGGAGGACTGCTTTTGCTAGTGAATGGACTTGAAGTTCTAGTCTGGTGATAGTGTCTTTTAAGGTCTTGATATCCTTACCTATCTATATTCTAATTCCATGTAATTCATTTTCTCCCTTGATGAAAGCATTAGTACCTATAGCTGCAGAGCCTGCTATTCCAATCCTACAAGAAGGGGTATTAAGACTGGTACGGCCCATTTCTGTAGCCTGTCCTGGTGGAAGAAGTGGAGTCTGCCTTCCAGCCCATTGTAAAGGGACACTTGGGGGATTGCAAAGACTGGGATACAAATATTGGTCTCATCTGAGTTGAACAGATCAGATACAGCACAGTGAGTGACAGTGCTATCACATGCTAACCAAGTATTATTTGGAGCCTTATAATATTTACCCCTGAGATTGGTATTTCGATAGTATGATTACAGTTATCGAAGTAAGGTGACTGTGCCAACAGCTTGGAATAGTTCTTTGAAATCAGGCAGGTTCCTTTTTCTTGTATGTCTTCTAAGGTGAGTCGAGGAGTTTCCCATTCACAGCCTCATGTGCTGCTGAGTTCGCTCAGTCAAGTTTAGGGGAGTTCCTACCCTGACATAATAAAGAGGTTCTGAGTTTTGGCACAACCAGCAGTCTTGTCCTATGTCTGGGGTGGTCTTATGTATTGTCGTTAACATAATTATTAATGCTTCTTCTGGTTCTGCTTGTGGCTGGTTGAATGCCTGGGGTTTAATAGCTGTCAGGCTACTACCTGGAGAGGCTAGAGCCAGAGCTGGATTTGCTCTGGAAACAGTTTTCTTAGGTGTAAGACTTTGGGGTAGTCCTGAAACTAGAAGTGGTTTGTTGGGTCCTATAGGGTTAGCTTTCCTAGGAGGATCCTTAACCTGTATAGGAAAATATAATCCTGAATCATACCTGATTTTATATAATCTGATACCCCATGTCTGTCCTGTGAGCTAATAGTGTTGTCCCCCAGGGCTAGCAGTTTTGATAGTGATTATGAAAGGATTGCAAGACCTAAGACAGTATGTAGAGGGGCTTGGTCCTCTTATTAATCTAATATGATCAGCATTCTGTTTTTTATAATTATCGATAGTGGAGATAGTCTCACAACCCAGTTAGCACAAGAAAATTGGCCTTGGCCCTCATATCCAAGTCCCATATTACCCATGTGGCCAGATATCCCTGGGTAATGTCCTTGAGGACAAATATAGAGTCCTATCCCTAAGAGGCTTTTCTCAGGCGATAATATGCTACAGCTGGGTCCCCTCTTGTAGCCTAAGTATGCTCCTTCACCTAGGAATGATCCCATTCTAAGGTGGTGTCCGGCTGTTGCAATGGCAAGGGGAGCTCTGGAGTACCGTGGCTGGTGATGTTCTGGGTAATATGATGATGTGCCCCTAGAAAGATGCAAGAAGGGGTTAAAACTAGAAGCCTCTATCCCAACCGCCACAAGCAGCCACATTTCCTGATAGAGTACCTGGCAATTACATCGGTAGGCTATTGTTTAACTCTGTTCCCACAAGAAAGAGGAGGAGGAATTTATGGGAAACATAGTATGGGAATCTGACCTTTTAATGTTCCGCTTTCTGCTTCTGTACCCCCCGCTTACACATCATATCAGACCACCATTTGGTGATGGGTAATGCATAAATGATGTATAGATCCATTGTGATTGGGATATAGTGATTAATGGATTTTTGGGTATAAAACTGTGGACCTGAAATGGGTCGAGGCTGCTCCTTTGGAAGGACAGCCGCCGGCTAATAGACTGCCTCTAATATCAAAGCACTCAGGTGGAGTCTGGTTATTCCGGTCACAACAGTAATAATTTCACCGGTCTCGGTTACTATAAGCTCCCATACTCTAGGTTGGTGTATGTTTCTGTATGCCTGGGCTAAAGAGAAAAAAAAAGAAGAAAGAGAGTTAGACTTATGTATCTTGAGTCTTAGTCTTAAGGGCCCATCTTCCCGAGCTGTCCACTCTTGTGCTACCTTCATGGGGGAGCGATGAATCCATGATGGGATGCCATCTACTTTAACTGCAGTGGGCATCGTCAGGTAGACAGTGAGGGTCCTTTCCATTTGGGTTGTAGTTCTTTGGAAGTGAACTTCCGGAACCACACAGAGTTCTCAGGCTGAAATTGATGGGGAAGTTCGTCCCCTGGGGCTGAGTGGGCAGCACGAACCTGGGACCAAATCTCCTTCTGTACACTTTGAAGGCCCTGTAAAGACTGAAGTAAGACAAAGTTACGTAGTTCTGCCTTTTTTTCATTTTCTATTCTAGGTACTAAAGGTGAGGTTTTTTTCCAAGAAAATTTCAAATGGGGTGAATCCATTAATATATAGAGTATATCTGGCTCAGAGAAGAGTAAAGGAGAGAAGTTCTACCGAGGTCCCACCAGTTTCTAATCCTAACTTAACTAATGTCTCTTTTAGGGTCCAATTCATTCGCTCTACCTGGCCTGAACTTTTGTGTCCAGTAGGCACAGTGGAGTTTCCATTGCAAATTTAGGTAGCTTGCCAATTGTTGTGATACTTTTGCTTCGAAGGCTGGCCCGTTATCCGACCCTAAAGTTCTGGGGAGACCAAATTTAGGGAGAATTTCTTGAAGTAGTTTCTTAGTAACTACTAAGGCAGTCTCTTTCCTGTTGGGGAAGGGTTTTACCCATTCTGAAAAGGTGTCTGTAAAAACAAGTAAATATTTGTAGTCCCCTACAGTCGCGGTTACCTCAGTGAAATTGACTTCCCAGTGGTCCCCTGGATAAGTTCCTCTTTCCTTATGCCTATCTTCCCCTTCTTTGGATTAACCTGGGCACAAGCCAGGCATTGTGAGGCAATCTCCTCTGTGGTTCTTCTCCCTTCTGACAAGCGAAAGTAAGGGTCTAAAGCTTGGAGCATCTTAGTCGCCCTAGGTGTATGGTCTGGTGTAGTTGGTGGAGGAGACTCCTTCCAAGGGCCCATGAGAGCCTGATTTTTCCATCTGGGGTTGTCCACCACCCCTGTTGGTGCCTAGTGGCTCCCTTGTCTTAAAAATATATATTTTCTCTCATCATATAGGTCAGAGACAGGCAGTTCTGGATAAGTGACAAAAGTCAGTAGATGTGGTGGAGGCCACTGGCCTTGTGGCCGCTGTTCTTGCCTCAGCATCGGCTCATTGGTTTCTCTCGGCCTTGGGACTCTTCCCTTTTTGATGCCCTTTACAATGAACAATAGCCAGAGCCTTAGGCATCCATGTGGCTTCAAGTAAGGCTAAGATCTCCTCCTTGTTCTTGATGTCCTTCCCAGCTGAAGTCAAAAGCCCCCTTTCCTTGTAGATGGCTCCATGTACATGTGCAGTGGTAAAGGCATGGACCTAGTGTTTGGGTTAGGACCCCTTTGGCAATTCCCTTGGTCTCACTCACAAAAAGATGAAATCCCTTGGTGATATCTGGAAGAGCAAGGCTGGGGCTGATATGAGTGCCTGCTTGAGAAGGTCAAAGGCCTTCTGTCTGTCTTTGTTCAACTGAAGGGCTGATTTCCTCCTGTAGCCAAGTATAGGGGCTTTGTGATCTATGTGAACCCAGGAATCCCAAGTCTGCAATAGCCCGCTACCCCAAGGAATTCTCTTACCTGTCTCTTGGTGGTGGGTAACAGAATCTAAAGAATGGCTTCAATCCTCTGCCGGGAGAGAGTCCTTTTACCTCCTTTGAGGGTATACCCGAGGTAGGCCACCGACTGGCTGTACAGCTGGGCTTTCTTAGCGGAGACTCAGTACTTGTATGCCTCTAGGGTGCCAAGTAAGTCCCTGGTTGCCTCGAGACAGAACTCCTCAGTTTCAGCTGCTAATAGTAAATCATCAACATACTGGGGTAACGTACTGTGAAGATTACTTTAATGGAAGGGACGGAGATCTGCACTTAGGGCCACATCAAATAGGGTAGGAGAATTTTTGAATCCTTGTAAACATGTCCAGGTTAGTTGGCCTGAGATTCCCTCCCCTGAATCTGTCCACTCAAAGGCAAAGATAGGCTGGCTGCTGGGGGCTAGTGGAATGCTGAAGAAAGCATCTTTTAAATCTAATACAGTATAAACAGTTCTCTCGGGAGGTAGCAAGCTTAAAAGAGTGTGCAGGTTGGGTACAGTCAGGTGGATGGTTTCAACCCTCTTGTTCACTTCTCTTAAGTCTTGTACTGGCTGGTAATCCTGAGTACCAGGCTTCTGGACTGGGAGCAAGGGAGTGTTCTATGGCGATTGGCATGGCACGAGAATCCCCGCTTCCTGCAGCCACTGGATATGCTTCCTTATACTGATTTTGGCATCTTGGGCAATCGAGTATTGTTTAACCCAGACAGAGGTAGCGATAGCAGTTAAGCTCACCACTACCGGGGCTTGGTGCTTAGCCAACCCTGGGACATTGTTTTCAGCCCATACCCCTGGATATTCTATCAGGAGTCTGTCTGGTAAGGGCCCCATGGATGGGTCTGCATTTTCTTCCTTCTCGTAGAGGAGGTACTCTTCAGACAGAGGAAAGGTAACTAAGATAGTGAACGGGGCAGAAATGGAGATCTGAGGTGTACTATCTCTGAATGTGATAATAGCTCTTAGCTTTTGGAGTAGGTCTCTACCAGGAAGTAGGGATGGACATTCTGGAATTACAAGGAAAGAATGAGTCACTATCCCTTGTCCCAGATCTACAGTCCTTTCAGTAGTCCATGGGTATTCTTGTTTTGACCATGGCCCCTTGGATGGTGGTCTTTTGTTTGGAGGTTGGTCCCCCTGGGTCAGGTAACACTGAGTGGGTAGCTCCTGTGTCCACCAAGAAGTTAACAGTTTTGCCCCCCATTTATAAGGCTACCCTGGACTCCTGGGGGCTTAGTGTGTAGGAGCCCCAGCTTCGTCAGTCCTCTTCTTTGGTGACAAGGATTTAGTCTGTGGTTTCCTTGGTCTTTCACATTTTTCTCAGTACGTTCATTCTTCCAATGGCCTTCTTTCTTGCAGTAGGCACATTGATTTTTCCCTAGGGGTGTGCAACACTTACGTGGACCTTTTTCTGACCTCCCTTGTTGTGCCTCATCTTCCCTGGTCTCTCCTCCTGCATGCCAGCTACCATTATTCTAGTCATACATTTGGGGTCATCCGGTGCCTCCCTGTTGTTGAACACCTTCTGGACTATCTTGACAAATTGGGACTGGTTCATCCCTATAAAACCTCTAATTTTCACAATTTACACCAGATATCAGGGGTTGCTTGAGTAGAAAAGGCTACATTAATTGCTCTCTGGTTCTCAGGGGCCTCAGGATCAATGAGGGTGTATATCCAGTATGTCTCCTGTAGTTGTTCAAGAAACGCTCCGGGGGATTCTTGAGGTCCCTGTATAACTTCAGTTGCCTTAGAAAGGTTAGTTGGCTGATGAGCAGCCATCCTAATTCCCCCAATTAGAATCTGGTGGTACCGATCTAATGCCATTCGCTGCCTTAGAATTATGTCCCCAATCTGGGCGGGTGGAGGGAAATTCCTCCTCAATCTGTTCCCATGCTTCCTCAACTCTCCTTCCTCCTGCAGCTATCCTTTCTGTTTGACTCCAAATGTGTCCGCATTCTTCCAAGATCAAGGGAGTAAGTAAAAAAAGCTGTTGGCAATCATCCTAGGTGGGGCAGTGAGTCTGAAAGACACTCTCTAAGAGCCTCATTAATGCCTGGGGTTTCTTAGAGAAAGGTGGATCCTGTGCCTCCCAGTTGTACAGGTCATTAGTCAAGAATGACACGTAAATCATGAGGGGCTTGTCTGTGTGATGCCCCTGGGGTGGTGCTTCTTGCAAGGGAAGGATGGGGGGTGGTGGTATCGGCTGGTGCCCCGCCTGGAGCAGGAGCAGGAGATCCATAGGGGTTACCTGCCCACGTCGGAGGAGGTGAGGCGGTGCTATTTGGTCTCTGTTGCCCTGGATTATAGGTGGAGGAAAATCACTGTTCTCCGGCGGAGATTGGAGGACTGAGGGACTGGGCTGTCTTGGAGATTTAGTTGCTGCATGTTTCAGGGTGCCCACGACTAAGACTCATGCTCCCAGAGAAAGGACACACCAGTGGAACCAAGGAGGGGGGTTCTGAACAAACTTTAACCGTTGATCGATGTAGGGAAACTGATCAGGATGTCCTAGGTCTCCTGTGACAATCTACCAAACATTCCTCATTAAACTCTTGTTAAAGAAATGCCTTGGAGGCCAGTTTACACCAAAAAATGGCCACTCAACTTCACACAATGTCCTTAGTCTGCCTGGAGAAAACTATATGACATAGTAGCACCTTCTATGAACTTCTTTGAAATGTTGCAGTAGACACCCCAATGATGTCTTCTGTGAACTTGGGCCTCCCCCCATTGCTTGCACAGACAGACACTTAGAAGAGAACAATTACTGGGGTGTAGGTGGACCCTGAGATGTCTGCCACCTACAACCTAAGCAAGACCAAAGACAATTGATAGAACTCAATAACAGGGCACAGGAGGCAGTATCCCACAGCCTGACCATGGTCCGGGAGATATGGCTGCATCCAGTCTCTCCACAAACCCCCAATGACTGGTCAACAGAAACAGAAAGGTACCTTTTTATCTAGATGTCGGGGCCTTACAGATTCCCGGTGGGATCAGGAAAACAGAGTGCGTTGAAATGTTGTGTCCTTGACAATTGCATTGACCCCGTCATGGCATTCAAGGGCCCTGGAATATCTCAAGATGGCCACCCCTTTGAGTTTGTAACAGGGACAGCCATGCTTTGGAGGCCGGCCTGGTCTTAGATTCCAGGGCCACTCCCTGAGATCTCACTGGGGCCTCCAAGTGTTGTAGCTGCCGGCCCCTGATAGACACATGGACCAACATAAACCAGTGAGTTATAGGAAACACACTCTTTATTCAGACAGCTGGGTCTGCCAGGGGTACTCAGACCCCAAATTAAGCAGCCCCAAAATGTAGAGATACAGGGTTTTTAAGCCCTAAACCCCATTCTTCATCCTGTTTGAACACACAAGTCTATTTTTCTTCTATTTACTAACTGTCAACCCACAGGTTGGTTGTGCAAGTGGGGATTCAGAAGCAGAAAGCTTATTGTTAGAGAGTTATGTTCCCATGGGCGATAGCCAAGCAGTAATTTTCCAGCCAGCACATTGTGTTAGCTGTCTCCCTCTGATGTCAATAGTTTCTCATGCTCAAAGAGTCTTTGGTGTCTATTGTAGGTAGAGGCAAGTCTCAGAGACAGGAAAAGATGTCCATTCGTGATTACACATCTGATAAGGTCCCTTCCAATAAAGTAGATGTCTTTTTCAACAAAAGAAAATCTCCTGCTTGTAAGCCATGGTCTTTGATGTCTTCATCTCTCAGTAGCACACTGTGAAATGAATCAGTGACTAATATATCAATTTATTTAAGCTGCTTAATAATTCCTTGACATTAATGCAGAATCTATTTTATTAGTAAGGTTGATTCATATGCCCCTTTATTTAGATGCATAGGGTTTCTGGTGACTCTTTCATGAGGAGAAAGGCTAGGTTTACCCAAATGGGTAGATCTCAGGTTGAGAAACACTAGTGAAAGAGCTTTTTGCCAAGGGAGATTTAAAGTTTCTGAAAATTTAGTTCCTTGAGCACCATTGGTATGTTCCACCAGTCCAGACCACTGGGGCGAGATAAGAATAATGAAAATGCTGTCGAATAGGTCAAATGTTCCAAATGGATTGTATTATTTGCCCAGTAAAATAAATCCTAAGGTCATTATGTAACTCAGAAAGAATTCCCCAACTGGAAATTATTTTTTTTCTAATGATAATTTACCTACCATTAAAGCTGTTGCTCTTCTGCAAGGGAGTACTTCAACCCAGTGAGAAAACATACAAATCATAACTAATACATATTTGTATCCTTGAGATGGTGATGTTTAGATAAATTACCATATCTCAAATGGACCTAAAGGGAGTGGGAAATGTCCCTGGGACCCATGGAGTGGTTTTCCAGGGTTATATTTTGGAAAGATAGAACATCTGCTATATGCTTTATCAGCTACAGTAGGAGAAGGTTGTAGTAATATTGTTTCTTCATAAAGTCATTTTTTCAGGTCCCCAATGCATTAGCTCATCTACATGTTGAAGTATAGTTAGTTGAGCCCCTATAGGTAAGGGTGGTATCTGATTGGGTCCGAGCCATACCTGCTTGTTTGAATTGAAGATTTCCCCTTTTTTATTGCCATATCTTTTCCTGTAGCTGTTGACTGGAACTGTAAAAGAGTCTTTGATTGATTTAAGAGGGAAAAGGAAACATTTTCAGGTCTGAATAATTTTATTTCTTGGTGATGCTTGTTTAGCTGCACTATCATCAGCTAAATAATGTTCTAAATGATTCTCCTTTGCTTCCATGATAGCAGTTTTAGAATATTTTGGAATTTTAATAATTGCCTTTGTTTGGGTTGATATATGGCATCTAATAATACTGCAACCATTCTTTATAGGTTGTCCTGAGGAATTTAGGAAGCCTTGCTGTTTCCATAACATTCCAGAGTCAAGAGCTACACAAAAGGCATAGTGATTATCAGTGTAAATATTGGTTATTTGATCTTTGGGCAATTGACAAGCTTAAGTTAGAGCAATTAATTCTTTCCTTGGGCAAATCTTATTTCTCATAAGAACTTTTAATTACATCCAAGGAAGTTATTGCATATCCAGCTTAGTAATGTACCTTTTCATCTTTGAGATAAGATACATCTGTAAACCAAATTAAGTCAGCATTATCAATAGATAAGGCAAAGTCATTAGTTATTCTGATAGGAGTGGCTGACTTAATGTTGCCAACAAAAGTACCTGAAAGAACCCAGAGCTTTGTTGGAAAGTCCTGTAACAAATTTTCAGTCTCAAGATTGGTTTTTCCTTGTGGAGATTTCTTTAAAGTCAATATTTTCTTAATTGGTTCAGTATCTGATTCATTTACATCTAAATACATTTCCATCTTCTGAGAAAAAAAATGTAGACATCATGAGTTTTAAGAAAGTCTCACCATATCAAGTGAATTAGGGTAGATTTGACTTGTAAAATTATATGTTGACCCACAACATTGCTTAGCTGGAAGAGAATGTATGGTGAACGCGTGACACGCTGAGAGAAGTTTTAAAAGCAAGTGTTTATTGGGAGAGCGCTCCCGGGCAAGGTTCTCTGGTCCAGAGAGGAGAGGGACTAGAGATGTCGTGCCCTGGGTTGGGAGGGTGTGGCTTTTTGGGTTCTCTGGGGATAGGGGTATAGGGTGGGGAACGTTAATCAAATGCTAATTAGGCCTCGGGATTAGGGTGGTGGAGCCTAGGGCTTTAGGGTGGGCCCTATTCAGGTCTGGATTCCTGGTTTCAAGCTGGGGAGTCTCCAGGCAGGTATCTGGCTGGCCCTTCCCCTGCAGACCTAGCAGAGAATAGCTTCTGATTTATAAAACAGACATTTGTTGATTAGATATTCCTACCATGTGTACAGAAAATTTACTCCAAGGGAAAGGGCAATTTAGCTAGGTAAGGTTAAGAACAGATAAAGTAGCCTCACTATCTAGGAGGGCCTTAGTAGTTTTCCTTGTTGTGGTAATTTAAATTTCTCCTAAAGTATCGGCAGGGAGAAGGGAAAACTATTAGTTGGAATAGGTCAGAACAGACAGTATCATATGTTCCAACACTTAAATCAAAATCTTTGGTGAACCCATTAAGGTCTTGACGAGGGTCAGGAAAATATTTAGTTAGATTTCTTAATTCTGTTCTAGTCCAAGGAACTTAAAAATTTGCTAATCCCCCCTGACTGAAATTAGATTTTCTCTAAAGGGAGCTGTCAGAATTTCTTTTTTTTTCCCTCTGGTTTACCTTGATCTGGCTCTCTTTTCTGAGTCCCTGCTAGCTCAGCAGGGAACGGTGGTGGGGGAGGTGTAGAGGAGAGGGAAGGGGCAGGAGGAAGAGAGGGTAAGCCTAGATAAGGAAGCTTCAAAAGTAAAGGATGTATAGGGGCAGTTGGAGAAGGGGAAAAAAAGTGGTGTTGGCATTGAGTAGCTTTGGAAGCCCTCTTTTGCTCAGAGACAGTCTCTAGAATTTTCTCGTTAACCTCCTGTAGGGAAGAGACGTTATCTGTGCGTTCTTGTAAAGGCTTCTATTTGCCAATTGAGGTAAGCCTCCCATTTGTCCAGTTTGATTTAGAACTGGCCTTTTCTAATTGAGTGCACAAAAGGTTAATTTAGAGGTGTCAAAGAGCCTTATTTTGGCCATCTTAAGCTGATATCACTTTTAATTAAATCTTCCCATTTCTGTAGATACTTGCAAGTTAAAACTCCATGCAAATATAGACAGTACACAGAAGTATTTATAGGGAGCTAGGTATCTTTGGACTTGTTGGCCTTGGAAGCATAATTTCCCATGTTAATTTTAGTTTTTGTTTTTTTTTTTTTGAGATATGCAGTGTTTGGACAAAATTGTAGTGATTATATGGTGGTTTGAACTGTGCTGGCTGTGGGTTGAGCTCCAAGGGGCTGTCATCTCTTACATGTCTTAGTTTCTCTCCCTGGTTGTCTAATTAAAAGACTCAGAGAGCTAGGTTACCCGACTATATGTGTGTGTCCCAAAACAGGTCAATTATTTAATTACAGTGTCTTGGAGTTCTCTACAGGGCCACTTCCTACCTTGAGCATTCCACAGGCACCCCCCATGGAGGTTCTTAATCATCTAAAATATTTGTGTTGGGGGGAGTAGGTGCCCCTTATCTTTGGAGCTGAATGGTTTCAGACTCTCATTTATTCAGCAAAAATAATGTTTAGATCCACATTATTTCCAATTGAAAAGCTGAAATTAGAAACAGCTGCCCATTTTTTTCTTTTGATCCTGAGATCTCAACCCTTATCATTTAGTGCCATCTTGAGGATTTTCTAAGAATAGCTCAAAGAAAGTTGAGACCTACCTTAATTGAAGGAGGTGCCGGATTCCAAGAGCAGGGAGCCAGCCCGTGGGGCGTAATGAGCCCCTGATGGTTGTTAGGTCATACTACTTTACTCTGTACCACACTATCAAGCCCTCTAGCTGGCAGAACTGATCAGTCAACGCCACACTCCAGTCGACTATCCACTACTAAACCCCTTTTCAACGGATCCCACCACCCCTATTCAGTAGGAAGCAGCTACAGAAGATGGAGTCATCATGCCTATTCCATAAAACAAAAAGGCTGGAATGTTAGGTCCATGAGGGCCCTATCCCTACCCCGCCATAGTGTGGGAACCAGACTTACTTTTAAAAAAAAAAAATTTATTTATTTAAATTAGTTTCAAGTATACAGTACATTGATTAGACATCTATATTGTTCATAAAACAATTCCCTTAATTGCTCCTTCCCTCTCCTGGCCCTCCACTTAGCCATAATATTAATGCTTACTGCATTCCCTCTGCCATGCTCCCAGTCTTCATGCCCAACTGTTAGCTACTGATTTATACTTCTTTAATCCTTCACCCCATTCTCCCAGTCCCCCCACCCCACTTCCCCTCTAGCAGACTTAACTTTTGTGTGGAAACGGGTCCTTGCAAGGTCGGGGGTGGCAATGCTACATGCTCACCTCCCATTTCACTGGACTCTCCTCTCTTCCTCACCAACTTACCTGCTGGAAATATTCCCACAAAAAAAGCCCACCTCAAGTCCCATATGAGTTTCAGGTCTCCTTGCTTTCAGAGCTGACAGCATCTTCAGCTCGACCTGGCTGTCACTGTGCTACAATAAATCTTGCTTAACCCCTTTGCCTTGTGTGTTTCTCCTTCAACCTAACACTGGTACCTAACACTGGGTCTGGGTCTGCAAGGTGGTCTTGGGTGGATTTATTTGGGATTCTTCTGGCTATGCCACATAAATGTTGATGAAACATCCAATATATAGAAAAGTTTGTTTGAGCCAAAGTTTTGAGAACATGCCCAGAAGCAAAATCTCTTTAAAAAGCTCTGGAGAATGATAGTTTTAAAACTAAATTTATACATTTAGAATCAAAGAAAGAAATATAGAAAATTTTACATGAAATCTATTGGGAATAGATTGGAGAGGGAAGGGAAAGCAAAGCAGAGGACTGTCTAGGATTGGGTAAAAAGCCAAATAGAGCAATATATGCTTTTTTTTTTTTACATTGGTGGGTATGGGATAGTTAACACATAACACTTACAGTACATAGAGATGTGTAACAAGGTGACAATGAAGAGTTCTGTAGTCTTGTGCTCTGGCATCGTGATTGTGACTTAGAAAGGTCTGGAGAAGAAAATGACTTTGACATTTCAAAAGTACACTATCCTAGATGCATAGAAACAATGGACAGGGCTCATTTGAGGTAAAGATTAACTGTTGCTGAGGAAGCTATAGTCCTAGGACATGACTATCTGCCATGACCTGTCCAGTTGAGAATTTATGATCAAACCATCCTGTGTGCTTACTTTTGGTCACCAAATTTGTCAAGCCTGTCATACACCGCTACTCCACCCTCACTCCCTACCCCCAACTCAATCCCAAGCTTGTCAGGTTTTGTATTTGCACCTTTTCATTCACATTTTCTGACTGGAGAGAAGGACAGAAAGGTAAGACTACTGCGGAACTTTTTATTCTTTGATATGTTGTCATTCCCATCCCCTCCTTCCCTTCACTATTTACTACCCTCTCTTCGTAAGGTTCTCCCTATTATGGTAGTACTCACTTCCTGGCTGTGGGTACTAACATTTGCCTAGGTTCTAGTTTTAAATATTGCCAGCAGGGTTGGCACATTGACTCTATTACTCAGGGAAGAATTAGAAAACAAACCTTGGGGATGTACCAGGAAGTGGAAGAACTTGTTTCTCCACCCTGGGGGCCTGAATCAGCCACTAGACTGTGCTTTAGTAAAGACCTGGGCTCTTAAACCTCTGACACAAGGAGAGATGTTGTTGAAACCTAGAGATAAAGCATGCTGTTAGCTGATCTGCCACCTATCAAAACAAGTCTTGGGGGCTTGTGGGCTTCTGGAGGGAGAATATTGCAACACCAGAAGAGCTCGATGACTCAATGGGCATAATGACATCCAGGCAGAACCTGGGAGGAAAGAAACAAGGGCATTATCTAAATCAAAAGCCTAAAGAAAGAAAGGCCATTCTTGACTTTCCAGAGCAACTTATAACCCTGTGCTGGAGCTCTAGCTCATGGGTGGCCCCTATTGCTATTTCCATCCTCCTCCCACAGAGGTACTGCTTTTTTTTTTTTAAATCTCTTGTAACCTCGATTTTTGCCTGCTTTGGATAAGATCTCCCACACTTGAAGGAGTTGTAGTAACAAAACTACTGGCACTGTCCCAGCGAGCTCATATTAATGGTAATGCTGACAATATCCAATTCTACTAAAACTTTCTAGTGACTAGGCAGCCTTGGCAGGAGACTGACAGTTAGTAATCCTTCCTGCTTTGGTCAGTGATGAGGAGGCTTTTCTTGTTTAGATAGAGAAACTGCAACTCAAAAGGCAAGCCCAAATTTGCCCAAAGAGTCACTGGGACACTCACCACATCATCATTTCTCATCTTACCCTTTAGTTACCTTCCCATATAGTCACATTTACACAGGAACTCTGATTCCTTATTTAAAAAGTAGCATGAATGCCATTGAGTGAACTGCAATAACTCCTCATTAGGTAGGAAATCAGGTACTAGCATTTTAGCAAATGTTGAAATGGGAGAAACTTTTAACTGAACTGGCTTCTACCTTCAGGTCGGCCCCCTACCATTCGGGGCTTCTATTTGTGGGTGATTGCTGAGTAAGGGGCAGAAATGCACCTTGGATTTCCAACTTGATTAATAAAAAGTGTGACCTGAAGGAAGATGGTCAAGTCCTCTCTCCTGTGATATGGGGTCTGATGGGTCAGGCCCTGCTGCTTGCTGCTGCCTTGTGCATTCAGGTGGGGTCTTCTCTTCAGCCTAACAACACATGCAGGGGCCATCAGCATCCTCCATCATACAATTTCCTTTTTGCTTTCTAATGATCAACCAGTTCCTTCCTGAGTGGTTAAAATAAATGTTCAAAACCTTTCTAGATACTCATTGATAATCTGTGGATAACACCGAATTCTTCCCTATTAAAAACACCTTCAGTAAGTCAGACATAGTAATTTCCTTTCCTGATTATCTTTAAAAGACCCTAAGTGGCTTTGTTGTTCCATGGACAGTGTCTTTAATAGCAAAATGCTTCTGGAGGCAGGAAACAGATTGCCTTATCTAGAATCCCAACTGTTGGTATTATCTAGGACACTGGGACTTATTTTGAGAAAAACCTTTGGATCTAGGATTCAAAAGTTCATGGTTTCCAGAAATACAGGAAAGGCATTCAGGAGAAAGAGACGGGCAGAGGTGGTGACCTGCTCAGTGTGGCCAGACTGTCCATAGGGAGAATAAACTAGAATAAATAGGGGAAGAGGTGACTTGTTTTTGAGGTTAGAACAAGTAATTTTATGTCACTGAAAATTAGATGGCTGTAGAATTAACTTTAGTTTTCTGTCAGAGAAACGTTAGCCATATATTTTAGAGGATTAGATATTTGGGTGAAGAAATTTCTCTTTTGAGATTGGATTTAGTTTTCCCCTCTTATAAAATGTTTTGTTTATTTTCCCACTTAATTTAAATTTTCTAGCTTTGTAATAGCTTGAGCTGATTAATTGAGCATATATAATATTTACAAAAGAAAAAATACTACAAAAGTCTCGATATAAAGTGTTTCTGCAGTGCAACTAGGAATTCCCACTTCTGTACCAGGGAGCCACAGATTTGTCTGGACTTGGTAGGGGAACAAGGGTACTGGCCCTGATATCTCAATGAACTAGGAAATAAACAATAACCTGCCATTTCACCATTATGCCTCCATTCCCTATACCTTGATGAAAAATAACTTTTATTCATTCTATAAATATTTATTTAGAACCTATTCAATAAGAAGAATGGTAAACACAAAAATAGTCAGGCAAGGATAGACAATAACCAAATAAACAAATATGTAATTATTAAGGCCACTGATTTGGAATTAAATAGTTCTGGGTTCGAATCTTTGTTCTGTCTCTTCATGGTCATGTAACCTTGAGCGACTCTCTTCACCTCTCATCTGGAAAAAGGAGATAAAAATGCCTACCTCTGGGAAGTATTATAAGAATTATAGAGGGTAAGTTATATACTGCTTAGCATATAGTCCCTAGGATATAGCTACTATTATAATTACTCAATGATGTTTTGGAATTTTAGAAAGTCCTTATATCATCAAAACATCCTTGTTTGGGGTGATACATAATGATATATCACTGAAGATTTTAGAATTGTAAAACAACACAGATAAATAACAGGATATGTGACAAGCCCTTGAGGTCTGGGGAGGGCCAGGCACCTGAAGTGTTAGGACACAGCAGAGAAAAACAGAAGCTTAGGGACACCAGGCTACAAACATTCACTTGGAGCAATTTTAAGAGGATACCTCAGGTGTGTTCTGTTCTCATGGTTCACTGTCAAGGTAAAGAATTACTTTGCTCTTGGAGTTTCTCAGCAAGACCAGCCTTCACCATCATTGCTTTCCTCTCTGATTTTCTTGGTTGTGGAGCCCTTAAATATGCAGGATGCACTGAAAGAGGTCAACTATGGGCAGAATTTCTGGCAAAATGCAATGCTGAGTCCAGGTCTTGCCTTGGTGAACCTTGCTGATCCATCTGGGAAGCTTGTATTCCCTCCCACCACTGCCCCTTGCATATCCTTAGACAATAATAAGAAAGCAAAAAACAACTCTTTTGGCATTTAGTAGGCTGACTCTCCAATTTGTCCTGGAAAACTGGACTTGCCAGAAGACATGAGTGAGATGTGCCTTTAAATTTCAATCTGTTCTTAACCTAATGAAAAAAGGCACTGGCTTGTAAAAATAGAGAGTATGTAAATGTTAAATTACCAAATGGAACAACTAACCAAACCAGTTACTGGGCTCATGAACAATAACATTATGCATTCCTGGGGATGGAAAAGTAATCACATCACCTACTTGGTTCGTTTTTCTTTCATTAGCTTTTTTTTGGTAAATAAATTGGTAGTGGCTGTTTTCAAGGATTCTCAGAGGGACCTTGGCCATTGCTTTTTCAGTAGTTCCTTCTGTTACCATTTTTTTTTGTTTTGTTTATTATAAAACAAACAAGTAATCATTATGAAAAACTTTGAAAGTATAGATAAGCAAAATGGGAGAAAAATGCATCCAAAATCCCATTCTACTTTCTTGCGGCCTTTGCCAGTAGACAACTCGGAATGTATTGCTCACTCATGTACCATAATAACCCTTATTTCTATTTTACAGATGAACAAACTGAAGCTATGAGAGTTCGCATTTCTATTGTTAGAATCCTGATTGTCTGTGAGACAAGAATGTCCCTGGCTGTAGAGGGAAAATGTCCATATAAAAGAACACAGTTTGTAAGCCAGGAAGCCAGCATTTGATGTGACACAGCGTAACTCCAGACAAACCAGCACGAAGCACTGCAGGGCTGCATCAGACCTAAGATTAAAGTTTGATGCCATTAAAAGTCATTAAAAAGAATTACAAGAGGACAACGGATGATGATTTATGCTAAATAAGACCTTTCCCACAATCCAGGGGAATAGCAACCAAGAGCCCACATCTTTCCAAGTGGCCCTATACGAGTCACGGCCCTATGCACAGTCCCTACCCCTTTGCCACTTACCTCCATTTGAACATTTCTCAAAAGTGCTTCCTGTGCACTGTGACTCCCCACTGACTTATGGGGGAAATTCTATCTTTTCGCTGCAGGAACCACATCCACCCCTTTCCGTAACGGAATGTTATCCCATTTCTGAGTAATTTCTTCTACAGCAAGTCCTGGGGTGGTGGGTGTGGTGAAGGGAGACTTTTTCCAGATACTGAGGGGTGCCTTATAGCCACCTGCAGACCTGTGGTGTGTATATGATGCAAAGGGATGACTTCTTTTCATTTTTATTTTTTTAAATATTAGTGCACTTTTTTAATTTGTGTTTTTATAGAAACATTTCCCCTGTATAGCCAGAGACATTCTTATCTCACAGACAATCAGGAGTCTAACAACAGAATTGCAAAGAGGTAAAGAATCAACCTTCAGTATTTGACATCCCCCTCAAAATTCCTGAGTCCACGATAGTCCTGAAATCCAAGTATTGAAAAGAAAGAAAAAGCTTTATAAATTATACGATCTAAGCTGAAGCCTTCATATCAAGTCAAGAGCATCAAGGAGTGAAGTGCCCATTGCCCAGGGGAGTTGAAGGAAGCAGGGCGAAGAGTTTTCCCCAAGACTGCAAGTGGCTAAGGGTGGTAGCCTGCTTGCACTCATGTCTTGTGTGGCTGCTTTTAGACAAGGTGGGTTTTGGAAGATTCCCATGGGCAATTCTGGTAGGAATAGGAAGGGGCAGTAGGTCACACATCTTGGGATGTCCAAGGGCAGGGCAAACAGAGATGGCCCATAAGACCCCAGGACCCTTGTGGAGGAAGAGTAGTCCCTTGAAAATTAAGAGAGTGGATTTTGCATGGGTGGTGTAAAAGTTAGATTTATTTTAAGAAGAATAAAAGAATATGAGAGTTTGTCACAGTGTGGGAGAGTAATTAATCTCAAGGGCAGAGTTTATCATTAATTAATCTAAAAGAGACTAATTAGTTCCCAGATAATGAAAGGAAATGGCAGAGGGTTGATGAAATCGAGTTTAAGTTTACATTTTCTCCTTAAATTAGTCCTATAATTCCAGTTGACTTGCCTTAACTTTCAGTCCTACCCAGCAGCTAAGAAAGATCAAGATTGATAAACATAAAAAAGAAAATGCCAGTCTCTCTAATGCGTTAGGACATTTTTGCTGCATCAGCCATGTGTGTGCAGCTTTGGGTTCCTGTGTTCTGCTGGCAAACTCCTTTCCCAACCCCTACTCTCCCCCACCCTGAGTTCTGCACATTCCTGTGGTGCAGAGGAGCTGTCACTATTAGCATAGTAGAGTATTCAGTGAACTGAGAGTGATCTGAGCAGTCTGAGCACAAATCCCATCCAGCCTGTTCCAAGTAGTATTTTTAGTGTCTTTAGTGTTAAGTCTCAGTGCCAACAGGTGGAGAACCACGAGCACTGGCTTGAGGTGAATGCAGGTTAATATGTAGGCCCCAGTCGCCTCCCTGCAGGCACCTTTGGGGAGTGCACAACTCCTTGCACAAACCAGATGGGTAATATGTTGCTGCATATAAGATATACAGAGTGCTCTGCCATGTTCGTTCAGAGCTCACAATTGAAGACAGTATGGGGAAGCAACAAGTCAAGCCTGGTTTGTTACACTTAAATTGTAGTACCAGGTAGCTGGAGGTGCCTGGTACTTCCACTAGTCTTCCAGGTTGTCACCACTGCCATTCTAAAAGCACCCATTTCCATAGTTCCAACTTTTTTCTTGTTCTCTTCCAAGAGGTGGCAAGATAAATTCCCATGTTTGTAGGCTCACTGGAAAGCAAGTTTATTTTTTTAAAAAAAATTATGGTAAAATATACACAATTTAACCATTTTTCATTTAGTACGTTCAGTGTCGTGCAATCATCACCACCATCCATCTCTAAAACATTTTCATCATTTTAAACTGAAACTGCGTCCATTAAACACTAATTCTTCATTCCCTTCTTCTCTCAGGCCCTTAATTTCAAATACGGAGAGGAATAATATTTTTAGAATAATTATGTTCATTTCTTATTGTTTTTTTTATATGCAGCCCTCCCTTGATTCAGCCAGGGGTACTCATTGCTTTGGGAATTGTTAGGGTTATTAAAGGAGAAATGAAAAGAAAAAGAGTCAAATGTTCAGGATTTTTGAGCTCCTGGCTTTCAATAAAAATCTAGGCTTTACAGAGAGATAAAAATTCCTTCCAAATTCCAAAAGCTTCTGAGAAGTTAGGGTAGGCACCTTGGATGTGACTCAAGATCAACTTGTCTTTCACTGTACATGTTTTTAGGAGATGAAAAAATTCAGCAAGCAACATTATAACTTTAAAAAAATATTTAAGTGCCTGTTGTGGGTGAGTAGTAAGATTTCTGTGTAACCTGGAAAACAGAACAAGGATGGGAAGTTCAGGTAACAACTGTCAGCACACTTATGAATTAAAACCTGCTTTTCCAAGTCTCTCTCCTCGGGCTATTCCAGCAGAGACTGACTGACCCTTTTATTTCATGGTGGAGCCACACTCTGGACAAACTGCACGACTTCCAGGTTCCCTCCCAACGCTGGGTTCTGTGACCTTGTTTCAACTGCAGCCAGAATTATTTTGCTTTCCAAAGTGTAGCTCTGCCTGTGGAACAATAGTTAAGTTTTATAGTTTTCAGTGGATGAAATCAACATCGACATGATATATTTCATGGAAGGATCCTGTGTTGCTTTTCCTGTGCTTCTATACAGAGCAAATAGTAAAGGCTTCTGGATGAACAAAACACAAAAATAAAATTTAAAGCCACATTGCCCATAACAAACTGGTTATTTGGTGAAATGGAGAAAAATAAGGATCTCTAGGTAACTTTTTTTCTAAGATTACATTATTCAATTCAAAGAAATGTCCATTATTGTACCATTAAAACTTTTATAATTTTCTTTATTTTATCTTACCCTTTTTGTTTTTGGCAGCACAATATTTTAAAAAAAATTTGGGGGTTGTTGATTACTGGTGACAGCATTTGGTAGTAGTCACTATTTCTAAGTGGTCTTGTTTTGCAAAACAAAGTGTCAGTCTCTCATGTTCTTTATTTTACTGTTCCATGAAATTCCCAAACTATGGGAACTACTGTCACACAGCAGTGCTTCTCAGGGTTCTTAGTCAGTAAAACAAAAAACTATTATCTATTGGAAAACAGCTTCAGGCTACTGTTTTGGGGATAGAGAAAAATAAAATTCATTTTTATTTCTCATTTTCAACACAACATTCTTGGCAAATGAGGAATGAGAATCTAGTCAAAACTTTAGTCTACCTTTGTCTAGTTTATGGAGGGAAAATTTCAGTGTCACCAGGAGAAACAATTGGATACATCCACATTAGAACATTCTAATTTTTTTTTTTTGTAGTAAAACAAAGGCATAGAAGTGTAACTTCACTGTTTATGTCCTGTTTTGACTGAGAAGGTCCTCCAGCAGTTTCCCAATACCAAGGAAAGTAAGGACCTGGCTGGAAGGCTGGCTTCCAGGCGTAGCTCCAGTTTGGAGGTGGGAGAATTGGGAACCATGGGCCAGATGACAGTGGAGCTATGCAAAGAGAAAAATCAGAACACAAGTAAGCTGCCTTTTCAGTGAGAGCTGCCTGCAAGACACTCAGGTTATCAAACCAGATGGAGAAGGATATCCACCATAACACACTGGTCCATGAGTGCCGACAATTGATGAACATTTAAAATAAGGCATTAGACAAGAAAACTCCACATGTCAGAAAATCCTACAGATTGTATATGAAAAAATTGCAACTTGAAAGAAATTCCCCAGATTTGAAAATAATCCTAAAATTATATGCAGTATTACCAAAAATGAGTTTGGAAACTAAAAAATTTCTAAACTATTAATAACTGTAATTATAATGAATGATTTTTATTTTTCCCAGTGGTGGAAAGATTGAATTTTCTTTATGTTTTTGCTCAGAGTGACATTCTAAAAGCACAAAAAAGTATTAAAATCCATTATAAGGTATGTCAACAATTGATTAATAAAAATAATGTTTTCTAGGGGAAAAAAACCCACAGAGCAACACAAATGCAATTTTTTTGCTCAGCAAGAAATGCTTTTCTCCTTGAATTTTAATTACAGGTGACAAAATCCAAAATTAAATGTGTCATGTCCGATCCAGAATACAGAAAAAAATGTGCACAAAGGTGTTTATCCTGGCTTTATTTATAATAGGGAAAATGCCTGAGTGTTTCATGGTAGGAAAGTTAAGTAAATTGGACTATGACAACACTGTCTTAGTGTTATGTTGTTTCTAAAGAGTTTCTAATAACATATAAAAAAAGCTGTCATAATATTAAAAAAAAAGTATAGAAGTATAAATTCTTCATGATTTCAGTTACACTAAAATGAAAAATAGCCAAAGCGTCAAAAACTCTCAGTGCATCAAATTGCCCTGAAAGCCAAGGAGATTGCCTGAGCCCAGGGAAGGGCTGGCAAGAGGGCTGTGGTTTGCTGACTTCCAGCCCAGAGGCAGGAACAGGACTGTCAGCAATAAATGTCTGGCTTCTTCTCCTGCAAGTCTTAGTCACAGAGTCACATGATTTAAAGGAAGAAGCACTAGCCTCCCTCTAGGGTGACTGCCCTTGCCTTCTTGGAAGACAGAAAGATCATCACGGGTGCTGTCTGTGACACAACCTGAGGGCTCTGCAGAACCCTGTGGGGCTCACACAGGGGTCGGGGCAAGACGTGGAGGTGTGGGGAAAAGAATGTTCTCATGTTGCTCTGTTAGTCACCCTGCTTGCGGGAAACAGGAGTTCATGGCTGAATGAATGACAATCAAGACTCCTGGCCAGAAAAGATTCTCTTGTGTCCTGAGACTCCCTCACTTCAGGAAACTCAGACACACATAAACACACACTTATACACAATACCATGCACATACACATATTTATAGTCAATAACACAGCCGCCACATACACACACTTATATACAATAGATACAATACATACATACACACAATACACACTCACAAACAATACACACACAATACATACATCACACATACTTATACACTATATACATTCATATACATACACGCACTTATACATAATATACTACAAACATATATTTATACACAATATACATATCACACACATTCACACATACACAATACACATACCACATAGATTTACACACAAACACATACACAAAATATACACCACACACTTATATGCAATATTCACAACACACACACACACAATACACACATACACACATACACAGATATACAACATGCATACACTCCCACACAAACACAAACTTATACACACATATGTGCATATACAATTACACGTAGGCTACGTACACAGTTACACACGGGCACATACAAATATGATACACACATGTACACATACTCTCATGCACACATAAATGAATGAACACACGTGCATATGTACTTACACAATACACAAATGCATGTGTATATATACTCATTACATATGCATACACATCAAAGAGTTCTAATGAGGGTCCCCGAGATATGCCACTTTGGTATGTGGTTTATTTTGACCTGAAGACAATCAAGACCCAGCAGTTTCAAGAAAAACTTTTACTTCTTTCTTAATTACCTAAAAGTATTATTTGGGGCAAGAGGGCTGGCCCAGAAAAAGAGCTATTAACCAGAGATAATGTTTTATCTGAAAGACGTATCTCTATGGCAGGGCAAACTCTGCTCTTCTTAATGTCTTATAATTACCCATCTTCTCTTTGAGAGCCCAGGCCTCATCCCATTTCTTAGCTCAGGTTGACACAGCAGCCTCAACTGCCTCACTGGCCCTTGAGTCTCTTATTTTTATGGGACTTGTAAAAAAAAAAATAAATAAAGGAAGCTACTTTTAAATGGAGTTTGAACTATCATCCCAGAGGAACTGGGTTGCATGCCTCACTCCTCAAGTCCTTGGAATGTTAAAGCAAAGCAAAATAACCTTTTCACTAGGCCCAGAGCAACACTGTGTCCCAGAAAACTGTGTGTAAGGAGAACAAGGTAGCAGATACGATGGCTATCAGACTGGATATTAAAAACTTTCTTTAAAATTAGTGTCACTATGTTAACTTATCTGTTAACCAATATAAATGCTTTTCTTATACTGATGTAATTAATTGTTCCCCTTCCTTTTCTCATAAATATCCCTTGCCTTTGTGCCCTAATCAGGACACTATTTGGGCTTCTGCTTGAAATCAGTGCTTCCTGAATAGCATATTTTTTTAAATCTCAAATCTTTGTTGGCTTTCACTTTGGCCTTTCTTTTTCTTTCTTTCTTTCTTTCTTTCTTTCTTTCTTTCTTTCTTCCTTCTTCTTCTTCTTCTTCTTCTTCTTCTTCTTCTTCTTCTTCTTCTTCTTCTTCTTCTTCTTCTTCTTCTTCTTTTTTTTGGCTTAACGGGCTTTTATATGTAATTAAATTCGTTTTCTCCTGTTAATATATCTGATGTCAATTGGATTATTCGATGAGCCAAAGAACTTAGAAGGGTAAATAAAGATGCTTTCCTCCCCAGCAACACATACGACATTACGACATGAATACTCGGGAAAGGAGTATAAAAGGCCCCCAGGCGTGGTCAGACGTGCTGACAGTCCAGGGCGGCGGTGGCCGCGGTGGCCGCGGGGGCCGCAGTGGCCGCGGGGGCCGCGGTGGCCGCGACGCCTGCGAGCTGGGCGGCCAACTGTCGGGGTAGGAGCAGCAGGGCCCAGACTCCCCCGGCTGTGGCCGGACCTTGGCCTGCGCCCTGGCTGCCTCTGCCACCTCCTCTGGGTGATTCGAGAAACTACCTGAGACCTTCCGTGACCTCCAAGGAGACCTAGGAGGGGCGCAGGGGTTGGTCCCAGGGACTGCAGGAGCAGAAGAGAAGTTGGTGAGATATTCGGATGAAAAATGAAATGCTGGCTGATATGGAAGAGGAACTGCGTTATGCACCCCTCTCTCTCCATAACCTCGCGATGTCTAAGTTTTGAACCTAAGGGGGGGGGCGGGGCTTGCTGTAGCCTCAAAGGGCAATACTTGTGCAAGGCACTGACCGCCTGAACCGCTCTACTCATCGGATTGCCACAGAGACTGACTAGATCCGCTCAGAAATCATAGAAGAGCTGGGGGAGCAATGCGACCAGCTGGAATGTGCCAAGAATAGATTGGTAAACATAATTGAAAACTTGAACGAAAGTGGAAAGATGCTCTGGTCAATGTCCAGGAGAATGACAACCACTAAGCGGCTACTTTCCATCATGATCTAGCTGTCCCTGGGAGGCCTGGCTTATTACACACTCTTTTGCAAGCACTGAACTTCCCACCAGAACTTTGACCCTCTGACTGAGGTGTTGGAGATGTGGTGGTAGAGATGGTGTTAGAGATGTGGAATGAGCATGTTGCTGCTGAGAGCTAAGGGTTCACGGATATAATGTGTAGCCAGACTGAGAGGAGGGAAGGAAGATGGAAAACCAGTCAAACGTAAAGAAACAGCAATAAGACCAGTGTGTAATAAATGCTGTTGATGACTTTTTAAATTAAAAAAAAAATAATTGAAGGGTAAAATTTCACCTAAATCTCTTAAACTCATTTTCCCCCAGTTTCTGAAGAATGGTTAAGCCAAACTATCTATCTACAAGTCCCTTTTCATTGTAAAATTCTGTGATTTTGGTGAGACAATGTTTGTATATGCAGACCCAAAGAAAAGTCCCAAGACTGAAAATCTACTTCTATAAGTAGAGGACAGGTCAAGACTGAAAAAAGAGGCAGGCCACTCCTATCTGGCAATTAGCAGAGTTTATTAAGGAAAACATACATAGGAGGCACATCTTGGTTGGTGGCAAGATGATATGGATATATGCTATGCTCTGGGAAGACACTAAAGAATTAAATAGAATAGGCAAGATGGGTAGGGGTACTGGTGTGACTCATTCCAGATAAGGGAAAATGCCTTACATGCTTGCCCAGGGCAGAGTAACGGCGTGTCCAGGAACCAGCACTCTTTGGGGCATAGCGGAGGGGCAGATCAGACAATCTCAAAGGGGATTTATGGGAAGCAAGCTCTGCTCTGGCCTGGATCTAGATTATGGGTCTAGTAGCGCCCACTTATGGAAGAGTCTCTCCTCCACAGTCAAGACACTTCATCTATCAAGAGCTTGTCTTGGTTCCTCCTCTATACTCCTGACAGAACCCACAGGTTGGAGTCACATCCTTTTTGGCTCATGACAAGGGTGCCTTCTCCAAGCATCAGCTCTGAGCATGCCAACACATTGCAGCCCAATTCCAGGGGACCTTTGCTATAGATATTTGTGCAACTCCTTTCCTGCCCTTCCTCTCCACGCCCACCTAGGTCTTCACTCTTTTTTGATTAAAGAATCAGCCTTGTCTACAGCCATGCCACCCTGAACAAGCCAGAAATTGTCTGATCTCAGAAGCTAAGTAGGGCTGGCCCTGGTTTGTACTTGGATAGGAGACCTCCTAGGAATATCAGGTGCTGTAGGTATATATATATATATGAAAAAAAGATATTGTAAGCTGACAAGGTCCTTGCAATCTGTGAGGTTGACCAAGGTTGCCTCGCCTAAAAAAAATCACACACACACACACATACACACACACACACGCACACATACACACATCTTAAAAAAAATCAACCTTGTGAACAACAGTCATGAGCCAGCAACCATCTGAGTCTGAGTGATTCTGGGAAGATTTGCAGCTTTCCCCTGGAGTCATTTCTTGCTCTGTCACCCACATCTCTAGGGATGCAGATGGAAGGGGACTGACTACTTTTTAATATTCCTTTTCAGGGGCACATCCCTGCCCACCCTCTGGTCAAGGTGTTTGGCCGGGACAGACAATGCTGTCCTTGTCTTGGCCTTTGTCTGGAAGCTGCTGAATTCTAGGCATGAGAAGTCTGAGGCTCAAGCCTCACATCAGTTTGTGACTTTTGCTTGTAATAATAATCTGACCTCACCCTCAGGTTGTGACCTAAAGTACAGATGCATTCCCAGAAAATAGCCCCTGAGAGTAAATTACTCAGGCAGCTATTAAGTTGAGTCTTGTGTCCAGCCTCCGTGAGCAACTCCAGGTCTGCTTGGCTTTATGTTCTGTTGTGAGCCTGGGACTGGTACCTATAGCAGGTGCTCAACAAACGTCTTGGAAATGATGAATCAGAGTATATGCCTTCTTATAAACAGTTTGACTTGATTAAGTCCTCAGGAATCCAAAGTCCTGTAAAGACTATGGCATCATTCCATGTATGAATTCAAACTAAAACAAGCAAACAAAAACTAAATATCAATCAAACAAAATCCAAACAAAATTTTTACTTCTTTTCCCTAGAATAACCACTTCAAAAAATTTTTTGGTATAATAACAAATATCAAATTATTTTGAAAAGCAATTAATCAGTTTTTCTATGCCCATCTTTTGGGGGGGGGGCCCTCCTTTGCTGTGCTACTCTAAACACAAGGATAGTCATGTATGTTTCTATGTGGGCTTTCCTGTTACCAGAATAGTGTGAAGTTCCAGCTTTATCTTTTCTTTAAAAAAAAATTGTGGTAAAAGAGATATAAATAATTTTACTTTAATCATTTTGAACTGCATAGTACAGTGGTATTAAGACATCACATTGTTGTGCGACCATCACCCCATCTATCTCCAGAACTTTTTTCATCTGACAAAGCTGAAGCTATGTTTTCACTCTTCATGAAGGCTTCTACTTTTATACTCAGATCTCGCACCGCCTTCTTAGTTTTCCAGCCTGGCTGACACCTAGCTGCTGTTTATGCAGAAATAGTTGGGTAAAGCCCTGTGCTCTGGAGTGGCTTTTCTGGGGTCACACCATCAAGAACTAGTAAGAATATGCGGATCCAGACATTGTTGGAGCCCAGTGTAGTTTTATCCTTTCAGGGAAACCTGCAGTTGTCATTGTAAATCCTCTTCTGCAAAAAAACCCTCCAGAATTCCCACCCAGAGTTATGTTTCCAGAATTCCCATCCAGTTGCAACCAATCAGAACTCCCAGAAATGCCTTCTGGCCCACACCACAGGAGCTTTGCATCCCTGGGATGCTCTTGTCCATTGGGAGACCTCTAGCACCCAGGGCAGCCACAGCTCAGAGGGGATGAGGAACATGCCTCCCAGGCAGCTCTACATGTCTCATAACAACTCTAAGGAAAAAGGCCCATAAAAGCTTTTCTTTCTGGCTCCTAAGAACTCGTGCCTCTTGATTCTCACTGTGGTCGCAGGAGGTGTGCTGTGGTCTGTTTTCTTCCCTCCTGCAGGAGACAGAGCCAGCTATCCAGTATGGGGCTTTGCCAGACAGTTTCAGCCTGACCAGAGCTCATGGCATGGGAGATGCTTAACATCTCCTGGAGTGGCCCCCATGACAGTTGCCAGGGGTAGGCAATGAGTGCCATGGTCGTTAAGTGCTTCAAAGTTGGATTGCAATGATTTCTAGGTGTGGCTTCAACATTTCAGGAGCCCAGGTGGCCCCGTGACCTTGGGAATAGGTACAGTCCTTGGACCTGCATGAAACAAAAATGTAAATACGCCCATAGCACTTTGCACTTGTTTGCCCACCACACTCCCTCTGCCTCTTTCTCCTGTTAACGGAACGGCCTTCTTGGGGAGAACTGCTCCTTCTCCAGCATGGACCCATGGTCAGTGGGACTAGGTCACTCATGTGACTCCACTTCTTCAACCACCATGTCCTACACGGGGCCTGTTCCTTGGCCCAGGGTGGAGCAGTCAGAATCCTGCTCCGGGGTGTTACATCCAGAAGCTGCCGGAGGCAAACCCATTGCCTCTGGGTTCCAGCTGTCTGGTGCTGTATCCCTGTGATGTGAGTGCTCTTTTGTTTGGGAGAGAGTGAAGTGACGTTCAGGAGGGAGCTGACCCAAGAAAAGGAGGTTTCACAACTTCAACCACAATTTCAGTGTCATTCTTTCTCGGCATCTGCATGTGCAGCTTAGTTTTATTTCATTAATACTTCCTTTCTCATTATAAAAGCGAGTCATATTTATTATGGCCAAATTGGGCAAAACAAAAATGAACTGTGTAGTCTCTCCATTGAGAAAATCAATGTTTTAGTCATTTTCCTTCCCATCTCTTCCTTTTCGCCCATTTTTTTAAAAAGCAGTATTGAGATTTTACTAAAAACAAGTTTTGTCACTTAGGAGGGGTCCCCAGCCCCTGCACCACAAGCCAGTACTGGTCTGTGGCCTGTTAGGACCCAGGCCACACAAAAGGAGGTGAAACGCAGTTCCGTGACTGAAGCTTCATCTGTCCTTACAGCTGTTCCCCAGGGCTAGCATCACCACCTCAGCTCCATCTCGAATCATCAGTCATTAGATTCTCATAGGAGCACTGGTCCCTGGTGCTATAAAGGTTGGGGACCGCTGACTTAGAGCTTTTGTCACTTACAGTTCCCGAGCAGGTCAAATCTAAAGTTTCTATTTGATGCTCTGGAGTAGTGTGGTCCGTAGTTAAAGAATGGCAGGAATTTATATGTATTTTGCAATTAGTTTCTCTTGTTCCTGCAGGACACCATGCCCTGCACCTTTGTACAGAAACAGAAAGCTTCCTGTGTTTCCCCACTATTGAGACTCTCTCTGGATTTTGGGTTCATCCAAAGATAGTGGGAGGGGCCTCTTTTCCATAAAGTAAGAACAAAAGTAAAAATACTTGGAGTCCTTTCACTCCCCTAAACCATTCCCAATTTTAGTTATATTAAGCACGTAAATAAACTAGCTTGTTTCCATCATTAGCAGATTAAGTTTAATGACTTTCTGAATTTCAGATTGGTTTGTGCCACTGCACGGAGTCCTGGTGAGTGATAACAAAAGAAAGAAAAATAATTTATTTTGAATTAAAGACTGGCACACTAATGCGACAAGTACAATTTATTAAAAAAATAAAAGAATAAAAAGGACGACAAAAACCATTTACATCGTATAGATTTAGAAAAATTACCTATATTAATATGTATTCATTTTATGTATATATTTGATAAAACATTAAAATTACTTGCTTCTCAGGAGAGAAGAATAAGGACATGTTTCCTTAACCAATTTAAAACTCTATCACAATTTAAAACTATTGCGAAAAACTTGCTCCATTCATTTTCTTTTTGAGACTTACAATGCAGGAAATTACCAAACCAGGGTCTAAATCTGGAGAATTATTTGCTATGCACAAATGACAATGAACTGCCACAAATCATGAGTCAGGAGTGTTCTGGATTCTCACAAAGATCATTACCCTAGAGCTGTGTCATCCTTCTGCCTGACATGAGAGGAAATGATGAAGCGTGACAGGTTTTAGGCAGCACTGTGCTTTTCCATCGTCAGACCATGCCACTGGACCTCCGTGCCTGACTGTGGTCGACCAGCAGCACCAGCAGCTTTGTCCCACTACTGCCAGTCCCATAGCTGCTTGCCCACAGGTGGTTGTCCATACCTCACTCAGCATCTGCTGGGGGGCCACCCCCAGAGGTTCACCTGGACCTTGTTAAAGATGTCACACAGTAGGGGGTGAAGTGTTCCATGGGGACGTTGCACACACCCCAACAGACCTTCACCTCATCCTCCTCTTCCATCCAGGAGTAGTGTAGGCTGTGGGCCTTGAATAGGAAGGGGGATTCCCCATAGTCCTGCTGCTCAGGCCCTGGTTGCAGATGTCCATTGCTTCTAGGATTTGCAGGAGCTCCTCCACATCACTGTTGGGCACCAGCCCAGGAATGCTACAGGACCTGTGGGGTCTTCATGGAGAGCTGCTTCCCCAGGACGTTGGCTGCAGAGTCAGTCAGGGTCCAGGAGCAGCACGTCCTAGACCATTTCACCCTGCATTATGTTGATCTTCCAGAGCGGGCAACAGAAGGCCACACATAGGAGAATAAATACACAGAAGCACCAACTACTCAGAGCACTAAAGGACCTGAATCGTGACAAAATCCGTGCAGATGTTATAAGGAATGATGCAAGGCATTTATATGTATGGATCTCAAAGATCAAGTACTGAGCCAAGAAAGCAGACTATAGTGTAATAAGAAACCACTACAGATTTTGTGTCAATGTATGAACGATGAGAAAGAGAGAGGGAGAGAGAGAGAGATGAAACAAAATGAAAAAAGTAATTTTTGCCTGGATTTCGAATGCCAAAATAAACACATCAATAAAGAAAAAACAGTCATACAAGAAGTTACGGGACAAGTTTAAAACATTTCCATGAGGACTGACTATATGTTTAATAATAGCATTATATCAATGCTATGTTTCTGGACTCTTACAATTAATTATATTGTGGTTATGTGAGATAACGTTCTCCTCAGGAGATACAGGCTAAATACTTAGGGGTGAGATGTCATGATGTTTGCCAAGTAATAAGCAAATAAACAAAAGGGAGAGGGATAGAGAAAATGTAATAAAATGCAAATAACTGGTTAGTTCATGGGTAGAGTACATGAGGATTTCTTGTACTATGCTTGCAACTTTTCCAAAGGCTTAAAAGTGTTCAAACACAGATTTGAATGTTATAATATACTGTTATGTAAATTTTAACACACATAGGTAAAAAGGGTCTGGGAAGATATGCCACCACGACACCAGTCGGCCCTGAGAAGGAAGAGAGAGGAAAGAGGCTACAGGTGATGAACAGAGGGGACTGTAGCTTCATCTGTCACATTTATTTCTTTAAAACTCAAAAGCCAGGAAGAAAAACAACGCAAAAACATAGAACACCTTCCCCTTCTGGAACACTTACCTCACCCCCCTCTTCCCTCCCTCTTCTGGGCTACTTCTCCAAATAATGGCCATGCAAGGTGGACCCTGTTCCCACAGGGAGGCTGAGAGCTGTACCTGTTTGCACCAAGAGTCCTTTCTACCAATCGTCTGGTTTAAATCCTTGAGCCGCCCTCTGCAAATTATTCTGTTCCAACCTGAGTCTTAGACTTAAACTTCCTGGAGAGTAGAGCCAGAGTCCACTTAGTTGAACGATAAAGCCTTTGCCGAACACCATCTGAAATTCAGTCCTAGATGGACGCTGCCAGATTCTCAGGGCCGTGGATGACCCTGATAAACTGCCCCATATTGGAGGAGACCAAAGAGAGGGATGGCAAAGTGCCATGTGGGGTCCTGGGCCCGAAAAGGCATCAGAAATAAAACCGGCAAAATTTGAATAAGACCTGAAGGTTAATTTGGAAGGCAATGATAGCACCAAAGAAGGGGTTGGTGGCCAGTCACAGTGGGGGCCACTTGACTCTGTTTCGCTTCCCTTTGTTTCCCCTATTTTTAAGTCTTTGTTTATTTACTTACTGAAGTCTCAAGGGCAAGGAAGAACATGACGCCAAATAAACTGTATCATACTGTGAAATACAGAAAGTTGCTGGTCCAATACCAGAAGACAAGAAGACATTGTGCCAAAGAGTGAGTTTATGATTATGGTTAAATCACTTTTAACGTCCAGCAGCATCTGATCACGTGAGCTACGGTCCTTCACCTCTCCCCATCCTTGGATTAAATGACCTTTTACAGCATTGCTGTTGGGGCCAGGAGATTAGCCAGCAGTTTCACTGCAGTCAGAGGCTGACACAGTCACTGTCTGAGATTCTATTTTCAGGGTCGCTGACTCCTGGGTGACTTCATTTTCATTTCAAGCCTACATGATCCCCATAAACCAGCCACAGGGTGAGACGTGTCCCCCGAGGTTGGAGAGGCAGCTTCAGGTTTTTAAAATTCTCCGAACTGCTTCTGGTGTGTGATATTCAGAACTGCTCTCCTAGGCACAGCCTAGCTCACACCGTCCCTGATTTCTTTCACACGATGGAGGAACGTGCAGCCTCTGCCCTCCGTGGGGATGGGCAAGTGATGCAGTTAGAACAGGGCTCCCAAGCCCCACCCCAGCGCTGAATGTCACACAACCAGGAGCACAGTTTTCCATTTTTTGGTCATTTCTGGCCATCGCGACTTGCTGTGTCTTTGTGTCTCAGGATACCTATGCTCTTGTCCCTGCTGTCTCTTGAGTATCTGTGAATCCAAGAGGTCTGAGTGGAGCTGGCATCACCTGTGGAGAGCGGTCACCCTGACGGCTGCAGGGATCACAGCCCAGCCCCAGGTGGCCAGCGGGACAGGAGACAGGCCCAGTCCCCCAGGGCAGCGGGAACTGCTTTTCCTAACTGTCAGAAGCTGAAAACCGAACCACCCAAAGCAAAACAAAACAACAGCTCTTGGGCTGACTGGGAGAGCAGACCCCTCGGTTCTGAGAATCCCTGGAGGCGGTGTGATAGTCACACGTCCAGAAACATCATGGCAGGGAGCAGACTCCACGCCGCCTCCCCAGGCTCATTCCATCTGCAGACACTGGAACATGGATGGAAGGGAATCCCTGGAGCCCCTGAAGGACCCCTGCCGGCCTCTCGGAGCCGATCTTCTCTACTGGGGAGCTGCTGGGCTGTGGTCCTGCCCCAGCGACATCTGCCGGCTGGTCCCTTGAGCTTCCTCCCGTGGGGCAGCGGGGACATGGTTTGCTCTCACAGGTGCGGCTTTAGAGGGCAGACCTTGGCTGCGGGGACCCAGGAGGAGCCTGGATGGACACCGTGCCACCCGTCGTCCTTTAGCTGCTAGTGCTTTTTCGGTTGAGCCCTGGGCAGTTCTCTTTCAGTGTCGCCCTTAAGCAGAAATGATCAAATATAAGACTCTATCGTTCCTTTGGCTCACGTTAACTGTGCGGTGAGGTCACCGTGATGGTTTTGTGATCGTGGGCTCCATCGACCAATGTTCCCCAGCTCCCAGGGTGCCACCACCCCCCTCTCTCTCAGAGTGATGGTTTCAGCAAGGTGACGGGCAGCTTCTGAACAAACACGGAGGAAAAGAGAGAATCATCATTTATAATAAAGTGAAGTTTTACCAGTAAATTAGGTATTCACGAGACTGGTTGAAATCTGATTTCGAATTCGACTTATTTTTGCTAATTGGCTCCCAGTAGGTTTTTAATCTCTCACTTGGGTACGTCAGTCAGTCTATGTGTTACAGACTCATTTAACCAACAGACCTTCCTGCCTGAAAACTGCTGCAGCCATCCATGGCACCTTGTCATTCATCAGGAAGTCCTCCCTGGAATCCTGCTTTTACGACAGGTACACGCTGCTCCCGATGCAAAGGTCAAAATTTCCAAAGAAAAGGCAATTTATTTGGTGAGTTCTACCTGCCTGACTTCAGGAATTGGGAGACAGGATGTGAAGTAGACATCGTGCCCCACTGCAGCTCAAAACCCTTCAGGAAATCCTCTTGGCCCAGGGAACACAGGCCCTAATCCCACCTGGTGGGGAGGCATTGGGTGCACCTCAGGGAACACTGCTGCCCATCTGTGCCCAGTGTTTCTGTGACCAGGTGTCTCTGAGGTCCTCCAGATTCCCCTGCCTACTTCCAGCCTGCTGACCGGGCCGCACTGGGGCGCTCAGTGGAAAGCCAGGGCTGGGCTTCACAAGAGAGGAGAGGGTTTCCAAAAGTCCCAAAAGCGTGTTGAAATCAGGGCCTGTGTGGGAAGTGCGGCGTTTCCCATCAGGGAGGCAGGAAGCTCTAACTGGAGGAGGTGTCTGCCTGGCGGGGAAGATGGGGGCCACCCCCGACACTCACCACATTGTTTTTTCACTTTTATGCTGTCCAATAGGAGTCTTTTGGGGAAAACTTATGGGGTAGTCTATCTTGGTTTAAATAAAGGTTCCCAAAGCAGCCTGAAGTTATTTTGAAAATACATTCTTTTTTATTTATATTCAAAGTATTGTTTTATTTATTTAATTTTTACATTCAAATGTTTTAATCTGCTTACAATTTATTTTGGGGCTGCATAGTAAGTTAGAGTTCAGCCCTATTTCTCTCCCCCACACCAGCTTTACTGAAATATCATAGACACTTAGTTACCCATATTTACCTAGTACGATTTAGTGAGTGTTTTTCAACTACAGTTGGCACACAATGGTATATTCGCTTCAGTTGAACAGCATAGTGGTAAGAGATCTATAGAACTCACCAAGTGGTCACCCCCACTGAATCAGGTATCCCTCTTTTCTCTACATGTTTATTAAACATTATTTTCCTTATGCCACATTTTATATCTCCACGACTATTTTGTATCTTTTCATTTAGACTTCTTAATCCCTTTGCTCTTTTTCACTGTCCCCCCCCCCGCCAAGTACCCCTCCCACGTAGTAGCCCTCAAACGTTTCTCTGTATCTATGAGTTTATTTCAGTTTTTGTTGTTGCTGCTGTTCATTTGGTTCTTCAGGTTCCACATGCACGTGAAATCGTGCAATATTTGTCTTTCTCTATCCGACCCATTTCATTTAGCACAGTAACCTCTAGGTCCATCAAGGTAATAATTTTTTTCACCCCCTTCCTTTTAGTCTGTGTGCATTGTTTAATATGAAGTGAGTCTCTTGCAGGCAGCTTATATGGGGGTCTTGTTCCCTTATCCATTCAGCCACTCCATATTTTGGTTGGAGCTCTTAATTCTTTTTCATTTGAGGTACTTGTTGATAGGAATGTCGTTATTACTATCTTTTATTCATGTTTTGGGTGCATGTTTTTTTCTTCCTAAAGAAGTCCCTCCAACAATTCCTATAATACTGGCTTGGTGGTAATAAATTCCTGTAGCTCATTATTGTCTTGGAACCCCTTCATCTGTCCTTCAACTCTAAATACTAGAAATGCTGGATCATGCATTCTCGATTGTAGATCCTGGGTTTTCAACACTTTGAATATTTTGTGCCAAACCCTCTGTCCTACAGTTTCTTTTGAGAAATCGGCTGCCAGTCTTACGGAGGCTCCCTTGTTGGTAAGAAATCACTTTTCTCTTGCTGCTTTTAAGATTCTCCTTTATATTTAAACTTCAGCATTTTAATTATGATGTGTCTTGGTGCGGGCCTTTTTGCGTCCATATTTTGGGTGGACTCTCTGAGTTTCCTGGGCTTGTATGTCTATTTCCTTTACCAGGTGAGGGAAGTTTTCCATCATTATTTCTTCAAATATACAGTCAACAACTTGTCCTCCCTCTTCAGGTGTCCCTGTGACACCTATGTTCCATAGGCTCCTTAAATTATTATTATATCCTTGGTTATTTTTTTCCTGCTGTTCTGGTTGGATGTCCTTGGCTCCCCCATCCTCTGTGGCAGTGTTTCTATCCTGTTCGTCTTGCACTCTGTTGATTCCCTCTAATATACTCTTCATCTCACATAGTGTATTTTTCATTTCTGACTGGTTCTGTTTTATAATTCTTATTTCTATTTTTACTTTTTTAAAAATCTCTTTGTTAAAGTTCTCACTGGGTTCATCTACGCTCCTCTTAATTCAATGAGCATCTTTATAACCAGTGTTTTGAATCCTGCATCTGTTAGAGTGCTTGATTCCATTATTCCTGGATCTTTGTTCAGTTCTCTCATATGGTTTCTGCTTCTCTGCCTTCCCATTTTGGCTGCCTTTCTGTGTCTGTTTCAATGTGCTAATCAAAGCTCCTAAGTCTCCTGGTCTTATCAGCATGCCTTGTGTAGCAGGTGTCCAGCCCTGAGAGGAGTTCAGCTGTAGGCCAAGTTCAGCCCCAGCCAGTGCCCCTCCAGGGCCACCTGTTAAGATTCAGCAACAATCTACAGATGCTTTGCTACAGTTGCCTCTGGAAGCCAGAAACGGAGGTCGGCTGCCCTCAGTGTGCATCTTGACACTGTTTAGTAAGTGGCCCAGGACTCCATGAGAACACAACTAGATGTGGCTAGGGTGGGGATGTGAGTTGGGGTAGGCAGAGTTTCAGGGAATCCTGTGGGCAGAGTGATCTATATTATTCAGTTTGATGACTTCTTAGCCATGGAGGTGCTGCATCCATTTATTGGGAGTGAGGAGGCCTCGACAGAGGAGCAATGGATACCACCGGCACTTCTGCTCTGGAGAGAGCCTCACCTCTAGCCCTCACCCTGACAACTCAGTGTCCCGTGTAAGTGCCTGGTGCTCAGAGCAGCCAACTGGGTGCTGGTGCTCAGAGCAAGCAGGTCCATCACCGCAAAAGTTCGCTTGCAGACATGGCCCCTTTAAGAGGTGTCTGCCGCGGCCTCTGTCCCACTCAGCCACTCGGGACCCCACAGCCTCAGGTCTTCGTCCCCTTCCCCTCCTACCTCCTCATGCTGCAAGGTGATTCCTTATTTCTCTCCCTAGCTGTAGGGCTTCTGTTCATTTAGACCCCAGGTGACCCTGCTTGCTGTTTGCTTCATGTTTCTATCTCAACTTTGATGTGGTTGCAAAAGGGGATGAGTGAAGCTGCTCTCATCTATGCCCTTTGCTGGGTTCTTCAGCCTCATTTCCTTCTTTTTCTCTTCTTTTCCTTTCTTTTACTTTCTTTCTTTTTTTTTCTTTTTTAGTTTTAAATTAAGTTCATTGGAGGTAACATTGGTTAATACAATTATATAATTTTCAGGTGTACATTATAATTTGACATCTGTATATTCTATTGTGTTTACCACCTAAAGTCCAGTTTCCTTCAGCTACTGTGTATTTGACCCTCTTACTGACTTCATCCTCCTCTATCCCCCTATATTTGACTCCCTTTACCCCGTCTCCTTCCCCTCTCTTCCCCCATCTCCTAGCCTCTGGTAGTCCATGTCCATGAGTCTCTGTTTGTTTATCCTGTTCAATTGTTGCCTTTAGGTTGATATCCCACATATAAGTGATATCATGTGATTTTCAACTTTTTCTGTCGGGCTTATTCCACTTAGCATGATTAGCATGGCAACAATGATCCCAGGTTGTCGCAAATGGCAGTATTTCATCTCTTCTTATGGCTGAGTAATATCCCATTGTATATATGTACCACAGTTTCTGTAGCCAATCATCTATTGTAGGACATTTTAGTTGTTTCCATGTCCTGGCCACTGTGAATAGTGTTGCTATAAACATTGATGTGCAAATATCTTTATGGATATGAGTGTTCAAGTCTTTGGGGTAAATACCCAGTAGAGGGATTGCTGGATCACATGGTAGATCAATTCTTAGTTGTTGTTTTATTTTCCACCTCTTTAATTCCCCTGCCACACACACACACTTCCATCCCTGACCTAAGCAGGTTGCAGGTTTCCCTTAAGAGCTGGATCTCTGAAGGCAGGGCATCTCCTCCTATAGGCTTGCGGCATGCACCCAGGGCCTGGCGCACCCAGGGCCTGGTGCACCCGGGGCCTGGCGCACCCAGGGTATGGTCCGTGGCTCCACCTGGGGCGCAACCACTACACTATGGAGCCACTCCTCAATTCTTAGTTTTTTGAGGAACCTCCATATTGTTTTCCATAGAGGCTGTACCAGTTTGCAATCTCACCAGCAGTGTATATGTGTGTTCCTTTTCCTCCACACCCTCACCCTCATTTCTTTTTAGGCAAATAGCCAATTAATTGTGTTAGATGCTTTATTGAATAAAATTTCTCCCACTATATTGAAACTGTGTTGTTGTTTTCCATTATATTTCAGTAGATGTGATTTAATTCTATGCTCTCTAATCTATTGCATTTATTGATGGATGGATTGATTTTTAAATTTTATTTATTGATCAGTTACAGAAACTTTAATTTTGTTTTATTTATTCTTTCACTAAGATGTTAAAATAAACTAAAAAGCAGTATTCTCAGTCCCATCAGATGTTAACTGGAACTGTATTAAGTTTATATAACTTGGAAAAGTGAAGAATTTAGTAAGATCTTGCCATTCAAGAACACAGTCTCATTCCATTTGTTAACCTATTGTTTTATGTGTCCTTCAATCAATTTTGTTGGTTCATTTTTCTATTTGTTTGTGTTTTCTAAGTATTTTATAATAAGTCACTTTTGAATTGCCTTTATAATTTGTGAAGAGCAATTTTAGTTTAAATAAACCACTAAACTGTCAGAATTTCATGCAGTCTAAGGTGGTCCACGTTGCCTGTCACAACTCCACCTCACAGCCCTTTCCTTATTTCTCTACTCTTCCCACATAGTCCCACAGATATAAAATAAAAACACGTCCATGCAGCCACCTTGTATGAGGCCTCTGAAAACCAAACCAATAGGGTAGGACGAAGAGATGAAACAGCAGGATCACCGAATTTTGTGGGCAAAGGTTCAGTTCCTGCCAGCTCCACATATACCCAGCAGAATAACCTGCCTCTGTACTTCTTCAGATGGCTGTTAAGTAACTTCATACTCATATTCAGAACAAATAGCTAATTTGAAATGCAAAGATTGTTCCCAAAGCTAAGAGAAGAGCCGTAGTCTCATCAGAGTGACACAGTCACATCAGGTGTTTCTAGGCCTGGGCCAGGCTACTCCTGGCCCCCAAAGCTAGCTGGAGACCAGGACGTTCTGGTGACTTTGCATTGGCTCCTCCCTTCCTGCTGTTTGCTAGGATCTATAATGTTACACTGGGCAAAGACCTGGGGATACCTGTGGACTCAGAGTCATGCAGCTTGGCACCTTTGGTCCCACAAAGGAGCAGAAGCACATTGCGAAAAGATAGCAGCTTTCCTGATGGAAGAAGGGTGGGGCCTAATATGCTCACCTTCTAAGTTAGGAGAACCGATACCATTGCAGCTGATGGAGTAAGGATAGAGTGATGAGTATGAAAGATCTAGAAATATTAGTAGACGCCTTATCTTTCATATCAGGAAGATAACAGATAAGTCTTCAGTTGAAAAAATGACTTTGAATTATTAGCATATAATATAGAGCTGCAGGTTCAAACTGTTTTTGACAGACACTAAGTAAAAAAAGTATCTTTTCACATTGTGACCCTGTGCACATCCATGTTTACAAATGAAAAAAGTTTTACACAACTACTTGACGTGAAATGTGCTTTTACAAGTTCCATTGCATTCTACTCTACTCTTCTCTCTCCCACTCCATTAAAAAAATTTGGTCAGGACCCCCTAAATGAAATTCATGACCCACTAGTGGGTTACAACTTACATTTCAGAAATACTGATCAGTGGTATGATGACAATTATCTAAATAACTGAAAGCTAAACAGCTGAAAGAATTGAGAACCTGTATGTATATCTCATCACTACCATGTACATTTTAATAATATCTTACAAATTTATTTGCCAATTATACCTCAGTAAAGTTGAAAAAAATCTATAAAAACACTGATAAGTTACCTCTGGGCAGTGGTTTCGGTCATTCTATAACTTAAAAGGCTGTTGCTTTTTATCCTGTGCTATTTATTTCTGATTGATTTCTTATCATGCATATTCATTGCTTTGATAAGAAATACAACAATATGGTAACCAAGGAAAACAGGCCTTTAATTCTTCCTGAGATAAAATGACATAACATGCTCTCGATGTGACGCAACGGGAAACATTCTTCATCACCTATGTAGTAGTCAAGTCTAAAAGACGTAATCCAAACGTAATCATAAACAAACAATCAGACAAATGGAAGTATAAGATATGAGCTTGAAGGCGCTGCTGACAAAACAGATAGGGCTTGACCACCAAAAAAGAGTCAGCTGGGTGCCAAACCTCCGTCTTGAATCTCTAACCCTGAATCTCACTCTTGATGTTTTGATTTAGAAATTCTCAGTCCACCTAACATGATTCTACTGTTCCAAGTTGGGTAGACAACTGCAGCTTGAAGGTAAAGATGAAAATATGAAAACGACGAAGAAATCAACCCCACAGTATTTATTATTTTGTGTTAAATTTCAGCATATGTTTCATAATTATTCAGGATAATGTGCATCACATATTTTGAATGTCTGATATTTAAGAAAATTTGGCATTAGAGAATCTGAGATTAGCCTTGTAATTTAGGTTTAAAAATGCAATTTATTTTTAGATGTGAATTTTATTTAAAAGTTTTGGAAATTTGATTTGTACAACTATTGTAAAGTTGAAAAAAACTGGAATCAGTACTTTTTAAAAATGTTTTAACATTTGTCAGTTATACTGATTAACTGATTTTGTCCCTCCACCATTTTTAAATTCCTATCCCTCTACCCCAACCTTTAATTTCTTTAAGTCCTTTCTCTGGTTTACGGGATTCGGTGTTTTACTCCTAAAGACTCAGCCCCTGATCTGTTCTTGCTCTCTCAGCAAGGGCATGTCTTTGACATATCCTGACCAGTCTCCACAGTGACTAGGAAAATTCATAATGTCCATGTGGGTGGCCACCAGGAAAGCTAGGAGTGGGTTTTTCAACTGTAGCCAAAGGCTGGGGACAGAGGCAAATAATTCCAGATGCATGTGCTCCTTTCTGGTGGCTTCTCCTCCCAAGGTAAGGTGGAGTATGCTGGCTTCAGGACCAGATTGCTTCTGCAAGATGACCACAGTCTTGAAGCCCTATGGCTTCTGTGTGGTGGGACCCCTAGAACGCCCAAGGCACAGCCAACAACAGAATGAGCCTATTTCTTGGGCCTCCAGGAAGGTTAATCAAAGTGGATCAGAATCCCTGACAAAACACAGGGCAGCTTCTCAGACCTTCCTGCAAATAGGCCCTGCTTGCTTGGTGACAGGAGTTCACACCTCTGACCTTTGGGGTGAGGGAGGGTAGTCAGAGGGGTTTGGGGGATGCCATTTACAAGTCCAAAGAAAACCCTCAGGATGCAGCAACACCAAGGAAATGGATCAGGAGAGCAACTCCTGCAATTCACACACACACACACACACACACACACACACACACACACACACACACAGCCTCTCACATCTGAGAGTGTTTCAGACAAAATCCTGGAAAAGTATGAGAAAGAAAAGCAAAGTAGTGGTATCCTGAAAGATGTTAAGGCCAATTTAGTTCATAATTACATGCTGTTTAAAAGAAAACTGACCGCTGAGCTTTGTATTTCACTGAGGAAAGCTGCGTGGGGACTCCTCGTCTAGGAAAAAAGTTAAAAAAATGCATTCAGTAGGATGCTCCCTTTTTTGTTGGAACGACGAAATAGAAGAGAGCTTGTTCGTCTTATGATTTAGGTACTCATTAAGTAAAGGTGCAATAGCTGTCAAAGGAGGTATTTTACTTCGCGCCCAATAAAAGTGGCTCTCAGGGAATTGCAGAGAATTGGGCCTTGGTGGCAGGAATACATGACAGTGAAACAGTTCCCTGCAGAACAAAGGGAACAGTTGACCCTCGGAAAATGTCCAGAGGGCAAATCTCCTAGTAGAAAGGAAGAAGGAAGGAAGCCTGAGCTGTTAGCCACAAGCTGTCTGATCCAAGCTCACTAAGGGGCAGGGCCAGCCAGAAGGACACTCACTCACCCAGGAGAGTCTCAGCTTACCTATGAGTTCCTTAACTGACACAAGAGACTTCGGGAAACTGAGCTAGAAAGTCATTTGGTTTAGGGGATCTTGTAGGCGTCTTCTGGGCTAAAAACAATAACATAGATTGATGTGAGCTATTTTGAAATGCAGTAAAATAGTCATAAGAGCAGATGCACACAGGGTTTCCAGAGAACTCTCTCACACTGAAGCCACCCATTCATATAGAGAAAAAGAAAGATGACAGTTGTGAGACACCATCGTCAAATTTCAATCCCAATATTTCTGAGGGATTCCAGTAGTGATGATGACATCCGGAGCATTCATCTGTTTGTCTGTGAATCTAAAGTCCGGCTCTGCTTGCATAATACTGACATGTCCCTAGGATGTTCTGATGTGTGCCTATGTCTGCTTCTGTACAAATGCCTTTTAGCGATGAATCCATACATCCTCTTATATCGGTATGTACTTATCCATTTTTCTGAACACCTTCACTATTATATCTGTATAGATACCTTGATCATACCTTCTACTTAAAATACCGTGGAGTAGCGTGCGCGCGCACAGACACACAGACACACAGACACAGACACACATATACACGAGTTATGTGAATGACGATAAGCACACATAGAAATGCATGCGTTTACAGAGACACTTTGAGAGGTTTTTGCCCAAATAACTTACCTCTTCTACCCTTGTCTAGGCTCTCTGTGAGGCCACCTGGCTTTAGACAGACAGGGGCTGAATTTCACCTCTGATATTGACTAGGTGTGACCTTCGCCCAGGGTCACACACTCCAATGCAACATCATTTCTGTCCCAGGGCAGAATTTCACAAGTGGGCATGGGGAGTCTGCTTCTAAGCTCTCTCTCCAGGTCTATTGAACTATTGGGATTATGGGGCTGTGGGGACACGGGGTGAAATGCAGAGCCTGTGCCTCTCTGTGTGCGGCAACTGCCCTGCTTCCCACTGATCAGCACCAGGAAGAATGTGAATCCAGTGGGAAGAGAACTTCCAATTTTTCACAAGAAGCCATACAGACAAATTTTGGTGAAATCCCAAAACTTGTTTTAAATGTTGGCAGCTAATCCAACTGCTTACTTCCCATCCCTCACAGTACTCAGAACATTGCAGCTTGCTGAGTTTCACCTCTGCCCTAGACAGGCACACCGTATGTCTCCGAGCCTTGGGTTACTTTTCTCTGAAATGGGTGTATTACACACCTGAACAAAGTTGTGAGGATCCAGGGAGATGGTACACGTGTAGCACCGGTAACACAGGTCAACACAAACTATGTGCATCACACAGCTGCCTTTTCACCCTTTCTTACTTCTGCCTCGGTTTTGTTTTTGTCTACCCAGGAGCAGCAACTTTGCCAGCTGGCGACATTTTGGTGTCTCCTTGGCTTTCTCTCACACCATTCGGGCATTTGTGACTTTCTTCAGTCTGCAAATCCTCAAAGAAGCTTGCCTTTATGTAAGCGACCAGACAACAGAGTCATGCTTCCTGAGAGAACGATGACATTAGCTCTCAGGAGAAGGAGGTACATTTTGAAGCTTCCCCACTTCAGTTCCTTCTGGTAGCAAAGCCATCATCTTCTGACATGACAGGAAACTAGAGAGATTTTAAAGGACTAAGTTCCATGGAACACGAGGAAGCGCAGCGTTTGCTTCCTGACAGTCCTTCTGGAGAAGCTGGTCCCCACAGTCAGTTACCTGAGAAGAAAGACGAGGGTTGGGCCAGGAGAAGGCGGCTCTCAACCAGGGGTGGAGAGAGAACACGAGGAGCAGCCTCTTCAGGAGACTTGCTGCAACCCTGTGCCGAGTGAAGCTGGCCTGGCACATTTGGTCAAGAGCGTGCATCGTCCTGGAGAGGACCTTCTGCACTGGGTCTTGAGACCCAAGTCTGTCTAAGCTCTGGCTGAAAGACTTTATTACACACAGGGAGCCTTGCTGATAATCTGGCAGCCCGGAGTCACATTTTATCAAGAGTCTACTACCAGATCCTTTTAGGAGAGTAAAATTGGCCACAAACAAGATGAGAGCGCCAAATCATAACCACTAGACCCCCAGGGATGTTGCCATTAGCAAGATGAAGGGAGACATTACTTATGATGGGTAAGCGTTGAACAGCAGATACAATCTCTTTATCCAGGGGAAGCCGTGTGCCACTTGACATGTGGCTCCCTCAGTTTAGCTCAAGCGTTCCTGGGGTACAATCTTCATGTCCAAAGAGATTTATACAAATTTCAGACCACAGATCTGAATAGACTTCTTTATCTCTCTCTGTCTCTTTGTCTATTCGTCTATCTGTTTGTCTGACTCTCTCTCTCTCTCTCTTTCTCTCTCTCTCTCTCTCTCCTCTCTCTCTCTCTCTCTCTCTCTCTCTCTCTCTCACACACACACACACACACACACACACACACACACGCAGAGTCTCTGTCCCCACTCCACAAACAGTGAGTGGTTCAGACCCTAGTAATCTTCACCTACAGCAGGAGAGAGCTGCTCCCTCTAGGGATGACACCATAAACTGATAAACTGTGGGAGAAGCTGACCTTGAACTAGAAACACTACTGGCCTGGTCCACACACTTAAGCTAAACCTAATTATTATTATTATTTTTTTATTTAAAATTTTAAGAACTTAGACTTTTACATAACCTAATTATTATGAATCTAATTATTAAATCTAAAAAACTGTTTGCTTCCGAAAAGATACAGCCCATCTTATATCTCCAAGTTGAGCCAAAATGACAGTGGAAATGGAGAAAGAATGCGTGACAATGTCCTTTAAAATAGGGTCATAAGCATCATTAATAAGCACTGGGCCAAGAGCCAGGCACCTTATGTCTTGCCATCTCTGTGATATTTAAAAAAAAACAAAAACAAATCAAATCAAAACAAATAAACAAGAAACAATGCTCACAGATACTAGAACAGATTGGTGGTTGCCAGAGGTAGGTGTGGGGAGTGGGAGAAATAAATGAATGAGTTTAGAATGTTAAAAATGATTAAAAACTAAATTTTAAAAATCTGAGAGGACAAAACCAAACCAAACCCATAGATTCTTACCCCTATCTTATCTCTTCTTCTACTTCAGCCTCAATTCCAACTATAGCCTAGGCAGAGAATTTACTTTCTCTAAACCTGCAAGTATAATGATAAATAGAATCTAAAATGTCTTCAGTTGCTCATACACAGAAAGGTTTGCTCAAATTACGTTTTATTTTCTTTCCTAATTTTTCAGATATACTAGCATGCAGAGAAGTTTCTTAGTAGAAGAAGTGCGTTTCTTGCTGGAACTTAGCGAAGGCTGCAAGGAGTAACCAATACATTCCTACGTGCTAAAGATTTTCTGCAAAGTTTCCTAATATTCAAGTCTTGTTCTGTGTTATCTATATCTCCAGGTTCAATAGGTGATACGTTAACCAGGAGGTCTTCTTGCTGCTGTCTACCATATTCTGGCTCAGCCAATTGCCCATTTTATGGACTCTTATTTACAGTACTCTATTTCTACTGGTTTCTCCATTAGACAGTAATCTTTGAAATAGTTAATATTTTCTTTAAGTGAAATGGGATAGTTTTTCTCAAAGCAGAGCCACATCCCATCAAAACCTTAGTGGAATTGGGAGTAATCTACTTGAAGTGCACTTTCTTTTAGTCCATCCATTCTCTTTGTCATTGGCTTTCTTCTCAGAGTTTTTATACTCACTTTTGGCAATTATAGACTTCTGTAAGTATGAAGACGATAGACTCGGGAAAAGTAGAAAGCCTCTTGTCTAACAGTATAACATTACTACTGGTCAACTGACTGAGATAGAGTTCATCTTAAATGGATCACTGTGGACTGCAGAGATTGATCTGATCTCCTGATCAGTCCTGGAAAAAGGTTTGACAAGCTGCACCTGAAGTACTTTCAAGAAAGAGAGCTTGATTGGAAAAATAAATGCAAGCTCAGGTCCAATGGAAACTGCACGTTTAGTTTTATAAGAAATTTCTTGGTTAATGTGATCAAATGGCACAAAATTTCAGTTATAAATAAATAATTCTGAGGTATAATGGACTGTTTGCATGGTTACTGTTGTTATGTACCTCATTTTATTATGCTTCTTTTTATTATGCTTCACGGATATTGCATTTTTTATAAACTGAAGATTAAGAACTTCCACCAGTAAACAGGTAATGATGTGCTGAAGGCTCAGAAGATGTACTTTTTTAGCAGTAAAGTATATTTAATTAGAGTATGTATATTGTTCATTTAGACATAATGCTATTACACACTCAAAAGTCTACTCTATATTGTAAACATGAATTTTATATGTACCAGGAACCCCCCAAAATGTGTTTAACTCACTTTATTGTGATATTTGCTTTATTTGGTGTCTGGAACCAAATCCACGATATCTCAAGATATGACTATATCTGCAAGTTGTTAGAAGAGGAAATCTTAAGTGTTCTCATCGTACAAAAAAAAAGTAAATTGTATAAACCTTAGTCTTGTTGACTGTTTCTTTTGCTGTGCAAAAGTTTTTTAATTTGATATAATTCCATTCATTTATTTTTGCTTTTACTTTCTGGAAGCTTTGAGGTCAAATTCATAAAATCCTTTCTAAATCCAAGGCCCATGGATTTAGCACTTTCATTTTCTCTGTGCAATTTTGTTTCAAGTCTTATATTCAGGTATTTGATTCATTGTGAGTGATCTTTGGTAGTTGTTACATTCTTCTGCTGGTTTCTTTCCAGTTTTCCCAGCACCATGTATTGAAGAGGCTTTCCTTTCTTTATTATATATTTTTGGTCCCTTTGTTGAAAATTATTTGTCAATAAATACAGGGTTTATTTTTGGACTCTCAATTCTGAGACAACCATCTGAGAATATCTTTGCAAGTAATGTTTTCAATAAGGTGCTGATATCCAAAAACTAAAAAACTCACACAACTCACCTTTAAAAAGAAACACACAATTCCATTAAAAATGAGCAGAGAACCTGAACAAACACTTCTCAAGGAGACAGAGTGGCAAATAGAAAAAGTTGAAAACTATGATTTCACTCATGTGCCATATAAAACTAAAAGTAGTAGGTAAACATGACAAATGAACAGAGACTCATGGACACTGATAGTGGATTAGTGGTTACTAGAGGGAAGCAAAGGAGGAAAACTGTACACTTGAAACTTATTTGATTTTATTAACCAATGTCACCCCTATAATTTTAATAGTTTTTTTAAAAAAGAAAAAGGGGATGAATAAAGAGTAAATCTTAAATGTTCTCATTATAAGAAAAATAAATCCTAAGTATATGATGTGAAGGATGTTAATTAAACTTTTAATGGTAATCGTTTTGTAATGTATACAGATACCGAATCATTATGTTGTACACCTAGAATTAATACAATGCTACATGTCTATCATAGCTTAGAAAGTTGGAAACATATAGAAATTGCTAAACTATTTGCTAGAATAGCTATACCATTTTACATTTCCACCAGCAGCGAATAAGTGATTTATTTTCTTTGCATTCTTACCGGTATTTGGTCTTGTCACTATTTTTTATTTTAACCAATCACCATGTAATGATATATCATCGTGATCTTTTTTTGACTAGTCCTAATTTCTAATGGTATAGAATAGGTATTTGTGTGCTTATTTACGATTTAAACATTTTCCTTGATAAAAGTAAGCAGTTGTCAAGCACTTGAACTTTATACATACAATACACAATGACAAGAGCTAATTCGGTGTCCAACACAATGGCTGCTGTCATTGCATAAATTTATCAATAGTTTATCTACAGGCACTGTTCCTGAAAATGGCTCATTTACACACTATGCTAATGAATTTTTGATGTTCAACAGTGCCATCTGATAGAGAAATATAGCAAAAAGTGTCATCTTTCTCTTAAACATACTTTTTGTCACACATTTGTGGCTGCTTTGATGAGCTTCTCAGTATGAGTGTGGCTTATGGTTGTTTGTGCTGCAGGGAGACTGTCTCTGTCCCTCTGCAGTTGCAGGCCCTTCTTTGTATTTAGTGACAGTGCACACTGAGGTCACGTGGGAAGGCATTAGGAGTAGTTGTAAAACCTACATCCAGCTGCTTTATTAGCAAGCCACTTTATGGGAAGCCATGAGAAAACATTAAGGGCTTTGTGCTGACATTCGACAAAATTTTCTAATGGAAAATACCCCGAGGCCATGGAGCCAGATGTCTGTTGCTCCAGTAAAATCTATCTTTCGGGTTTTATTGTCACATGTTTCTACATAACATGATTAACTTACTTACAGTTGGCTGCCCATGCAAAGTAATAGATTGACTGTGTTATCTCAGCCCATGTAAGTACACATTCTATAATAATACTCCTTTTTTCACTATTTATGTATCCATTTATAAGTTGATATGAGAAGCTAAGTGACATCTTTCTTCTCCCTTCCTCCCCTCACAATTGTAAATAATGTCAACAGCCAGAGTTCAGATAATCTCTAGCTTTGAGTCCAGGGCACTTTCCCTGGGCTTGTCTTGTCAGCATACTGAAACAAAAATACAAAATTTCTGCGTTGGTTAACTATGGCTATATAACATAACGCACCAAAGTCCTGCCTGAAAACAATGATTTTTCATTGTTATACACAGGCCTGTGGTATAGCTAGAGGTTTTCCAATCTAGGCTGGGTTCGGCTCACCCTGCTTCATGCTTCTCCATGGATTAGTCAAGTCATGCTCTTCATGTGGAAATGACAGAGATACAAGAGGATTTGCAGAAGGGCCTGTGCTCAGAATGGGCAAATTGTCCTTTCCAACTTATTCTGTTAGACAAAGGAAGTCATATAGTCCCACCCAAAACCAAATGAACAGGAAAGTACAGCTGCCTATGCAAGGGAGTTGGAGGAGATGAATGTTTATGAAGAAGACTCCGTATAGTAGTTGGGTTCCAAGAGGACTTGTTTCCACACAGCAAGGTGAAAGCGTGTGATATTCTTATACACAGGTATCATGTCACATGACTTTCCCCATGCTGTGTCAGAGGTGGTGAACACAGTCCACTAGGTTTAAGAGAGAAAACATAGACCTCATTATTCAATTAAAGAAGTACTAAGCTCTTTTTTTAAAAAAAGACTACATGGAATTGGAATTGAAGATATTATTATGGATATCTCTGGAAAATGCAATCTGCCACAGAAAGGATAAAATGGCACTTTCCAATCAACAGGCTTCCATTGCAGTCAGTGTTTTGGAGACTGTAATCTTAGGGTCCTGGGTGATGGTGGGTACCATTTAGTATCCCAAAGAAACAATTTCCTCAAAAGGAAATGATCTTTAGTTTTCTAGACTGTAGGTTTTTCCTGAACACTGGAATCTATGTTGATTTTAAATGAGTGTCTTGTGGGAGATCTTGACATGCTGGCTGACCTAGATAGTGGGCACAGCAGATAGAAGTGCCTCTCAGAGATAGTCATGAGATCAACCTATGCTCAAGGGTGTGTTTTCAGGAAGGAGAGAGGCCAAACAGAAGTAAGTGTGCAGATTCATGGCACAGACTGTCAGCTACCCAATGTGTGAAGCTTTGGCATACCACAGAACTTCTCTCAGAATAAGAAACCTTCTTATTTTGTAAAACAGGAATGAGAAAATACTTGTTTTAGGGTTCAGGTGTACTAATACATACAAAGAATTAGCATTGGCACTAGGCAAGTTCTGGACAAATACAAACTAATATAAGAATTGTGGTGAGCGATGCTATGTTGGGGTGGAACAAGAGCCGAGGAATACTGGGTGTTTGCTACAGACTGAATGTTTGCGACCCCAGTTTCATGTGTTGAAATTCCAACTCTGGAGGAGATGATATGAGAATTTGGGGTTTTGGGAGCTGATCGGATCCTGAGTGTGGAGCCCTCAAGAATGGAATTAATTCTCTTACTTCTTTTTTCATTTGTAGACATGGAAAAGAGGGCCATCTATGAACCAGTAAATAGGCCCTCACTGGACTCAGTACTTAGTGGTGAGTTGATCTTGGGTTTCCAGCTTCCAAAACTGTGAGAAATACATTTCTGTCGTTTAAAAGGTCATCCTCTCCACTTCCAGTCTGTGGTACTCTGTTGAAGCAGAGTTGGATGTGTGGCTAACAGTTGAATTCTGATTTCCCCATGTGAATGTGAGTCTTTACAGACATGGGTTGACAACACTTGTGTGTGTGTGTGTGTGTGTGTGTGTGTGTGTGTGTGTGTGTGTGTGTTTAATGTAAGGCCCAAGGAGAAGGTTTAATTCACCTGAGGATTGTTTTGGCTGCTCATCCGTACCTATAGAAGTTGAACTATCGGGAACTATCGGGAATCAAAGATAAATATCGTGTACAATGTTCTGCAGTGTTCGTTCTATGTCATTTAATTACCTAAGTAAAAAATAAATTAAGTGGCCATTTCTTCTTTATTTATGCCAGATAAATTTACATGCAACTTACTTTACTCAATATCACATCACATTCATCCGTTATGTCAGTACTTATAGATCTCCATCTTTTTTTAATGCCTGTACAGAATTCTACTGTGTGGACATATCTCTTGGTGAAATTTTGCGTGTCTTCAGATTGTTTTTCTTAATATTATAAACTTGGACAATATCTTACAAATATTCTTTACATTCATGTGGCTGTTTCTTTTGCTTCGTGGAAAACTTATTACATCAATTACTATGGCCATAAGGACTTATAAAGATATTTTATAATTGCCCTCCAAAAATGCTGAGCCAATTTACACTCTCACAGACTGTGTGAAAGTCTTCCCCTCTCTTACCATCTCAACCAACACTGGATGTATTAGTTGAGGACTTACAGATTCATATTGCTACAGGGAGTTCTCTATGGTAGAAGACAATTTGTTATGAGGGTTGTTGATTTTGTCTTTAATAAGTACAAATAGTTCAGTGCCATCCATAGTGGATCCGCAGCAGGTAATAATTCATAAAAGTAGAGTTACGTGGCATTTCATGTCTTTTCATGGGGGACCATGAACCAATAAATATGAGTAAATTGAGAGAAAATCACTTTCTTTTGTCCTGCCTTATTTCTCTTTTTATCATGTATACATATTTAATAAAGAACAATTCTTGATCAGTCTCAAGAAAATATTAACCACTACTTCTTAGCTGCTAAATAAAGACACTAAGAAGTTCATAATTCTGACTGGCATGATACAACTATCCTGGTATAATTACAAACACACTAACTCCTTCACCAGAGGAGATAAAGAGATGAGAATGATATTTACTCTTCTCTTTAATATCTCATAGTTTAAACAGTATGATGTAAAATCAAGAATATTTAAAATGCTATGATATAAAGTCAATGCTTGTAATGCTAAATGACAATTGAATAAGAGAGGAAAAGTAAAAGATATTTTATGTATAACACACAAACATGTTCATAAATAAACCATTAGAACATGCTCTTAATTACAGTATTTGATAATGTGGTGACGTGGTTATAATAGCTTAACCATAATGACAACTATGCTCCTCCACTACATATTCTATATTTCCATTGCCCTCAAGAAGTATCTCAGCTAGTTGTGGTTCTTTAGCTGGTGTGGTGATCCAAGCTATTACTAGTCTTGCCTGCATAGGGGTGTTTTTATTTTCCATTGACCTTGATTACAGGACACCTTTCAGAATCCTCTGCATTCCAACCTACTTTCTGCTCCCATAGTGCAGTAGTAATCCTTACCTTTGATAGTTTGGGTTAATTGTCCCAGCTAGAATCATAACTACTTTATTCTCTTGTTGAATAAGGGCTTGAGGGATCCAAAGTGTCTGAAAAACAGTCTTAAATTCCAGTTCAATGGAATCATTGTTGTATTTCCTGGTGTAAGCATTCTTTTTTCTGGAACTAAAAACTCTAGGGAAGTTGAGCATATGGTTGTGGAAACAGGAAGTGAAAATTTTACTACTGGTCACTAGTGGAAATAGTGAATGATATCTCTCCCATTTCCACCCCTTCATTCTTGGACTCTTGAATCCTGGCTATTGGAGAAATGCCACCAAATTGGAATCTTATTCATCATGTATACCTTCCTGGATAGGTATCCCTCATCATCACTAAGTAGTACTACATAGCTAGCACTGTAACTGTGTCTTCAAAAGGCCATTTCACCATTTCAGCATGACTTTGGTTGTGCAGTGAGGTCTGTGAACACAAAGCAATGCTGTGCAGAATCCCATGGTTCTGGATAAGGCATTCCATCAGTCCATGGATTGGTAATATTGGCAGAAGCATTGTGAGTAGCAGATCTTTATCCAGGGTGACATCTATATCATGAAGAACAGTATCCTGTCTTTTTCACCATAAAGTGGTCCTTTGTCATCAATCTGTCACCAGGTAGCTGACTTACCACACTAGAGAACAGTATCATATCAGGAACTCAGTGGCGGTCTGCTGCTCACAGTGTGGGCTCACGGGTTGGCCTTAATGAATGGAGGTTCATATAGTTAGGGCCATACATAACCTTCATCCTTGCCACCACCACTGCTTTGTTACCGAGCGTGTTGAGTGAGGACAGGTATGGTTGGGAAAAGAGTGTTACCAGAAGCTACAGAATGTGTCATACTGTCCATTCATTTATTTAAATCCTCTTTTGCCAAGGTAACTTTTTGGTGAGCATTCACATGGGACACACATTTCTTACAGATTTTACCAATTCAGAGAGGGTTATGTACATACATACGTTTTCTACAAACTGCTTTTTATCGATTTTACTGCCATGATCTATTCAAGTTCCTAGTCATCCAGCCAAATCATCCGCCGCAGCTCATGAATCAGAATATAAACCCATGTGTGAACTTTCTCCCTCCAAGCAAAGTGAACCACAACCTGGTGTACAGCTAGTTTTTTCTACTAGAGAGTTGTCACTTCGCCACTGTGCTTCAGAGATCTCCCACATACCATGCTGAAGAATTTTTAAATCAGGAGAGAGTCTTTTTTTTCTCAAATGTTGATTGTAGGGAACTTTCCACAAGGCTATCAGTGAAGATTGGAAGAAGAAAGGTAGGAGTGAGGCCCTGGGCATTTGGGCCACTTCATAATGCAACTTATCTAACTTACTTGATCTACTAACACTTGATTCTGTGTATACCATTTCCATTTGATAATAGAATGCTGCTGTGCACATCCAAATTTATGACTTGTTGGGACAGATACCATCCATGCACAATAGCTGGCCCAGTTTCACTGTAACATGGTGACCCATGGCTAAATATTCAGTCTCTATTAAGGCCCAGTAGCAGTCCGAGACCTGCATCTCAAAATGAGAGAAGGGCTTTGCTCTAACATCTTAAGGACCTGTGTTATGATTTACTATGGGCACCTACCAAAGTCTTTAAAAAGCATCTCTAACTATCATTGATGCTATCAGCACCATTGAATTATGACTCAAGTGGTAGAGCAGCTTTTACAGCAGCCTAGAACTATTGCAGAGATCTCCCCTTTTCTGAACCTCACTGAAAACTACCAGGGATTTGGGTTATTTGGTAAGTAGGCTGGAGTATCATAGCAAAATGAAGAATACTTTTACTCCAAAAAAGAAAGATACCCAGGAAAGATCAACTTTTTGTTTTTTTGGAGGGGCCAGCTGAGACTTCTTCACCTTGGAAGGCATATCTTGAAATACCCACACAAGTAGACCCCTAGAGAAAATTACTTTTGGTTGGTCTTAGTGACAGAGATGGAAAAAAGGCTCTGGCCTTATCAATAGCTTTTTCACTCGTTCAGGCATATTTTACTCTGTGCGTGCAATTAAACCACATGAGTTCCAACACTAGAATTGAACTCACCAACTATTTAAGCTCATTCAATCCACTTTCATTCTTCCAATTCCACTTTTTGTTCCCCCTAAGTCCAAATAGGAGAGTTTCTTGAGGATGTTGTGAGAATCACCACACTTGCATCTTTCAATTCCTTCATGGTGGCACTAATCTCAGCAATCTCTCCAGGGATGTGGTTTATGATTTTCTGGATAAAGACAGTTCTCGTGGCTTTCATTTGACTTTCCCACCATAATAACCATGATTCCATAGGTCAAAAAAAATCAGCATAGGTTTTCCATCACAAGTACAACTAAGTATAACTTTCAATTATGCTATTCAGAATGGGGAAAATAACCAGGAAATGGGTTTGTGGAATCACCAGTCCCACTTTAAGACAGATCTGATAAAAAGTAGGTTGATCACTTGACATCTGAAGCTTATACTCTGATGGGTGTACCACAGTGACATTTTGAGTCTTCTGGAATTAGGGTTAATATTGAGAGAGGGTCTAGTAGAGCTTGAAATGTCTGATTATTTTCAAAGTACAGTTGTTTTGGTGAAAGGTCATAAATTCCTTTGGGAGAAAGCTGGAATAAAAAATAAACAGCATGAATTTTTGATAGTGTACCAGTGTCATTCATAAGGAGAGCTGACCTCTTCATTCTAGTTTTTGGCCTACAAACTGGCTCAAGTCTAAAACTAATTGAGGGGTGTGATTCTCTCTTCTGATGATTCACGTTAGATTTTTGTTTTCTTGGTCTGGCACTTTTCTACTAATTAGGACTTTAGTAAGCTTCTTACCTATTTAACTTCTAGGAACACCATAATCAAGCAGTCAGTGCCGGAGGTCTGAGTCAGGTCCTTCTTCCTGCTACTTTGATTCTACCGTCTATTACAGTAACCACGCCCACCTTGCACTTGGCGCTTTAGTGCTGCCACTTGGCGGCTCACAATGTGCTCACAGTCACAGTTGTGTTTTCTGGACCCTTACAGTTTGTAAATCCTAAATTACAAATCCACTGTAATATTTCAACCTAAGACTTTGAATTTCTTCTACATTATATTGAAACAGGTCTACCATTTCCAGGTCACTGATAAAAATTGTTTTTTTGTTTGTTTGTTTGTTTTGGCTAAATAAACAAGCATTCTGTTATAGCCCTTTCATCTTCCTGAACTGAACAGTAAATGCAAAATTTCTTTTCAGAAAGCCCATATCAAAAATTTATCTTGATCCAGCTTTATGTTCTTTTCGCCACTTTCTCACACTATTAATTTTCATTTCTATGCATATTCCTCTGTTTTCTGTCTGTATGAGTTGGAAAACTCAAGTAGTTTTTTTAGAGTATATTTCAAATTCTTACAGATCACATCTTGTAGCTTTCTTCAGGTCCTGCTGGGACTTGAGTCTAGCTGTAGCTCTAGAAGCAAAAATGGGTGATGGGGTTGGGTTCTGTCTTAGTCTTTTGTAATCTGTCTTAAACTGCTCAGGCTACTGTAAAAAAATACCATAGACTGCAGTTTAAACAAGAGAAAGATTTTTTTCTCATGGTTCTGCAGGCTGGAAAGTTCAAGATCAAGATGCTAGAAGTTAGGTTTCAGATGAGACCTATGTTTTGGCTTGCAGATGGTCCTATCTTGTTTTTGTCTCACATGGCCTTTCTACTGGGAATGTCCTTGGAGAGAGAGACAGAGAGACAGGAAGATAGGGAACAATAACAGAAAGAGAAAAGCATCTGTTTCTCTTTCTCTTCACATAAAGTCACCAATCATACAGAATTAGAACATCACCCTATAAACTCATTTAGCATTAATTACCTCATAAAAGCTTTAAATCCAAGTATATCACATCAGCAGTTAGACATTCAACATATAAATTTGAACGTGATGCCATTTATAGCAAATTTCACAAAATTATAAGGAATGATAGTGTGTCTTTATCATCACAAATCTTTGACCAAAAATTAGCATTCCCTTCAAACTATGTATATGAGAAACAACTGAGAATGCTATGTGCGGTACCCACGGTTTTGTCATCATGGACAATCAGGTATTTTATATCACATTACAGTTGGACAAGATATTTTATAATTGTTTATGCTTGTCACTTTAGCACAGTTATTGCTTTTAGTTGATTCCTCACTGGGAGCACACATGTTATCCTGCTGCCATTTTGAATTTTATATTTTAATAAATTTTTTTCAAAAACTAGTCACCTTGTAATTTTATGTATTTTACTGCAGACATTTCCAAGCACTATTCTGAGAAAGTCTCCATGGGCATCATCAGGTTGCCAGAGGTGCCAAACTGAAAGGCTCTCGCTGTATGGAAACCTGGATGTTGAGGCTGCTGGAATTCAGGTCATGCTCCACTGGTTAAAAATCTTCAGGACCCTCTGTGGATGTCTTAGAGGTAAAGTGAGAAACGTTGAGCTGTTATTTCAGCCATGAGGTTCCACTGAAAAGAAAGGAGTTTAGGGATCGAGGGCTTGGATACAAATAATAATAATAATTAATAATAATAATGATAATAATAATAATAAAAACTTGCAGCACTCTATACTTGCACAGACATTAGGTCACAATTATGGTAAAAAATTCTGAATATATTTCAAAGAATATTGAAGCCTTGGACATAAAGGTAAAATTGACCAGCCCGCATATAGAATTATTATCCACATAACTTTTCTTGTAAACAATACTATATGACATTCATTTGTACTTATCTAACATAATGAAAAGTTGTTCTAAAGTAGACAATTAATTATTTTCTGGATTACACATTGAAAGTTTAAAAGTTTTCTTATTTTATTCGATATTTCTCCAAAGGAGATATAAAAGCAGTCAATAGCATATGATTCGGAGCCCAGCAGCATTAGTCATTAGAGAAATAGAAATGAAAACTACATTGAGAAAACACTGCTAATTTCACTAAGAAGTTAAAATTAAAATAATCGACAAATGTTGGTGAGAATAGAGAAAATGTAACTCTTTAACATTACCAGGGAGAATTAAAAATGATATATTCGCTTTGGAAAACTAGCAGTTTCTCATAAGACTAATTTATACATCGGTCCAAATTCGTTGCTAGGATTTAGTCAAGAAAAATTAAAGACCATAGCTTCAGAGAAACTTGTACCTGAATGTTAGCAAAGGCTCTCTTCATAACGGCCAACAGGTAGAAACTATTCAAATGGCCACGAATAGGGGAATGGATAGATGGATTGTTGCATATGCACACTAAGAAATATTATTCAGCAACGAACCCTGCTGAACTGTTGTCATAGTCAAGAACAGGGATGGTTCTCACAGACATTATGTTAAGCAAGACACACTGAAGACTGCATACTGTATGATGTCATTTAAATGAATTACAAAACACACGAAACCAATCTGTGCTGATAGAAATCAGAGCAGTAGTTTTCTCAGATGTGTAGGAAGGGGTAGACAATTGATAGAAAAAGAAGCACAATGGGTTTTGTTAGTTAGATTGAAATGTTCCATATCGTGAGTTTTGAGTTATTCACAGAAGTGAATACATATCAGACTCATGTCTCTGTAAAAGATAGGCATATTTCCTCAATTAAAGATACACCTCCATTAAATGAAAATGGAATTTAGATTCCTCAATATGGGAATCATGGGACTATCTTTTATGCCACAATTTTGGGCTCTGTAAAATGGAATTAACACTCCCCAACTTTCTCATACACATTTGAGGAAAAAATGACCTGTATAATTTATATTTACATACTTTTGAGAGATGAGCAATGATTATGGTATCCTTAGCTCGTGAGACAGTAGCTTTTCAAGGCTAAAATAGCTTCATCCACATGCTGTTGGTGTTTCATCTCCTTTATGCATTCCTCCCCTGGAGAACCAGTCAAGCTGTGAAGAACACAATTTAACTGTGATATTAGAATCTGGGCTCTTTTAAAATGAAAGGAATATCTTTGTTGCGTGATGTGACCAGAGACTTTTAATGCAATACAATTTGAGGGTCAATGAAGCAAAAGAGACTTCTTGTTTCTGAAACACCAGGCATGCCATGAAGGTGCCTTGGGCATTGTTTCAACTCCTGTGACCACTCTCCATGATGCCTTTTGCCACAGGAACACTTCCTGTGGCCTTAGGGACTACTAAAACCTAGGGTAAGCAGAGCATCTAGAATAGATGTGTTCCTGGGACACTATGGGGGAATCGAGGGGCAAGTAGGCTTTTGAAAATTGAAGAAATCCTTTCTGAGCAAAGAGAGGGACAGGGACCATATACTGTGGAACTTTTCAGTTTCTAACCTTTGGTTTTTCATTCACAGCCCATTCCATCTGACACTATTTTCTTACCCTTCCTGGGGAGATTTTTTTCCTGTCATGCTTAATATTCACTTCCTGACTATTGGAACCCAAATTTGCCTTGGTTCTAGCTTCAAAGATTACAGGACCTGACTTGCTCTTTGAAATATCAGATTTTCCACTAGTGGCTTGGACACTTCCTGGTCTTCAGAATTTTCACAATGAAGGCTTAAGAGAAACCAATAAGATGGTTCCTCTTTCTCCGAGAGAGCAGACAGAGAATAAGAGAGACAGGAGAGACAGACAGAAGGAGACAGAGGAAACGTTGCATCATCTGCCTGGAAGGAAAGTCTCAGAAGTGGAACTTTGATCTCCGTCTGTCAGGTCACAGTGCTCAGAAAAAAGGGGCAGGGGAAAAGCACATTGAATCCATTCTGCAAGAATAAACTAGAAAACAACCCTTGAACTTGTTAGCTCCAGAGCTAGAAGAGCTGGTTGTTCCACCTGGAGGGCCTGAATCATCACCAGACTATGCTTTGGTGGAGAGATGGGCTTCCATGGCCTCTGGAATCAGAGGCAGGGAGATAATCACAAGCTGTTAGCAGTTAGCGGATCTGTTGCTGCAGATACAAGCCCTTGGGTGCTGTCAGCTTTATGTGACAGACTACTCCAAGGCCAGAAGTTCTAGATGACTCAGTGAGCTCTATGACAACCGAACTGAACCAAAGGTGAAGAACCAACGACATTATTCAAAAATGAAGATTAGAAAAATGGATGTCCAGAGATTCATGACCATGTGACAGGGCCCTAGTCCCTGGGTGGCCCCTATTGCTACTTCCAACTTCTTCCTACAGAAGCACTGGTGTTAATGTTCTTCATGTCTTTGAACCTTGATTTTAGCCTACTCTTGTAAAATCTCTCGTGGATTAAGCAGTTGTAACAAAAGTTGTAACTGTACTGGCAACAGCATGGCACTGTAGCCGCAAGCTCACATTAACTGTAATGCTGACAACATCCTCTTCTACTAGTACTTTCTGGTGACTGAACAGCCTTGACAGTAGGCTGACAATTAGTAATTCTTCTCTCTTTGGTCAGTGGTGAGTGTGCTGGCTGGAAAATTACTGCTTGGCTATTGCCCATGGGAACATAATGCTCTAATAATAAGCTTTCTGCTTCTGAATCCCCACTCGCACAACCGACCTGTGGGTTGACAGTAAAAAGAAAAAATGTAGACTTGTGTGTTCAAACAGGATAAAGAATGGGGTTTAGGGCTTAAAAACCCTGTACCTCTACATTTCAGGGCTGCTTGATTTGGGGTCTGCGTACACTTGCAGACCTGCTGACTGAATAAAGAGTGTGATTTCCATAACTCACTGATTTCTTGTGGTCCAAGTGTCTATCAGGGGCTGGTGGCTACAATAGAAAGCCGGGTTCTGGTTTAGAGTTCAGACTCCTCGGCATTTGATACTGCTTTTTTTCTCTTCTTCCCAACCCTGTGAGTAAGAGTCTCACACCCACAGACACCCCAGGCCTCATGTCTGCCTCCCAACCACACCTCAGGTCACAGGGAGTGGGGGTGGGACACACACAGACAAGTATTTCAAGCTTTGAGCCAGAATTAGGTACCAAGATAGTCCTAACTCTCCACTCTTCTGGTGACGTTACTGCAGTGGGGGCCTGATCATAGGTGGACTTTTGTGCTCCTCCTCCAAAGAAATCGATATTCTCACACCTTCACAGCTTCACCAAGACAAAGTCAGTATCTTCACCAAGACAAAGTCAGTATCTTCCTCCTGCCCTCTCTGCCTCAAAATCACAGCCTCCATTGAAGAGTACACAGTCTTAGCTGGATGGAAGCTGCTTCCCCAGGACACCAAGATGGGCTGACGCCCAGCCCTTCTGCGCCATCTCGTGATGAAAAAGGAGAACGCGGCAGCCACCAAGGTGGGAAGAGATGCCAGGAATTCTGCGGTGTACTTACTTCTGTGTCAAATTCAGTTGTGATCAGATTCTCCAAGGTGAATCTTAGTGAGCCAGACAAGGGATCTTCCTGTAAAACGTGGGTATGAAATTGAAGGAAAGTTGTGAGTTTGTTATATGAACTTTCTCAATCATTAGTAGAAAAAGTTAACAGCGGCTCAGCTGGAAGAGATCAGCAGTAGGTCAGCATCTCCCAGGATTCAGAACTAGAAGCAATGGTCTGGCCAGATCAGAAGTCACTTGAACAGAAAGGCAAGTGGTTACCTGTGAACTGCTCTTGCATGGATCACCTTGAGGCAAATTATTTATATTGCATCCTACCTTAGCCAGGTTCTGTGGATATAGTCTCTCCCCTCACGTTGGGTCCTGGTCTAGAGGGGAAGAGCATCACACAGTTACCCTGCAGTCCGGTAGGATCACAACGGAGAACCACTCGTGGCCTGAGCCTGCTGGGGAGGAAACTTCTGGTAGAGATCGTAGCAAGATACATTTGGTGGAATGCATAGAAGTTAACAAGTAAAAGCAGAAGGGTTCATCCGAGTAGGGGAGAAGGAATTCACCTCAGGCTGCATGTCACAGCTCCAACAGGTCCTTGTTAAGGAGCTGGTGGTTGGGACAAGGGGAGAGGAAATGAGGCTGACTAGTGTGAGGTGATATCTCCTTGAGGTTTTAATAGGTGTTTCTTTGATGATTAGCGACATTAGCATTTTTTTTTCATATGTCTGCTGGCCATCTGTATGTCCTCTTTGCAGAAATGTATATTCAGGTCCTCTGCCCATTTCTTGATTGCTTGCTTGCTTTTTTTTGGTGTTGAGTTGTATGAGATTTTAGTACATTTTGGATATTAGCCCCTTATCGAATGTATCATTGGCAAACTTCTCCCATTATGTTGACTATCATTTCATTTTGTTGATAGTTTCCTTTCCTGTGCAAAATGTTTTTCATTTTATGTAGTCCCATTTGTTTGTTTTTTCCTCATTTCCCTTGGCCGAAGGAGATACATACATCAGAAGAAATATGATTAAGAGCAATGTCAAAGAGTATTGCCTATGTTTTCTTCTAGTAGTTTAATGAAATCTTACCATTTGCAAAAACATGGATGGACTTTAGTCAAATAGAGGAATACAATTGCCATATGACCTTACTTATATGTGGAATCTGAAAAACAAAATAAACAAAACAGAAACAGAGTAATAGATACAGAGAACACACTGGTGGTTGCCAGATGAAAAGATGGTTGTGGGCTGGGTGAAAAAGGGGAAGAGATTAAGACGTACAAATTGGTAGTTAAAACAGTCACAGGAATATGAATTACAGCATAGGAAATATAGTCAATAACATTGTAATAACTCTGTATTCTGACAGATGGGTTTTAGACGAATCGGGGCAGGGCGGGGAGGAAATCACCTCATAAATTATACACGTGTTTAACCACTATGCCTTACACCTGAGGCTAATATAAAATAAGATTGAAAGTCAACTGTAATTGAAATATAAAAGTTAAAATTAAAATTAAATTCGTTAAAATGAATGAATAAATGAATGAATGAGTAAATGTGTGAATGATCCAGTGTTGGGAGACCCCTGCTTCTCTATGTAGGACTGAGAAAGAAGAAAGTGGAAAGATTATTGTGTCCCCCATCTCTCCCCCCGACCCCACCAGCATTCAGCTTTGTACCTGGTGATGCCCTCCTTTTGGTCATCTTGCACGTCACAGTTCCATAAAGGAGGGGAGGCACCCCTGGCCAATCTAACAGGGCTGACCCAGTTCCACCCTTAATTCGATTGCTTTACAGGAATTACGCCACCCAGTTCTTTATGCATCAAAATGCAATGGACACTGGAAAAGCCATAGAGACAGAGAGCAGATTGATGGTTGCCGAGGGTGTGGCAGAGAGGAGAGTGGGAAGTGACTGCTGGTCATTGCTGGTTTCCTTCGGAGGTGATAAAATGCTCTAGAACGGCATGGTAGTCCTGATTGTACAACACTGTAATGTACTGAAAGCCTCTGAATTATCCACTTTAAATGGTTAAAATGGTGAAAAGCATGTCATGTGCATTTTAATGAATTTTCTAAATGTTAAATAAGGACTCAGCAAAATGTATCTGCAACATTGGTAAAAGTCAGATACCAGGGGTGTGCAGCCTCGGGGATCTGAACCATGAGAATCAGCATTTGATATTTGCTCAGGCTTCTCTTTTTCTGTGAATAACAGGCCCTCTTTTATTCATGCTCAGGATGCCAACTGGGGACTCTTCATCCTGAAACCACAACCCACATAGAACATTCAGCCGAGAACCAAACAAGCTGTTCGGCCTCTCAGATCTGGAAAACCACTGTGGTGGAATCTCTCCAAGAGTGGAGCTTCATCAGAAGATGCTGTCCAGATGTCCCCATTCTCCACCACATCCTCACCTATGCCCCTGGCTTCCATGCTGGTAGGTAGGTGCCTCTACCACGACCCCATTCTCTCTACTGAATTCTTGCTTTCATGATCTGGTGTCAAGTTAGGGGATGAGAGGTGGCTTAGTTATGGTCACTTGGCTCTGAAACTGACTGGATCCCTCTGCCTTGATGTCAGGTGTTGTCTAGCCTGGCTGGGGGCCTCATGTCCACCCATAATTGGCCGGCACACCACGAACTGCCTTGGTGACAGCAGGGAAAGGGCCACACTGAAATCCTTGGCACGGACAAAAAAGGCCCACAATCACAAATGTGCAAATAGCAGAACTGTGTTGCACTCTTCTTGGAGACTCAGCCCTCGGGGACATAAAGAGCTTGGACTAACACAGGTCTAGATAGCACAGACCAAACATCAGCCTCCAGGATACAACTTCACCCACCTCCTTTTGCTTGGAATGTGCGGGCACATCCACTGATGCGGGGATAAGAGCAACAACATTGGATTTGCATGGAAGCATCTATCCCATGCACTTCGAAGTTCGTTGGAGGTTTAGAAGGGCTCCTTAAATGGTTTTCACGGTTGATCCCTCCACTCACATGGCCCCTCGTTAGAAAGCAGGCTGTGCTGTCTTTCCTCATCTTCTGCAGACATGAGATTCTCAGTGGATTCACATCCAGAGCTGCGTTGTTGCCTGTCCTCCCCCGGGGAGAAACACCTGTAGTTAGCATGTGGAGATGGTACAATCTGGGGTACTATTTCTCCTGAACCCCCGTGAGAATGAGGGAATTAAATTTTGTGAAGATAAAAATAGAGACCTTCAGAAAGTTTCTGAAACAATGTCAGTTTTGAAGGTTTTGTCAGGATTTGTCTTCTGACATATTACCAAGGTGTTATATCTATCTCTGCCCTAGTTGAAAACAAACATTTTAAAGTTTGTGTTTCTCTGTAATTCCTCTCTCCACAAGGAAGGATGTCTGGGGAGCATTGAGGGGCGGGAATTGCAATGAAATTGAAATTTAGGGAAGCAATAATAAACAAAATCAAGTGATAATTTGTGTAATTATAATGTTGCTAACACATATTGCTAATACTTATTAAGTACTAACTGGGCAAATGCAGTACACGTGACACCTCGTTTCACCCACAAGAAAGCCTTACAGGGTATTTCTATCATTTTCCTGAAGCCTTGAGGGGTCAAGTAGGATGCCCTGAGTCACAGAGATGGCAAGACATGAGTGCCTGGCTCTTGGGCCAGTGCTTATTAATGATGCTTATGACCCCATTTTAGTAAGGACATTGTCACGCATTCGTTCTCCATTTCCACTGTCATTTTGGCTCAACTTGGAGATATATGTATCTTTTCGGAAGCAAACAGTTTTTTAGATTTAATAATTAGATTCATAATAATTAGGTTATGTAAAAGTCTAAGTTCTTAAAATTTTAAATAAAAAATAATAATAATGATTAGGTTTAGCTAAAGCGTGTGGACCAGGCCAGTAGTGTTTCTAGTTCAAGGTCAGCTTCTCCCACAGTTTATCAGTTTATGGTGTCATCCTAGAGCAGCTCTCCTGCTGTAGGTGTAGATTATTTGGGTGTGAACCACTCACTGTTTGTGGAGTGGGGACAGAGACTCTGCGTGTGTGTGTGTGTGTGTGTGTGTGTGTGTGTGTGTGTGTGAGAGAGAGAGAGAGAGAGAGAGAGAGAGAGAGAGAGAGAGAGAGAAAGAGAGAGAGAGAGTCAGACACACAGATAGACAAATAGACAAAGAGACAGAGAGAGAGATAAAGAAGTCTATTCAGATCTGTGGTCTGAAATTTGTATAAATCTCTTTGGACATGAAGATTGTACCCCAGGGCAGAGCCTAAACTGAGGGAGCCACATGTCCAAGTGGCACACGGCTTCCCTGGATAAAGAGATTGTATCTGCTGTTCAACGCTTACCCATCATAAGTAATGTCTCCCTTCATCTTGCTAATGGCAACATCCTGGGGTCTAGTGGTTATGATTTGGGCGCTCTCATCTTGTTTGTGGCCAATTTACTCTCCTAAAAAGGATCTGGTAGTAGACTCTTGATAAAATGTGACTCCGGGCTGCCAGATTATCAGCAAGGCTCCTGTGTGTAATAAAGTCTTTCAGCCAGAGCTTAGACAGACTTGGGTCTCAAGACCCAGTGCAGAAGGTCCTCTCAGGACGATGCACGCTCTTGACCAAATGTGCCAGGCCAGCTTCACTTTCGGCACAGGGGTTGCAGCAAGTCTCCTGAAGAGGCTGCTCCTCGTGTTCTCTTTCCACCCCTGGTTGAGAGCCGCCTTCTCCTGGCCCAACCCTCGTCTTTCTTCTCAGGTAACTGACTGTGGGGACCAGCTTCTCCAGAAGGACTGTCAGGAAGCAAACGCTGCGCTTCCTCGTGTTCCATGGAACTTAGTCCTTTAAAATCTCTCTAGTTTCCTGTCATGTCAGAAGATGATGGCTTTGCTACCAGAAGGAACTGAAGTGGGGAAGCTTCAAAATGTACCTCCTTCTCCTGAGAGCTAATGTCATCGTTCTCTCAGGAAGCATGACTCTGTTGTCTGGTCGCTTACATAAAGGCAAGCTTCTTTGAGGATTTGCAGACTGAAGAAAGTCACAAATGCCCGAATGGTGTGAGAGAAAGCCAAGGAGACACCAAAATGTCGCCAGCTGGCAAAGTTGCTGCTCCTGGGCAGACAAAAACAAAACCGAGGCAGAAGTAAGAAAGGGTGAAAAGGCATCCGTGTGATGCACATAGTTTGTGTTGACCTGTGTTACAGGTGCTACACGTGTACCATCTCCCTGGATCCTCACAACTTTGTTCAGGTGAGTAATAAACCCATTTCAGAGAAAAGTAACCCAAGGCTCGGAGACATACGGTGTGCCTGTCTAGGGCTGCACATTGCAAGCTGCAATGTTCTGAGTACTGTGAGGGATGGGAAGCAAACAGTTGGATTAGCTGCCAACATTTAAAACAAGTTTTGGGATTTCACCAAAATTTGTCTGTATGGCTTCTTGTGAAAAATTGGAAGTTCTCTTCGCACTAGATTCACATTCTTCCTGGTGCTGATCAGTGGGAAGCAGGGCAGTTGCCCCACACAGAGGGGCACAGGCTCTGCATTTCACCCCGTGTCCCCACAGCCCCATAATCCCAATAGTTCAATAGACCTGGAGAGAGAGCTTAGAAGCAGACTCCCCATGCCCACTTGTGAAATTCTGCCCTGGGACAGAAATGATGTTGCATTGGAGTGTGTGACCCTGGGCGAAGGTCACACCTAGTCAATATCAGAGGTGAAATTCAGCCCCTGTCTGTCTAAAGCCAGGTGGCCTCACAGAGAGCCTAGACAAGGGTAGAAGAGGTAGGTTATTTGGGCAAAGCCTCACAAAGTGTCTCTGTAAACGCATGCATTTCTATGTGTGCTTCTAGTCATTCACATAACTTGTGTGTCTGTGTGTCTGTGTTGTGTGTCTGTGTGTCTGTGCGCGCGCACGCTACTCCACGGTATTTTAAGTAGAAGGTATGATCAAGGTATCTACACAGATATAATAGTGAAGGTGTTCAGAAAAATGGATAAGCACATACCGATATAAGAGGATGTATGGATTCATCGCTAAAAGGCATTTGTACAGAAGCAGACATAGGCACACATCAGTACATCCTAGGGACATGTCAGTATTATACAAGCAGAGCCGGACTTTAGATTCACAGACAAACAGATGAATGCTACGGATGTCAGCATCACTACTGGAATCCCTCAGGAATATTGGGATTGAAATTTGACGATGGTGTCTCACATTGTCATCTTTCTTTTTCTCTGTATGAATGGGTGGCTTCAGTGTGAGAGAGTTCTCTGGAAACCCTGTGTGCATCTGCTCTTATGACTATTTTACTGCATTTCAAAATAGCTCACATCAATCTATGTTATTGTTTTTAGCCCAGAAGACGCCTACAAGATCCCCTAAACCAAATGACTTTCTAGCTCAGTTTCCCGAAGTCTCTTGTGTCAGTTAAGGAACTCATAGGTAAGCTGAGACTCTCCTGGGTGAGTGAGTGTCCTTCTGGCTGGCCCTGCCCCTTAGTGAGCTTGGATCAGACAGCTTGTGGCTAACAGCTCAGGCTTCCTTCCTTCTTCCTTTCTACTAGGAGATTTGCCCTCTGGACATTTTCCGAGGGTCAACTGTTCCCTTTGTTCTGCAGAGAACTGTTTCACTCTCACGTATTCCTGCCACCAAGGCCCAATTCTCTGCAATTCCCTGAGAGCCACTTTTATTGGGCACGAAGTAAAATACCTCCTTTGACAGCTATTGCATCTTTACTTAATGAGTACCTAAATCATAAGACGAACAAGCTCTCTTCTATTTTGTCGTTCCAACAGAAAAGGGAGCATCCTGACTGAATGCATTTTCTTAACTTTTTTCCTAGACGAGGAGTCCCCACGCAGCTTTCCTCAGTGAAATACAAAGCTCAGCGGTCAGTTTTCTTTTAAACAGCATGTAATTATGAACTAAATTGGCCTTAACATCTTTCAGGATACCACTACTTTGCTTTTCTTTCTCATTCTTTTCCAGGATTTTGTCTGAAACACTCTCAGATGTGAGAGGCTGTGTGTGTGTGTGTGTGTGTGTGTGTGTGTGTGTGTGTGTGTGTGAATTGCAGGAGTTGCTCTCCTGATCCATTTCCTTGGTGTTGCTGCATCCTGAGGGTTTTCTTTGGACTTGTAAATGGCATCCCCTAAACCCCTCTGACTCCCCTCCCCCACCCCCTGATGGTCAGAGGTGTGAACTTCTGTCACCAAGCAAGCAGGGCCTATTTGCAGGAAGGTCTGAGAAGCTGCCCTGTGTTTTGTCAGGGATTCTGATCCACTTTGATTAACCTTCCTGGAGGCCCAAGAAATAGGCTCATTCTGTTGTTGGCTGTGCCTTGGGCATTCTACGGGTCCCACCACACAGCAGCCATAGGGCTTCAAGACTGTGGTCAGCCTGCAGAAGCAATCTGGTCCTGAGGCCAGCATACTCCACCTTACCTTGGGAGGAGAAGCCACCAGAAAGGAGCACATGCATCTGGAATTATTTGCCTCTGTCCCCAGCCTTTGGCTACAGTTGAAAAACCCACTCCTAGCTTTCCTGGTGGCCACTCACATGGACATTATGAATTTTCCTAGTCCCTTTGGAGACTGGTCAGGATATGTCAAAGACATGCCCTTGCTGAGAGAGCAAGAACAGATCAGGGGCTGGGTCTTTAGGAGTAAAACACCGAATCCAGGGAACCGGAGAAAGGACTTAAAGAAATTAAAGGTTGGGGTAGAGGGATAGGAATTTAAAAATGGTGGAGGGACAAAATCAGTCAATCAGTATAACTGACAAATGTTAAAACATTTTTAAAAAGTGCTAATTCCAGTTCTCTTCAACTTTACAATACTCGTACAAATTAAATTTCTTAAAACTTTTAAATTAAATTCACATCTAAAAATAATTGCATATTTAAACCTAAATTACGAGGCTAATCTCAGATTTTCTAATGCCAAATTTTCTTAAATATTAGAGACATTCAAAATATGTGATGCACATTATCCTGAATAATTATGAAACATATGCTTAAATTTAACACAAAATAATAAATACTGTGGGGTTGATTTCTTCATCATTTCCATATTTCCATCTTTACTTTCAAGGCTGCAGTTGTCTATCCAACTTGGAACAGTAGAATCATGTTAGGCGGACTGAGAATTTCTAAATCAAAACATCAATTGTGAGATTCAGGGTTAGAGATTCAAGACGGAGGTTTGGGACCCAGCTGACTCTTTTTTAGTGGTTAAGCCCTATCTGCTTTGTCAGCAGCACCTTCAAGCTCATATCTTATACTTCAATTTGTCTGATTGCTTGTTTATGATTAGGTTTAGATTAAGTCTTTTAGACTTGACTACTACATAGGTGATGAAGAATGTTTCCCGTTGCGTCACATCGAGAGCATGTTACGTCATTTTGTCTCAGGAAGAATTAAAGGCCTGTTTTCCTTGGTTACCATATTGTTGTATTTCTCATCAAAGCAATGAATATACATGATAAGAAATCAATCAGAAATAAATAGCACAGGATAAAAAGCAACAGCCTTTTAAGTTATTGAATGACTGAAACCACTGCCCAAGGGTAACTTTTCAGTGTTTTTATAGATTTTTTTTTCAACTTTACTGAGGTATAATTGGCAAATAAATTTGTAAGATATTATTAAAATGTACACGGTAGTGATGAGATATACATACAGGTTCTCAATTCTTTCAGCTGTTTAGCTTTCAGTTATTTAGATAATTGTCATCATACCACTGATCAGTATTTCTGAAATGTAAGTTGTAACCCACTAGTGGGTCGTGAATTTCATTTAGGGGGTCCTGACCAAAATTTTTTAATGGAGTGGGAGAGAAAAGAGTGGAGTAGAATGCAATGGAACTTGTAAGAGTACATTTCATGTCAAGTAGTTGTGTAAAACCTTTTTCCTTTGTAAACATGGATGTGCACAGGGTCACAATGTGAAAAGATACTTTTTTTACTTAGTGTCTGTCAAAACAGTTTGAACCTGCAGCTCTATATTATATGCTAATAATTCAAAGTCATTTTTTCAACTGAAGACTTATCTGTTATCTTCCTGATATGAAAAATAAGGCGTCTACTAATATTTCTAGATCTTTCACACTCATCACTCTGTCCTTACTCCATCAACTGCAATGGTATCGGTTCTCCTAACTTAGAAGGTGAGCATATTAGGCCCCACCGTTCCTCCATCAGGAAAGCTGCTATCTTTTCGCAATGTGCTTCTGCTCCTTTGTGGGACCAAAGGTGCCAAGCTGCATGACTCTGAGTCCACAGGTATCCCCAGGTCTTTGCCCAGTGTAACATTATAGATCCTAGCAAACAGCAGGAAGGGAGGAGCCAATGCAAAGTCACCAGACCATCCTGGTCTCCAGCCAGCTTTGGGGGCCAGGAGTCGCCTGGCCCAGGCCTAGAAACACCTGATGAGACTGTGTCACTCTGATGAGACTACGGCTCTTCTCTTAGCTTTGGGAACAATCTTTGCATTTGAAATAAGCTATTTGTTCTGAATATGAGTATGAAGTTACTTAACAGCCATCTGAAGAAGTACAGAAGCAGGTTATTCTGGTGGGTATACGTGGGGCTGGCAGGAACTGAACCTTTGCCCACAAAATTCAGTGATCCTGCTGTTTCATCTCTTCATCCTACCCAATTGGCTTGGTTTTCAGAGGCCTCATACAAGGTGGCTGCATGGACATGTTTTTATTTTATATCTGTGGGACTAGGTGGGAAGAGTAGAGAAATAAGGAAAGGGCTGTGAGGTGGAGTTGTTACAGGCAACGTGGACCACCTTAGACTGCATGAAATTCTGACAGGTTAGTGGTTTATTTAAACTAAAATTGCTCTTCACAAATTATAAAGGCAATTCAAAAGTGACTTATTATAAAATACTTAGAAAACACAAACAAATAGAAAAATGAACCAACAAAATTGATTGAAGGACACATAAAACAATAGGTTAACAAATGGAATGAGACTGTGTTCTTGAATGGCAAGACCTTACTAAATTCTTCACTTTTCCAAGTTATATAAACTTAATAAACTTAATACAGTTTTAGTTAACATCTGATGGGACTGAGAATACTGCTTTTTAGTTTATTTTAACATCTTAGTGAAAGAATAAATAAAACAAAATTAATGTTTCTATAATTGATCAAAAAATAAAATTTAAAAATCAATCCATCCTTCAATAAATGCAATAGATTAAAGAGCATAGAATTAAATCACATCTACTGAAATATAATGGAAAACAACAACACAGTTTCAATATAGTGGGAGAAATTTTATTCAATAAAGCATCTAACACAATTAATTGGCTATTTGCCTAAAAAGAAATGAGGGTGAGGGTGTGGAGGAAAAGGAACACACATATACACTGCTGGTGAGATTGCAAACTGGTACAGCCTCTATGGAAAACAATATGGAGGTTCCTCAAAAAACTAAGAATTGAGGAGTGGCTCCATAGTGTAGTGGTTGCGCCCCAGGTGGAGCCACGGACCATACCCTGGGTGCGCCAGGCCCCGGGTGCGCCATGCCCTGGGTGCGCCAGGCCCTGGGTGCATGCTGCAAGCCTATAGGAGGAGATGCTCTGCCTTCAGAGATCCAGCTCTTAAGGGAAACCTGCAACCTGCTTAGGTCAGGGATGGAAGTGTGTGTGTGTAGCAGGGGAATTAAAGAGGGGGGGAAAAAAACAACAACTAAGAATTGATCTACCATGTGATCCCGCAATCCCTCTACTGGGTATTTACCCCAAAGACTTGAACACTCATATCCATAAAGATATTTGCACATCAATGTTTATAGCAACACTATTCACAGTGGCCAGGACCTGGAAACAACCGAAATGTCCTACAATAGATGATTGGCTACAGAAACTGTGGTACATATATACAATGGGATATTACTCAGCCATAAGAAGAGATGAAATACTGCCATTTGCGACAACCTGGGATCATTGTTGCCATGCTAATCATGCTAAGTGGAATAAGCCCGACAGAAAAAGTTGAAAATCAAATGATATCATTTATATGTGGGATATCAACCTAAAAGCAACAAATGAACAGGATAAAGAGACAGAGACTCATGGACATGAACTACCAGAGGCTAGGGGATGGCGGAAGAGAGGGGAGGGAGACGGGGTAAAGAGAGTCAAATATAGGGGGATAGAGGAGGATGAAATCGGTAAGAGGATCAAATATATGGTAGCTGAAGGAAACTGGACTTTGGGTGGTAAACACAATAGAATATACAGATGTCAAATGATAATGTACACCAGAAAATTATATAATTGTATTAACCAATGTTACCCCAATAAACTTAATTTAAAACCAAAAATAAAGGAAAGAAAGAAAGAAAGGAAAAGAAGAGAAGAGAAGAGGAGAGGAGAGGAGAGGAAAAGAGAGGAGAGGAGAGGAGAAGAGAGAGAGGAGAGGAGAGGAGAGGAGAGGAGAGGAGAGGAGAGGAGAGAAAAGAGAAAAGAAAAAAAATGAGGCTGAAGAACCGGGCAAAAGGGTATAGATGAGAGGAGCTTCACTCATCCCCTTTTGCAACCACATCAAAGTTGAGATGGAAACATGAAGCAAACAGCAAGCAGGGTCACCTGGGATCTAACTGAACAGAAGCCCTACAGCTAGGGAGAGAAATAAGAAATCACCCTGCAGCAGGAGGAAGTAGGAGGGGAAGGGACGAAGACCTGAGGCCGTGGGGTCCCCAGTGGCTGAGTGGAACAGAGGCCGCGGCAGACACCTCTTAAAGGGGCCATGTCTGCAAGCGAACTTTTGCGGTGACAGACCTGCTTGCTCTGAGCACCAGCACCCAGTTGGCTGCTCTGAGCACCAGGCACTTACACAGGACACTGAGTTGTCAGGGTGAGGCCTAGAGGTGAGGCTCTCTCCAGAGCAGAAGTGCCAGTGGTATCCATTGCTCCTCTGTCGAGGCCTCCTCACTCCCAACACATGGATGCAGCACCTCCATAGCTGAGAAGTCATCAAACTGAATAATATAGATCACTCTGCCCACAGGATTCCCTGAAACTCTGCCTACCCCAACTCATGTTCCCACCCTAGCCACATCTAGTTGTGTTCTCATGGAGTCCTGGGCCACTTACTAAACAGTGTCAAGATGCACACTGAGGGCAGCCGACCTCCGTTTCTGGCTTCCAGAGGCAATTGTAGCAAAGCATCTGTAGATTGTTGCTGAATCTTAACAGGTGACCCTGGAGGGGCACTGGCTGGGGCTAAAGTTGGCCTACAGCTGAACTCCTCTCACAGCTGGACACCCTGCTACACAAGGCATGCTGATAAGACCAGGAGACTTAGGAGCTTTGATTAGCACATTGAAACAGACACAGAAAGGCAGCCAAAATGGGAAGGCAGAGAAGCAGAAACCATATGAGAGAACTGAACAGAGATCCAGGAATAATGGAATCAAGCACTCTAACAGATGCAGGATTCAAAACACTGGTTATAAAGATGCTCATTGAATTAAGAGGAGCATAGATGAACTCAGTGAGAACTTTAACAAAGAGATTTTTAAAAAAGTAAAAATAGAAAAAAGAATTATAAAACAGAACCAGTCAGAAATGAAAAATACACTATGTGAGATGAAGAGTATATTAGAGGGAGTCAACAGAGTGCAAGACGAACAGGATAGAAACACTGCCACAGAGGATGGGGGAGCCAAGGACATCCAACCAGAACAGCAGGAAAAAAATAACCAAGGATATAATAATAATTTAAGGAGCCTATGGGACATAGGTGTCACAGGGACACCTGAAGAGGGAGGACAAGTTGTTGACTGTATATTTGAAGAAATAATGATGGAAAACTTCCCTCACCTGATAAAGGAAATAGACATACAAGCCCAGGCAACTCAGAGAGTCCACCCAAAATATGGACGCAAAAAGGCCCGCACCAAGACACATCATAATTAAAATGCCGAAGTTTAAATATAAAGGAGAATCTTAAAAGCAGCAAGAGAAAAGCAATTTGTTACCTACAAGGGAGTCTCCGTAAGACTGGCAGCCGTTTTTTCAAAAGAAACTGTAGGACAAAGGGTTTGGCACAAAATATTCAAAGTGTTGAAAACCCAGGATCTACAATCGAGAATGCATGATCCAGCTAATCTAGTATTTAGAGTTGAAGGACAGATGAAGGGGTTCCAAGACAATAATGAGCTACAGGAATTTATTACCACCAAGCCAGTATTATAGGAATTGTTGGAGGGACTTCTTTAGGAAGAAAAAAACATGCACCCAAAACATGAATAAAAGATAGTAATAACTGCATTCCTATCAACAAGTACCTCAAATGAGAAAGAATTAGGAGCTCCAACCAAAATATGGAGTGGCTGAATGGATAAGGGAACAAGACCCCCATATAAGCTGCCTGCAAGAGACTCACTTCATATTAAACAATGCACACAGACTAAAAGGAAGGGGGTGAAAAAAATTATTACCTTGATGGACCTAGAGATTACTGGGCTAAATGAAATGGGTCGGATAGAGAAAGACAAATATTGCATGATTTCACGTGCATGTGGAACCTGAAGAACCAAATGAACAGCAGCAACAACAAACACTGAAATAAACTCATAGATACAGAGAAACGTTTGAGGGCTACTAGGTGGGAGGGGTACTTGGAGGGGGACAGTGAAAAAGAGCAAAGGGATTAAGAAGTCCAAATGAATAGATACAAAATAGTCGTGGAGATATAAAATGTGGCATAAGGAAAATAATGTTTAATAAACATGTAGGGGAAAGAGGGTACCTGATTTAGGGGGGTGACCACTTGGTGAGTTCTATAGATCTCTTACCACTATGCTGTTCAACTGAAGCGAATATACCATTGTGTGCCAACTGTAGTTGAAAAACACTCCCTAAATCGTAATAGGTAAATATGGGTAACTAAGTTTCTATGATATTTCAGTAAAGCTGGTGCGGGGGAGAGAAATAGGGCTGAACTCTAACTTACTATGCAGCCCCAAAATAAATTGTAAGCAGATCAAAACATTGGAATGTAAAAATTAAATAAATAAAACAATGCTTTGAATACAGATGTAAAAGAATGTATTTTTAAAATAACTTCAGGCTGCTTTGGGAACCTTTATTTAAAGCAAGAGAGAATACCCCAAAAGTTTTCCCCCAAAAGACTCCTATTGGACAACATAAAAGTGAAAAAACAATGTGGTGGGTGTTGGGGGTGCCACCCCCCTGCCAGGCAGACACCTCCTCCAGTTAGAGCTTCCTGCCTCCCTGATGGGAAACGCCGCACTTCCCACACAGGCCCTGGTTCCAACACACTTTTGGGACTTTTGGAAACCCTCTCCTCTCTCGTGAAGCCCAGCCCTGGCTTTCCACTGAGTGTCCCAGTGTGGCCCGGTCAGCAGGCTGGAAGTAGGCAGGGGGAATCTGAAGGACCTCAGAGACACCTGGTCACGGAAACACTGGGCACAGATGGGCAGCAGTGTTCTGTGAGGTGCACCCAATGCCTCCCCACCAGGTGGGATTAGGGCCTGTGTTCCCTGGGCTGTGAGGATTTCCTGAAGGGTTTCGTGCTGGAGTAGGGCACGATGCCTACTTCACATCCTGTCTCCCAGTTCCTGAAGTCAGGCAGGTAGAACTCACCCAATAAATTGCCTTTTTTTTGGAAATCTTGACCTTTGAATAGAGTGTACCTGTCGTAAAAGCAGGATTCCAGAGAGGACTTCCTGATGAATGACAAGGTGCCATGGATGGCTGCAGCAGTTTTCAGGCAGGGAGGTCTGTTGGTTAAATGAGTCTGTAACACATAGACTGACTGACGTACCCAAGTGAGAGATTAAAAACCTACTCGGAGCCAATTAGCAAAAATAAGTTGAATTTGAAATCATATTTCAACCACAGTCTCATGAATACCTAATTTACTGGTAAAACTCCACTTTATTATAAATGATGATTCTCTCTTTTCCTCCGTGTTTGTTCAGAAGCTGCCCGTCGCCTTGCTGAAACCGTCACTCTGAGAGAGAGGGGAGTGGTGGCACCCTGGGAGCTGGGGAACATTGGTCGATGGAGCCCACGATCCCAAAACCATCACGGTGACCTCACCGCACAGTTAACGTGAGCCAAAGGAACGATAGAGTCTTATATTTGATCATTTCTGCTTAAGGGCGACACTGAAAGAGAACTGCCCAGGGCTCAACCGAAAAAGCACTAACAGCTAAAGGACGACGGACAGCACGGTGTCCATTCAGGCTCCTCCTGGATCCCCGCAGCCAAGGTCTGCCCTCTAAAGCCGCATCTGTGTGAGCAAAACATGTCCCCGCTGCCCTCCGGGAGGAAGCAAAGGACCAGCCGGCGGACGTCCCCGGGGCAGGACCACAGCCCAGCAGCTCCCCAGTAGAGAAGATTGGCTCCGAGAGGCCGGCAGGGGTCCTGGAGGGGCTCCAGGGATTCCCTTCCATCCACGTTCCAGTGTCTGCAGATGGAATGAGCCTGGGGAGGCGGCGTGGAGTCTGCTCCCTGCCGTGATGTTTCTGGATGTGTGACTATCACACCGCCTCCAGGGATTCTCAGAACCGAGGGGTCTGCTCTCCCAGTCAGCCCAAGAGCTGTTGTTTTGTTTTGCTTTGGGTGGTTCGTTTTCCAGCTTCTGACAGTTAGGAAAAGCAGTTCCCACTGCCCTGGGTGACTGGGCCTGTCTCCTGTCCCGCTGGCCTCCTGGGGCTGGGCTGTGATCCCTGCAGTCGTCAGGGTGACCGCTCTCCACAGGTGATGCCAGCTCTACTCAGACCTCTTGGATTCACAGATACTCAAGAGACAGCAGAGACAAGAGCATAGGTATCCTGGGACACAAAGACACAGCAAGTGGCGATGGCCAGAAATGACCAAAAAATGGGAAACTGTGCTCCTGGTTGTGTGACATTCAGCGCTGGGGTGGGGCTTGGAAGCCCTGTTCTAACTGCATCACCTGCCCATCCCCACGGAGGGCAGAGGCTGCACGTTCCTCCATCCTGTGAAAGAAATCAGGGACGGTGTGAGCTAGGCTGGGCCTAGGAGAGCAGTTCTGAATATCACACACCAGAAGCAGTTCGGAGAATTTTAAAAACCTGAAGCTGCCTCTCCAACCTCAGGGAACACGTCTCACCCTGTGGCTGGTTTATGGGGATCATGTAGGCTTGAAATGAAAATGAAGTCACCCAGGAGTCAGCGGCGACCCTGAAAATAGAATCTCAGACAGTGACTGTGTCAGCCTCTGACTGCAGTGAAACTGCTGGCTGATCTCCTGGCCCCAACAGCAATGCTGTAAAAGGTCATTTAATCCAAGGATGGGGAGAGGTGAAGGACCATAGCTCACGTGATCAGATGCCGCTGGATGTTAAAAGTGATTTAACCATAATCATGCACGCACTCTTTGGCACAGTGTCGTCTCGTCTTCTGGTATTGGATCAGCAACTTTCTGTATTTCACAGTATAATACAGTTTATTTGGCATCACGTTCTTCCTTGCCCTTGAGACTTCAGTAAGTAAATAAGCAAAGACTTAAAAATAGGGGAAACAAAGGGAAGCGAATCAGATTCAAGTGGCCCCACTGTGACTGGCCACCAACCCCTTCTTTGGTGCTATCATTGCCTTCCAAATTAACCTTCAGGTCTTATTCAAATTTTGCCGGTTTTATTTCTGATGCCTTTTTGGGCCCATAACCCCACATGGCACTTTGCCTTCTCTCTCTTTGGTCTCCTCCAATATGGGGCAGTTTATCAGGGTGTCATCCATGGCCCTGAGAACCTGGCAGCGTCCATCTAGGACTGAATTTCAGATGGTGTCCGGCAAAGGCTTTATCATGCAACTAAGTGGACTCTGGCTCTACCCTCCAGGAAGTTTAAGTCTAAGACTCAGGTTGGAACAGAATAATTTGCAGAGGGCGGCTCAAAGATTTAAACCAGACGATGGGTAGAAAGGACTCTTGGTGCAAACAAGTACAGCTCTCAGCCTCCCTGTGGGAACAGGGTCCACCTTGCATCGCCATTATTTGGAGAAGTAGCCCAGAACAGGGAGGGATGTGGGAGGTGAGGTAAGTGTTCCAGAAGGGGAAGGTGTTCTATGTTTTTGCGTTGTTTTTCTTCCTGGCTTTTGAGTTTTAAAGAAATAAATGTGACAGATGAAGCTATAGGCCCCTCTGTTCATCACCTGTAGCCTCTTTCCTCTCTTCTCCTTCTCAGGGCCGACTGGTGTCGTGGTGGCATATCTTCCCAGTCCCCTTTTACCTATGTGTGTTAAAATTTACATAACAATATAATATTATAACATTCAAATCTGTGTTTGAACACTTTCAAGCCTTTGGAAAAGTTGCAAGCATAGTACAAGAAATCCTCATGTACTCTACCCCTAAATTAACCAGTTATTTGCATTTTATTACATTTGCTCTATCCCTCTCCCTTTTGTTTATTTGCTTATTACTTGGCAAACATTATGATATCTCACCCCTAAGTATTTAGCCTGTATCTCCTGAGGAGAACGTTATCTCACATGACCACAATATAATTAATTGTAAGAGTCCAGAAATATAACATTGATATAATACTATTATTAAACACATAGTCAGTTCTCATGGAAATGTTTTAAACTTGACTCGTACGTTTTTTTATGACTGTTTTTTCTTTATTGATGTGTTTATTCTGACATTCGAAATCCAGGCAAAAGTTACTTTTTTCATTTTGTTTCATCTCTCTCTCCCTCTCTCTTTCTCATCGTTCATACATTGACACAAAATCTGTAGTGGTTTCTTATTACACTATAGTCTGCTTCCTTGCCTCAGTACTTGATTTTTGAGATACTTCCATATAAATGCCTTGCATCATTCCTTATAACATCTGCACGGATTTTGTCATGATTCAGGTCCTTTAGTGCTCTGAGTAGTTGGTGCTTCTGTGTATTTATTCTCCTATGTGTGGCCTTCTGTTGACCCCTCTGGAAGATCAACATAATGCAGGGTGAAATGGTCTAGGACGTGCTGCTCCCGGAACCTGACTGACTCTGCAGCCAACGTCCTGGGGAAGCAGCTCTCCATGAAGACCCCACAGATCCTGAGGCATTCCTGGGCTGGTGCCCAACAGTGATGTGGAGGAGCTCCTGCAAATCCTAGAAGCAATGGACATCTGCAACCAGGGCCTGAGCAGCAGGACTATGGGGAATCCTCCTTCCTATTCAAGGCCTACAGCCTACTCTACTCCTGGATGGAAGAGGAGGATGAGGTGAAGGTCTGTTGGGGTGTGTGCAACGTCCCCATGGAGCACTTCACCCCCTACTGTGTGACATCTTTAACAAGGTCCAGGTGAACTTCTGGGGGTGGCCTTCCCAGCAGATGCTGAGTGAGGTATGGACAACCACCTGTGGGCAAGCAGCTATGGGACTGGCAGTAGTGGGACAAAGCTGCTGGTGCTGCTGGTCAACCACAGCCAGGCACTGAGGTCCAGTGGTATGGTCTGACGATGGAAAAGCACAGTGCTGCCTAAAACCTGTCACGCTTCATCATTTCCTCTCATGTCAGGCAGAAGGATGACACAGCTCTAGGGTAATGATCTTTGTGAGAATCCAGAACACTCCTGACTCATGATTTGTGGCAGTTCATTGTCATTTGTGCATAGCAAATAATTCTCCAGATTTAGACCCTGGTTTGGTAATTTCCTGCATTGTAAGTCTCAAAAAGAAAATGAATGGAGCAAGTTTTTCGCAATAGTTTTAAATTGTGATAGAGTTTTAAATTGGCTAAGGAAACATGTCCTTATTCTTCTCTCCTGAGAAGCAAGTAATTTTAATGTTTTATCATATATATACATAAAATGAATACATATTAATATAGGTAATTTTTCTAAATCTATACGATGTAAATGGTTTTTGTCTTTTTTATTTTTCTCTTTATTTTTTTTAAAGTAAATTGTAGCTTGTCGCATTAGTGTGCCAGTCTTTAATTCAAAAGGAATTGTTTTTCTTTGTTTTGTTATCACTCACCAGGACTCCATGCAGTGGCACAAACCAATCTGAAATCCAGAAAGTCATTAAACTTAATCTGCTAATGATGGAAACAAGCTAGTTTATTTACGTGCTTAATATAACTAAAATTGGGAATGGTTTAGGGGAGTGAAAGGAGTCCAGGTATTCTTTCATTTGCTCTGACTTTATAGAAAAGAGGCCCCTTCCACTATCTTTGGATGAACCCAAAATCCAGAGAGAGTCTCAATAGTGGGGAAACACAGGAAGCTTTCTGTTTCTGTACAAAGGTGCAGGGCATGGTGTCCTGCAGGAACAAGAGAAACTAATTGCAAAATACATATAAATTCCTGCCATTCTTTAACTACGGACCACACTACTCCAGAGCATCAAATAGAAACTTTAGATTTGACCTGCTCGGGAACTGTAAGTGACAAAAGCTCTAAGTCAGCGGTCCCCAACCTTTATAGCACCAGGGACCAGTGCTCCTATGAGAATCTAATGCCTGATGATTCGAGATGGAGCTGAGGTGGTGATGCTAGCCCTGGGGAGCAGCTGTAAGGACAGATGAAGCTTCAGTCACGGAAAAGCGTCCCATCTCCCGCTGTGTGGCCTGGGTCCTAACAGGCCACAGACCAGTACTGGCTTGTGGTGCAGGGGCTGGGGACCCCTCCTAAGTGACAAAACTTGTTTTTAGTAAAATCTCAATAATGCTTTTTAAAAAAATGGGCGAAAAGGAAGAGATTGGAAAGAAAAAGACTAAAACATTGATTTTCTCAGTGGTGGGACTACAGTTTGTTTTTGTTTTGCCCAAATTGGCCATAATAAATATGACTCGCTTTTATAATGAGAAAGGAAGTATTAATGAAATAAAACTAAGCTGCACATGCAGATGCCGAGAAAGAATGACACTGAAATTGTGGTTGAAGTTGTGAAACCTCCTTTTCTTGGGTCAACTGCCTCCTGAACGTCACTTCACTCTCTCCCAAACGAAAGAGCGCTCACATCACAGGGATACAGCACCAGACAGCTGGAACCCAGAGGCAATGGGCTTGCTTCCAGCAGCTTCTGGATGTAACACCCCAGAGCAGGATTCTGACTGCTCCACCCTGGGCCAAGGAACAGGCTCCGTGCAGGACATGGTGGTTGAGGAAGTGGAGTCACATGAGAGACCTAGTCCCACTGAACATGGGTCCATGCTGGAGAAGGAGCAGTTCTCGCCAAGAAGGACGTTTTGTTAACAGGAGAAAGAGGCAGAGGGAGGGTGGTGGGCAAACAAGTGCAAAGTGCTATGGGGGTATTGACATTTTTGTTTCATGCAGGTCCAAGGACTGCACCTATTCCTAAGGACACGGGTCCACCTGGGCTCCTGAAATGTTGAAGCCACACCTAGAAATCATTGCAATCCAACTTTGAAGCACTTAACGACCATGGCACTCATTGCCTACCCCTGGCAACTGTCATGGGGGCCACTCCAGGAGACGTTAAGCATCTCCAGTGCCATGAGCTCTGGTCAGGCTGAAACTGTCCGGCAAAGCCCCATACTGGGTAGCTGGCTCTGTCTCCTGCAGGAGGGGAGAAACCAGACCACAGCACACCTCCTGCGGCCACAGTGAGAAGCAAGAGGCGCGAGTTCTTAGGAGCCAGAAAGAAAAAACTTCTATGGGCCTTTTTTCTTAGAGTTGTTATGAGACATGTAGAGCTGCCTGGGAGGCATGTTCCTCATCCCCTCTGAGCTGTGACTGCCCCTTGGTACAAAGTTCCATCTTGGGCTTCCCTGGGTGCTGGAGGTCTCCCAAAGGACAAGAGCATCCCAGGCATGCAAAGCTCCTGTGGCGTGGCCCGGAGGGCATTTCTGGGAGTTCCGATTGGTTACAACTACATGGGAATTCTGGAAACATAACTCTGGGTGGGAATTCTGGAGGGTTTTTTTGCAGAAGAGGATTTACAATGACAACTGCTGGTTTCCCTGGAAGGATAAAACTACACTGGGCTCCAACAGTGTCTGGATCCACATGTTCTTACTAGCTCCTGATGGTGTGACCCCACAAAAGCCACTCCAGAGCAAAGGGCTTTACCTGATTATTTCTGCATAAACAGCAGCTAGGTGTCAGCCAGGCTGGAAAACTAAGAAGGTGGTGCATGATCTGAATATAAAAGTAGAAGCCTTCATGAAGAGTGAAAACATAGCTTCAGCTTTGTTAGATGAAAAAAGTTCTGGAGATAGACGGGGTGATGGTCGCACAACAATGTGATGTCTTAATACCACTGTACTATGCAGTTCAAAATGATTCCTCTTTTACCACAATTTTTTAAAAGAAAAAATAAAGCTGGAACCTCACACTATTCCGGTAATAGGAACGCTCGCAGAGTAATGTACATGACTACCCATTGTGTTTAGAGCAGCTCAGCAAAGTCCCCCCAAAGGGGGGATGGATAAAGATGATAGACTAATTTTTGGAAGACTTTCCTACTTGTTATTTGAAAAAAATTTTTTAAGTGGTTTTCAGAGCAGAAAGATGTAAGAATTTTGTTTGGCTTCTTTTCTCTTTTTGCTTGTTGTTCCTTTTCTTTTTTAGTTTGAATTCACAGATGAGATAGGGCCATAGACTTTTCATGTCTTTGGATTCCTGAGGACTTAATCAAGGCAAACTGTGTATGAGGAGGGGCGTGCTCTGGTTTATCATCTCCCAGATGATTGCTGTGTACCTTATGGGCTCCAACCCTTGGTTTACAGCAGGGCACAGAGCAAAACGAGTCTGTGCCTGCTCACCAAGGCTGATCAACTGCTGCTTGAGGAATTTGCTCTCTGAAGACTGTTCTCAGGGATTGCAGCTGTGATATAGGTGGCCACCTGAGGGTGAGGTTTGACTTTATCTTTGCAATCCAAGTCAGCTGATGAGAGGTCTGGGACTCAAACCCCTCAGGCCCAGGATGAAGCAGCTTCCAGACAAGGCCAGGACAAGGACTGGAGTGTTTGTCCTAGCTGAACACTCTGGCCAGAGAGTGGTCCAGGAGATGCCTCTAAAAGGGAATTTTAAAGAGCAGTCCTCCCCCTTCTATCTACAACCCAGGAAATTTTGGTGGCAGAGCAGGAAATGACTCCAGGGCAGGGTGCTCATCTTTCTAGAACTCAGACTCAGATGGTCGCTGGCTCATGACCGTTCACAGGCTGATTCTTTGATCAAAAGTGAGTGAAAACCTAGGTGGGCATGGGGAAGAGGGGCAGGAAAGGGATTTCACAAGTATCTACAGCAGAAGTCTCCTGGGATTGGCCTGTGATGTGTTATCACAGAGCTGATGCTCGGCGAGGGCAGCCTGGTCATATGCTGGAGTGTGACGTGACTCCTGTGGGTTTCTGTCAGGGGTATAGAAAAGGGACTGAGATAAGCTCATGGTAAATGACATGTCTTGTCTCATCAAAATCACAGAATTTTACAACAGAAATACACTCACAGATGATTGATGCAACTACATTTATTGGGGGTTGGAAGGAGTTTAATAGTCAAAATGTATCATTCAGTTATTACACTTCAGATTCTGTGTCAAGCCATCTGGCTACAACTGGGGCCCTTTATACAACTCTGCTAAGTGTTTACATTGTGATGTAGTATGTGGCTGAGGAGTAAACTTTTTTCTTCTACCCTTCTAAGTTATTTGGCTTGTCTAGTAATCACACTGACATAGACAGATTAACAGGAGAAAAACAAATGTATTTATGTATGGGAGCCACATAAAAATATGAGTCTCAAGGATGAGTTGGGCAGTTGAGGCTTACATGCCAACCTGAGTTAAGAAATGGAATGGCGCCTGGGTAAGAACAGAGGTTTGCCCTGCCATACAGATAGGTCTTTCAGATTAAGTTATCTCTGGGAATAGATCTTTTCCTGGCCCAGCCTCCAACCCCATAACTAAATACTTTTAGGTAGTTAAAGGAGAGGTAAGAATTTCTCTTGAATCTGTGGGGTCTTGATTATTCAGGTCAAAATAAACCATGTGCCAAAGTGGTACATCTTGGGGAGTCTCATTAGACCCTTTTTATGTATATGTGTTTGTCATGAGTATAGACACAAATGCATGTGTATTGTGTAAGGTCACATGTATATTGTTCATTTGTGAATATGTGTGTAAGTGTATGAGTGTAAGTATATGTGTATATGTGTGTGTCCTGTGTGTGTGCATGTGCATATGTATGACTGTGTGCATGTGTGCCCATGTGTAAGAGTATGTGTACACATATAGATAAGATTGTGTGTGAGTGTGTATGTATGTATATTTGTATGTGTGTATTTAAGTGTGTGTAGTGTGTGTATTGGATATAAGTTGTATCTGTGCATGTGTACGTGCATGGTATGTGTATTGTGTATAAGTGTGTGTATATGTGTATCTGAGTTTCTTGAAGTGACAGAGTCTCAGGACCTAAAAGAGAGTCTGTTCTGGCCAGAAGTCTTGATTGTCATCCATTCAGTCATGAACTCCTATTTCCCACAAGCAGGGTGACTAAAAAGCAACATGAGAATATTCTTTTCCCCACACCTCCATGCCCCTGTGTGAGCCCCACAGGGTTCTGCAGAGCCCTCAGGTTGTGTCACAGACAGCACCCGTGATGATCTTTCTGTCCTCCAAGAAGGCAAGGGCAGTCACCCTAGAGAGAGGCTAGTGCTACCTCCTCTAAATCATGTGACTCTGTGACTAAGACTCACAGGGAAAGGAGAAGCTGACAGTCCTGTTCCTGCCTCTGGGCTGGAAGTCAGCAAACCACAGCCCTCTTGCCAGCCCTCCCCTGGGCTCAGGCAATGCTGTTGGTTTTCTCGGCAATTTGATGCAATGAGAGTTTTTAAGGCTTTGGCTATTTTTTCTAACACATTTTAATGTCACTAAAATCATGCAAAATGTACACTTTTATATTTTGTTTCTTTTAACCTAATATTATGGCAGTTATTTTTGCACGCCATTAGAAACTCTTTAGAAACATCAGCTTTAAAGGCTGCATAACACTGTGATAGTATTGTCTTATCCCAATTGACTTAACTGTTCCCAATCATGAAACATCCAGGCATTTTTATTTATTATATATAAAACTGGGATAAATATTTTAATACACTTTTCCCTGTATTTTGGATTGAACATAAAACTTTTTTTTCCCTTGGCTTTTGTCACATGACAATTAAAATCCAAAGAGAGCAAAATATTGCATTTGTATTGGCCTCTTGTCTGATTTACTTTTTCCCAGAAAGACATTATTTTATTAATTAACTCTTGGCTCATACATTTTTACTACTTTTTTATGGTACATATAACAGCTTTCAGACTATCACTCTTTGAGCAAGAATGAAAATTTAATCTTAACACCATCATGAGAGACAATGATTATTAGTTATAGTTACCGATAGTTGAGAAAACAGTTTCAAAACTCTTTATTGATAATGCCATAGAAATTTTTAGGCTGTTTTTAAATCTGAGGAAGCTGTATCAAGCTGTATGATTTTTTTCATATATAAGGTATAGGATTTTCTGATATGTCAAGTTTTCATATCAGTGACTTATTTAAAAAATTCTTTGAATTGTCAACACTTATGAATCAGTTTGTCATGGTCAATGTCTTTGTCCATCTTTTTCAATGTCCTGGGTGTCTGCTCACCCTTTGGGTCTCGCATGACTCTAAGTCAACCAGCAAAAAAAAGAAAGTTATAATGCTGGCTGGTTGATTTATTCTCACTGCTAAGGTGAAATTGGACTGTTACTCTAACTGGATGTAAGGAGGAATATGCTTGGAATACAAGAGATTACTTAGGGTGATCAGGGTCAATAAAAAATAATAACATCCCAATCCAGGCAGAGCTAGTAATGGCCTAGACTATTCAGCAGTAAAGGTTTGGATCATCCTACCAGGTAAAGAAGCACAACCAGCTGAGGAAGCTGCTGAAGACAAAGGGAATACAGAATAGATTTTGAGTCTTCAAGGACTCAGTAATATTTGGCTCTTAACTAGTTTAACTGTAGAATACTCATAAACTTTTCATTTTTACTCTCTTTTCTCATATTTCAGGAAGCACTCCTGCCCAGTGGACACATTTTGAGTCAGGGCCTCGTGACATTGCACACCTTGTATTCACTTATGGTAGAAGATGATTATGATGTTACAAACATACAAGGAAGACAGGCTTTGGGGACCATGATACCTGTGCTGCTGCCATTGCAGCTCTTCTTGTTGACCCAGGTGATTGCTTCTGAGGTCTCATTTATGAGGACACAAATCTCATTAACAAGTGCTCTACCCTCATAAAGTAATCACCTCCCCAAAACCTCACCTGATAATACCATCACCTTGGGGGTTAGAATTTCATCACATGAGTTTGGAGGGACACAAATGTTCAATTTGTTTTATCTGCTTTTCATCCACCCCAGTGCAGCATCAGTCACCATCTTTATGTTACTATATATTTATTGAGAACTTGCCCAGTGCCAAAGCTAATGCTTTCTATGCATTAGCATGTCTTACCCCTCAGAACAAGTTTTTTTTTATTATTCCTATTTCATAGAATAAGAAAATTGGAGCTGAGAGAGGTTATGTGGCATGCCCAAGTTTTATATACCGGGAAGTAGGCACATATACCCTAAACCTGCACACTCATCTGTGCCCTGCTTCTTTCTCTTCTTTGAAAGAATACTCAGGAGCATACATTGCTCTTGTGATGATCTCTGAGGGGCCCGTCTTTCAATCAGCACTGCCCACTCTACAATTTAGTCAGCAAGCCCAATGTTTCCATCAAGAGATTTAGTCACTTAAAGCCAGTACAGAGCTCAGTGTTCAGGAGAAACTTAGTCTGGAAAATTGAAACTCATTTTCTTTTGAGGAAATAATTTCTTCAGGGTACTAAATGGTGCCCACCACCACCCAAAATCCCAAGAGTACATTGCAGTTCCTAAAGCACTGCCATGGAAATGTGTTCCTTGGAAATATTATTTTATGGTTCCTTGGCTGATTTCATTTTCCAGAGATAACCATAACAATATATCCAATTCTATGCAGTATTTTTACATAATTCCATATTACTTTGTTACTTCTTCCATTGACTACTGGGGTCTATGTCTCCTCTTTTTATACCTGGTGGAATATAATGGCTGCTTTTGATACAGTACAAGGGAAGTCAGGTGATGTGACTTCTGAGGCTGGCGTCAAACATGCCACACGCTTCCACATTGCTCTTGGAATCCAATTTCTAGATAGAGTTTTATTCAGAAACATTCATTCCCTCCAACTCCCGTGTGTGGGCAAGTACACTTCCCTGCTCTGCTGGTATTGGGTTTGGCTGTATGACTTGCTTTGTCCAATGGAATAATGTGGAAGGGACAGTGTGTCAGTTCTGAGCCTTGGCCTTCAGAAGCCATGTGTGTTTCTGCTCATCCTCTTGTATCTCTGTCATTGTCACATGAAGAACATGGCTTGGCTACTCCAAAGAGGATGAGAGATGCGTAGAACAGAGCCAGCTAATATCTGCCTAGATCAGAAAACCTCCAGCTGTGGGAAGCTATCATTGTTGTCAGGCAGAGTTTTGGAATATTGTGTTACACAGCCATAGATAACTAATACAGAGGTTTGAGATGTTCGAGTCCTGCTGAAATGACAAACTGAAGAAAAAGGCACTAGCCTCAAGCTAGAGGTTATCTGAATTCTATCTGTGGGCTTTTTTAGAACTGGAGGGAAACAAGAAAGATCTCAGTATCTCACCACATCAAGTTGTAATTGAGGTTGATGGCTTTGTATGAACTGCCAAAAATAAAATGTGAATAAACATTTGGCAATGATATCTGAATGATAGATTTTATTGGAATAGCAGACCTCTGACTTCATGACCTCAGTGCATTTTCCAGTAGTAAATTGTGTTGAATGTCGGCATAAAGCCCTTAACGCTTTCTTGTGGCTTCACATAAAGCAGATTGGCTTGCTAGTGAAACAGCTGGATGTAGGTTTTAAAACCACTTTTAATGCCTTCCTATGCAGCCTCAGTGTGTCCTGTCACTAAATGCAAAGAAGGTCCTGAAACTGCAGAGGGACAGAGACAGTCTCCCTGCAGCACAAACAACCACAATCCACACTCACACTGAGGAGCTCATCAAAGTAGCCACAAAAGTCATGACAAACATTATGTTAAAAGAGAAAGAAGATACTCTTTGCTACATTTCTCTGTTAGAGAGTACAGTTGAACATCAAGGATTCATTGATATAGAGTGTAAACGAGCTATTTCCTGCATTAGTGCCTTTTAATGAACCATCAGCAGAACTTATACAATTGCAACAGCCATTTTGTTTGACACCGAATTTTCCCTTTACATCTGTGCATTCATTCTACATATATTATATATATATAAAGGAGGATATACAGGTGGCAAATAAGCATGTGAAAAAATGCATAATACCATGATTCATTAGAGAAATGCAAATTTAAGTCAGGATGACACATCACCACACACCTATTCAATTGGCTAAAATAAAAAAAAAAATAGTGACAAAATCTGGTAAGAATTCAAAGAAATTGAACCCAATACTGGTGGGAATGGAAAATGCTATCGATATTTTGGAACATAGTTTAATAGTTTCTCCTTTCTAGTTTTATGGCAATAAAATAGACATATATATATAACATTGTATTAGTATAAAATATATAAAATGATCACCACCAATAGTTTATTTGACATCCATCACTTCACAAAGTTAGAATTTTTTTCTTGTTATGAGAACTTTCAAGATTTATTCTCTTAGCAACTTTCAAATACACAATATAGTATTGTTAACCATAGTCACCATATTGTACATTATATCCCCAGAATGCATTTATCTTATGACTGGAAGTTTGTACCTTTTGACCATCTTTACTCATTTTCCCCACCACCTAAGCAGTTTCCTATAAAGCTAAACATATAATTGCCAAATGACGCAGTAATTGCACCTTTTCCTTTTTTCTATCACCTCTAACTCCTTGAAAGTTTTTCAGATGCAGTTGACCAAACTTGCCTTCAGAACTGAGCACAAGACCTGGCCAGTCATCTACAATCCACAGTGATCTACTTAGAATGAGAATATGTCTCAGTAAGGTCATCTACAGGCAATGGAACAACTCCCAGACTGTTTATGCTATTGAACAAGAAACCTTTCTTTTTCTGAGGATTCAGTCCTTAGAAATACATGTCTATAATTCTCAAAACTGAGTATACGGAGTCTGAGAATGATGACAACAAGGAAATAGAATGTATAGGTGGAAAGAAAGGGCACAGGGATGTGAAATTAGTCAAGTAGGTTAATCACAAACTTATTAAACTAAAGACAATATTAAATGTTGACATAGAGAAAAAAGCAAAGTCTACAGAGCAAGAAAAGCATTTAATCAGGGTCCTGGATTGATTGCAGTTTGGGAACATAGATTCTGCAGCAACTTGAAAAGTGTACCATTTGAAGACTAAGTGCAGGGGCTTTTAAAAGAGGGGAAGGAAAAAAAAAGAGTATTCAGGACATTAGTTATTTACCATGAACTATGATTAGAAGAAAATTTATCATTTACAAGTCATTGGTTTCTCATTAACTTCTCTTTCTATTACTGAGGAAGAAACATTATTTTGCACAATCCTTGAAAAGTTCTTTCTCAGCAAATAACTTCTTTTTGGCAAGTCAGCAAGGTCAGTGCAATTTGTTTGTCCAACAAAATGAAGTTCAGACGATAAGAGGGAGTCACTGTGGTCATGTCCTAGAACATAAGAAAATCTCAATATAAACTTTGGACATTTTCCTGAGTTACTGACTCTACTCTGGTGGTTTAGGTTTGTTTTCTCTTATGTTTTTCATGTTCCCCCGTTCCCAGGAGTTGTTGACTCACCCTCTTGGTTTTACTGTCCTTAAGGAAGACCTATAGTTGTGGGTTAAACAAATCTAAACTTTATTATCAAAACCATATGATCCACTAAGGAACCCAGTTTCCACTTTCTTTCTTCAGTATTGCTGCTATCACAGCCAGGTGATATACTGTGTAAGTGCTCAATGTAAAACATACTCTTCTGATGCAAGGAAGCAACAACTACTGCCCTTAAGTATTTTATTAAAACAGCATCCTGGGCCAGATGGTTTCCCCATTCTCGGAGGAGACATCAAGCAGATAGCACAACACAGGTGAGATTTGCAGAAGAGACCATCTGTCCTCCAAAGGAGAATTATGGATTACAGACTTGGGGGTGGGGATGAGGGACGTGGGGAGAAGTGCCACAGGTCAGCTCCCTTGTCACCTACTGTTCCAAGATACTTTCCATGATGTTACTGACATACATCCATATGTTCTGTGCCCATTGCTGCAAAGTCAAGGTTACTGTGGCAATCTTAGGTTTTAAATGGAAAGGCTGAGCCTGAGAAAACTGCCTCAAAAGAGACATTAGATTGTTTTTAAAAACACTTATACTATACCAAGAAAAAGACAATGAGCACAAACAGAGCTTAATTAATTTATATTGATTGATTTACTTAATGAATTGGCTGTTTAACCCTATGGGAGGAGCACAATTATTGTAGCTCAGAAAAGTAAGTTATTTTATAAGTAGCTTCACATGAATATCAAGTAATAAACAGGTTTTTTTTTTTTCATAAAACTACAAGCGGTAACAAACCACTCTTTAAAAGGACAGTTGTCTGGATAATGATTTGTAAGAATAAGTCTTGGTTCACCGAATTTCAACAAATTGGAGGGGTTGTTACACTGGGGAGAGGTGTTAGGTGGCTTCAGGGTTCTGAATACCACCATGCTAGATTTTTTCATTCCCTATGGTTTAAAACTTCCAGATGTGGAAGAAAAAATTATAAATCATTTTTTTAGTGAGCCAAAGAAATCTAGACAGATGCACACAAGAGTAAACTTTCATAGAAGCGCATTCAAGGAATCAGGAACTCTGCCAACTGCATTTTATCAAAGGTGGAGCTAAGGTCTGGTCACTCGACTAAAATGTGACCATTTTTATAATTAGTTCTCATCTAAGTTATCTGGCAAAGAAATGGAGATCAAGAGTAGGAGAGACAGGGAGAAATGGCATTGATGATAGAAGCTTTGTTCATCTTTCTTGCTACCAAATAAAAGTTGTGACAGAAACAGAGAGCAAACAGCAACCAAAGTTGCTTGGGATATAGATAAACAGAAGAACTGCAACTGGGGAGAGAAATAATTAATCACCCTGTGACGGTAGGAGGGGGAGAATATGCGAAGCTGCCCGGTCCCAAATGGCTGAGTGGGACAGAGGCTACAGCAGCGGCAGCTGGTAGCTACAGACACCTCTTAAAGGGGCCGTGTCCCCTAGTGGACTTTTGCGGTGATGGACTTGCTTGCTCTGAGTACCAGCACCAGGTAGGCTGCTTGGGGGGCACCAGGGACTTACAGAGACACACTGAGTTGTCAGAGTGAGGGCCAGAGGTGAGGGTCTTCTCTGTACAGAAGTGCCAGCAGTATTCATTGTTTCTCTGTTGAGCCCTCCCCTCTTCTAGTACGAGCTCACTCCACCTAGAGGATTCCCTGAAACTCCACCCACCCCAACTCGCAGCCCCATCCAAGCCATATCCAGATGTGTCAAAGGGGAGCTCGATGCTCCTTGCTGAGCAGTGCCTAGACCCACACTGGTGGCAGCTGGCCTTGGTTTCTGGCGTAGTTTCTTGAGGCAACTGTAAGCACAATATCTGTGGATTGCTTGCGGAATCTTAACAGGTGACGCCAGAGGGGCAAAAGCTTGGGTTAAATTTGGCCTGCAGCTGAACCCCTCTCAGGACTTTGCCACTGGACACCTACTACACAAAGCCACACTAATAAGACTGTGAGACTTAGGAGCTTTGATTGGTACATAGAAACAGACATAGAAAGGCAAGCAAAATGGGAAGACAAAGAAGCCAAAGCCATATGAGGGAACAGAACAGAGACCCAGGAATAGTTGAGTCAAGCAATCTAACATACACAGAGTTCAAAACACTAGTTATAAAGATACTCAATAAAATTAGGGGAAGTGTAGATGAATTCAGAGGGAATTTTGACAAAGAGATAAAAAACATAAAAATGGAAATAGAAATTATAAAAGAGAACCAGTCAGAAATGAAGAACACATTATCTGAGATGAAGAGTATATTAGAAGGAATCAACAGAGTAGATAAAGAGGATCAAACCACCAATATAGAGGATGGGGAAGCCAAGGACACTCAATTGGAAGAATAAGAAAAAAAATGCCAAGACTATAACAATAATTTAAGGATCCTATGTGACAAAATTAAATGTAAAAACATATATATCGTAGGGGTAGCTGAGGAAACAAGACGTTTAAGAGCTATTTCAAAAAATAATGATGGAAAACTTTCCTAACCTGTTAAAAGAAATAGACATACAACCCCAGGGAACTCAGACAGTCCCGAGAAAGAGGAATCTAAAGAGGCCTACATCAAGACACATCATATTTAAAATGCCAAAGTTTAAATATAAAGAGAGAATCTTAAAAGCAGTAAAAGAAAAGCAGGTAGTTACCTATAAGGGAGCACTGAGAAGACTGGCAGCTGATTTCTCAAAAGAAACTACGCAGGACAAAAGGGCTTGGCAAAAGGTATTCGACAGGATGAAGACCCAGGATCTACAACCAAGGATACTTTATCCAGCAAAGCTATCATTTAGAGTGGAAGGACAGATAAAGAGCTTCCCAGAGAAAAATAAGCTAAAGGAAGTTATCACCACCAAGGCAGTATTACGGAAATGTTAGAGAGACTTCTTTAGGAAGAAAAAATATAAAATACTCACTTCAGATTAAAAGATACACACAGACTAAAAGGAAGGGGATAAAAAAAGATATTGTTTTGATGGACCCAGAAGCTATTTAAGTCAGACAAAGATAAACACTATATGATTTCACTTATATGTGGAAGCTAAGCAATAAAAAGAACAAACTAATTTTTTAAAAGCATAAAGAATGGTAATAACTATATTCCTTTCAACAAGTACCTCATACAGAAAAGAATTAAGTGCTCCAGACAAAAGTTAGAATAGCTGAATGAATAAAAACAATCAAACAAAAAAACAAACAAACAAAAAAACAAGATTCCTACATATGCTGCCTGCCTACAAGAAACTCATTTAAGATTAAAAGACACACACAGACTAAAAGGAAGGAGATGGACCTAGAGAGTATTGCGCCGAATAAAATGGGTTGGATAGAGAAGGACAAATATCTCATGATTACACATACATGTGGAATCTAAAGAACAAAATAAACAAAAACAACAACAAAAGTGGGAATAAACTCATAGATACAGAGAATGTTTTGAGGGCTACTAGATGGGAAGAGAGTTGGGGGAATGGCAAAAAAAGGCAAAAGGATTGAGAAATACAAATGGATAGTTGCAGAATAGACATGAGATGTAGCACATAGCATAGGGAAAATGATTACAAATGTAATAAGTATTTAAGGGGGATGAAGTGTAGTAGATTTAGTGGGGTGATTGCTTTGCGAATTATGTGGATCTCTGATCACTGTGCTCTACAACTGAAACTAGTATATTATTGTATGCCAACTATAATTGAAAAAAATACCCATTGAATTGTACAATGTAAATATGAGCTACTAATTATATATTACATTTCAATAAAGCCAGAAAAAAATAATATAAAAAAAAGAGAAAAGAGCAGGAATAAGAACAAAATCATTAGCCATGGGGTGTCTCTGTGATACATTATTTCACAAATTTTGCATAATTAGATGTTATAATTTCTTGCTTAAATGGCCTTCTTTCATATTTCTCTGGCATTTATATATCTCTTGGTTTCATTTTAGATTTGGAGCATATTTGGCATAAAAAGAGTCCAAGCTTTCTCCAGTGCTTTGTGTCACATACCAAGACACAGAGAAAATGTAATTCTCTGGAGTAGCACCTGTCACCCAGCCTCCTGTCAGGTGATTGCATAATAACATGCAGGTGGTCATGCAGTAGCAAGGTTCCACCCTGTGCAATCTGATGGAGCTGTGACCCAAGGGCCACTCTAAAACCACATGTTACAATATGTTTTTAGGTTTCTTGAATGATCAATTGTGTTGAATTTCATAATGTATTTTAAAAAACATTTTTTAAACCTTTAGTCATCTAAAATCCAACTTATTTTTGTAATCATCTAAGAGCTCCATCTTCTAGTTGTGTTCGGGAAAGAAGAGCTCCTATTTTTTCAAAAACCTAAAAAATTTTTTCAATGATTTGATTTTTTAAATTGTATGGAATTGCCAGTACCATTCAATGGCCTTTTCAACAAATGGTGCTGGGAAAATTGCATATTCACATGTGAAAGAAGAAAGTTGGACCCTTACCTTACATCATATGCAAAAATTAACACAAAACAGATCAAAGACCTAAACTTAAGGGTCAAAACTTTAAAACTTTAGATAAAAACAAAAGGGAAAGGACTTACTCATGATAATGAATTTAATAGCACTTTTATTTGATAAGACACTAAAAGAACAGGCAACCAAAGAAAAAATAGATAAATTGGACTGCATCAAAATTAAAAACTTTTATTCATCAAAGAAGACTATTCACTTAATGAAAAGACACAGAATGTGAAAAAACTGTTTGCAAATCCTATCAGATTGGAACTCTATACAATGCTGGTAGAAATGTAAAATGGTAAAACCACTGTGCGAAACATAGAAAAAAATTAAACATAGAATTACTATTTGGCAATTTCACTTCTGGGAATTGAAAACTGGAACTCATATAATTTTACAACTCAGCATTATTAAAAATAATCAAATGTGGAAATAGCCCTTATATTCATCTAGGGATTACTGGAGATACAAAACATGTTACATTAATACAATGGAATATTATTCACTTAAAAAAAGGAAACTGACAGATGCTACAATATGGCTGAACTCTGAAAATATTATACTAAGTAAAATAGCCTAGTAATAAAAGACAAATATCACATGATTCCAGAATAATCAAATTCATAGAGACAGAAAAGAGAATAGTGGTTGCCAGGGATGGAGGGAGGGAGAAATGCAGAGTTGCTGCCTAATGGGATCTGGGAAGATTAAGATGTGCTAAAGATGGATGGCAGCGATGGTTGCACACGAATGGTGAGTAGATTTAATGCCAGTACTGTACATTTAAAAATACTTAAAACAGACATTTTTATGTTATGCACATATCACCACAGTAGAATAATGGCTCTGATTGTACTCTAGAATGCTTATCAATTTAATCTTAAATCGAAAATAGTTTACAGCTCCATATGAACTATGATTTTGTTTTTATCATAGGAATTCAAAATATGCATAGGAAAAGGTGATTGAACTGCGCAGTCAAGAACACAGCTTCACCACAGCAATGAATGCCATGTGGCATGAGAGTGTGGCATGGGAGGCTTAATTTTTTGTGTTTCTTCTCCTCAGTATTTTACTAAAATAATCTCTTGCTTTACAACACTCCATTTCCTTTTTCCTTGAAAGCTTGTGATAAATGTAGGCAGGTGATAAATAGCCTTAAATCCAGAAGCACAGAAAGGGGGAAGTGTTCTGAGAACCTGTCTTTGCTGAGATCCCCCAATCTGTGGACTGGAGACAGAAAGGCTACACAACTCCTGTGAAGGATCAGGTGTAACTGTATTCAACAGATCACTCTAAAGAATAATGAAGCTGTAAAGGAGTTGCGGTCCTTGATATGATAGACTGTGGAACAACAGGCAGTGAACTATTTTTCCAAGTTTTCAGATATATCAGCTGTTACAAAATCTTGCTATTTTTTTGTCGACTGAACACTTTTAAATTTTCTTTTTCAGGATCAGTGTGGTTCTTGTTGGTCTTTTAGTGAAACTGGTGCCCTTGAAGGACAAATGTTCCAGAAAACTGGCAAACTTGTTTCACAGGTGAGCAGAACCTGGTGGACTGCTCTTCTTCTTGAGGCAACGAAGACTGCAATAGTGGCCTAATGGATAAAGCCTTGCAGTTATGTAGAGGACAATGGAGGCCTGGACTCAGAGGAATCCAATTCATATCTCTTAAGGGTAAAAGGTACTATGTATCTTATCTTTCTGGCTCTACTTTTGAGTTTTGAAAACTCTAGAGAAAACAGATCCCATATTTATAATTTACAATTTGGATCGTAGGATCTATATTTGCAAACTTCTTAAAATGCATTAGTCTTGTACAGTTCTCCATTTTGATGGTTACATATAGTTGTTCCTATTTCTGTGTTACATGGAGATCTCTCTCTCTCTCTCTCTCTCTCTCTCTCTCTCTCTCTCTCTCTCTCTCGGTAGACTCTCTCGCAGTCTCCAGGTAGACTGAGAGGGTCTTATTGAATAGACATTAGTTAATTTTTCAATTTCAGAACACCTAATAACATTCCACCTCCTGAGATGCTTTATAACAAACCTGATTGAGAAACCATTAAACTGGTTTCACGGTTTCAAGGTTTTCAGGGAGTGGTCATTTATGACTCTTGACACATTGTTTACAGAAGAGATTGTGCCAATTGGTATTTCTGCTAGTATTAGATAAGACCTAAATAACTAGCCTACATTTTTAAAAAAGATTTGTCTTTATCTTATCTGGATTAGTGTCATTTAACTGAGTTTTGAGATGCCTCCCTTACTGTGGTTGATAGGCTATGTTCCCGTCATGTGTCACTTGCAGGAGGACCTCACCCTAGCACTGACTCTTACTTTCTCAGGCATTCATTATGATCCAGACTGCAGCAGTGAAGACCTGAATCATGGCACTCTTTGATCTAGACTATGGCTTTGAAGCAGATAACAATAAATATTGGATTGTCAAAATGGGTATAAAATGCCAAAATTACTTATATTTGAAATTGAAAAGTGAATCCTGTTTGGAATCAGTATTTGAATACTGGTCCTCAAACTCTTAAGCACTCTTTACAACCCCAGAAGTCTATCCCATGTAGGGTAAACACAGACATATAAACGTTTGACAATAACATAAAGATACTGTCTCAAGCTTGCTAGTATATTGACATTGTTTTGGTCTCATTGCATTTCTAAACTTGAAAATTTTCTTCATTCTGTAATACATGTGACTCCAACAGTTCCCTTTTTCTGTGTATACATTTGAAATTCTGGGAAAGGCTTGGGCATAGAAGTTACATGCAGGTTTAGAATTCAGCCAAGAACAAAAACTGCCTTTTCTGCATCTTTCTGAATCTGTCTTGTCCTCTGGTGAACTGTTTAAGTATCAGGTGTTAGTGTTAACAAAGACAAATGTGTCTGATTCTTTGTATGAGATGACAAATCTTCTCTTCTTTCCACTGGGGAACAGCATGAGGCATAAATGGCTACATAAAGATGGTCAAAGATTGAGACAACCGTGTGCAATCACCACCAATGCCAGCTATCCCATTGCGGGAGACGACTTTATTTAGAAGAGTATCAAGAGGAGAAATTTTATCTTAAAATTTATTGTGTGAGATAAATAAGCATGAATCGTTCAAGATCCAAGGTGTGATTTGAATTCTGTGACATTTTACACTGGTAAAATGTTATCACTTCTTTACTTACTTTTGTAAACAGTTTTGTATAATTGACCTGCCTGGTAACTTTAAAATTTTCATGTTGTAAAAGGAAGTATAAAATGTTACATTTAAAAATAATACTTAATTTCATATGCAGAGACCGGATTCTTTTTGTTTTTAATAAGTTAACTTTTTTGTAGAGACAACAATGTAACTGGTCCCTAAAGATATAACTGAGTGTGCCAGTGGTCCACTAAGAGAATGACGGAGTGGCTTTCTGGCTTGTCTAGTTATAAATATGCAGATCTTTTGTCAGTTGCCCATTGGCTGTGTGTGATCCAACCCTTGAATGAAGCAAAATTTGGCAAATGATCTATAAGAATAAAGGTAAATTGTTTTAATGAAAAACAATTATATTTTAGAAAAGTGAACACACACATGCCTGAGAAGTCATGATCATTTCACACAATATGGTTACAACCCAGCTGGGTTACAGGAAGAATGTCACTGAGCCAGTTTCTGGTTCATCTTCCCCAACAGCTAATGAAGACCATGTGGCTACCTTGTAGTTGAGGAAGGACAAGACATAGTGGATCACTAAGAATGTTTGTCTTTGGGTTCTTAAAGGGTGAAGGATAAGCTCTTGGATTTGAGGCTGGGCTTCAAATGCAGAGCTGTGGCCTCAGAGGTGAAAAACAAGTAAGAGCATCGAAAGTGGTGGTCTGAGGCCTAAGTTACACCTAGCTACCTAATCCCTGAATTTACTTTTAAAAATCTATGTTTTGCAAACTAAAGAAACACATATTTCCATTTGCTCTTTGTGTGATTAAAATTCACATGTTCCCACTCAAGGAAATATAGAGTAGGTGGAAGGATTTAGTTACTAGACCTCATAATTCTGTATGAGGACATGAAATGGAAGACAACTAGGGTCTCAGCCCACAAGTCTTCTAGCAGCCCCTGGTTGAGTCCATCTGTCCTGGACCATATATCATGCTAGACCTTCATCATGGCCTTCTCTGGTCGGTGCTGAAATAGCCACCTTTTTCACCTAAAATGACAAATGTCATGTTGGGAGTGAAAGTCTGTCGATTCTGTAAGAGTACTATCAACTAAGCGTAATCACAGGAAGATTTGGGAGGCTCCCGGACTGAATCCCTTCTGTCTGTTGGGACCTATATTGAAACAACTGGAATCGATGTCACTCTCACTGTGTCCCAATCATCACCTTGTGGAAAAAAAAAACATTCATAACCTCAAAGAGGAGCTGGTGCTGTTAGGGACAAGGAGGTAGCTGAGAACACCAGGAGAAAGAGAAATCTGACATGAATCCAGAGGAGCCAGTCAGTAAGACAGGATAAAAGAGGAGTGTCTGACCAGGGACTCGCAGTCAGAATCCCTAAGGAAAGGGAAACTGGCTTCTTTACAGAAGGTAGGAAGTGAGTTGAGAGTAAGAGATGAGGTCATGTCCACATGGTCACAGGGGAACCACTGGAAAGTGCACTTGAAAAGATTATTCTGGTTATCTATCACTGTAAAACAAACACCTGGAAAGGTAGCCACTTGAAAGAAAACCTCTTCCCATTTATTCACTGGGCTAGGCTGCATAGTTTTCCCTTAGAATCTGTTATACATGCTAGAAACATCTGTAGGTCTGACTGGGCCCCTATCCAAGCGAGCTCAGTCATGGGGAATCCTAGATGCTGGTGGGGGCTGGGCCTTCAGCCTGAGCACCCACATGGGACCCTCCAAGGCTTGGGCTCCCTCAGCATGAAGACCAGCTCTGAGAGGAATGCCCCTAGAGACAGTGTGTCGGAACACCCAACGAGAAACTGCAAGGCTTCTTATGACCTTGCCTCCACCCCAGTGAAATCTCTGCTGCTGCATTGTATTTGGAGGACGTCACTAAGGACAGCCCACGTTCCTGGGGGTGGGGAGCTGATTGTCCACCTTGTGATGGGGAGAGGCAAGGTCACTTAGTAGAAGAGCATGTGACATGGTAGATATGATTGTAGCCATCTTTGGAAAATAAAAAATGTCACATTTCATCTTTGAAAATCCACCAGTAAAAACTCTTTTGTGATTGTCATCTTGCTTTACCGTGACAGGCTAGCTCAGACGGCTCTGCATGGAACCCTGGAGTGCCAGCCCATCTCTCAGAAATTGCCTAGGTGCTGATATAAATGGAGGTGTGAAGATCTCTCAGATGTCCAAACAATTAGATAGATATTAAAAGTGTCTATATATTTCAAAGACATTTATATTTATTTAAATTTGTGAAATGTTTCAAACTGCATTTATCATAAAAGTATTTGTAAAATGAGCCAATAGACATCAAATAAATAAAGCTGAAAACAAATCTTAATTACTACAAGTGTCTTGTCTATAGCATAATCTTACTATGAGTCTTTCCAATATCCCACATAGCTTCATAATTTTTATCATATTTAATGAACAAAAGAAAAAAGTGATTCAGAATATTATGAAGAGAAATTTTGTTATGTGGGTGTGTGTAGTTAAAACCTTGGGTACCTTATAGTGGAGGGAAAGGACTCAGAAGAGTTAAGAAACCTCTCTTCAAAGTAGCATATGTATTCCTATCCTTATCACCAAAGTATAGTTACAAATCAGAAGCTATTAGATCCTTTCCTGTGTGTTTCAACATTTTATGATGAAAGAATGCATTAATGATAATTAAGTCACATTTGTGCGTTTTCCTATAGAAATGAAAACTGGTTGTGTTTTCTAAATTTATTTCCTTTTAGACTTATAAACAAGTCTACAAAGCAGAAAAAAAATTCTTGCATTTTAAAGAACAAATATCAGTAGTGATGTGTGTGTGTGTGTGTGTGTGTGTGTGTAAAGTTGCTTCACTTTAAACATTGACTTTCACAAATGTTCAAGGTCATCTCTTTTAATAAATGAGTTAAAAAAGTAAAAATGTTACAAAGAGCTGCTCCATCTTCCCAATACTACATTTAAAAAGTTCACAGTTCATAAATCTAAGGTTATTTTTTTTTTCATTTATTGCTGTGCTGTGTTTGGAACAAAAGAAGCAAATAATCATAGTCCCTCCCCGTGGAGCTGACATAATCAAAGCATGACACTCAGCCTGCGTTAGTGAGGGTTCTTAATAGGGAACAGGGGGTACAACCAGAGCAATATGTGGGGACATGGCGCCCTCTGGGGGTCAGGGAAGACCCTGAGCAAGAGACATATGAGCAGAATTTCAAGAATTCAACTTGTCCTGAGAGGGCTAACCCAGGCAGTTTCATTTTGCTGTATTTCAGCTTTTTGTAATAAACTTTCATCCTTTCCATGAGGTAACATATTCAGAAGTATCCCATTGAAAAACATTAAAGAATTGGTAAATAATAAGAAAAAGGACGGGAAAACGAACTGTCCTTATTCAGTGGGTGGTCTGTTTCCAAAAGAAGGAGCATTTTTGGCAGGTACTAGGTGAATTTAGGAGATGCTGAATTTGTGTTATCTGAAAGAGACCTCTCATGGCGTCTCACCTTCTCTCACGCTTAGTTTGTTTTTTCTCTTTCCTTTTCTTTCACAACTTGATTTAGGACTTATTCTCACGGCTTTATAGCTAGTTTGCTTACCTCCACTCTCTTTTTTTATCCAACCCTATTACAGGGTTAATCTTGAAACACCAGTTTACCATATCAATATCCTGCTGGAATCCCTCTGTCTTAGTCGCAAAGCTCTCTGAGCCTCTGACTTGACAGTTTGAGCCTTGTCTGCATTATATGGTTCTACTTCTCTTTCCCGTTTTACCTTCCACTCCTTCTTACTTGAATCCTTTAATTTAGCCTTTCCTTGAACATACTCATTCACTTGTTCATTCATTCAGTGCTAGACAGTGCACAAGTTGATGGGAACATAGCACGGATCCTGGGCCACAGCCCCTGCCCTCATGGCATTTCCAGTCTAATGGTAACAACAAAATTAGATAAATAATAAAAATAAAGCAACAGGGCTCAGAGTAGGTGGGTGGTGGTGATAAGGTATGTCTTAGGCAGAAGGAACAGAATGTACAAAGGCCAGGAAAGTAGAATGAGTTTAGGGACTTCTGTTAGTCCTGTAAAATGCAGGAAGGGGAATGTCTAGAGATGAGAATCAGAAGCAGGCAGAGGCTAGCTCATAGAGGACTCTGTGTGTGAGCCAGGGTGAGTATGGCTGGAAGAATCCCCTGGAGGCTTTTAAGGAGTAAGGACGTATCATTTCTCATCTTCAATTTGGGAAACTCCCTCTAGCTGCTGAGTGGGGGATAGATTGGAGGGAATAAAATGAGAAGCCAGGAGACCAGTTAGGAAGCATCATATCATCCAGGAACATTATGCTTTGGGGAGATGGCAGAGAGGTGGAGAGACACGTCTCCTTTCTTCTTATTCCTTCCACCTCTAATACCCTACTTCCACTATTTTACCAGTTCAAATTGTCAACTGCTCATTTCCAGATTGCTTATCTTATTTTCACACCTACTCAAGTTCAGTAAATACTTGTTGATTCACCTAGTTTATGGCTGGCCCCTCTGTTTGCAGTCAGAGCTTGGAAAGAAGCATGTTAATGCCACTTGCCTGGGTAGCCTTCTTTGTTCCTCTTATTTAAAAAGAAGAGCAATTTAACACAGAAATATAGTTCTTGCCTGTGACTTTTATTGTACTGTGCTCTTCCTAAGCAGCCCTGTAAAACTGACAGAGTAACTCACAGACTGAGCTGCTTGAGAACAGGGCTGTGCCTTCCTCATCCTTTCATTCCCAGCACTGTGCACGGAGCCCAGACTGCTGAAAACTCAGACTATTTAAGGAGGGCTAGTCCATATACAGAGAGAAGAAGAAAAAAAAATTAGAAGGTGAAGCATGCTTAGAACTTTAAATGACTCACCATGTGGCACAATGAAAAACTCCCCCACCCTCCAAGAAAATTTACCTCAAATTCAAAACAAGGATTTTGGAACACAGAAATATGAATGATGGATTGTCGTAGTTCAGAAAAAGTGTTACAGATGCCAGACAAAGATGAAGAGAGCAGGATCTGTAAAGTACTGTTTGTGTACACTTCACATTTGTGGGTATGTTCTTTCTTTGGAAAGGCATATTTTAGTCATAGCACCTACTTGGAACTGCACTGTGGCAGCTGAAGGAACATTAAATTTCACACTGTTCCCAACAGCTCTCAGGAACTTTCTAGGAGGCTCTTATGAAATAAAATTCAAAAGTTAACACATTCATCATCTTCTTAGTCTGCTTTCTGAAACTTAACACTAGAGACAACAGGACAGAAACAAAGGCGGAGGGTTCTGTGCTGTGCCTCCACATTTCCATAATTGACATGATTAGAAAAAATTGGGTGATGATTAATGTTATCGTAACTATATAACCGGTGACAGCCGTCTTTAAAGTTCAGTAAGTGGCTTCTGTTAAAGTATCCTGAAACATATGTTCTCTTACCTTTGATAAAGCCATATAGACATGAGGGAGATAAAAATATTTTAAAATGCACTCATTCAGTATGCATTTATAGAATTTTAATGAATTTTAATGAACTTAACCTAGTATAGATGGTCAGTACTGTCATTCTAAACAGGTGCAATTACATCTCAGTGATGGCTTTCGATGTATAAGAGATTAAGCTGAATATCTGAATTATGAGGCAGGTTGATGTGGAACTTGATTTGCTTTCTTTTTTTTTTAATTTTTGACATGCATTTTTCTTGTAACTTTCTCTTCTCTTCCAAGGTAGAATTCCAGAATTCAAAATGACCTTAATTAACTAATGATTCTAGCTAATTGAAAAAGTTTTAAAACAGTATTTGATTCAAAGGTTTATTACAGTACCATTAGGACCTTTCATTAAAAAAAAATTGGAATAGATCAAAATATTCTTCAAATTAATTCTGTGCTAAGTACAGTAATTGAATTTAAGTACAGAAAATGCATTAGACATTAGAAACACATTGAGACACATTTTTCATTTTAAATAGAAATATAATGATGCCTTCGTTATCAGTGAGGATGCATGAATGAAAGATGCTTTGGGTTATCTGAAATAGTGGTCCCCAACTTTTTGGCACCAGGGACCGTTACTCCAATGAGAATCTAAAGCCTAATGATGTGGCGGGGAGCTGAGGTGGTGATGCTAGCACTGGGGAGTGCTGCAAACACAGATGAAGCTGTGCTCACTGGCCTGCCGCTCACTTCCTGCTGTGCAGCCCTGTTCCTAACAGGCCACAGACAAGTACCTGTCTGTGTCCCGGGGTTGGGGATCTCTGCCTTGAAAGACTTCTTCAATAATATCCGAGCAGCAGGATTTGATGAAACTGAGCAAGATTTCACCTGAAGACCTGAAGGTGGATGGTGTTTCCAGAGGAGAAAGCCATGAGAGCCCAGTGACTCCAGTAGCAGCACACTTGTATAGTATTACACTTAGCATATGGTAATGTTCAGTGAGTTGTCCAGGGCTGAAGACGATATCATAGATGACAGGACTATTCAGCTCCAGTGAAATCTGGGACTTATGGAAAGAATCTGCTGCTCACGGTATTGTCTATTTTGAAAAAAAAATAGGATTTGCAAAGGATACACACCATAGAAATAGTCAATAGTGGTGTTTTTTTTTTTTTAGGTTTAACTTTTAGAAATTTTATAAAGGTTTAAAAACACAAAAACATGTTTTAATGACATCAAAAGACTATAATTTATATATACTTCTATATAAAGAAGAAAACCAAAATGGCCCATAATTCCTTATCCCTCACGTAAAGAAAAATATAAGAAGATATTAAATGAAAAGTATCTTTTCCCTCTCTAAATTCTTTTTCTTAAAGATAATTAATATTAGTAATTATTTTTGTGGCCTATAGCAAAGTATTTACTACATATGTGTATAACCCATTGATGTGCTGCTAACCATTGAAAAATATGCATTTATCAATGTATTTAATGTATCCATTAAATTGGTTGTTATTACTCATAAAATTCTGGCCCAAAATGATGAGATTAACTATTTGAACTATAACTAAAAGTCACAGCATAGCTTTTATAAGTTCTAAATTTCTAGTATTTATGAGTCATTTATACAACCTTCCCCCTTTGCAGAAAAGTTGCAGGAACCAGAAAGTGTTTCCAATGGATCCAGCAACTGGAATCATAAACTCAAAGACCGCTGCTTAATCTTGAGATGGGAGAACCAGTTAAACCCAGAGACTAGAACCCCCAGAGACTAGAACCATGCTCTCTGTGAAAACCAGAGCACTTGTGGGTATAAGCTTCTTCCTCCTTGTGGTTAGAAAATTCACTCTGTACCATTTTATTAAAAAGGTTGTTCTGCCATCAAACTTGTGTGTGTGGGTCTGTTTCTGGGCTCTCTATTCTGTTTCAATTACCTGGTTATTTTGACACTAATATATCACTGTCTTAATCATTCCTGTTTATAATAATAAATTATAACCATACAATTTTTATTATATTTATTATAGAGTAATTACTTCACATTTTTTAATTCTTTTCATCAATTTTATAAAATTTTAGCCTTTCTGTGGATACATAGTGATCTCACTAGGATTTTAATTATCATTTCACTAATGACTAATACAGCTGAGCATTTTTTCATACACTTATTAGCCATCTCTATATTTCTTTGGTGAAGTGTCTGTTTACATTTTTTGCCATTTTAAAATCGAGTTTAACTGGATTTTTGTTTTTCATGTTATTGTTGAGTTTTTCAGAGTTTTTTATGTATTCTGACAGAAGACTTTCTGTCAGAAATTTGAATAGCACATATTTTTTTCTGGTCTTTTTATTCTCTTATAGTCTCTTTTATAGATTGAAAATTTTAACTTTTGACAAAGTCCAGTTAAACTATTTTTCCCTTTTGTGGATTGTGCTTTTGGTATTGTATCTAAGACTCCTTTGTTTATCAAAGATCACAAAAAATTTCTATATGGTATCTTTTAGAAGTTTTATAGTTTTATATTTTACATTTACATATGCAGTCCATTTAGAGGTCTGTTGACGTGCTTTTTTCCTTTTTGTATGTTCCAATTGTTCCAGAACTGTTTGAGGAAGATTATCTTTTCTCCATTGAGTTGCCTTTAGATTTTTCAAAAATCAGTTGACTGTATTTATGGATCTATTTCTGGACTCTCTATTCTGTGTCACTCATCTATACATCTATACTTTCATCTATCCACACTGTCTTCATTAATGTAACTTTATTGAAGTCTTAAAATCAGAATGTGTGAGTTCTCCAACTTTTTCTTTTCTTAAAAATTGTTTTAGACAGCTTTCTTTGTTTTCCTATTTATATTTTATAATCAGCTCAGTCATAACTGTGAAAATGTCTGCTGGAATTTCATTTGGGATTGCACTAAATCTATAGTTAAAACTGAGTGAAATGACATCATAACAATATTGAGTCTTCTAATCCACGACCATAGTCTATTTCTTCATTTATTCTGTATTAGTTATCTATTGCTGATAACAAATTACTCCAAAACTCATTGGCAGGAAACAACAAACATCTGTTATCTTATAATATCTATGGGTTGGGCATCTGGAAAAAACTTTACTGGTTATATCTGACTCAGAGTTTGTCAGGAGGCTGCAGCCAAAGTGTTGGTCATGCTGCAGTCATCTCAAGGCTTGACTTGGGAGGATCAGCTTCCAGCCTCACTCTCATGACTCTGGGTGGGCCTCAGAAAACGTGCTTCTAAGCTCACTGGTGTGGGCTCCTTCACAAGGTTGTCTCACAACATTGCAGCTGGCTTCCTCTAGGGTGGGTGATCCAAGAGAGACTGAGAGAGAGTGCCTAACATGGAGGTCACAGTCATTTTAAACATCAACTTGGAACTGATATCTCATCATGTCTACTGTATTTTATTCATTAGAAACATGTGAATAAATTCAGAGAACACTTGAGGGGAGGGGATTACACAAGGGTTCAAACCCCAGGGGGTTACATTAGAGGCCACCTACCACATTTTATTTGGTTCTTTTTATCAGTGTTTTGTCATTTTCAGCCTACAGATTTTGCACATGTTTTGTTAGATTTATACTTAAGTATTAATTTTTAAATATTTTGTATCCTGAGATCTTGCTAACACTCACTATTCTAAACTTTGCTTAAAAATATCTGAGATAAAACTATATTTTTTTACAAAGCTCTATACTTTTATAGTTTATTATTGCATAGATGCTTTTTATGCCTCAGGTTTGTTGGTCTGAAAACCATCTGCAGACTAACTAAAAGTTCCCTTCTTGTATATATTTCAATATTGAATTAACGCAAATGATATACAAATAGTGTTTAACTGATAATTGCTTTTCATTGTCAGGCTTTAAAGAAATGGATTGAAGAAAATTCTAAATTTAGCTTTCTAAAACCTGACATACTGACTGAACATGGCAAAACAAATCAGAACATAGATATTTATATATAATGTATTAGATTTAATTAGTATAATATACATATAATATATTCAAATTATTTTTTAATGCTCATATCACTCAGGGTTTAACCAGAGAAGCAAAACCAGGAAGAGATTGTGTGTATGTGTGTGTGTGTATGTGTGTGGTTTATGTACTTGTGTATATGCACAGGCATTTATTACAAGAAATTGGTACATACAAATGCACTGGCAAAGTAGGTCTAAATTCTGTAGAGCAAGTGGTCAGGAGCAGGCTGGCATCCCACAGGTATGAACTGTTTGGCGTCTCTGAGCTATGGGAATGCCTAAGCCCTCTTTCCAACATTATTTCTCATTGTCTTTTGTTCATGATTCACTTCAGCCAACCTGACTTCATCATTTTTTCCTTGCTGAAGGAATTGCTCATGTACTGTTGCTTTATTTGACCTCTTCTGCTGCCTCCATATCACCTTTCTCTAATTCCCCCAAGTGGCAACAATCTTTCTTTTGAAGGCCCATAATCCTTTATATCTGTCTTCTTTATAGTACTTACCACATTCTACCTAGATTCTGGTGGTTGTCGACATATTATTTCCCCAATTCCTAGGAGGCTCTTAAGGAGGATCTGTTTATTATTCATCTTAGAACCCTCACAGTGTCATCCTGAGGGTTCATGTTGGAGTGCCTTTCAAGCGTATTTCTGATAATGTGACTGTCTGATCACATTGCACAATGGAGACCCTGAGAAGGCCAGTTATAGGTGAGTTCCTAGTCTATCTATGTCTTTAATGTGTAGGTATACATTTGCATTTGGGTCCAGGCTCTCATAGCTCAGCTTCCTTAGAAAGCAGGATTGAGTGAACCAAAGTCAAATTTTAGGCATACACCTAACCTTTTGTTTATCTATCTTCAGATTTATTAGGGTTTAAGTCAGAGGCACCAAATAAAGTTGGCAGAGGAAGAGCAATTGGTAGCAAGTGCTTCCTTCTACCTAGGAATAATGGTGTAATTAAAAGAGAAAAAAATCAACGTACACACACACAAAAACTGATGAATGCAAGCATGGCTGGTACTTTTTATCATATTGCTCTGTTACATTAGAACAATGAGTTTATGTCTAAAAATTTTGTACTTCAGTGAACACAAATTTGTTTTTTATGCTTTTAAATCTCAATGAAATTAAAATATATTTTATTAGTACTGATATCTGAAGTTATGTTTTTAGATCTAAAAGGCAAACTGAGCTAGAATTGCTTTAAGTTGACAGTTCACCTTGAGGACTACACCCTACGTCTTTTCCTCAAATCAATCTCCCTCGCCCTCTCCCTTTCTCTCTCCTGTCTCCTCTCCCCTCCTCTTCTCTCTCTCTCTCTCTCTCTCTCTCTCTCTCTCTCTCTCTCTCTCTCTCTCTCACACACACACACACACACACACACACACACCTGGGGTCTCAGAGAAAAGCTCCCATTGTATTGTGCAGGTGTTGGAATGCCTAGTCGTAGGTATGGATAATAACATGTACTGTAGAGTGGTACACCTGTTCAGTTCAACCTCTTTGTAGTGACCTTCGTTTTTGTTGTACTTTTCTTTATAACACAGAAGCATGGGACTAGATTGAGAAAAGACACACACACACACACATACACACACACACACACAGGCACGCACAAACGGACACACGAATGCACATGCATGCACATCCACGCTTTCTCCAGACCCTTTGCAGACATTTTCACCTCAGAATCTCTGGAAGCATTGAACACTGTGGGGCTAGAGGAGAGCTTTAACATTAGTATCAATGATTCCAATACCAGTTCTCTTTTTTACAAGATGCGTGATCTCAGGTAGTTACTCTGACTTTTAAATCATCACTCTCATTTGTAAAATTGAGAAAATAATGGTATTTAACTCATAGGGCAGTTTGGGGGATAAAATGAGATGTACGTATTGCTTGGCACAGTGGTATAAAGTAAGTGCTCAAAAATGAGAGTTGTTATTGGACAGGGGTGTGAGGCATACTTTAACTTCAAAAAGGTGAATCTTACAATGCAATAGAACAACTTCAGGGTGTCCATAATTTAAAAAAGTCATAACCTCTGTGCTCAAAAAGTATTGAGAAGCAGTGATTGAAAGCAAATTAACATGGATAAAATTACAACTTTATGTCAGTGTTTACTCACTTTTTTTAAAAAAAAACATTTCTTCCTAAAGTTTGGAGACCAAGATATATTAAAACACTTCTTCCACATGTTTAGTGAGAAGAATTGCAGGGAAATTCTTTATATTATCTTAATTTTCCTTCTTAATATTATTGAGAATAGAGAGTTTTTTGCCCAGCCACCATCCTATTTTATAGGATTGAGGAAGTTGCTGATAAAGGCTTCAAAATCATATTGGCTACAATACTCACGATATAATTCTTATTCCCTCCATTGGATGACAAGCTACTTAGATTCATATGTGGCAGAAGAAATAGAATAAATGTCTACTGAGGAAAATGGAGGGTGGACCAAACACAGACATTCTTTTGTAGCCAGCACACCATTCAAGGAATAGAGAGAGGAGAAAATGGGTTAGATATCTGCTGAACTAGTCTACTGAATAGCATTTGGGATTCTCATGTCAAACAGCCATAAATAGAAAATGGTCAGAGATGGTAAAGAATGAGAAGGGGCCTAGACAAGTGTAGCCAGGAGTCACTGGTAGCTGGTAATTGCATGGCAGGTAGGAGCTTGGTGTTATCCCTGTCCTAGTGTAGATAACCAGTCCCAGCCGCTCTGTTGAAAGAGGGAAGCTTTGCTTTCAAAGTCTTAGTAAAAGTATAGGGTAGGGAAAACCTTATATTTTTAAAACTAAAAAGAATTATGGGTTTTAGGCTGAGCTTCCTTTCTGTAGCATTTTGATAAGGGTTTGGGAATTGGATCTGACACCCTGGTCCATGTGTATCAGCTTTAACGGGGGTAGAAACTGCAGAAGAGAGGGCAGAAGTTTGGAGCTCTTAATGGCAAGCTCCGAGACAGAGAGGGACACTGTATACTTTCTTCTTCAGCTTCACAGCTGCATTGTCCATTGCCTAGGGGTGGCCAATCTTCCCCAAGACAGTGTGTCCCCAGGGAATCTCTGATTACTCTGCAGACATTTTACCATGAAGACAGTCCAGAGGGATTTCAAGGACTGATTTCTGAAATGGAAGCTTCAGGATTTGGTAGTATTTCATTCTAGATAAATCAGGTATAAAGGGTATTTTTCACAGTTCCAGTTGTGAAGGGTTATCTGGAATCAAAATGGCGAAGGCCTCTTTCCTTCCTCATGTAGTAGAGCATGAGATGTGGAGTGAAAGGAAGTTCATTTTGACTAAAAAATTTCTAATATGATGTGTACCCATGACTGCACACCATCAGGCTGTCATAGTTTTGCTTTTTTCCACCATACTGCATGGACTAGGTTGCTCCTTCAGCCCAGGAAGAAGCAGTGTGCTATAAATTTCACTTGTGACATTTATTGAACCTCTTTAACCAGTTATTGAGTTTTATTTAAAGTATAGCACTAATAGTTTTAACTTATTGGGATTTACTGCCTATAGTAATATTTAAGATATTTGAGATTTTAGTATTTAATTGAATTTTAGCATATAATTAAATATCATTAGATATAAGTGAAGTTTTAAAGAATTAAATGCCAAAGGACAATTTCATTTTTACTGTTTCCTATCATATTCTCCCCATCCCGAGTAGAGATTAGAACCATTTCTGAGAATAGGAAATTAAAATTGCTCACAGGAAAGTGTATACCATGTGACCCAGGATTTTCACTTTGAGAAATTTATCCAAAAGGTAAATATTCTATTATGAGACTCAAGATCTTGTTTAACTTTTTGTATTAGCTAGCTTTTTCTGACACTGTTCTGGCAGAGGAGGTAGGAACACTGTCTCATCACTGCCAGGTGGAGGTGGAAATCAGGTTTCTCACTCAGCCTCTGTTGATCCCAGCAAGGGGGAGTTTCCTTGATACTTTTGGGTGTGGGAGGGAGGTCGTCCACTGACACCACCAGGTGGGAGTGTTGGGTTGCTTTGTTACAGCCCTGAAAAGTTGAAATCTGGGTTTCCCACTCAGCCCTTGTTGGCACTGGTGAGGTTGGGTCTCTCTTTTTTTAATTTTTTTTCTGTGGTGTTTGGCTGGAGTAGAATAGTTATTGTTTACAAGTTTTCTGTCTTGCCAGGCAGCTCCTTTCCTGGTCCTTTGGTTAGAGTAGGCTTTTATCAAGACTTTTTAAATCTGTGACCACAGGCATTTCTGGTTGCCAGCTTCTTCAACCCCAATCTGGGACATATGAGGTGAAAAGAAATCTCAGGGAACTCACAACCATGTTGCTCCTGGGGTACCAACGTTCCTAGCTTATCTGCTTTCTTCTCTTTGTCTTCAGAATATCATGTTCCTTTTAAATATAATATCCAGGGCTCCTAGTTGTACTTAGCTAAGGCTTAAATTTTGAAATAAAGTTATATCATATATACATTTAACCTTACTGTAATTGAATAATACTCTCTGTGGTTGGAAGGGGAGAGAGAAAAAGAGATTTTAAATGGTGGGGGCTCTTCTGTTTGCTGTTCCATTCAGTGGATTTATGCCATGGAAGTGAGTGTAATTATGTCTGAAACAGTTAATGCATATGGTGTTTCTTTGTGAAGGCTATTTTAAGTTTTGCCAGCCATTATAGTAGGAAGCATGATTCACATGACTAGATTATGGACATGCTTAGTGCTTTTCATTATTGCTATTGCTACCTTCCTATTTGCTCTCAAATAGGGCAGAGAACATGTTGGTTTCCTGGTACTTCCATTTTCCTGTGTAGCACTGACATGGTTGTAAAAACAAGAGACCCTGAAAGTCATCCAGGCTTCAGGAAGCTGCCATCTGAGATTCAATGAAGACCCAAAACTATGGCCACACACACAGCAGAATTTAATTCCAAAGTCAAAAAGTTTTCCTTGAAAATAGACTTAATTTTATTCAAATTAGAAATGTTCTGTGTCTCTCTCCAAAACCAACTTCATATTATCCTCTTGACAAATAAAAAGTTTTCTGGGGATCATTTTTGAAGACAGTAAAAGAAAACTTCACATTTCTTTAATATTCATCCATCAAAAGGTACATTATCAAAAAGTTTCAACATCTGACCTGTCCATGAGGTTTCTAGATCATGCACTCTGAAGGAAAGGAGGGGAAAAATCGCAATCACTATTGTGATTTGAAGTGTGAAAAAGTTCTTATCTACCGTGTCAGTTAACACTGGTGTATTATGCAAAGGCAAATGACCCTCAAGAAAAAGGTTTCATTGAGCCGAGGAAAACAGAGTTCAAAAAAGAGGACAGGAGATATCTTCTGAGAAGAGTTATTTCTGTTCAGCTGAACATTAACAGGCTAACAGTGAAAAATCAACATCTATGATCAGTAACTATAAAGACCATCTCAGTTCTTCCTGACACTACTGACATTCCCACCATTCTAGCTTCCAAATTATAGAAAAAGATAAAAAAGATTAACAAAAATAGAGAATGTAGAAACTGCTGATTTTGTGCCTGGAGAAATGGCACCAGAATACCAGTGCTCACATGCTCCACCTGCAAGGCAGCACTCTGTGTGGAGGTGGGGGGGGGAGGGACGCTTCTGCTTCTGCACCAGGGGTGCACCCCTGGTGCACATGCTCCCTGGAGTAGCTCCAAATGCAGCTCTTTTAAGAAATGAGGGCCTACTTGACCATCTTGCGGATCATGTAGTTGAGGATGCCTCTGTTGTGGAAATAAGTGAGTTCCACATCCGTGTCAAACCTCATGACAGCCTGAAAGGTTTTCCCGGTATCCAGCTACAACAAAGAAGCAGAGAAGAATCACTATGAAAGAAATTCCTGCCCAGCTTGCCCTTGGGCCGGCCATTCAGTGTGCAGCCGGCACACTCGGCATCACCAGCCGGGCCTGGAAACATGCCCAGTCTCTTGCCCTAGCCCAGACTCGCTGATTCAGAAGCTATGTTTTAACAAGATTCCCAGCAGACTTATTTATAGAGTATCAGTTGTGGAAGTGAAAGATATGTGAGAATTAGAAATGGCCTCTCTGGGCAGCAGTTACTGGTGACATTTGGGATGGTATTTTCTAAACCCTCTCTGGGAGCTCTCTGCAGAAAGAAGTGTCTCAGGTTAGCAAAGGTTTCATTAAGGTTGTCTCTTAGGCACCCTGTTCACCCAGGCACATAGACCTCAGCAGCTGCCTCAGCTTCGATGTCTAATTCCCCTGGGACCTTGGTGTTGTACACTTCATTTTCACCTTGCCTAGAGAGCTGTTGTATAGGGGTGAGGCTCAGGGATAGGAAGTGTGTCTGCTGTTCATATTTTTATAATAAAAAGATGTTTTTTAGGTAATGTCCTATCCCTAAGTTTTCATCACTATTCTCTTGGACAAGTGAGACTTGGAAAAATCGGAGGCAGTAGGGCTAGTTGGGAATGGGAGGTAAGAATGGAATTGATAATACTCTATGAATAAACAGAAATAAATAATGATAGGTATCAACCTCACTATGTTGTAAAGGCAGAAGGAGGAGGTGCTAGTAGAACTCAAGTCTAATGCAGTCCTACCAAGCATTTTTTTTTTTCCATTTCCTTCCAAACCCCACTGTTTTCCTTCTAACAATGCTGATTACAAATAAAGGTCCCTTTTGGCTAGCCCTGGGTTGGAGCGGCTCCAGCTTACCTTGATCTGGACTTTCATTCGGGGTTTGAGGTTTTCTGGAATGATGACAGTGTATCGTTCCCGCCCTGTGAGTCCCAGGGTGTCTGCAGTCTCTCCAGGAAGATATTCGAGAGGTATCACCCCCATTCCGACCAAGTTACTACGGTGAATTCGCTCATAACTCTCAGCCAGGACAGCTTTGATTCCCTGATGGGCCAAGAAAGGAGTTTAAACACAGTTCCAGTTTTCCTTCAGATACCCAGAAACTTTACAAAAGGCTTCTTAAGTCAAAACTCTTCTCACGCCTAAATTCTTTGTAAGTACCAATTAATAGTTTACAAAAATGTTACCTTCTAGTTATAAATAACAGAGTAGCCAGTTTTAACTGATTATCTACAAAATACAGGCACTATATAAGCACTTAAATAAAGTCTCTCATTCCCCCTCCACCAACCCTACAAAGCAGATGCTATTATTGTCCTCTGTACTCAGGTAGTCAGTGTCATGTCTGGTATTTGAAACCTTAGTCTGATCATGCACTTGGACACTTTGTGATACAATATCTCTTCGCAAACTTCCATTGTAACTAGAATCCGCATCACAAAACATAAAGAAAATTCATTTCTTTCCTTGGATTTTGGTATTATTGTAGGGGCATTGGCAGACATAGAAGATTTAATCAAAGAGCAATCAGAATACACCACAGAGAAAGTAAGTGATTATTTATTGTGTGCTGCTTTTATATTTCCTGTTTCAAGGCTCAAATTATATTGACTATAATCTTGATATAAAGCTTACTATAAAGCACACTTTTTTTTTTTTTTGGTGATGTACATCTGGTAATATATAGCAATGATCAATAGACCAGGATACTCGATTAACTAGAAAATCCCATTTTCAAAGATTATTTAACTGTGATATAGTATTAAGATACTCCTAAAAGGGGTATCTCTTGATATCTAGGGTATACTTTTAAAATCCTATGCATCAGGGTCACTTGCAAAACTTATTAAAAAGTAGAAGACTGGGCACTACCCTAGATCTACTGTATCAGAATCTCATGCAGGGAGTGTGGGGCAGGAGGAAGACAGTGATTCCTGTAAGTTAAGAGAGCCATGACTCTGCAGTAGTGGTTCACAAGCTTTGCTGCATTTTAGAATCACCAGGGGAGGCTTTTAATATTCTCATATCCAGGCCTTTCTCTTTACCAATTAAACCAGAATCTCTGGGTATGAGATCTAGGCACAATAATTTTTAAAAATCCCACAAGTGTTTCCAAATTTAGAAACAAATTTACAGAGAAAAGGTATTCTTCAGGAGTGTAGATATTTGTATGAATTTATAGATATTTATTATGTATTCTGGAAGGGACGTAGAGTTCTTTGTAAATTCATGCTATTCACTTCCCTAGCTCTGCATAAATGGCAGTGCAGGGCTACAGATGCCGCAGATCACAGTTGTCTATCTCTCTCTCAAGCCTTGTATGCATACCCCAAGATTGCTGCGTGGCCCAGGCTGGGCATCTACAGAATGAAGTATGTGGTGTCTGGAAAGACAGCCCTCAGAGCACCTCTGCAGAGAAGTCTAGACTCTGGAGTACCCCTGGGTGTCAGTTTCCTTACTCTCTGGTAGATTTTACAGTTCTCCACCCACTTGCTCACTGCTCTTGTTTCTACTGCCCAGATCCCTTCCTTCTTTTCTCTGGTTCTTTTTAACAGTTTCTAGAAAAGGCAAGCCTTTCACATATTACCGAGTAATCAGAGAACATTTTTTTTAATAGAGTAAAATGACTGATAAAAACAACAAAATAGGTATGTGATATTCAAAGACATTTTCAGAAGCTTGGATGTCTAGAGAGCTGCCTGCAGACATCCACAAGTACATTTTTTTAAAAAAAATTTACTTGTAGATATCAACTTAATGTTTCTCAAGTGCATTAATTGGCTTGAGCCACATGTTATTTAAATTGACATCAAATAAGCCATTTTGCCATACCCTGAGAATTAAAGCCTGATAGGCAGCAAGATTCTTCCCTGCTTTCATGGCAAACAGAAGTTCAAGAGGTAAAAGTTCTCTGCTCCCTGGTGCCCCTCCTATGGGACTGCTTCAAGCAGGTTGTCTTGCAATGGCTGAAGGTTCTAAAGAGCTGCCTGTCTACAGAGACAGCGTCCTTCACTGTTGAGTCTATAAGTGGATTTTCACAGGCAGTAAAAGGCAATTGTAAAAAATACTTTCTCCAAATTTATCCAAAGCTCAGGCTCCTTACTTTTTCCCACCTGTGAACCTGGCGGACCACTCAGTAGCAGCCCTGGCTTATTCCTCATGTTCACAGTGGCCTTTGATAAATTTTGGGTCCTCAAACTCTGAGGACATTATGAAAACAGTCAACTTTTCCCCATAATAAGACATAATTTTGAACATAATTTCAGAGACTTCACAGATCATTCCCCCAACTATAGTATAGACACCCCTAAAGACCCATGGTTCCCAGTATGTCTGATCTGAGGGAACCAGTTCAACTCTAAATTTTTCTTTACTGAGTGAGTGAAGCTGGATCCTCCAAGAAGCAGAAGAGGAATAACCATCACATAATTCTGAGTTTGCTCTTCCATGAATCTTCCTGGAAATTAAAGCAACAGCATTGATTCCTAGGCCCCTTCCCAGCTTCCCTTCTGATTCAGAGGTGCAGCTGTTTGCTGAGATGTCCCTAAATCATACTCACCAGGAGGAAAGGGCCTTTGGCTGCCCAGTCCCGGGAGCTGCCAGCACCATACTCTTTGCCGGCCAGAATGATCAGGGGAAGGCCTGCCTGCTGGTAACGCTCAGCGGCATCGAACACATCAAGCTGAGGATGAAAAAAAGGGAGGTTCTGTAGATACAGGAAAAGCACAGAGTGCAGACACAGGCCAGTGAGACCTGGTGAGACATGCAATCAGAGGGTTTGCAGTTGGCCAAGTCAATGGAAAACTTAACCAATCAGATAGATGCCTGGTTCGTCTACAGATTTCCAACTAACTCCATCTATCTACCCCTACCAAATTGTATTTTATACTGTTTTAACTGAAATGCTTAATTGTTGTCCTGGTTTCAGAAAAACATTAAATCTTAAAGCATCAAGGGAAAAAGGAAAATAGGTTATTGTCTTTTCCATTGATTAAACTATTTTTTTTTTTATTCATTTCAGGTAGATAGTACATTGGTTAGACACTTATATAGTTTATAAAGTGATCTCCCTGATTACTCTTATCACTCCTTTGGCTCTACACATAGCCATTACAATACTATTGACTATTCCCTATGTTGTACTCTACATCCTATAACTATTCTGTAACTACTAATTTGCACTTTTTTATTTTTCACCTTTTCTCCCAGCCCCCAACTCCCCACCCCTCTGGCAGTGACCAGATTGTTCTCAGTATCTGTGACTCTGTTGTCATTAAGTTTATTCCTTTTGTTCCTTAGCACACATAAGTGAAATCATCTGGTATTTATCCCCCCCCCCCCGACTTATTTCACTCAGCATAATAACCTCTAGGTCCATTCAAGTCGTTGCAAATGGTAAGATTTTGTTTTGTGTGTGTGTGTGGGTGTGTTTTTTATGGCTGAGTAATATTCTATTGTATATATGAACCATAACTTCTTTATCCATTCATCTGTTGATGGGCATTTAGGTTGCTTCTATATTTTGACTATTGTGAATAGCACTGCTGTGAATATATGGGCGCACAGATCTTTTCAAAATACTGTTTTGGCTTTTTTTTTGGGATAAATACCCAGAAGTGCTATTGCTGGGTCAAAAGGTATATCCATTTTTAATTTTTTGAGGAAACTCCGGACCATTTTCTATAGTGGCTGCACCATTCTGCAATCCCACCAACAGTACACAAGGGTTTCCTTTCCTCCACATCCTTGCCAACAATTGTTTTTTGATTTATTGATGATAGCCATTCTGACAGGTATGAAGTGATATTTCATTGTGGTTTTAATTTGCATTTCTTTGATAATTAGTGATCTTGAACATCTTTTCATATATCTATTGGCCATCTGTATTTCTTCTTTGGAGAAATATCTTGTTTTTAAAATGTATGAAGTCTTTATAGATTTTGGATAGTAACCCTTATCAGATGTATCATAGGTGAATATCTTCTCCCATTCAGTATATTGTCTTTTTGTTTTGTTGATGGTTTCCTTTGTTGTGCCAAAACTTTTTAGTTTGATGTAGTCCTAATCATTTATTTTTTCTTTTGTTTCCTTTATCCAAGGAGATATATCGAAAAGAAATTACTAATAGTAGTATCAGAGATTTTACTGGTTATGTTTTCTTCCAGGAGTTTTATGGTTTCGGGACTTACATTTAACTCTTTAATCTACTTTGAGTTCTTGTATATGGTATAAGAAGGTGACCCAATTTCATTTTTTTTTGCATTTGCCTATCCAGTTTTACCATCACCATTTGTTGAAGAGACTGTCTTTATTTCATTATATATTCTTGCCTCCTTTGTCATAGATTAAATGACCATGTAGGTGTGGATTATATTTGGGCTCATTCTTGATCTATGTATCTGTTTTTATGCCAGTACCATGCTGTTTTGCTTACTATAGCTTTGTAGTATGGTTTGATATCAAGTACCGTGATAGTCCCTACTTTGCTCTTTCCTCAAGATTGTCATGGCTATTCAGGATATTTTATAGTTCCATATAAATTTTTGGATTATTTGTTCTAGTTCCTAAAAAATGTCATTGGTATTTTGATAGAGACTGCATTGAATCTATAGATTGCTTTGGGTAGAATCAACATTTTAATGATGTTGATTCTTCCTACCCATGAGCACAGTATATTTATTTATATTTATTTTTTCAATGTCTTATAATTATCTGAGAATAGGTCTTTTACTTCCTTGGTTAACTTGATTCCTAGGTATTTTATTGTTTTTGATGCAACTGTAAACAGAATTTTCTTAATTTCTATTTCTGAAAGTTCATCATTGGTGTATAAGGATGCAAACAAATTCTGAATACTAATTTTGTATTTTGCTACATTGCTGAATTTATCAGTTCTAACAGTTTTTGGTGGAATCTTTAGGATTTTCTACATATAGTATCATGGCACCTGCAGATAATGACAGTTTTACTTCTTCGTTTCCAATCTGAATGGCTTTCATTTCTCTTTCTTGTCTTATTGCTATAGCTAGGACTTCCAAGACAATGTTGAACAGAAGTGGTGAAAGTGAACATCCTTATCTTGTTCCTGATCTTAAAGAAAATGCTTTATGCCTTTCCCCATTGAGTATGATATTAGCTGTAGGTTTGTCATATATACTTTTTATTATATTGAAGTATGTTCCCTTTATTCCCACTTTGCTAAATTTTTATCATAAATGGATGCTGGATTTTTGAATGCTTTTTCTGCACCTATTGATATGATCATATGGTTTTTTATCTTTCAATTTGTTAATGTAGTGTATCACATTAATTTATTTGTAGATATTGAACCAATCTTACATCCCAGAAATAATCCGACTTAATCATGGTATATGATATTTTTAATGTATTGCTAATTTTGGTTTGCTAATATTTTGTTGAGGATTTTTGCATAAATGTTCATCAGGGATATTGGCCTATAGTTATCTTTTTTTGTAATGTCATTGTCTGGTTTTGGAATCAAGATAATGATGACCTCATAAAAAGAATTAGGAAGCCTTCCCTCCTTCAAGATTTTGGAATAGTTTTTGAGAATAGATGTTAATTCTTCTTGGAACGTTTGGTAAACTTCACCTATAAAGTCATCTAGAACAGGACTTTTGTTTTTTGGGAGTGTTTTTTGATTTGATTTCATTGGTGGTAATCAGTTGGTTCAGATTTTATTTCTCCTTGACTCAGCCTTGGGAGATTGTATATTTCTAGGAGTATATCTATTTCTTCTAAATTGTTAAACCTGTTGGCATATAATTGCTTGTAGTATTTTATAATCCTTTGTATCTCTGTGGAGTCCATAGTTACTTGTGTTTCATTTTTGATTTTATTTATTTGGGTCCTCTCTTTTTTTCTTGATGAGTCTTGTTAAAGCCTTATCAATTTTGTTTATCCTTTCAAAGAACCAACTCTTGGTTTCACTGATCTATTGTATTTTTTTTTTTTAAACTCTGTTTCATTTCTTTCTGCTCTGATCTTTATTATTTCCTTTCTTCTACTCACTTTGGTTTTTTTCCCCCCCGCTGTTCTTTTTCTAGTTCTTTTAAGTGCAAGGTTAGATTGTTAAATGAACAATCTTAAGGTTGGTCTGTGTTTCTATAAATTTCCCTTTTAGGACTGCTTTTGCTGTGTCTAACAGATTTTGAGTCATTGTGTTTTCATTTTCATTTGTTTCTAAGTATATTTTGATTTCTTACTTGATCTAATTGTTAACCCATTCATTGTTTAGTAGCCTCCATTTGTTTGTGTATTTTCCAGTTTTTTCCTTATAGCTGATTTCTAATTTTATACCATTGTGATCAGAGAAGACACCTGATATGATTTCAATCTTCCTAAATTTACTGAGACTTGTTTTGTGGCTTAACATGTGGTCTATCCTGGAAAATGTTCCCTGTGCACTTGAGAAGAATGTATATTCTACTGCTCGGAGGTGGAACACTGAAAATATCAATTAAATCCATCTGACAGTGTATCATTTACGGATGCTCTTTCCTTGTTGATTTTGTCTGGAATATCGGTCTAGTGGTGCCAATGGGGTGTTAAAGTCTTCTACTATGAGTAAATTATTCTTGAGGTCTCCCTTTACGTTGGTCAATAATTGTTTTATATATGTAGAAGCACCTGTATTGGGTGTATATATGTTTACTAGTTATGTCTGCTTGCTGTATTGATCACTTTATCATTATGTAATGCCCTTTCTTGTCTCTTATTATATAGCCTTTGTTTTAAAGTCTATTTTGTCTGATAGAAGTATTGCTGCCCCAGCTTTTTTTCCCCATTTCCATTTGCATGAAATATCTTTTTCCATCCCTTTACTTTCAGCCTGTGTGTTATTTGATCAAAAATGGGTCTCTTGTAGATAGCATATGCATGAGTCTTGTTTCCTTATCTGTTCAGCTACTCTATGTCTTTAGATGGAGCATTTAATCCATTTACATTTAAAGTGATTATTAAGGGAGAAAAAATGGTGTAAATGTTAGTAAGAGAGGAGAGGAGGCATCTGAAAAATGCAAAGGAAAGGGCTTGCAGAGATGATTGACTCAGCAGGTTATAGATTAATCACATCCTATAAATATGTAAATGGTCTTCTGGAAACAGGCAGCCTAACCCTGCCTGGCCATTTGTTGCTCAAATAAGTCCATTCCTAACTCCCTTACCTCAAAGACTTTCCAGCTAACATGTTTTCCCATTGCTACCTCCCCCACCTCAAGAACTCTCCAGCTCACATCTGTTGATTCATGGCTTGCCAACCAATTAATGTTCTTCCTTATCTCTGTAGCTGTGTAGAAATAACAAGATTGTATAAAACTGCCTGTTATGTTACAATTGGGGCTTAGCCTTTGGATTGGAATCCACTGAGTCAGTGCTGGCATCAATAAGTGCTGCTTCCTGCTTATAGCCTCAGTGCCGTGTCTCTCCATTCAAGAATCCTGTAACAGTGCTGATAATGCCCAGGTCATGGATTCCACATGACAAATGACCTGTAAATTGATAAGACCAGTGGTCTGGAAATTCCTTCCCCCTTGCAGCCCCTACCTGAAACTCCCCCTCCCCATCCTGAGTCACAAGGTATACATTAAACCTCAGACAAAGGAATATAAACTGTAAGAAATCTAACCAAGGGGAGCATGTGCTTTGGTGCTGTTAAACCCCACATGCTCTGCCGGCTAATAATTCTCCTTCCTCTAACAAAGTTTTCCGAGTGTCCAATTTCCTCCCTCAAGGTCGCTTCCTGTAACAATAGAGGTTCTCTTCATCCTTTTGGTCACCAAATCAAAGCTGTGACAGAAACAAGGTGCAGCAGCAAGGAAAAATCACCTGGGATGAACAAGCCATACAACTAGGGAGAAATCCAAGAAATCCCCCTGCAATGGCAGATGATAGAACAGGGCAAGAACACAAAACTGCCCAGTCTCTAGTAGCTGAGTGAGACAGAGGCTGCGGCAGATGCCTTTTAAAGGGGCCGCATCCATGAGCAGATTTTTGTGGTGATGGACCTGCTCACTCTGAACACCAGTGCCAATTTGGCTGCGTGCTGGGAGAACCAGGGATTTACGGGAGACATTGTCAGAATGAGGGCCGAGGTGAAACTTACTCTGTACAGAAGTGCTGGTGGTATCCATTGTTCCCTGTTGAGCCCTTCCCCCTCCCAGTGCGTGGACACAGTGCCACCATAGCCGTGACTGCATCAACCTGGGTAACAGAGGTTGCTCCGCCTAAAGGATTTCTTGAAACTCCACCTCTCCCAACTCACGGTCCCACCCAAGCCACATCAAGGTGTGTCCTCCACCAGTCAGGTGCTCCTTGCTAACACTGGAGGCAGCTGGACTTGGTTTCTGTTGTGGCCTTTTGAGGCAACTATAAGCACAGCATCTGTGGATTGCTTGCTAAATCTTAACAGGTGGCCCCAGAGGGGTAGAGGCTTGGGCTAAGTTTGGCCTGCAATTGAACCCCTCTTAGGACTATGCCACTAGACACCTACTTTACAAATCCACACTAATAAGATCGGGAGACTCAAGAGCTTTGCTTTATACATAGAAACAGACACGGAAAGGCAGCCAAAACGAGAAGACAAAGAAGCATAAACCATTTGAGATAACAGCACAGAGATCCAGATATAATGGAGTCAAGTAATCTAATAGATGCAGAGTTCAAAACACTGGTTATAAAGATGCTCAATGAACTTTTGGGAAGTGTAGATAAATTCGGTGAGAACTTCAACAAAGAGATAAAAAAAACACATAAAAATAGAAATAGAAATTATAAACGGGAACTAGTCTGAAATGAAGAGCACATTATCTGAGATGAGAAGTATATTAAATGGAATAAGCAAAGGAATAAGCAAAGTGAATAAAGAGGATCAAATGCCCTATCTAGAGGACAGGAAAGTCGAGGACACTCAATCAGAATGGCAAGAGATAAGATGCTAAGACTATAAAAATAATTTAAGGGGTATATGGGATACTATTAAGGGTCAAAATATCCATCTGATCGGTGTACCTGAAGGAAAACAATGTTGAACCGCTATTTGAAGAAACAATGGTGGAAAACTTCCCTCACCTGGTGAAGGAAATAGACATACAACCCTAGGAAGCTCAGAAAGTAGAGTCCTAAAAACCAGAAATCTAAAGAGGCCCACACCAAGACACATCATAAAATGCCAAAGGTTAAATACAAGGAAAGAATATTAAAAGCAGCAAGAGAACAGAATATAGTTACCTACAAGGGAACACTTGTAAGACCGGCAGCTGATTTTTCAAAAGAAACTATGCAGGACAGAAGGGCTTGACACAAAACATTTGACGTGATAAAGACCCAGCATCTACAACCAAGAATAATTTATCCAGCAAGCTATCATTTAGAGTAGAAGGACAGATAAAGAGCTTCCCAGACAAAAATAATTTATCACCACCAAGCCAGTATTATAGGAAATGTTGGAGGAACTTCTTTAAGAAGAAAAAGATGTATCAAAAACAGGAATAAAGAATGGTAACAACTATATTTCTACCAACAAGTACCTTAAATGGAAACTTATTAAGTGTTCCAACCAAAATACATGAAAAGAAAGGGGATGGAAAAAGATATTGTTTTGATGGACCTAGAAGGTATTTAAGTCAGAGAAAGATAATCACTATACGATTTCACTTATATATGGAATTTAAGGAATAAAAAGAACAAATTAATTAAAAACAGACCCACAAATATAGTAGACAATTTGGTGATGGATAGAGTGGAGGGGTGTTTTGGTGGCTGAGAGAATAGGGTGAAGGGTTAAAGAAGTGCAAATTAATAGCTGATGGATGGTATGTTGAGGAGCAAAGCATAGGCGGTGCATTAATACATTGGGTAGGTGGAGGGAGGGAGCAATTGAGGAGGTTGTTTTACAAACTACATAGATGTCTAACCAATGTATCATATACTTGAAACTAAATAAACAAATTTTAAAAAAAGTGATTATTAATAGGTACAGTTATTGCCATTTAATATTTGTATTTATGGGTTATCACCCCTTCTTCTTTTTACAGAAGTCCCGTTAACATTTCTTATAATACTGGCTTGTTGGTGATGAATTCCTTAAGCGTTTTTCCTGTCTGGGAAGCTCTTTATCTCACTTTCCATTTTAACTGATAGCCTTGCTGGGTAGACTATTTTTGGTTTTACGTTGTTTTTCATTATTTTGATATTTCTTGTTAGTCCCTTCTGGCCTGCCAAATTTCTACTGAAAAATCAGCTGGCATTCTTATGGGAGTACCCTTGTAAGTAACTAGCTGCCTTTCTCTTGCTGCTTTCAAGATTCTTTTTCTTTAACCTTTGGCATTTTAATTATGATGTGCCTTGGTGTAGGTCTGTTTCAGTTCTTCTTGTTTGGGACTCTGTGCTTCCTGGACTTATCTGACTAATTCTTTTGTCAGGTGAGGAAAGTTTTCTGTCATCATCTCTTCAAATGGATTCTTAATTCTTTGCTCTCTCTTCTCCTTCTGGTACCCCTATAATGTGGATGTTGAACATCTGATGTTGTCCCTGGGGTTTCTTAAACTACCTTTATTTTTTTTAATTTTTATTATTTTTATTTTATTTATTTATTTATGTTTCCAGTTCTGAGTCTTTTCTGCTCTCTTGTCTTGGAATTTGCTGATTCAATTTTCTGTTTCACCCAATCTACATAGTGTATTCCTCATAGTGTATTATTCATTTCAGTTATTGTATTCTTCATCTCTGACTGGTTCTACTTTATGGTTTCTACATTCTTTTTTGTTTACTATCTTTCTATTGAAGTTCTCATTGAGATCATCTACTCTTCTCCTAAGTTCATTGAGCATCCTTATAACCACTGATTTGAACTCTGTCTTAGGAGGTTGTTTGCTTCGTTTTTTTTTTTTTTTCTGGAGTTTTCTCCTGTTTTATTTGTAGCATGTTTTGTTGCTTTCTCATTTTAGTTGCCTCTCTGTGTTCATTTCTATGTATTAGAAACCTTGTCCAGGTGGCCTTAGGTGTCCTGTGTGGCCTAGTGGCACAGTCTCCCTGATCACCCACACTAGAGGCTCTGGGCATGTTCCTTGTGTGGTTGTGTATGTCCTCCTGTTGTAGCTAAGCCTTGACTGCTGTTAGCACATCAGTGGATGGAACTGACTCTAGGGCTGACTCGCTGTGGAGACTGGTCACACCCACTGGGTATGAACTGGTGTGTGTGGTCTGACCTCAAGGAGTAAAATTAGCCTCAGCAGTCTTGTGTACCTTTGAGACTACTCTTTGGGAGTGCCACTTATGGGGCCTGTCAGGCCGTATTCTATTGTGGTGCCAGTTTCTGGACATGTTGATTCCATGGCCCCTTGGGAGGTGCTCTTGAGTAGGCCAAGGTCAGCTACTGCCTTTGATTGCTCAGGGTTACTTGGTGGGAGCTATAAAGTGATCTGTGGATAGTTTCTGCCTATGCTGGATCTAAAGGCAAGTGGGAGAGAAAACAGTGCAAGCTGTGGTCCGGTTACCCTGAGCACTGAGCCTGGGGGGCTTAGCAAAGTGTCCAGTAAGCCTCAAGGCCTGAAGCTGCCTGACAGTTGCCCATAAGACTGCGTGGCTGGAAGAGGCCTTTGGATGGTATGCAAGTTGAGTAAAGCAGGGACCCGGGGAGTCATTGGGAAATAGTGAGCAAATTTTCCCCAGACAATGCAGTTTTCATGCCAGTACTGTCTCTAGGGCTTCCTGTAAAAGTCTCAGACTGCAGCAAGTCTAGCTGCTGCCCACTTCAGACCTGCAGATAACTGAGATTTTTTCAGGAAATACTGTAGGTTGGGGTTAGGTCTGTGGCCCACCAGTGAAAGTCTCTCCCAGTACACAGGGGCCTTGATCAGGCTGCACGAGCTGAGTATTGTTGTTTGCTGTTGAACTCGCAGCCCAAGGAAAGCACAGGATAGGGCTGGCTGTCTGGGAACATTCCTTGCCGGGGGCTGTTCTCAGGAGACATGGAGATGTCAGGACAATATAGCACTAGATTTGCTGCCACTTCTGAGTCTGCGAGTTCCTGCAAAAGTCACAGATCACAGCAAGGCCAGCTGTTGTCTGTGTCAGCTTACAGACTCCCACGATCTGCCCAAGAGATACTGCGGTTCTTGCTGGCAGAGGTGGTCCAAAATCAAATGTTATTCCTGAGTTGGGCATGCCACACCAGCTGAGGTCTATTGCCTGTGCAGAATGTGCAGCCCCAGAAAGGGGCAGGGCGGGAGCAGCTGACTGGCAGTAGGCTTGTCATGGGCAATTTGTGGGTTAGGTGGGTTGGGGTCTCAGAGAGACACAGGGCTGTCAGGACAATAGAGCAGGGTCCCCAATCCCCAGGCTGTGGACCAGTATCAGTTAGTTGCCTGTTAGGAATTAGGCCACATAGCAGGAGATGAACCGTGGGCCAGCAAGTGAAGCTTCATCTGTATTTGCAGCCGCTCCCTAGCACTAGCATCACCGCTTCAGCTCTACCTCAGATCACTGGCGTTAGATTTTCATAGGAGCATTGGTCCCTGGTGCCAAAAAGGTTGGGGACTGCTGCAATACAGCATCACATTTACTGCTAGTTCTGAGTCCGCGGGTTTCCGCTCAAGTCACAGCGAGGCAGCTGACGTGTGTGTTGGCCCAGAGAGCCCTGTGATTTGCCCAAGAGATACTGCAGCTCATGTTGGCAGCAGAGATCTAAAACCAAATTCCTCCTCCAAAATACATGTGCTACACAAGCTGAGGTCTGTTGCCAGTGTGGAATGCGCAGTCCTGGAAAAGGGTAGGGTGGGACCAGCTGTCTGGCAATGGGCTCACCACAGCAATTTGTGCATTGGGTGGGGTATGACCCACTTTCCTGGGCCAATGTGGCTTCAGAATTGCCATGTGGGGGAAGGGCTTATCAGAGGCACAATGTTGCCCAGCTGTAGATTGCCCTGGGCGTGACAAAGGAACAATGGTGGCTATCCCTCCAGCCCTTATCCTAGTACTGGACAATGAAGTCTTTCTCTGTATGTCTCTTGCGCTACCTGAACTGTTGACCCTCCACTGAAATCCAGGGTGAGTCTACATGCGGGCCCTTTAATGGTGACATCCGGGTTTTCAGGTTTCTTCCCTCTCATTCAAGCAGCCATAATCTCCACTAATTTTTACAGTTAGATTTCATGGTAACTCTTCTTGCTGGGGCTGAAACTCTGGGCTGTGGAGCCCCTTTGTGAGATTAAGATCTCTTTCTCCTTCAGGGGGTCTTCTGCAACCATGCTGTCCCTTGTGATACTCAACTTACAAGTGCAGGTGCAGGACCAGCCTATTTCATGTCTCTGTGTCACCACTCCTCTAATCTCAATATGGCTTTTTATTAATATCCTCAGATGTATGTGTTATGATCAGCTAGACTTCAGTGGTTCTCCACGTTGACTGACTTATAATTTGGCTGTAATTTTAATGTGGTCCTGAGATGAGGCAAACTCCACTTTTACCTAGTCTGCCATCTTGACCACGCCCCGCCCCACCCTGTCCTCTTCCATTGATTAAACTATTTTAAAGCTTAAAAAACAGAGAATGCCACCTAAACCTAGGGTTCAAATCAGTATTATAGACTCAGTGATGGTCAGTTGTGAAGGATAGCAAAACACAAAGAAGGTAATGTGTTTTGAAATCACATAAAATGCAAACTTCTATTAGTTACTTTTCTACTTAGAGGTCAAGGTGGAGAGATAGAAACACTGAGGGAAGCACAAATCAATAAAGAATAAGAAAGGATTGACTAATATTTTAGTATATATGAGAAACATAGATTCATTTGTTTCTCACAGGAAGTCTAACCATCCTGCCAAGTTGAGATTTAACAAAGACATCGATATCACTGCTGATGGTGGAGTAATGAAACAGTTGTTTTCCCTGGTACATAATCAGAAAATAAAATCCCTCTGGAGAGTACTTCATTTGAAAGGAGCTCTAGAAAGGTGTTGAATTGAACTTTCAAGCAGGCTTTTACACATTACTATTTTGGTGGACTGGTGGAGCCTGTGGTTAAATTTATATGACATTAGCTAAATCTAAGTAGGATCTGTAGGTCTTCAGCCAGACATAACTCATGAATATAGAAACTGTTATAAAAAACTAAAAGCCTTCTCTGTCCAATCAAATAGTCTAGAGCCTGTCAAAGACTAGAAAGAAACAACCTATCTGGTATTTTCAGAGATATCTATTATTAGCTCTGGGTATTAAGAATGTGGGAGTGTATATTTTAAAATGCTTTCAAAACTACTGCAAAACTGAGAATACCATGGCAAAGCAGTCATGGATCCCAAGATGAGAGGTCTAGAAATCTGGTCTCTTGACTCATCTATTATATGAGCCATGCTGAGAGTAGTAAACAGCTTACAAAGGAAGAGCTCTCTGCATTCTCCTCTTCTAAAGAAGAGAATATAAAATTCAGCTGTTTATTGCTCTGCCTCTGTATCTTATAGGTATTATGTTTAACTGCCAGTTCATTTCTCCAGTTTTATCACCTGTCAATTTCCTATTCTGATGAGGATTTGGTTCTCTTAACCATCATTCCCAAGAGTCCTCCAATACCTCCTCTCTCGTTCTCTCTGACCTCAAGACAGAATTATGTCAAATGTTTTGGAAAGTAAATATTTGGTGTCTGTATTATGATTATGTAAATGCTATTTATAGCTGAGTCATGTAATAGACCATGATTTCCTTTTCTTGGCAATTTAAAAACAATTTCCACTGGAAATAATAATTTTCATTGCTTTTTGTGTGTGCTTACCTGTTTCTATGTCCCTACATAAATGCTCTGCCCAAAGTACAAATCTTCTTTAAAGATATCCAGTGGTATCAGGCAATCATCGCTTAAAAATCCTTTTCATAGGGCTACCACTCCTGGAGCCCTCAGTCTTGGTCCAATTTGGACAGAGTGCTCTGTAGATGTGGGGTACTCCTGTGATCAAGGAATCTTCCTCCACCAACATCCTGGGAATTCCTGACATTTTCTTTTCCTGAATCTTTCTGTTTTATTCCCTCATTTGGTGGAGCACATTTGGTGGAACCAAGTAGCTTTCTGAGACAGAGACTGAGTGATAATTTGAAAGTTTTTGAATATCTGAATGTGTTATTTTAATTTTACATAATTGGAAGTATGAGGGACACAGAATTTTAGGGTATAAATAAGTCTAAGTTTCCAGGGTTGCTTTCAGCACTTCCGATCCCCAGCATATTGTATGTAAGCTGTTTTCCCTCTCTAGAAGTTTCTAGATTATCTCCTTATCTCTCCTGTTCTTAACTTCACAATAACATGACTTGGAGTGGGTCATCCTTAATCTCTGCTGTGCATTCCAGTGGACTTTTCAATTTGGAATCTGAGATCTTGTAGTTGGGAAATTTTCCTTGTGTTACTTTCTTAATAATTTCCTCTCTTCTCTTTTTAGCACCTCTATTCAGTTAAGATGTTGGGCCTCTTTAGTTCATTATTTAATTTTCTTACATTTCTCTCTAATTTTTCCTTTACCTTTCTGTTCTACAATTTGAGAGATTTTTCTCAACTGATCAACTTTTCCTGTGATTTTTTTTTCTTTTTTATTTAAAAAGCTGGCTGTTGTCCTCTGATTATAACAATAGATCATATCACTCTAAGGAAACAATTTTTTTTTTGTTAGAGTTTTATCCCTTTTACCTCTGTTTTTGGTCTAGGTCATCTCTGATTCTGTCTCCTTATTTAAGAAGAGGCACTAAACATCTGACTAAAACTGTGTGAGGGCTTGTAAATAAGTGAGGTTTGCTGTGACAGTATACTGAAGGCCTCCCCGTATCTACAACGCAACTCCTTCCCTTTGGTTTCATGCGCATTCCAACATTTAATTGTACCTTTTTCATTTAATAGTTTATTGTCCCTGCTAATCATTGAACAAATGTCTACTGGACATTGACTTTGTGTTAGGTCCTGGTGATTAATGATTACCTATGAAGGGTTCACTTTACAAAAATATAATCAGTTACAAGTGAGGCAGTTTGTGTGGGGGTAAACAGTATTGACTTTGAAGTCAGACTCCTTGGGTTTTAATCTCAGCTTTTCTACTTTTGACCTTAGGGAGCTCTCTATGCCTCAGGTTCCCAATTTAAAACATGAATAATTATGGTACCTACCTCAAAGGGTTGTTATGAGACTTAAATAAGTCAGTATATATAAACAGCTTAGAACTGTAAGTTTTGCATAACTATTAGTTATTATTTTAAAATAAGTTGGGAAGGTTATTTCTCAAGTAGCCTAAACTGTTTCAAGCAGTTTTCCAGCACTCATTGGGAAGGAAAGTGACACCGACGATCTATTATATATGTCAGACACTAAGCTAGCTGTTTTATATGTAATTCCACTTAAGTTTAAACCTCAGAGCCTGACAAGGTAAATGTTATTTCTATTTCACAGGTAAGAAAAAATGAGGCTCAGAGAGAAAAATAACTTGCTGAACACTCCACAGCTGGTATGAAGAGCTGGGACTTCAACCCTGGCTTGTCTGACTCAAAGTTCAGGCTTTCCCAAGTTCAGGCTCTCACATGCCTCCTATCTGTGAACAAACAATTCCAACTATAAGCCAGGCACATGGTTCCCTTTAGGATCCAAGCAGACCTCCATAAGCCTCTACATTCCTTCTTTTCCTGGTGGAATGGTGAATTAAGTTAAATGCTAATAAATTCATATAATAGCACTTCTTGATAAATATCCTCTACCTTAACCTGGAATTTCTCCCTTAAATACTCAGAACTGATGAAATTTCACCCAGAGGCTTTTTGACCAATTCACAGGAAAGCAGATTTAGTTAACCATGATGCAGAATCTCTATGCAGGGAGAGGGGATTTTACAGTTTAAAGGGAAACTCCATCAGCGATGAACTCTATATACATGGACACTTGGCAGAGGACACAATACTCACAGTTTCTCCAGAAGGCAGGTGTATAGTCTGTGGTGCCTGTTTGTTCAAAAATTTGTTTAATAAGCGAATGTTGGCAAATGTTCCTCGTGCCATGATGGCATCATTACCTCGGCGGGAGCCATAGGAGTTGAATTCTCGTGGAGTCAGGCTAATAACACAAGCAGAAGAGGAGCTAGTTTAGTGAACCGATCAAAGGTTATACCAAGAACAGAGAAAAATCATAAACTTTTAGTTAGTTCTCTATGTCCACCAAACGTTGTTTTCCAACGGAGAAAAGCTGTTTCCACAGCTTCAACTGAGGACAGAGTGCAAGGTGAAAAGTGGGGTCGTAAAAGGTGGAAATCAATATCTTTCCAGGGTCAATTTTCCATCTTATAAATCTGGACAGGCAAAGCAAGAGGAACTTGAACAAGAATATTTATTTCATTTATTCAGTAAAGTAGCCTATACAGATTCACAAAAGATAAAATATTAAAAATAGGTAAGATAAAAGAAGGAAAGACAATAATCAGGGGGAGTCAGTCAGGTGGAGCCTAGAATGGAGGAAATGTAAAAATATGTGCCAGAAACTAACCAGAAGGAGGTTTAATTGTCCCTTAGTAACCATGAACTCAATACAAAGGGAAGCCACACAATTACCAACATGATTTTCAATTTCATAAGATAAAAATCAAAGCAGTGCCAATGAGGTAGAACAGCTATGCCTGGTCCTGAAATCAGAGAAAAATTTTGTCTATGGGCTTCAGTGAAAGGGAACTTTGGGATACCAGGTATATCTTACAATGATCACTGTGACCAAGTTCACTGGGCTGTTGGTTAAAATGCTAGGAAGTGCGTGTATTAACATGATTTAAAACTTAGATATAATTTGAGGATTGAGACTCCGAAGGGACTTCAGGAGCGAGTGAAATTATATCCAAAATCTTGTGGATATGTGCATTTTTTTGAGAAGGTATTATATTTGCTTTTGTTTAATTCCCTGAAGAGTCTGTGTCTCAAAGGAGATCAACAGTCTCCAATTAAAGAAGGTGTTAGATTTTGTTCTTCAAACTGGCTCTGGGCCCCATCCTTGAAGAAGCTGATTTAAGAGGTGGGGATGGAACCAGAAATTTGATCTCTCTGAATGATTTTCATGGAAGGTCAGATCTGGAACTAACTTTAATTAATATGGGTATATTAGACAACAGTAAATAATATTGGTATAACACCTGTTAAAATTGGTATATGACTGAAACACTGATAAATGGATGCATGAACTATAAATCAGAAGCAGTTCTCTATGAAGAATATGTCTCTCGACCAGGAATGGCAATGCATTTCAGGTTATATTCCTGCTGAGTATTTCAAGTGTAATGAGGCTCTGTCTTCCACAGGTTAAGAGCAGAGCCTTGTGCTTTAACACAGCCAAGCTAGGGGCACAGATGACAGTTGAATCTAACAAGTACAACACTTGCTCAGAAAGAAGGTATCCTCTCTCCTTGATGGCAAACAGAAAAGACTGTTTTTCAAGCCCCAGGGTTCAGTGAAAAACCAGTCTGATTCCAAACAGACCATGTAAAAGGGAAGTACTGGCCTATCTACTCCACGTTTGCTTTTGGTTGGCCCTAATTTCACACATACTTACCCTCTGTTAGTTAAGTAGCGAGCAGCAGGGCTGTTTCTTGCAATATTTCCAGCTGGAGAGATATGGTCAGTTGTTACTGAATCTCCCAAATTTAATAGCACATAGGCATCCACAATAGATTTAGGGGGCTGAAGATCCAAAGTCTAGCAAAGAACACAAGTCAGTGTTTGGGTTTTCTCTAACAAGTCACCAGAAAAGTCTCAACAGTAGTGGTCCATGGATTTAAACCAGATGACAGCCCTATTTTAATGTACTGAAAATTCTATATGTTGTATTAGGGTGCTTAGAAAAGTATAATTAATTTACTCACATCTCACCCTTGAAGGGAAGGTAAAATATTGGCACTATCCCCTCAAAAGCAACAGGGATGCAGCTGCAAATAACATTCCCTTTCTTTATGTCCACAGAAATGACATTCTCTTTCTCCACATCCAGAGAACTCCTCACATGTTGACTACCACTGAATTCAGACTTCTACTCCCATCCCTTTTCCACAGGGACCCACCCAGGGGAGCTTAAGATTCCTTTATCATCTGTTTTTATGGGCATACAGTTTAAATATGGTAGGCCCTGGGGAGGTTCTCCTTGAACAGACCCTCAGACTTCACTCATCTCTGTCCTGTAGGCACTTGATCACCAAGGTGTCTCTACATGACACAGAAACCCTGGACAGAAAAACTCTAGGCCCACTACAGCCAAATAGCCTAGCTTTTGAAAACTCTCTCCAGTACTATTTGCTTGAGTTTGCAGGGTTTGTAAGGGAATAGGTAGTCAAAGCCAGGGTATGGAATAATAAAGGACAAAAAGGAAAAAAGCCTTTTGAAGAACTAATTTTGTTAAAGAGTAAAAAGTCATACCAGGTTTTCAAAGAATGGCGGTGACTTAATGTATGTAGATTTGGGATTCCAGTAATACAGCTTATCTGATGGGGCTGGTAAAGCATTCCAGCTTTTATTCACAGTCTTTAAAAAAAAAAGAAGAAAAAAGACCAATCTAATTACATTCCATCCTAAGGAAAATTTAACACATAAACATAAAACATATATTCAAGGTAAGAGTACAATAAAAACCATTCTTATTCTAGCCACATATAAGAATTCCTTAATATTAAGACAGTGCTATGCTAAAAAACAAAAACAAAAACAAAAACCCTTAAAAATATACATGTACTGTGACAGGCAGCCTCTAAGATGGCCCCCAAGGACTCCCACCCCCTGGGATCCACACCCTCAAGTGAGCCCCTACTGCTGAGTGGGGCTGAACCTAGTGACTTATTTCCAAGATTAGGTTATGAAGAGACTCTGCCTTCTGTCTCTCTCACCCTCTCTTGCTTGTTTGCCCTAATGGAAGTCAGCTGCTATCCTGTGCGCTATGAAGAAACCCACTAGGCAAGGCACTGAGGGAGGCCTCTAATAGTCACTGAGAATTGAGGTCCTCAGTTCAGCAGCCTGTGAAGCACTTTAGCCTGCCAACAACTGCGTGAGTGCCCTTAGAAGCACACCTTCACCCAGTTCAATCTTCATATGAGCTGCAGGCCCAGGTAACACCCTGACTGGAGCCTTGTGAAGGTAGAGGCACCCAGTTAAGCCGCACTTGGGTTTCTGATACACAGAAACTGTGAGATAACTGCTTGCTGTCTTAACCCACTAACTGTTGGGGTAACTTGTTATACAGCAATAGATAAATAATTCATATATTTACAAATATAAGAAATAATAATCCAGACTGTACCAAAGGGGAAATTATAAGATATGGGAAGCAGACTTCCAGGTCACACATCCATTGAACAGCAAATGATAGCTGTTATGCACTCAAATTAGCTTGAATTCTTTCCACGGGTCTATTAATGTAGCCTTTGAACAAATGCATTTAACCAATGCCCACAAAACTCCCTCAGACCATTTCCCAATGAGGCACTTGTGGGAGGGCACCATGCATGCCTATCATCCCTGTTTGACCCATCTCCCCAAATAGTCTACTCTCTAATTTTAAACCCAGGTCCTAATTAGTAGCCATTGGGTCAGTCTAACACAGAAAGCAGGGAAAGAAATAACATCGAAGTGTTTCAAAAAATAATACTGATCTCCATACATTTTCTCCCTATTTGTAAAATGCACAGAAAGTTTTATTTCAGCAGCTTGACGCTTCCAATTGAGTGGCATTCATTCATCCACTCATTTTTAAGAATCCAAATAATTCTGAGAGGTGCATTCTACCAACTGACGACGCCATGTCAGTAACACACAATAGTGACATCTGGGGTCCTCAACCACAGATGACACAGTAACCCAGGGTATCGGAGAAAAGAGCTATGGAGAGCTGGCCAGGTATCACACATAACCCGAGGCCTTTCTTCTTGAGGCTGTTGCCCACTTGTCCACTTGGCTCTTTGGGGAGTGTGGAGTTTGTAAAAGTGAGTCACAGGTCAAAAATGACTAAGAATCACTTCCTTAGTTCTCTGAAGAAACAAATGTTACTTCTATGGTTTACATCCCCATTAGCCTCAAGGACTTCAGAGATAAACTAAGGGAGCAGGTTTCCCCTAAATACTTAGGGGTAGAGTGGGCGGGACCTCACCTCTATTTTCTGATAGACCTCCTTAAACATCCCAGGGATGACGTACTGACGCTCTACCACTTGGATCTCATCTCTAGTTGGCCAGATATCTTTCAGAAATACTTGTTGCCCTTTTGCATTTACCCCTAGGGAAAAAAGTGCTTGTTAGTGATAAAAACTTCATTTAATATATTGTATACAGTCAAGTCTTATTCTTTTTTAAAAAAAAAATATTTTTCAATTATAGTTGACATACAATATCACTTTCAGGTGTACAATACAGCGATTAGACATCTATATTACTTACAAAGTTATCACCTTGACAAGTCTAGTATCCATCTAACACCTCACAGTTATTAAAATATTATTGAGTATATTCCTGATGCCAGACTTTACATCCCCATGATTATTTTTATAACTGGCATTTGTACTTCTTAATCCCTTTACCTTTTTCACCCATCCCCTGAACCCATGTGCTTGATAACCATCAATTTGTTCTCTTTATCTATAAGTTTCTGTTTGTTCATTTATTTTGTTTTTTAGATTCCACATGTAAGTGAAATCAAATTTGTCTTTCTCTGTGTGTCAGGTGTCATTCTTTGCAGTGGTTATGTTCTACAAAGTCCATGCAGACACTGCATAGTGAGTACTGAATCACCACCCCCAGAAGGAATTCATGGTTAGTTTCCTGAAAATCTGGTCACAACATTTTTGTCAACAGATCAATGTATAACCTGGCTTTATGAGTGTTTCTGTTTAAAAATAACTTATTTAATAGGTAATGTTGATGTATTATTAACATTGAACTCTGCCAACAGCCCTTATAACTCATGTCTGAATAAAGCCTATTTAATAAGGGGCTTAGAAACACTAGATAGCACTTCAGTACTATATGTGGGGCCATTTTAAACAAAAAAATCACTGCTAAAAGCACACATATGTGTAAAACATGGCATTAAATAGACTATAAACAGGATAGTTATAGTATGACAGCTGAAATAAGAAGGCAGAGGACTGCCTTGTTTGATTTCAGCTGAAAATGTGCATGTTGAATGACTCAGAGTTTTCCTTCCTCTGTGCATGTCTGTGAATGAGCATGGAAGCATGATGAGCATTTTGGGGTTAAAGTACATTTTTGTGAATGGGCAAATTCATAAACATCAAATCCAGATGTAAAAAGAATCAACTGTGCCTCTGAAGTTATAATTTCCTAAAAGTAAAGTTAAGGGGAATTGTTTTCACATTATCTAATCTGCTTTGAATGGATTGAGGAGATAAGCAGGAAGACCACAGGAAAGAAGACAAAGCATCATTTTCTCTGAATTTTGAGAAGTTAAACTACCTGGAATGTGTCCCTACAGGGGATAATTAACACAATGCCTATCCTTAGATTAAAACAGGAGACAGAAAGAGAGGAACTAAAGAGGAAGCCAGAATAGCAAGTTCTCTACTACTTTTCGTATTTAGATCCCTTTTATCATCTTTGGCCCTTTAGTAAATTCTTGTGTATTTCAGTTTTGTCTTAGTTGTGTATTGGGGAATAAAAAAAAGACTCTCCAAATCTCTGAAAGTTCTTAGCTTCACTATTTCTAAAAGAAAACATTAATTTTCTTCCAATAGTATTTCCAAATTAATCGGGAAAAGAAAATTGTAACCAAACAAACAAAATCTTACCCAATGGCTCTTTTTCAAAGTCGATCTTGATGGTCCCAGCAATTGCATATGCTATTACTAAGGGTGGAGAGGCTAAATAGTTGGCCCGGGTATTGGGGTGAACGCGACCTTCAAAATTTCTGTTCCCAGATAATACTCCAACAGCTACAAGGTCTCCCTGTGGAAGGCAAGAGAAAAATCAAGTCAGAAAGAACAGAATGCCGAGGTTGCTTGTTTTTGACCATTTGCCAAAGTTTTCCCACCACCTGGATGTAGCTCTTTAAGCCTCCCTTTCACTTGGTCCTCTACCCTACAGGAAAGAAGAGCTCACAGCTCACACTCTGGGTCAAAAGACACTGAGACATGTTCAGTGGCTTCTGCTGATGAGAAAATACCAGGTTGGTCAGAAGGAAACATCATGATTATTTTGCTGCCTGGGGCTTAAGAACAGGTGGGAAAGACTGAAAGTTGAAAGGTAAAGGAAGCCAGAATTGACTTACATGGATTCTATAATTCATACAAAGCAAAACCACATAGTATTTCTCAATGCTACAGAATTTACGGGACAAAAACTGAACCAATGTGACAACTTTTCTTACTTTGAACCAGTTTGCAAACTACCAAGAATAAACAATTTTGGAGCCATCTGTAGTCAAAATCTGAATTTACTGAGCACTTGTGTCCAGGCACAACATTGTCTTTTATGTCTATTATCATCTCAATGCTCACAACTCTATAAAACAGGTACTATTATCATTTCCAATTTACAGTTGAGAAAACTCAGGTACTAAGAGGTTAATGAATTTGCCCACGGTTATACAGCGTGACTCCAAAGACCATATATCTAACCACATTCTCCTCATTTCCTTGGCCTTCTTGAAATTACCTGTATTTTAGTCACATACATGAAAAGGGACAATAGCTCTGAAGACCCACGGACTCCTTCGAAATTACCTGTATGATGGCTTCTACCACAGGCTCAGGCAAGGGCCCACTGTTGCCAATGCAGGTCATGCAACCATAGCCCACCACGTCAAACCTAGGTGCCAAAAGAGAAGCACAAGATAAAATTCTCAGCAAGCCCCTCTGCTAGGAGCAGTTCCTAGAGACCATGGATTTAAAGAGAACAGCAATGCAGGAAATAAGTTTAGTACAGTGCTGTTTCTATTAAGCTTTCATTCTTGGGATCATTTTGACATATTATTCAATCATCCTAGATTATTCAATTAGACTTTTTTTCAGTAAATTATAAAAAGGAATCTAATTGGTCTAAAATTTTTAAAAGCTGAAATCAGATATGGCATTTATTGTCTCTAATCACTACTTGTCATATAATCCCAAGGACTTTTGACTTTTATAGGCACATGAATAAAATCTGGCATCCAAATTAGGAGTAAAGGGGAAGTTGGAGAAACTGTATCTGGCAGCAAATACTAATTTACATCAAGGAATGGGAACACTTTCAGCCATGGTAAATAATGATTTTCATACCAAAGGGCAGACTCTCAGTTGCAGAGCCAGTGCCGGTCCATGGCACAGAAAAGGAGCCCCCTACTCCAGGAGGGCGCAGCACCGCACCAAAGCTCAGGCTTGATTTCAGCACCTGATCTGCCCTTCATAGGCACCCTCGAATGATGAACAACTAGCACCAGTGTCCATGGGCATGCCCTACTCTGCTGAGATATATCGGTTTAAGTCTACTCACTGTCTTACAGAAGACAACACAATTACATACCATCAGATAAGCTTAATCTATTACAAGGTGACATAGCAAGATACATGTGGAATACAACAAAAGCAATGGTGCAAAAGAAAGTTCTCTCTCACCCGAGCTGAGACAGATAAGGCATGACTCCGCTTTCTTGCAGGTAATAAGTGACCACACCACTCCCAGGAGAAAGGCTAGTTTTGATGTATGGCTTCACGGTCAGGCCAGCATCCACGGCTTTCTTTGCTAACAATCCTGTGAGATAGTAAACACAGACACCGGGTGGGTGGCCACCTACTCTAGGTGCTAAGAGAAGTTGGGAAAAGAGACTGACTTTCAGTCTCCATTCCTGCTACTGCCTGACAAAACTCCATTCATACTGGTACGTTCCGCTATTTCTGCTGCCTAATAGAAATCAAAAGCTCGCTGGCCAGAAATCATTTACATGTAAGCGGTAAACTCAAAATTGTTCATGGAAGTGATGAAAGAGATACGCTTTTTTTTTTTTTTTTTTTTTAAGGCAATAAACCCATAACTGTTTGGAAATATATTACAGAATGAGTTTTTAATTTTCGGAGGGAAAGTAATCTAATTACGTTTTATTTGGATAAAAATTATAATTGGAAGAGCCCTTTCTTAAGTATGTGAATTGTGTACTGGGTGGTATAGAATATAGTCAGTCTAGAAGCAAAAATCTAGTCCTCAGATATTTCTTTAAATGGAAGATCAAGAGCTCCTGGGCCGTTGGACTTTCAGCAAATACAGAGATTATTAGGAACACTGAGCGCTCTGTCATAGGATATATATCACAGAAGTAGAAAATAAATGAGGAGACAAGCTGGTGACTTCACTTTAGGAAAATGATTTGCTTCAGACAAAAATAGCTTAGCTGGCAACAGATGAATTCATGGACAATTCCTTATGCACTTATCTACTTCATAAGGAAAGAACTATGGATACTCTTTGTGTCTAAGGACACAAAAAGCACAAGAGGAATTTTGGGGGATGCTCAAAAATCTGAGAACAAATGAGAACTTATATTAATGAAATGTAGCATGTAAATATTAACTACTAACCAGAATTGCATAATAGGCAGGTGAGTATTATTATCGAGTGCCCTGTGCCCTAATTCAGATGCACTTGACAATATGTCTAAGACAGACTAAATTCCACTGTAAAAAAGGCCTATAGGGGTTTTACAGAGAGAAGTCTGAAAGGAAAACAGTTATTTTTCTTCTAAAGTATGACACAAGATTTGAGGCTTTATCAGAAATTCATCTTTTTTTGCTTTCTTCTCCTTACTTTCTGTGTTAATTCTAAAGATTATTATGCATCATGTATTCTACTTTATTTACCTTGTTTTGGACACTATTTATTGTGTAAACATTTCTTGGCCATAAAATCCCTCTATCTGGAAAAGACAAAATTCAGAGAACTAGATGTAGAATTCAGCTAAGTTCATGGGTCACACATCCACATAGCCATGAGATGGGTTTCAAATGCACTTACCTGCTCCTAACATCACAGATGGATTACTGGTGTTTGTGCAGCTGGTAATGGCAGCAATTACCACAGAACCATGAGCAAGGGTGAATTCGTTATTATTATAGATAAACGTCTTATAGTCATTATGATGATCTGGAGCAACCTGGAAACCTTTAAACCCTTGCTATAAGAAGAAAAAAGAGAAAAAAAAAATATTTTTCAAAAGTTCTCTTTTGAAAAAAGAAGAAATACTTTCAGAACTATAATTTTAAAGAATGATTCTTAACAAAACATAAATATGTTGGCCAGTGAACTCTGAAATGCTACAGAAAAATTAAAGTTCTCTTAAGTCTTTTAAAATCTTTATATGAGACAGTAATGATTCTGAATCTTACTGTGCCTTGAATTTAATAATTATTTCCTACCTAAAAAATGGAAATGTTAACACTATAAATTTAACTCAAAGTTAGTCTAATTGGAACTCAGTGACATTTCTGTGGAATTTAATGGATACAGACTGAGGTCACTGATTTTAACCTGATGAAAATTTAGAAAATGGTGCCATTTTGGTCAGATTAAACTAATCATGTCCAATAAGGCAAACAAAGTACAGTGGAACATTTAGTATAATGCTGGTGTTACAAGGATAAAATCCATCACACATCTTAATAATTCATTTAGGAAATGTTCATGAAAAATCTGCACACAGGTGATATCAGGTACTCTATGAGATACAGAGGTGATTCTGACATAAATCTCATCCTCAAATACACAGTCTGGTAAGGGAAATCAGACATGCAAATAATATACAGTACCAGAAATATAAGTTAAGGAATATGGAAAGCTGTCATCAAAGGGTTTCAAACCAAGTGCCATGAAAGTTCAAAAGAAGGAGAGATGACTTTCTGCTCTGAGATTTGAGGCTACCTAGCAGAGGAGCTGATAGATTTAAGATACATAGATGAGGAAGAGACATGTAGGCAAGGAATGGTACGAACAAAAGTACAATGGCTGGAAAAGCTTAGACAGTAGAATGAACAATGTGCAAAGTAGATATGCTTTTTTTTTTTTAATGTCTACAGCACCCAGTCTTCCTAGGTGCTCTCCCATCCAAGTACTAACCAGGTCCAACCCTGCTTAGCTTCCGAGATCAAACAGGATCAGGCGTGTTCAGGGTAGCATAGCTGTAGACAGATATGCTTTTTAAAAGTGGGTTGAGTTGTGTTTTATAGAGGGTCAACTGCTCAGAGGAAGTTGCTTGGCCTCTGGCTAATGCGAGAGGCATTAAAGACTACGGATGGAAAAAAATGCCCTCGCTGCCAGGATTCAGGAAGATTCATCATGAATGGGGCAAAAAAAACCTGGGCATCAAGAAACCGGGCTCGGGGCAGGGCTGGGCATGACTTCCACTCACTTCTCCTCTGCCCCTACCTTGGCTCCAAGGCAGCTCTCAAAGTCTTTTTTCATGTCAGACACAGCAACTTTGTCCTGAGGCCTTTTGGGTCCGCTGCAGCAAGGCACTACTGTTTTCAAATCCAATTCTACAACCTGTTCTCCCAGAAGAAAAAGAACTGTAGAACTGACAGTTATACCCACAAAGAGAAAACATAAGCCACATCAGAGCATTTAAAAGACCACAACAATAAAAATGAATAAACTAAAGTACCACATTCAAAACATGAAGGTTGGTATTCATTTTAACACTTAAGGGATGAATTTCCAGACATGAAGAGGGTCACTTGCAGAGCACGACACAGGCAGGATGCCTTGTCACCTCTCAGAAAGACATTGTAGGGTGGGCATTGGAGCAGCTGCCCAGTGTCTTCTACTCGCCCATCTTTGTGAAGCAGCGTGTACATCTTTTTCATTTTACATTAGACTGAGATGGGTTTTCTATTGAAAAACTTAGACCGCTGTACTTTTTCTAAAATAATTTGGGAGGGATGCAGCCATTAAAACATCAAATATCAGGAAATGAGCCTTAGTTTAATGGAATATTTCCTTCCCTTGATGTAATGAAAGAAAACAAGGGTCCCACATCTAGTATATCCTCTAATCTTGGCTGCTGAGGAAAATGTGGATTCAGTGTGCACCCAAGAAAATAAATGAAGGTAAGTCGTTGGATAAATCAGAGCTAACTGATAATGTTCACACCTCCATTTCTTTCTCCATCTATAATATTGAGGAACTTTTAGCCTTTAAATAGCTCTAGTCCGTCTAGTGAAGTCCTTCTATCAAGGTCTTCTACATAAGAGGAGTAAATCATAGTTCAACAAGGGGGAGCACATCCAGCCCAATCTATGGCCAGGGAGAATAGATGAAGTTACATTGTTTAATGTTCACAGTTCCTTATCTTTTTGATTTTTCAGCTCTTGAACACTCCATTCTCCAGCAATAACTTGGCAATGACTAATTTTTTAACTCTACCACCCAAGAAAAAACATATACGACTAAAATCACAGCCTTGGGGAAGAAAAAACACAGTGAAGGCGCTCTCATACCTCGGCAAAGTCTGGATCTTGAGAGGGGTCACTGAAATCACGAAACATTCCTACAGCCTGCAGGTACCTTTTAATGTGCTTTACCTTTTCTTCATCACGACCTAAATGGGCATTTTAAGAGGTAACAAGTAATAAATATTAATACTTCCTGGTGAAAGCAATAAACCACTGTCTCCACCAGCAATTATACAAGTAATATACATTTCACTTACAATAGCTCTGCTGATACCTCAGCTTTCAGGCTAACAGTCTGACTATCTAGCTAATGCTGTTTATTAGGCACCATTAATTGATCTGTTGTTCCTACCAAAAAGACTAGAAGACTCTAGCCTTCCTAAAAGCACTCCTCCTCCTCTCTAGTATGGTCTTAAATTAGGAGGATCCTAAGCCTAGTAATTGTCAGTGCACACCTATGCCTCTGCCTTTAACTGGCCACAGACTCAGCATTCCATATTACTATTGTTCACATAATAATCCACCTTGACTCCTACCACAAACTACCAGCTCTGAGCACTTTCTGTGTGCCTGGCACTGGGTGCTAAATGTTTAGAATGCATTATTTCAATCTCTAATCCTTTATCATGACCTTATGAGACAAGTACTGTTGTTATTCTCATTTATAGATGAGAAAATGGTACTCAAGAAGATTAAGTAACTTTCCCATGCAACATAGCCAGTAAATGTCAGAGCCAGATCCAAACCTGAGTTTGACTCCAAAGTTTTAATTCATAACAATGTATCACCAGAAATATGACCCTGAATGCTCTGCATTTAAATCTTATTGAGACCCTGGTTGTAAGAGAATACTCACAAAGTATGCAAAATGGATACACAGTCTACCCATTTCTTTGACAATCAAATAAGACTGAAAACTTGACTCTTGGACTCACAATAGATCAGCACTATTTTGTTTGCCTGTTTCTTTTAACTGTATTGTAAATGTCATCAGCTTTCAGCATGAGCCTCCTAAGAGCTGACTGAGCTTCATTAACACATTTATCATGACCTGTTATTGAGCCCACTGTTCATTACATCTCATGCCATCTCTTTATGAACATGCATAGAAGAAATTTCTCTTAGGTATGAATGAGAAAGGATTCTCCTTCTCTGATGTGGTATGTTTGTTTCATTTCTACAGATGCTTCCAATTTGTTGTTAGATCACTAAGTTCAGTGGCCAGCCACCTCTAGAGCCACAGGAACTAATCTTAGCTCTGAAAATAGGTGCAGCTTTCCCCCTTACCCTCATGCCACCCCCCCCCAACCACCTCTTCCCTTCTTTAGGGTGATTCCCTCAACTATTTATTCTGTTCTTTAATTTCTAAATCCTTTTTCACTTCAAATCCTTTGAGGATCAAAGGAGGTATCAATCAATTTTAATGTGACTATATTTAATAAAAACATTTTTTAAATGAGCTTTTTCATCACAATCTTAACTATATCTAGAGGATTTTCCTCGGAAAAATTAGGAGAAGACTAGGATTTACTTGCAGTCTTTAAGATTCTTATAAAACCTATTAAGAGATGTGTACTTGCCCCTGTCCTACTTTGCCAAAATAACTCAGCTTAGCTCTTACCTTAAATGTCCAAGACTATTAATATTTCACAAGAAACACCAGCCACTGGAACCCTTCAATAGTAAACACTAAATACAGATGAGAATGCACAAGATAGTCTGTTCTTTTCTCCTTAATGAATTAGTTCTAATTTTGAGTCACTTGGAAAATAAAAGGTCTTCTCCATCTTTGTCACACAGAATGAGGTATTACAAATAATTATTTTATGTTACCTTTTTATTCAAAATGACCCAGTGGCTTCTTAGAACATTAGAATAAAATCCTAACTGCCCACTGTGGCTTACGTGCCTGTGGGATTGGGCCCTGGCCTCTCCCCTGCCTGCCCACCTTCTGAACTCACCTCCCATGGCCTCAACCCTGGGCTCTAGCAACACAGGCCCCTCTGCTGGCCCCTGAACATAGTGCACTTCTCTCTGTCTTGGGCCTTTGTGCCAGTGGTTTCCTATGCCTGAAAAACACCTCCTCCATCACTTCTCATGTCTTGTCCTTCAAAGTCACTCAGACATCTGTTCAAACTGCACTTCTCAGAGCCCCTCGCTAACTTTCCTTAGAAAATAGCATCCTCAGGTTACTCACCCCCCCCCCCCACTTCTTCATTATCTTATAAATATATATTAATACCTATGAACTTATTTTTCTCCTTCACTGGAATATAAGCTCCATGAGGGCATAGACTTTTTCTTGTTCATTGCTGTACCTCTGGGACCTAGACTACATTATCTAATGTATCAAATGAATGACTTAATAAATATTTAGTATTTAAAAAATAAATTTGAGAAATTAAAAACAAACCCTTTCTCAAAGTTAAAGTCAAATTTCTGAACAAATATATTTATACATATATATGCATACATGTTTGTACAATTAAAGAATCATTGACATTCTAAAATAGCTTCAGATGCAGGCTTTCATTTTACCTTTTAGACAGCTCTGAGATAGATGTCATGGAGTGCTGCCCGTTTGGTGCCTGGAGACCTCAGGTTTGGATTCTAGCTCCATTATTTATTAGCTTTGGATATTTACCCCACCTCTCTGACCTTCAGTTTTCTTTCTTATTAGTTAATTAACTAATTGATCAATTAATCTACCCTATAGATATATTAAGAGGATGGGAGCAAATGCATACCAGGTGCTTGGCACACAGCAGATGCCCCACAGACAGCAGTCACGATTACTTGTTTCATGCCAAATAACTAGTAGAAGAAGACCAGTATAAATATCTAGACTTCCCGTATAAATATCTGAGCTCTTTCTATTGGCCATACCATGTCTACCACATATCTTCTGAAATCTCAACAACGGTTTTTTTTTTAGGTGAGGTAACCCTTAGTTGACCTCACAGATTGCAAAGACCTTGTCAGCTTACAATCTCTTATTTTTTATGTATGTATGTATGTATTTATTTTATACCTATAGCACCTGGTATTCCTAGGTGGTTTCCCATCCAAGTACTAACCAAGCCCAAACCTGCTTAGCTTCCGAGATCAGACGGGATCAGGTTTGCTCAGGGTGGGATGGTTGTAGTCTTAACAACTATTTTGACATCACAGAGGGAAGAAAAAAAGTCTGTAAATCTGACCCAGTGCACTCTGAGGGGCAGGGGCCAAAGGCAGTGCTCTAATCCTCAGCATTCTGTAAAACTTTACCAAGGGCCTTCTGTTCTCACAGTTCTATACATACCTGTCTGTATGAGGTACTTGATACTGACTTCATCAACTGGGAAAAAGGCAGCTGTCGCTCCATACTCTGGACACATGTTGGCTATTGTGGCTCGGTCAGCAATGGACAGTTGGGTTACTCCTGGCCCAAAGAACTCGACAAATTTTCCCACTACCCCAACCTGGCGGAGATGCTGAGCAGCAGGACAAAAAAGTGTCAGAGTTGATAGGCCATATCTAAAATGCAGAACTATCACCTTGCAATTCTTGTTTATGAGTAAATACAAACGATAAGTTAACTCAAAATATTTTTGATTACTTAAAAAAATAAAATGTAAAAAGTAATGCCAACTAAATATAATATGGTATTCTAGATCAATACTAGAACAGAAAAGGGACACTACTGAAAAATTGGTGAAGCCTCTAGTTTATTTAATAGGGCCATAACAATGTTAATGTCTTCGTTTTGATAAATGTGGCACAGTGATGTAAAGTAACATTTAGGGAGCCCAGGAGAAAGGTAATAGGAACTCTCCTAAAAATCTAAAATTATGTCAAAACAGTTCTTCCAAAACAAGGAAGAAAAAAGTAATGCCAAAAATATAAATAACAACATTAAGAAACCTCTTTCAAAATGGAAAACACTCTTTCTCTCTAATGAGTTCCTTGGAAGTGCCTATAAGTACTAGAAATTAAATTCTTTCAACCCAAATAAATTATGACTTGCACGAGTTGAATAAGTATATGGTTGCTCTTAAGGGTATAACAAACAAATCTGCTGAACATAGGTACAAGTCCAATGGGACCAAAATATCCAGAGAGTCTGACTCCCTTTACCACGCAAGCCAATGGCCAGGCCTGGGCCTTAGTGACTGACCTGGCCTTACATGAAGCTAGTTCCATGAACTGTGGACTACCACAGGGACAGACAGGCTCTTTTGGTTACATGGAATTTTGCTAAATAATGTGTGCAAGTCTTATATTATTCCACATATGAAGAACAATGCACAGATGACTATGATGGACTATAGTGTTCAATTAAATCCAATTCCAAATTCCACAAAGATTAAATCAAAAAGAAACTTCTTTTGGCCTTTATCAGTATAATGTCGTTCCAAATATCCCAGGCCTCCAAACTATACAATCAGAAAAAATTCTATTTGTGATGATAAAAAATTATTTTTCTGATAATCTTTCAAAATAAACTGGCCTCATTTTACCAAGCAAGCACATCACACACACACACACACACACACAAACACACACACACACACAGAATCATTTCCTAAAAATGCTAAAGAGAAAAAAAACCCAAAATATTTTCCAGCTTGGAGAAACATCTCTTGTGACAATTTAACTTACAATGCAGAAAGGAGAATTAAAAAAATCAAACATTATCTACAGAAAGAGTTTGTTATTTACACATAAAGAAGAACTATGGGGGGAGAATGTAGTAACAGTATAATCATATGTGTGAGAATGGTTCTTATAGCCTCAGAATGGTGATTATTTCTAGGAATGGGAGGATGGCTTTAACTATAAATATTACATTTTATTTCTTAAAAAGTACACATACAGAGAGCGAGCTCTGGAGCAAATATAATAAAATGTTATCATCTGTCAATTCTATGTGGTAGGCATATATATGAATGTAATTTTCACTTATGTATATTTAAAATATTTCACAATTTCAAAAATATTTTTTAAAGAAAAAAAAAAAAATCCATGCAGTGGCAGGAATAAAATAGACATAATTATCTAAAACTTAACCAAAGACTTCTCCCTTATCCCATCTGTTTTTAAAGTCACTAACATACTATATTCTAGCATTTCCAGAGCACATGGAAACCAAGAGAGACCCTAATCATATATATTTCCTCTCTGTTTGTCACTGTGACTCTCCAAAACCACAGAACAGGCAGCATATGTTACCTTGGTAATAGTTAGCACGATGTCAGTGGATGTCACCAGAGGATGGGGATTTCCCATCAGCCTATAGCCAATCACCTGGGGAAGCACCATGCTGATTGGCTGACCCAGCATGACAGCTTCTGCTTCAATACCACCTACACCTGCAAGAAGGAGTGGCATGATAAAATAACGCTTTCTTTATTTCTCACCATATCCCTCAGGCATAATTCAGTGTCATTAATAGGTAATAAACCCAGTTACAATGTTGTACTAGTACCCAGTTATATTTCCATAAAAAGCAATATTATTTCTCTCTATAGAATTTTTAGTAAGTGCTTCTCCAAGTGTGGTCTCCAAACACCTGTATCAAAATTCCCTCGATTGCACACCAAGTGGACTGGGGTTCAGGAATCTCTCCTTTTAACAAATACCCTGGGTGGTTTATTCTAAATGCCCTTAACCCCTTATTCCAGTTTATTCTTCCAAACATAGGCATGAGTCACTTTGCTGGGCACTGGAAATACAGCAACAAATGAAACAGACAAAATACGTCTCTGATACTTGTGGTCATGCAAATTCAGGCTACTGGGAGGTAACAGAATCAAAATTAAAGTACACACTATAGAATAACATATATAAAAGAACACTCACCCCAACCGAGAACGCCCAAACCATCAATCATGGTGGTGTGTGAATCTGTGCCCACGAGGCTGTCTGGGTAATAATATCCATCCTGATCAAATACCACTCTTGCCAGATACTCCAAATTCACCTGGTGGATGATTCCTGAGCCAGGGGGAATAATCCGCATGTTGCGAAAAGCCTGAGAACCCCACTAGGATTGAAAAACGGAAAGAACACTATGATGCTTTTTGCATTTCTATGTAGCCCAGCTCTGTGGTGCTCCTCCCTCATACCCCACATACCTAAAGAATCAATCACTGGAACCAAACTCTTTTCATACCTTTAAAAATTCAAATCGTTCTCTATTTCTTTCAAACTCCAAGTCTTGATTCTTCTGTAAACTGTCTGCCCTGTCAGAGAGAAAAACGAAATGCATAAATTTTAAGGCTTAAAATGTTACACATCAAATTTACTGATAAACAAAATGGTAATTTCATCTGCAGGCTTGCTGGGTGGTATTATTCATTCATTCACATGGGAAAGGAAAGGTAATTAGCAAAGGTAAAAAAAAGTAATTGTTATTTGGCTCAACTGATTCCTATGATGCCATTAAACATTGTGGGTAGAAAATATTAAGTGAACTTAAGTTAAAACTAATTTAATCATGAAGCATGACTCATAGGAATAGACTCAAGATATTTATGATGATAAGAACAGCTTAGATATTTATTTATTTTTTCCCCTTCTTTAGTCGCCCCCTCCACCAACTTCCACCCTTGACCTATGGATGTTGCCATTTCCCCTTAAGAACTAGATCTCTGAAGGTGGGGTATCTCCTCCCACACTCAGGGGGTGCACCCAAGCCAGTGCCCCAAGGGCACTCAGGGGGCCTGGCGCATCCAGGGTTGGTCTATGGCTCCACTTGGGGCATGAACCCAGGACCTTCTGCACGTAAAGCAGATGTGCTAACCACTACACTATGGAGCCACCCCCAAGAGCAGCTTAGATATTTAAAAAGCCTGTGTTCTTGTACTCCATTCTCATCCATGTCCTCATTATAACATCTCCCCAGGCTGAGCTGTCTGGGCTGGCATTTTCATCTGTTTATGTTGGGAGACAGGACACAAGCTATGCTAGGAGGCACAGAAGGTGATCATAAACTATATATCATAGATTGAGTGAGCATAAGGAAGCATAGTAAAATTAATAGCCAAGACAGACCCAAGTCCTACTTCATTAATAGTTAATACTCCTAACGTTACTAAGAACCCACCACTATTCTAAATACTTTACACACTTGTGCGCGCGCGCGCGCACACACACACACACACACACACACACACACACACACACACTGAATTCATTCAATCACTACAACAATCCTTCACATAGGTACTACTATTACCCCAATATGTAGAAGAGGAAGCTGAGGCACAGAAGGGGTTAGAGAGCTTGTCTGTGGCCAGAGCTGTCTGTTGTCTGAACCCAGGTCTGATGGCGTTGGGGCCTCTACTTTAATCACTATACTTCCACCCTTTTCCTTCACTTATTGATGATCTGCAGAGCCTATTATGGCACATGTGGGGAACACAATAGTGCAAAAACAGCATGTGCACTGCCTACTTGGAGCTCAGAGCCTGCTGAGAGATATAGAACTAAACCAGGCAATTATGATTGTGACTATCAGTGTCACAATATGGAAAGTACTAGGTGCCATGGGAGCACTCAGGCCTTTCCAAATAAAATCACATAGATGTATGCTGAAGGGTGAGGGGAAGTCAGCCAGAAAACAATGGGTAGGCACTCTCTTGGAAGGAAAGAACTAGAGGCATTTGTTATTTACTTTACAAAAAAAAAACATTCAGTTACAATGCTGATTTTTTCCCTCTTTTTTTCTTGATGTGAATATTTTCCAAGAATAGTGTTAGTTACTTTAATGAAATCAATCCCTGAGAGTGTTTTACAGAAGCAGCCCACAAACTATAGCCCAAGGGCCAAATGAGGCCCACCCAGCATCCCTCTGTATTTGGCCCTCAAGTAAAGAATAGTTTTCAGATTTTTAAAGGCTGGGGAAAAAAAGAATGTGAACAGAGGTTTGTGGCCAGCAAAGCCTAAAATATTTACTCTTGCTCCTTTACAGAAAAGGTTTGCTGATCCCTGATGTACAGAATGAATGTCTGTGAATGTGTGTATGTGTTAGAGAAGAGCGAAAGGAAGAAATAGAGAAACAAGAGAACCTGGTATAGTGGAACAAAGGAGCACACCACTCCTGACCCCTGGGTCAGCAGACCCTCTGGATCCTCTGGACCAGGTGCAGCTAGCCAGTCCTCAAGGTACTCAACTCTACCATCTCACTAGTACACTGAGGGCTCTATCCTTCTAATTCCTACCTGTTCTTTCAGGTCCAGATCCACATCCCCAATGTATCTTGGGCATCTACATCACGAATACCTTGGGCACCACAAACTCAATAGGCAAACTCTAATTGCCTGACCTTCTTTCCTAAATCTCACCCTTGTTCTTGTCTGTCCATATCTCATTTAATGATCTCCTGTCCTACCACTTAGCAACTACAACTATCAAAGTTTTCATTCCCTTAACTGGTTTCTCTATCAGTTTATTCACCAGAATACTTCTGTACTGTTACCAGAATCGGTTTTCTAAAATACAGATCATCACAACCCACTTTGAACCTGCCAAATAAAAGTATAAATACCTTGCTTTAAAAAACAGTCCTACAATCTGTCCTCAGACTTCTTTTATAAGTCCTCTCCTATCTTCCCATCCAAGCTTCAGACACACTGCAGTGCAGCCCTCATACTCTCTCCTAGTCCCTTTGCACACAGTCTTCTCTCCGTGCAGAATATTTTTTCTTGCTATTCTCCCTGAGGTAAATATCCCTCAGGACCCAGATCAAGAGACACTGAATGAAGGACCCTCTGATGCCCCAAGTCAGGATGATCTGTCCCTTCTCTGTGGTCACTACATTTACCCACTACGTTAAAGTTGTGTCCACTAATCTCTCTTCTCTTCTATGCCAAATTGTTTCTGGTAAAGTAGGTCTGTTAAATGGATTTAATTAAAAAAAAAAAAAAAAAAGGAAAGCATCTTGAAACATTTATTTTTTTATTGGAGTTTTTAAAAATTAGTTTCAAGTATTCAGTATCTTAGTTAGACATTTATATAGTTTATAAAGTGATCCTCCTAATTGCTCTTCTGGTTTTCCACCTAGCCAATATAATACTACTAACTATACCTTAGATTCCACATATAAGTGAAATCATATTGTATTTATCTTTTTCTGTCTCACTTATTTCACTCAGCATAATAACTTTTAGGTCCATTCAGGTCATTGCAAACATTATTCTTAATCATACGTGGTCCCTTGCCTCTGGTGTCCCCATCACTTCTGCTGTACTCTGAGTACTTGTGAATTCCCATTACCTTTTATCCCCTTGCCTGCAGCACCAGAAGGGTATTAGAGCTTCTCACAGTAGAAACAAGGTTGGAAGGGAACTATTACAGAGAATGATGAGAACATCCATTTGATATAAATAACATGTTTATAGGACAAGAAGTCAGAAATGTTTTGGCTGTTTTATGATATGTTAATTCCAGGTAAAAACCTATTTACTCATGAAAATAAAACATCAGTTAAGCTAACCTTGGCTCAATTAACTTAGTTCTGGTTATTGGCATGAATAAACAGACCTAGAATTCAGATTTTTGCACCACTAAGAACTTTCCTAAATTCACCCAGTCTAGTGGGCTTTTAATAAGGTCTCTGAATGTGAATGGCCTGACAGTCTAAAGAGGAAAATTCTCCTGAGTCATATAATTTGAATTCAGATTTGTACCTACTTTTGGCTTCACTTCAGTGTTTCTGAGTATTATATTTAATGGTACTCTGAAAATTCACAAACAGTATTTACAAAGGAGATAGTTTTCACACTCATAAAATCTAGTCAGAAATTGTTGCAATATACTTGGAATTTTTTTAAAACGTTTTGTTTTTTCTGAGAACACTTTGTAAAACATTACAATAATGTGTTAGATCCTCAATTCCTAAAGATTGTGAGGCCAATTAATATTATTCAAACCATGCAAAGAGCTTAGAAATATTCAGCTGAGAAAATTTACCACCTACCACTCTTCACCCAGTTTTTCTATTTCATTTTGGGAAATAGCTGGAAATAAGCCCACAGCATACAGTTCCACAAAATTTGAGAAATATCAAATTTAATTCTTTACAAACATGAGGAAAGAGACAGGGAGGTCAAGTTGCAAAAGCAAATTTAAGAAATGAAAACAAAACACCACCAATGAAAACACTTCTAACAGAAATGAGACTCATGGACATGGACTATAGACTAGTGGTTACCAGAGGGTAGGGGGTAGGGGAGGAAGGGGGAGGTAGACGGGGTAAAGGAGGTCAATATAGGGGGGTAGGAGGAGGGTGAATTGGGTAAAGTGGATCAAATATATGGTAGCTGAAGGAAACTGGACTTTGGGTGGTAAACACACAATAAAATATATAGATGTCAAATTATAATGTACACCTGAAAATTATATAATTGTATTAACCAATGTTACCCCAATAACTTAATTTAAAATAAAAGAAATAGTATTTGCTAGATTTGAATACCAATTTGAAATCAAAGTTCAGACCTGGACTTCGCTATTTTCAGAATAATGTTTTCTGTACTACAGTGTAAATGAAAAATGTCCATAAAAAATTGAAACCAAAGTTGATGAATGTCATGGTTTACAGAGAAAAAGAATCACTGTGATTTGGTGATGACCAGAATCATTAACTGCTGAATAGTCAGGAGCTCTTTGAATTGTGAGTCCAAAGGCTTTAGACTTTAAAAGAATCGCAACCCTGTCTTCACCAGTACTTTCCCTTTCCAGGCCTGCAAAATGAGGTAAATTCATCCACACCAATGAGTTTCCAAGAAAGATAAGGTTAGCCATGATTTTGTGAGGCTACTTTTTGTAATTCCTAAAACAGGACTTTAGGAAACATCCTTAGTCTTAAATAGAATAACATTGTTTGTACATACAAACAAACAATATATATATATATATATATATATATATATATATATATATATATATATATATATTTAACTCTGCCCTCTGAAATCAAAACATTAAATTGAGACCATGTGATTTAAGAAAGAAAAAGAAAAAAAGATGTTGCCTAAGGATAGGTTTAGAGTCCAAAGGAAAGGAAAGAACTGGCAAGCATCCAGTCTTTTTGTTCCAAGAACTGTCAGTTAAAGATAAAGCAGGTTTCTCTTTACCCTGCATTTATGTGTTTGGATATTGGCAACACTAATGTGAGAATAACCAGTTTCTACATTTCTCTTGAGGCTGTACAGAACCCACTTAAATCCCCAAGGAAGCAAATAAATAATGGTTGCCTTTTCCCCCTTCAAATGGCTTGTTTTGTATTCTTAAATGATGTTTTATAATAAAGCAATAGCTACTTATTGTAAAAATAAAGAACAATTACAATCCTAGAAATAATCTCAGTTTACCACCTTCTCTTTCCAATCTTTTAATCGCTACATAACTTTTCATCATGCTTAGATCAGTTTATACTTGAAATTTACACCTGGCTCATTGAACTGACACAAAGATGTTCCAAGTGTTATGTTAGCACATTGTAACTGTAAAAGTTACCTAATAATTCACTTTAAAGACATACCATACTTTAATAAATCATTCTCATTTGTTGGACATTTAGAATGCTTCTAGGTGTTCATTAATAGAAATAATACCTTAATAAACACTATTTATTTATTTAGCTTTTTCTGAATTTCATGTATCTATTAAGCGTAAATTTAGAAGTAGAAATTCCAGGACAAAGTATCACAATTTCTAAGCGCCTTAATACATATTGCTTTCATCATTTCTAATTTACAGTGCTTTAGTAGTATATTAAAGTGTCTCCTTCATGACACCTTTATAATGTTTATTTTCTAATCTTAACTATATTGATGAGAAAATGCTATCTCAATGATTAAATTTACTTTTTTATGACTTGTAAGGTTGAAAAGGCTTTATATATTGTTTACCATTTACATTTTTTTATTGTAAAATGTTCACTTTCCTATGCCCATGTATCTGCTGGGTTTTACTATTTTTTAAATTGAATATACAGAGTCTTTATATTAAGGATATTAATCCTTTGTTCTATTTGTTGCAAATATTTTTCAAGTTATTTCTTGTTAACTTTGAAGTCATTAAATCTATAGATTTCCTTCCTATACTTTTTTTTTTCATTCATTGCTTCTAACTTTAGAAAGGTCTCTCTCATCAAGGCATCTGACACATATATCCCTAAATTTTCTTTTAAATTTTTTGACTTAATTTTTAAAATATTAATGTTTCAATTTATATGAACTGCTCTTTTTACCAGATAATTAATTTTCCCAGTACTGTATATAGAATAAATATTCCTTTCTTCATAGATAGTTGATAATACTTTATCTAGTTATAATTTTAGGTTCAGATCCCAACCTTCTAGCGAGACCTGGTTGCCCTCCCTTATTGCATAATCTTGCAGTTACTTCTACAAAAGCCAATACTCTCCCCATTTTGACTTTAGGTTTGACTGTGTGACTTGTTTTAATCTAGGCCTCAAAATATTGTGGGTTCCTGCTTGCCCTCTTGAGCCTGTGATCAGCTGCTTTCTCCTTCAACCTGAACCACCAAAAGAAACACACACAAACAGCACTGTCCCAGCTGCCCTGCAGATGTGCAGTGCAGTGTAAGCAGTCAACCCAGCCAGGGCTGGATAAAGCAGAGCTGCCCCTCTATGCTCAGCTTAGATCAGTTGACCTCCTAACCCAGGGGATCCCTAACACTCAGGCCATGGATTGGTATCAGTCAGTAGCATGTTAGGAGCCGGGCTGCACAGCAGACAGTAAGTGGTGGGGGAGGGAGCAAAGCTTCATCAGTATTTGCAGACACTTCCCAGCGCTAGCATCATTGCCTCAGCTCCACCTCGGATCATCAGGCATTAGGTTCTCATAGGAGTGTGAACCCTACTGTGAACTGTGCACGCGAAGGATCTAGGCTGCATGGTTCTTAATGAGAATTTAAAGCCTGATGATCTGAGTAGGGCTGAGGCAGTGATACTAGTGCTGGGTAGTGGCTGCAATACAGATTAACATTAGCGGAGAGGTTTGACTGCACAGAGACTATAAGTCAACTGCTTGTAAACTATCAGTGAGTGGCAAGTGACAATTAAGCTGCATCTGATGGCAGGCTTCAGAGTGGCAAGTGAGTTGATGTACTTCAGCTGTATAGCTGCATCTGGTGGCAGGCTTAAAGTCAGAATCCAATACTTATTTTAGTCTAAGTGTTGCCTGCCCATTATTTTATATACTACTTCCATCAATGCCTCTTTTCCACACTGCATACTTAGTCAGAGTTTTGGTAAGCCCACAAACTAAACTTAGCCAGAATGAGTAAAAAACACCACCACTGGAGAGCTTTTCTGAAAAGGGAGAAAGGCCCAGTGATGAGACAGCAGAAGACTCTAAACAAAAAAAATGCCAACAAAAAGAAAGCTGCATTTAAAAGAAAATATCAAGAGTCCTACTTAAATTAAGAGTTCATTTGCAACAGGTGATTCCTATTTTCCAAGCCCACTTGCATAATAGCAACCGGCTATTCATCGAAGCCCTGAAACCTTCAAAACTGCTTTGCCACATGGAGACTTAGCACCCTACATTAAAAGACAAGCCTTTAGAGTATTTTTAAAAGAAAAAAATGTGAATATGCAGAACAGAAGCAATTATTGAAGGCCACCACTTCATTAAATGTGTCTGTATTGAGAGCATCATTCTTAGTGGCTAAAGGTAAGGAGGGCTTTATAATTAAGAGTTTGACCCTGCCTGCTTCTAAGGACATTTGTTGTGAAGTTTTAGAAAAGGCTGCACTTCAAAAGGTGGCAAGTGTTCCTCTTTCGGCTATCACCATAACTAGATGGACTGATGAAATAGCAGAGGATCTTGAGGCACCTTAGTTAGAGAGGACTAATGAGTTACTGTAGTAAGCAATCCAGGTTGACTAGTCTCCTGATGTTGACAACAAGGCAATGAAGCTAGTTTTTATGTGATATATTTTTAAGAAGGCTGTGCATGACGATATGTTATGTGTACCTTTATTGCCAACCAACACCACAGCTGCAGCATTATTCAAGTCTCCGAATGATTACACATCAGGAAAACAGAACCGGTCATTTTGCATCGGTATATGCACAGACGTAGCCTACGGCTGCCAAGATTGGACAGCTATTCTGGTTTCACCACTCGGGTCAAAGAGGTCGCTTCTGAATGTCTACGCACGGTGTCATCCATAGTGAAAAGCTGGCTAGCTGAAATATGTAATCTGAACCTAACAATGTTTTGTGGGATGTGATTTAAAAGGACCAACCACATTGAAGTACATGCTCTTAACACATCCGTTCGCACAGCTCTGTAAGGAGATGGACACAAAGCACACCTGTCTTCTCTTGTACACAGAAGTGAGATGGCTTTCTAAAGGTAGATCACTGGCCAGAGATTTTGAGTTACGAGAGTTGCTCTATGGCTTTAGAGTTTAAACATTACTTCCCAACCTCAAAATATCCCCAAACTGGGAAGGAATGGATCCATGACCCATTTGTAAATAAGTTAGGTGAATCGACTTTGTCCATGCTAGAAAATGATCAACTGCTTGAGATTGCAAATGACAGTGGCCTTAAAAGTATGTTTGAGACAACTTCAATTCTCCATATGTTCTGGATTAAAGTCAGGGTGAGATATCCTGAGAATGATACAAAAGTACTGAAAAGTTCTATTTCCAACATCCCATCTCTGTGAAGCAGGGTTTTCTGCAGCGATAGCAAGCAAAACAACAGTATGAAATAGACTGGACATAAGCAACACACTTTGGGTGGCAGTGTCTTCCATCACTCCCAGATAGGGCTGTGTAGTTGCAGGAAAACAAGCTCAGGGCTCCCACAGATTCTGCATTATGGTGAGTTATATAATTATTTCATTATGTATTGTAATGTAAAAATAATATAGTGCACAATAAATGTAATGCACTTGAATCATCCTGAAACCATCCCCTCCTTGCCCGGCCCCAGTCCATGGAAAGATTGTATTCCACAAAACTGGTCCTTGGTGCCAAAAATGTTGGGGACTACTGTATAACCAACTTGTAGATGTGTAAAAAATAAATTCTTATTATTGACTGCCACTAAGATTTTAGGGCTATTGGTAGGATTCTGGCAGGAAAAGAGAAGCAGATATCCCAAACAATATAAGAATGAACAAAGGAAAAGATTATGGAAACCCACATGGAAAGACAGAGATAGCCAGATAAAATAATTACTTGGGATCAAAAAAAACAATAAGACTCCAATGGTTAAAAAAAAAAAAAGAGAGAGAGAGAGAGAAAAAACCCCAAGGTCTCTTAAAGTCAAATACCTACTTGTACTGACAAATTTTAATGGCAGAAATTCATGTGTTTTTTACCCAGAATTTCAAACTAAATTTAAACGTAGGCTGCTCCTATCCAAGAAATAAATAGAAAAAAAGATTTTTTAGTTCACTGCCCCCTACCTCCCAAATTTTTCACTGGAAAATCTAATTAAGTTTGAGTTTTTCTGAATATACCTTTTAAAGATTTCCTTCTTTTATTTAATTACATGCACGCACACACACACACACACACACACACACACACACACACACACACAGAATTGCATGCCATGATTCTGCACAGAGCATAAAACCCAGGTATTCACTTTAATCTCTCACCTTCTGTTGAAATCAACCTGGATGGAATGATCAATTACAAGATCAGTAGGACAGACAGGGTTTATTTTCTCTGGATCTCCTCCTAACTTTTTCACAGCATCACGCATTGCAGCAAAGTCAACCACAGCTGGAACGCCCCTAAGAAAAGAAGGAATTAAAGAGAAAATAAATCTGTTAAACACATATAAGAGAGTTTTTCAGCTTTTGTCTCTATTGACAAAATTGGCAATGGGACTGTCTCATCAGTGAAGTTAACGATGAAGGACTTAGAAAAGTAAAAAGTTTTTAACTCCATTTCCTTGAGCAGAAATCACATAGGTAGTATGGGCCATGACTCAGGAGTATCTCTATATGCAATTTAATCAAAACATTAAAGTTAATAACCAATATAGTCTAAATAGAGAAACTCCAGCAAAGCTGGTGCTTAAAAACTCTAAAACTTTTAGTGCCATGACTGTTTCCCATTCACAGGGTGAGTTGACAAAGACCTGGAGAAGATATATGGGTTACACCTTCAACTTCAGACCAGATTTAAAAGAATGGATATAATTCAGAAAAGTAGGTTGAGAATCAAATTTATAAGTGAATCCTTCCTTTTCATTATATTAGAGTATAAAATTTGGGCGCTCTTCCTCTAGAAAAATTAAATTTGGTCTCTAGAAGGAATATATTAACATCATTTAAAAATGGAAAAGTAGTATTATCTTAAAAAAGAGGCCTGATAAGGAGCAAAGATTCCTGGGAATAGCAGGAGGCAAACTGAGGCTGAAGAGCAACAGGTCAGGCCTTGTGAACTATATGTCACATCGATATTCCAAGGGCAGCTATTTGAAACCTGGCTCCCTGGGTGATAGGACATGTGGAAAGAAAAGATTCCGAGATAGCTCCACTCTATGCTATTTCTTTCACCTTTGGCTAAGACCAAAGACAATGACCTTTGCCACTGGAAAGGTGCAGTGATTACACAACCTGATTTGCCTGAGACAATCTCATGCTGTGTGGGATTAAGAACCCTTTTTCATTTTCAAAAGTGTCTGGATATTGGGTGATAAATTATATGGTCACTGTGGCTTTTTTTTTTTTTTTGTAAGCTTTTTAAAAGTCTGACAAGAAAGGCAGAGTAGAAGAGAGTTCAGTGACATATTAGTCTCACGTAAAGTCCTGCAGGATGACACGGGCAGGCTTAAATGGCACTTCTATGTTCATATGCTGCGTGACATTCCAATTTAGGATGTTTTCAACATCATTTTTCTTCACCAAAAATTGATCACAGTTTCGAATGGCTGCCTCCAGGAGAACTCTGACAGAAAATGGTAAGTGTCCTAGGATAAAGGGAAAGCATAACAAAACAAACAAAAACCATGAGACACCTTATTAGAAGAGCTCTACATAAAGTTGATAAGAGGCATCAGACTATTCTTCCAACAGGGAAAGAGGGTAAATACAAAGTGATCTCAAAAGTTTAAAATATGAAAATACTGCATGGGTTTGAGACACATTCAGTACTAGAAAATACCCACAAACTAGGCAAAAATAAAATATTAGTTAATTCTTTCATAGAGCCAGTGACCTACCATATCTTGAATCATCCAATTTATTCAAATTGAAAAACTTCTTTCCTGGTTGTGCAGGATCCAAAGGCTCAGCGAGGTGTGCAAATGGGTTGCTCATGGTTTCTGATGGCCACGTGTCCCTGAAAAGGGACAAAACATTTAATGTTTACTCACAAGGCTGGACCTCACCTATTCTGATGAGTGTTTGCCCCTTTTAACAATTATCATACATATTCATTTTAAGAAATCACTCTTATTTTTTTAAAGGAGGAGGAAGGTGGGGCCTAAATAATACAGAAATGATATTCTTAGCAAATAAAATGAGTTTTGTGAAGCTATTGTGAAAGCTAGCATTCACTTTTCAAGAGAGTATAAAATCCTGAACTTCTTTTGTTTTACTTCTACAACTTTCCACTGATAAATAAAAAGATGGGAAATGAAGGAAGTGTCTCATGGTAAATCTTAAATCTCCGAGCAGACCTCTGAGCTGGACTCATGTCTTGCTTGATAGGAGATAAGCAGTTTATAGCAGGTGACATTACGCAGTCGTATAAAACTTGAACTTTGAAAGAAGCTCTGCAGCATTTTAAATAAACGTGTTAGTGAGAATTCTTCCTGACTCACTTTTGTATTTGGTAGCAACAGTGTATTCACATCAGGGGATTCTTATGGTATACTGTGGTGCAATTAAAGTCCAAACTCCCCAGGGGACCCTCTAGCTCAGTTCTGAGTAGTACTTCTCAGGCATCTTCTCCCCTCCCCACCCCCGCTCCCTGCTTTATTGAAATATAATAGACAATTAGTTGCTTTTATTTTCATTGTATAATTCAACTAGTTCTTTCTTTTCAATTATAGCTGGCATACAATAATATACCAGTTTCAGATGTACAGCATAGTGATCAGAGATCCACATAACTCATAAAGTGATCACCCACTAATCTAGTACCCCTCTTCCCTCTTACATATTTATTGACATTATTAACAATCTTCCCCATGCCACACTCTACATCCCCATCTATTCTGCAACTACCCATTTGTACCTCTTAATCCCTTTGTCTTTATTTGCTGTCCCCGAAACCCACTCCCATCTAGTATTCTCTGTATCTATGAGTTTATTTCTGCTTTTGTTGTTGCTGTTTATTTTGTTCTTTAGATTCCACACGTACATGAAATCATGCAATATTTGTCCTTCTCTATCCAACCCATTTCATTGAGCGCAATAACTTCTATCTAGGTCCATCAAGGCAATATCTTTTTCCATTCCCTTCCTTTTAGTCTGTGTGTGTCTTTAAATCTGAAGTGAGTCTTTGTAGGCAGCATATATAGGGGTCTTATTTTCTTATCCATTTAGCAACGCTATCTTTTGGTTGGAGCACTTAATTCTTTTCCATTTGAGGTACTTGTTGAAGGGAATGTATTACCATTCTTTATTCCTGTTTTTGATACATATTTTTTTCTCTTAAGAAAGTCTCTCTTAACATTTCCTGTAATACTAGCTTGGTGTTGATAAATTCTTTTGGCTTATTTTTGTCTGGGAAGCTCTTTATCTGTCATTCAACTCTAAATGATAGTTTTGTTGGATAAAGTATTCCTGATTGTAGCTCCTGGGTTTTCATCACATTGAATATTTTGTGCCAAGCCCTTCTATCCTGCATAATTTCTTTTGAGAAACCAGCAGCCAGTCTTCTGGGTGCTCCCTTTGAGGTAACTACCTGCTTTTCTCTTGCTGCTTTTAAGGTTCGTTGTATTTAATCTTTCGCATTTTAATTATGAGGTATCTTGGTGTTGGCCTCTTTGGGTTCTTCTTTCTTGGGACTCTCTGAGCTTCCTGGGTTTGTATGTCTATTTCCTTTACCAGGTAAGGGAAATTTTCCATCATTATTTCTTCAAATAGCTTTTCAATGTCTTGTTTTCCTTCAGGTATCCCTATGACATGGATATTTTTTATATTTAATAGTGTCCCAGAGGGTCCTTAAATTATTATTATAGTCTTGGCTTCTTTTTTCTTGCCATTCTGATTGAGTGTCCTTGGCTTCCCCATCCTCTATATTGGTGGTTTAAGCGTCTTTATCCATTTTGTTGATTCCCTTTAATATACTCTTCATTTCAGGTAATGTGTTCTTCATTTCTGACTGGTTCTCTTTTATAATTTCCATTTCTATTTTTATGTTTTTTATCTGTTTGTTAAAGTTCTCACTGAATTCACCTACACTTCCCTTGAGTTCATGGAGCATCTTTATAACCAGTGTTTTGAACTCTGCATCTGTTAGATTACTTGATTTCATTATTCCTGGATCTCTGTTCTGTTCTCTCATATGGTTTCTGCTTGTCTTCCCATTTTGGCTGCCTTTCTCTGCCTATTTCCATGCAAAGTTCCTAAATCTCCTGGTCTTATTAGTGCAGCTTTGTGTAGTAGGTATCCAGAGGCACAGTCCTGAGAGGGGTTCAGCTGTAGGCCAAGTTTAACCCCAGACTGTACCCTTCTGGGGCCACCTGTTCAAGATTCTGCAAGCAATCTACAGATACTGTGCTTATAACTATAAACTTCAAGAAACCATGCCAGAAACCGAGGCCAGCTGCCACCAGAGTGAGTCTAGGCACTGCCCATCATGGAGCACCTGACTCACTGAGGATATACCTGGATGTGGCTTGAGTGGGGCCCCTGAGCTGAGGGAGGAAGAATTTCAGGGAATCCTCTGGGCAGAGCGACCTCTGTTACCCAGTTTGATGTCCTCTCAGCTATGGTGCCACTGAGCAGGCACACTGAGGGGAGGGCTCCACAGAGGAACAATGGATAATGCAGGCACTTCTGTCCAGGGGGGAGCCTCACCTCCGGCCCTCACTCCAACAATTCAGTGTCCTCCAGTAAGTCACTGGTGACCCCTGTGCAGCCTACCTGGTGCTGGTGCTCAGAGCAGGTCTGTCACTGCAAAAATCCGCTCTTGGACATGGCACCTTTAAGAGGCATCTGCAGCTGCCAAATGCTGCTGATGTAACCTCTGCCTCAGCCACTCTGGACCGGGCAGCCTCTCATCTTCTTCCCCTCCTACCTTCTACTGTTGCAAGTTGATTATTTCTCTCCCTTGTTGTAATGCTTCTGTTCGTCTAGATCCTAGGTGACTTTTCTTGCTGTTTGCTCTGTGCTTCTGTCACAATTTATTTGGTCACAAGAGGGATGAAAGAAGCCTCTATCACCTACGCCATTTTTTTCCTCTCACCTATACTTAAATTCTCTTTTTATAAAAAATAAGCAATAAACAAGGCAGGACACTGTTCCTGGATTCCACACAGATAAACAGTGATTTCAAGTAACTATACAACTTAGAGCAGAACACATTGGAGTGGGAGTTAGAAGACTTGCTTTCTAGTCCTACCCCTTGGGCAAAAGTCCTTTAATCAATTCATTCCCCAACAGTCTTAATTTTAAGATAAAAACAGAAATATTTCCCTACTTAATTCAGGGTTTTTATGAGTAAACATTTAATTACTCAACATAATTTCGGGATGACTGATATGGAATGATCTACCTATTACTGTAAAACAAGAAAAACATGTATAGGAAACATCTATTTGTAGATAAAGAGTTACAGATGGGCCTTTTTTCTACAGACAGACCCATATCTTCATTAAAACATAAAACGAACAGGTTTCTTTAAGAGCAACAGGGTCTTCAAATCAAGAATAGGAGGAAGCTTAAGTTTTCACTGTATATCTTTTCGATCATTTGCATCTTTAACTGTAGACACATATAATTTGTTGAAAACTTGTTAAGAGTTTAAAAGAAATAGGTATTTGTACATCTACTCTGTCTAAAGTCCAGTACTGGTAAGTTCTGGGGATGGGCAGCTGATTGAGAAACAGGCCCTGCTTTCTGGAGTTACTAATGTGGGAGGACAAGACAGACACCTGTAGTGGGGAAAAGAAAATCCTGAGGAGAGTGAGGCTGTGTGCCAGTGCCTCTGTGCTGGGAATTGCTTCCTTGCCCTAGTCCTATGAAGTTTTGACAGGAGCTGCCATTTACTTGGGAGAGGGAAGGTATCTCACACAATTTGGGCCAATCGAAATTGTGTCAGCAAGGGATGCTGGAACCTACTGAAACTGTTTATGAAAATATGTGCCCTAGACCTTCTACATCAGAATTACCTGGGGATATTTCTTGTGAAAATACAGATTTCTGAGTGTCCTGTCTGAACTACCAAATTAGAATTGATTGGGGGAGGTGGATTAAGACAGGAATGTCTTTAATCTCCCAAGTGTTTCTAACACATGTTCAGTATGAGAATCGATGGCTGGACACTAATTGGAGTGCTGGGTGAGGAACTTATGTTTAATTGAGGAGGCAGCGAGGGACCATGAAAGGCATATGAAAAAGGGAGGACCATGTCTGAAAGGGAGAGGGGGTCAACACTGAAATGCCTCTCTGGTTCAAGATACGGACAGATGCAAGTGAAGCAGGCTGCAGAGGGACCAGCCAGCCTGGGCTGTGTGTGTACACTGAAGAGGGTAGTAGCCATTTGGTTCCAGTCAAGGCTGGTTACCTGGGTTTTTGCATGTACTCTCTTGATTTATAAATTTTAGTAACTAAATATTTCTAAACTATCCTATGTTTCAGCAGCATGATGGCCAAACCAAGCATGCTTGTGGATTCTATTTGACTGGTGGCTCACCAGTCTGTGACCTGTGCCAACCTAACCAGTCAAAAGTACTGGCTTAGAGGAATGGTAACCAGAGAGAGAAAATTCAGGTAGGAAACTACAGAAAGGGTGGAGGTGAGAGGGAACCAGGGCAGGCAACGGGAAGGTGGCATCTGAAATGGAAAAAAAGTGGTGGATGGATTACAAGCTGAAGGGGCAAAATTTAGAAAAAAATGGCTGCTGAGTGAATGGGGAATCACCAGGGGAGAGAAGAAATACAATTGTGTGTGGAGGATTGAGGTTGTTACGACTGCTTTGGGAGGGAGGACTGTGGCTTTAGTTTTTGAGAGAGTGCATTTAAGATGAAGTGGTCCACAACTACAAGAGATTATTCATCTCTATTAAATGAGGAGCCAATCAGGAGGGAAAAATCCCATAGAAATGCACCTTTTAGTGAGAAACACGCAAGCTTATCTGCAGAAGTTTACAAATCCGTAGGCTCAGAAAATGAGACTAATCATTCCACCAACTAGAATTCTGAAGATGTAAATTTAAAAAGGCAATAACACTATTTTCCCTTTGATTTGTCACTGATGCTACTTTTCCACCTCAAACAGTAGCAACTGAAATGGTAAAACTGTTGTTTCGTCTACCTGGAAAATGGATCAACAGAAGAGTGTCTCCACAGAGGCTGTAGGTCATGTTGGAATCCCCACATCTGGGGAAAGTGGTGGAAAACCCTTGTAGAACCAGGCAGGGAGGGCCATTCATATCTTTAAAAAGTCTCAGAATCATCCCTATCTCTGTGTCAAGTCCTAAAGAGGCAAGGGACCCCAAGTTCGCCAAAATTCTATAGTTAAACAAGTTGCTAAGTTGTAACCACGTCTGCCAGAAGACAGTGAGGACAAAATATGTCAATTTACTTCTCTGTGAATGCAATACAAATGTCCTGAGCATAATTCTGAAACCCTTACACAATTCCTGCTGTTCCCACCACTCTACAAAGCCAGCTAGTATTTCAGGATGCATGTAGTGAACAATATGACTACTGCAGATGGCTTGTGTGAAGTGCTGTCTGCCTTCCCTTTTCCTTAACAACTAGATTATCTGGTTTCTCTACATTAATAAAAAAAATTCTACTTGCATAAGTTAAGGAGATTGGAATCAGTTACTAATAACTGTCAGCACACACCAAGCGCTTTATATGATCTTTTAAACTCTGGCAATATCTCTGTAAATTAAGGCATATCAGTATTTCCATTTTATAGCTAAGGAAACTGTAGCTCAGAGGGGTGGAAAAACTTGCCTATGGGTATATATCTAGTAAGAGGCAGAGCTAGGTTTTGAACTCTGGTTCTTTCCACCTACCTCACATTGCCTCTCTGGGTGCAGCAATTCTTATTCTGAAAGTGATGCTGGCTGCAGGTCACCAACCATCCCCCATAACTGAAAAAAGCCAGAAGTGACTCATGGGCCTGATAAATCCTCCCACAAGACTCAATTTTGAAACTAGAGTTGTCTCTACTCCTTTGCAGGGGTCACCCTGCACCCTCCTCTGAGTTAGGCATTATTACATGCCCCTGCCACCCTTGACTAAACCACAGGTCAGTGGAAAGAGCAGCAGTTGAGTTCTGGCAACCCAGAAACTGGCTTTGCTTAGGAGATGAGAAAACAGACCCTCCATGTGAGCCTGGAGGGCTTTGGAAATCAGCAAGCCACCCCATGGTTCCACTCGCACTATCACCTTTGACTCAAATCTGCTCACGGGAGTTCCCAAGGCTTCGTAACCCCACGAGAACACCAGAATACAACAGCGTCCCAAGGAGAGGATGAGGGGAAGGACCTTTGGCCTGGGAACAGTTTGAATCCAAAGTAGAACCTAGGCTCCATGAGTGCTTCCTAGGTCTGCTTTACCCTGGCTAGACTCGTACTGCCCCATCCCCGAGACCTGAGAAACACCACGGCTCCTCCCAGCTCCAAAATTATCCCAAGACGGGTTTTGTCTAGGAACACTACCAACTGGCCAGGGAGCCCTGCCTATTTCACACATGCACATAAAGTACAGACCCAGTTTCAATTCCTTTCTTTTCTTACCTCCCTCCATTCGCTCACTCTGTTTTGTTACTACATTTTTCTGTTTCATCTAATCCCCATTCAAATTTAATAGAGAGTCAATGAGAATTTTTGGAGTAAAGGTAAGTGTTACCCTTTTTTCTTGTTTGGGAAGGGGAAGAGTTAGTATTCATGGAAATATGTTTGGTTTACTGCCTTTTCTGATCCAGGGAATGAGATGGTGTCACCTCGAGGTAAAGAAAAAGAGAGAAAAAGAAAAAGGGAAGCATTCTTCTTAGTCTGGTGAGATCTGGCTTCCATGTGTAGTCTCTGTTGAACTCAAATAAACTCATAAAAAATTCTCTACAAAATAAATAAATAAATAAATAAATAAATAAATAAATAGTAAAAAGGAAAAGAGAAAAGAATTTTTGCAAAAAAGGAAAGAAGGGGAAATGACATCTTTTAAGCAGCGAAGTTGGAGCTCATTCAGAATCTTTCTTGAACACTTGCCTTCAGAATGCTTGGGCTCCTGAGCAAATCACATCAGACACGGGAACAGCTCTTATACAAGAGGAATCCAAAAAGAGACACTTGCATTGTACCTGAAACCCTACACCTAGTTCACATTTTGAAAGTTTAGGCAGTTATTTAGAGAAACAGTGTCTTTCAAAGCCTACCCTTCCTGAAATACTGGCTGAGTGACTTGTACAATGTCATGTTCCTCACAGGTACATTTTGTGCAAAGAAGAGTGGGGGTGGAGAAAAGTACCGACCACCAGATTTTTAAATCGAATAACTAAAAATACTAAATAGGAGGCACAGGCGCAGGCATATCTTAGATGGTGGAGAGAGTTCAGAGCTAGGGTTTCTCCCCAACCATAGACAATCTAACTTCCAACTGAGCTTCTGGCCTCAATTTAGGACACCTGCAAATGACTTGTAGAGGCACCTTCAATTGTGCATAAGCAGTATGGCATTAACCCATCACCTCGCCCTAGGGACATGTTGACCTTAGATAATAAGGAGGCAATGAGAGGGAATCAGAGAATGTTGAGCCTTCCACAAAGAACCCTGGAGATGATGAAGCGTTCCTGATGAGAGGTCCTGAAAAAAGTCACTGCCTGGGGTCACAAGAATGTAGAAGGAATTATAGTTGATTACCCCTACATCAGTGAAATACAAATTTCCAGAAGGGGAAAAAAATACTTAAAAATCCTTCATAAGTAGTATTGAAAAAAGCACTGCTTAGGCATATCACAGTCTTCTGGCAATTTTGTGAGTCAGTTCTGTAATTATTTACTGAACCTTCCATGTGTTTCAGACTGCCAGAGAACTGAATGATAGCTAAACTTTGGGAAAACAACTTATGGTTAAGTTCTGACAATCTGCCCTGGGTGAACAGTTTAATCCAAGAGAGGGAGAGCAGTAAAGGCAAATCATTTTATCGATGTGAATATTAAACATACAATTCCTTACTAAGATTCAACAGAAGAAATGTAAGCAGAGATTCATATTAAAGAGCTAATAAGTAAAATAAAACAAGTTGCATAAAATATATATACTAGAACCTAATTTAAGTTAAAAACCTTCAAGATTACTAGTACATATTTATTCATATACATACATACCACTGCATATGAAAATGCACACAAAAAAGAAAGGTATATGATAAAGTTAACATTGATTATTCCCAAATAGAAGAATACATTGTACAAAGTGGTGTGTGTGTGTGTGGGGGGAGGGCCAGAGGGCTTTAATCTTTTATGTTCTATACCTCTGAATATAATCTAATTCTATTTTCCATAAGCGCGAATTCATTCATTACTAACTTTTTTAAAAGGTGAAGTGGTCACTTAAAATTTTTACATATATATATCTTTAGAGGATATTTCATATAGGAAGGCATAGTGTTTCTATAAAATGAGAACTTGACATCTTCAGCAATGTTTTTTTGAAAGGAAGCTAGAACAGTTCATAAAGTTTCTAGAACTATGATATACAGTTCTTTCTTTTACAATGCCTGCTGAGGATTTATTTAAAAGTAAACTTGTAACTTTAAATAAACCTATCTTGCTCCCCAAAATATATCTTTCATTACCCACCAATGCAGTGAAATGGTTCTGAAGAAAATCCACAAATGGTTCACATTTAACTTTATATGGACAGCTCTATACTCATAAAAGTCAAAATATTAATCCTTCTCATCCCAACTCTCATCCCCTTTTCCTCTTCCTTCAATCCCAGCAGGATATCAAGTTTGTTGCTAAAGCACATTTTCTAGAGTGGTAAAAATGTTACACTAAGAAATAGATGCTCATTGTAGAAACATTAGAAAATGCAGGTGAACAAAACAAAAAGAGAGAATAAAAGTAATCTGTAATATTATGGTTTTGAGTTTCGTTTAACATGGTTTTTAAGTGTATTTGGATTTCTTTTTAAAAAATGTTCTATAACTTGCTTTTTCACTCAGAAATTGACCACAAACTTCTTTATAGGGCAATCATATGATATATCACTTTTAACTACACCATAAAAATCTGTCACTCTGGTATTAATAATTTATCTAAAATCTTACTAAAATACCCATGCTCAACTTACTATGTGGCGACATCCCAATAACCTATCATGAGTTGAAAATATCAAAAAAATCAAAAATGAATTTAATACACCTAACCAACTAAATACCACAGCTTAGTCTAGCCTACCTTAAACATGCTCAGAACACTTACATTAGCCTACAGTTGGGAAAAAACACCTCGCTGCTGCTGCCTAGTATCATGAGAAAGTTATTATAACACGTATCACTAGCCTGGGAAGATATCAAAATTAAAAATACGAAGTAGAGTTTCTACTGAATGTGTATTACCATGAGAACCACAGTAAAGTCAAAAAAATTGTAAGTCAAAACATTATAAATTGAGGACCATTTGTACTTAGGTTGTTTCCAAATATTAACATTCAAACAAAGATATATATAACCTTTGCACACACTTCTTTAAGTAGATCCTTAATCTACTTTCTTAAAATAGATTCCTAGCTTTCAATTCCTAGAAGTAGGACAGCTGGGTGAAAGGATTTGCCCATTTCCATTTTGTTCCACATCACCAGGTTGCCTGGGAAAGGCCATACCAGTTTTATGACTCTTCTCTGAAGCAGTGAATGGAGTTGTCTAAACCAGGCAACATCATTTTGTTTTCACTTTTTGTCACATTAAGAGATTAAAAAGCTAATATTGGGTATTTCTTTATTGGTAGTAGGATGAATAATTTTCCATCTGTCTGTTGGACATCTGAATTTCTTCTTTTGTAAACTGCTTGTCTGCCAGACAGGCCAAATGAAGTGACACTAATATGGCCTCTGGTGACCAAATGTTCTCATCTCTGAGGGGACTTGACTGAGCTATTAATGTGGATGAGACTTTAACCCTGGAGAGGCGAGAACTGTCTACAAGATTCCCCTTTACATGAAGGAAGTCCTAAAATCCTTATGCAGCACTAAAATCTGATGTACAATTTCACCCCACTTGGGTTCACGGAGAACCTAGTTGGATTTAGCAAGGTAAGTGGCCGATTAGCTTAAATCATGGGCAAAAATCCACATCTGGATCAGCTTTGCTATCTGTAACCCAGACTGATTCCCAGCCCAAGCAGCAAGCCTGCAAACGAGTTTTATGAGGGAGTCTGAGTACAGCATATGGGCAGTACACAGCTAAAGCATCACTCTTGCTAGACCATCTCAGACCCTATACCCAGCTGACAGTGAATGCCACACAGTGATGTTTATTTGGCACAGACAGATCTGTAGAGATGTTTGGAATAATTAACTGACTTTAGTATAATGCCAGTGATCCGATAAAATAAGATTCACCCCTTCAGGTCTCTTTCTGGAATTTGGAGCATATAAATCCAAGATTAAGCTGCTTCTGCTGTTAAGAATTCAATCCTCTTTGGTTGTCTTATGAGAGAAAGAAGTATGAATCTGAGTGGGTCCTACAACCATAGGATTTCCATGTGCCTGTAGGAAGCAGCAGAAATCCTGTTAGTAATGGAGTGGGAAGGACAGACTTTTTTGCAGGGTGGGAGGGTGCATATCAGCTTCTAGGAGAGCTTGTATAGTTCGAATAATTGAGAATCACTGTTCTGGGGTCTCAAGTATAGTCAACAAATTTTCTGAATCATTTATTTAGGATATCTGAAGACACACAAGAATGAATTTTTTAAACTGATGCAAACAACAGAAAGAGGTTTCTTCATATGGTTTACCCACCTCTCTTCCCCTCTTCTCACTTTCCTTAAAATACCCATCCTGAATTTCCATGGCTTCCAACTCCAAAGTTAAATACCACTGCATCTCTAGAGTTCACTTCAGTTCATTACAAAAATTAGCTATGCTTCATTTTTTTCTGTTTAAAGAGAAATTGGTCCCACTCCCAAAATGACTTCCACGCACCTAAATGTTATTCTACTTATAGAGAACTTTTTGACCAAAGTGAGATTCCAAGGATGCCTGTGTGAGCATAAACAAGATCGAGGTCACAACCATTAAAGCCAGCAAATCACCATGGCTTGTCAACTTGGTTCATTCACATAGTAGAGAGCTAGAAATTTAGTTCTTTGCTTTATTTGATGCAGATGCATCTGGGAAACTGGAGTGATATAAGTATCTCTGAATTTTCCCAGAGACCAGTTACCTCTTTGATCCTCATAGGATCATAAAAAGTAATTTAAAAACAAACAAACAAACAAACAAACAAACAGCTCTTAAATGTGATACTTGTAACAAAGAGAATGAAAAAATAAAAAGCAGTGCCTTACAGGGTCTTGAACAAAGAAATGGCTTTATAACAATATAACTAAATCCATCAGTACATTTTTCTTAAGCACTATTTACATGCAAGGTGAACTTTATGCTATAAAAATGAATAAAACTCTGCCTTCTATCAGAAAGCTTTGAAATCACACAATAATTTGTCTTTTTGCTAAATTTTTAAGTTAGTCTATTTTCACTGATTCTTCTCTTTTCCTAGGCAACTGGCTAGAACGCTCAACATATATTCCTAGATTTTTTAAAGAATTGCTAACAGTTTTTAAATTGCTCAGTTTTATTTTCAATAAGCCAGACAATCTATTTGTGCCTCACTTTCCTAATCTGTAACATAAAGTTATTCAATGATCTAAAAATCTCTTCTGAGTGAAAAAATTATATGATTTATTCATTCATTTATTCAACACATATTTATGTTAACCATCTAAAATTTGCCAGGAACTCTTTTAGGCATTGGGGACATACCCAGGAACAAAACTGACAAAGTCTCTGCCCTCACGGTGCTTTCATTTTAGTGGAGGGAGACAGACTAAACAAATAAACAAATATACAAAACAGAATGTCGAAGGTGACCAGATGTGTGGATAAAGCAGGACAAGACAACAGACAGTGTGGGGACCTTGAGGAGTGTCAGGAGAGCAAAGAAGGCCTCACTGTTTTGGAGCCACTTGAGCACAGCCTTGAAAGAAGTGAGGGAACGAGCTATGTGTGGTCTGGAGGAGGGGTAAGACCATGTGCAAAGGCCCCGAGGTAGGTCTGAGGAAAGTATGGAGGTCAGAGCAGAATGAGTGAGTGCAGAAAAGGGAAGCAGCAGAGTAGGCCACTTGAGGGATTGTGACTAAAGACATACAACACAGTATCCTCCTAGCTTTATACTTGTAGATTTCCAAAACTGGAATATGTTAATGTTTTATAAGAAATTAACTCATAAAAACTGCACTTAAAAAGTGGCTACTTCCTTAAATCTAACTCTTCTGTTTCCCTGAATTTCATTATGAAGTAACACTGGAAATTTCCAGGATGTGCCATAAAAATGACCATGACTCACTCCGCAAATGTGCAAAGCCACTTCCAAAGGCAAGGGTCAGCATTTGGGGGACCAGGGACATAGCCACTGAACTGTCTTAATGAGCAGCCCTTGCTCTTCACTTTCTTGCAAGGAAGTAAAACCCCAGACTCCTTAAGGCTCCCCAGTTCTATGCTCAATATCATATGTAATTCCTAAAAGGTGAAAGGTTTACTCAACACATCTGTCAGTGATCCTCATCCTTTTTTGGCACCTATGAGAATCTAATGTCTGATGATCTGAGGTGAGCTGAGGTAGTGATGCTAGTGCTGGGGAGCACCTGCAAATAGAGCTTTGGTTGCTGGCCTACCACTCATCCCCTGCTGTGTGGCCTGGTTCCTAACAGCGAACCTCTGCTTTAAGCTCTCATTTTATAGTAACTGCATAAACAAAAGTCAAAACAACAGAAATAGTCATTTTTATTTTTTGATATCACTGTGGGCTAATATGACCAGAGTTTTGTAAAAGTAGTGGTGAACTTGAGAATTTATAATAGTGGAGATGCACTGAGAAAAGAAAGTTCTCATGAGGTCATGAAACATTCGGCCAGGAAGTGAAGGAAGAAGCAGGGTAAGGCTGCTCAGAACCAGGCGTCCTGACCCAGCCTGAACTCTGTTCCTGACCTCCTTTCCTCAATGAGGTCAGTCCTCAGCCCCTTCTTAGAATGTGGGTCCCCTACCTGGCAGCAGCCCCCATCACCAGCGAGTTTTCAAAAATGATATCTGCAGAGACCCTGACCAAGTCCTACTGCATCTAAGTCTTGAGAGCAGGAGTAGAGTTGGAGAAGGCAGCTGAAGTCTATTGGAGTATTACAGTGTGGGCCTAACTGATACCCATTCTTTAAGAAAGCTGCACGGTTTCCTCAAGCTCCTGAACTCATTCTGCAGATTCTTGGTCATGAACTTTTCTAACTCAAATTTTAGGAAGTAGAAAGAAATTCACCACAAAAGGCTGGGTGTCAGGCTGCCAGGGTCTCACAGGGTAGCTTTTATCTCTATGAATTCACCAAGTTTCTGAGGTCATCTACCCCAACCCCTGTTAGAATCCCTTGGACTCAAGAATGATGCCTTGATAGTAAAGTTCCCAGAAGTATGAGGCATAAACTCATGTATTTACTGATTTTCCAGAAGAAAGGGAATGGCCAGGAGGACCCAATGCCCATTTTTCTGACCAGTACATTCTTTCCCCATTGCAGTATACCTGTGTGGTTAGGAGCTGGAAATCTGAAGCTAGACTGCAGGTGTGTTGACAGGGAGAACTGGTACTCAAACCCACGTCCATCAGACTCTAAAAGTCCAGCTCTCATGCAACTATGCTCTAGTCCGATCTCAGAGGCCCACACACCAGCATGACATCTATGCATGATGGCCATTTCATTGGGTCAAAGATGTGACAAGTAACAGAGCAGCATCAGATCATGACGCTTCTGGTAACCTGGGCCTCTCTGGATTATCTAAGAGAAGAGACTGATGTTGATTCACATACAAATTTGACATTTATGGACTCCTGGGATAAAGGAATAAAAGTTCCCTCACTCTTCAGTCACACAGACTGGCCAGGGGGTAATGACAATATCATGCAGTCCATGCTACAGAAGCCTCTAGGGAGGGCCCCTAATCTGGCATTAGACGGGGTCAGGAAGGCTTCCAGGTACAGGCAACACCAGCAAGAGCCTTCCAGAATGACACAGAAGGAATCAGGGAAAGAACATTCTGTGCAGAACAACTGCACATGCAAAGGCACAGAAGGGTGCCCCTTTGGGAGTCATAAAGCACTTCCACGTGGACGAAAAACAGGGTGCATGGCCAGGGCTAAGAGGAGAGGAAAAGGAAAGGGCAGGGTCCAGATCATGAGGAACTTTATAGAAAGTTTCAAATTTATCCTAAAGACAAGGAGGCACCATTAAAGAATTCTAAGCTAGAATCTTCAAGACCTGATTTGATTTTCGGGGATCACTCTGGGAATAGTGGGGGCTGGACTCAGGGGAACACTGGTGTCAGGGAGGCAGGTAAAGTGTTATCACAGCCAAGTTAGAAAAAGAGGGCAGAGGCAATAGATCCCAGGGGGAGTTTTAAAAAGCAGAATGGACCAAGAGTGAGCATGGAAGAGAGGACAAGAATAGCTCCTACATCCCTGGCAGGGCCAATGACTGAGATGGGAACCAGGATGTTGGTTTTAGATATGGTGAATTTGGGATGACGATGTTCACCTGGCAGCTGCATACAGGGGCCTGGATCTCAGGACGTCTGGGATGGGACAGAAGTTTGGAAGAAAAGCAGCAATTATCAGGCATTATGCCATGGGTGCTATATCATTCTATAAGCACAGCAGCCAGTTACATGTGCTGAGTGCCTGTGGGGTGCTAGGCACCTCACCCACATTGTGTAAGTCCCTCAGCAACTCTATGAAAAAAGGAATTACCACCCCATTTTACAGGTGAGAAGACTGAGGATCAGGGGAATTAAGCAACTTGTCAAAGTCTCATGGCTGTTACATAACCAAGCTGAGAGTCACACTCAGGCCTCCTGATGCCAGGGCTGACTCTCTTGCACCATTCTACCTCCCAAGAGGCAGCATAAATGATAGCATTTTATAGTCATATTTTACACAAAGACCCAATTAACCAAATGGATTTTTAAACATTAAATCTCACTTTAAAACAATCTTCACTCTCTAAGGTACATAAGTGAGGATTAGCTAGTTAACCTCTATTTCCTCTATTTTCTTGATTTTGGCAAAAGTTCTATAACTTTTAAAGGATGGGTTGGTGTTGATATTATAGATGCCACCAGCACTAAAAATGCAACTGATTCTTTATCTGAGCAAATAAGGGTTTTATGAAACATACCATCCTTGAAACCAATCCTGAGGCCAGTCTTGATCCCACCACTATTACAAAATTCTACTTTGGTATGTCTGCCCCAGGATAGCTCTTACATATAACAGACTGTCAGCAATGATTAATTCACTTCTCCTCTTAACAATCAAAAATCCAAACCTGGAGATCACGTAAGACACTTTCTTAGACTGACATACTTTCTTCATGAACTATGCCATAACATGTACTATGCTTTGTAATTTTACAATAATGGTCATAATAGGATGATGAAGATACGGAATAATTAAGTTCTCCATCAATGTCTGAGCAACAGCTCAAGGCAAGCATCCTATCCAAAGATGGGCTTGCCCAGAGTTCTCCCTAGGTCAGGAAAAGAGACTGAGAACGACACTAGCACTCATGCACAGGAGCCTTGCTAATCCATTAGAAGATGGATTAACTTTTACAACAAAGACTAAAGCAAAACGTGAGGAATCTTGGAAACGATGGTTTCAGAGAATGGGAAGTCACGTTAGTATTTCTATGGCATTAAGGTATATATACATACTTCAAGAACCTGGTCTGTCTCCCATAGGCACATAATGCTTAGAAAGATGGTTTCCTGTCTTTGCATGTTCATAACATCTAATTGAAAAGTCATTTGGTTTCCAATCTACACTTAAAATTAGACTCTGCCATCTTCTGCTATAGACAGGATTCACTTTATCTCCCTAAGGAGATAAAGGTAACACTGCCTTTGCCCCGCTCACAACGGCTGCTGTGATAACTAAACAAGGACAAAGATGAAAGCATAGTGTACACTGAGAACTCTAGACCTGGTACCTAGACCATTACTCATGAGATTGATATTAACTTACTTCATGGGGCACGTGGGTCCTGAATGTGGCCTATCTCTTTTACTGAAGATTTAAATCTACATTTGAAAACACAATATATATTCTAAAATATAGCCAGAGTCACTCTACTTGGGGAAAAGCATTCTAAAATTCTAAAAGACTCCCGGTATATAATTTTAAAAAATGACCATGAAGAAAAATATTTTCCTCAAAAAAAAAAGTTGTTGTTTTAGATTGGCTCAAATTGAAGAGTCTTTTCATCACAATTCTTTAAAATCTTTAAAAATCCTCTCAGGTAAAGATAAAATATTCTTGGTCACCACAAAAGGCATATCTGTAACTTTTTCTTTTCATGTGATGCATTTCTTCTATAATAAAAGTTTTCCTCCAATGAGCTTAATTTAAATTAATTTAGCATCTATTTTTCGAGTATCTCCTTCACATTAAGCATTGGTAAATAATATAAGAGATAAGGAAAACACTCTTCTGTTTTATAAAGAGTACAATTTAACCAGGAGTCTAAGGTGAGCATGCAAATCATTCACTATAGCATGATAACAATCATACAGGTCACAGGAAAAAGAAAGCTGTAGCCAGGGGAATTGAGATAGGCTTTACAGAGGAGAAGTGGGAGAAAGAGAGAGGGAAGAACAACTTATTAGACAGGGAGACAAGCAAGAGCAGCAGCAGAGAAGCAGGATCACACAGCAAATGTTCAAAGTCCACTGGTATTTCATCTGGGCTGGCATTCGGACAGAAGAGTTTAAAGATTTTGCTACAGCAGTCAATTCATTCCTGTTACCAGAAATACAGGACAAGAGATTTTTTGTTGTTGTTAATTTATATAGTTGAAAGTGAAGATGCAAACTACTGGCAGAGGGAAAAAGTGAAGGTAGAGATGAAACAAGACCAGCTAAATGTTAGTGTTCCTAGCTGTCAAAGCTGGGGTTTCTACTCTCCATTACCTTGTATGTCTAAAATTTTCCATTTAAAATAGCTAAAAAAGAAATTAAGGCCAGTTGTTCTAGGGAGATGATCAGCTGATGGCTTCTCAGGTGATGGTGCTAATCTTATGAAGAACTTTCTAAGCCCTGGATCAATTGCAGGGAGAGGGTGGGCTGAGGTTGGAACCTGCTCCGCAAGAAAGTGGACAGACACAAACGGCCCCCACATACCCCATTACTCTTGCTGTGCACTTGCACATCTGCTTCCCACTGGAAGAGAGGAAGTAGCAGGGGTCTGCTGCTTGGCAAGTGGTCAGGAAGTCTCAGAAAAATGAATGTGACTGTGTTGTTCTTAACGCATGATGTGGACATGTAACTGTAGGGAGTGTTTTTGGTCAGATCAAGTTTCATACTTGTTTAATGCTTGCTAGAAAATATTGATAAGCAAAATGAAGAAAATTTAAAAACCAAGTGTAGCCCACCACAGAGAGAAAAGGACTCAGCATCTGGCAGATCCTTTGCCTCTGACCGAGCATGGGCACGCCCTTACATACATACCTTCTCTCTCATAAAAATAGTATCACAGGGGAAGAGTCCTGGTAACACGTTTTTAAACTTAAAACCTGCACTTCAGAAGAGCTCATGAAACAGCATTTTACAACAGCAGTTTAAGGGATGCATGATAGTTTATTAAAGAAGGCTATGATCTGGTGCTTCTAAGCCTGGATGGGGCTTAAGTCAAACAGTAGTTTAACGAGATGTTTTGACCCGAAGGCTCTCTCTATACATAGTATTTGGAGTTCATATACACTAGTATCATATACACTTGTTCAGAACTGTGATGTGAAAATTAAGGTAATTTGTTTTATTGGGCAGAGGGGAGGCAGTAGTAATATTCTTAATGGAGAAATAACTCTTCCTTTTAAAAGTATAGGTTGTTGGGATTTTCATTTTCTTTTTTTTTGTGTGTGTTTTTAGGTTGTAAAAGCAATAGCTGAATTTTGCAGGGTAGGCATTGCAGGGTAGACGAATATTATTACAAAAAGTAACAAGCAAAAATTCCTTCTTTCCACCCTATTCCACTGCCCAGAACTGGCTACCATTAGTAGTTTGGTACGTTTGTCTTCCAGACATTTATAAGGCTATATTAAATGCATGAAATATGTAATCTCTCACACACAAAACTTAAGTATACATAAAAATAGATATACAAATACCCATATACACATATAGTGTATAATATATATAAACATGAGGATTCTCCTTACTTTTCTAATATTTTATTTGTCCCTGTCCCTGGAATCAGAATATTAGAGACATGACTGATTTTTGCGTAAGAACATCCAAAATTCACACACTGGGTTAGATTGCAGGTCCCTCCATCCCAGCATGTCTGAGATGGATCTAGAGAAGCAGTTGAGAATAAAGTCATCCTCCCACCACCCATACACACTTGTGTCCTCAAAACTTGAACACAGCTGGCCTTCCTTAACAACCTACTATGGATTCTTCTTCAAGTAAGTCCAAATCTTTTGTAGCTACCACTCCAGCTGTATCAGGTCCTTGGTATTCATGCATAAAGTCCTGAATAATTTGCCTTTCCAAGAAACTGCCTCCTTGAATCATGGCTTGTGTTCTGACATTCTAGGACAGGGATCTGCACACTGTGGCCTAGCACCTGTTTTCATAAACAGTTTTACTATCCAGCTGTGCCCATTCATTACATTACTGCCAGGGCTGCTTTGACACTACAAAAGCAGAGCTGGGTAGTTGCAACAGAGACTGTACAGCACCAAAATCTAAGACTATCTGTCCCTTTACAGAAAAGTTTGCTGACCTATATTCTAGAATACAGTGGAAACAGGTTGCTTTTTCTCTATCAAAAGTTTTGGAGAACTTGATATACACACCCCACAGCCAGTGTTTTTGTCCTGGATGAAAAGTTTGTTTTCTATTAAAATACAAAGAAAAATCACCCTGGCTCTGACAATAGCAGTGGTGTGCAGGTAAACCTTTAACAACTTGTTTGAGAGGCAGGGGTAGGGCTACTTTATAGAATTTGCAGATTTCAATGGTGTAAATATACCCTCATAATGGCTTACTTCAAGCAAAAAATGTGATGCCACTGAACATAAAACTGGGAAGAAATGCATACAGATGCTAGTGCAAACCAGCTCCAACAAACCACTGGTTCCTTGGGACATCTGCTATGTAATTTCTATTGGGAACTTGTGCTGACAGAACATGAAGAAAAGGAAACAATCTGGTGAGGGATCCTATATACCACATACCAGGATACAGGACACTGCTTTCTAGAAAGGGCTCAGGAAGGGCCACTCACAGTGACACATCTCTGAAAGTGGAAAACACAAGAGCACCAAGACTGGGGAATCAGATCCCAACAAACTCAAGAGTACACAAGTACAAACAAAAACAAACATGGAAGAAGGCAAAAGCATGTGTCCCTGTTCTTTTGGAAATAACTTCTTGACCACTTGGTAACTCTCATACAAACTCCTGTACACTTGGTACAGGCTCCCTGTGGGCTCCTCTCTGAACCCCTAGGTCCTGTCTGCCATATCACTGCTGCAATCTGATTGCATGGACTGACTGGTCAGCTCCGCAGGCAATGAAACAACCAAGCCACCTGTGAGCCTTGCCAAGGTTCCAGGAGGCCAGCAAGGCATATGTGGGGACCATCATTTATGTGGGGACCTAGTACTTGGTTTCCAAAGTGAAGTCAAAGTTGGTGCCAAATAGAAGAGGTCAACACTGTCCATGACATGGGATGGAATTGTGTTTCCAGTAAGAGGAAAGATTACAAACAAGAAGCAGAACGATTTAAGCCTCAGAAGCATTTCCTACACCACTGGTTCTCAAAGTATGGTGCCCTGCGGGGGACTCTAGGGATTCTCAAGGTCAAAACTACTCTCATAATAATACCAAGATGCTCTTTGCCTTTTTCACTCTTAAATTTTTGGGAGTATACAGTGGGGTTTTCCCGGGCTACATGACATGTGATATTGCAACAGAATGAATACAGAAGCAGATCTAAGAATCCAGCTGCCTACTATGAAACCTGATATCGAAGAGCTTTGAAAAATATGAAACAATGCCACTCTTCTCAGTAACATTCTGTTTTGAAAATGTGTTTTTTTTTCCTAAAAACATATTAACATTTAATAGGTCCGCTATTATTTTTAAATGAATTACTAAATGTAGTAAAACTTTCTCATTTATAGATGGTCACTATCGAAAGACATAACCCACATAAAGCTCCTTTGCATACTGATTTTTCAGAGTGTAAAGGGGTTTCTGAGCCCCCTTGCCAGAAGGTTGAGAACGGCTGTCCTAGAGGCTGTGCTCCCAGCCCTCCTACCCCCAGGAGGGTCCTATATGTGGGAGGAAGGAAAAAGGGCCATTCTGGCGTGTTGGCGGGACTAGGAAAGGCAGTCTGTGCTTCCTCCTCGCTTTCCTGACTTAGGATGGGCTCTGTGCCCAACCGTCCCGCCTCCCACCGAGGTGTCTTCCCCCCTCGCCCCGCTCTCCGCTTACCACCCGGAGGGGGCCCCCCACCTGCCGGCAGCTCGGCGAGGATTTCCCTGCCGGGCCGGGCCGGGCCGGGCGAGGCCTACCCGCCGAGGCCCGCACACCTCCCCGGGGCTGCGCCTCCGCAGCCGGCCGGCCTGCCCGGCCTCGGGGAGGGCTGTCCAGCGGGGCCCGCGCGACCCGGCGCGGAGCGGGCGGGCAGCGCGCACGGCCAAGCCCAGAGGGGCGAGGGAAGCCGTCGTCTCCAGCCTTCGGCCCCTGCTCCCCGCGCCGCACGGGCTGGGGACACGGCGGCGGGGCCAGTCCCCAGGAACGAGTCCCCGACTCTCCCCGCGGGCCTCCCCGGGGCTGTCGCCCGCCTCCGTCCCGCTCGGGGGGCGCGCCCCGGGACCGCGGAGGGGCGTGCGGCCGGCCCGGGGGGTGCGGCCGGCCTGGGGGGTACTCACCGCGCGGGCTGCACGGCGGAGCCGGGGCGCGGGCGGACGCGGGCGGCAGGCGCGCTCCGGGGCACAGCACAGGGTCGGCCGCCGGGGGGCGGGGCCGGCCGCCGGGGGCGGGGCCGGCCGCCGGGGGCGGGGCGGGGGCGGGGCCGGGCCCAGACCCGCCGGGACCGCGACCCGAGCAGCGGGGCGGGGCCTGTCCGGGCTCCCGGTTGCCCGCCCTGGCGGCGGGGACCTCGCCCTCCGCGGGCGCGAGGGTCGGCCCCGGGGCCACTCCTGCGTGTCCGCCAGGGTGCCTGTCGCTCGCCTTGGGACCCGGAGTGCGACTGACCAGCTTGCCCCGGGAAGCGAGCCGAAGGGGACGGCAAGGGAAAACGGAGCTTCCAGCCGCGGTCTGGCCGTGAGGCGCCCGCTCGGGGGCTCTGGTCGCCCCGCTCCTCCCACCCCGCCCCCGCCCCGCCCCCGCCTGCGCTCCCCGCGGAGCGGGCCCGGTGGCCGCGGGGTCGCGCTGACACGACAGGCCTCAGCGGTCGCGTGTGAAAACACTGTCATGCAGGCTGCTCGCCGCCAATCGGAAGCCAGGGGGACGGGGGCGAGGTACCGAGGGACGGGCCTTGGGCACGCGGCCTGCTTTCTGGGAGGGTGCTTGCAGTTGCGTCCTCTCGGGCAAACGTGAGTCCAAAGACGTGATTCGATCTCTCTTGGTGAAAGGCAGTGAGGTTTGTCTGCCCAAATTGTGTGGTTTTCTTTCTCGCGGGCCTGAACAAACAGCCGTTGAGATAAATAACGACAGCTCGTGCTGATACCTGCTGCTCCTACTCTGTGAAGAGCCAGCCCCCTGAGAGGAGCTTTCTGTACATCATTTAATTCAGCTCTGTCAACTGCCCTACGAAGTAAGGAATATCACCCCATTTTGCAAATATGTGATGTCTCATATCTGGGATTCAGCCCTCAGGCCTGTCAGAACACTCTTCTTCATCATGCTCTACTGTAGAGTACAGCTATCCCCTGGTTATACTTAATTTTTAAATATAAAGAGTTCTATTTAATTTTTAATGAGGGGATATTTACTATATTTCCAACATGGGAGGAGAAGACCTCCCTCCCCATTCTCTAAATTCCTTCCATTCACATTCATTGAACAAGCTTTTCTGGAGTGTCCACCATATTCCAGAGGGTCATGACACATTTTAAAAAATAACACTAGCATCCCCTTGGGAGTTAGGGAGAGTATGGGGACAGCAGGAGTGGGTGAAAGGCTGGGAGGAATCTCGCTAAATTTTGATTCTGACTGAGGCAGCTTTTCAGAAAGAAAAATTTCTTAATGTTCAGTGATAACAGACAGATAATATGATAACTGATAATCCTTGACAGAAAAGAGTTAAATAAGAACTACAAAGGGAACTGAGATTTATTAGTCAACACTTGGGCCAAATACACGAAGGAAGTAGTTCCCATGTCACTCTGCTCCATTGCTCTTGGGAATATCACCAGTGACACATGGGTCCTAAATCCAGTGGCTTGTCTCCTGTGCTTGTCCTCGCTGACTGCCCTGTGGTATTTGACACTAGTCTTCGAAATTTTAACCTCCTCTTGACTTTAGAGCCCTTTGCTCTTGTGACTCATCCCTTTCCCTTAGGCTAGGCGCTCTCACTGCACTTTCTCCTCTCACTTTATATGTGACTTCACACACTGAGTCTTAGTCTATTTTCTGTCTATGCAAACTCCCTGCCACCTCTAGCTGAAGCCCTTTTCCTCTTTCCTATTGATCTTAACTCTCCTTAGATCTTTACGCTCTTTATTTTCAGCCATTTGTGGGACATTGCCATCTGGATTTCCCCAAGGCACCTGCCATTCTTAACATCTAAAATGGGAATTCAGTATGTTCTCTAGCCATCTGTCTGTCTCCTCCTACAAATGTGGTTTCTTCCTCATCCTGAATACCACATCTTAAATTTGGATCTCCTGGTGTGTGGAGGAAACTAAACATCTAAGGGGCTCAGAGTCATATTAATATGCTCATACAGAGTCTGCCTGGGAAATATTTCTATCCTAATACAGAAGATTCTGCAAGTGGGCCAAAGGAATGTCTATTCTTCATGGATCTTCTGAGAGGAAGCCATTCAGGTGAGGTAACTGTGCATGCCCCGCAGATCTGCTCCCAGCGGCAGAGAGTCTTCCGTTAAGGTAACACAGCACGTTCCAGCAGCCTTACCACCAGAAACTTCTGCTACTGTCAGAACCATGAGGATTTGGTCAGAGGCCTGTTAAGCTCTTAGAAATACCTCATTATACTGCAACTGATTTTGGTTACTCACATAAACCAAACTTCCTCAGTTTATAGAAAAGTCCCAAAGACTAGACCCAGCTAACTTTGTATTATGCTTTTGTTACTACATGTAGACCCAGGGAAAAACCCTGAGACTGAAAATCTACCTTTGTCAGCAGAGAGTGGGGAAAAAGAAAGAGGCTGGTTGCTCCACTCTGGCAACTAACAGAGTTTATTAAGGAAAATTTACACAAGAGGTACACCTTGAGTGGCTGAAAGACAGAATGAATCTTCTCCACACCACTTGACAGACACCAGAGAATTACACAGGGTAAAAGAGGTGGCAGGGATAGTCATAGGTACTAGTATGTGAATGCTACCAGACATGGGAAATTACTATCCGTGCTTGACCAGGTCAGAATAACAGCCTGTTCTGGAACCAGCACATAGTAGGAGGTAGGGGAGGGTGCTGGTTTGTTTCAGAATTAACATCATTTACAAACACACAGTCTCCAAGGGGTTTTTGGTCGGCAAGCTCCGTTCTGGCCCAGGTCCAGCATGAGGGGCTCAGTCCCAGTCACGTCCTGGCATAGTCTCTCCTCTACAGTTTTGCAATTCATAATGTGCTTTCACACATATTATTTAATAGAAAGGAAATGATGTAAGAGAAAGGCAGTCTAGCATTAATGGTTCTCAAACTTCTTGGTGAATCTAAAGCACACATTCCCATGTTGCACTTTTAAAGAGACCGAGTTTGAGGGTCTGACCACCCTTTCAGCAATACCAATGGTGGGTCCCAAACTGGGTGTTTCTTAGAATCACTACAGGGCACATTAAAAATATAGCCTCTTGTGTTCCCTATCTCCCAGAATGGCTCATTCACTAGGTCAGGGTAGGATTGTGCTCATAGTCTGAGGAATCTAAATACTATGGGTGATTGTGCTTTAGCATGTCCACAGATCAGCACCGGGGAGCTTCTACCTGGAGAAATAAGCTCAATGAGGGTGGGACCATGTCAGTTTGTTCATCGTTCCTAATGCAGAGTGTGGCACATAGTAGGTGCTCAATACAAGTTTGTTGACTCTGACTCACTCAGTTTCTTCCTGCCCCTTACCCTATGGCTCTCTGTTAGCCTACGTGCTCTCAGTGTTCTCATAACACAGAAGGGAGATCTCTGTTTGGCAATGAATAAAGCATAAGGTAGTCCCTTCTGAAATTCTTGTTTGAAGGGACTCATCACCGAAGGTATGTCTTCCTTATACCAGAGGAAGTTTCAAATAAATGTTTTCTGTTCCTCTAAAAAAAAATGCTGTATATCATAATAAGCAAAGGCAGTTCTTAGCCTCATCTTGGCTCCCCACAACTATCAAACTGCTACCACCTTCAATGTCTGTCATATCCTTAAGGTCTGTGCTTTTTCTTTCCGGCAAAGTGCTGGAACCCTTCCCAGAGAACCAGAATCCTTTGGCCACCTGCTTTCCAATTAAGCACCACTTTCCTTGACATAGCTAATAATAAAAGTCAAATGTGTTAAAGTGTCCCAGTGAATCTTCACAACAACCCCTTGAGGCTGGTGACATTGTTGCAATTTCTCAGATGAGGAAACTGAAATTTGGAGTGATTACATAATTTGCTGCAGGTCCCATAACTTGTAGGTGGCAATGCTGGGGTTTGAACAAAGGCTGCTCTAACTCCAGAGCTTGTGCTTTTAACTTCTATACAACCTATTAGAATTTTAAGTGAAATCATTGGATACCTTGAGGTTATATTTTATTTATTCTTTGCAGAAAAGAAGAGGAACTTAATGGTCCAGAAGGGAACTTTGGTCTATCACCATATTGTCTAGAATTCCCTATTCATTTATTTTTATGGCTTCTTCCTGATGCTAGTACAGAGGTACACACAAGTAAAGATGCTCCTCATCTTGAGGGATGGCAGTGTTGGAAGTCAGAGGCAGTACCTTGTTCAGAGGCTGCCATTACTGACATTTAATATTTTAGTTTCCAGGAAATAATTTGGTAACATTGACAAGTGAGAGTTAAAAAAAATTGCACATTTGTCACTAATTGGACTCATTTCCATTTTAAGTTTATGAAGAGACTGCTTTCACATATTAGTTTGCCTATTCTTTTTAAATAGTCTCTACCTTTCTTATGCTCTATTTATTCTTTTCCACACTTTAGTCTCTTTGTCCTTCATTCTGGGACCTATCTTCCAGTTACTATAAAAGCTGTGGACTCCCCAAGCTCATTTTCCCTCAGCTACAAAGCAAACTCACTGTATGAATAACATCGCCTGGGCCTCTACCTGTTGTCCCCATGGAGAACTCATGCAATATTATTTTCATGCTACTTGGCTGTGTATGAGTAATAAAGTACTTTATCCCTGAACAAAGAAGCTTGTGTCTTCTGCCAACATCTAAGAAACAACAACAGGCTAAATTATTAGCTTGTGTAGGGTAAAATCTCAAAACCTGAGAATTTGGGTGCCAAGATGGGATGCTGGCAGAGACATCGCTTTTTGGAAGACTCCATGGGCTGTGTTAGTGAACATGAGAAGACTCTTGAGGATCCAGCAGTGGATGCTCTCCCCAAGTGGTGAGCAGGGGTGAAAGTAAGGGTATCCCACTGTCCCACCTATTAATAAATTAATTAGAAGCTAAGTGGCAAGAGGCAGGATTGAAACAATCTATCTAAATGATGTCTGGTTGTGCTTACTGTCTTTAAGAGTGGGAGGAAAATGGGATGTTCTATGACAATGGGGAAGCAAAAATGGGACAACCAAAAGTGACTGCAGCTCCAGAGTCAAGGGATCCTCAAAGCTTAAATAAGTGACAGCAGCAATAATAAGATAGAACTTTAGATGGACCAAAACCAGGTATTGGTTTGGATGAGCCCAAGCTGCCAGCAACTGCTTAAAGCCGGAATTGGTGCAAAGCCTTGCTTACTGGCGTGCAATGGCCTTGTCTCTCCATACCTCAGAGTCCTCCCTTCCCCATACCCCAGGTTCAGCTGCTTTAAAGAAAAAGCTGCATATGCTTGGAGAACTTCAAGGAGGGAAGAAACTCAATTTTTTTCTTTTTTCAACAGGCAGGGTAGTTTATTGACACTTTTTCTCACTGGTCAGGGGATGAAAGAATGGGGGTAGGTAGGAAGGAGATGAGGGATATGAGATATTTGTAGGATATTGTAGAGGTGGAAGCCAAAAGGCTCACCTCCAATGTGGCTATGATGGATTGAAAAATAGTTGGTCTGAGGGTAACAAGCCCCCCATTTCAGAAGCTCAGAAAGTTGGACCCAAGAAACACGTACTCATTTAACTAAATTCTTTCCAACTGCCAAAGGAAAACCAAGCATTGCTGTGGCCCGGGTCTTCCACTGGCTTTCACACCAGGCACCTTTCAGACCTGGCTATTACACTTGTGGGACCACAAACATTGCAGTGGCTACAGCATCGTGACCTAAACCAACAGGTGAGGCCTGACCTAGCTTGACTTCATCTGCATAAGCAGAGACAAAGGTGACTGGTCAGCAGAAGATCTGCAGTGCACAAATAATGGGAGAGAGCAGTGCTTGTCAGCATTCGATAATGACTAAAATGTAGTATAAATCTGTAAGGTGAGTGACTAAAGGCTGGACTCTATGATTAAGTAAGAAAATAACTGTGAGCTCACCTGATTTCTGAACAGACTTCTAAGGCAGTCTGCTCATAGAGTGTTTCAGTCCCTTTGGCTCTTAACTACTTACAGAAGCAGAAGTAAGAGGAAGTTGTGGTCTGCCCAGCTGGGGCCTGGGATTGTCATGATCGGGTCAGCTCTCTATGATAAGAGGGCATCCCAGCCACCTCAGAGCCTGAGCCTGGGACAGAGTGGGAGGACAGGACACTAAGTCCCAGGAGGGCTGCCCCTAAAGCCCTTGCCCCTTCCGCATGGTTCTACAGGTCTTGTCTTCTACTGTTTCTTCTTGGCCTCCTTCTTAGGCCTCTTGTTATGGAAGGAGCAGCAACCTTGGGCTTCCTTGTCATCTCTCCACTTCTGGGCTCAAATGGCTTTGCCTCCACCTCGTGGGACTTGGAAACAGGCACAATGATGGCTAGCACACAGATGAACTGGAAGATGGCCCCCAGGAAGAATCTATACTGTAGCAGGTTCTCTAGGAAGGTGGGCTTGGGCACTTCGAGAGGTGAGAAGTCGAGGTCAGAGGCCATGACCTCAGCTGCCTGCTGTCTGAGGTCTCCTCTGACTTGCCACTCTTCAGCGTCAACTTCTCCTATGACACTGTGTGCCGCTCCCCCAGAAGTGCTTCAGAAACTCAGATATTTTTAGTGCTGTTGTATACAAGTCCCCAGGTCACGATCCTATCCAGCTAGTAGGGGATGAGGGGCTGGATGCTGGGGAACAGGGAGCAAGGGAATCTAAAGGCACTGAGCACTGTGGGGGCAGCTGCAATGAAGGGAGTAAGGAACTGTTGTTGAGCCTAGCTTGAAGAGACAAAGGATATATATATATATATAAAGTCATCTGCCACAGCCTATCTTCCTCACCCTCTATCTGCATTCCTTCTACTTTCTGGACTTCCAGCATCTATAGCCCTTGATGTGCCTGTTAGTCTTCTTGGTCCACTGTTCTATGTTTCCACAGGGCAATGGTTCTCAGCCAGGGCAATTTAGTCCCTCATCCACCTGAGGGACATTTGACAATGTTTAGAGACATTTTTGATAGTTGTGACCAGAGGATGGGTGTGTGTGTGTGTGTGTGTGTGTGTGTGTGTGTGTGTGCATGTTCTAAGGGCATTTAGTGGGTAGAAGCAAGGATGGTGCTCAACATCTTAAGGTGCACATAATACCTCTCTAGACAAATAGTTATTCAGCTCAAAATGTCAATAATACTGGGGTTCACAAACTGCCATGGGGTGGATGGTGGGAGGGGGGAATGTCCAGAAGGGAGGACTTTTGGGGTATATTCATTGTGTCTTTCAGTGCTGACTGTATAATTGGTACTTATTTTGTACATACTAGTATTGTGAATGTTCATGAAGTCTAGAAGGTTTACATCTATTCAGGAACTGTGGCATGTAGAGAGGTACCCTTGATTTCTTTTCCAGGTGGTTTAGTAAAAAAAAAAAATATATATGTATATATATATATGTATACACACATATACATATACATATACACATACACATATATGCACATATATACATATATACACATATATACACACATACATACACATATATATATACACATATATGTATATATACACACGCACACACATACACACATACATATATATATATAATCTGAGAAGAAATAGAAATCACTGCTTTAGTTAGAAGACTTAACGGTTCCAGTATGTGGAGGTAATTTTCTAGAACAATATCACCACCTGCTGGAATCAGGCCCCAACTACACCTATTTAAAAAAACGCATGGAGGTAGGGATGGTGGTGGTGTCCGAGCGGCTGCAGCTATTGACCTGTTGCTCCGATCTTGTTGAAGTGGAACACTGGACCAGTAGAGGCCCTTGACTCTGCAGCCTGATGTCCCCATTGTGGGGTGAGTCAACTCGGACTTGGCGACTAATAAGGAAAAGGCCCAAAATACCTCACTTATCAAATGGAAATTGGATATTCAAGGACATGGTCCCAGTGGCATCTCGGTTTATATAAAAAATTAGCAGCTATTACTTTAGGAAATTGTATTTGTATTATGCCCTGTGAAGTAAAGCCACTGGCTCAATGAGGCCCTCGAGGCACAGAGGTTCACCCCAATGCTTGGACCTGGTTCTCTGATGGTTTGGCTGAGTTGAAATCTATGTGTCCACTGGGCTACTGCCCCTGTTCAGCTGTTTCTCCATATATGTCAATCCTGATATTTGGTGTGGCTGTCCACTCAGTGGGCAAAGCTGAAGGCCATTCTTATAACTCTGGCTAATACTCCCTATGATGAAACGTGTACTTTTTACTGATTCTTGGGATATTGCCAATGATTTAGCTGTCTGGTCTACTCTCTGGTCTGATGCTTGGAAGACCATAGGCTTGAGATATTAAACAACCTTGGCACCTGTGGTGGGAACTCCTTAGACCTCAGATGTACAGGGGTGGAGGCAGTAAATAATCTCTTTGCTGCCTCGGTCCAACACTGCCACTTGAATCACATAGCAACTATAGCTGACAGTCTGTGGACAGGACTGATTCTGACTTAGTATGCTGTTCCTGATGCTATCAGTAGCAGTTCTCAACTTGTACCTCCTTTAAACATGTACAGATACATGGGTTGGCATGAATTTGTTTCATTCTGACTGTTACAAATTCTCATGCTTCTCTGATGGTTGAGAGGTCTTGGGTTATGCCATGCATAGAAAAGAAGACTACAACTACTCAGTGACACTGCCTGCGTGACTTAACCAAACCAATGTAATGCTGATCTAAATAAAGTTTAATGACAAATTCTGATGGCTATTATCTGTGCCTGTTTGAGTTGTATTTTTGTATATGGCTGGAAATGGGACACAGAATGTATCTCCCCTGGGGATAGAGGCTGTTTCTGGTCCTACTGTAATTATCTACACTGACACCAAAGATCAGCAGTTCAGTGTGAACTGTCTTGCAGGGGTAATAATGGAAAATGGACTGGCCATGGACTAGACTACATCCTGAGTGGCTGAAGTAGTCTCCTAGTTTCCACTGGGACAATTGCATGAGTCCAGGACCCTGGAAGGCATATTTGAGGTTAATACTGAGGGTTAACTTCATCTTGTTTGAAGTCCCTCTGGTAATAGCTTTGATTAAATGCTGTATGAGACAAATTGAACAGATTGGACAGAAAAACTGTTGGTTAATTTAATTAGAGTGGCTAGTTGACTGACATACTTTTGTGAAAGTTTGCCAGAAGACCAGACATGTAGGGGTAATGGGTGAATTGATGGAGAAAGCAATTCTTCCTGGGACCCAAGCATCTTTGCACATTTTTGTAGGGTATGTCAGGTAAGAAAGGTCCTGACTGCTCTCTGCTCATGCTGTTCCTTGGTATTATATTTCCAGAGAGCAATCTAATGGTTGGAATTATATGTCAGCCATTTATTTCAACATTATTGGACAGGGGGAAGAATTAAATGAGGGTATAGATGAGGTAATATTGTCTAAGGATTTCTATTGTTGAGCAAGGGTCATGAGGACATGTGGGTTCAAAGTGCAGGCTTTCTTTCTCCTCACTATAAATGTGGTGAATTCCTAGACTTGGTGTTTCTCATCTGTAACACAAACTCATTGTAGTATTACATCCTCTGGGCCCCTGCACATCACCCCCATGGGACCTGTGACAAGGAATTGATGCTCATGCTGCTTGCTGTGCCATGAGTAATAAAGTTCTTTTCTATGACCCAAGAGTCTTGTGTCTTCTGCCAATATTCAAAAACTAGTAACATTATTATTAGCTTATAAGTAGGGTAAATTCCCAAACTCTGAAAAGTATCTGGTGGTTCTCTAGAAGGTGCAGGTTGGGGGATACTGTGAAATTATGCAAATAATTTTGAAACTCAAAGAAACAGAAAATTTCCGGCAAATACATATAAAACCTATATCAGTTGCAGCTTCCTCCCCTCAGGGATTTGATTTTCATTCAAATGCTAAGTCTAAATTGCTTGTGACAATCTAAAGACCTACTCATGCTTTAAGATTTTGTGAATTCATAGTTTTCTAAGCACCCACACTCCTGCATCCAGGTAAGCTGTCCTTATCTTCCCAGTCTCATCTAACATGGTCAACTCACCTCTTTTTTAATTTCCACGAGGAAACCATTCAGATCCCAGCAAGGCACTAAAGGTTGGGTTGGTCTGCTCTTTCTGTAACCAGCCAGAGAGCAAATATTTTAGTCTTTGTAGGCACATACATTACTCCTTCTCATTCTTCTTCCTCTTCTCATTCTTACAGCTTTTAAAAATAAAAATACAAATTTTTCTTTGTTTTCAAGAATAAAAGTGAGACTGCGCTTACAGCTGCCCTGAGGGACAAGATGCTCAGTGGTTTACACCACGACGGGGGCCGGGTATTCCTATCTGTACCCCTACCTGCTGGCCCTTCTGCTGCCTAGAGCAAGGGGTCCCAGGTGGCACGGGGGCGGGGCCTACCTTTCAGCTTCCTCCTCTTTTCCTCAGGAAGGACGACTTCCACGTGCCTCCCCCGCTGTGGGCATCTGACGGTGATTTTGACAGCTAACAGCGGGCGCATCTCATGGCCCTCCTGTCACAGGAAAGTACTGGCTTCAGCCCGTGGCCACGCCGGGCCAGAAATCGCAAGGTGGCTGTGCAGGTGCACCTGCGCTGTGACATCTCGTGGGGTGCTTGCTGCTGAGTAGGCCTGGGACCCCTGTCCCCCGCGGCCGGCCCGCCAACCGCAGGCAGGGAACACCTCTGGAAAAAAACGGACAAAAAAGGCTACTGACTATGGCTTGTGGACAATAGTTTTCTGAACCCTGTCTTACACTGTAATGACTAAAAAGTGCAGTCCTGGAGCCTTATTGCCTCTGATCCTGGGTTTTAATTTTACTACCGCAGTTGTGTCTTATGCGAAGAATATTTAACCTCCCTGTGCTTCAGTTTCCTCATTTTGAAAACAGCTGTAATAACAATTATCTCATTGAGTTCTAATGAAGATTGAATGAGCCGATAATGTATACAGTGCTTAGAAAAGCTGACTGGCACATTGTAATTACTCTTTCATGTAAGATGCTATTATTAAGTCTTTTATTAGTATAGACTACTTCTGTTCATTTCAAGAATAATGGGGAAGGGTTTAATCAAACACTGCTTATCCAGTTGCCATCTTTCTCACCTCTACTCTCCTTCCTCTCACTTCATTTTCTTTCAGATGTAACTAAGAAATTCCTCAATTTTTTAAAAAAAGTCAGGCGTGATTATTCTTCCTACAGTCAGATTTCCTTACAGTTTTACATTCTATACAGAGTGGACTTATTTATTTTATCCCCTAAGAAAAATTAAAATAAATATTTTTTTTCTTTACAGCATTACATATACATTACCAAAAGTTGACTCTAGAAGAAATGAAAAATTTAGCTAGTGTAATAATAATGCAAGTGATAGCAAAGTTATCAAAAAATTACATCCAAAAATTAACTCATGATTTTGCATTTTAAATAGACTTTTTATTATGAAAAATATAAACATAAAAAAAGCAAAAAGAATTATATAATGAACCCCCATGTACCTATGACCCAGACTCTGCAATTATAAAGTCTTGGACAATATTATGTCTTCTATGTCCTCACTCAATTCTTCCTCACACCTGACAATTTTGAAGAAAATATGATTTCACGTATCACATTTTGTTTTAAAAATGTAACCACAATATCATTATTACATTAACAAAGTTAAAAATATTTTCAATGTTAAAACCATCCCATCTGTGTTCAAAGTTCTCTAATTGTCTTACAATTTGTTTGTTTAAATTAGGCCTATAACATTTTCTCTGTTAATTTTCAGATTTATGCACTTTTTTCTTGCAGTTAATTTGTTGAAGAAATAATAATTTGTTCTATAGTGTTTTAATACCTGTATTTAGCTAATTGCATTTCCATGATGTCATATAATATGTCCTTCTGTCCCCTGCAAATAGGTATAGAACATTTATCTTGAAGCTTGATTGTGATTCCATGTTTTTCACAAGGTTACTTTACAGATGATGTTGTGTACGTTTTTCAGGAGGTACCTAATATCTGGTTGTCTTCTTTTTTTTTGTAATGTGAGCAGACATTGAATATCATTGCCTAGACTCATTAATCATTAGAAGATGCAAATGAAGCTATTTTAATAGAATCTCTTCAAGTTGGCACCTGAGTCCTTTGATATAACCCAGCTGTGCTTGACAGCTTTCTTGCTTTTTGGAGTAACAAGAGGTTCCTCGCTTAGTTTGTACATTTTCTGCTCTAGATCTAGACCTGCCATTTCTCAAAGGTTCTTGTGCTTTTCAAAACATCTGACTTATTTCACTTAGCATGATACTTTCAGGAGCCCTCCATGTTGTTGCAAATGGCAACATTTTATCCTTTTTATGGCCAAGTAGTATTCTATTGTGTGTGTGTGTGTGTGTGTGTGTGTGTGTATACATATCGCATCTTTTTATCCAATTATCCTTTGAAGGCATTTAGCTTCTTTCCATGTGTTGGCTATTATGAAATACTGCGGTGAACATAAGGGATTCATAATCTTTATGAATAAGTGTGTGCACATTTGGGTGGTAGATACCAGAAGAGGAATTGTTGGGTCATATGGTAGCTCTATTCTGAATTTTTAAGGAACCTCCATACTGTTTTCTATAGAGGCTGCACCAATTTATATTCCCACCAGCAGTGTGTGAAAATTCCCTTTTCCATATCCTCTTCAACACTTGTTATTTCTTGTCTTACTGATACCATTCTAACAGGTATGAGGTGGTATCTCATTGTAGTTTTGATCTGCATTTCCCTTTTAACTAGTGATGTTGAGCATATTTTCACATATCTGTTAGCCTTCTGTATATCTTTTTTGAAGAGTTATCTATTCAGATTATCTGCCCATTTTTTAATCACATTTATTTTAGCCATTGAGTTGTATAAGTTCTTTATAAATTTTTGACATTAGCCCCTTCATGGAGGTATCATTTGCAAATATTTTCTCCCTTTTGGTTGCCTTTTTATTTTGTTGGCAGTTTCTTTTGATATGCAAAAGCTTCTCAGTCGGATTTAGATTGATTATTTATTTATTTATTTATTTATTTATTTATTTAATATGTTTTACTTCCCTTGCCTTTTGGGTCAGACTCACTAAATCCCTTCATAAGTTTTAGTGCCTATGTTTTCTTCTATGTATTTTTTTTTGTTTCAGGTCTTATATTCAGGTACATAAACCATTTTGAGTATATGGTGTCAGATAGCAGTTTCATTTTTTTGCATGTGTCTTTTCATTTTTCCCAGCACCATTTATTGAAGAGAATTTCTTTTCTCTGTTGTACGTTTTTGGGTCCTTTGTTGAAACTCAGTTACCTATATATGTGTGAGTTTGTGTCTGGGCACATCAATCTCAATTATGTGCCCAGAAACAAACCTAGAATCTCAATTCTGTTCTATTGGTCTGTGTGTCTGTTTTGCTGGCAATACCATGCTTTTTAGATTATTGTATTCTATTACTTATTTATTCTCAATTTGGATGCCTTTTCTTCCTCCCTCCCTCCCTCCCTCCCTCCCTCCCTCCCTCCTTTCCTCCATCTTCTTTCTTTCTTTTCTCTCTCTCTCTCTCTCTCTCTCTCTCTCTCTCTCTCTTTCTTTCTTTCCTTCCTTCTTTCTTTCTTTCTGTGCCTAAGTGCTCTGGCTAAGACTTCTAGGAATATGCTGAATAACGGTGGCTAGAGTGGGCATCCTCGTTCCTGATATTAGAGAAGAAACTTTCAGTTTTTCACCATTGAATATGATATTATCTGAAATTTTATCATATGCAGCCCTTATTGAGGTCTGTTCCTTTCATACTCATTTTTTGAGTGATTTTTTAAGATCACAAATTGATGTTGTTTGTTGTCAAATGCTTTTTCTGCACATATTAATATGATCCTACGATTTTAATCTTTTATTTTGTTGAAGTGGTGTATCACACTGATTGATGTGCAGATGTTGAACAATCTTTGTATCCCTAGAATGAACCCCACTAGATCGTTATGTGTGATCCTTTATTGGTGTATTCAATTTACTAGTATTTTGTTTAGGATTTTTGCATCTATGTTTGTCAGAGATATTGACCTGTATTGTGTGTGTGTGTGTGTGTGTGTGTGTGTGTGTGTCTGTTGTCCTTGCCTGGTTATGGCATCAGGTAATGTTGGTCTTGTAAAATGAGTTAGGAAGTATAGAAAGTATTCCCTTTTCTTTAATTTTTTGAAAGAGTTTGGAAGGATAGGTATTAAATCTTCTTTGAATGTTTAGTGGAATTCATCAATGAAGCCATCTGGACTTCTGTTTTTTGAGAGATTTTTGATTGCTGTTTCAATTTACTTATTACTCGTCAGTTAATTTAGATTTTTCAGTTCATTAAAGTTCAGTCTAGGAAGATTATATATTTCTGAGAATTTCTAGATTATTGAATTTTGTGGCATATAGTTTTTCAGAGTATTCTTGTATAGTCCTTTGTATTTTTGTGGTTTTAATTGTAACTTCTGCTATTTCATTTTTGATTTTATTTATTTAAATCTTTTCTCTTTTTCCCATAGTGTGTGTAGCCAGAGGTTTATCATTTTTTAAATCTTTTCGAAGAAACAGCTTTTTGTTTTATTAATTTTTTTGTCTTTCTGTTCTCTATTTCTTTTATTTCAATTCTAATTTTTATTATTTCCTTCCTTCTACTGACTTTGGGTTTTGTTTGTTCTTTTGCTAGTTCTTTAAAGTATAAAGTGAGATTGTTTATTTGAAATTGTTCTTATTTCTTGTGGTAGGTCTGTAGTGCTACAAACTTTCTTCTTAGTACTACCTTTGTTGTATCCCCCAAATTTTGTTATGTCATATTTTCATTTTTCTTTGTCTCCATGTATCTTTTGATCTCTTATTTCTTTGACCCAATAATTGTTCAGTAGAATGTTGTTTAATCTGCATATATTTGTGGCTTTTTCAGCTTCTTCTTGCAGTTAATTTCTAGTTTCATACCGTTGTGGTCTAAAAATATGGTGGTATGAATTCAGTTTTCTTCAATTTATTGAGACTAGTTTTGTGCCCCAACATATGGTCTATCCTTGAGAGTGTTCCATGCGCACTTGAGAAGAATGTGAATTGTCATATTATGCCACGTCTGGCAAGTGGCAAATCCTGGGATGTCCAGTGTGTCCCTGGAAAATAATCCTGAGTGGGAATGGTGGGAGATTAAGAAAAGAAAGAAGACAGAAAGCTGGGATCAGGTGGCCTAATATCCACTGATGATGGAATAGAGAGCAATTTTATTTTTGCAAGTTGCTTTTATATAAGAGCATACATTTGCTGGCTAAAATGAGATTATCCCCACCCAAACTCCACATCCTACTATAATCATTTGCATTTCCATAGATGACCCCCACCCTGCACAGCCTGCTGTAATCATTTGCATTTCAAAACCCTCACTGTTCTTTGAACTGTTCCTACTCTCTCCCAATTCTTAGGAGGATTCCTGGAGGTGAGACAACCCTTGGTTGGCCTCACAGATTGCAAGGACTTTGTCAGCTTGCCATTCACTCTCCACAATATTGTGATGAAAAATTCTTACAATATCGATTAATTCCATTTGGTCTAATGCGTCATTTAAAGCCAATATTTTCTTACTGACTTTTTATCTGGATGATCTATTATGGCTGTGAATGGAGTATTCAGATCCCCTACTAAAAGTGTTCTTTTGTCAGTTTCTCCCTTTAGGTCTGTTAATAATTGCTTTATATATATAGTGCTCTCAGGTTGGGTACATATGTGTGGATAAATGCTATGTCTTTTGATGAATTATTGTCCTATTTACCATTATAAAATGTCCATCTTTGTCTCTTGTTACCTTTTTTAAATCCTGATATCTGTTTTGTCTGACATGATGCTACAGCTAATGTTATATTTGCTTTTCTCTGAATGTTATTTTCTTAAAGTATCATTTTATACCTTTACTTTGAGCATGTGTTTGTTTTTGGAGCTGAGGTGAACCTCCTAAAAGCAAAGCAATGGTGCATCTTGTATTTTACTCTATCCCACTACTCTGTGCCTGGAATTGCGTATTGAGATGAAGCTGAGTTGCTGCAGTTAAGGAAAGTGTTGCTACCAGGTGTCCTCTCAGTTACCAGTTTGCCTCTGTGATGGGGTGGGGAATGTGGCAGATGAAAGAGAACTGGTTTTGTGAGTTTCAGTTACCCTCTTTTTCCTCTGTGTGTTTGGCTTCATTTGGATCTTCAGGGGTGTATGAGAGAGAGGAGGTGGTAGGTTCGTGATCCTGTGGCTCCAGCCCCCTGCCACTAATGTCTATGGGCTACACTGTTTTCTTTAAAGTTTTCCAGCCACCTCTACCCAGTTCTGTGCCTATGGGGAGGAAGGAAGAGGGATGCCTTTTACAAACAAGAAACTGCTCTTTCCTCCTATGCTCCAGGTGTTAGAGCAGGGGCTGTAATCAGACTTCTCTGCTTCTGTGCTTGCTGGAGCCATGGTGGGCTCCTGAACTGTGTCTGCAACCATCATTCCTTCCTGTTCTTCTCCTACTCGGCCTCCACTACTTGTTCCAATATGTCCATCTCTTCAAGTGTTCTGATGTGTGGCTCTTTCAGGCATGTTTGAATGTTGATCAGAAAGTCCTTTGTTGAGTTATAGTTACTTGTTACTAAGGGGAGAAACAATGGAGCTTCTCACTGTCATGATACTGCCCTCATTCAACCTATTGTTTCTTACTTTCAATAGGTATCCTATTTTCTTCCTTTTTTAATAACCACATATCATAAAGATAGCTACATAGCAACCTTTTATGACTTTATGATACTCTTTTATGTGCATGTATCATTAATAGACATTTTTTGTTTCAATCTTTGCACTTCTAAGAAAATCCTAGACCATATATCCTTTTCCATAGAGTACCAGAAATGGTATTCATGCATCAAAGGAGAAATTCATGTTATTTTTGCTAGATATTGCCAAATTCTTTTCTATATCAGTTAGGGTCTACAATGGACTGAATGCAAAAATTCACATGATGAAATCCTGACCCCCCCCCCAAGGGATGATGTGAGGTGGGGCCTTTGGGAAGTGATTAGATCATGAGGGTAGAACTCTTATGGATGGGATTAGTGCCCTTCTAAAAAGGCTAGGGAGCTAGCTTGACCTCTTTGTGTCATGTGAGGATGCAGTGTCAGCAGTTTGCAACCTAGAAGTTTCCCCACCATGCTGAAACCTTCATCTTGGATTTGCAGCCTCTCGAAGTGTGAGAAATCATGTTTGTTTTTAAAGTGACCCAATCTATGGTAATTTGTCATTGCAGCAAAAGCTGTTCTGGAGTTAAACCTGAGTATGGTAAATTGCAGATTAAGACAAAGTCCAATTTGGAAACAAAAACCATACAAGTTATTTGAACCAACGGAATTTAATATTGTTGTTAATAGTGTTGTTAGTCACTGAAAGGGTAAAAAGATAATTTTTAAAGTATCAAAAAGACGGCAACTGTTGGAAGCCACTATCACTCTCAGCAGAGGAAGCTTAGAGGAGAGTCCCATGGAACTGCACTCAGATCTCCTAGGAGATGGTGCTGCCTGACTGCTACAGGTGGTTCTGAATTTGAAATGGGGAGCCTTGTGGGCCTGGGACTCAGATCTTGAAGTAGAAGGTGGCCAGCCAATTCTGATGTCTATGTGGGGAACAGGAGTTTGCAAGTATGAAGAAAACTAAAAACTAAATTTGCCTGCTGCTATGGGATTATACAGCTGCTATCAGAGTGAAGAGCACTGTAGGGATGACTCCTGGGAACTGCAAGACAGGAAGGAACAAGTCCCTTCTTCCTTCTCTAGCCTCTCAGACTCCCTCTGGTGCCCCTATTGACACATCCTAAATTAGAGCCACCTGACAAAGCAGAAAGGTGGTTTGAGTCCTGGCCACAGCGTCAAAAAGCAGAGTATAAAAGAATAGATTCAGAGCTGAGAGGAAACAATTTAGTAATCTCTGTACAGCCTCCACGGGTGTGGCATTACATATTCCTACCTCCAAGTGCCTCTTTCACTGCAGCCTCAGCAGCAGATTACTTTTTAAACTTTTCGATTTTTGCCATTAGATGGTTCTTTTAAACAAAATGTAATTATCATGCTTTATAAACTGTTTTAAAGTATAAAAAAATATGGAAGAATATAATAGTTCTTACTGGTTCTATGCTTATTCTTTATAATGACTTTAACATTATTTAGAAAACACTTTTCAGCTGCACAGAAACACAGCTGACACAGACTGATGAACAACTGTCTGACCAAGGATAGAATGATTACATGGGACAGCTGAAACCCTCTTTTAACAAAGGGAACAATTGAGGTTTTTGCTGTGTTCCTAACAATTAAAACAGAGTATCATCTATATTTTTATCTCTTTGAATTTTACAGTTTATCATGCTCAGGTTTAACTCCAGAACAGCTTATGCTGTAAAATAAAGCTCTTTGTTAAAAAGTTCCTCTTATTCCTTGCCTAGTTCAAGGGAATATCTAGAAGATAACTCTATAGGTTGTTTTCATTTCATATGTATTTTGACATTCATACATATATTTATGAACGCCAATTAGTCATTTACAATTTTAATACTTTCATTGATAACATAATTATTTTTTAACTTTTCTCTAGCTAGGTGTTCCAGTCATTTAAATATACCGAGAATCAAAATATGCTTCCAGCTGAGGAAACTCACTCAGGGATACATCCTCTTACATTCTAGACATATTCTTCAATGAGGTTTTGAAATCTTTGATTGAAATCTGTAAAGGTTAAGTCTTCATATAAATAGCAGTGTTATTAACAATCATAAAATTAATGAGAATAATAATAAGCTCAAGTATGTAAAATGCCAGAGTTAGCATAAACCTTGTAATGCCTCTGTGTATGACATTTTTGTTTTGCCATGGGAAAAGTTCTGTGAGCTAGTTCCCTAACATATTACTTCAAATAAACTGCTCATTATCTAAGTTATTTTTGCAAAATGAAGTATTCTTAATGAAAATATTTATTGTTTTTCAGTAAAATTAAAAAGTGTTTTAAACAAAGTTGAAATTAGGAACATTTCTGTATGTCATTATAAAGTAAAACAGGTTCACTGCAAAAAACTTTGAAAATATACCCACATGCACATGCACACTTATAGACACGCATTCACACACTCAGTTAATGTGTTTAGTTTTATCAGTCTCTGTCCTATCTCAAAAAGTGGGAAGCACACAGTAGTTTTATGTTAAATTATTTCCAAAACATAACATCAAAAACTTTTCTTAGGCCATTGAAAGTTAATTGAAATCATAATTTTTGTATTGTATTTTATTTAACCATTGACTATCCCCCACTTTTAGCTATTTAAAAATTTTCTTTTTTTCCCCCATTTTTATGCATATAACTTGAACCATATTTCTAATTACTTCCTTAGCACAAATTCTTAGAAGAAGAATTGCTAGGTCAAAGTGTTTGCACATTCTTAAATCTATTAAAATGTTTCCAAATTGTCCTCCAGAAAACTTGTATTAGTTTCATTTTCACTGGCTGAAGAAAAATAACTCCTTTTGGGGATTCTTCACAATGATGGATATTATTGTTAACGTTTTTGTTAATTTGATAGGAGAAGTTGATAATCTAGACTTATTAAAAATTTATATTTCTTGAACATTAATTTGAAAATAAAATTACAAGACCAAAATATTACTGATTTACCCTTGATTGAAATTATAGATGAAACCTGAGGCGACACATTTCAGTAGGAGGAATCTCGAGAAGAAAGATAATTATTGACATGCATTGTTTGAAAGTCTAAAACACTGAGATAGTCATTATATATTGTTAAGGATTTGAGGGCAAAAGCAAAAAACTTGACTTTTCTAAAGTGTAAATTAGCCAGTACCATACTGTTTTGATTGCTATAGCTTTTAATATAGTTTGAAATTAGGAATTGTGATGCCTCCAGCTTTGTTCTTTCTCTAGATTGTTTTGGCTCTTTGGAATCTTTTGTGGTTCCATCTGAATATGAGAATTGCTTTTCTATTTTTGTGAAAGATGCCATTGGAATTTTGGTGGGATTGCACTGAATCTGTAGATCACTTTTGGAAGTTTGGACATTTTAACAATTTTAATTCTTCCAATCCAAAAACACATGATATATTTTTATTTATTTGTACCTTATTCAATTTCTTTCATCAATGTCTTATGGTTTTATTTGCTTAGATAGTAAATATTAAATGTTCTCACTATACACACACAAAACGGTATCTATTAAGGTGATGGATGTATTAACTAACTTGATATTTGTTATAATTTCTCAATATATATATAAAATCATAACATTGTATACCTTAAATATATACAATTTTCATTCGTCGATTATACCTCAATAAATCTGGAAAAGATGTTTTAGCCTTTTGAAAAGTAAGTATAAATATTACTCAGGTTGGAGAATAAAGTTCTAGTCAAATTATTCTTATATAACTTTTTTTTTTTAAATCATAAATTTGGATTTGGCTAGTTCATCAGCAAGATATTCTCCTTGTGTACTGCTGGTGGGAGTGTAAATGGGTATAGCCACTATGGAAAACAGTATGAGGTTCCTCAAAAAATGAAGAATACAATTACCTAATTTTCTTTGTCAGTTATACCTCAATAAAGCTGGGGGGAAAATAACAAGACAGACAACCCAATACAAAATAAATAAAATGGCTAAAAAAAAGTAGATTTACTGTTCTGGGTACCTACCCTCCAAAATTGAAAACATTTATCTGTAAACATATATGCATCCCTATGTTAATTGCAGCATTAGTCACAGTGGCCAACACCTAGAAGCAACCAAAGTGACCTTCAATAGATGATTGGTAAAGAAGAGGTGGTACAAACATAGAGAAGATAAAATGTTGCCATTCACGACACCATGGATGGATCTTGAGATTATCATACTACGTGAAATAAGCCAGAGAAAGATGAGAACCATATGATTTCACTCATATGTGGGATATAAAACTGAAAGCAACAAACAAACAGACTCGTTGACACATACAACAGTGTAGCGGTTACCAAAAGGAAAAGGGGGAAGAAGGAGGTGGATAAGGGTAAATGGGGTGAAATGTATGGTGATGAAAGGAAATTTAACTTTGGGTTGTGAGCACACAATGCAATATACAGATGACGTATTATTGAATTGTACACTTGAAACCTATATAATTTGATTAAGCAATATCATCCAATAAATTCAATTTTAAAAAAATCTTAACAAATGTTCTCCAGTGACACATTGATTTTTAACCTTGAAACTATTTTTAAAAAATTCTTAGGAGCAGAAAATTATATTTAACATAGGTAATAAACAATTCATATTTAAATTTTATAGTATTACACTGATTATGGATTTATTCATCATGTTATAATTTAAAAGATCACATAAAAGATCCTCTTGGAAATACATGAGCTCTACAGTAGAAATATATGATGCTTAAAGCAGAAACATTTAAAACCAAACAGAATAAAAAATACAGACCATAATAAATATTGATGAGGATGTGGGGAAATTAGAACATTTATACATTGCTGGTTAGAATGTAAAACAATGCAGCAACTTTGAAAACAGTTTGGAAATTTTTCAAAATGTTTGACATATAGTTACCATTTGAATGAGCTACTCTACTTCTAGATGTATACCCAAGAGAAATGAAAACAGATTTTCTTAAAAAAGCTTATACATGAATATTCATAGCTGTATTAATTTTAATGGTCAAAGTTGAAACAACCCAAATGCCCATTAACTGATGAATGTATAAACAATAAAGAGTATATCTATATAATAAAATATTGTCAATAAAAAGGAATGAATAACTAATATATGCTATACCATGGATGAAGCTTGAAAACATCATGCTAAATGAAAGAAGCTGGTCACAAAAGACAGCTTATTGTATCATTCTATGTACATGAAATGTCCAGGACAGTCACATTGTCAAAAAAAATAGCCAATCTAATCAATCAGTATATGAAAAGGATAGTATATTACTAACACAGAGGCTTATCTCAATAAAGCAAGGCTGGTTCAACATTTGAAAACCAACCAATGTAATTCGCCATTTTGAAAGATTAAGAAGAACTATAATCACCTTAACAGATGGAGAAATAACATCTGAAAAATTCAACATTCATTTATAATAAAAACTTTAGCAAACTAGGAACAGAAGTAAACTCCTTCAACCTGATAAAGGGCATGTGCAATAAACTTACAGCTAACATTGTGCTTAATGGTTAAAGACTGAATGCTTTCTTAGTAAGATCAGAAATAAGGCAAGGATGTCCACTGTCATCACTTCTATTCAATTTCGTTCTAGGTCCAAGCCAGAGAAATAAGTTAAGAAAAAGGATAAAAGGCATATAATCTAGAAAGGAATAAAACTGTATTTTATTTACAGGTGACTTGAACATCTATGTGGAAAATCTCAGAGAATTTATTTAAAAATTACTAGAACAAATAAGTTTAGCAGGATTTTAGGATACAAGGTCAGTAGAGAAAATTTAATTTAATTTTTATATATTAGCAGTGAATAATTGGAAATGGAAATTAAAGACCAGTATTATTTATGTCGCAAAAATTGTACAATATTTAATTTCAAATCTCAAAAAAGTATGTGTGGGATCTGCATGCTACAAAGTACAAAACACTGATGAACAAAATTAAAGCTAAATAAAGCCAGTCCTCGGGGATTTGAAGTCTCAATATTGTTAAGATGTCAAGTTTTTTCAAATTGAACTGTAGATTCAATGCAATACCAATCAAGTCCTGCAGGATTTTTTTTTGGGGGGGGGTAGAAATTGATAAGCTAATTTTAAAATTTATATGGGCAGGCAAATTAAATAGAATAGCCATAACGATTTTGAAAAAGAAGGACCAAACTAAAGCATTCACTCTACCTTATTTCAAAACTTATTGTTAAACTATATTATTTAAGACAGTGTAGTACTGGAAAAAGAATGGACACCTAGAGCAATGCAAGAAATTAGAGAGTCTGGAAATAAGCATGCATATACATGTGTGTCTTATTTTCAAATACAATTAATTTTCAACAAAGGTGAAAAGGCAATTCAATGGAAAAAAATGTTGGAATAATTAAGTATCCATATGTAAGAAAATCAGCTTTGACCCATATCCCATGTCATAGTAAAAAATTACTCAAAATAGACAATATCCCTAAGTTGAAAATCTAGAAGAAAAAAATAGAAGAAAAAAATAGAAGAAAATATTTGTTTGTTTAGACATAGATTTCTTATATACGATACCAAAAGCATAAATCATAAAAGAAAAATATTGAGATACCTTCCTCAGTCACATTCTGTGACATAACCTATTTGTTATTTCCTTGAGAGCTCATATCACCATACGAAAGTATCATTTATGTTTTATTGATTATTGCCTATCAGAAAACATACAGGAACTTAAAAAGATTAATACACTTTATTTTTAAGAGCCATTTTAGGCTCACAGTAAAACTGAATGAAAAGTACAGAATTCCCATACACCGTCTGTAATCCTTCTTCCCAACTCCACACACACAACCTCCATCACTGTCGACACTGTGCACCATAGTGAAGAGAGAGGACATCCTTGCCTTGTTCTTAATCTTTGTGAGAAAGCTTCAAGTTTTTAATTATAAAGTGTGGTAATAGCTATAGGTTTTTATGTAGATGTTCTTTATTGAGTTGAGGACGTTCCTCTCTTCCTAATTTGCTATTTTTAAAAAATCAAAACTGGATGTTAGATTTTGTCTAATGTGTTTTTTGCATCTATTGATATGATTATGTGATTTTTCTTTTAAATCTGTTGATGTGATGGATTACATTTATTGATTTTTGAATGTTGAATCAGCCTTGAATACCTGGGATAAATCCCATGTGACTGTGGTATATAATTCTTTTCACATACTGTTTCTTCAGGCCAGAGATTCAATACAAGAAGGATTAAGAGGTTGATTTACTAATATCTTGTTCAGGATTTTTGCATCTGTGTTCATGAGAGATACTGATCTGTAGTTTTCTTGTCCAGTTTGAGTTTTAGGAGAATGCTGCCCTTAGTTAGGAGGTATTCCCTCTGCTTCTCCTTCCTGAAAAAGATTATAGACAATTGGTAAATTTTATTTCTTAAATGTTTAGTAGAATTCATTAGTGAACCCATCTGATCCTAGTGCTTTTCATTTTGGAAGGTTATTAATTTTTTAAATTTAATTTCTTTAATAACTATAGACCTATGCAGATAATCAATTTCTTTTTGTGTGAGATTTGACAGATTGTATCATTCAGGGAATTGGTTGATTTCATTTAGGTTATCAAATTTGTGAACATAGAAGTGTTCATAATAATTCTTTATTATCTTTTTAATGTCCATGAGATATTCCCATCTCTCATTTTTGATATTAGTAATTTATATCCTCTCTCTTTGCTTAGTTAGCTTGGCTAGAGCTTTACCAATTCTACTGATTTTTCTGAAGAGCCAACCTTGGATTTTATTGATTTTTCTTTATTGATTCCTAATTTTGATATCATCCATTCCCATTCTATTTCTTATTTTTTTTTCTTTCATTTGCTTCTTCCTGCCTGAAACTTTATAGTTTTTATCAAGTCTCTTATTTTTTACTGTTCATGAACTCCCTGCTTTCAAGTCCTCTTAAGTTGTTTCTTCAGGCCAGAGATTCAATGTGAAAAGTGAGAGGTCAAAGGATTTTTGGGAAAAACATGATAAAGACTTTTCTTTTTCCACAATGACAACTATCACAACTACTAAAATTTACTATTTATTGAGTGTCTACTAAGTTCTAGATAGTTTTTAAAGTATTATTTAATTCTCACAGCAATCCTTCAAGATAATAAGTATTATTTTTATATACATGTGAAAAAATGAAGATTATGAAGGTAAAAGTAACTTGCTTAAGGCTGCACACTTTGTACAAATGGAAGAGGTCACTTTTAAGCTTGGACCTGTTGGGTAATAATATAAGAGTTGTGCATATAAGTAAATTCACTGTAAATATACAGAGTCATATAGAGATTGCAACATTACAGGGATTTTGAGAGCATTATATGCTTTAAATAATGTCAAGGGTGATGTATTTTGCTTACAGGAAAGTGGGATTGCCTGGGCAGATAAAGGAAATGAGTTACTCAAAAGTAGAGATCCATTGGGTGGGGAGGAGAAGCGAGGCTGGTTCTATCTCAATATTCAGTACTGGGCATGATACTTAAAAAATTGATTGGCCCTTTTGTATGTCCATATGTTTTATCACTTATAAGCTATTCCCAGTGAATATTAAAATGTAGCCATGTCCGATGTTTCACTCAGCCTTTAAACATAATTTTAAAATGATGAGCACATCTTAACCTGGTTTGGCTTATCTATGCTTAATATCTCTTCATTTCTTTATCTCTTATTTTGGAAAATTTGGCTTAACTTCTTTTTAGGATGTAGAGATTGTGCTCCAGGAAACTTCTCAGCCCAGGAGTAATGCTATAAATTTAATTTCTATGGGTTTCTTAACCCATAGAAATGAAGGCAAAAAGCTTAGTGTAGCAGAGTTGTATTTAATAAATGACAGTAAGAACTTTTGAGAGACTTAATGGGGGGAAAATCTTCACAGGGAACATTTGATTTCAAGATACTATTTGCAATGTTAAATTGTGCCAATAGATGGAGAAGTCGTTCCATAGAAATCAGAAGGTTTGGCTCCTCTATGAGGAATAAAAGAATTCAGGTTCTGGCAAATTGAAAATGGATTTACTCAAAAACGTGAAGCAGGAAAACTAGGTTACTTATAAATATTAACAAGAGATAATTTTAACAGGGGACAGGCATTTTACTAACTTCAATTTTATGTACATGAAACCTATTACCTGCACTGTATTTGCAATTTTGCCTTAGCACTTTTAGATTTGTATGTACGTATGTACATACATTTGTATGTATACATACATGCATGTATGTATGTGTTTATACATGATTTTTTACAAAGGAATTTAAACAATGTGCAAAATTTTATAGAAACAAAATAAAACATAACTAAATTGAAAAAACAGAGTAAGGAAGAATGAGTAATAGCATGCCTTGAGTTGGGCCAAAGACCTGGCCTGGAGTTTATTAGCAGCCAGTGCAAGTAAGGAAACAGGGTCAGGCGCATGACCTAGGGTCTATAATATAAAAACATGCCAAGTGCTAAGAGAGGTATGACAAACAGTTCTTAATACTAAGATCAGGAGTTATGTCTCTTGGGGACTCATAAAGAGGTTACTGCAATAGGTAATATCCTTATATTAAACACAATGATACCTTTCATATGATTGCTTTTTGCAATGTCAGCTGGTGTGTAATACCACAGTGCTTTTCAATTAAAGATTTTGAGGCGGGTGAGGGAAGGTGAGCACCATATACCCAGAAGTATTCCTATAATGTAGCTTTCTGATTTTCTAATTTAATTGAAGGATACAATTTGGGATCCACCAGTGAATATTATTTCTCTGAGTGGTTTGATAAGGCTGGAGGATCTCTGTGAAGACTAATATGTTGCCTGCAGAACACTTAGCCCTGCGCCTGGCAGGTAGTGAGGACTCACTTAAATTCATTCATGACCAGCCTGGATCATGCACCACCTTTAGCCAAAGGACACAGAATACCTGCTGTGGCCGACTCATGTAGGTATATGTGTGGCCTGTTAAATGCAGTGGTGTAATTTTCAAAAGTCATTTGAACTGAGATGGCCTTTACATCCTTTTCTGGAAGGACTTCCTCCAGCCTCATATTCACTCACTCATGTTGTTCCAAACCTCTGTGCACAAGGTTTCTCTGTCCTGTTCCTGTCTCTAGACTCTCTCTTGACATCTTCTCTTGTTTGATCCTTTCCTTGGTCTATTAAGACCTCCACTGCATGTGATGTTCCAGAGAACACTGCTGCTCTAGACGCTGAAACCCAAGTCAGATTCATACTCTCCCAGCATTTCTAGAACACTGCTGCCCAGCTCAGGTTTCCCTCTCTTTCCAGACAGTTAGACTACAGCCATTAGGTTTCATGGCTTCATTCTCGATCAACTTTCCCCAGTTTCTGTGAGTCTGTGCCCCATTTATAAAACTTTCAGAGCAGCTCTGGGGTGGAAGCTGATTTGAGAAAGTTTCTCCAGCTCCATCCAGTCACCACTTGGTTTATTCATGCGGATACTCTCTGCCTTTGAAAACGGAATCGTTGTATCCTCAGCCAAAAGTGACCAGAAGTCATTTAATCCACCTGCTCAGTCGCACACACACATAAATGCCTCCTTACATCTAGCCTCCCCCTAGTCTCCATTGTATCGATCAAAAATTCTACTTAATAAAACGTTGCAATTATTTTTCATTCTATAGCCCAAGGATATGCTAAGGGTGTATTTTTGCTTATATTTCTGCACACTGGTTGGGAGAATGTGCCCTGAATTCTGTTTTGTTTCCATTAACCTTTTTCTGAGAAATTATTGACCCTGAATATTGGATCCGCAAATGGATTCTTTTAACAAGTATCTGTCAGGATGCAAGCTCTGTGTATTATGTGGCTTTTAGCGTGCAAATGCTTCCTCTTAATGCATCGATTTCCTTAAGAAGTATTTATTTCAGTGACTTTCCCTGTGCTAGGATCTTAGGAATATTTCTATCTTTGCTGTTTTAGGAAACCTACAGTTAGAAGAATTTACAGTTCACTTATTTTTATATCTGGCAAGAGCTATTTAAAACCTTCCCTCTTACTCCTACCTGCTTGAGATCTTCCCTAAGCAGTAATTCTTCTGATTTCTCCGTAGACTTCATCTCAAACCTGTGCACTCAGTCATAAGTGAGATATTTGTATCCTGACATATTTTGCATGTTTCTGTCATCCTTGAGAAAATCATGCAAATTCTTTCCTAGCTCAGTGAAAAGTAGAGTTGTGCCACTATCATTTAACTTTGAGTTAGAGATTATGTGCTGAGATAAAGTAGCAACATGATCATGATCATATGTTATTCAAATTGTAGCTTCTTTACTGTTCACTGCAACAATAATGTCTATGAATAGCTCTTCAATGTTACCAATAGAAGATAGGTCAGGATTGGTTATACATCAAGAAAACATACTCGGAGTGTAGTCACAATATGTGGTCTTGGATCATTTATTATTTTCAGGCGATGTTGCCAATAGCTCAGGACCCTACAGCTTGTGGAGACCAGTCGCAGTGGGGCTGTCCAATTCTCTGAGATTTTCAGTGTTCAGGTCTCAGCAGATATGTAGGGAATTGTCCTCGTTATAAGCTCTATTTGTCTTTAATTCTTTTTTTTCCTATTGTGGTATGAATTAAAAGCAATATCAAAAGACTTGCTATAAACAGTGCTTGGTTCCTATCAATTGTGAAAATTGGGAGACATGCTGGACCACAGAGAAGAGACAGGTGGAGGTGGAGACATAAGTGAGTGAGAAGGGAATATAACCAAACTGAAAAATAAGTCCTCTCAGAAGCTTTGCTGAAGAGTCAGCCCACAAAGCAGAATGAATGACATTTCAGACTTCCCCCAACCTCACTCTAAACTGCTTGCTGTGCTTTGACTCCTAAGCCTGCGTAATTGATGACAAGTGAAATTAAGCAGCTTAGTTTCTAGGTAGAAGGTTGCACTGCAGTGAAATGTCTTAGGAGTACCTGGGTCTTTGTCAGAAAGCTGAGCAGAGCTGACTCCATCTGGTACCTGTAGGGTGCATTGTAATCTTTCTGCACACATTACTTGTATTTGCATTTGTGAGGTATTACCTGTTGTGAAGCAAATGCTGACTGAGAAGAGAGGCTCTAGGAAAGACCCTTTAGCATAACAACATCATTTTAGTTTGGGTTGTATTGGAAATAAATGGTACCTGGAATTAAGACAAGTTGAAAGTCAGAGGAACAGCTTTCACTTGATCGGGGGAATGTGTGCTTGTGTGTTGCAGCAGCTAGCAGGTTCTTCCGGATGGAATAATTTTCATTGTCTTTTTATTATATGGATCAGGGATATGTCAGTTTTGGTGTTAATGGCTCCTCCATATGGCAGGAGCAGCCTTGAAAGAGCAAACTAGGCCAAGGGAAAAAGGAAGGGAATTTTCTCTACCAGAGTGATATGAAGCTGAGAAATCATTAGTTGGTGGGAGGGACTGGGGTGAGATGGGGGAGCGGTGCAGTGAACAAGTGGAACAAGAGAAAGGAAAACAAACAGTATCTTACAATTACACAGCAGTACTGAAAATAGAGTGAAAAAGAAGAGAATTGGAAGAAAAATGATTCCAAAAAAGAGACAAAAAGGAGAGAACAACATTCAATATCTTTAATAAGAGGTGACAGAAACAAGATAAAATATGGCAGATGTGATTTCTAGTCTTAGTAAGACTGAAGTAAAGGCCATGAAGTATGACTTTAAAATGATACACAGGGAACATGGCACAGAAAATGGTGCTGTGTCACCCACATTAATAATAAAACTGAGTCCAGTCCAGCATTGGGTGGAAGCAGGGTAGAAAAGCGTCAGGAAGCAGTGGCTGAGGCCCTCAGATCTGTGTTGCCTGCGCATGTGCTCTGCCCTGGAAGAGATGGTCCTAGAAGATCTGCCTGGTGACCTGTAGCACAGCTAGTTTGCAGAGATATGAGAAGGTGATGGAAGCTGTCTGCTTGGTAAGAGGATAGTATAGGGGGAAAAGGAGAAGGAAAGGAGGAGCAGAAGAGAGATAGCATATAGCTTATCTCTCTATATCTCTGCTTTCTCATTTCAGAAATGGTAAAATGTAATAATAGTATCTAACTCAGAGAGTTTGTGAAGATTAAGAAAGTGTTAAATTAATGAAACAAGGAAGCCATTAGATGATGTGGCTCTAGTCTCAAACGTAACCAAACCAAATCTCAGCCTGTGAATACCAAAAGTTAAATGGAACTGTAAGGACAACGAATCACAAACTGCAAAGCAGGAGCTTTAAGCTGGAGGCAGTCAGTAATTTCCTAACTTTGCTCCCACCTTTTCTCTATAAAAGTCTCCCCCAACTCCTATTGGTGGAGTGCTCCACTGCCTGATTTGAATTGGCTTTGTTCAAATAAACTCTTAACATTTTAAAAGATGCCTCAGTTTATCTTCTAACAAGAGATAGTACAATAAAGTTTCTGGCACAATAAATCTCAGCTATTTTTAGTACTTATACATAGGGTCTTTCAAAAATGTGCAAAATATTATTAATATAGCAGTTTTATTAAGTAAAAACATGAGTTATAAAATAGTACTCATAACATAAAGTACACATGCATACACATACATGGGAACACACATGAATGCAAAGGAAAGGAGGGATTGAACTAAAATCTTAAAAATAATTTACTTTTGGAAAGTGGATTATTGCTAATTTATTTTTTCTTGCTACGCATGTCTGTATTTCTACAGTGAACATTAATAACTTCTGTAAGAAGAAACCATTATTTTTTAAACAGCTGCAAGAACCAATGCCTACAAGGTCTATTATCAGTCCTTTTCACACCTTCCCAAACGTGGATTTATTCTAGTTGGGAGCTTTGATGATGCTTTCCAGCTGATATAGAGAAGCACATTTGCATTTAGGAAAGAGCTGGGGGAAGTTACTCTGTCCTTCTCACTTGTACTTGAAGAAAGACACCTGAAATTTATAGCAAAAGATCTTATTTGTTTACAACTATGCTAGTGAAAGGAGCCAAAATTGCTAGTAGTCTTGAATCAGGCATAACTTCCCAAGATCTGTAATAGGAAGGCTGATTATTTGGAAGCCTGTCTCTTTGCACATGCTTTATTTGTCTGTGGGCATTGCCATTAAAATTGGCTTTTAGTTGAGGCAACCTTCTGAGAGTGCCTCAGTGGAGCAGCTGCTGTAGAATGGAAAGTGCCACTTTCCAACTGGGTGTACATATGAACCACCTGGGGAGAGTTGGGAGCGCCAGAAAGCAAGCATTTGTCAGAGGAGCAATGGTTTTCCCTGGATTCCGTTGGGAAATGAAAGATGCTATGTTGTGTTTCCATTGCCTCTCTGTCAGAATCCCATGAATAGCATTGTATGATGTAAGGGAATTTGAGTGAGTTTTGGTGGTGGTAATGGTTTGGAGGAGCAGGGAGGAGAGTGGTGATGTTGCATCCAGTTAAGTCGCCACAGTCCAACTGAAAATCTGAAAGAAGCAAAGAAAGAGTTAAGTGTTAGATGTCTGTACCTTTGAATTGCTCCCCACCTCGGCTTAAGCAATGCTTCCTATTTTGATCTGCTTGGAACATTTTGATTTTGGGCAGAGATGTAGCCTTGCTCATGGTGCCAGAGGCTGTGTATGTAATAGAGGCATCACATGCAGTGACGGGCTTGTAGAAAAGGCAATCTGCACTGATACAGATCACATGGGAGCCTTTCCATTGAAAAGTGCAGCACAGGTTGTTTGTTGCACCCTAGTGCTCAGGGTCATGTTCAGTAGCTGTCCAGGTGTGTATGACAGTGATGCTGATAGGAGTTGCACCCAACATCCCAGGGTAGCCTGGTTCTTACGTAGATAGGCAGGCTGTATGGGGAAGCTTTCTGAGTAGGGGGTCCAGGACCGGGGATATAGAACCTTAAATACTGCCACCCCAGGTTGTTCAAGCCTTGGGCACAACTCTGATCTTTTGTCAGAAACTGACAGTGCATGACAACTGAAAGCTGAGGCTCAGGGATTATTTACTTCCTTTATTCCTCATTCTTCTTCTGGTTATTGCCAGCTCACTCTCAGGCTCCCAGAAGGCAGAAGACAGAAGAGGGAGTAGAGGAAAGGCAGGGCATGGTTTCTCTCCTTTATTCGTGGTTCTGTTAAAAGATATTGTGGTGGTGGTGGTGGTGGGGAACTAATGGTAGGAATAAACAGAATAATTGAAGGTTTCAAATGAGCTCTTTATCATTATTTCCTCTACAATTTATTGTTAGTATCAATGAACACCTTTTCATACATGAGGGTTAAGATCTATAGCCTTGAATTAAATATTTGATGTGGAAAATTTGCATTAGTTAATTTTCACGTCCAATTAGATCAATGAGCAGTTCGGCCACTCAATGTTATTCAACTTTGACTTTTGCTGAGGCTCTTTAAATGTGCTCTGTGCTGATGGATTGATAAATCCATATAAAACATTCACTGCATGCCTATTATGCACTGAACCCTGAGCAGAGATACAGGGTGACTCGGCCAAGTGTAGTTCTGCTTTCATGTAATTTAATCTAATTAAAGGGGCAGTAAATTAAGCAAATAATTATGTTACAGTATAGTAATGCTCTTATAAGGGAAATCCTATGTGCCCCAGAGTGTATAGTAGACCTTGGGAGGAAGAAAGAAGATATTCTGGAGGAACTGGCTTCTAAGTTGAGACCTGAAGTTGAGCGAATTTTACAGAGAGAGGGGTTGGGGAGAGACTAGCATTCTAAGCAGAGGAACCAGGCTGAGCAACACCTAATAATTTCTTTTTACTGTGCATATATATTTACAAAGTCACAAGTAAGAAAGTACTTCTTTTATAAAAATCATGTTGGAAGATGATTATTAACAGATCTCTTATTAAGTAGAACTTCACTTATCTCCTCTTTTGGCATGCACCCATTCAACTTAGTGTTATGGCTATTTCAATGCATCTTCAAAGGATCTCTGCAGGCTATGGACAATCTTCTGCTCCTTGTATCTCTCAGATAGGGGTTTTGTGCATGGGCTTGTTGAATGTTGGATCAAAGAATAAACTGCTTCAGGGCACACTGGAAATCAAGTCTACAACCTGAAGCCAGTGGGAAGGGCAATTCATGTGTGATCTCAACTCCTCAGCACTACCTAGATTGGCCAGTGGTCCTAGGTGTATCTGACCTTCCTAAAGGCTGTGGTTCTTAACCATTCTCCTCAGATCTGCTATTTTTCTTTCCATCAGACTGACTAAACTTAGATTGGGATGGGTACATGGACTTACTCCCTCAAATATCTCACTTTAGCTACTTTTAAGTGTTATGATTTTGGGCCTGTACAAACATAGCTTTCAACAAACATTTTAGTACCATTTATTCCAACACAACTGAAATTTTTCTATGCCTGAGGCTCTGTGGTATCTGCTGACAATATAAGGATGACTAAGACAGGACTTCTCTCCTACAGTTACTAGCAAGTATTACATATTAAGGGTCCAACTAATCTAGAGATAGTGGAGGGGGCATGGATGGAGTAGATAGGAAGTCTTGGCATCAAGATTTTGGGCAGGAGTTCTTCATGATACCAAAATGGAATATGCACTTGATTCAGGAACTTCTAAGATAATTTCAATAGGAAATAGGACTTGCGTCCTTGGGAGATTAAACTTTTCCCAAATTCCTCTTTTGCTAGTAGGTATGAAACTATTTATAGTCTTTCACAGTGAGTTCTCTTTGGGTCTCAGACTGGGTGAGACTGAGGTCATTTGGGAGAGTAACACTCACCAGATTGTAGACTGGTTCTCTTTTCGGTGAAAAAACTTCTGTGTCTCTGTGCTATTGTGATACAATAAGAAATATATATTTGATTTTTGTACACAGATCCTAGCATAGAGCTTCTAAAACTTGTAATTTTCTGAGTGATAGGGATGGTAAGTTTTGGTATGTTAACCTAAAGTTAAAAAGCCGAAATGAGAGACAAGTATTATTTTGGGATCAAAGAAATTCAATTAGGGCAGCACAGATTTAAGCAGAAATCCAAATAGTGTCCTGATTACAGGGTGAAAGCAAGGGATTTTTATAAGAAAAAGGAAAGGAATAATTACATGAAAGAATTTTTATCAGTGCTTATAAGCTGACCTCATCACAAAAACCAGTTGATGCTCAATCAATCATACCTTGATTGAACTGCACCTATTTGTTCTACAAGTAATATTGCAAACTTTCTGATTCAAAGTAGGATGGTAACAGGACAAGTTTGAACACCACAGAGCACTTTTTTTTTTTACTGAGATTCAGCTACTTCTCTTGAATAAACACTTCTTGGATCATTATAAGCCTTTAGTTAATTTATAGAACTCTGAAGAATTTAATTTTGACGTCGTCGTCGTCGTCGTCGTCGTCGTCGTCGTTGTTGTTAATATTCTCATAACTCTAGTCCGTGAGATTTGAGAGCAGGTAGCTTGTAGCTAGGCATATAAGACATAATAAATGATAAACATATGGGTTGGTTAAAGAATAGAGTCTATTAGTTTCTTATCATTCTTTGCAGTTGAACTGGTGGTTTGAGGACTTAAAATTATGTATTTAATATTTTTCTTTTCTTATTTAGTTTCTGAAAGAAAAATCCAGAAAGATCAAACAATCTATTTATTTCTATGAATACATGTCAAAATACTTTATGAAAGAGTCAACCTGAGGGGCACTGGGAGCAACCTGGGAAATTAAATCCATATAACATTTCTTTAGAAAGACATCAGTCTTACCTTAGCTGATAGGCTGGCATTCCTCCTTCATCAGCATGGGCACCATCTTTTATCTGAGCTTGTTTTACTCTTCAACATGGCTTTTGGAAGTGGCTTTGATTTACTTCTCTTTGCTCTGGGCAGTCTCAAGATGGCACAATTTGGAGAAACAAAGAGAGCCAGGCAGCCAATGCACAGATGGCAGAGGGATGAGAGGGAAGCTGTAAATGGAAGAGAGACTTTCTGCATCCTATTTATTCCCATGTGAAAAGATGCCATGTTCTTGCTATTTGGAGAGAAAAGATGAAGAACATTGAGGAAGAGATAGCTTGACTCCCCAGATTCCTTTGAAGTACATGTCTCTGTGATGGTGCTGCAACTTCCAGATACTGCTTTTGCAGAAAAAGTAAGCACAGTCCTGGTAACATATACCTGCATCCTGCATCTGTCAGTGTCCTATTGAATATGGGTGTACACAAAGCAAAAGGACAGGCTTTACAAGTGTTTGCTGAAGGAACTTGTGGGTAAAGAAATTAATGAATATGTGATTTATAAAAAGATGTGGGCTTTAGTAACAATGCAAGTAGTAATTTGGATTATACACCTAGTATTTGCTGTTAAACATTTTAATATATATGTTGTGGTGTGCTCATTTCTGTGATATTTGTAAAAAAACATGTTTTGTTATCAAATATTGTAAGCACAAGTTGAAAATATAAATTCCTGATCATTGACCCCCGAGATTCTAAACCAGATCTGACAAGGCAGAAATAATTTTAACAAGCATTTCAGGTACCTTGAAGGCAAATGATTCACAAAGTGTTAGAACAGTATTTTAAGTTTGAGGAATCAATTATTTGTTAGAGGTTATTAAAATATATATAATGAGTAATCTGCATGGTTCCTGTGTTGTTCTTCATGTCCCCCACCCACAGTTTGTGTGTGTGTGTGTGTGTGTGTGTGTGAGAGAGAGAGAGAGAGAGAGAGAGAGAGAGAGAGAGAGAGAGAGAGAGAACTGGCACTGCTGAAGTGATGGAAATTACTCCTCACTCTCCTCAAGTCTTCTTGAGACTCTTGGTATATGCTTCATTGTAAAATACAGCTGTTTTCTTCCTACATCTAAAGATTGATCCAAGTTCAAGGTGGTTTCTGTCTACTACTGCTATTAATGTGGTACACATGGGATTGAATGAAACCTAAATTTACCCCCTAGGGAAAACCAAATTCTAAAGACAAATTTCAGGGAGCAATATTTAATTCTGCTTACAGGTATCTGTCTCTGCCTCAAACAGAATTGGTTAAGGCTCTTATTTGCAAATAAGAGAATCCACTCTATTCAATCAAAGAAGAAAGAGATTTATTAAAGAATATAAGGAAGTTCACAGAGCCTCCCTGTGGGTAGGGGGCTCTGAAGTCAGGAACAACGCTCAAACATACCTCAGGTCTGCTCTAAGAGTGGCCCCACAGCCACTGCAGTGGAAACAGACGTATCGACTCATAGTGCTCACGCTAGAACTGGACACCAGAACCACCATGTCCTTTACATTCCATCAAGATGCTTCCTCTGCCACATTGCAGAATGTTAGTCTATGTGGCTCTCGCTTCCTCATATTTCTCTTTTCTTTCTTCAAAGCTTGTTGCATGCAGGTGTCTCTGATTATGGAATCTAAGTTGCATGCCTGTGCAGTGGTATGTCAAAACTGGCTCAAATCAGCTTGTGAGAGCTGACTGTTAAGTTTCGAGGATTCTATAGGTCAGGTTTTGAACAATTGGTAACTTGAAATAGGAAGAGTAGAAGAATTTGCAACACAGAAATTGGCAAATGCTACAAATTGAGAATTTTTACTCATCTGGGAAGCTAATTGTGAAACATTTACCATCACATCATTGCAAAGAATGCTGGGTAGTTTATTCTCACATCTCCTTTGGGAAGGTAGGCCTTGTAATGTGAAATTCTGTGGATACACAGGAATGTTGTTTAAAATATGCCATACAGACACTAAAATAGCAAGCCATTGGTTTCAAACTTTCCTCCAAATGACTCCCTCATCAAACTATCTTTTGATGTCTGATAATGTAGAGTGAAATAGCACTGCAGATGTTCTTCCTTACAGCCTTGTCTCTTCCACTTGGCCAAGCAACTCTGTTTTCCCTGAAATAGCTCCAAGTGTTTATTAAAGGATGAAAGTGAAACATGTGGCCCTTTGAAACGTAAATATGAAGCACTGGGGTGTGATCATTCTGAATATAGTACTCTTCTAGTTTTGGGTCTCCAGGAATTATTCCAAGAAGGGAAGTAGAGAGAATAGACTACAAAGATAAAATAATGATGAAAATGGACACACAGCAATTATGGGGAAGATGTAGCATGGGGCACTAATACCCCTTAAAAAAATAAACACAGAAAGGGAGAGACTTAATTGGCAGACTCTGAAGTGAGAAATACTATTCACCTAATTGGGAATAAGGAAAACTGAGCAGGCCAGGGTGTGAAAGTGGAAATACCGATAGAGGTATTAGAAAAGGGGGAGATAGTTAAATCCCCTGACCTGTCCCCTCCCACGTTCTCATCTTCTTTAGGCACCAGGAAGACTCTTGGAATTTCAGGGAATGCAGGAGCTTTGGCCTCGCCCAGGGCAGAGAGCTCATCTGGCCAGACCTGCATCAGAGTTGCTCTCATTTAAGTTTTTCTCAAACATGAACATTCCAGGGTTGTTAGCCCTAATATGAACACAGAGAGTAGTGGCCAGGCTTTGGTGATGCTCAGCTCAGACGGCAGAGAGCCTAGGAGTAGAGACAGCCCAAGGTTCTAAGCAAAGTGTTTTGAAAGAGACTTTTTGTGAAGGACACATAGCCTTCTCTAAGTCATTAAGGACTCTTCCTCAGTGACAACAATGAGAACAGCTGCTGTGATGGTTATAGACAACACAACTCAGTTGGTGCTGGTAGGTGATCTAGGCCCAGGGAGAGCTGCTGGTGGGTAACAGTCACTTCACCTACTGCATAATAAAATAACATAAATATGTTACTAATCATAAAAGTAGTATGTGTATTTGTGGAAAATTTAAAAAATATTGAGAGGCATATAAAAATATTTAATTAGTATTGCCTTGCCACCCACTTTAAAATTTTTGGTTTTTCTTTTCATCTTTTTCCCTATTTTTCTATATTTGATATGCTATTCAGCTCATACTATATGTTCTGTAGGCTATATATTTTTCTTAACCTCATAAATATTTATATTGTGTTTTTTATAGTCATTTAAAATATTGTATGATACTCTATTTTATATATATGAATATTTTTATATACATTTATCTATGTCTACCTATATATGTCTGTCTGTCTATCTACCCATCATCTATCTATATCTTAACCATTATAAATAAGACTAGAATAAACATTGATCTGTGTACATTTCTGATTATTTTCTTAAGTTAGATTTCTAGGATAGAAATAACATTAATAAGTATTTTAAAGTCTGTTGCTATGTCTTTCTCAACTGACTTTACGAGTCAATTGATGTGTTGGGTTCAACCTAATATTGTGGTTAAGCATGGGCTTTGAAGCCAGAAAGAAGTTAATTTGCATTTTATACTTGCCACATCTCATCTTGTGCCTCTAACCCTTATTTCCTCATCTGTAATGTGGGATAGCAATGCCTGCCTTATAGGGTTGTCACACAGATTAAATAAAAGAACACATGCAAAGCCTTAGCCCAGGACCTGGCCCTTGGAAAGTGTACTAGACACTTTACACACCATCACATATGCTCTTGGCCTCTGCTCTGACGCTGAAACATGGTCCAGGTGCAACCTGAAAGCTCCTTACAATTCTTATGACCTGCCTAGGGCTTTCTGACACCAGTGGTGAACACTCTTGTGTGTGCAACTCAGAAGTACAAATGATTTAATGTCTTGCGAGTAAGCCCTTGGCCACTAGGAGAAGGTAGTCCAGGGGTGAACCCTAATCCCTTTCTTCCCTGAGTGGATGTTTCTGAGAAGCATTTCACAAACTATATCCCATGAGATGGAGTGAGCAGTGGCCCGGAATGGTGGACAGTTCTATCTTGCAACCTGGGATTGGCTTTCCCCTCTCCCAAGCCACTTACCTCTTCCACATTCCTGCTTTTTGCGTCCCATTCCTGAATCAACCAGCATGTGAGCTTTTGTCTCAGGCTCTGCTTCTGGTGGAACCTAGACTAAGACAGTAACCATCAATAAATGTTAGCTTTTATTAAGATTATTGTTAATATTTTATATTTCCCTCATCTACTATATTCTTCAGGAATTTTGGCACCTGCTGAATAGTTCTCAGACTTCCTAGAATTCTCCATTCTATTCCTTGCAGGTGCAAGGTATTTCCACCACGTTTGCCTTCTCTACATCATTAGTCTGTGTTACTTCAGCCTCCTTTGGTCTGCTTCAGCCCAAATTATAAACACACAGGCTCCCCCTATCCTCCCTACCTCTTTCACTTCCCAGGTGCCCCTGATGCAGGGCTTTGCATGTAACAACAATGGAGATGCATGTGGAAGACCCACAGGGGTACTCTGACTCACCAAATAAGGATGCTTCCCTTTTTCTTGGAAAAAAGAATGAACAAACTATGGCTGTTAAGTAAATGATTCTAAAATCTGTGTGTTCTTTCCCAGAAAATACATCATACATATTTTAATAAAGGAAAAGGACAAATATCAGTTTCTGGAGGCAAAGGAGACAAATGACTTATTTTTCCCCTTTGAGAGGATAGCTTGATAGACCAGGCTTCTGTTCTTATTTTCCCATAAGCAACCCAGATCTATCCTTGACATTTTCCTCACTCCCCTGGGCTTTTGTTCTAACTCTATCATTTCCTGAGTGGCTGACTGGCACCATGTCACAACTATTCTTTCCCTCTGCACTTCCACCAGAGTTGCCCTCTTAAAACACAAAAACGATGATTGTATGTTGTGGCTTAAAATCTGTCTATGGGTCCTTACTGTTCAGATAGTAAGTGATCTCTCCATGGGCCCTAGGGACCGCTAGGGTGCAGGCCCTACCTATCTTGCTCCATTTTGTTCCTCACCCTGCACTTAAGCGCCCAGTTCTCATCATCAGCATCACTTGTGAACCTGTTAAAAATGCAAATTCGTGGGTCTACTTCAGACCCATTTGATCAGGAATGCTGGAGCAAGACCCAGTGATCTGTATTTTAACAAATTCTGCATGACTCTATGCCTGCTAAAGTTTAAGATCCACTAGTGCACCTAAGCAAAGCAGGAACGGTCTTGACCCCTAAGGTATCTGGAAATTTCTATTGGTCCTTCAAGAGTCAGTTTAGTCATAACCTCTTCCATGAAGCTTTTTCTGCTTTCACTTGATAGCATTTACCACTTCCTCCCAGTGCCCAATTGACATTTCTGTTGTGAAACATAATATACTCTTTGTAATTATTGCAACTTACTTGTTCATCTCCCTGATTAGACTGTGAGATGCTTGGAGGAATACTCTCCTATAGACTCCATGTTTGTCTATATACCCCCGTCCTCCTCCCCTCCCCCCACAGTATAGCTTCTATAGAGGAGATCAAAGGATAGAATAGGAAGCCGCTGTTCAAAGTTAATTGGCCATTTCCTACAACTGGGCTCTCTTCTGACTCTCTCTTTCTGTGCCCCACAACAAAAAGTTATAGGCAATTTTGCCTTAGATATCAAAGAAACAGATCCATCTTGATCTCTTGAGAAAAGGGGGCCCATTGTTAGAAAATGGTCAGCTTTTGGAACCGTAGATAGGTAATTCCCTATTTGCTCTATGACCCTGAATCTCTTTTTAAAATAGATCAGTTGAAGCTATAGTTGATTGTATTTTCTCTTGAGTCTTAGAGCTACAAAGGCTCTTTACTTAGTAAAACATATCATTAAAGAAGTTGCCTGTTTAGGGGACACCAGTCTTTATATAATCTAAGAATAGACCCATGACTCTATACTATCTGTTTGTGCTTTAACATCAATGTTGGGCTAGAGAGGACTTCCCCATGGACTCGAAAGGGGGGCAAGTCCAGAGAGAGCCAGGGCAGATGGGGGAGTGAAGACCCTGCTCCTCTCACAATGTCTCCACCAGTATAAAGAGGCTGGGTAATAGCTTCCAGTGTGGGCAAACTGGAGAGAGGTTTGCTCTGTGTGGAGAGAGAGCAATTGTAAAGACTTCCTAGTAGGACAATAAGCCAGGTCACACCATACATCCTTTATCTAGGTGTCCCCAGTGGCTAGTGCCCAGTCTACAGGCATACCATGGCGATGTTATAGGTTCAGTTCCAAACCAGCACAATAAAGTGAAAATCACAATAAAGCTAATCACACATTGTTGGTTTCCTAGTGCATATAAAAGTTATATTTGTATTATGTTATACTATACTATACTATACTATACGATACGATACTATACGATACTATACTATATTAAATGTGCAATAATAGCATTACATCTAAAAATAATGTACATATCTTATTTAAAAATACTTCATTTCTAAAATACGTTAACTATCATCTGAGCCATCAGCAAGTCATAATCTTTTTGTTGGTCAAGGGTCTTATAAAAACATAATATCTGTGAAGTACAATAAAGCAAAGCACAATAAAACAAGGTATGCTTGGATGACAAATTCAAAATAAATGATAGTCAAACTTTGACAATTGTAAATTCCAGGATTTGTGGGCACTATACTATATAAAGTTATTTACCTTGTTCCTACAGTTGAATTGGATCCTAGACTTTATGAAAAGTCTCAATTTAAAAGAGAGAAGCAAGCAGCCTGCAGCGGCATTACAGTTTTTCTCCAGGCCAGAAACTTTCCTATAAGCCATTTGATGGAATAGCAGATGGCAAAGTTATAACCTCTGTAGCTCTAAGACTTAATAGAAACAGTGATCAACTTTAGTAATGGACTGTCTTATAACCCAAATTGATGCTTTTATTATGTCTGATTGGCTTGTCACTTGTTCTGCTTCTCTGTTAATTATGACAAAAATCACTATAATTATATGTACTAAACAATAAATCTTTGGCTAATATCTTTTAAATATAATTTGAGTAACTGAATACTCTCTCTTTTAGGTATTGCTTTAAGAACTGAAAAGGATAAAGAAACAACTCTGACAAATCCAGGGCATTTCTGAATAAGCGTGAATTGTATTATAACAGGCTGCAATGAGAGAGCCAGAATATGCTGGGATGCTTGATATTCAGCAGAGCTCGTCTGGGTCCTGGCAGTCAAGAATTCTGGGACACAAATTCTCTACAGTAGGATTCTTAATTTATGCCCATAAATAGGCCGATTAAGGATGTGGCAACAGAGTGATATGATTATCAGCTCAGCTTCTTCAGGCTGAAGTTATAGATCCCAAGAGCCACATATTTTGTTTTTGTATTATGCTGCCAGTATATGGGCCCTGCACATATACGATGAGTGAATGGATGCCCTCCTCCACCCCCAACCTCCACTGTGGAAGGTACCCGAGATTAATAGAAAAGGCTGCCTTTTGTCAGGTATTATAATCAGGAAGATGAAAGTTTCCTCTGTAATACAGTTTTCGCTGCTACTTCCAGGATGCTGCAATTAAAGGCCTGGACAGAGGATGGAGGCATGAATAATGATGGTGCCCAGCATTAGCACAACACTCCATTCATCACAGCTGAAGGGCAAATGCGTAACTCTCAAACCCATCCTGGGAAGAGGCAAAGGGAGAGGAAATGAAAGCCCCTTGGAATCTTGATTTACTACTCAGCAGAGGATATGAGAGTCTCTATGTTGGAAAGGACCACATTTTTTGAACTTTAACATATATAATGATATTTACAATGCGATCTTTATGTGGAGCTGATTAATCACACAACTGACATGTGGATATTTTCAGGCAGGCATTTGATTTCATGTATATGTGCTTTCTCTTGATTGAGGGCCATCTACACCACCAATACTGAATAGAAACTGGTTCAGACTCACTGGTCACAGCAAACCGATTTCTTAGTACATGTACCTTCCTTTAATGGTGACATGGTTGCATCACGTAAGTGATTTGAGATTTGTAAAGCAGAGGCTGTGAAAGTGATTTTTATTGTTTACCAATCAGTGCAGAATATTCTGAAAATAGAGAGTTGCAAACCTCTAGTTCAAGTCAGAATAAACGTGAAAGGTTTGACTTTGGAAAAGGTAAAACCAGTTCAATTTAAATGAAGTCCCCAGGCAGGAGAAGGGAGTTGAAATAGTATCATCTCCTAGAAGAGACTGGGAAGGTCTTTGTACCCTAATCAGATTTCTCTGGGCTCAGGTGGACCGAAGAAGCAATGGAGTATAAGGCAGGAAAATCAAGTAAAACGTCATGTCCTGGATTCTGTATCAGAACTGCAGGGCAGGGAATGGGTGAGGCAGGGGGGACAGAAAGGGAAGCTGTGACTCTTGTTCTACCTGTTTGTCCAGGGCAGATCCTGAGTCCACAGGCCATTGGATTAAGTCCAGACACCACCTTGAAATATGATACATTTGTTGTATTTCCTGATCCTGCCAAATCAGACCTGGGGATATAAACCAGTCATCAAGTATTTTCTCTGGGAGGGGCTGAGGAAGGCCAAATAGGAGAAACAAGGCAGGGGCCAACGTCTCGTGAAGTTTTTCGTGGAAGCTTTGTCGTGGAATAATGTCCTAGAAACCAGGATAAAGGGCTGCTCTGAATACCTGATCATGGATTGAAGAAGATGCTTATTCTAGTTCAGGAGCAAGAGATGGGAAAAGGATGGGAAACTGCAGAGAGTGAATTCTCTGACTGCCAGTGATCACACTAAAGGACACATCCTCAGCATGTCAGAGGATGTACTCTGAAGTGTGATTGCTGGCTGCTTCTGTTCACTGATTGTCTCTGTACTTTTGGCTGGACTGGCACAACTGAGATCCAGCTCTGCCCTGATTCTGGGCTCTCCAGCTCCCCACAGGCACCAGCCTAATTATGTCTCTGGTCATTTTCTGTGTCCAACTCAACAGTAGATTGTAGAGGATAGTTACCAAATATGCCCCTTTATTCTTCCTATTTTTGTTTCCTTGAGCTAAGAAAGTTAAAATGGTGAGGAAGCACAGAAAGGTAACACTCTGAAGGTAAACTAGGGATAGAAAAAGCCTCATTTTCTTCTTCCTAGAAGTACTCTTTTCTCTTTGTTGTCCACTGAGACCTGGAAGCTACTCTTCCCAATGGGAATAGAAACTTTTGTTTCTATTACTTCTTTGTTACGACACTCAGCCCTGATAGGAGCTAAAACTTGATATAAAGCCACAACGAGTCGTCACACATACTGTTTCTTAGGCTTTCCCTAATAGTACCTTGTTTGGAGAGAATTATAACTGAGAGCGAAACATATTCCCTCTAGCCTAAAACTTGTCTTAGAAATGCTTATTTGGAGAAGCTCTTTTTTTTTTGTTTCCTGTTCTAAAAAAATCTACCAATATAAATCAATATTTGTGAGAATTAGGGCAAACCAAGTAAACAAACAAAGCCTACATATTTGTTGCAAACAGAAATGCTCTAGAGGTTATCTATGAAAACTGAAGAGCAGGAAATTAACTGTTTTTTAGTTTAGTTACAAACACATTTTTCTTTAAAAATAGTTGTTACTGAAATCTTGTCTTATTTTGCCTTATATTAGACATATGAAACATTAAGAATATTAGGATTAACTCTCACCTCATCTCCACTATCTGGATAAAACTATTGAAAAAGAGAAAAGCAGCTATTGACAAAGTTTTCTCCTGTTGGATATAAACAATCTCACAGAACATAGACATCAGATAAGAGCATTCTATGACTGTGGTGAATTGAGAGGAAAAAAGTGAGAAAACTTGGTAATTTTTCTAAAGCAAACCACGAGAATACCAAAGTCCTCCTATCTTGGCTACTATAAGTGACTACTATCACAGCTCTAGCCTTGATTTATGCCTCTTACCTTATAGATAAGATTTATTAAGATATCCACCCTAGAATTGTTTCCTGAGACCATCCAATCTATAACAAAGTCCTGCTTCCTTTAGGCCTCCTCCCAAATGCTCAACCCATGCTCAACTTCTGTAATGAATCCTTATTCATACTTTCTTACTGAGATGCCCATGGCTCCTCATTCTGTGCATATGTCTTTGCAAATGCTAGATCTAGGAAAGACCTCGGGATCCAAGTCTGGTCCATCTGACCTGAGTGGAAGTGGATTTATTGTGCTACCTTTAATCAGAAGTACTTATTTTTAATGACTATATAACAGTTGTGTGAAAGACCTCAATTTTTGGAAATTTACAGCATTTCATTTATGGCAGAAAGTGAAAGCTGAGAAACTGTGTTTTTTCTTTCTTCCTTTCATATTATTAATTACAAACAATTTTAGATCCACATTATTGTTATGTAGTTTATATTGTATTGTCTTTTTTCAAGGATTATTGTTGATATATATATATATATATCTTGTTTTATTAAACATATTCAAAGTAACGTCTTCCTCCTTCCCTTCTTCTCTTCCACCTACTGTCTCTTTTCTTTCCTTCTCTTTCTCTCTCTTTCTTCCATAGCTTTTCTCCTTCTTCCCCTTTTTCCCTTTGTTATATAGCTCATCAGCATTTCTTTAATGCTTTATTTTTTTTCCCTTTCACATGAACAGTAATTCTGGTTCACAATATTCTTTCCTTAAAATTCTGTTCACATTGCTTCTTTGTCTTCTGAAATACTGTTTTGGGGAAGAAGTCTCATGTTAACCTGATATATTTTTCTTTGAATATACATCTTGAAATAATTTTAATCTTAAAAATATGTAAAATTTTTCTTGAAAAATCCATCAGTTTGCTTCTTGAATAAACTGTAAAGTCTTTTGAAATACTGATGAAACTTCTAGGAAAGATAACAAAATATATTATTTCAAATGCTGCATAATTAAAAGTTTAATCCTTGCCAACATTGTCAGTCTTTTCAATTTTAGCCATTGTAATGGGTATGTAGTGATATCTCATTGTGATTTTAATTTGCATTTTTCTGACTCCTGATAATGTTGAGCATCCTTTCATAAGCTCATTAGCCATTACTATAGTTTCTTTTGTGAAATGTTTGTTTAACTCTTTTGCTTATTTTCATCATTTTTTCTTCTTATTATGAAGCTGTAAGAGTTATTTTTATATTTAGATACAGTCTTTTAGAAGGTATCTGCTTCACTTTATGAAATTGAACTGGATATTATAGCCAAATATATGAGCATGATTTAATTAGAAAGGACTTTATGTAACTCCAATTCGTGATATATATTCAAACAAAAGGTTTTCGTATCACATCAAAAGATTTACAGGTGAATGAGCAATTACATGTTTTAATCCAAAATATATAGTATGTGTATATTAGTTTTCTATTGCTCCTGTGACAAAGTACACAACACAGTGGCGTAAAACAGCACAAATTTATTATCTTACAAGGTCTGTAAGTCGCAAGTCCAAAATAGGTCTTACTGGGCTAAAATCAAAGTGTCAATAGGGCTGCTTTTCTTCTGGAGACTCTAGGGGAGAAGCTATTTCTTTGCTTTTTCCATCTTTCACAGTAGCAGTCCTCCACCTTTTTGGCACCAGGGACCAGTGCTCCTATGACAATCTAACATCTGATGATTTGAGATGGAGCTGAGGTAATGATGCTAGTACTGGGGAGCGGTTGCAAATATAGATGAAGCTTCTCTCACCTCCTGCTGTTCCTAACAAGCCATAGACCAGGACTGGATGAGTGCCGGTCTGCAGCCCAGAGGTTGGGGACCCCTGTTTTAGAGGGCTCCTATACCACTTGGCTTGTGGCTGCATTCCTCCATCTTCAAAACAGCAACATCAGACTGAATCTTAAACTTTCATATCTTTAATTGTTTTTCTTTTGCTTCCCTTTTTCAATATTAAGGACCCTTGTGATTACATTGGGTCCACCATGATAATCAAGGAAAATCTTCCTACGCTAAGATCATCTGATCACCCTACAGGAATTAAGATCTGCAGTCATGTAATGTAACAAAAACACAAGTTCTGGTGTTAAGATGTGGACATCTTTGGGAGACCACTGTTTTGTTTTCTACAGTTATGTATTATTAATTCATAAGATCTCTTCATATTTCTGGCTTTTTTGATTAACCCACTAACTTCTGGTCCCAACCACATCATATAAGAGGACGTCTACAGTGTCTGAAGGAATTTGACAATATAACAGACAAAACTGACAACTACTTTTGATGTAGGTAATTACCTCAAATACATGAGCACATTGGGATGGAGAGAAATTATTGCCCAATATATCACTCACCAGAAACTGACAGGTACAGACTTGAACCCAGTTTCTATGATTTCACTGGCCATGCTTTTTGACCCCCTCACTCAAGGAACTATAATACTAAAATATGGGAGGCAGGGAGAACAATTAATTTAAAAAGATACAAACTTGGAATGAAAGCTATCATATTTAGAATATTTATTAGAGAGTGGCTTTAGAGTAGATCAAGCAGAACACAAGTGAATCAAGTGAATTATCCCAGAGACAAGTATAGAGAACATTGGTCACTTTTACTCACCTTGGTGGAAAAGAAATTCTATGGCTGGCATCAAGCAGCATACTCTCCAAGAGCTAAGGGCAGTTGAGGGTTCAGGGATCTGATCAGGGAAACACTGTTCACAAACACATGGGGGGACAAGTACAACCTCCTTTACTAAGAATGGATGAGTGACATTGATTGGGAAGTGATTCTGCTGGGGTAGACTGAGCCCGAGGGCTTCTTTCCTAGTCCTCAGTGAATGTCCAGGTTGATATGGGTTGGTAGTGGTGGTTTACAGTGTAGTTTGGGATTATGTTGGTATGTAATTTATGAGTGACATAAATGACAAAATAGAATAACAACAACAAGTCCATGACTACAAATTTCCGATCACTCACCAAGGCAGCAATACTATGGATCTTATCAATGGACATAAGTGCAGGGTACATACATTTTATAGAAAGTTCCAATGGAGAACAAAGCAGAACCTGCCTTAATGATGTTCAATTGTCCCTTTCCTCTTTGTAGTTAGTTGTTAAAAGACTTTGACCTCTTTGTTCCAAGCTCAACTATTTATTCCAGGCTGAAAAATCATCTCCAGGAGCTTCTGGTTTCTGCATTAGAAAGGCTGAGCAGCCTGATCAGACTGCAGGTTGAAGTACCGTGTCCACATCCTCCGAGGGATCAGGAGACTGATTGACATGACTTGCTTTCCTCACTTTTGAACAGTTCATTTGCTGATCATGTGAATGTCTCCCGCCCAAAAGATATTCACATGCTCAGTAGATGAACTGCTCAAAAGTGCTAAAAGGCCAAAAAGACCCAGAAAGGGAAGTGACTATTTATCTGAGGGGTAGTGAGCCCTCATGTTTTAGAAACAATACATGCACTCTTATAGTTATTAAGAGATTAGTTATACAAAAATAAAATTATGTAGAATAGTATCAATATTTAAATAACTAAAGGTAAACAGAAAATATAAAAAATAAGGCTCTTTTTTTGAAGACTAACTGAAAAACTACTTTAAAATTTTAATTTCTTAGCTGCTGCTGTCTGTTTTTCTCTCACTCTCTTCTTTCTTCCTTCATTTTCTCCACTCTTATGATTAGCTATTATTATGAGAAAAATGCAGGCTGCAAAGAATCCCCTTAAACCTTGAACAAATTATCACAGTGTTCTGTTAGTAAGGCTGAGCTGTTTACTTGTTTTTCACATTAAAGTCTAGTGTCTACGATCACTGAACCAGAGCAAATAGACCAGACACATGCTTAAAGTGTTAGTGTAATAGCAACAGAAGCTATCGAACACAATTTCTGATTGCCAGAGAGACTGTGGGTTTTGAGGTTTCATTCTGTTGCTTGGAATTAAAGTTATAGTCTTTCCACTCTGCTAGTTCCCAGAGCCTCACTGCAGCTTCTGCCTGTGCTTGAGTGTCCAGTGGCAAAAGCAAGGTGCCTACATACATTGTATTCTTTTGTCCATTTCTTGGATTTTTTAAGAAGTGGCACACAAAAAACTCTCTATTTCACCTGTTAAAACCAAAAATAAAAAACAAATAAAACTAATTTGCACGCCGATTCATTCAGATTACTATTTCCTTTTGGCCTCCTACTATTTCACCAGCCATTTGCAGATGGATGTGTTTGGATCTCAATCTGAACCGTTTGTTATTAATAAAACATTCATTATGCTCACATGCATATGGATTTCTGATCATTTTGGTTTACTGTTGAAACGAAAGACCGCCCTTGAATTAGAGGCTTCTTATGAAATATTAAAACTGTGTTAATGACTTTTCATTTAATCACTTTTCACATGGGCCGGGTTTGGTTTAAGGTTTGGCAAATGTCAAGGGTACTAGTTATAGTGATTTTGTGAATGACCCTCCATGGTACTCTGAATTTGGGCAGGACCCATCTGGCCATTTGAAGATATTGGCATATGGGTCATTGCATATCCTGTAATCACTTGATAAATTCAAACTGAAAAACTAGCATTTGCACCACTCAAAGACTCTGGTTTTTTGTTAGTTCTTTTTAGTTGGCATTAAGTCTCAGAGCACATATTTTCTCCTTTGGCCTTGATGCATGTGAGGTAGAAAGATCAGGGTAAATCTGGCTTTCTGTGTGAATCTGCACAGTCTTTAGTCCAGAGAAAAAGGCAAAGTACTTATGGAAAGCAATGCAGAATCTCCTCAGTATAAAGCTCATTTAAGTAAGTAAAAAAATGAATATGTAAGCTCTTCCAGAAAAATGACAATAAAAAGGGATATAATTTCAGTAGAGGAAGGTTGATGTTTTGGAGATATTTGGCCTTGTTTCAGTTTATGAGTTACCTATGCGTGGATAGAAGTGCATCATTCACATGCCATTGTTCTCACTATTCTATTTGGCATTTCTTGAAACCAAAACCACAAGGAATGTTTTTAAGATAGATTCTAAAAATATACACATGCTGACTTGTATTTAACAATAAAATGTTGCTATATTTTAAGAGTTTTTCAATGCTATGACACAAGGTTCTCCTTATGGTCTGCAGTTAGTTGTGTTATACTAGTTTCTCATCATATATAAAAATGGATTATTGGCATAGATACATGTTTTTTTCTTTTAACTATTCTAATAGTTCTGTGAGGGAGCTAGGGCAGGTGGTACTATTCTCTTATAGTAAATAAGAGAATTCAGAGTCTGTCAGGAGCTGTGAAGGCTCTAGAATTTTACCCTATGTATAAACTGACAATCTGGCCTGTTATTGTTCTCTGGATGCTGGCAGAAGACATAAAACTCCTAGATCATAGACAAAGGCAACATACCAGAGAGCTTGAGCATGATGTTGGCTCCATTTCCCCATGGCCTCCAGCTCCTGAGGGGTGACATAGATGGATCTAGATGAATGCTGCACATGCAGTGAGTTGTTACTGAAGAGGAATTTATTATTTTTATAGTGAGCTCTAAGCAAACTAGCTCTTTGGGAAGAGACATTTTATCCTTCAAGGTAGCTTCTTGCAAAACAACTTTGAGAAGTGGCCTCCATAAAGAACTTTCAGGGCCTTACATTCATGGCATAGCCAGCAACAACATGCAGAGTGTTCAGGGCCAATGGACATTGTCTCTTCCAACAGAGTCAGGGGTGCTTAAGTGATATTTTCAGGCTTATAAGGTGAATAAGTGGCAGAGCCAAAACTTAAACCCAGGTTCTCAGATGTTAAATTTAGTGCTTTTTCATTAATGTTAATTAATGTTAATGTCACTAATGTAAATGCTTATGCTAACACAAAAATGAACACTGAATACCCAGATCATGAATTTATGGGTTATTAATCCTACGCCAGAGACTTCAGTACTAAAATTTATATACATTATCATGAAATCTTCTCACATTGCTGGAAAGTAGGTACTGTGTTCTTTAAAAATAAAAAAAATGGTGAGTCCAATTAAGTACATTTCCTATATTGTTTACACAGGTAGAAAATGGTAGACTCCAAAGCTCATGCAGCCCAGTCTCTCTTGTAGGTATAATTTTAGTGGTGCCGGAAATTCTGTATATCCAAACTCTCTCCTTCATAGCTTTACCAGTCCTTAAAAACTTCACTGTTAGAGAGATTTGGTCTTTCAATTTAAGACTCTGTTTCTTGTTAAAAACCTCAGTTCCTTGAAAGGGTAATATTACAGTCATTTTATACTCAAGAGTGAATGAGTTGGAAAGGTCCTTTCATGTTTTAAGTGTTGATGGAGTAGAAAGCAGAGAAAACATGAGGATAGAATTGTTGGTGTGGTAAGAGGAGGCTATGACAAGAACAGAGGTTAAAGAGTGAAAGAGGTTGAGCTAAAAATGAAAACATTGTCCAAAGCATGTGGTTCATGCTTTAGTTTGTTGTAGGTAATAGGTGAGTATCTAACGCAAAGTGACATTGTATTTAAAAATTCGAACAATTGCTGATTCTGACTGTCTCAAATCTCTGCTTATGTAGAGATAATTTTGTAGGCCCCTAGAATATGTGCTTTGGAACCAGAAGGTCTGAGTTTAATCCTAACTCATCCATGTCGTAGGTGTGTTATTTTCCATATTTTATTAAACACTATGCCTCAGTTTCTTCATTTGTAAAATTGGGATAATAATAATAGGGTTTTTATGAAGATTAAATAATAGAGTTAAATCACTTAGAAGAAAACCTGACATTTAGTAAGCACTTGATAGATATAAACTATCATTATAAGTAGCCCATTAAAATTCTTTTTAGAATGACAGTTAATATGTAAAATAAGAATATTTTAAAAACATGACCTCCTTTAATTTATTATCATGTTAATAGTCTTCCTCTGCTATGATTTCAACTTACAGAAAATTTCAGAAATAACTGAGAAATGCTCAATAAAGCTCAATCAATTGTAATTAATTTACATGAAAATAATTATTTCCTAGTCTACAGCCATGCTACCCTGAACAAGCCCGATCCCATCTGATCTTGTCTGATCTTGGAAGCTAAACAGCATTGGGCCTAATTAGTGCTTGGATGGGAGACCATCTAGGAAGACCAGGTGCTGTAGGTGTAAAACATAACAAAAAAATAAGGGATTGTAAGCTGACAAGTTCCTTGCTATCTGTGAGGTCAACCAAGGGTTGCCTCCCGTAAAAAAAAAAAAAAAATTATTTCCTGAATAAATTATAACTAATTTAAGAATAAAATTAATTGTAATTTTTTTGGGTTACAAAAGCAATTGCTTTAACAGTTTAATGTTTGGGAATTCTTATTTTGTTTCATTACTGTGCTGGTTTCTGAAGAAGGGCACCACTGTGAAGAAAATATGGCTTCTTTACAAGGAGCCTACGGTGTAGTAGAAAAGACTGAGAGATGAAACTATTAGTATTTTTTTAATAAGAAAACTTTAAGATGTAAGAAATAAGGAAAGAAGAAAATCACACCTCTCAGAAGTAACTCTTGACAATTTTAATTTTTTCTTCTAGTCTTTTCTTATGAATGTATTTTTTAACATATATACTGTACGTGTGGTTTGTATGCTGCTTCTTTTAAATGTTATATTGTATTCATTTACTTATCATTAAATGATTTTATAAAATATGTAAATGGCTAGTATTATATCATATGCACATATCACAATTCATCTCTCCATCATTCCCCATATTGTAAAAGTAGATTTCTAGTTTTCACTAGACTATAACTAAAACTTGGTAAATAACTCCTATGTAAATCTGTGTGTGAATCTTTGATGTTTTCTGCAGTATAATAACTCTTTAAAGTAAGTAAACATATAAATATCAAGAAGAGGGATTAAGTCTTTAAAGATTTGTAACAGATGTTGCCAAATTCTTTGCAGAAAGTTTGTATCAATTTACACTATCAATAGTATAAGCAAATATAAATTATGCCCCATGCTCATACTGTTTATTTTTATTTTTGCCAATTTTATAAGTAAAATCATATCATAGTTTCAATTATTTCTTTGGGCACTAGTGTGAATTTTAAAAATCTGTTTGTATTTTTATTTTAGTAATTTGAATAAAATTTAGGTTTCCATAATTTTTGACATTTTGAATATTTAATTTTGTGAATTGCCTGTTAATGTTTTTTGTCAATTTTTTAAAAGTCATATTCACTTTTTTCTTGTAGTAAGACTATGAAAACTTTATCATCTGTGTGGGAAAGTTTTATCCATTTTGTTTTTTTTCTAGTCTACAGAGGGAAGAAGAGAATGAATATAAAGAGAAGGAGATATGGGAGACTATTGTCTGAGAAAGAGAAAAAGAATGCCTAAAATGTAGCTGCTATTCTTATACAGATGAGGGAAATGCGGCTTAGGGAATTTGAGAATTTGTAGATATCTGAGGTAGCCAGTAAATCTCAGGAGTGGACTTCAACCCAGGTATGTAGGATGCTAAAGTTTGTACTCTTGATCAATATGCTATACTGACTCCCTCATTCTCTCTTTGCTGCTATACCCACAATAACAATGTGGGTTGAAATTTTAGAGAAGTGGGTCTGATATGATCAGATTTATCTTTATATATTGCTGTATTGCATTATTTAGCCACTTATAATTACTAAGTATTGAATATATCTTCTGTTTAAAAAATATCAAACAAATAAAGTGTAGTGCATATAGCAGATACTTCAGTGCATATTTATATTCTTGTTTCTTTGACAAAATATATATTCTGCTCTTGGCATGTGGAGTGTTTTAAAAATATCAATTAGAACTTGACAGTTAATGGTGCTAAGTTCCATGTCCTTACTGATTGTCTGTTGAGTAGTCCTATCAAATGTCAAGAGGAGTCTGTAGATTGGTTTATTTCTCCTTTTAGTTCCACCACTTTTTAGTTTCACTTACTTTACAGCTCTGATTTTTGGTGCATACACATTTAGGATTGCTGTGTCTCTTTGGTGGATTGACCATTTTATCATTATGTAATGTTTCTCTTTGTCCCTGGTAATTTACTTTCTTCTGATGTCTACTATATCTGATATTAATATAGGTGCTCTTATTTTAATTTATGCTTGGTATTTTTTCCCATCATCTTATGTTCAGTCAGTTACAATTAAAGTTAGGGTTTTTTGTTTGTTTGTTTGTTTTTTAAGACAGCACACAACAGGGTCATTTTTGTTTTTATTCATTCTGTTATTCCTTCTCTTTTAATTACATGTTTACATATGATGATAAAATTAATTTTTTTTATTTTTACTTAGTGTAAAACAAAAATTAGTAGCAGTGCATTCTATGTTTATAATCTATGAAAAATTTTAAGGTATGACAACACTAAAAAGGATGAGAATCATTTTACATTTTTAATGTCATTTTTGTTTTTATTCTGTTAATCTTTGTCTTTTAATTACATATTTAGACAATTTACATTTAATGTAACTTTTAATATGGTGGTACTTCAGCCTGCATTTAATTGCTTTCTGTTTTCTCTTGTGTTTTTCATTTCTCTGTTTTCTTTTTACTGTCTCTTAGTGAGTTACTTAAACATATTTTATAATTTTTAACTTTGATTCCATTTTGATTCAGGTAGAGTGTTCTATGTGTATCTCTTTGTATAAGGTTTTAAGTAATTGCAATTATGAATGCATAAAACCCTCCATTTATGTCCTTTTATGCTTCATTTTTATCAAATATAATATAATATAACATATACCATTTAATATTATAATACACTATAATTATCTGAAAAACAAGAAAAAATACTCAAAGGTGTAGAGAACAGGGCAAACTGATTAGGGACATTGGGACCCAAAGAATGATATAGTAATGAGTTCCCTGAGAATCCTTTTTGCCTCCCATATATCCCAGCTTAAATCCTGGCAAAGCCTGCACCTGGAAAAATCAATAGACACAGATAAAAGCCCAAAGAGAAGTCAGCTGTCTTTAATTAAAGAACTGGGAGAAGGGAAATGTAGCGAGACCTAAATCTTTTCAATAATAACCACCTTCCTCCAACCAAACATAGAAAAACACAAGTCTCCTGTTGCCTCAGCAGCAAAGACTGAATGGGGAGCCTAAATTTCTACTCTCATTTGGTGGCAATAAGGCTTTGTATAATATCTATTCTTCTAAATATTTCAAAGTTTGTTTATGGCTTAGAATATGATTGACCTTGGTGTACGTTCCATGTGCACTTGAAAAGAAAGCATATTTTGCTGTTGTTGGGTGGAGTGTTCTATACTTTATTTAGGTTTAGTTGGTGGATAGTGTTGTTCACTTCTATAATTTTTAATGATTTTGTGTCTTGTGCCATCAATTACTGAGGGAATTATTGAAGTTTTCAATTATAATTGTGGATTTGTTAACTTTATCTTTAAGTTACATCAGTTTTTGGTATATATATTTAAAGCTCTGTTGTTTGATTTATAGAAATCATTTTGATTCTTATAAATCGTTATGCATATATGAAAGATTAAACTTTTTATAATATAGTGTATAGTGTCCTTTTTTTTATCTGCAGTATTATTTTTTTGAAGCTTACTTGGTCTTATATGAATACAATTCTCCAGTTTTCTTTTGTATAATTTTTGTATGGTGTATCTTTCTCCATCCTTTTCCTTTTTATCTATATACATTTTTAAATTTAGAGTAAATTTTTTTTAGATAGAATATATTTGGGTCATGCTTTTTTATCCATTCTGAAAGTTATTGTATTTTAACTATTTTCTTTAAATTATTCACATTTAATATTATTGATATTGTTGGATTAGAAACTATCATTTTTCTAGCTGTTTTCCATTTTTCTTCATCTGTTCTTTGCTCATCCCATTTCTGCTTAGAACTTTTTTTTATGATTCTATTTTAGCTCCTTTATTGACTTACTATTTATACCTTTTAAAAATTTGTTTTAGTGGTTAACCTCATACTTATAATATATATGTTTAACTAATAATGTCTTCAAATGGTATTATACTACTTCAAGGACTTTCTACTGTTTCTTAAGTCCTTCTTCTCATCCTTTGTAGTGTTGTCAAGTTATAAACATAGAATAAGCTGCTACTAATTTTTGCTTTAAAGTAATTAAAAATAAGATAATTTTACCTTAAAAATAAGATTTATTTTACTTGCTTTATTCTTGTTTTTTTTTTGTAGATCCAAATTTCAGTCTAGTATATTATTTCTGCATGAAAAACTTCTAACATATTTTGAAAAGTAGCTATGCTGACAATAAATTTCCCCAGCTTTTGTCTGAAAAGTATTTTTTCTTTGTTCTTTGAGTGATACTAAGTTGGATATAAAATTCTGGGTTGACAGTTTTTCTTTGACCATTTTAATGGTATTGTCTTCTACCTTGGTTGTTTCTGGTAAGAAGTAGCTATCAATTTTGTTTTTTTTTTCTTTCTATTTATACAATGTTAATTGGCTATCTTCAAGAACTTCTCAGTCTTTGTTCTTAGTAGTTTGAATATAATATATATATGAGATATTTGTATATATATATGTATGTATAAATTTATTGTGCTTGCTGTCATTTGAACTCTTTGGATCTGTTGTTTCATGACCATCACTAATTTGGAAAACTCTTGGCCCTTGTTTTTTCAACTATATTCTTCTTGCCCTTTGTGTCTTTCTTGTCCTCTGGAATATTGTTTCACAGCTCTTGGATATTTTATCTTTAGAATGGCTTTTTAATTTGTTTTTCTCATTGATTTTAATTTTGGGTAATTGTTGTCAACATTTCTCAAGTCTACTTATTTTTTCCTTGGTTATGTCAACCTACTATCGAATAGTTGAAGGCATTCCTTATACTGTTTTATTTCTAGCATTTCTCTGATGCAATTACCCCTCTCATCTTAGACATCTTTTACCTTTTCATTTAGAAACTTTAATATATTAGTCAAGGTTAAATTAAATTCTCTGTCAAATAGTTTCAATACTTGAGGCAGAAGCTGGAATTTGCATAATTTTTAAAGTAGTACTCAGAGTTACTTATTACTATGTATGTTTATAAAGAAACATTACAGACCAGCACGCACCCTTGGCCAGCTTTCCAGGAGTAATATTGAAATAATAAAACAGAAGAAACAATTTGGCACCCTGCTAGAATATTATTCTCACTAGAATACTCAAATATGCTAAGTCTAATTCCACAAATTTAAATTTATAATCTCTTCATCATAAGAGCTTTATCTCTCCTCTAGCACTTATATAAGTGCTCTGAACATTATATATATAATTTTGAGTATAATTTTAAAGGAGGATATTATATGATTTTTTTTGACCCAATTGTTTAAAATGTTTCCCCCCCCGGCATAATATTTCATCACTAATTTCTGAATGTAATGTTTATTTAGAAAATGCTCCCAAGGCTCCAGCACATGCTCAGACAACACCAAGATTTTTTCAAAATACAGTGGTGTTTTTATTTCTGAAAGAGTCAGCTTCAAAAACTATGTGGTTAGCTTTGAGGGATCAACACACACAAGCACACTTACACACACCACAGATAATATGATAGTTCTTTTTTAAAAAAAGGCTTGGACTATTTTGCTTACCTTGATATTGGGGCATATATTCTTACCAGAAACTATATTTTTTTTGGTATGTGAATAATACCAGCTTAATTTCACAAGCTATTTACCCATCCAACTATTTATCTGCTCATTTCTTTATTTATTTAACAAACATCTTCTCACTGCCTATCTTCCAAATTTTCGTGAATAACACAGAAATGCTTCTTGCAGGAAATTTATGATTTATTGAATGAGATAAGACATAATAGGAAGTAACAATAATACACAATAAAGTGTGACATTCTTACTGCTCTCTAGAAGCAGAGCCTGCGTGAAACACCTATTTGCCCTTTCAATTGCTAGATAATTTCCTGCACACATTCTCTCCCATGCTCAGTTGCACAACTCACATTCACTCAGAATGAGACTGCTTGTGTTTCTTTCATGTTCTCTGGGGTTAAAATTCTCTCCCTGATGTACATGCACACTCCCAATAATATTTATGAGAGTTACTAGTTCCAGCAGGAGGCTCTGCCCCTGAAGCTGTTGGAAGGCATTTGAACAGCATTTCAGTGAAGATTAATGGTTACAGAAAAAAAAATCTAGGTTTGTCAGCTGGAAGTTAACTCGAAGAACTATAACAGAAGAAAGCCAGTGAGGATACTTCACAATTAGAGGTGTGTTTGAGAAATTTATGTTGGAGCTAAAGCTTTGATGAATTACCTATATAATGCTACTGACAGGAAGGTGTCAAAGTGTGTGAATAACAACAGAGAAAATAATGAGAGTTGCCATTCTAGAATGCCAAAGTATACCAATAATCTGTTTAAGAGAATACAAAGGCATTTGTTTGAGTTCAGTTCATTTGCCAAGAGAGACTTAGAAAGAAAACTGTCCCAAGTGGAACTGCATTGCTGTAAAGGGCACAGATTATACTTCTAATAATTTAGGTTTTCAAATTTCCAGTAAGCATAAGATCCTGCAGTTAAACAGAGCTTCACTCTGTCTTTTTGGTCTTCACTTGTCTCTCTGGGTAGAGAATCCAGATGGAAAAATAGTTAAAAATGAAGTAAACAGAAGTTTGGTCCTGGAATTTTAGTTATTTCCCAAATACATATTGCTTTTTGGTCATTTCTTTTTTATTTCATATTTTTATTTTGTTAATTTTAATTTTATTTATTTTTTAATTGAATTTATTGTGGTGACATTGGTTAATAAAATTATATAGGTTTCAAGTGTACAATTCAATAATACATCATCTGTATATTGCATTGTGTTTTCACCACCCAGTCAAATCTCTTTTCATCACCATATATTTGATCCCCTTTACCCTTATCTACCTCCCTTCCACCCCCCTGTCCCTCTAGTAACCACAAAATTATTGTCTGTGTCTATGAGCTTTTATTTATTTGACTTGTTTGTTGCTTTCAGTTTTATATTTCACATATGAGTGAAATCATATGGTTCTCAACTTTTTCTGTCTTATTTTGTTTAGCATTGTCACAAATGACAGTATTTCATCTTCTCTTATGGCTGAGTAGTATTCCATTGTATATATGTACCACATCTTTTTCCAGCACCTTTGGAAGGACACTTTAGTTGTTGCCATATCTTGGGCACCAAGAACAATGCTGCAATGAACATTGGGGTACATATACTGTTATGGATAAGTGATTTCAAATTTGGGGGATAGACACCCACAAGAGGGATTGCTGAGTCATATGGTAATTCTATTCTTATTTTTTTGAGGAACCTCCATACTGTTTCTCATAGTGGCTGTACCAATATATATTCCCACCAGCAGTGTATGAGGATTTCTTTTTCTCCACAGCCTAACACTTGCCAGTACTTGTCTTGTTGATAATAGCCATTCTAATAAGTGTGAGGCAGTATCTTCTTAAAACACACTTGAAACAAATTTCACCGTTTGATTTTCTTTGGAATCTTAGCTCTTCTCATTGTCACTAAGAAGCTTGGGACTTCTTAGATATGTTTCTACTAGATCTGTAAACATCGATTCAAAAATTTGGTGCTATATCCAAGAATCCCTCATTCCCTTACTCATTTTAGGGGTCTAGAATCTCAGACACTGCTGCATTCCACATAATAGAAAGCTACAAGGAAAACTCAGGCAGGGTGTCACCATCCTTATGATTAAAATAGAGTTCTCTAACACTTGCCAGCTGTCAATACAGTCCACCTAGAAAAGCCATCACCTTAGACAGGATCTGTAGCCAAAGGTCTTTCTCCTTCCAGAACAAGCTGTCTTACTCCACTGTCCTGAAGGAACGGCTGTGTCACTATGAGTCCAAACAGATGGTTACCCTGCCCCTAATAGATGGTCTGGCATCTGTGGTATTTGAAACATTTTTCTTTCTTTTTCTTTTTTTAAAAAAACTTCATCAGAGCAAAAACAAATCTTTCTGAGGATCGAATTTAAAAAGCATATATTTCTATAGGTTACAAATCTATTATGTTCTTGCTTGCCTTTCATAAGTATTATTGAGGCCAATACACTTAAGAACAGGAATAAGAAATATTTGCTAGGCTTAGAATATCATGTACTATTAGAAACTAATAACACATGGGGGAGGGAATTATATTTTTTGAGGTTTAGATTTGGGTAAGGCAGGCTCTGAATGATTATAATTTCTTGGATGTTTCAACAAGTTGTTGTAAAATGTAAGATGAATAGGAATTGCTTTGTAAGCATAATAATCATAACAACAATAATGATTACATTATACTACAAATGTACTATATACTATGCTTTTTTTACATGTATTATTTTATTTAATTTTCATAGCTCTTGAGATTAAGTATTATTTCGGTAATACACATTTATAGGTTTAAAAAGGTTATTTTCCAAAGTGATACAATGTTGAAACTAAAAGCAAAGACCAGTTATCATAAAGTCTCATCTTTTAACATTTAGATTTTTCCATTTGTTACTTGAACAATAGTCCAAGGCAAGATTATTTGTAAACAAGTACCACTAGACGTTGGAAGAAAATTGCAGAGTGCCAGGCATGCATTGCTTTAGGTTCAGCGGCTTTTTGTTGTTGTTGTTCTGAAGGTCACTTCTGCCCTAAGGGTCACATAGAAACAACTGAGAGCATACTAAAAGACCTTTTATAATCCTGTCAGTAAAATTGATGGTAAGTAATAGGTCAAAGCATTGTAATGAGATAAATTAACTGTAAAATGAAAAATGAAAGCTTAATATGGCATGTTGGCAGTTTTAAATTTCTTTTTATTCAATGTAGTTTTGCTCTGTGTTTTCTTTGAACATTTTTGGCCACGTGTACTGCTCTACACTTGAGAAGCTTGCTGATTTTAGATTCAATATGCCTTTTCTCTACTTACACCAAAATTTTGTAGTCAAATTTCTAAGGTGCATTAAAAATTTGAGATATTAATATGTCTATATTATTTCCAACTTAAAGTTTTTCTTGATTCTAGAAGGCTTATGAAAATTCAGTAGTGCCTTTTACTGGAAAATGTTCAGCAAATCCTCCTCAGTTTAAAGACTGCCTCTGCATAGCAGAAAGTGCTCTACTGGGTAATATTTGAATTTGCCATTCCAACATTCCTCACAAGGTTGGATCCAGCCAGGGTGTTAAAATTATTTTCCTTGGTTGGTAAAAGAGTGTTGACTTAAGTTCTGTTTGGTGTTCACCCAGTGGTTGGCCAACTGTTGAAAGCTATATTCTTGGTCTTCATTTGTATAATGATATTTAAAATATTATATACCAGAACTACACTGTAATATCTAGAAAATATTTTTAGAGAAGTTATTCCTAATTGAGGTATGCATCCTACAACAGGTTTTTCCTTCTCAGGCAGTTGCCTCACCTCTTCTGGATAGTGTGCATTTTGCATACTTATTTTACTGCAACACATTCACTCAAGTTTGTTTATCAATTCTTTTACTCATTTGTTTTCTTCCATAGGGCTGCAGTTTCTAAAGGATCTGTCCCATTGTAGGTATATAGTAAATATCAACTGATTGATAGAAATATCATTCCCCAATTTCATTGAGAAATAACTAACAAATATAATTATGTAGAATGATTACCAAAATCAAGATAATTAACACATCCTTCACCTCACACAGTTAACTCTTATGTATGTGAGGTTGGGGCTAAGAACTTTTAGCAACTTTCAAGTAAACAATACATATAATTAACTGTAGTCACCAAACATCTCCTCATTTCTTCCTCATCCTGGCCCTTGACAACCACCATTCTGTTCTGTTTCTATGAAATTGGCTTTTTTATTTTTTATTTTTAAGATTCCACATGTAAGTGCTACCATAGAGTATTTATTTTTCTCTGTCTGGCTTAGTTTACTTAGCATAATGCCCTCAGGTTCATCCATACTATTGCAAATGGCAAAGATTTTTTTTTTAAATGGCTGGATATTATGCCATTGTATATCACAATTTCTTTATTCATTCATCCCTCAACGGACATTTAGGCTTTTTCTGTATCTTGGCTATTGTGAATAATGCTGCAGTGAACACGGGAGTATGGATGGATATTTCTTTCGCCTACTGATTTTATTGATAGAAATAGTTTTAGAAATCCATTTTTGGCAGGTATGTAATAAAATAAATGCTTTTATACTGTTTTGGTGGGAATGTGTATTGGCATAAACTTTACTGAGGGAAATTGACAAAGTGTGATGAAATTTTTAACTGATTCCTTGAAAATCCTAGGGATCTATTTTATAAAAGTCATGAGATAGTTGATCAAAGATTTATATAAAAGACATTTATTACATTATTTATAATAGTTAAAATTAAAAGGAATCAAAACATCTGATAATATGCTAACATGCAATCATTAAAAGTGATATTTTAAAAGATATTTAAGAGAATGTTAACAATATTGCTAACATTAAAACTATATATATAACTGCATAATTTGTATTTGTAGAAAAAATTACACATGCACATGCATTCTGTTTGAAAAAAGCTGTGAACAAATAAGGTAAAATGTTTTAAGAGGTTATCTTGTGGGTGGTAAAAATATGTGTGATTTTAGTGTTTTTTTTTTTAATGCTCATTTTTTTCTTCCAAAGTTGTTGGCAATGTGTATTTAATATTTTATTGATAGTTAAACATATTTTGTTTAAAAATACTTTGTAAGAATAGTGATCTAATATACTTCGCAGAAAATATTTCTTCTGGGCCAACTCCACTTTGAATAATGATATGTATAATTTAGCAAATCATATATACATAAAAGTAAATGTGGGATTTTAAAATTGCTTTGGACTATTTGTTCATCACTTAACAATAGAACATCCAACAACACAGACGTTTCCCTAAACCATAATAAAGTACATGCATCTTTCTTATCGTCTCTTTTAGCAGTAAAAATAACTATATTTTTGATTACAAACAATTGGTTTATTAAAATATCAGCCAGCCCTATATTCTTAGTTAAATCAAAATCTTCAAAGTGAAGAGGTTGGTTTAATCAAGTTACACATCATGCAGACATTGACCCAACGGCGGCTGCATATCTATCTATACTGGGTTCTGATAGCTTTCATGAAGAGCAGGTTTGTTTCCAGCAGTACGTGATACATTTCAGGAAATGTGATATCTTTAGACATGCCTCTTCTGGTCTACATGAATGATGTTTTCTAAGGCTGTCAGTGCATAACCAGTGCATAACCATACAGAGCAGCTCTGAACGCTCCGGAATGTCATTGTCACCCCTGAAATGGCCAACAAAGATAAGCTCATGAGCACAGGTTCTGAAAAAGAAAAATACATAACATACATATGGCTACAAATGAGTTAGAATCATCTTTAGATTTTCAAAAAAGACTTCACTTCAATTTTTGTCATGATACTGAAGGACAGAGTGATATATAATTATATGAATAAATGTATACTCTTAAAAGTCAGCAATTTTTTCATTCACATTAAATTCACTGATATTACATTAAAATATAATTGCATTCTAGGATGAAGACTATGGTAATAATCTTGCATTTAATTTTTGGAAAATTATTTCCTCATTTTGTAATTGAGAAAACAGCCTCAGAAATGTTGATTAACTTGTTGGAGGTCACACAGCTCTTAAGTCATAGACCCTCGATTCTAGCTCAGCTTGGTATGCAGGCCACTGGACTTACCCTAAACACCACTCCAAGCCATTGAGAGAAGCTGACTCTTTTGAGGCCACAGAATTGGCCTTCAACCTGCCCAAAGAGGCCTGATTCTCCAAAGAAGAGCTTAAGTCTAGGGTCACAGCCTGGAAAAAGGGCAAATTTCTGAGTGGGGGAAAGCAGTGATGATAACCTTGATCCTACCACTGTAACTGTGAGAAATTTTTTAGGGTAAAGTTGGGTCAGATTTTCTGGTTTGGTTGAAGCAATAGAGACAACTGTGATGGACAAAGGGTGGCTCCCTTCATTTCTGTGTTTGGAACCTGGCCTCCTACCTAGGACCTTCCCACTGATGAAAGCAGAGCTGGCCAAATCATTACGACTTTGGCTGGGAAAGAAATTCAGTGTTTTTAAATTAACTTTGTGTTTCTTGAGTAAGTTGTTCTGAACTAGCAGGTCTCAGATTCAGTATTTGAGAGACACAGAGTTTTTCTGGCAGTACTTAAAAACATATCAAGACTATCACGTCTCTGTTCCCACGTTATTTGGCAAGTGTGACAGATATTCTAATCCTGTGGCCCATGAAGTGTAACTATGTACACAAGATTTCTCCTAAACATCATCTCCTTTCTCACTTCCTGCTATTTTTCTGCCAAATTTACTTGTCAGGGATTATCCACTGGCTTTCTGCCCTTTTGCCTTCTAGTGCCAAGTTCAATGTATGCACGTGGATGTGCTCTTGCTGTGGCGGGAGGCCAAGATGCTCCTCTGCTAAGCCACATAAAGAGGTCCAGGGATGTGATGATCAAGAGGAAAATCAGCCCGGGATCCTCTACACAGCAGGACTAAGCATTCTGACCAGAACCTGGGGCCAGCATTGGTCTTACTTAAGAGTTAAAAATAGTGAAAAGAGGTGTTGGTAGTTCTTCCTTTTTCTTCTCATCCTATAGATTAATTAGCAGAACATGAAACATGAGAGTTGAAAATTACCACTTTGGGTGACACCCGAAGTGTTTTCTCTTAATTTGTGAAACTCAAGTTTCCAGAAATAAGGAATGTTTTGTGGTTAATAATGCTTAGAAACAATTGAATAAATCAGAACCTGTTTTGTTTCTTCTATATTAAGGAAGTTACCTTGGCAATGACCAATGCGATGATGACTGCAATAGTGCAGAAGAAAATTAACGACTATAATTTAAAAATAGTATGTTCAGGGAGAAAATTTGGTTGTTGTATACTGTCTACTAATAAAAAAAGGGTGATGGATTAAGCAAGAGTTACTTTCCCAAGGAAATCATTAAATATTTATATAGGACACAACAAATAAGCATCATAAGAATGAGTTTTGGCAAGTTAACAGCACAATTTATCTTTAAAGTGCTTTACAAAAACAAGCTAATTAATCCTCCCACCCTTGACAAGATAAAGTAAAAAATGTGTTACCCTCTTTTTTTTGTTGTTCATCAACTTAATTTTATTTAAATTACTTTTAGTTTGACTGTGTTTTTGATACTACTTGATGTCTTCCTCAGTGACAGAGTCAGTGCTGTCCACTTGGAGACCCATCTGAGGAAGTGACTCTCTCTAAGAAAAGATAAAGTCAAATCAAGCTGGCCAATCACAGCTTGAGAGCTCATTTATAAATTTCTGAAGTTGTAAATGAATTGGAGCTTCCCAGAGGACTATGACAAGTAAATAATTTCTACCATGCATTTCTCATTGCAGAGAATGTTTAAATTCAGATTCAGCGAAAGTAACTGCCATGATTTTGCTAAAGCATCCAGTGTCTTCCTGTTGCAGCCTGCCTTATATTCAGTAAACTGACTCCATGAATAGTTTATCAACTTACCAGCTTTACCAACATTTTTTCTCCCAGTTTTATTGAAATAACTGACATTTAACCATATAACATTTGTATTAGTTTAAGATGTACACCATAATGATACACACACACACACACACACACACACATATACATATTTATATATGTATATAGGATCATATTTAGGATCATATTTATATATGTATATGTGTGTGTGTGTGTATTACAAAGGATTACTACAATAAATTCATTAAAACTATCACTTCACACAATTACATTTTTTTCTTATGTTGAGAACTTTTAAGATTTACTCCCTTAGCAACTTTTCAAATATACAATGTAGTATTGTTAACTATAGGTACTATGCTGCACCTTACACCCCCAAAACTTATTTATCTTATGACTAGAAGATTGTACCTTTGACCACATACATTTATTTCTCCTTCTGCTTTTGGCAGCCATCAATCTATTCTCTATTTCTGTGATTCCATTTTTTTAAATTCTACATATAAGATTATATAGTATCTATTTTTATCTTTATCTAGCTGATGTATTTCACCTAGTATAATGACCGCATGCTTCATCTATGTTGCAAATGGCAAGATTTCCTTCTTTTGTATAGCCGCATAATATACCAGTGTATGATATGTATATGTCCCACATTTTCTTTATCTACTAATTCACTGATGGGTACTTACATTGTTCCTATGTCTTGGCTATTGAAAATAATGCTGCAATAAACATAAAAGAAAGAATATCTCTTCAAGATAGTGATTTCATTTTTATTTGGATATATACTCAGAAGTGAAACTGCTGAATCATCTGGTAGCTCTATTTTTAATTTTTTTCATTTTTTGATAACTTTTAATTTTGATATAGTTTTAAACATATCCAGAAAAGTTGCAATATTACAGATAGTTCTCAACTTATAATGGGTTGACTTAAAAATTTTGCCTTTATGATGGTGCAAAAGTGCTGTAGAAACCTTACTTCAAAATTTGAATTTTGATCTTTTTCCAGGTTAGCAATATGCAGCTACACTCTCGTGATGCGGGTGGCAGAAGTAAGCCACGGCATCCAGTTAGGTATGTGATAACAAGGGTAAACAACTGATATACTGCAGTATAGCATTAAATGCATTTTCAACTTATAATATTTACAATTTATGATGAATTTATTGAGGATTTTTTGGGACATAACCCCAAAGTAAATTGATCATCTGTATAAAGAGCTCCTCTAGATTCTTTATTCTGATTCTGCCAGTCGGTTGTATTTTGCCCCATTTGCTTTATTTCATCCTCTCTCTATCTCTCTGCCTATTGCTCTTTCTTTTATCTTTTTCTGAATCTGAAAAATGGATATGATATGATCTGACTTTGTCAGAATAATTCTGAGTGTGTAAATGCTCAATATTTAAAAGATTGACATATCCTTAAAAGAATATTATTCGTTTGTTTTAAAGAGAAGACTAAATATCACTAGTATTTAATAGAACCAAGTAAATCAAGAACAAAGAGCATATATTAGTATTTGAAGTTAGAGCCAGCTCTGCCACCTACTCAGTATTCAAATATTCAGTGAATAAATGATTACAAATTATTTAAAAACATAAGTATCCCCAAATTATTTGTATTTCCTTTTGACACACTTCCTTTCTGCAACAAGGAGATGGATGAAAGGAACCTTTATTCTATAATTTAGAATATGAGTGTTTAACCTTTCACACTTGCTTAATAATGCAAACTACAGACTAATAAATTATCTTCTCATTAGTGAATTAAAATGTATTTTTATTAGCTTCTGCTTAAGCTTAATATTGCAAAAAGCATCATATTCACAACTGTGGTAAGCTTAAGTTAATTTCTATCAGTTTGAGTTTGGAATCAGGAAATGCCTGGATCATTAAGGATCATTAAGGATCATCAATATGATGACATAAAAAGTCTAAAATCTTCAAATACATATGAAAGTATTTGAATCAGAATGATTCCCTCATCATTACTTCATCATCTTTACTAAGGAAAATGGAATGGGATTACTTATGCCAATGCCTTTTTTGAGAGAAAACTATAATCAGTTGGACTCTAGAAATACTTTTTGGTCAAGGCATCTGTTTGGCACTCCATTTCCTTCCAAGCAGACAGCAATTCTTTATTAACAAATTTTTTTTGTTGACATTTTATATTGTAAAAAATTAAAATGTCTTTAAATGAATATTGTAATTATGTCTATATGGTCAGATTCCATAAGAGACCATGTTGTTTGTGATGGAGGACACCTATGATGATTAATTTTATGTGTCAACTGGGCCACAGGGTGCCCAGACATTTGGCCAAACACAATTCTGAGTGTCAATGAGCATGTTTCTGGATTAGATTAACATTTGAATTGGTAGACTGAATAAAGCAGATGGCGTTCACTAATGTGGGTGAATCTTACCTAATAATTTGAAGACCTGAACAAACAAAAAGGCTAAATAAGAGGGCACTTCACCTGCTTCACTGTTGAGCTGGAACATTGATCTTCAACTGCCTTTAGACGCAAACTTATACCATCCAGACTTAGATGGGAACTACACCATTGGCTGTTCTGAGTCTCTGGCTTTCTGACTTCAGATCTTGGGACTGCTTGGCCTCCACAACTGTGTGAACCAATTCCTTATAATTATCTCTATCTCTATCTATCTATCATCTATCATCTATCTATCATCTATCTCTATAGCCAATATCTTATTGATTCTGCTTCTCTGTAGTACTTAGACTAACAAAACATCTGGTAGGGCATCTGCTCATTTCACAATCCCTCCTCTTTTTCGCATGTGTCTTCCCACTTGCATAGATAGGTCCCAGAGCCATTTTGTTCTATTTGACACCATCTTCCACTTACAGTTGGATCGTGCAGAGTTGGATATCTAACTCTAGATGGGTTGTTCAGATGATTTATCTCAAGAATTTGAAATTGGGCCTTAGAAAGAAAGAAAAAGCATAGTTTCCCCATTTAGCTGACATGTACCATTTAGACTTGGGAGCTGAGTGGCCATTTTCTATCATGATGGTGAAAGGCAGAGAAAGCTGGTCTGCAGAGTAGAAAATGTCACAGATAAAAAACAAGGAAAGGGTTTCTGACCCACTTCCCATTTCTGTCCCCATGACTGCCTCAAACCTGAATGCTCCCTTCCTTTGGTTCCTTGAAATATCCTTGTATCATACCTCTTATTTTTTGCTTATGTCGGTATTTGCATTGATAGCTCAACCAATACATTATCCAGGTGTTTTTTTTTTTAATTTTTTAAATTTATTTTTTATTTATTCTACTTGTATATTAACTAGAGCCAAGGAAAAAGTCAAGAAAAGGTAGAGTGGAAAGCTTTTCAAGTGTAGCTCCCTGAGAAAGAGCCACAGAGCATTATTTTTAAAAATTTGTCTTTGAGTCAATTCTAGTTCGAAGTCAATCTTTTTATGAAATATCCTGAAGTGCAGTATTAGTTCCTATATTAAGAGAATAATCCCCAAGCCAGCATGTATTCTTCAACTTATTTTTGAGGTGTTGATTTGATACTGCCAGAAGAGACCATGATGCTGTTGCAAAATTCATTTTTCTCTGTAAAGTGTTTGGCAGTGTGAATTCAGGATTAGAGTTTTGTTTGTTAAGGTATTGATCATTAATTGTGAACATGTGTATAAATCCTTCTAAGGAATTAAGGAAACAATGCAAATTTCATTGTGAAAGTAACTGCCATACTCACCTTGGGATTAAATAAGATATGTTCAGTAATAGGCACTTAGTAAGGCCTCCATACATGTTGACTATTATTTCCAGATTCAGAAGAAAACAGGCGGAGGCTTAATTTAATTTTATTTTTTTGCAGCCACATGTGATTCTTCCTACACAAAAATTAAGCATTATTTTTTTGCTCTGTACCTATCTGCATGGAAAAGTATTGTAATGGATGTAGAGAAACAAAGCACTAGGTCTTCTTGTTAAGATCTAAATAAAGGCGTTTCTACTGCTGAATCTTCAGAGCAGGGCTGCTGAAGACAAGGACAAACAAGATGCCTTTTAAGAGCAAAATGAGGATAGGATTTTGGCATTTCAACTTCACCAACTGCCTAACAGCAGAGTCCTCAAATGCTGCATGTAACCAGTTTTTTCCAGTTCTTTCCCACTGCCAGTTTGTTACTGAAGGTTGTGAATGAAGCTGCTTAAAGAGAGGAGGAAAGGGAAAAAGCGGGCAGAATTCTTGTTAAGGTATTTCTATTTCTGGCAAATCACCTCTTGGTTATGTAGAACAACACATTTATCTGGAGGGTTTTTTTTAAAAAAGAGTGAATATTGCCTTTTAATGAATACTAAATAACGGTAGAATCAATATTAATTTTTAATGAGCAGCAGTTGTGTACTACATGTAATAATATTGAAATTAATACATAATTAAAGTAGAATTGTACAGAATAGTTCACTTGAGAGTTGAATAGTGGAGAACAGAATTGAGGATCTCCAAATGTGACTCACAGCTCTGTATCCAGATTTTTCAGACACAGAAAGAAATCAGAGTTCCTGTGAGGCAAAATCACATTTTCTCAGAGGCATTAGAGAGCTTTGGAAACTTTGACCAAGGCTAAAACTTACTGTATCAATTCATCAAAGGTGGCACTGGATACTGAGTAAGACAAAACCTGCACATGTCACAGCTTCGCCCAGAGCTCTATCACCATTACAATGACTTTTCTCCTATATTTTCTCTGGCTAATGATTTTCACCTTTCTTAAGCCAGGGTCTTGGGTCAAGCCTTGTCACTCTGAAAAAGCAAGCAAGTAGTGCTACCAATCTCCACAGCGTTAAATGTAAATTGACAAGGAAAATACACTGGGGCGGTGGGGGATGGGGCGTCTGATTCTTTGCCTTGCAGCTCTACTGCATTTGCTTTAATGAACTGCTATGTTGTTGTTTCTGGAGATGCCACTTTTGTGTGTAGAGAGACAAGTTGTAGATTTCAGCTGAAAGATGCCTTAGTGAACAGCTGTTGCTTTTTTTTTTATACTTACAATCAATCTCCCCTTCCTCTGCCATTGGCTGCCCAACTTTCCTTGGTTCCAAAAGTAGGCTTGTGACTCTTAAGGTCACATCCACTTGTCCACTATGATTGGTTCACAAATGAGCATGTGATTGAAACTGTAAAAAACAGAGCTTAAACTCAGTTCTAGAATTTTAGAAAACTGCTGGGAGAGAAGACTTCTCTTTTTCTCTGGACTCAGAGCAGAGAAGAGGTAGACCTGGAACTGGGAGCTGTGTTAAGGCACAAGCCTTCCAGAGAAAGAAGCCAACAGAGAGAAAAACAGGTGTTGAAAAAGGGTGGGCAGCTTTCTCTGACACTTTAAATACATGGACCCTGCTGTGCTTAGAATTGAACTACAAAAGGACTTTTCAGTTACATGAATTGATAAATTCCATTCTATGCTTAAACTGTTTGAATTACATTTTCTGCTACCACAACTTAGAGTCTGACTAATATAAGACTCTCAGAAGTCTGTGACTTTTCTCTAATATTAGCTTAATAGAATTCAGGACACATCTCCCTGCCAAGTTGCTGCTGAAATTTGGGGTCAGAGCATTTGATTTGGTCTTTGGAATTACCCCAGGCCCCTATTTCTAAGAGTAACTTCCACTGCTCTGCAAAAGTTGGGAGAGGAAGCAACTAGGAGGATGTAAAGCTGGAGAAGGTAAGGATCCCGTTGTCCTGTTTTTCTAACGCTCTCAGTTAGAAAAGATCTCGTGAAGGCAGACCTTTCAAACACCTGAGGATCTTGTTAAAAAGCAGATTATGACTGAGAAATTCTCCAGTGGGGCATGTGATTCTGCATTACTGACAAGCTTTCAGGATGCTGCTGGTCCAACAACCATGCTCTGAATTGCAAGGCAATTTGTGTTGCTTTGGCATGGTCTCTGTCAGCAAACTTCATCTCTGCTTCAACCTAGAGTCTAGACTGAGGCCCTGGATTGATGGAATTCTTGAAAGAACTCCAAATGAGAGACTTTTCTTTAATCTTTTACTTCTTTCTTGGCAAACCTGTTGACCTAGAGAAGGTTTTGCTTAGGGTTCATGGGTTGTAGCTATGGATAAAATGCCTAGAAAACCTCCAGCTTATTCATAAAAAATCATATTTTTATTCTTAAATAACTTATATAACTAATTTATCAAGCTCTTGCTGTGAATCTTCATGATTTCCCAGAAAACAGAGCACTTATTACAGATGATTAAAGCCAGCTTTGCCCTGACCAAATGGAGACATGTGGTGTCCCCCTCCATCTCTTCCCAGGGCAACTGTGAACATCAATGCAGATTTTTCAAACCAACCACTAAATAGTCCTGGAAGAAACCTACATAAAAGTTTTAGAGAAATGGTCAACCTTTTATTAAATACTTATTTATTATTATTAATAATAAACACATTAATTCTTGTGAGCTTTTTTTGAGCCCACAGTTTTTTGAACCTGTCTTTCTGAATGACAGGATAAGTATAACAACAAATGGCTTTATTTTTGCTTTGCTACATCTTCTTTAACTATTAGTTTTGCAGCCTCAATTGCTGATAAACCTAATGCTGTCATTTATTAATTTATTGAGATGCTCTTCATGTCAGTATTGAAAGAGAAGGAGAAGTGAAACAGAGGATTTGAATAATTTCTGGAATACTTAGAGCAAATGGAAGAGCAGCTGAAGAAAAACAAGGTAAAGGATCCTTCACTACAACACAAAGGAAGGAGCCACTGCAGAAGTGACTAGATGATTCTCGAAGCGACTCTGGGAGTTGGGCCCATTAATTGTGGGCATTGGATTGCAAGGTAGGATGTAGACTGTTTTTGTCCATTTACAGAGATATTTTTTTTGGAAAATTGGTAGCAAATATTTTGTTAAACTAGAAGTTGAGGGCAAGTGAAAACTATAAAAAGTATTGTAGATATTTGTATGTGTTCTAATGGAGCAGGGATTGGGAAAGAGTCTGAAGAACTATTGGAGAGGAAAGGAAGGACAGTGAGGTAAATTAGGTAAATGTGAGGTAACAAAGTGGTTTGTGGGTGTGTTGGGAACTGTGGTATGTGCATGTATGGTACATATGTGTATTTAAAATCAGTGACAGATTCTCAGAAAGAAGGTTAAAAGGAGACAAAGCCACATAATTAGACTTTAGGAATCTGCCTCTTCTTAAAGTTATTAGAATAAGATACAAGCTTGATTAGTATTCCTACTGGGCCTTTTGCTTAACTTCCAGCTAAGGGTTTTATTTCCCTGAAATATGATTCCAATATGATGATCATCAGGCCTTGGTTAATTTTAAGACATTTCTCTTCACTTATAAAAAAGAGCTCATCAGCAGTCTCTGCCAAAAACTCATTAAAATACCTTTTAAGTTCCACTTTAAGGTCGTTTTTAGTATTCGTTGCACTGTTAATTAGAAAACTGCCGTTTCCTTTATTCTTAGCAGAAACCCTCTGCAGTAGCATCTTTGACTCTGGCATTTTGCTGACTGCCCTGTTTCCCTGAATTTAACATTATCAGAATAAATGGCTCCATTTTTGCTTTGCTATATTTTCTTTAGCTATTAGTTTTGCAGCTTTGATTGCTGATAAACCTAAAGCTGTCATTTATTAATTTATTGATGCTTTTCACATTCTCCATAGAATCAAAAAAGATGCCAATTAAATTTGTTACTGCAGAAGTGAGATCACAGAAAACGAATTTATATGTTGAGCATTAACTTACATTCAGTTGAATCTTTCCTAAAAGTACAAAATGTCTCATATGTAAATTCAATATATACTTACTGCTGTGTTTTTTACAGACATTCAGCAAATATCATTCAGTTATTGCCCTTAAGAAAATGCACAGAAGAAAATGTAAACTTTATGTTGCATATATGAGAGAGATTTACTGATGAAGAAACAGGAAACCTTGCTGCCAGTTCCAGTTATGGGGATCTTGTATCTGCAGTAAGTCAGGGACAAACACAAAGCCAGAGTTTACAAAACCTAGTCATGCCTCAATATTACCTGGGAGTTTTTTAAATACAGGTTGCTAGACCACACTCAAGACTTACTGAATTATCTTCTCTAGTGTTGGGGTCAAGAATCTGTATGTACATAAAGCCCTCAAAGGGATTCTCATACCGGTATTCATCTGAACACTGTTTAACAACCAGTATCTTATACTGGGAGTACACAGAAATATTAAAGTGGAAGACTTTGATCTGTGTTGTTTAATTCAGGCAAAGGTGCACATCTAGCCAAGACCAATCTCTTGAGTCTGAGGTGGATGAAGGTGGAGCACCTTTTTCACCTGAGGATGAAGAATGTGAAGTCAGTACATATAAAATGGGGATCCTCTCTGGGGAAGGGATTGAAGTTTTACTGGAATGAAAAGTCCAAAACTAGTAATAAAAAATTAAGGAAGGGTGGAAATAGTGCTGCTATGCTGCACAACTCCAGGAAAATTTCACATTGTAGTCGTATTAGTTACTTATTTCTGAGTAACAAATCACCCCAAGCTTAGCTTAAAGCAGCAAATATTATATCACGGTTTTTCAAGTGGTTGCATTCCAGGTGGGGCTGGAATTTATTGGGGCTAAAGTCATCTCAAGGCTTGACTAGGGGAGGATCTGTTTCCAGGCTCACTCACATGATTGCTGGAAGACCTTGGTTCTGTGCCCTGGGGACCTGTCTGTAGGATGCTGAATATCCTCATAATGTGATGAGAAGGAGGGAGGGAGGAAGGGAGGGATGGAAAGAATTTTTTTGGAGGGAATTTTCTTGGACAGAACTTGTGGTCTTTTAAATACCTAATATCACAAGTGACATTCTGTCACTTTTGCTTATTTTGTTACCAGAAGGGTGTCACTCACTCTGGTCCACATTCAAGATCAGGGAAGTGAGTACTCGGAGTGATTATGCCGTAACTACTTAAAACATTCAGTGCTTCCATGTGGCTTTAAAAAAGAATCAAAATTACATGTAATGAACCATAGGTAAGACCCTGCATCATCTGACTCCTGCCTATCTTTCTAGACTCACCTCGGACCATTCTGTCTCTGATGCTTTTTCTGCTCACCTAGCAAGCCAGGCTACTTTCCACCTCGGAGCCTTTGTATTTGTTCTCTCTGCCTGGGACCTCTTCCTCTGGTTCTTTGCATGTCTGTCTCCTTTGTGTTCTTCAGGATTCAGCTTGGATGTCACCACCCCAGAGAGTCTTCACTGATCATGCTTTCCAAAATAGACAACCCTTCTCTAGGCAGTTTTGTCTCTTCATTTATTTATTTTCCTACCCAGTACTATCATAATCTGTAATCATCTTGTTATTATTATTATTTTTTTCATTGGTGTCACCACTTACCTGAAAAAGAAGCTCCATTAGGATAATGTACTATTTGGTTTGCTTGCTATTGTATCCTTAAGGGTTAACCCCATCCCAGGACTATAATAAATTCTTGATAAATAGTTATTGAATAAGTGAATAATGAAGAAAAGCTATGTTAAATGCTTAGCACAGTGCCTGGTACATAATGAATGCCAAAGATATGTTACAAAATTACATATTGGATATGTTAACATCTATTTCACAAAACTGGTGAAGCAAGTGATTAGTTATGATAATTTGTGAAAGGTACCAGCTGCAGTACCTGCTACATTAATTTGTCAACCACTATTTATTGAATGTCTATTGTTCTACTCCTGTAGTGGGGTGGAGAGGGATTTACATACGGCTCCTCAACATCTATATATTTGGTAACTCCTACATGTTTAACTCAATTTTCAAACTTTCATATTGATATTATTTAGATTTTAAAATCTCAAGCTACCAAGTGTCGTGCTCCATGTAGAGAAGCATATGACAAGTGAGCATATTGTTTTGGGCACAGTTTGTACCAGAAGTAAGTTACTAAATAGACCTTATTCTTAGAAGCATCATTAACTCAAGTATTCCATTAGCTTTCCCTTTCTACACTTGGCAAAATCAATCTTGTTTGTGCTAGAACATTTGTTCACTTGTAACAGAGACATGGATAGAAAAATTTTTAGATAATATTAGAAAAACTATTAGCTGAAAAAAAATTCTCAAATGCCAGGGCCACTACTGGCAGGCATTCATTCTGGGTGCTGGATCCCCCAATGTAGCATCCCAGTGCCACATCTCATGGCATCTGCCTTAGCAAAGAGCCTGGCACATGGACGATGCTCATAAATGCTTGTTAAAAGAAAGAAAATGAGAATTAAAATCTAGGCAAATATCTTATGCACAGTCTTAGAGGAAAGAACATGGGATTGAAGCCTTTGAGAACTGGCTTTAAGTCACTATCCTATTGTTTACCAGCTGAAGACAAATTACTTAATTCCCCAAACTTTGGATTCTGAAACAGTAACATGGGAAAACACTGTTAACGTTATAGCATAGGATTGGTGTGGTTGCAAATGGGAGATAAGATAGCTAGAAGAATGAAGTCAATTATTTTTACTTTCATCCCTTGTAGCTGGCTTTAGAAAATTAGCTTGCTTTTCCACCTTTTCTAATTGTATCAGCCCCTTGGCAGCTAAAGGAGACCCATAAGCAATACAGTGGCCCTTAATCTCTACATACTCTGTTTTCTAAAACACAAATCCAGAGGCTTTTGATTTTATGCACTTTACTATTATTCAAAATGTGAAACAAAAATAGGAGATAGCATATACATGTTAACCACAGTCACTGATAAATATTTTTTAATTTCCTTTTGAAGAAGCAGCTAGAATCCCTGTAAACTCCTATGTGATGCCCTTATTCTTGAGGAAGGGCTCAACAAACCTGCTGTCCCCCACCACCCCACCCAGGACTTCTTAATTCTAAAAGAGACATCTCTTAAATGGTTATGAAGAGACAAAGTAGATTAGTAGGTGCTTTTTCCTTGTCCCAAGTGGGTAATTTGTATCCGAGGACGATTAGCCTGAGTGATTTCCATTTTAACTGAATCTCTCCCCTACCCAAGGAGAGTTACCTAACATATCCCTCCACTGGATAATGATGTGGTCAGCAAGGGTTGTCTTTGAATAAAGAGATCTAATAGAGTTTTATGCTACCTTGATAACTGCCAGTGTATTCCCCTATATTTGAACGAAAACAAATTTCACTTGTAAATTTTGTTTTAAGTTTTAATTCTGAAACTAGGTTGTAATTTAATTCACCCAGTTCATCAGTTCACAAACATTTATCGAGTCTTTTCATGTGACAGGCCTTGTGCTAGGATCTCAAAATTAAAAAGATGAAAAGACATGCTTGAAGAGCTTCAATAGGAGAGATGAAGCAGCAAACAAATGCATACATGACAATCCTATGCCAGATGTAGAGTAGAAGGCAGAGATAGAAATGAGAGAGGCGTTAATTCTCTCTATGCTGGTTGGTACTAGAAACTGAGTTAAGAGATGCTGTATTAATTACTTACCACCCTCCCATTTCCCCTCCCCCCAATTTATGGCTTCAAACAACAACATTTATCAGTGTTGTGCATCAGGCTTCTGGGCATGGTGTAATTGGATAGTTCTTATTCAGAATTTCTCTTGAGGCTGTAATCAACATGTCAGCTGGGGCTCCAACCATTTTGGCTGATGAACTTGGAGAGGATCTGCTTCCAGGCTGTTGGACAGAGGACCTCATCAGGGCAGAATTGGGATGGTGGAACATCAGAGGCACATTCATGTAAGAGGGACCCAAATGAGCAAAATCATGAAAGCACGAACAGGGCCTGACTAAAGAATTTCAAACATTTGACTGGAGTTCAGGGTGCAGGTGTAGGATGGAGAGTAGTGATGGTAGTGGTTGAAAATGAGGGTAGAAAGATAGTGAAGGGGCAGGTTATGAACATCTTTGTATAAAGAAATAGAGAAAATTAAACTTTATCCCATGGTGATGGGTAACCATTAAGGATTTTAGGGAGGGTCCTGATTACAAATTTACTGTTAAAAGATCACTTTTGTGGCAGTGTTGATAAAGAAGTTATTTATCCCTCTTACAACTGGTCCCTTAGGCCATCATAACCTACATACATGTCAGCTTTATTGGTCTCCAGAAGCAAGGAGTTTGAGGGCTATGCAAGGAGCCATCAATCTATAACTAGATTACAGGGCCTTTGTGTGGTGCTGGTTGTGAAATGGCAGAAGAATGTGTAGTTGGTATCTTGTTTCTTGCCTAGGAAAACTGGGAAAACTTAGATCAGGAGCAGTTGCTGGGTCAGCCCTTAGTGGGATAAATGTAATTAGCTTTCAGGGATTGCTTACTTTGGTCCCACTGATTGAAAACCATCCCCTGTCTCTATCTTGAAGCTTTATTGTCTGGCAGTTGGAAAGTTTTGAAAAGCCATTAGCAAAGCACTAAAAGACACAGTTAAGTATGAGCATACTCTGGTGACCTTTTAGAGATTCAGAACATTTTAAAAATAGAACACTGTAAAGCAACCGTGCCTCAGTTCATTGTTTGTAAAGCAGGAGTCTTGAACACAGTGGTCTCTGAGGCCCCACAGAGGTTCACATTTCTGTAAGAGGCATAATTACTTATAAGTCTGCTTGTTTATTTTACTTCCAGAAATTAATATTAGGGCAGGATTTATTTTTCCCATGTCAGTCTGACATTAATTCTTTGAAAGTTTTGGGTCATATCATTGTGGAGAAAGGCTTTTTGTCTTGTACTGTTGCAAAATGTGTAGAAAAGAAGTTGCTAAGATAACACTGGAACTTGTAAGTGCATTTACTTCCTACTGTACTGCTAACAGGCTGAACTTTTTTCCCTTTTCCAGGAGAGACATCATCATTTCTAAAGGGGTAAAATAATGCATCAGAAGAGGGACAGCTTAGGAGAGTAAAGAGAGGGTGGAGAGCCTGTCCCACTGTTGTCAGCCACCTGGGAAGTAGAAAGAGGCCCGTGTATGCACCAGAGTGCACAGAATTGTTTCTGCCTCACTTTCTTGCTTTTGGAGTAGAGCAGTACTGAGGCTGTACAGTCAATTCAAACATGTTTCTGTTGAATTGAGAGAAGACTCAATTCAAAAGTCCAATAAAGGGACTTTCTATTTACCAATTAACCACAGAAGATTTTTGAACTTCACATCACATGAAGTAATGAGAATTACCTTTAATTCGTGGTGCATATTTATTCACCAAAGGAAAATGTGAGGTTTTGAGATACTTGCAGGTCCTCTTCAATAAGGAGGTGATGAGATCCTCTAAAAAGGTATGTCGAGGGGGCTGGAGCTATTTTTGGTTTCTTGGCAAACTTTTCGGTTTGTACAAAATGAAAATTCTACTGTTAACTTTTGTTTCCTATTTTAGTAGGTGATATGTTCTAGTTTTATTCAATTAACTTTTTACTTATTCTCTGGGATCTGTTTACATGTTCTCTTTGCAAGAAACTAGATGGTCATTAAATCCGTATACTAAAATAGCTGAATTCGAGAATGCAACTGGCAGGACAAAAATATATAACACTGTGCTTAAAATATGCAAACCTTAGAAATCTCTAAATGAGAATTGAATGTGGAGCCTAGAGGTAGAAAATGTGATTAAAGAGAATATGAGAGCTTCTATTTTTTTTTTTCTCCCTGAGCAGGAGCAAAAAAATAATAGACAAGTCTTATTTGCTTTTTTCTCTACCACATAAAAAGGAATACAAAGGCTTAGAAATACAAAGGTGCTTTTGGCATTTAAATAGATTTTTGGTATAAAGTATAATAAACCTTGTTTTAGTTAGCAAAATAGTATGGAGTCATGGAGTTAATGATAAATTCTTTATATATGTGATTTGCCTGCTACATTTGATATAATAGAGAGAAAACATTAAGTATGAACATATTTTTATTTCTATTAATATTATTATCTTTTTACTGGATAGAATTTATCTCTTAAAATCTAGCCTCACTTAGACTACTTTGGTCATTTAAAAACATGTCAATGGATTATTTCATTTATTCAAAAATTTCAAATATATACTCTTTTTTTTTGAGGAACTCGTCTAAATGGGTTGAAAAAAGGTCCATAAAGTCTTATGCAGGATAAGGCAATAGTGTTTATATTTATTCTTTATTTTATCACAAGAGATTTTGTTTCCTTTCACTTGCTCACATAAAATATAGCTGGTTTATGCCCCATAAACAGCACTAACCTTCTGCAACTGAGGAGAGAGTGGCAGCATGCCTGACTAATGGCACTTTAAAGTCTCTGATGCACAGGAATCAAATTAAATAAGGCTCTGTGTTGTCGCGATTTAGAATCTAATGATGGACCAACATTTATTCATCTGCTTTTTATTTTGCTTTGAAGGCTTGTAGGTCAGCTGCTCTGATCGCTCTGGCTGCCTTCCAGGACAGGCAGAAGCCAAAAGAACATGCACAGTTACAGTTCCACTAGGTGGCTCTAGTCTTTGTCGGATAAACCCCCTCTCATTTACAACTACTGGTGTTTCTCTCTCTCTCTCTCTCTCTCTCTCTCTCTCTCTCTCTCTCTCTCTCTCTCTCTCTCTCATTTCCTTTATCTTTTTTAATGAACATATTTATTCTTTACTTACTATTACAACCTTCTTTCCATCTGTGGTGTAATGAGACTTTGAATGCAGAAGAAGCAAGACTATTCCTTTATTCTTAATAAATGTCCATAAATTACATAAAAGGTGACCACATTTTAAAAATCAAACATAAAGCCCCTACCAAAAATAAAACTGCATGAAATAACCAAAGACCAAATGTGAGTAGTATAATCCATCTTGCACTTCCTAAGAGAAAAGTGATTGGCAACACTCTGCATTTGCTTCATTCACCGGTGGAAAAGGAATTGTTCTCTGGCTGCTGGAGTAGACAGCTCAGACCGAGATCTAAAAACTTCGTCGTGTCCGTTTTGCTTTTAACCTTGAAATGAGTCTGCAGTTTTCAGCCTTGTTGGCTGTTTTATGGATGGAGGGTAAAGATGAAGGAGGCCTGGTCTGCTCTTCCTGGATTGAATGGTCTCAGCATGACAAGTAGCAGGAGGGAGGGTTGCATGAATCAGGAAAAACAGTTTTACTAAACCTTGAGGCTAGATGCAGGTGGGATAGAGTTGACCAATGAAATATATTGTGTTGTTCAATCCTCATAACTACACTTTAAGTTACAGATGAAGAAACTAAGAATCATGAAAGCCAGTCATTTGCCAAGGTTGTGTAAGGTATGACATCAGAGAAAAGATTTAGATCCAGGTCTATTTCATGCTGAGACCTAAAAGGCTGCCTGCCTACTGTTAAATTATGCCAGACCTTTCTCCCACTTCCTTCCCTTCCCTCATTGATTCTATTCTCCACAATTTCCATCTCATTTCCTTTACTCCTGAATCTATTTTTCCATTTCCCAGATCTTTATCAGAATCATATTTTACTATTGATGTGACCGTGTTTATAACCAGCATCAATATTGTTTTAATTTTGGTTATTAGTAAGGTGAGCATTTTTTAAAAGCATACATTACTTCTTTTGTAAGTAGGCAGTTCATGTACTCTTCTTCTTCCCCATTAGAAAGTCTTTTCTTTGTTAATTCCTATAAGTTCTTTAATATATTAAGTACATTGTCTCTGTCACATGTTTCAAAATATTTTTAAAAATTATTTTCTTTTTTCTTTTATATTTGGTTTATGGAAACTATTTTTCCATATAGGAGGTTTAAATTTTTATGTTTGAATCTGTTAGTTATTTCTGGTGGCTTTGTGGTCTTGCTTATGCAAATTTCTTCACTTCAAGATTGTAAAATATATTTTCCTTCTTCCTTTTCAAAACCACTTTGTTGAGATATAATTGACATATAAAAAGTTGTATATGTTTAATCTATAAAACTTAAGGAATTTGGAGATAAGTATACACACATGAAACTAACACCACAATCCTTCCTGCTTCTTTATTTACTATTTATTATTTATTATTTATTTTTTTGTGATATATACGACATAAAGTCTACCCTCTTAGCAAATTTTATAAATATAATACGGTATTGTGTACTATAGTAACTGTGCTTTGAGTAAATTTCTAGGACTTATTTTTGTATAACAAAAACTTTGTACCCTTTGCTGGAGATTTTTAGTCTTAGTTAACTTTAAATATATTAATCTAATTATTATGTCTTTTGATATAACATAAAGTAGAAATCTAGTTTTATTCCATTTTGAGAATAATATATCTTTTGAAATAATAACAAAAATGCATTAACTACCAGGCATTTAGTAAACTTACTCTTGGAGGTAGGCACTATTTTATTCCCATTTTCCAGGGGAAGAAATTGATGCACAGAAAGGTTAAATCATTTACCAAAGTCTAAGCAAGAATATCTAGCTTCAGGAATCATGAAAGTTAATATCTTCTAGCAGGCAGTCTGACTTGAGAGGCTGGCCAAAGCTAGAAGTTTAATCTAAGAAATTTAAGTAGAATAACATTTTTCTTATAATTATATTTTTATCTTCATTTTCCTTTTTAAACATTTTGAAAATAGGACAAAACTTAATGTATTTTCAGACTGAATTATGAAAAAATAAGGGAATTAAAGGATAAAGAGTCTAATATAAAGACTATAATATAAATACAAATATAAATTTACAAATATAGATCTATATGTGTCTTCCAACCCACTCAATATACCGGAAAATGCTTCACCCCTTCTCATTAGGTATTTATCTCTGCCATCTTTTGAAACTCTACCTATCCATTTTTGTTGCCTTTTCTCAAAAGATGATGCGAGTTACTGACTACTGACTGTCTTGCTTCTGCTCCTTCTTGTGACAAATAGTCCATATTTCCTAGTATTTGGGATGCAGTCTGTTACTTTGGAGCCTGCCCAAGCTCACTTTCCTAAACTAATCTCACATGTCTCAGGCTCATTAATTCTACGCGTCAACAAGTTAAGTTCATTTGAGTTACATTTGTTAATTTACTCTGTTATGGTATTACTCACACTATGTGTGTGTGGCTATGCCTCAGTGGCCTGAGACAATGATCATTGTTTCTTTTTGAGAGTTATTTTATCAAAGGAAGAGATTTGACCTCATCAGTTTTACCTATAACACCAGATTTCATCCTTTTTAAAAATTTCCTTAATCCAGAAACAGCTTTTAAATAAAATAGAACCATCAAAGTAGTGGGAAAAAAATTAGTGTATTCAAGACCTGCTATTAAGATATAGATATTACAACATATAAATTTTGGAACAATGGTTTTAAACAAAAGCAATAGTCAAATCAGCATCTCTTGTGACTCAAACAGAATTATCTTTCAAGTTTTGTAGGATGTGAACTAAGCATATGTTTTAAGAATCAGATATTTAACAAAATAGAAGTTGAAACACACATAAAGGAGAAGAACATTTTATAGCTACTTTAAGAGTACATGTTTCTGTTGGAGTGCGTACTGAAAGTGGTCTGATTTTTGCTTGAAGACCAATACCTAAATTCCATTTTAAAATCTGGCCTTATATTGTATTTGAGTTCTGATCTGGGGGATAGTGTTGGGCATGGCCTGAGATCATACAGATTCTATTTTGAGCTGTAGAATCTGGTAGTTATCTCTTATTAGCTTTTTCTGTGACTCTCTCTTTCTCTCTCTCATTACACATGTACACACACACACACACACTCCAGAGCAGCAGCTACATAGTGAAATAACAGCAGCCATTTCTGAAATAAATGCCATAGGTGCTTTTGCAGAAGAAACCCACACTGGAGAAAACTTAAAGCTCTTTTAGTTTTCAGCAATGCCTGATTCTGAATAGTTGTTTTTGAGGAAAAGTAAGAAATGTTGTAGATAAAAGATAGCTTAAACTCTGAACTTTTGGTGGTTGTAGTTGAATACTGGAAATTCTCTGCGAGGACTTTAAAAACCTGCATATGTCAAAGAGTCAATATCTTTGTGTATAAGCACAGGAAATGGAACAAAATAAATTCAGGGGGTTGATTCATTGAGTCAAGGAAAGTTGCAGATTCAGGAAGCATAGAAACAAAAGAGGATCTGGATTAGATGAGGACAGAGCTATTTTCATTATCTGTATTCAACTAAGAATTTTTTTTCATTTTTTTAAGTGAGGAGTAAGTAGAAGCTGATACGAAAACCATACTGAATATTACATGGAGTTCATCATGTACACAATTATGCTTAAATTAATCTGGTAAAAGTCAAGTTTAATCCATTGTAAAGAAGCCACTGAACACCTTACATCTTCTTTTGTTACTACAAAAGCCTTAAGGCTTATTGCTTAGGTAAATTTAGAAGAAGAAAGAATTGTATGACATTACAGGTAGTGAAGATTCCATAGCTAGCCAAGCCTTCGAATCTTAAGTAATTTGAGGTCAGGACAGTAAATGACTTGTTCAAGGCCACCAAGAACATAGCAGGACAAGAACTGGAATATAGCAGTCCAGGCCCCACTCTTTAGTTCTTCACCTTCTGCTTCTTGACTTCACCAAATTTGCTTGTTCTGGCAAGGGAGAACGTCTTTCTTAATCTGTTTCTGGAATAAAATTTTCTCTACCATTTGCAACACTCTAGAGAATAGAAACATAACAAAATCATCATTTTGTGTTAATACTTCCATTTCCAGCCATCTCAGCAATCAATCAGAACTTTTATCTTCTTGCCTGAACAGACAAGGACATTTAATTCACAATAATTTCCTCTTTCTTTTCTCTCAGAGACTCTATTAAATAAAACATGATGAATTGTACTCTACATTTGCATGCCAGCAAAAACAGGGCCAAGGCTCTGCTAGCACAAAAAGGATCCCCGCCCTTACCTAAACATGACAAAGGTGAATTGGAGGTTAGTGATGGAAAATGCTGAAATTCTGCACAAGTGAGCATATTTCACTTAAGGAAAGGGGACCAATTAGTGGCCAGAATGAAAACTGGAAACTGCGCTAAAACTTAATAATTCCAGTCAACAAAAATTGTAGCTCTTCCTAATTAAGGCTCGTTTTTAATAACACTTAAATCTTAGAGAGCTGAGCTAGGACATAATCTGGCCAAGTATTCGTGTGTCTATACTGGTCTTTTCACTTAATTTCATCCTTACCATTAACAGAGAGTTTTTTGAATCTGTGCATTTATGGACACTATTCATAATTCTTCTTCAGAGTTCCCAGGGGTCCTTATCTTATATGCATTTTAGAGCAACTCAATGTACCTGGCAATTTTTTGCTTATGGAATTATCATTCGCAGTGTTTTGACTGTGCCATATAGACATTATCCAGTCCAGACACCTGGTTTTGTACAGAGAGATTACATTTTTACTTCCACATTTTCTTCTACAGGGATTTTATAGTTGACTTAAAAATCAAGGTTAAGTAGTTAGATGTCGACTTGATTGCAGGTCTCCTACCCTTTAGTGACAATGCTATATCTATACATTCATTTAGTCATTCAAGAGGTGCTATTTTGTGCTGGGACTGTTAAGATAAATAAGATGCAGTATCTTTCCACAAGAAATTTGCAGACTGTGAGGAATTATAGATAAATTAGTAAGAATGTCACCATTGGGGGTGATCTAAGTTCTTCATTGCCTCAGTGGTACTGGGGGGTGATTAGGGGCCTTTGTCCTTTCCACCGGTGCAGTAAAAAATTACAAATCAGCGAAGATTAGGAAAAGTAAGATTTATTGAAGTGCATTTCAACAGAGAAACTGGCTACACCAGAGAGGGCTGTAGCCTCATAGAGGTGGAGAAGACTGTCTTATATCTGGGCCATGATGGGTGGTTACAAGGGTGGTGCTAGCTAATTGATGTGTGAGGTCATTTTGATTGACAGTTGGCTGTTATATAACCTATTGTCAACTGCGCATGTACTTTCCCAGAATTCAGTATGGTGATTTAATTATATTTAAATTTGTGAACTTCTAGGCATATGCATGCCATTATAATGATGGTATAATGAGGCTGAGATGAAAAGCAGTTCAGGGTACTCCTTACCGTGCAAGTGTTTATGATTAGCTTAAACTTGTTGCCATGCTATGGTCATTTATTTCCTTGTACTCCAGGATGAGTTTTTTTTTTTTTTCTTTTTTCTGGGAGGTAGGGGCAGGCAGCCTTTTGGGCTGGGCTGTCTGTATTGTCATTCCTGTGATTACAGAGCTGGGCCTTTGCTCCCATCACTCATGGCTACCTAACCACTTAACAATATAATACAATGTGATAAGTACAATGGAATGATTATGATATTCTGTGAGAGCACATTGAAGAGGTTTGTAAAGCAATTTGAGAGCTAAGGAAAGTGTCCCACAGAAAGTAAACTCTAAGTTGTAACCCAAAAGATGGAGAATAAGAATAATTAGTTTAGTAAAGGGCTGGGGAAACTAGGCAGTGGGAATAATCTAAAATGAGAAAGCCTGCCTCATTCAAGGAAAAAATGTGCCATTTAAATATAGGATGGCTATGTATTGACAATGATGAAAGAAGAAACTGGAAACAGAAATTGTTTAGGCTTCATAAGCCATGTTAAAGATTTTCAGTTTGCTATTTATTACATTGGGAAGCCATTGAATGATTATCAGAATAGGAATGACAAAAATCCATTTATGATCAAGAACAATTACTCAGGCTAGGATATGGATGATAGATTAAATAACACCAACAGAATGGACACTACTTTTACCACAGCTTGGGATCTCTATCTATCAAATATTTAGCCACAATTGATCAGAAGAAGGAACATTATTTAGGAAATGAGCAAATGCTGGATTTTCTACTGACTTGATAACCAAATTTCATAGTCTTTCCAAGTTCCAGAAGTAGAAGCAAAGGTATGTCACTTGGCATGGTCTACTTATTACATCTAGACTTATAGATGTCTCACTTCTTATATCAGGTAATCTGCAGATCTTCCCAAGTCTTAAATTTTCCCTACATGCTGGCTGGTGATTACAGCTGGTAGCAATACTCATAGCTCTAGCAATAAGCTTCCTCATCTAAGGTTCTCTGAAAGGACTCATATCTCTCATGCCTTAATTTATAAATGCTTGGATATTCAGAGATTAATCTAATAGCATAGTCCCTCTTTTTTTTTTTGGACACCCTGTTATTTAACTCTTGACTCATATTTCCTGATTTTAATTCTCCTTCCACCTAGGGAAGGAAGCTATATGTAATCCCAAACCTGTGGGCTCTTCGATGGATTTCCAAAGAAAGTTGGTCATTTTTTTCCAAAGGTACAGGACCTTGTACCATGAGGTCTACTCATCTACCTTAGAACTCATTATGCTGACTACGTCTGCATATATGAATAGTAAATAGTTCCCATTTATTGCTTTGACTCACAGAGGGAAAGTAGAAAATAATCATCTTGCCTGAGTCATGAGCTCCTCACTGCTCTTGACAGGCTCAACATCTTGCTATATCTAGTTCATGCCTCATATTAGTAGAGACCAATGTTATTCTTAGGAATAATCCTCACACAAATCACATCAACGCGCTGTGTGTTTGGTCTTATTCACTGTTCAATTCCAGTGTGAGTTTGAATTTAGAGGCCAAGATAGGTTACTTTTAAAGTCAAGAGAGAGCAGATCATACACATTCCAGACAGAGCTTAGAGAGTAACCTTATAAGGAGGAAGGTGATAAGAGGCACTCGGGAATGTTTTTGGAGCTGTTGTGACTACCTTCTTTTACAAATGGCTCCTCTTCTTTCATTTCAGGTAAATTTCTACATTGAACAGAAAGTGTTAAAGCCTACCTCTCCACATAGATGCCCATGTTCAACCTAGAGTTTATCAGATCTTAAAAGCTCTTATCCCCCTCCATGTCACTTACTATGATATTACCTGTCAAAAACCTTATCAGGCATTGTATTAGCCTAGATACCAGAAAGTACCCCAGAACATGCCCTCTTGTGTCCAAGGAAAACTTTTAGGCAAAGCCATCCTAATATTCTACACTCGTTTCCCCAGAACTCACATTTGTTAACATTAAATTTGAATTAAATTTGACTTTCAAAAAAGCAAATGTCTCAAAATCTCCACATGCAGTTTGCACCTTGCAAACTGTGTCTCAGTGCTGATGGTACAGTGGAAGGGAGGCCTACCACTTTGGACCCAGATACAGCACCAGGCTGATGAGGCCATCCAGGTGAAGGTGATGGGAGGATTTGTATAAGGGAGGCACTTATTTCAATAAGGATTATCTGAGTTAGATCAGAATAACCAGCTGCCTGTCTCCACAGGGAACACCATTTGACATAAATGAAGACAAGGCAATGATCAAGTCTGAAAGAGAGTTAATTGAAAGGGAGTAGGTGCTCTGATCTGAAGATTGAGCTTCTTAAGAGGATTCAGGGAAGTCAGAATAAGTCAAATGATTTTACATTCAGGAATTTTCCCTGGGAGACACAAACACCATAACTTTATTGACCTCAAATCAGGAAAAGTCTAACATCACAGCAGCTCAAAGGGGGTTAGTTTCCAGGGGATGCATTTCTTAATTGCAATGTTCATTAAAATGGTGTTTTTTCTTTCTTTTAGATCTAGACAAGCTTTTAAGAAATATCAAAGGAAAGAATAAAAAAGTGGGCATTTAGTATTCAACCTTTTCATCTTATAACCAAGTGCCTGAGCCTTTGGATTGAAACATAGAGAAATTTGGTTGAGCATTCATTTTTTTTTATTAATTCTTCTGAGAATTAAGAATTAATAAACTTCTGTCTCAGAAGAGCCAGCATTAGTTTTGTTTTGATGACCATAAACTATATACCATTTATTCTCTATTATGTAATTCAAATCTCTGCTCAAATGTCATCTGTCTATGACCACCACTATGTCTACATAAGCGTCCCCATTATTCTCTATCACTAATTAACCACATGCATTTTCTTAATGGTATTTGATAGTATTACGTTTTATCATATTATATACTTATTATCTGTTTATCTTTCTAACCTGGTTGATTGTGACCTTCATGAAGGCAAGGATTTTTTTTAACTTACTACTGTGTCTTCATTACCTAGAATAGTGCCTGGCATATTAAAATGAAATATCCTGGGCAAGGATTTTCATGTTTATTTCTAATAAGCTGCATTACTTTTTCTCTGTTTAGAAAGCTATCTTATTGCATACTTTAAAATTCTTTTGTGATGAAACAATAACAAAGAGATAAAAGTACCACTAGCAATAAACAACAAAAAACTCGTCATACTGGGGGAAAAAAACACCAAAAATTAAGAGCTGAAAAAATAAAGTGTTAAAGAAATGAGCAGCCTAAATATAAATATAATTGATCCTTGAACAATGTGAATTTGAACTAATTAGGTCTACTTATACATGGATTTTTAAAAACTTGACCTGCACAGTTCAGTTGACTCTCATGGGTCAATTGACCTATGCAGTTCGAATATGAGTTGTTTAAGAGTCAGCTGGTAGTTGGGAATCTCCATATACAGAGGGACAAATTAAGTTACATGTGGATTTTTGACCGTGCAAGATGTCAGTCCCCCAACCTTTGAGCTGTTAATAGATCAACTGTATACTGCAAAAATAAGTTAGGCGGAGTGAACTATGTAAGAGCTGTATCATACATCTTTCATACAACTAACTGGTATACATGTTGCTGTTAGGGTGATCAGCTTTAATGAGTGAATTCTGTGCTTAGCCAAGCATTTTTTAATTAAGAAGTTTTATTGAGATCATTAGATTCACATGGAGTTGTAAGGATTAAGAAAGATCCTGGGAGCTCTGTGCCAGCAGAGCTGGTCAAAAATCACATCTCTTTAAGGGCAGAAATTCACACTATTGATTTAAGAAATGAAATGGGAAGCATTCTAGTCCAAGCCACATAGGAGGCTCCTGAACTCACCACTATATTTGACTCCCTTTAACAGTCTACCTACCCTTTCTCCCCCACCCCTACCCTCTGGTAACCACTAGTCTATAGTCCATGTCCCTGAGTCGCTGTTTGTTTGTCCTGTTCATTTGTTGCTTTTAGGTTTATATCCCACATTACGTCATGTGATTTTCAACTTTTTCTGTCTGGCTTATTTCGCTTAGCATGATTATCTTGAGGTCGATCCATGTTGTCACAAATGACAGTATTTCATCTCTTCTTATGGCTGAGTAATATTCCATTGTATATATGTACTGTAGCTTCTCTACCCAACAATCTATCGTAGGACACTTCGATTGCTTCTGTGTCCTGGCCACCATAAATAATGCTGCTATGAACATCGGTGTGCAAATATCTTTTTGGATATGGGTTTTCAAGTCTTTGAGGTAAATATCCAGTAGAGGAATTGTCGAATCATATGGTAGATCAATTCTTAGTTTTTTGAGGAACCTCCAAACTGTTTACAATAGTGGCTGTACCAATTTGTAGTCTCACCAGCAGTGTATGAGGGTTCCTTTTTCTCTGCACCCTTTCCAACATTTATTATTACTTATTCTGTTGATTATAGCTATACTAACAGGTGTGAGATGGTATTTCATTGTGGTTTTGATTTGCATTTCCCTAATAGCTAGCAATCTTGAGCATCTTTTCAAATATTTGTTGGCCATTTGTATGTCCTCTAGGGAGAAGTATCTGTTCAGGTACCCTGCCCAGTTTTTTGATTGGGTTGTTTGTTTTTTGGTTGTTATTGAGTTGTATGAGTTCTTTGTATATTAGGGCCCTTATCAGAGGTGGTGCTTGCAAATATATTTTCCCATTTGGATGGTTGTCTCTTTGTCTTGTTGATAGTTTCTTTTGTTATGCAGAAGCTTTTTAGTTTGATGTAAAGCCATTCATTTATTTTAGCTTTTACTTTCCTTGCTTTTGAGGTCAAATTCGTAAAATCCTCTTTAAGTCCAAGATCCTTGAGTTTAGTTCCTATGTTTTCTTCTATGCATTTTATTGTTTCGGGTGTTATATTTAGGTCTTTAATCCATTTGAGTTAATTTTACTGTGTGGTGATAGACAACAGTCTAGCTTCATTCTTTTGCAGGTGGCTTTCCTTTTTTCTCAGCACCATTCATTGAAAAGGCTTTCCTTTCTTTACTGTATGTTTTTGGCTTTTTTGTTGAAAATTATTTGCCCATATAAATATGGGTTTACTTCTAGACTTTTGATTCTGTTTCACTGGTCTGTGTGTCTGTTTTTCTGCTGATACCATGCAGTTTTGATTGCTGTTGCTTTGCAGTATAACTTGCAGTCAGGCAGATTCGGGGTCTTTTGTGCTTCCATACAAATCTGATGATTGTTTAAAAAATGCTGATGGGATTTTGAAGGAGATTGTATTAAATCTGTATAATGCTTTAGGAAATATGGTCATTTTGACTATGTTGAGTCTTCCAGTTTAAGAACACGAAATATCTTTCCATTGCTTAGTATCTTCTTCTTCTTTTTTTTTAAAAAATAGGGTCTTATAGTTTTCATTATATAGGTCCTTCACATGTTTCATTAAAGTTATTCTTAGGAATTTTATTCTTTTGGTTGCAATTGCAAAAAGAATTATTTTTTCTACTTTTCCTAACATTTCATTATTAATTTACAGAGACACTATGAATATTTGAACATTGATTTTGTATTCAGAGACTTTATTGTATTTACTTATTGTTTCTAGTAGTGTTCTTGTGAAGTCTTTAGGGTTTTCTACAGAGAGAATCATGTCATCCTCAAATAGTGAGATTTTGAATTATTCATTTCCTATTTGGATGCCTTTTATATCTTTCTTTTGCCTGATTGCACTCGCTAGGACCTCCAAGGTTATATTAAACAACAGTGGTTATAGTGGATGGCCTTGCCTTGTTCCTGATCTTAGAAGGAAAGTTTTTAGTTTTTTCACCATTAAGTATAATGTTGGCTGAGGGTTAGTTATAGATGGCCTTTATAATGTTAACGTACTATCCTATAACGATTTTAAGTGTTTTGATCATAAATGGATGCCATATCTTGTCGAAGGCTTTTTCTGCATCTATTGATATGATCACATGATTCTTATTTTTAAATTTGTTATGTGGTGTATCACATTAATTGATTTGCATATGTTGAACCATCCCTGTGCCTCTGGGATGAAGCCCACCTGATCATGGTGTATGATCTTTTTAATATGTTGCTATATTTTGTTCGCTAGTATCTTATTTAGGATTTTTGCATCTGTGTTCATGAGAGATATTGGCCCATAGTTTGTGTGTGTGTGTGTGTGTGTGTGTGTGTGTGTGTGTGTTATCCTTACAAGGTGTTGATATCAGAGTAATATTGACCTTATAGAATGTGCTGGGAGTATTGCCTCCTCTTAGATTTTTTAGAAGAGTTTGAGGAGCATAGGTATTAAATCTTCTTTGAATGTTTGGTAGAATTCACTGATGAAGCCATCTGGTCCTGGATTTTTACTTTTTGGTAGGTTTTGGTGATCATTTCAATTTCCATACTGCTGATCATTGTTTTTAGACTTTCCAATTCTTCTTGGAGGTTGAATGTTTCTAAGTACTGGTCCATTTCTTCTAGGTTATTAAATTTGGTGTTATATACTTTTTCATAGTATTCTTGTGTGATCCTTTGTATTTCTGTGATATCAGTCATAATATTTCTTCTTTCATGCCTGATTTTATTTGTGTTTTTTTTTTCTCTCTTTTTTCTTTAGTGAATCTAGCCAGGACTCATAAATTTTATTATTTTTTTTGTTTTGTTTTCAATTTCATTGATTTCTGTTCTAATTTTGATGATTTCTTTTCTTCTTCTGACTTTAGGCTTTTTTTTTTTTTTTTTGTTCTTTTCTAGTTTTTAAAATGAAGTGTTAAGTTGTTTAATGGTGCTCATTCTTATTTTTGGAGGTAGGCCTGTAATGGTATGAAATTTACTCTTATGACCACTTTTGCTGTGTCCCAAAAGTTTTGATATGTTGTACTATTATTATCACTCATTTCTATATATTTCTTGATTTCTTAATTTCTTCTCTGACCCAGTTATTATTCAGTAGTATGTTGTTTAATCTCCATGTATTTGTGGTTCTTCCTGATTATTTTTTTTGCTGTTGATCTCTAGTTTCAAAGCATTATGATTAGAGAAAATGGTTGGTATGATTCCAACCCTCTTATATTTGTTGAGGCTATCTCTGTGTCCCAGTATGTGGTCAATTCTTGAGAATGTTCCATGTGCACTCGAGAAGAATGTATAAGCAGCTATTTTGAAATGGAAGACTCTGTAAATGTCAATTATGTCCAGTTGGACTAATGTATAATTTAAGGATGTTATTTCCTTATTTTGTTTGGAATATCTGTCCATATCTGACAGTGGGGTATTAAGGCCCCCTACTACGATAGTGATTTGGTCTGTTTCTCTCATTAGTTCTGATAGTAATTGCTTTAGATATTTCTGGGCTCCCTAATTGGGAGCATAAATATTCTCTTTATCATTAGGAAGTGTCCCTCAGTATCTTTCTTTACCTTTTTTATTTTGAGGTTGATGTCGTCTGATGTTAGTATTGCTACTTGTGCTTTTCTCTGAATGCCATTTGCTTGAAATATCAGTTTCCACCCTTTCACTTTGAGTCTATGTTTGTCTTTGGAGCTGAGATGTGTCTCCTGAAGGCAGCATATAGTTGCCTTTTGTTTTTTGATCCATTCTGTAACTCAGTGCCTTTTGATCGGTGAGCTCAGTCCATTTACATTTAGGGTGATTATTGAAATATGAGGTCTTCTTATGCCATTTTCTCTTTTGCTTTCTGGTAGCTTGGTGTTTCCATTGCTTCCTTGTCCTTGTGTTTCTGTTTTCTTTATTTTGGTTGGCTTTTGTGGGCTTTCCCTCTGGTTCTTCTTGTTTTATGTTATATACTTCAGTTCTGAATCTTCTGTGTGTGGTTACTATTATAAATATGTAAATGATAGTATGTATATGTGTGTGTGTACACACACACACACACACACACACACACACACACATATTCATCCATTTTTTACTGCGTGTGCATTATCTCTATTCCCCTTTGCAAATCTGGATCTTTAAATCCTTTCCTTTTCAGTCATTGTAGTCTCCGTTTGTCCTTATATATACCGAACATTCATTACTATCTTGCTATAGCAAATCTTTAATTGTTTAAGTTTATAATACCCTGGTCTTACTAAGGGTTGCACTCCTTTGCTTATCTTTGCCTGACAGTCACTTTATTCCTAATTATGTAATTTTGTTTTGTTATTTTGTTTTAAGTGCACTGACCTTTTTTTAGTATTTCCTGTGGTGCAGACCTCATAGTGGAGAATTCCCTCAATTTTTGTATGTCTGGAAAGGTCTTAATTTCTCTTTCATATCTAAAGGAGAGTATAGCTGGATACATTATTCTAGGCTGATAGTTCCTTTCACTTAATAGTTTAAATATATAATTTCATTTCTTTCTGGCTCATAAGGTTTGTGCTGAGAAGTTCGAGGATAATCTAATGGGTTTTCCTTTATAAGTTACTGTTTTCTTCTCTCTGGCTGTCCTGAGAATTTGGTTTTGGTGAAGGCCTTTTTGAGATTGAGATAATTGGGTATTCTGTTGACTTTTTAAATTCAAGCTCCAGCTCATTCCTTAGATTTGGGAAATTCTTGTCAATTATTTGTCTGAAAATGCTTTCTACTCTCTGCTCCTTTACCTGGCCTTCAATAATGCCCATTAGTCTTATGTTTCTTCTCCTGATGGTATTAGCTAGTTCTTGAGTTTCTCTTTCATTATTTTTTATTCTTCAGTTTCTCTCTTCTTCCTTCTGATTTATTCCTAGATTTTTGTCTTTGATATCACTGATCTTTTTCCTCCATTTGGTCAACTCTATTTCCTAAGCTTGCTATTTCATTTTTTTAACTCTTGCAGTGTATTCTTCATCCTCAGAAGTTCTATTTGATTCTTTCTGAGGGTTCCGATCTCCTTACTCTGCTCATCTAGGTGTTTTTTTAATTTCTGAAATTGTTGATATGACTCATTTTGGAATTCACTGAGTTTTTCAGAAGTACCATCTTAAATTCTCTGTCATTTAAGTAGCGTATTTCTAAATCTGTAAGCTTTTTTGGAGATTTTTCTCTTTCTTTCTGAGATGGCTTGTCACCTTGGTTGTTCATGGTGTTTAATGGACTATTTCTTTGCCTGGGCATTAATGAAAGTGTATTCTGCTATTTTTCCAGAAAGAAAATTTATCATATAAAAGTGTCTCTTTAGCCTGCTGTAAACATGGTGCTTTTCTTTTGGTTTCCAGTAGGTGGCATCTAAGCCTCTTGGATCCCTGCTTTATATAAACCTTAAAAATGCCCTTTTATTTTCTGATAGATATTTAATCATGCTTCCTACCCTTAGTTTCAGTTCCTGTCAGTGTTAGCAACAGTTTCGGTAGCATTTGCTCAGATTCCTCTGGGGCTCAGTGGTGATGTTTTTGGAGGGCATGCGGGGAGGGGCCCTTTGGATTGAGGGGTCGGTGTGTGTGGCTGAGTCTCAGTTTTGCAATTGCAGCCAGTAAAAATCAACTGTTTTTTTTCCTGCTGTCTGCTTCTCTGCCTCTACCCTGATGACTGGGCCCTGCGGCTGGCTGCGGAGAGATCACAACAATAACAGGTAGGGCTGTTTAGGGAACTGGTCACATGAATTTGCCACACCTTCTCCACTCCTCCTCTTCCTACAGGGAGCTCTGGCAGCTGTGAGAGGCAACTTCTTTATTTTTCCCAGTCCATAGCCTAATACTGGGGGTTCTGACCTGTGGTAGCTCTTAAGTGCAGATCCTTTGCTCAGAAGTGCTGGTGTGCAGTTTGGGTGTTTTTGTTGAGTTTTAGATGTTTAACTTATTGTTGTTTCAAGAGGAGAGATCTGGAGATGTCTCTCACTCCATCATGTTTCCAAAATTCCTCTTAAAGATTTTTGTAAGTGGCAAAATCCACTGTTGGCAGAGATAGAAAATGGGCTCTCTCATCTGCTGCTGGTGGGAATATATTGAAGAAATATTTCTTAATGAACTCATTAAGACTCTATAGATGTTCAATTACTTGAGCACCATTTATTGAAAAGGCAATCTTTCCTTTATGAAACTGCTTTTTTACCTTTGTCAAAAATCAGTGGGCATATTGGATGAAATTATTTCTGGGTTCTCTGTTTTGTTTCATTGTTCTGTATATTTATTCCTCTGGTAATATCACAGTCTTTATTCCTGTAACTAAATTATAAATCTTAAAATAGAGTAGATTGATTCTTCATACTGTTTTTTCCTTTTTCAAAATTGTTTCACTCTTCTAGTTCCTTTGCCTTTTCATATACATTCTAGAAAAATCTCGTCTATACCTACAAAAATTATTGTGGGATTTTGATAGGAATTCTGTTAAAACTGTATATCTATTTGAAGAGAACTGACACCTTTACTATGCTTAGTTTTATGATCTATGAATATAGTGTGAGTCTCTATTTATTTAGATTTTCATTTTGTTTCATCAGCATTCTACAATTTTCAGTATACATATCCTGTACATATTTCATTAGATTTATATATAAGTATTTAATTTTTAAGCGATTGGAAACATTATTAAATTTAAATTTTTATTTCTGCATAGTCATTGCTAATATATAGAAGTATAATTGATTTTTGTACGTTTTTCTTGTATCTTTTGACCTTGCTGAACTCATTTATTTGTTCTATGAGTTTTCTTTTTTCTTTTTCTTTTTTGCAGATTCGTTGGCATTGTCTATGTAGCTCTTCATGTTATCTGCAAATGCTTTTATTTCTTTTTTCTGTTCTGTATATCTTTTACTTTTTTTTCTTGCCTTGAAGCACTAGCTAGAACTTCCAGCACTATGTTGAATAACTGGTAAAAGGAGACATCCTTGTGTCATTCTTAATCTTAGGGGGAAAGCATCTAATCTTTTGCCATTAAGTATAATGTTAGCTGCAGGATTTTTGTGGATATCTTTCATCACATTTAAAAAGTTCTTAATTTCTATTTTTCTAAAAGTTTTTTAAAAAATTATGAATAAGTGTTAATTTTGTCAGTTGCTCTTTTGGCATGATTGATAAGGCCATGTGATTTTTTTGTTATTTGGTCTGTCAATATGGTAGATTACATTGACTGAGTTTCAAATATTAAAACTCATGGATGAGGGTGAGATCAAGGTGGGATTCATGGCCTCATTACTGGGCATTGAGAATGAAAGTCTCAGGACCCCACTCAACCTTCTTTAAGACCATCCCGGTGGAGTGTTGGGGCTCCTTGTTACAGCCTCCCAAGGATGGAAGTGTCAGCTCTCTAATTTGCTGATGTGACTGGGAGTAGGACCACAATTTTTTCTGGTGTTTACCTACCATCAAACAGTTATTATCTAAAAGTCTTCTTAGGCTTACATTGAATAGTCTTTTGGCTGAAAGAGCAAGTTTACTTTGGAATTTTTTTTTAAATTGTACCTGTTGATGTTTCTGGGTTGTCAGGTTCTTCAACTTGAGATATTTGAGGCAAAAAAAAAAAAAAAATCTGGGGAACTTACCATCATGTTCTTCCTCTAGTTCTGTTGTCCCTAAGTGGTCTTTCTTCTCTCCATCTTTCAGAGTCTTATTGTTTATTGTATGTATAATGTTCAGAGTTTTTAGTTGTATTTAGTGGAGGAATAGGAAAAGTGTCTATTAAATCTTCTCAAAAGTGAATTCTTTCTACACATATATTTTTTGATGCTGCTACATTGGATGCATTACTTTAGATGAGTCAAAGTAAGGCATTTATATACAGCAACTCCTCTTCCTCATTGTTTGTATGATTGCAGTGTTATTTGCTTTCAGGAAATGGAATTTAGATTAAATGTTTTTTTATTATTGAATATATTGAATATTTTGTTTCAAGTATCAAAACTAATTTATATCTCTATAATTATCTCTTGTTACTTACTATTTAGTTACTTGTCAAAGAGACCACTAACTGGGCTTCTTATACAGAAAGAGCACAGGTTTTTGGGGAGGCAGAGCTTTCTCCTTGGGAATTGTCCATGAGGATGGTCTCTTAGGGAAACACTAGGAAAGAGATAGGAAGGGGAAAGGAGACAGCATTGTGTACAGTGTATATGTTAGTTGCTTTACATAGGTTATCTCATTTAATCTTATAGCAGTATTGTTACCATCTCTATTTTTCAGCTGAGACCATGGTTTAGAGGGGCTAAAATTATTTAAGTAGATGTGTCAAGATATTGATAGGAACTTCAGTTATTTCCCTAACCTGCTTTCATCAGGTCATGAGATCATCATACATTTACATTGAAGTTTTGCTCTGAGTTTACGTATTGTCTATACTGTAGATAAGAAAGTATAGTAGAGATAAGATCTGTCATTAGATATGCCTGTTAACTTCAGTAACTATCATATACACTTTATAAAATAGCATCCAGCAAATGAAATATGGTATTTCTCTTTTCTTGTATTTCAGCCTAATATTTCCTAAGGATTTTTTTTTGGGGGGAGGAAGAAATTATCAAAGAGTAACAATGAAAAAATGCAGAATAAAAAAAATTTGTGTCTCAAGAAAGCATCACTAATAATCAGGACAAGGAACATTTTAAGCGTTAAAAATGAGAAAATATTTTGATATGGCCAAATGTCATCCAGAGATAAATGTGGCAAATAATGTGAATGGATAAATTAGTTCATATAATTTTGGTTCAAAATAAAAGTACCAATATAAAATACAAAAAATATATGATGTGAAATTTAGAAACTACAGTAATGTCAGCTAAAATACTGTAGTTTCATGAATTAATGTTAATTTTCTGAGGCATGACAATGGTATTGTGGATAAATAGGAAAAAGTCCTTATTTAAGAGATGTCTGTGAAATTTTATGATGTCTGCAACTTGCCTTCCAATAATGGTTCATCAAACAAAAAGCCGCTTGGAATATTTTATTTCCAAGTTCACTTTACTTTGTTATCACCTTCTCCATTTGGTGCAGTACCTAGGGCCCAAAGCATTCTTAGAAATCCACAAAAATATTTTAATTTTTAAAAAAGTCAATAGACAAAAATGAATTTCCAGGTCAAATAAATGTTTTAAATGTATAATATTAGCAGTTTATCTTTATGCCAACAGTTATAAAGGATAATATTTAATCTATTTTCATGGAAGAAAGGGCACACAAAAGTACCTAAGGCTCACAAAAGCCATAAGTTGGCCCTAGTTGCTACCATTAGAAATTAAGTTTCATGAGGGAAGAGATCAATTGTGTTGTTTCCTCCTATATCACAGTCAACACAGTGCCTGGTATGGGGCACAATCTCAATTAGCATTTATTGATTGAGTGAAAGAATCACTGTGACTTGAATTTTATGAAAGTTGGACATATTCTTCCATTAAAGGCATATTGAATACTCTTCTATAAACCAAGTACACATTATTTTTGGATTATCAAACATTTTTGATTATTGACATCTTTTCTCTTTCTTAGTATGGAAAGTTGAAAACTGACTACACAGGAATGAAGGAATGGATCAATGACTGAGCAGTAATTTCTTGACCACACATTATATGATAAACAGTGACCTACATTCCAGCTACTCTTTTTACATTGTGCTTTAAGTCCAATGTGACTACTTCTAGGAGGAAAAGACCTGACAATTTCGTGAATATCAGCCTGTAGGAAATTTGCCTACAGCAGCAGCTGCAACAACAATGTAATGATAAACATTTGTTAATAGTTACCATGTGCCAAGCAATGTGTTCAAAAACAGTTTACCAAAATGTTATGATGCATTCCTTATAAAAAGATCTGATGATACATTCCTCATAAAAAGATCTCAAGCATAAAAACTAACACTATCTGACTTTATAGATGAGCAACCTGAGGACTGAGAGGTTCTGTAACTTTTCTAATGTAAGTGCAGTGAGAAAGTGGCAGGGCCAGAACTTAAACCCAGGTGGTCTGACTCAGAAGCATGTCTGCCTTGCTCTCTTCTGTCTCCCATGTTTCTTAGTTGTTAATGCTTTGGATTATTTTTGGTTTTTTAAATAGTTTGCACTTGTGTGCATAAACAATTCTGGATTAAATGCCTTACCCATAACTATCATCAGTAGTAATGTCCAGAACTGAGGAATCTTAAATCACTTTGTGATTCTAGGAAAGAGAAACAGATGTGGAAAAGAAAGATGTCCAAATCCTCTTGAGACAATCTGATGTCTTGGAGTCAATAACCTAACAGAGAGACCAGAATGCAGTGCAGATTATGCCGTGTTGACTCCAGGGAGGGTGAGCATTGCTGCAAAGACTTAAATGGACCCATTAGCCTGGCACTAGTAGGCAGTTAAAGAATTGGACTCTAGTTCCATCAGTCTTAACCTAATTTCCAGCTTTTCTATCTCTAGGACAGGGAAGTGCCCAAAATTTAGGTCTGCTAACCTGAAGCCTCTCTGTAGGAGGTAGGCAAGAGCTGCATTTAACATTAAAGTATCTTAAGACCAAGTGTGGCTGTGGCTATGACTGTTTTGAGCACACCATTGCCTATGGAAAAAACTAGGAGGTATTTAAATCTGCAGGTTGCTTATAAGTCCTAATCTGATAAGAGAATGCACAGGAACAGTCATATTTTAGGCAAGATTGACAGCATAGCTATTGCACAATGTCCTCAGGATGAGCCCTGTGAGGAATAATATGTTTTTTGATCTGCAAGATGATAGACACGCAGGGTCTATATTTAGGCAGGCCATCAGTGAACACATGAATGAATGAGGGAATGAATGAATGCCTCCCTCTGGACAATTGCTCTTCTCCCTTGGGACTTTGTAGCATTTTATCTTTACTTCTATTATGATATTTTCAAAAGTACCATAAGAGTTACTTCCTATTGTATTTATTGGTTTTGTAATATACCAGGGAGCCCTAAGACAGTTCACAATTCAACCAGGGAGGCAAAATAAATACATAGCTTGTTAGAGTAGAATGCTACACAGAGGGAAATAGAAGTATGAAATGGGGATTATGGGAACAGGACTGGGATAGTAACTGACTTATTCAGGGTGGAAGCTTAGGGTCAGCATGTTGAGAAAAAGATTGTCTGAGCTACTCTTTGAAGGAGTAGGAGTTCACCTGCCAATTGCAAGGCAGAACATGCCAAGAAGAAGGTGCACACATGTAAGATTAATGAGTAGGGAGAAAGTGCGTTCTGCTTTGAAAATGCAAGTAGTTCAAAATGTCTGCATTATAGGTTGCATATGAAGGAAGAGGGGTGAGGCAGGAAAGTTGGAAGGATGCCAGGTGAGAAAGAGTTTTATTCAGCTTGCTAAGGGTTTTTCACTTCAGACTGTTGGGCTAAAGACGCACTGAAGAGTTTTAAGCAGAGTACCATTTGACTTTTGGAAGATCTCAGGGACAGATTAGAGTGGAATAAGAGAGCGGGAAGGAAAATGCAAGAGCCTGAGGCAACACTCCAGGATGTTGAGGGGCTGAAAATCTACTCTAGGGTGAGTGCTATTCTGCCAGGTTCAGATGGAGAAATAGAAAGTGTCCCAGGCAGAGGAGGCAGCGTGATCAGAGGGCTTCATGCTCAGGAGAAAACTGGGGAAGAGTAAGTAGTCCAATTTGCATGAAAAACTGGGTGTATCAAGGAATTAATGGGATAGGAGGTTGGAAAGGTAGGTTGGAGGAAAATAGGTGAGGTGTCGAAGGCTTTTAATGCTAGGAGAAAGAGTAGTGCAAGACAGTGTTAGGGCCAGCAGGGAAGGTCACATTCCAGTTTACTGTCAGCATGTCTGATGAAGTGACAACCAGATCTGTGATTTAGGGAGAAGGGCAGATACAAAGCAAGGGGAAAACCTGCAGGGAAAGGAGGAGCAGGAGGAAAGAGAAAAACTACTACAATAATTCAAATGGGAGGTGATGGGCCTCTGCACCAAGGTGGTGGCTGTAGAAATAATTTGCAGGGAAAAAGGTTAGACACTTTACATCATTTTACTTTGTTGATGCTTGTTTAGCAGTAGCTTTCTTCCCCAAACAAGAGTTATTACGGGATGCATGGGTATGCATTACAGAATTAGGAGAAAGTATGCTCATGGTGTCTATTTATAATTCTGGTACCCAATGAGGAAAAATGATCTTTAGCACCAGTATCCTAAAGTAAACAAAATATCAAGATCTCACATTTTATTGTTTGGAAATAAGAAGTCAATTTTTAATTTTTAGATTTTTTGTTGTAGTTAGTTATTTATTTTCTTTAAGCATAAGGTGTGCTCCTTTTAGTTGAAAAGTGTTGGGATTAGAGGACTCTCCTTTTTTATGCTTTTTGTGTTTGAATTCTCTTGCATGTGTGTATATGTTTGGTGGCTGTGTGAGAGTAGATCATGTGGTGATTTATTCTGAGAGGCAAATGAGTTAATAGATGTGAAAACAGAGCAACCAGTGCTGAGTGTGCTCTTCGTTTTGGAATACAGAGCAGAACAGTTTGCATGTAGCTCAGACTTTATAGGAAATTTCGTTTTAATGTAAATGTTAAATTTCACTAGGTGTGCCTCCAAATTACTTTTGCCAGAAATTCACTATTATTTGAACTGTGCAATTTTCCTTAAGATTCTAGGAGAGATTTTAGTACAAAGTAAGTCTAATTTATGAAATGACACAATCATAGTACATACGATACCCAGCTACTTGTGAGTTCTGCAGGCCTAATAACTGATTCTCATTATTCCTGAATAAAAATAGCAGTAGGAGTCAAGTTAGTATTTCTATGTTCCCAAGGGCCTACTTCTTTTTTGTCCCTTATATTCATCATCAATACAAACTAGCTTTACAAAATGAAATATTTTACTCTGCTTTACAAAGTAAAATAAAATGCAATAGTATGGTAGATTGGATTAATGTTCCCATTTCTTCACTCCCTCCCTGTATTACTATTACATATCCACAGCCTTTGATATGAGACTTTGCAAAATATCCTTCCCCAACCCATTGGTTTGTGACAATGTCCAATTCTTAGAAGATGCTTTAAAAGACATTGTGTGTGTGTTTTTTTACTGTCATTTACATTTATTTCTTTTTTTTTTTTCTGAGAGGTGCATATCCCAAGAATCTGTTGCTCCAAAGAAAATAAAAAATGCATGGATCTGACCTGAACCTGACTGCATCCTGAAGCAAAACTTTTTCAGGCTACTGTCATATCCATGAGACAAAAAATGGATGTTTGTTGTGAGCCACAATAATTTTGAGATTTTCTTGTTATACAGCAAACACTGACTAATATCAGTAAGAATTTCCTAACTCCCAAAACTGGCCTCACTGTGGAAGTGCACAAGCAGAACTGTGTCAAGAGTTACATCTAATCTGTGTGCCTGGATTTCATTGTCTACTTGCCAGTTAAGTCACCATAATTCCCAAATCAAATTCATTGACCATTTCAGAAAACTCAAATTTGAAAATATCTAAGTTTTGAACATTAAAAGCTATATTCAAGTCTAAAAATATAAAATTTTATATATTTTTTTGAGAAAAAATTAAATGAATATAAGGTAAAGAAAGTCTGGAATGATCAGAGGGCCCACAATCTTTGAATTTTATTCACCTTGGTCCAGTGGTGGACATCTCAAGTAGTGTTGGAGAGACATCACACAGAATAAGAATACAGTGTCAGAAGTTCAGTACTAGTTCAGTCTACTTGCTGAGATGTCTTAGAACTTAATTTGAATCACTATTTCTTCATCTGTTAAACAGGAAAAATCATAACTGTTCCAGTGACCAGAGAGTTTTGTTACAATGATCACAACAAGTGGAGCTTTTTGAAAACACTAAAGTCTAATATACTTTAAAGTCAGATATGCTAGTTTTTATTAGCAAATATTCTTAGAGGGAATTTCAGTTTTTGATTTTTTAAATGCCCTACCTGTATTATAAGCTTTGTGGCCATCATTCATCTTAAAGTACATTCCAGAGCTCTAGATTAGGAGCTAGAATACTTGAATTCTAGTTCCCAATTATTTTCTAAGTAATGTTTTCTCTATCTCTCTCTGTCTCTCTCACTCTCATTTATTCTACTTGATGTGTTGCTTGGCTGATCATGTATAGCTTTTATTTTTACTTTCTCATCATTTTCAGAGTGAGAATAACTAAGCTTGAGTTTTCCTACCATAAAAGTTTCAACCTGTCTATTATTATTCGATACTTGGAACTGGTGAATGTGTTTCTAAAGTGAAGTATTTAGTACATTAAGAGATCCTTGATTATTAGAAAGAATCTCAGTGTTAGAGAGTCCTGTTTCAGTCTTCTTAATTCTGCAACCTTGTCATTATTTATGGGTACATGTTAATTTGCTTACTTGTGAACATCTTCATATGCTGTCTGCTTATAGGGTGTCCCATTTCTCCTTCTAGAACATACTACTCTATATACTCTGATAACAACTTATAAGTTTGCTCTTACATTCTCTGTCTTCCATTAATAATAACAACAGCAACAACAAAAAGCAGCAATTAAAAGTATAAGCTTTGTAACCAGATTGCTTTTGTTCAAATTGAGCTTAGATTCTTAGTAGCTATGTGACCTTAATGCCTTGGTGCCTCAGTTTCATCACCTGTAAAATAGTAACAATGATAGTGTACCTACTTCATAAGATTGATTTAAGGAGTAAATGAGCTAATACATATAATATGTTCAGAATTATTTGTTTTTTCCATCAGTTATTAGAATAGAATCATATTTTCATCATCAAATGAAAGAGGATCTAACACACGAAGTATTAAGCAGAGTTCTCTGAAAGGTAGTGGCTCTGCAATAAGGCAAAATTTAGACTAATGACATTTTGGATCCATGCTAAGAAAGTTGAAATCAACCTCAAAAGATTCCAAGTAATGTAACTGCACTCCTGAACAAAGTCCCCAAATATTTAAAATACCAACAATAACAACAAAGAAACAAAACTCCTCCAACTCAACAACTTACAAATTCATAGTGTCTGGAATCTAGTAAAAACTGCCGAATGTGTAAGCAAGGAAATTGGAAACATTTATTTATAACTAGAAGGAAAATTATTTAATAGAAACATACCTGTAACTGATAAGAATGACAGAATTAGCAGTAAGGATGTTAAAATATTTATTATAAACATTATACAAGAAAGGAAAAGCATGAGCATGTCAAAAAGAACATAGAAGATATAAAAAAGACTCAATTGAACTCTAAAGATGAAATATATTTTCAAAAATGAAATCTACTTTAGATGGATTAATTGCAGTTGAGACATTGCACAAGAAAAGATTAGTGAATTTGAAGACACAGCAATAGAAATTATCCAAAATACTAAATTCCCACAGAAATTTACTACATTGATTCTCAGGTTAAGGATATTGAGTAACTAAGAAAATTTCTCAGATAGTCAGAAGTAAAAGGGGAAGGAGTAATAGTAACAATAACCCAGCAAGCTCTTATTTTAGGGGGTTAAGCTAATATACATTTTTTTCTGGAACCCCAAATTGATAAAGTTTCAGAACTTAGAAAATCTCAATGGTAAGGCATTAGTATGTCCTGTAGGTAGTCTCTTAGATGGTCCCAGGTGGTCTCTGTGAAATAATACTTCCTGAATAATCCTCTAGGGAGATGTTGGATGTTAGCCAAGGTACTCAAGACTTGTTTTATTGAGGACAAGGAAAAGGTGGTGATCTGTACAGCACTGGGTACATCTGGAAATGTTACTCACATCTGACTATACTGTCCTACAGGATACATCTATTTAACAAAAGAAGCACCCTTTAAAACATCAATAGCAAGTATATTTGGCAGAACAATTGACTTTTTAATTTAAAATATTTTTTGATGTGAGAAAATATATACTTTCTCATTGCATCACTGCTGTTTTACCAACATGTTTCTTCTGGACTGCTTTAGCAATTTTCCAAAGAATGTCTTTGCTTCCATAATTCAAAAATGTCATCTAAATTTCTAGCTCTTTTATCATTAGTAAGAGCTTCTCTATTGGTTGTTTTCTTTGCAGGTATTTTCTTTTGATAATGTTGCTGCTCTCTCCTTGTTCATATTCTTTTTTTGGTCTGGCAGTCCATTTGCCTTTGATTATTCTCATAGACCTACTCCCTTTAATAGCATCATTTCTTTTCATATCTTTCTTCATCAGAATTTAAATAAATTCATCCCAATTATAGAGAGAATAATCTTCATTGTCTAATCAAAACTTACTAATTCTAAATGATCCAATCAACCAAATTTCAACAAAAGGTAAAAAAATTTTCTAATCCAAATGATTCTTATGATGTATAACTTATATATCATGCATATCAGAAATATAAATTGCATGTTATTACTGACTTTATCGTTATAGTTATATGAACAAAGCTTAGTCACTCAATTGCTTTTACCCAAATTTAATTTATGAATTGTCACAAAATTAACTTTCATACTTCAATTTATATAAAATGGTTAAAACCCCAGAAGAAGGAAAAGATTATAAAGCCTACATTTATGATTACAGAATTATTTAGTGTGAATCTCATACACTAAGTGAATCTCATACAACTGACTTCAAAGTTGTATAAATTATATAACAGCATTACTCTTAATCACTTTCTCTGAGACAACTATAGAATTGCCTTTCAGCTCAGTGCTCATGCTAATTATTGTAAATCTTTATTATAAAAAATAGAAAAATCATTGTATTTTCTCAAGAATTTGGTGAATATCATACAAAATCAGAATAAAAGCATAGAAATTGCTGACTTTTATGGCTATAGCATGACAGAACTGGAAAGACCATTAAAGAATATTCGACTGATGCTATGATACAATTTTCTCTTTTTGTAGATGGGTAAACTAAAATTCCAGAGAAATGTGTGACTCACTAATGCTGATGCCAATCAGTTACAAGCCACCGGAGGCACTTTGTAACAAGAAGTTGGGTTTATTCCTTGATGCAACAAGGGGGACAGACCTCATGCGCAAGTGTGGCATCAAAATAAGAGTGTAGCAAGATCTGTTATAGAGTTTGGCTTTATGTTAGGTTAGGTGACTTGAGGGAATATTCAAGGGGGTAAGAGTTTGCTATGAATGAGTACTATCAGGAAATGGGGTAATTTTATGCTGAGAATCAATTGTATTTGTAAGATAGGCAGAACAGAGTAGAGATATAGATGTAATCAATAAAAACCATCTGCTACTCACGATAGCTGAGAGAAGAGAGTGTTTAGATATTTCTGTGGTTTGCTTATTGTCCTTATTTTTGCTTAGAATCAGACATAATTACAGAATGATCTCGTATTTTTCTCCCTCCATCACAGTTGCAGAGCGACCTTGGCTGATTGGTGCTCTGGGACATGTTTATGTCAACAGGAGAACACCATTGTGTCAAGCCAGCTTTCTGTTGACAACTATCACAGCTTCTTTATTATTTCTCATTAAGAGACCCAAAATGGGAAGAATGGGAGTGGTGGTGTCCAGGCTTGATCATAAATCTTTTGATTTCAAGAATAGAGGCCTTTTAATTAATGCATTTCAGACCACAAAAGTCTGTAATGTGGGGAAAACAGTAAAATAGAAGGGATAGAGTTTGCGATTTGATAAAATTAGGTCCAAATACTAGTGCTGCCACATAATTGATGTCTCTGAATGTTTCCTCAGAGAAGCTACTGAGAATCTTTAGTGAGTGTTGTAATTTTTCAGGAGGTTCCAAAAATAGAGTTTTTCTTCAACTTCAGAAAAAAAAGCTTAATAGATGCCAAACTTAAATTTTATTTTCATTTAAAATAGATTTAGATTTTTTTATCATATAGATTTTGAAACTTAAGTCAAAACTTAAGTAAAGAGCTGATGTTACTAGTCCTTGGAAAGTAATGAAATAATTTTTTGAATGCTATTTAGCTTTAGGGGGAAAAAAGACACAGTGTATTTTTCTTCTTGCCCAATTTTAATGCAGATATCAAATAATACTCACTTGGGTTAGTAAGGCCCAATGGCATTATCAATGGCATACTCTTTCTCATTAAGCTCATATTGAGAGCATGTATCTGTCTCTTTTAACTCTCAAGTAAAAAGTCTCAGGATAATCTACCTGCTATATATTTCACTTCAACTCTTTCCTTGAAAATTGATCACAAGATTTATATTTCTACAAGGTATTTACAAAGACTATTTTGGGTTTCATGAAGGGACCAAATCCTAGAAACAAAACAACAAAAAGGATACAGATAAAATAAGGTTAGAAAGCAATACTGCTAAAATTGCATTTCAAATAAAATGTTCATGTAAATTAAATTTATGAATAAAACCATACACATTTTCTAGAAGCTTTAGTTTTACTTTTCAATGAGTCATCCTAGGAATAAAATGTGGGGAAGGATTTCAGATTATAGAGGAAAAATAAATCTCATAAATAAGGAAAATGATATTTGAACAGAGTTAAAATGGACAAATGAAATTTCTATGAATTGCATTTATTGTAATAGAAAAATCTCTTTCTTTTACTTTAAAAACAAAGGAATGTTCCATGGGCACAGGCATTGCTCTATGGCTCAGAGAGCTCAGAGGACAGATTTGGAAGTATTCACTTAGAAGAGAGGGACACAGTCCCACGATTCTTCTAAACACAGAAATGCTGATTGAAATATATAACAAAGAGTGTTAACATATAGTTAACCTCAAAGATAAGGAAGAGAAATCTCAAGTTTTCAGACACCAAGGGGAACTCTAGTCAGAATGGTGAGCTAAAATTATAGGCTAATGTGCTGTGGAACTGTAGAAGAATGCTGAAGACGCAGAGGAGGTAAATATGGAACTTCCTTATGGTTATTTCTTACAAGGAAATACAAATTCTCACTAAAAATGTCAAAAAGTATCAAGTGATTGAGGGAACCAGTCACTGTGAGGAAGTCAATTCAGGAAACAAACAGTCCAAGAATTTCCAATAATGAACAGTCTAAACAAGACTTTAGATGCTACTAATAGGGATAAGTAGGAAGTCAAATAAGTCCAAATATATCTTAGTCACAATTTAAACATAAATGAACAATTGGATATAAGTTTATTAACCATGATTTAGGTGAAAGGACAGATTGCGATGTGTTTATACAATGGCATACTTAAATGGTGCAGTTAAGAATGAATGAGGTCGGTATGTAGTAATATGCATAAAATTTAAAATCATTAAGAATGAAAGCAAGTTGCAATGCAATGACCATTGCATGACGCCAATCACATCAATTTGATAAACCTATATTATAATATAACATGCTCATGGATATAGAATAAGCATTTAAAATATAAAAATAGTTTTCACAGTGTTAACAGTTGCTTCTGGGAAGAGAGAGAAAAATTGAAGTTGGGCCATTTTCAATTGGAACTCCAGCTGCAGCTGCAATGTTTTTTTAGTTTAAAAACTGAGGCAAAATAATACGGTATTTATGTTCCTAGAAGATAGGTAGAGGTTTTTGTTTTTTTAAATGGTACTTTCTGTAATTTTTCATATGTTTAAAATTTTTCAAAATTAAAATATAGAGAAAAATAAAAAATATAAAAACTTTTGGGTAAACATGGGTTTTATCAAATCTAACAGTCTCTCTACTTTCCTAAACATGAGAATGACTCTTTCTGTAATGGAAATTTTATTCCTATTTGGCAACCCTACTCTACTTCAGAACTACTTCTTTTATTTGCCAATTTATGCAACCAAAGTATGTGGGAAGAAGAGAGTACTTTTTAAATGCAACATTTACCTATAAATATTTGTTTTATTGTCACTGGTAGAGCTGATTGAGTTTGATGTTGCCCCAACGGTAGTGGGGAGGGAGAAGGAAAAGGATGGCTCAGATTTATAGTTAGCATTTTTCCTCTGTTCTTCCACAAATTATGCAGTGAAGAATCACAGATCACTGAGATTCAAGTTTTATTAAAAGTATATTTTAGAAAGAAAAAGTATGTACCAAGGAGGCACATGGTCCCAGCGCTATAACCAACACAAAGTGGCAAAAATGGCTATCAATGGCAAAAAGGCCACAGATGGCCACCCAAAAGGGAGGAGAGCCCTGAAGGGCAAAAAGGACCCAGAAGTGAGAAAGTCTGCCTTTTATTGGGGCCGCGATGGGTGGTTCCATAGGCATTCCTAGGTGATTGGCAAGTGAGGTCACCTTGATTGACACCTGGCTGCTATATAACTTTGCCTAGTATGCAGCAGGTGCTTACCCAGAATTCAGTCTCTTATAATTAGATTCATGATCTTCCAGGCATAGTCATGAGATTAAAATGATGATATAATGAGGCTGAAGTTAGGGGTAGTACTTTCTGCGCATGTGTTTGTAGCTGGTTTAGGCCAGCAGCTTTATGGCCTTTCTGCTCTAGGATTTGGGTAATTTACAACCCTAAAAGGGAGGTATTTCTTGGAGGTCCTTAAGGAAGGTCCTTAAGGGAAGTTTCTATGGTTACAGAGCTGGGACCCCATTCCTTTGTTCCCCTGTTGCTCACGTCTGACTAGTTACCTAACACTATCACCCCATCACCTTTGTCACCTTTGTTGGTCTTATTAACAAGTCTTTTACTAACATAAATAGAAGTGCAAGTGAAAGAAAAATAAAAATGAGAGGTGGGGTACTCATCTGAATTTCCTCCTTTGGTTCTCATAGTGAAGATGTCTTTCTCTTGACTTCTTGTTTTATGGCACAAGGTGACATATGACAACTGGTAAACACTAAGGATCAGCTACATAAAGTTGTAGGAATCTGATCCTAACAGAAAAAAGCCACTTGAAGGATCTATTGTTATTCAATGTCAATGGGGAAAAAATTTCAATATCAGTAACCAAAGAAGAACAGCTTGACATACAGGGAGTAAGTTTCTGTAACAGAAAATAGAGATTTTTAAATTAAGTCTTTTTAGTTATTAATAATTCAAGAGACAAATTTAACATATATCATGCTTTTGATGTTAACTAGAGTTTAATTTATTAATTGCCCCAATCTAGTGTGAAATAATGCAAATTGAATCCTGCAACAGCTCTTTCCTATTTACTTTAATTTATGGTCTTTCATAGGTCTTCATCATGAGATTTTTTTTTTAAATATTTATGATTGTGCCAAACGTGTCAATTCCTTCAGAAATATATCATTTTTTAAAAAGCAGTTAAAAGTTAGAATAGGTCCCTCTAAAATTTCGGAATAAATTTGTGATTAAATGGAATAATCTGTGTGCTGAATAACAAAGGACTTGGCTGTTCTAGGTTGATGACTCCGAGCCCAGGCTAAAGCAGAGAGCCATAAGGCTTTCATGACTGAACCGTGAGTTAAGCTGCCATTCTAAAAAGTCACTGAGAAAATTCATCTGCATATAGAAGAAATAGAGTGAGACTTATTTTTTTTAATACATTACTTGAATTTAAGTTGATCCAATGAATATGGAAAAAGAAAAATGTGCTTGGGCCTTAGAATGGAAATAATAGAATCTATGTAACAAAAAGAGATAATCTGGGCATGGCATACATCCCATAGGATAATGTTTCCACTTCATTCAGGGATGGGTGTCACGTAATGAAAATATTCCAAGCTAAGTAAAATGAAAGAGAGATTGGTACCTCCTCTGAATTAGGCTTGGGGTAGCCAGAATTGAAATACTGAATGCTCTTTAATATTTTTATACAGTGCCTGCAAAAATTACTTACGATACTATCCTGGATAGGCAGACTTTAATTACACAATGGATTTTAAGGAATCTGCATATAAAAATCTCTTTGCCTCTCTTACATCTCTCTCACAACACCCATCCTTTTAATAATGTGGCGAAAAAAGGCCTTGTGGATTCTTAATACTGTTATGATGTCTGTCAAAAAACTTTGTCATTTAAATTCTAGAAAGAGAATCTGTGACCTTAATTATTGTGGGAACTGGTGGAGAAGGTAGGGTTTGGTAATAAAAATGTTAATATACTAACTATTTATATTAGAAATGCTAATATATTAACCAGCTCTTAAGAGAAGATATGAAGGTATGTCTCATTTTGGGATATCAAATTCACTATCTGAGAAGAAATTGTCCAGAGAACACATTTTAGATGTAAACTGCTTATATTTAGCTAGGAATTCTGCCTCATCTTCTGCCCTATATTCTCCTGGTTTCATTGCTGGTGAACTGGGCTAGAGCCAAGGCTAAAGCAGAGTCACAAGGCTTTTGTGACTGAACTGTGAGCAGGCTGAGTTCTGCTGTTAGAGAGTCCATCCACCCGGCACTAGGAGAACACTAAACACCAAATACCGAACACTAAACACAGAGAACTGCAGTTGAAGAAAGACTGGCTATTTTATTATGAACGGAGAATGGGAAGCTAATGTTCAACACATGAACTCTCAGATGGCATGTAGATTATAGGTTATATAGGGCAAAATCATAAGACACCATGGGTTAGGAATTTGGAGCGATGTTGGGAGCTGATTGGTTGGAGGTGAGGTAAGGGTATTAAATCATTTCTTCAAGTCTGCTTTGACATCCCTTTCTTCAATTTCATTGAAAAATAGCCAAAAACATCCCACTTTAGGGCTCAGGAGCTGAAACATAACTTATATCAAGACGTTATCTTTAGCTTAACAGAAGCCATATCTTGTGACCCTTATCAAGGCATGGCTATTGCTTCTGGCTGACTCAAGGAGTTAATGACTAGTAAGTAGAAGGGCTAAGGCTTACATGGTATGGTGTGAGGAAACTGAATAAGGTGCTGAGGTTATACATTAAATAAAAATTATGGATTAAATCATAACCCTTGGTTTTAGCTCCAAGGCCTGACAGCTACTTCGTGCTTCTTTCCCTTGACTCACTCTGTCCTTCACATTTTAAGAGAAGTGTTGCCTTTTGAACATAAGCCATCACCAATGACTACCAGCAGCCCCACTAGAGGAGAATGCTGAACTGCTTCTCTCTTCCCTCAAAAGCTCCATTTTAGGAAAATGTGAAAGAGGTGAGTGCCAGCTACTGATGTACAAAGACTCTCATTCTTAAATCAGAGTGAAAAAGTAGGAAAAGATCAACATTATTTCTCATTTCACAGATATTTGTAATGTGTAAGTAAATGTATGAGGCGTTGTTGCCAATACAAAACTGAGGGTCTCTACTGTGGAGTAAATTACAATCTAGTAACGAGTAGAGAATATTAGAGTTTTGGGGAGGTCAAATTTAATAAAAATTTCCCCAAATCAAGTTCTGAACCAACTGGGAGAAACAAAATTGACACAAAGGTAAGGTCAAAATACTAGCTTTGTTATGATAGAATTGTTGAAGAATGTGGCTTAGATGTGAGGCAACAATGGGATTCCTAATAATATAGCCCGAATTAGACAGATGCATCCTTCCAGTCACAACATTACCCTGCCAGGAGGGTGGCCCCAGTAACCTATAAGTGTAGAATAGCAGATCTCAAACTATTCTTCCTGCAGAGCAGAATCTCAAGAAGGAAGCTTTGCATATCCAATTGATTATTTCAACTTTACCACCAAATACATTTTTTTTTCTCTTTCTCATAGAAGAATATGTTATCAAGAGTTATCTTTCTAACATAATCTTCTATATTCAGTTTTGTGGGTAACCCAAGCAATAAAAATAAAATCAAGGACTTTTGGGTCTGTCACAAATTTTTATTGTTTATCATCTTTTTTTTGTTTTGTTTTTTACTTCATTTTTCTGGTTTATGCAATCCCAGCAAGTAGTGCCCTCCCATCAAATCAACATTTAACCTGGGACTTGGTTGTCCTTCATGGCTTCTATTTAATACACTCATCTTTAGTATCCAAACTGCATAAACTTGGGGGTAGTACCCCAATTCTATCACTCAACTTTTGATAATAATCTGTCATTGTAATTCACTCAGGAATACTTTGAGTATTTTGCAGTGCTGATCTTACAGATTTCCACTGTTCTGTGGCTTTCAAGGGATGCTTTTCAATCATTTCCAGGATTCTGGTTCTCTCTAGAGTCATTCCAGTAGTCGTTTCTCTGCTAGCTGTCTTTTCTCTGATGTCTTTTTTCTCTTCCTCTGCTAGATTTTGTTTAGTGCTAGGCATTCTTTCTGATATAGTAACAATGGAAATAATTAAACAGTCTCCTGTTTAAACATTGCTTCTGAAACTTGTCTGCATGTTGGCACCACCTAGAAGTTTTAAAAACAGAGATGCTGGATCCTGTTCCCAGAGAGTCTGATTTATTTGATCTGGGGTGCAATTTACCAATAATTCTAATGGCCAGCAATGTCTGAGGACCCCTGGACTAAAACATGTTTTTTTTTTCTAATGCTTTCTTTAGAGCAGTTAGAACCTTCTTCATTTTATGTCCATCTATTCTGATCTTTAAGTTCTTGTTTCCTTATGTGTTTCCTTGTCTGTTTGCTAATATCTCAACCATCCTCCTAAGCAATTATTTCTTGCTTTTACTTATTATATTTCCATTCTTTGTTACTATTCTAACAAGAAGACTGAAGGAATCCAAGACATTGATGTATTTTCTTTGTAATAAAAATCTCATTGGTAATTAACAGAACTATTATTCTTTTCTGTATGAAGCTTAATTTGTATCTAAAATCTAAAGCCAGTTTCAAACCAAATGGTGGAGTGGTACCTGAGCCTACGGGCAAGTTTCATAAATTTAAGGTTAGTTGCTCCACTGTGTTCTTCTGATTGCTGAATGAAGAATGGAATTTGGGACTGGGGGCCAATCCTTTACTCTCTAACAAGCCATGGTGTTAAAGCTACACCCTAACTCATGCTTTGTGGAACTCCATTGCACAAGAGATCCCGCTGTGAAACAGTAAAATAAAATAATTTTTCCTATTCATTGATGCTTTAGGAAAACTCACCCTACCTCAAAGTTGTGTTTAACATGAATCCAACCAAACTTGTAGAATTCAAGATCAGACTGCAGCAGCCTCCATGTAAGCCCACATAGCAAATCTCTGGGTATGTTTCTGTGGCCTGATGGTTCCAGCTCACCATTTACCTGTGGTTGAAGTTGTCATTAACTTTCATAATCTGACGTTTCAAGTGCCCTATGGTAATCTTTTGTTAAAGCCTAAATTTTAAAGCTGTCCATTCAGAGTATATGAGCTAAAAAAAAAATAAATAAAAAATAAACAAAACAAAATGAAAGAAAACCCCTCCAAGTTACATGGCATTATACAGGCTGCTGAAACCAAATGTCTAGAAATAATCTTCTCTTGGGCCACACCAGATGCCTCAATCTCCAAGTGTTATTGTACTATTCAAGTTCCACTCTTTGTCTATTTTCATGGCCCCTGACCTAGGACATATGTTAGAAAATGTCTAACATATTTTTTTTTCTACTTTTAATTAGAGACAAAGGAATTAGGGAGAATTAAATAAAGACAACTTGTTGTTAAAAGTGTTTTGGGGAAATATGACTTAATTGTGTGATGACAGTGATCTTTTTAATGTTGTATACCAGAATTAGACAGGTTTACCCAATGATGGACAACCTGAGAAGCACAGCTATCTCTTGAAGAGAGAGCAGTCAGCTTCTGTAAAACATAGGCTTACAAGATCAGACCGTAACATGTGCTTCCTGAAGTTACAAAAGGCCAACTAAATTTTGTCCTGAATTCATCATTCATCTATTTGCTCTTTCAAAGGTGCTGCAGCAATGGAGGTCCCTCATCATGAGAACAGAAATCAGCACAAAGGAGATTCCCTCTAACAAAAGGAGATAAGATATAAACACAAATACCAGCAACATGTGAGTGACGCCATAAAGCTAACTCGGCAGCCTTATCTCTGATGATGGACTCCCTTATGATTATTGACATGAAAGAGACAACTTTTGCATCAAATGTTAGAGGGTAGGAGACACAGCACAGAATATGAGCATCATTATAATACTATGTTTATACCTGGAAGTTCATGAATCTAATTATAATAGACCGTATTTTAGGTAAGCACATGCACACTAGGCAAAGAGTTATGTAGCAGCCAGGTAGCAATCAAAATAACCTCACTTGCCAAGTGCCTAGGAATGCTTTTAGAACCAACCCATCATGGCCCCAAATCTAACACAGACCTTCCCCTCCCCTGGAGTTACAGCCTTCCACCATCCCTGGCTGTAACCTGTAACCCCCTTCTCCTCCAGAGGTATGTACTTTGTTTCCATGTGGTTAGCCAGTTTTAGGCTTGACCCATCTTCAACCTCATAATGTACTCTTAATAAACAAATATTTCTCATATTCACTGAGTTGAAATTCATTTCTTCAGCAGTGAAAAGTGTGTTATTGGGACTCCAATCACTCTAATGGTAACAGGAGGATTAATGAAATGTAATGTCTGCCACATCCTCCAGATCACAGGTACTCAGTGAACCTAAGCTTCTACTATCCTTCCTCTCTTTCTAGGCATTTACTAGATGAGGCCAAATTTTATACTTATCATCCCAATGATCTAAGTCATTTGGTGACATATTTGTTCAGCCATCTGCTATAGAATCTAGAAGCACCAAATATGTAACCAATGCTGGGATGTGCCAGCCAAATTCACTGTAGCCCCTGTAAAAGCTAGCATGTTGTTGTATGTCCCTCTGAATGTTAACAAGATTCTCCAAGAGAATTTAAGGACGTGCAAAACTTCCTTGGAGCTGGTAATAAAAACCTGTTCTATGAACCCGTTGCCTACTTAATCCACTATCCCTTGATCAACTTTTAGATGCCTGGTATCCTGTTCTCTTTTACTGTTTTGTTGTAGCTGACTCTTTTGTACTATTTTAATCTGCCATAAGCAATGTCTACTTTTGTAAACTCTGGCACATAATAACTGGCTGGGTGACCTTTACCAAGTTACTTATCCTCTCTGAATTTCACGTAGCTCATTTGAAAATATAGTAGTCTATATTTCACACAATAAGTGAAGATAAAATGAGATGATATACCTAAAGTAGCAATTCTCAAATATTTTTGACGCCGAACTCCTTTAACTCTTAAAAATTAAATTAAAAAATTTAAAAAGCTTTTTGTTTATGTGAGTTACATCTATTAATATTTAATATATTATAAATTAAAACTGAGAATTTTATATTTATTTAAAATAACAGTAATAAACTCATTACATGTTAATGCAAATAACATATTTTTAATTAAAACAACATTTAAAAAAATAACTTTAGAGAATGGCATTGTTTTACATTTTGCCAATCTCTATAATGTCTTTAAGACAATTGGATTCTTATATATACCTCTACATTTGATCTGTCACAATATGTTGTTTTGGTCGAAGTACATGAAGAGAATGTGGTCTCACACAGATATGTAGTTGGAAAAGAGAAGAATACTCATATAAACTTCAAATAATTGTGGATATTCTCCTTTGATATTTCACGCAAACTCAACAAGTGGTAGGTAAGTTACAAAAGGTTAGTTGGAATCTGGACTCTTAAACCGTATCAATGAACATTTTGTACTCTGTAATATAAAAATCCATTGGTCTGGCATATACTTTAAGTGGATCTTTCACCCATGTATGATTTTATGCATTGTGCATGGCTCATTTGGAATTACATTGGTTTACTGAGTTATGTAGGTCTGCCAAATGTTGATACATTTTATCGTAAGATATATAAAAAAATCACATTTGTTAAATTCGCCACCTATTGGATCAGAAAAGCCCGTAAGTATTAGAAAGCCATCAAGTTTATAGTGGTAAATACAGGTCTTCAAAATTTTAATTTTCACTTGAAAGTTCAAATTTTTATTGTTAGTTGTTTTTCTTAAAGTGACAGGTTAACTTTCTTCATTTGCAAGAAAGTATCTGCCAATTACCCAAGTCTGAAGACCATTGTTTGTCAGCTGTTTTTTCAAGTGAAAATGGTATTCCATGAAAAAAGTGGTAAGTGCAGCTTGCAACTCAAATAATCACACAATGCTTTGTCTCCAGACAATCATAATACTTCAGTATATAGCTTTATGTGTACTTTTCATTTAATCATATAGAATATTAAAAAGATGAGCATTTAAGGGGTGAAATTTAATAAAATTAATAATTTTTACTGCTTCATTAAAACACTCTTAAATGAGGCTGTCATTATTTATTTATTTATTTATTTATTTATTTATTTATTTATTTATTTTGTAAGTACATGGCGGTAAAGAGTGCAGTCATTACTGGTACACTTTTGTTTTGGTGCCACTGGCTTGATTAATGCTAAAGTGCCTTTATTATTTTTTTTTCTGTGAGTAATTTTACTTCATCAGTATCAATGCCAACACTTTAGATATGCCTTGGTTGCAGGTTGCTGGCATGTACAAACTGAAGTGGGCTAACTAGAAGTGAGGCATCTTATGTGATTGGTTTTGAAGGCATATTTGGCTTTCTCTAGATGTTCCAGAGTTGGAAACATGGTTAAAAATACAGAAGTTCGTTGTCATTGACCAAATCCTGACCATACTTGGCTAATTGCTGCAGAGGTTGTGGGTCAGAGTTCCATTGTCATTATAGTCTGGGTATTGTCTGTCTGTATATTCAATCTCTCACTGGTTAACAACTTTTTATATTACGTTCTCTCTTAAAGTAACTAGTATGTTTTCTGTTGCCTAAGTGGATACTGATAAAATCACTAAGCTGTGTGCCCATAGTTAACAGGCCCACTTATAGTTAACCTTAAAAGTGGCTTATAAGATAGCAGAATAGAGGAATGCACATCTAAATAAACGATCATGGTTCATCATAAAAATCAAAAAATGAGAAAAGAGAACAGAGGTGTAATGCAAGAGTGACCAATTCAGATTTGCCTGGTACAGGGGAGTTATTGAGATGCAGGACTTTCAGGCTAGAGCTGAGACAGTTCAGGAAAATTGGAATAGTTACCTGCCATATGACAATACAAGTTGTACTTCATTAAAATTATTCATCTTCTTTCCCCTACCCAAACAACACAATACATTCCAATCAATAAGAGCAGCATTCTGTTTCTTATTCTCCATGGGTGGAGAAAATTAAATACCACACTCTGTGGGGCATAAGACCATCAGTAATTTCATATCCCACCTCCACTGTGAGTGCCGTCTTTCTCCAAAAAAAACCCCAGAAATCTGAGTTTTGGGAAGACATTATTTTCTTAATCCAATCAATCATCACAGGTGTTATTTAAATAGCCTGAGCTTCCACACAAATTGATCCTATTTACCAAAATAAAAAAAAAAATGCTTTCAGAAACATCATATTATTTTTAGAAACAGGAAATGCTCTCCTCCTACCCCCCTTTACAGAATGCTAACTGAGGATTATTACACAAACTCAAAGATGTTATTTAAATAAGACAAAAATGTGTATTTGTTCCAAAACAACTGAACAAAGGAAACTGAGATAAATACAAAGTATTTCAACATCTGAAGACATTTTCTCAGGCTTTCTGACAGAGGGCAATTTAATTCTAAAAGATTGCATGTATTGATTAAAGTACTGGCCCCTAAATACTTAACAGATGAATAAAACCAATGATAAGGGCACTTACTGTTCACATTTTTCAATATGAGAGAACAAGAATTACAAAGCGTGTTAATTTCAGAAAAATGATACTTCCTCCTAAAGATTGCATTTATTGAAAATGTTTTATAAAACAGGGTTGTAGGTTATTAGCTTGAAACAATAGATGGCTGAAAAAAGAATGAGGTCAGAGAAAGCAACCTCCAGGGAGACTGCCTCCAGATGCTGCTCTGGGTAGAGACGTCAGCCTCAGTCAACTGCTTGAAGTAGAACTGAGTCTTAGGGAGATTCTAATCTAGGGAAAGCTTCTTGCAGGGTTGTGGAACTGCATAAATCGTGCTTCAATTTTAGTTCTTCTGCTACTACTGCTCACTCCACGTTTCCACATGGTCTGAACTAAAATTCCAAACTAAAATGGGTCATGGTGGGTTGTAACATCCTAGATCTTCAGGTTCCTAATAAAAGTCAATCTTTACCCTAAGTAAGCCTGTCTATTTTCTTTTTACATCTAAGATAACATACCCTTGGAATGTCAGAGTAATCCCTGACACACAAACCCTCATGGTTATTTTGTCCCCAGCATATCATCTCTCTGTGCTGTAAATGTTAATTACTAACTCTTCTGTATCCACTATTGTAAAAGAAGTATGCTCCATTCCATTTTACTTTTTATCCAGTCCCAGAGATTTGCTGGCTTTGCTTTCTCTAGCTCCCTTAACCTACCACCAATGGATTTCATGTAACCCTCTTTATGTCTTCTTCTTTGAGTCTAATGTATACAATAAGCTGCAAAACTGCTGTTCCCTGGAGCATTTTCTCAATCCACTGAGATTTTGCCTTCTGGCTATTGTCGTCATTTTGGCTCAAAAAAACTCATAAAAATTCTCTGTAGGTTTGGACATTTCTTAAGTTGATGAGATCGGGGTAGAGAAGTTGGGTTCTAGTAAATATATGGGCAGTCAGGTTTTAGTTCTCAGTGACTCCAAGTCAGGGGGTAGGAGAAAAATTGGGAATATTTGTTAGATTGGCGGGTTGTGGTCAGATATTGAAGAAAACTGATAAAATTTTAAATTTGGTAAGGGCTAACAATTTGTGTAAGATGAATGAATTTAGTATAATTTACAGGTAGGTAACAATACCAGTGAAGTATTTAAGAGGTAAAAACAGCTCAAAGACAATGAACAGGATCAACATCTGACCACCCACAAGGCTGTGCTACAGTTTTCTCTTGAAACATTAAATTTCTCTCTAGTCGCCTCACTTTTTATCAAGGACAATCAAAGTAAAATTATTTTCAATCATGAAATAAGTTTGGTTTTATTATATCTGGCCTGATTTTTTATATAAGTGCAGCAATAGGATTTTTATAGTTTGCTTTGTTGGAAGTTTCTGTAAGGAATTTCAGATTGGACGTTCAAAAACCTCTTGAGGCTAGGAAGCTGAGCCAAGAACTGGTCACCAGATTTTACCCATGGTAATTATAGATATGGATGAATTCCACTCTTTTTGAGGTTCCCAATATACCCTATTTTCTGGGCCTACCAGGAGTGACTTTTCTTACTCATCTGTAAGGCTGAGAACCAATAAGCCAACTGCCAGTCTGATTCTCTAAAGTGAGCTTTGGAAGCATTGGCTTCATAAGGTTGACCTTAGGTCCTTAAAAGTATCTTGTCATATCTGATTCTATATCCATCATTCTTATATGTGCCATTATATTCAAAGCCTTGGATATATAATTAATAGTTTTTGATGTTCTGCTATAAGCAGGACTGATTTTTATTGAACATATGTAAATAATTATATAGCCATGAATAAGATACTCAAAAATTTCTGAATTCTAGGAAGATCAAGCAGAGAGATAAACATTAATGTTTCATTTCTATTTACATTAGCATAAACTACTAAATTTTATGAGTTTTAGATAGCTTAAGAAAAAAGAGAAAGTGTCCTTTATATCCAGGAAACAGAACATTAAAGTATTAGTAATATTTCAAATGAAACACATAATCATTCTTTCATCATTTCATTCAGTCCTGCAGAATTAATTCTTTTCCTTGGTTTTGGGTTAGCAATCTCATAAATCTGTCAGTTTTCCACCAGTTCTTGAAGTCCCTTGCTCAGTTCAGTAGTATGGTTTGCTCAAAGTTACCAGCAATGCTATCAGAAATTAAGGGGATCAGAATTTGTTGACCCCCAAAAATGCCTTTTTGGCATAAGGATTATTTTAGGCTGATTATATTTAAGAAACAGCCAACATAGGGGAAGCTCTGAAAACAGAATTTAAAGTCACCTTTTCATAAGAGAGATTTACATTTGTAAGAGAAAACTCCATTTGTATGGATGTTGCCCTCTCTGTATCAGAAAGTGAAGAATCACTAGAAACTCTTATCTATAGTGAAAGCACCCACTTAAATCTGCATAAAAACTATATCTTTGTTTACTGTGTTTTCCTGGATAATCTAACTTAACTGCTCCTCTTTCCAACATTTTTTTTTTTTTTTGTCTTTAGCTTGAGATGGTATTTAAGTTGGTGAGTAGGGCCATTTCAGGGAGTTACTCAACTTTCTTGAACATCTCCCATGTATATAGGTGGTATACATATTATTAAACTTGTTTGTTATTTTCCTGTTAATCTAAATTTTATTATAGCGAGTCCTTAGCCAAGAACATAGAAGAATAGAAGAAAAATTGCTTTTCCTCCCCTACAGAAGCCTACATAGTTTTTTTCATTTGTCTCTGAGACAGTCTCTTTTTGTTGAAGATGAAGCCTATAGTTGATTGTTAAGAGTTCTCAGGGAAACATCAGAGTAAAAAAAAACTTTACCTATGGATGACAAAAGACTAAAAATGGCCACTTTTAATGATATAATTAGAGTTAATTACAAAAATAATGCACTTACAGGGATAGTTGACTGTTTCTGTGGCATACAACATTAAAAAATAAAACCACTAGATGTATATGTAACATGCCATCATGTGCCACATAATGACATTTCAGTCAAAGACTGACTGCATATGTACTAATAGGATTATAATGGAGTTGAAAATTCCTGTTGCTCAGTGATGTCATAGCAGTCATAAAGTTTTAGAGCAATGCATCACTTGTTTGTGTTGATACTGATGTGAACACCCTTACTGTGCTGTGTCAGTCATATAAAAGTATAAGACATGTTATTATGTACAGTATATAATACTTATAATAATAATAAATGGCTATCTTGCTGGTTTATGTATTTACTGTTCTACTTTTCTTTATTGTTATTTTAGAATGTACGCTCTACTTATAAAAGGAAGTTTGCTATAAAAGAGTATGCCATGTTCCACTGGCAGCAGCCTCAGATGTCTCATGTTTACTGCATCACTTGATTGCTTTGTTTTCTCTTGTGCTTGATTTAATCTTGTGTTGTTTTGCACAGTAACAATGTTGTACAGGAGACTTAAGCGATACTATGTAGCCTAGGTGTTTAGTAGGCTACATCATACATTGTGTAAGTACACTCTATGACGTTTGCACTATGATGAAATCACTTAAGGATGCATTACTCAGAACGTGTCCCTGTTGTTAATCGATATATGTCTGTATAGTGTTGTTTGATATCAGGCCTAGTGGTGCCACTAATGTAGGAGGAAGCAAGAGAAGTACAGTGTGAAATCAAACACTATTCAGAGACTGCGATATGCCGATCAGCCTTGTAGCCAGATCGTGAACAGAACTGTAGAACAAAGGAAGATTTCTGTGGGGATTGCTTATGACACATTTCCCCACACCATGAGGGGGAAACAAGAAAAAAGTCTTTAAGTGGCTGCCCTACACAAATAAAATCATACATTCCCTATGGCTAAAACCATAGGGAACCTATTGATTAAAGGCTGGGAACTGCCAGCAGGCTTTTTGCTGTATATACTCTTACCTTTTTAAGCTACATAGTATTCTCCTTCCTCATTGTACATCCTTATCAAAGGAGAGGGTTAACAAAGTCTTTTAAACTATAACTCACAAGACTGAAGAATGATATATAAACCGAATTCCCCAAACACTTGGGGTCTCTCTCATTACTTTGTCATCTCAGTCCCTCTCAGTGCCTTTATTATGTTCCTTTCACTGTCTTCATCTCTCTCTATTGGTCTCTCTTAGGCTTTCACTCTTTCTGCCTCTGAGAAGAGAACACGCTCTGTCTATGGAGTGTTACCCCTTCTCTAATAAACTTCCCTTTTGACTTTTAATTTTGACGTGTGTTTGAATTCTTTCTACACTCTCTGCCAAGAACCCTCTTGGTTTCCCGCAACTCAGGAGAATTTGCCCTGTCCTGCATCACCAGGACATAGCATGAACATCAAGGGCATTGATATATTTGTAAAAATTTCATATAATTTTTAAATATATATTTTATTTACAAAAAAACTTAACTTCCGTGGCTGAAATTCTTTTTAAAAGAAAGGTTGTTTCTTGTTTTTCTTTTTGTTTTGTTTCGTTTTTGAGCCACATTGCTAGCTAGCAAAAGGACCAGATCCCAAGCATGAAGACTAAACCACCAGTGGCAATGCTAGGTGGAAAAGAGAACATGTCTGCCTTCCTGGAGCTGATAGGCTTATTTTACATATCAAGTATAGGGAAAACAGACACAAGTTGTTTTGAAAGAATTTGCATTGACTACAGGTAAGAGGGTATGGGATAAGGTGAAGTGGGGCTAGTTCTAGGGTAGGTACAGAGTGTGTAAGGAAGAAGTATTCACTCTCTTGGATTGGTTGTGGGTGGTAGTCTGGAAAGTTCATGCATAAATAGGAAGCATGAGGCTCCTGAGAGTCAGTGGCTTGGCTATTCTATTTTAGGTAATTATGGAAATAGCCAGCTGGAAGTTAATTCAAAGTTACCACATATACTCAGGAATGTAAGCTGTCTTTTGTGGGTTTTACCCTGTAGTTGGTAACTGATTAACCCTTCCTTCTCTCTTCCTTCTACCTTCTGGCCTGCTATAATTTAATTTAGGGTAACTCAGAATTTTCTCATTGTCAATATTAACATTTACTCATACAAACACAACTTCAGTAAGGTTCAGCATGTTTTATTATTTGACTTTGCTTACCATGCAATTCAACACATCAAAGAATTTATTTTTTCATTTCTCTTTTTATGAGGTTAAAGATTTTTTGTGACTTTTCCAGGAATCTCTGGAAAATCTCACATACAGTTTTAGGCATAAAAAATGTTTAGGATATAAGCTAGATTTTGGGAAGGCAAATTTTAAATGTTGTCAAGAGGTTTGAACATCTGGTTAACCCTTTTTGTATTTGCCCTGAGAATATTTGCTGGCGGCGTTTGCGGCTGCAGCATTTACCCCAGAGATAACTCACAGATTACAGCCCTAAACTTATCCCCAAATTTGCCACACATCTCCCAGGCTTTTCAGAGAATTACATCAAAACAGGACTAATGCAGTTGGGACAGCCTGTATGAACAGAAAACAGATGCCAAATGATCGGAAAAAAAAAAAAAAAAAAAAAAAGGATTGCAAAGTTGATGACTGTGGCCAGATTCTGTGGTGAATTTATGGCACTGAAATGATACTGTGATTGAAGCAGACAACGAAAATGGACAGAAAACTAAGAAGCTATGTGTCATTGTAGATTATAATGAAAATACGTGAGCAGTGGACTGGGCCGATCAGATGTACACATCTTCTCCAACTGAGCACACAAAGCACAATTTTGGTATAAGAAATTTGCCATCTTCTAAACATTACAGTGCTGAACTCCTACATCCTATTTAAGGATAACCCTGAACACACAATCAGTCATGTATATTCAGACTGACTGATTGAAAAATGCTGAAAAAGCATCACAAGCCAGGGAAGCAATATCTTTGAGGTTATTTGTGCTCTGATGATGTCAAACCTCTTCTCCTGTATGGAAGACGTTTTCCCAAGAGCATACCACTGACATCAGAAAGCAGAATTCAACTGGTTGCTGCAGTTTGCTCCTCACACAACAACAAGGATGGCAAGATCTGGAGAGAAATCCGATATTTTTGTGTGGAATGTGATGTTCTGCTCTGTGTTATTCTGTGCTTTGTAATTTACCACATAAAAAAGAATTATTAAATGCCTATCAGCTTATACATTTCTGTTACATTAGAATTAGAGACAAGTTCTGCTAAGAAATAACTCCAAGAACAGTTTTTATATTTTACTTTCACATTAAAAACCAGTCAGATTTGATTCTGCCTCAGAGTGTTTACGTAAAATTAAATTAACTCTGGCAGTTTATTGTACTTTGTTTATCTAAACAGAAAATGGGTTAAATTGGATCATAAGTTATTGAGGAAAATGCTTGGCTGCCTATTTAAATGAAGTGACAACATAAAGATTTCAAAAGTAAATGTAAGAGGTAACAACTGTAAAAAATCCTTGGTCCTTTTAACAGTGAGAAGATTTCTTTTAAATAATCAAGGACATAGTAAAGTCAACATAAAGCATTAGAAATTATTCTGATAAGACACAGAATCTTAACTTTCTAGTTGGATTATTCAAAAGGTAAGGAATATATTTTACAATCATATTAAGTAAGGCAGACCAATAATTTAAGAAAATTTTGTCATTTTCCAGAGAGAAAAGCAAACACTAGATTTTGTAGGGAAGCAAAGTTTGCCAGCTAAGATATGTCTGCTTTGCATAAAGATTATTTTAGGCCGATTATTTTTAAAAAACAACAGACATAGGAGAATAGAAGACAAGCTACCCCTTTGTAAAAGACATGTACATTTATAAGGGAAATCTCCATTTGTAAGAGTGTCTTCCTCACTTTTCTAGAAAGAGGGAGATGTTATTATCTTTAGAAGCTCTTATCAATGGAGAAGGCAAGGACTTAAATCTTTTAAACAATCTTACTCTTTGTTACCGTGCTTTCCCTGATCACCTCTGATAACCCACTCCCCGCCCACATTTTTTTTTTTTTTTTTTTGGTCTTTAGATGGCCTTGCTTCTTAACTTGATAACTTCTACCATTTCAGAGTTGCTCAGTTTCCTGGTCCCTACCATGTATACAGGAGTTATATATGTTATCAATCTCTAATTTGTTTTTCTCCTGCTAATCTGTCTCATGTCAATTTGATTATTAGACCATCCAGAAGAACCTAGAAGGTGTAGAGGAAAATTTTTCTTTCTGCTATTTCCATTTTGCTATTTAGTATACTATTTGTTACCTTTTGGAGACGATTTGAACTCTGGTGTTGCGCCCGCAGCACAGGGAGGGTAATTACGCAGAAGTGCCATTAACATTTTTCCTCAGTTCTTCCTTGCTGACACAGCAAAGAATTGTATAGTTCAGTGAGATTTAGAAGAAATAAGATTTATTGAAAGTACATATTAGAAGGAGATAGGTCATGCTAAGGAAGGTTATAACCCTGTGGAATTTGGGAGGTAAAAAGATAAGACAGAGTAAGCCCCAAGGAAGGAGTGGATTTTCAGCCAAGAGAGCTGTAACAACCTAGAAGTGGGAAGGTCTGTATTATTTTAAGACCACGGTAGGTGGTTACAAAGGCACTCCTAGGTGATTGACACTTGAGGTCATTTTGATTGACACTTGGCTGCTATATAACTCTGACTAGTCTGCATACACTTACTCAGAATTCAGTCTGTTATAATTAGATTCATGAACTTTCGGGCATAAATATGGTATTATAATGATGGTATAATAAGACTGAGATTGTGGGCGGGTTAGTGTAGTACCTTCTGTGTAAGCATCTGTGTCTGGATTGAACCAGCTATAGGTTATGGCCCTCTAGTCCTTTGTCTCCTGGATGCTGGAGAGATTTTTAAACTGCCAATGGAGTGTTCCTTGGGCAGTCTCTGGGCTGGGGGCCTCCGTTCCTTTGTTCCCATGTTGCTCATATCTGACTAGCTACCAAACACTTTTGATACTAAAGCTATTTTCAAAAAAACCATTAAATTTCAACCAGATTTGACCACTAAAAATCAAATTACTTTTCTGCAAAACTTCTACAACTTTCCATATCTATTATAGCTTTGTCTTATATCTTTTCTTCTGGAATGACTAGTTGACTTATTTTAGGATAAAATTACTCTCCTTTTTCCCTAACAAAAACACATATACCTTTTATAGTCTGCATACAAAGTTGTTTCTCTTTACTCTTATTGCTTCTAATAGTTTCATTTATCCAAATTGATTATCATTTTTAACTATAATAACTTATTTTATAGAGAAAACTAACAAATAAATAATTCTAAACTATGGGTCATATGTCAGCATTTTGTAGCAGACTGGAAAAGCTTATGAATACATTGTTTCACAATTTTTATAGGGATTCACTTTTTATAGTATAATTTCTCAATGTGACCAAAAAACATGTTTATTACAAACTCAAATTTCTAGTCTTTTTGTACCATATGAAATAAAAAGCTAAAGTAAACTTAAATTTATGCATAGTAATTCATTTCAGTATTTAATCTTACTTAGAAAAGATCTAAATATTTAATAAAAATCAATTATTTAATTTAGCATAAGTCTTAGATCATAAATTATGAAAAAGATTTTGGATACTATTTTTAAGCAAATTATGAAATATAATTGTTATTAAAATAAACCAATTATATAAAATGGCTTGCTATTAATTAGCCTGCCTATAGCTCCACAGGTTAATAGCCTTCAATCAGGGAATATCTAAGTCCTTTTATAGTAATCTGTGTTTCTCTCTCTCTCTCTCTCTCTCTCTCTCTCTCTCTCTCACACACACACACACACACACAATGAGAGAGAGGTTGAGATTGTTTTGTATATCTATATAGTAGTTGTATCCTTAATTGTATGTACCAATTGAGTGATGACATCTTTAAATATAAGAATGTAAGAACTGTGGCTTTTAACCTCTGTATTTCACGTATTTAGCACTATTCTAGTACACAAAGGGATCAGTCAATGTTTTGAATGATTGAGTGAATGAATAACACTAACTTTCTTGACTAGGTAAGTCCACTAAAAATAGATTTAATATAAGCCCCCCATTCTGGTAGTCAAGAAGTCAACTAGAGTTTTGACAATTGTATGACACATAAACAGAATTATAGATTAGAAAATTCTGAGAAATGAAGGACAACGAAGATTAGAGTCGAGTATCCACTATGGGAAATAGCTCATATCAAAAAGAATCATTTAAAAGTCAATGCAAGCAATGCAATGCTATGGTTTGTTTGAATAATTTAGGCAATTCTACATCTATTGCACCAAGGGTGGGTCATTTTCTGCTGTTTTTCCCGAACATGACATGAAGCTATCACTGACATTATTTCTACTTTATTGTTCCTGAAAAGGGAAATCTGAAATAAGTGATACAAAAACAAGCTTGTGACTTTTTCATTTTAGATATTCTGAACTATATAAATGAACTAACAATAATTTGATTCTCTCATTTGAACTATTTTGCTGAAAGTAGGATGTGCAAGTTTATGTTTTGTTTTTGAAATTCCTTTTTTTTTCTGATTTATTATTTTTCTCTCCTTGAAAAAACAAAATAAAGCTTGCCTACCTTATACTGTATCGTTTTTTCAAATTTCCAGGTAGATTTAACATTGCAATAATAACTGGAACTAAAATTAAATTAAACTAATTTAAAAATTATATCAACAAAAATTTTTAGAGAGATTTAAGTATGAATATTTTTAGGAAAGAGAAGAATCTGCTGTGTATTTAAAATATATTTCTAGTGATAACATTGATGGAAATAAAAAATGCAAGCTTTTCTTTAATGATCAACTCAAAACTCAGTATACATCTTATGGGAAAATGGAATAGAAAAGAGATAAAACATGCTAGAAAAAGATGAGTAGTTTTTGCTCATCAAGATTAAGGCACTTAACATATCCTTCCCATGCCTGCAAATATCAGGGAGCACTATATACTTAACATAAATTTATCCTTAGATAATTCTGTAAGATAGAAAAGAGAGATTTTTTTGTCCCCATTTTATAGTAAAAGAAATTGATATCCAGAGCTATTAAATGACTTCAATAAAGCCTCACGTCTAACAAGTATATATTTATTTAGCAGAAAGCAGTTATGCAGACCTGCTCTGTGATGAAGACTGAATTTACCTGTTACCCAGCTTCATGTACAAGTGGACTGATCTTCTCTTCAGAATCCTCAGTAGGCTCATTGATGTTCATAATCAGATTTCATGAGATGCTAAGGAATTGCGAAATGGGATCACTGCTGGAGATCCTCACACATGCCAATTATTCACCTGAAACACAAGTGTTTTTTTTTTACAAGAAATAAAAAGAAAGAAATCCAACCACAACACTATAGAAAGTCATCAACATGCAATAGACTATAACTAGACAATAAATCACTAAAATGGCAATAACTGTATTACTATCAATAATTACTCTAAATGTAAACAGACTAACTACTTCAATCAAAAAACATAAGGTGCTGGACATGGTTCCATAATGTAGCAGTTAGCACTTCTGCTTTACGCTCCACACACAGTTCATGGTCTACAGCCATGCCACCCTGAACAAGCCTAATGACTGATCTCAGAAGCTAAGCAGAGTTGGCCTGGTTAGTACTTGGATAGGAGACCGCTAAGCAAGACCAGGTGCTGTAGTCAAAAAAAAAAAAAAAAAAAAAAAAGACATAGGTGGCTGAAGGATAAAAAAAACCAAGACCCATACATATGTTTCCTATAAGAGACGCACTTCAGATCTTATTTATTTTATTTTTATTTTATTTTATTTAAATTTAATTTTATTATTTATTTTTTAGGCGAGGCAACCCTTGGTTTACCTCATATATCGCAAGGAACTTGTCAGCCTACAATCCCTTATTTTTTATTTTTTATGCCTACAGCACCTGGTCTTCCTAGGTGGTCTCCCATCCAAGTGCTAACCAGGCCTGAACCTGTTTATCTTCTGAGATTAGACAGGATTGGGCTTGTTCAGGGTAGCATGGTCATAGACCCACTTTAGTTCTAAAAATATACACAGACTGAAGTAAAAAGATAGAAAAAGATATTTCATACAAGTGGATATGTAAAAAAAAAAAAAAAAAGCTGGTTTAGCAATACTTACATCAGGCAAAAAAGCCTTTAAAACAAGGGATGTAACAAGAGACAAAGAAGGGCATTTTGTAATAATAAAGGGATCAATCCATAAAAGTCATCTTTGGTTGCCTCTTTCAATTTTTGTGCTTTGAAACATTTCCTTGAAGGAGAATGGATCAGATTACTCGCTTCTTTAGATGATAAGTGTATCCTTCTTTAGAAAATTAAATATAATGGCTTAAGTTTAATTAACAGGAATTATAGCTCAACAATCATAATTTTGTTTTTGGCACCACCATTATCCTCCTACCTACTTCTGTGTAGCAACTAACTGTAAAGGAAAATATCTATTGAGTTGGAATGCTAAAAACACTAGACTGACCTGAGAGAAGAAATAAAACTAGTTTAAATCTCTACTATCTACTGCTATACAGAAAAGAAAATTGGGCAAATCGTCATCGTGATATAAGATATTTTAGAACTAGAGTGAGCACACTGGAATGCCAGCACTACCAATCATCACAAGCAAGTACAGACTTGAGTTTTTTTTTTTTCTCCAGGTATGCCATAAATTCAGCTCAGAGAAGTGGTGCTAAGGGACCTGTACTCTTCCATCACCTCTAGTTACTCCAGATTCTACTTTTGAAAATATCAAACCTTTAAAAAGTGATGTGGAAAACTTTTGTTATGTTCCTTATTACATTGTTTCACTATGTTTTCATATTTTCTGTTGTACTTTATCGAATGTCCACAACAGCAGCAAAACAAAACAAAATAAAACCCCAAACCCAAAGAACCCATATGGAATTTGTGACTAGTACTGTTATAAAATGATAAGGTATAATATTTTCATGATTTACCCATGGTATTCTTTAGTATCTTGGACAGAGCTGTATAGATAGTAACTACTTAGTAAATGTTTGTTGAATAAAAGAATAAATGGATTAATTAAAAAGGACTTACTAGCAGCACCTCCTAGTATTCCAGGCACTGCGTTATGTGTTAGGGTATGGTGAGCAAATAGATCTATGCCTTCGAGAACTTTGGAACCTAATATAGGACACACTCATTAATGATCTATAGATATATAATTATAAACTTTGTTCAGTACTGACAAGGGAAATTATCTATTTGAGAAAATTATCTATATTCTTTGACAGGAAAGTTTTTTTTTTTTTGCCTTGAAGAAATGGTTTGATTTACCATATATGGTTGATCCATTTGATCTATCTCCTCCTTACAATCTGTTTGCCGAATGTTCGAGTGGGATAAAGACACTAACAGTGGCAGTGGCAGAGAACTCTTAAAGGGGCCATGTCCACACCTGGACTTTTGTGGTGATGGACCTGCTCACTCTGAGCACCAGTGCTCGGTTGGCTGTTTGGGGACACCAAGAACTTACAGGCAGAAACTGAACCATTAGAGCAAGGGTCAAAGGTGAGGCTCTCTCCCAGGCAGAAGTGTTGGTGGTATCCATTGTTCCTCTATTGAGCCTTCCCTCTCAGTGTGCCAATTCATCACCGCCATAGCTGAGACTTCATCAAACTGGATAACAGAGGTCATTCCACCCAGAAGATTCCCTGAAACTCCCCTTCTCACAACTCATAGCCCCACTCAAGCCATATCCAGTTGTGTCCTCACTGAGTCTGGTGATCCTTGATGAGCAGCACCAAGACGCACACTGATGGCAGCTGACCTTGGTTTCTGGCATGGCTTTTTGAGGCAACTATAAAAACAGAACCTGTGGATTTCTTGCTGAATCTTAACAGGTGGTCCAAGAGTGGCACAGGCTGGGGCTAAACTTGACCTACATCTGAACCTCTCTTGGACTGTACCTCTGGACACCACCTACACAAAGCTGCACTAATAATAAGACCAAGAAATGTAGGAGCTTTGCTTAGTACATAGAAACAGACACAGAAAGGCAGCCAAAACGGAAAGAAAATAAAGCAGAAACTATATGAGAGAACGGAACAGAGCTCCAAGAAAAATAGAGTTAAGCAATCTAATAGATACAGAATTCAAAACACTAGTTATAAAAAGGTTCAATGAACTTAGGGGAAGTGTAGATGAACTCAGTGAAAACTTTAACAAAGAGATTAAAAATATAAAAATGGAAATGAAAATTATAAAAGGGAACCAGTCAAAAATGAAGAACATATTATCTGAAATGAAGAGTATATTAGAGGGAATTAACAGAGTGGAGGAAGAGGTTAGAAACATTGATATAGAGGATGGGGAAGACACCCAATCAGAACAGCAAGAAAAAAGAAGCCAAGACTATAATAATAATTTAAGGAGGCCATGGGACAAATTTAATGTAAACACATCCAGGTTGTAGAGGTATTTGAAGAAGAATAAGAAGCTGAAGTACTATTTGAAGAAATAATGATTGAAAACTCCCTTAATCTAGTGAAGGTAATAGATATACAACCCTAGGAAGCTCAGAGAATACCAAAAATGATGAACCTCAAAACCCTACACCAATACACATCATAATTAAAATGCCAAAAGTTAAATACACATAGAGAATCTTAAAAGCAGCAAGAGAAAAGTAGTTAATTACCTACAAGGGTGCACCCAGAAGACTAGCAGCAGATTTTTCAAAAGAAATTATGCAGGACAGAGGGCTTAGAACAAAATATTCAAAGTGATAAAAACCTAGGATCTACAACCAAAAATACTTTATCCAGCAAAGCTATTATTTAGAGTTGAAGGACAGATAAAGAGCTTCCCAGACAAAAATAAGCTAAGGGAGTTTATCAGCACCAAGCCAGTATTGCAGGAAATGTTGGAGGGCTTCTTTAAGAACACACACACACACACACACACACACACACACACACACACACACACACACACACATACTGTACCTAAAATATAAATAAAGAATGGTAATAACTTAATTCCTATAAACAAGTACCTCAAATGGAAAATAATTAAGAGCTCCAACCAAAAGATAGAGTGGCTGTATGGATCAAAAAACAAGACCTCTACATATGTTGCCTATAAGAGACTCAATTCAGATTAAAAGACACACACTGAGTAAAAGGAAGGGAGTGGAAAAAATGCTTTGATGGACTTAGAGGATATTGTGCTGAATGACGTCAGTGAGATAGAGCAAGACAAATATTGTGATTTCACATACATGCGGAATCTAAAGAACAAAATAACAACAAAAATGGAAAAAAAATCATAGATACATAGATATTTTGAGGGCTATTAGATCTAAAGGGGATTGAGCGGGGATGATGAAAAAGGGCAAAGAGATTAAGAAGTACAAATGGATAGTTACAAAATAGACACGGAGATATAAATTGTAGCATAAGGAAAATAGTTAACAATGTTGTAATAAACATGTAAGGGGGAAGAGGGGTACTAGACTTAGTGGGGTGATCACTATGTAAGTTATATAGATCTCTAATCACTATGCTATAAAACTGAAGCTAATATATTATTGTATGCCAACAATAGTTGGAAAAAAACTCATTGAATTGTACAATGTAAATGTGAGCAACTGATTGTCTCTCATATCTCAATAAAGCTGGAAAAAAAAAAAGGAAGGCCCAGTTGGTTGATGCTTCTTGAGCTAAAGAGAATGGGGCACTATCAGATGGCCCAGGCGGTTATACAAAGCTTGCAAGTCTACTTTTAAATTTGGCTTTTTATTTGAAGATCATTAAAAAACTATCGAAAGGTTTTCATGGGAGTGGTAACATGATAGAATGGCATTATGTTTATTCTCTCAGCTGCCTGAGTGAAGTGGATTGGAAAAAAACAAGTTGAGAATTTAAAAAATATATTTGAAAGATTGATAACAGCCATTCTTATTTTGCTTAAGGTTTTCACTACTGTTAGTATTAATATCCTTTTTGTTTAAAATAATAATTTTTATTAACAAATTTTATTATCTCGTTCTATTTTAGTATTTTTTTTTTAATAGGCCATTTAAACAGGTCATTGAAAGTTTTCAGGAACTTTTCTGACAGACGTTGAAAGTAGATGACTAAATGAAGAAAAGAGTAATAGGAAATAAGAAATGATGTGGAAAAAAAGAGGCCTAATGTACCCAAAGTACTATTCTACAAGTTTGTTAACAGATGGCCATACATACCTCAACTTGTCTGGAGTTACAATCCTCATGTTTGTTTACCCAGGGACACAAAATCTTCATTAGGGGTAAGACATCAATATATTTTTTTAGAATTAATTAACTAATTAATAAAAACATTCTTATTTTTTCTGGAAGTTCTTATACTTCATAAAGGAAGCAATATGAAGAAATATTTTTTCTATCTTTTTTTCCTGCCTTATTTCTCTGATAGAGCAGAAATGATTATGAGGTCCATGAAGCTATGTATCCCGTTTTCTGTTTTTGTTTCTTCTAGGAGTGGGGAAAGGGCAATAAAGCAATCAATACAGCAATATGGTCTCTCTCTCTCTCTCTCTCTCTCTCTCTCTCTCTCTCTCTCTTTTCCACCATGGAATTGTTTATTTGTCTGTGGGTTTATTTTTGTTGCTACTTTATGTATAGTTTTATAGTCTGAAAAGAATCCAACTTTGAATTTTGAAATGTTTAAATTCCATGATGGTTTTCTTAAAAAGACTGACAAAGAGTGTACCTGCATGTGAATTCATGTTTGTTGGCAAAGGTGAAGGAGAATGTAGCCTACACTTCAGTCATGATGTCACTTAGGTGGCTCATTTGCTCTGATAATAGCTCTAACTGGCTTATTAGTCTCTCACACATATTGTCTGGCGATGAAGTCATCCCTCTCATCAGGGACATCCACAATATTGGACAAGAGGTGCCTCAGGCTATCTTTCAACATTCTATCACAGCCAGACTGTCCAGTAAAAACCTTTAAAAATGCACTTCATCTACTTCATGCATGAAGTACCCACAGCTAAATTAAGATGCTAATGACTGTGCTGATGACTCCAGCATAAAGATGCTGAAGTGCTATAGAGAAGGAAATGTTTCTCCACTGACAAATCTGTTCAGAGTATAGCAAGAAAATGGACATTTTATTTTAGCAAAGTCTCTTGTTCTGTATTTTCAATACAGAAAGATAAATTTTACTTTTTAAAATCACTGAAGACTAATAGTTGTGATGGGTCAGATATGGAAATGGGGTGTTCTAAATGCCATTTCAATACTTTCCTCCAACTTCACAGAAAAAGCTTCTTTTGACCTCCTGACCTCATCGCAACTCCTTTGAGAGAGGACAGTTAGATATCCGGTCTCTATCCTGGACCTTCTTCTTAGTACTTTATTCCTGTCCTCTCTAGTTACTCAGAGTGTCTCTAGTGGTTCATATGCTTCCAAGAATCTGTGCCTTACTCCAAATTATTTTCCTTCAGTGGCACAATAAATTATATAATAAAGAGTTTTTAGCATAAGTTTACTATAAACTTTGTGCCCTCATTCTAATCTTCCCATCCTCATTCCATATCTCCTCCTTCACCAGTCTGCTATCAGTGGCATCTTCATCCTCCATTAAGGTAGAATGTGAATATCATCCTCAATACTTCTATCTTCTCCACTTCTCAAATATGACCATCAAGTCCTGTTAGCCATAATTTTAAAATAACTCTTAAATATGAACTTTTATTCATTTCCATTGTTACTGTTCTATTTCAAGATACCTCCTCTTCTGACTGTACTAACGTAATGATCTCCTAATGTATTAATATGCATTTTTAATAATAGAGAGTTTACTAAAACATTTACATTTCACTCATAAGCAGAGGGAAAATATGGTTTAAAAAATTCTCAAGGATAAACTTAATGACAGATTTTCATGTTATGGCATAAAATAAACCTCAAAGCCTTATTGGAATACTGGGTCTTAACAAAGAAAGTAAGACATGAAAAGATTGATAGTCTCTGTGTAGAGGGGTACAAGTAGGTTTTCTTTTTACTTATTCTGGGTCTACCTTCATGGAGGTTGATACAGTTAAAATTATAGCTCCAGAAGGTCTGCTAATTTATCACCACAGAAATCATCAGCAGTAAATATTGATACACTGCCCCCCATCACCCACTCAGAAGAGTCTTGAAGACTTCATAAAGATAACACTGTTCTTTCTGGGGATATTTCTATGGCTTACTGGATGCTTATATTCTCAGATTATTGTGGAATCCAAATATTTCCAGCTGCCTGGATCACAAACACCAGAACAAAGAAGCAGATAAAATGAAGGATAAGTGTACCTGTGGCTGGTGTCGCTATCAGCAGTGCCATTTCTAATATTTAGAGGAAACACCATCACATGATTATCAACACTATTATGTATGCATCACTGTGTTATATATGAAAAGTAAATCTGAAATATTGGAGTATACAGGATGAATAAAATGTATTTCTGTAAGTCATTTTAAGTCATACCTTTTCCATCTAATTTAAAGCTGTTGTTCATGAGCAAAAATGAGTAAACAGCTTCCTGTGATCAATAGTAAAAAGGAAGTCTTAAATGTTGTCCTGAGTATAATTAACTCCATATATAAGCTATTATCATAAATTGGCAGCCATCTCTAACACTAACACAGATGGATTCCATGCAACATGTTAAGTTGTGGCTCTGGTTTTACAAATGGACTGGTCCAGACTGTTCTCCTTGTATTCAATCAGCTCTTTTAGGAGTTAGGTTTGACCAGGCTTTGTCTTTTCCATTTACTACTACCTGTCTGGTAGGAGTAAATCACTCTTTTCCCTTACAAATAACAGATGGAGAATGTCAACCCTGTTATGAAGTCAAGAATCAGTATTAGCTGCACATCATTTCTTGACAATATGCATAAAAGACTATTTTTTTTTCTAGCTCTCAATGTAGATATGTGAAAGAAATATAATTAATGAGAATATTGGATTTACAGAAAGCTCTGAGTCAGGAGGTTGATGGATACTGGAGATATGATTATGGCTTCATCACTTGACAATCACAAAGATGATTTTTGAGTTCCCACATGAGCACATTGCACATTACAATTTTTTCCTATAATCTTGAATCAGCTCAGAAAGCTTGTTAATTCCTTAAGCTATTTCAAGCTTGTTTAGATAGAAAGTCACCCTGAAACCTATTACCTCACTCCACTCTCAGCATGGCCAGACATACAGACATAAGTATTGGTTCCAGAAAAGTTATTTTTTGGGCTGTCATTCAATATTTCATTAATCCCCATCACACTTGGTGCCTTGGAAGTATCCTCTGTAATTCTTCTTCCACCTGAAGCATGCATAAACAATTCTAATTTCTTATTAGATGCTAATTGCAAATGCTAATATAACTGTGCCTCTGAAACTTTCTAAAACCACTAACCATATGTCAAGGTCTTCTCCTAACTGCCTAGTTATCCTAGTGTGAGAATTATTTCTTGCTGACTGCACCTCATCTATTTTGTAAGCTAAATGTATACTATAAAAATATCTTCAGTATAACTCAAGATTACAAGCAATGGTCTGGTGATAAAAACTGTGGTATGTTACCCTGCAGAAGCATTATTGGCATAGGTTGTATGAGGCTGAAAAATATTCCTCATCTTTGTTATATTTTTGAATTAACTCATATTACATGGTAGTTGATGAACCTTTTGGAAAACAAACAAATCCAAGTGACACTGGTCAATATTTATGCATATATAATACCTCTGGAAATCTTTGGGCTCTATGAGGATACTATGGTGAAAAATTTCAAGGAAGAACCTTATAGTTGATGAGAGAGAATGTAGGCTAAGAGAAGGAGATTGGTATGCTAAACTGAACTCCAATCCTTATAAAGGATGGAGAATAATGGTTCTACATATAGTGGCTCTGTAGGGTCTCTTATTTTAAATGGATTCAGTGACATTAGATACTGCATAATGCTGCATAGAACCCTCACTTTAGGACTTTCCTCAGTTACCAAAATATTGGCTACCAATGATTCAGAATTGAGTCTGCTTCCTGGCACCACTCCTAGTACCAAATATCTTAAGTCTCTCTCTGGAAGTTTCCTGTAGCAAAGAGAAGCTACTTTGGTCAAGGTTATACACTGATCCTTTTGGGATTGGCTGATGCCTCTGTTGCAGTGCATCTTAATTCATGTTTTCTTTGTTTAATTCCTTTTTATAGGTGATAAGGAATGAGGAGATCACAGTCCCTAAAAGATGTCCTGCACCAAATTCTGGACCTGAAGTAGATGTATCAGTATTGATACTCTGAAGTTATACTGATGATGTTTTTATAACAGATATTTAGTCATTTACTTGGGAACACTCAGATGTTTCAAGAGTGACTGGACATAGTGTCTCAGCTGACAATGATACTGAGGCACCCCAAGTGTCATCATAATATCTTGGTTAGAATCAGAGAGCATAGGTGGGCCAGGTAATAAATTAAGTTCTGGTTTAAAGACTGTGTGTCAACTAGGGACCATGGATCCCTGGTCATTACCTAGTCCCTGAATGTAAAATGGAATGGATATACTTAATATTTGGCAAAATACTCACTTTGGTTTCTTGGCCTGTGGAATAAGAGCTATCATGGTGGGTGAGGCCAAATTAAAGTAGTTCAGTTTCTTTCTCTGCCTAGTCCTAGCTTTTCCTCCTCTTTTTCAGACAGTGGTGTGCTAATAAGTGTTTCAAAATGGAATCTCCAGGAGATAAAAAGCCCCTTTTTTGTTGCATTTGCCAATTTCTAAGATGTATATTTACACTGTGGCCAACTTTAAACTACCAACTTGACATCATTGAAATCAGAATTGGGAAGAGATGCACACAATTGCTTCTTTCAAGGTGTACAAATTGGTTTTAGCACATCACTGCAGGTGTTGTTCCTAAGTACATACCTTAACAAACCTTTAATATGAAAATATCTTTCTCAGAGTTTGTTTCTGGACAAACCTGTCCAAAGCCATTTCTCATTATGCATACAGTCTGATAGAATATATAGAAATTCAGAACAACTCAGGGTCCTAGCTACCATAATGTAGGATATAATCTTAAGGAACTCCATGAAAGGCAGGAACATTCACTTCCATATGCATTTTTTTTTTTTTTTGTAGAATGACAAGCAGCAATTCACAATGAAGCAGATGTGGCTTTGGTTGTGTGAAGAAACATGCCAAGTATGGCAGATGTCCTAACAAAGTAGTAGATGATGTGTCTGGAGCAAGTATGGGTGGTGGCCTGAGCCAGCAATGGGGCATTGGAGCTGCCAGACTACATATATTCAAAATGGTGTGATGTTACAGATTCTGGCTGGAAAAATTTAGTGCAATGTCTGGGGACTTTGTGTTCTACCATGATGATGATAACTACATTCCAGGTTTTGTGCTATGCTTTTTATATATACTATAATATATTTAATACATATACTATGATACATATACTATAATCTTAAAAATAACACTGAAAGGTAGATAAAATTATTACAATTTTTTAGATATAGAAAGAAGAAAGTTAAGTAACTTGATTAAGGATATTCATTAAATGTATGCCAGTAAGATCCTGAGCTGGAATTTTATTGTAAGTCTATCTTGTTCCACATAATATCCTTTTCCATTTCCACCCCTCTATCAGTGTTTAATAGGTGCAACATGGAGCTAAGAACTATGAAAACTGAAAACTGAAACATTGGGAAGAATAATGCCATTTCAGTTGACATAAGAATTGATGGCTCTGCTCTACAATCTGGAAGTCTGGAGCCTCTCCTGAAGAAACTAAGTAAGTAAAAATTAAAATTCATATAAGGTGAAACATGAAGTGGTATATGATCAAAGTCCATAAAATAGGAAAGGAACATGCAAATTTTTTTCACAACAGGAGTACTGGGGGATTTGGGTTTGGTCTTGGGCTTTTTAAAGAAACATATAACCTATGATAGTGCAGTTATATACTTCTCTACTGCAAGAGTAGATATTGTGAAATGTGGTGTATTAAAGAAGGATATGCATGACTGATACACCCTCTCGGGTGACAGGAATTCCAGTGTTAATGTCAGGGTGTGGCATAATGCCCTGAGACCTTGGGCTGGTGTGAAGGTGGGGAGAATCAGAGAGACTACAGGGGCAAAAACAAGAGCAGAAATAGGTTGTCATTTTAAATGGCAGAATTCAGAAGGAAAATCTGGATGCAAAAAATAGGGCAGAATTCTGGAGAAAATGCTTACAGAAGAGGCTGAAGGCATAACTCAGAAGAAATCCTTGACTCACACTATTTATAAGATATCCAAATCCTACTTGTTGGTTAAAAAGAAATGTGTTAAAGGTGTAGCAGGGGGAAAGGAACTCCTACCTGGAAGATCTCAGGGCATGGTGTCTGGTCTCAGTGACTGATGACATGTGTGGAAGTGCTTTCGACGGAGTTTATCTAAAAGATTGATGTGAACTTGGAATTTTTGTTTATAATATTTTGTTGATGAAATTTTCTTATTTCTGACAAATATTAAAATTAGGAAAATATGCCATGTATATATTCCCTAGGTAACTCTTATCATTTAAAGGAATTTCTCACCTCATTTTTCAAAGAACAGAAGGGATTGTCTTTGTTATTGGATATTATTGGGGCCTTGCATTATTGATATTTTTGTGTCTTCTATGTCCATTTTTCCTTCCCAACAGCACTCTAATATCTTTTCGGGGAATTACATTTCCACATTGGGTACTGGTGGGGCTCTAGTCAGGTGACCAGACTCCATTAAGCAAGGAGTAGGCCCTAGACATAAAACTGGCCCAAAGGAATTTCCATCTTGAATATAATTTTTATACAGAGTGACTAAAATTGGTGAGGATTTGTTGAAAAGTGACAAGCTCAGAGTAACAAGAAACTTCTCTTACACTTCATTTGTTGACAAATTGAAAGAATAAAAATAAGCATTTAGAGAATCTGAGATATATATCTGAATATGTGTGTTATTATATTTTTGTTAAATGCTATATGCATAAATGAAATGCACCTTTTTAATCTTAGAGAATTTTTAATAAATCAATGACATACTGAATGATAATAAAAATGATAATACATTTGAAAAAGTATATGTTGCATTTTATGATAATGATATAAAACTTGAAAATAACCCTAAAGTTTAAGCAAAAGAACAGAAAAAGAAACTGAGAAGCCTATTGGAAGTAGGAAATGATTTTCTAAACAATGATTAGTTGAAAGTAGAATTCAGAACTGTTTGCGTGCTCTTTGGGAAGATGAATATAAAATTCCACATATCAAAATGTATGAGGGTGGTCCAGTCTAAACTGCTTAAAGAAGAAAAGTAGTAGTTCAATAATTTTAATTATTAAACATTAATAAAAAATGAATAAACATCTCTTTTAAATGTTTAAAAGAGCAATAGAACTCTTTGTGTATGAAAACTCATAGAAATAATTTTATATTAACTAAAGACTAAAAAGGGCATCCTATATTATGAAAACACAATTTTTTAATTATAGTTATATAATATATTAGTTTCTTTCAGGTGTACAACATAGCGATTCAACATTTATAGAGGTTACAAAGTGATAATCCTTTTTTAAATTTAATTTGAACATTAATGTTAATTTTCATTTAAATTTTTTAGTTGCTAGAAAATTGTCTCATTTTCTTCTTAGAATTTAAATGTGTGCCAAGTTATTTTGCTTTCCTATTAGATAAACTGCTTATGCAAATGACATTTAGCATTTATTTCTCCATTTATATTTTCATCTTTATTCACCATGACCTCAGAAATTTTAAGTAATTTATTGCATAGGAGGAGAAAAATGGTTTATCTTTTTTTATACCTTGCTGTACTTTAGCTAAAAAAGGGGCAAGGTAGGCATATTTCTAAGGTCAGAATATATTTACCCTTCTTATCTGACACTTTCCAGTATTTATTTCTGAAAACACATACTGCCAGCTGTTTTCCCTCATAATGGTGTGTTTTTAAAAAGACCATTAAAAGCAACTAAGAATTGTATTTTTTTATTTTATAGACCTGGTAAACACTACATGGAAGAGTATTGATAGAAGTATGCATTAGCACTCTTCAAAAACTGGCATTAATCTTTGTCCTAAATCTCTCACATAACCCAAATCCAATTCAGGTTGCTTTAAAATAATATCCTTCTTTTATAATTTGTTTTTCCATTTACTGTACTATCACATTTTACTTCTAATTGAAATACTTCCAACTAGGTCAGCTGCAAGTGTCATTAGAAGTCCTATGTTCTGTTTTATATCCCACAGCAAAATGCTATTACATGTTTTTGAAAACCTTTCTTTCCAAACATAGGCAAGATTCTAATATAAACATATAAATGTGCACACACGTACTCTGCTATTAATTTTTAATAACTTGGATTTCTCAATATTTCATGGATTTTTATAGTTTTCAATTATAAATTTTTTTGTTTTTGAGAAATTTTCAAACCCATAGGCATTTTTCCTGAGTCAGGATATATTTACATGTTGAAATTACCATATGTTCTCAGGTTCCTAGGATTCAAATGAAGTCACTATTTCCAAAAGTTTGGTGTAAAATAACCATAAGGAAACTGTACTGTCTTGCATTTGACAGAACTGTGGAGATTTTATTAGTGACAATATTGGACAATTCCTAACTTAGAATATATTTTTATTATTTGATATATAGATATGCTTAATTTAAACATATGTATGTAATTGTAAATAGCTAAAAGGAGAAATGATTTTTTTTTTAGTGCAATTTGTTTGGCAGATCTAATGGAAATCACGAACAAAACCAAATTTATTCTTGGATAGAACTATGGGGTTGTAAGAGGCATAATGGAATTGAGCATTCAGGCATTTCTTTGAGTCATTGTTTGACTACTTATATGATTGTTAGGGGATAGATTTACAAAAATGGATATAACCTAATCCCTATTATCATATAAACTTTACAATCTGAAGATGAGAAGGTAGACAAATAATCACATCAATGTGTTATGATATGAACACACATACATTTTCAGTAAGACATGTATCACCTACCTGAGAAGGTCAAGCATGGTTTCTGCATCCAGATAACATTAAAGCTTCACTGGTGAGAGAGGTGAGAAATGTGAACTTTAAGGCAACTAAAAGTAGTTTGATATGACAAAGAATTAATGTCCTTTGAGAAATAAATAAAAGAATGCAGAATGATTAGCTTGGCAATGTTTTGGTAAATATTTTTAAATATCAAAAGCAAGTTCACCCTTGAGTATAACTGTATGTATCAATGCTAAATACCATCCAACTGAAAACTTTATTAAAACAAACTTTGAAAATGGGGAAAGGTCATTTAAGTTGCGATAAACTTGGCTTATGTAATACTAAAAGAGATAGTGAAACATGGCTGCTGAAATCCCTTTATATGGAGTCAGATAGACCTGGGAGAGAATTCCAGTTCTGCCATTTACCTCTGCATGACCTTACACAAGTTATTAAACCTCTTTAATTAGGATCCACTTTTTCCTCATATAGATGATGGGGCTGATGATGCTTTCTTCAGAGGACTATTAATATTTTCCACCCTGTTTTTAGCACAAAATAGGTGCTCGAAAAAGTCAGCTTTGCAACTTTTTTTTTAAAACCAAATATAAATCTATCAACTTGGTGGTAAAAAAGGAGAATTTTCCTCTTTCTTTCTCTCTCTCCTCTCTTTCTATGTCTCTGTCTTGGGGCCTGCAGAGAGCCTCAGAATCCTCATTTATATTTCTTTTTATTCATCTTCTTTCTGTTCCCTTCCTCCCTCTTTGGCAACAGCCAACTCGTTCTCTGTATAGACTGGGTCTCTTCTGCATTATTTTGTTTATTCATTTATTCATTTTGTTTTTGCAGATTCCACATACAAGGAAAATGATATAATATTTGTCTATCCATGTTGTCACAAATGGCAAGATTTTATTCTACTTTATGGCTGAGTAATATTTCATTTCATCTTTTTTATCCACTCATCTACTGATGAACTCTTAGGTTGGTTGTTTTCATTTCTTGACTATTGTAATTAATGCTGCTATAAACATGAAAGTACATATATCTTTTCACATTACTGTTTTCATTTTTTTCAGGTAAATATCCAGAGGTAAGATTGCTTGATCACATGGTAGTTCTATTTATTATTTTTTGAGAAATCTCTGTACTGTTTTTTATAGTGATAGCACCAATTTATAATTTTACCAGTACATGAAGGTTCACTTTACATCCTCACGACACTTTTTAGTTGTTGATTTTTTGGTAATTGTCACTCTTACAGATGTGAGATGGTATGTCATTGTGGTTTTGATTTGCATTTCCATGATTATTAATTATGTTGAGTACTTTTTTATATGTCTGTTGTCATCTTTATGTCATCTTTAGAGAAATGTCTATTTAGGTCCTTTACTCATTTTTAATTGAAATGTTTATTTTTTATGTTAAGTTTATGAGTTCCTTATACATTTTGGGTATTAACCCCTTATTGAGTATATTATTTGTGAATGTTGTATTTTCATTTTGTTAAAAAATAAAAACTAAAAAAAGTAAAAAAAGTAAAAACTAAAGCTCCATTTGTTTATTTTTGTTTTTGTGGCACTGGCTCAAGGAGACATATCCAGGAAGATATTTCTAAGAGTGTGCTTTCTATGTTTTCTTCTAGGAGTTTTATAGTTTCAGGTCTTGCATTTAAGTTTTTAATTCATTTGTTTATTTTTGCATCTGATGTAAGAAAGTGGTCCAGTTTCTTTTTCCTTTCTTTTTTTTGCATGCATTTGTCCGGTTTCCTCAACACCATTTATTGAAGAGATTATCTTTACCTCTTGTATATTTTTGCCTCTTTTGTCATGATTAATTGACCAGATAAGCAAAGGTTTATTTCTGGGCTCTCTATTCTTTTTCATTGATCTATGTGTCTGTTTTGTGCCAGTATCATTCTGTTCTAATTATTGTAGCTTTGTCTTATAGTTTGAAATGAGGGAGATTGATACTTCCCACTTTTTTTTTTTTCTCAAGATTGCTTTGGCTATTTCGAAATTTTTTGTGGTTCCATGTAAATTTTAGAATTAGATGTTCTAGTTCTAAAAAAAGTAACTTTGGTATTTTAATAGAGATTGCATTGAATCTGTAGATTGCTTTGAGTAGTATGGACTCTTTAACAATATTAATTCTTCCAGTTCATGATCATAGTATATTCTTTCATTTATTTGTTTCCCCTTCAAAGTTTTTCTTCAATGTCTTATAGTTTTCAAAGTGCAAGTATTTCACCTCCTTGGTTTAATTTATTCCTACGTATTTTATACTTTTTGATACAATTGTAAATGGAATCCTTTAAAAAAAATTTTTTGTGACTACTAATGAGTATATAAAAATGCAAAAGATTTCTGTAGATTAATTTTGTACCTGTAACTGTAGTGAATCTGCTTATTCTAACTGTTTTTTATTGGTATTTAGAGTTTTCTTATATATTATTATGCCATCTATAAATAGTGACAGCTTTACTCCTAATTTTCTAATTTAGATACTTTTTATTTCCTTTTCTTGACTGACTGCTGTGTTGAATAAAAGTGTTAAGCGTAGGCATCCTTGTCTTGTTCTTGATCTTAGTGGGAAAGATTTTAGCTTTCACTATTGAGTATATTAGCTATGGGTTTGTCATATATAGCCTTTATCATGTTGATGTATGTCCCCTCTATACCTCATTGTTAAGATTTTTATCATAAAAAAGTTATTAAATTTTGTTAAATTCTTTTTCTTTATCTATTGAGATGATCTATCCTTCATTTTGTTGATGTGATGTATTGTGTTGATTGACTTGCAGATGTTGAGACATCCTTACATGCTTGGGATGAATCACACTTGATCATTGTGTATAATCCTTTTGATATATTGTTGAACTTGGTTTGCTGATATTTTGTTGAAAATTTTTGCACCTATGTTCCTCAGGGATATTGTCTTGTAGTTTTCTTTGTAATATCTTCATCTAGTTATAGTATCAGTGTAACTCTGGCTTTATAAAATAGATTTGGAAGCATTCTTTTCTCTTCAAATTTTTGGAGTAGTTTGAGAAAAATAGATATTAGTTCTTTAACTGGTAGAATTTACCTATGAAGCTCTCTGGTCATGGACTTTTGTTTGTTGGGAGTTTTGTGATTACTACTTAATTTCATTGCTAGTAATTTGTCTGTTCAGATTTTCCATTTTTTTCCTAGTTAAATCTGGTAATCTTATATATTTCTAGAAACTTATCCATTTCTTCTAGGTTCTTCAATTTGTTGGAATATAATTGTTTATAGTGTTGCTTAATGATTCATGTATATTCATAGTGTTCTTTGTAAAGCTTTGTAATTATTAGGTGATGAATAGAAGTCACCAAAGACAATCTCTTTTACTGATGTTTTCTTTGTTTACTTGCTTCTCTCCTTAGTACAGGTGATTGTCTTCACCAAAACATGCTTTTGAAAGAAAAATGGTACTGAGTTTCTTCAGTAAGTCAAAACAGGCAATACAGTAGCAAGACAATGACATCAATCATTCCTTTCTTCTTTGTTCAAGGATAAGTATTTCCTTACTGCCTCTCTTGAACTATAGCAGTTGACACAAATAGGAGTGGTTGCCTTGCTATACTTTACCATTTTTCTGTTATCTTCCATTTCTGTTGTAAAAACACTTTCCCACCCTAACACTGGTCTTTTACAGGCCCATTTAGATTCTTGCCTCTCTGACTACAGTTTTTCAAGAGGCAGGTACCTGATTAAGTTCAGCTAATTATAACCCACCTTCAATTCCCAGTTATAGAAAGTGGTCCAGAGATGGAGGAGTAGGTTACTTCAGCCTACATCATCAAGAGCCTATTTATCATTTTTGTTTGTTTGTTTGTTTGTTTGTTTTAAAGATGGAGCTGGAAGTGCCAAGCCCTTGACTTATTGATGGCAAAAATAGAACCACCTATTGCTATAGTTCTAGTGTTCTGGAAAGTGATTTTGAAAGAAAAAAATCAATAGAAGGAGAGAGAAAGAGAGAGAAAGAGAGAGAGAGAGAGAGAATCTGATTATATTCATGTCTGCTTTTTGTTGTTTCATGTATCAATTGTTCATGAGAATTGTTCTTGCTCATCCTCCCTTTTAACTATGAGTCAATAAACTTATTTATTCTTGCCTCAGTGACTAAAAGAAATCTGAGAAATATGCCCTAGGTGCTGTAAAGCCACTCATGGAAAAATAAGAAAAAGTTGATTTTATAAATATTTGCAGTTTTATTCAAGCATAGCAGAAGGTATCTGTTAAAGCTAATTTTAAGGAATAATATTATTTTACTTTGTTTTTACAGTGAATTGAAGTCCACTAAACTGTCCACTAATGCAGGAAGAAGATATAAAAATTGTAAAAATAGTTTTATATTTTACTTGAATAAAGAGAAAAAACGATAAAAGAATATTTAATAGTCTCTAATTGTATCTTTAAAAATGTCTGTAGGATTGTGTTAAACTTTATATCCTGTTATTTTCAGAAACACCTGTATTTTCCTCAAAAGAAAAAGGAAAAAACAGGGAATAAAGAAAAGTAAGTTTAAATGTCTGAAGTTTCCTTGATAATTATCTAAACCTTTATGTAATTTATATATAGAAAAATATATTTTAATATGTTAGTAAAAGACATTACGCCGTTTTGCACTGGGTCTGGGGAATGCAGCAGTGGGAAAGCCAGTGTTTGTCAGGGTTCTAAACAGTCCTGAGTTTAATTTCTCATTAATTGACTTAATTAGCTTACCAAGATGACATATAATCTTGGGAAGGGTAGCTGATTTATGTTAAACAAATTGATTCTAGGCCCTCTTTTGGAACAGAATATAAATAGATTAATTACCATTTGGAGAAATGGCAGCCTGGAATACTTGTATTTGCTGATCAGCGTATCCTCTTTGCATTAAGAACAATTACTTAAGAAACATAATTAATTTCAGATGATAATATTTGGTAAATAGAGGTACAAAGTAAGTATATCAGGATAGTTTTATATCACTTTATTTACTATAAATTATAATTCAATAATTATAATTACAATAGTCTATTAGTTGAGCCAATTCTCTGACTAATCTTGTTAGAACACAGACAGTCATCAGTATCCACTTGCAAATAATCTTTTAATTACCCAAATCATTGGCATTATCGTATCCAGTGTTATGGGTTATGTTTCATTAGTTATATGTTAAATTGATATTTCCCAACTGAATTGGAAGTTAATATAACTTCCTCAACATGATGTTTGCAAGTCATATTTTAATGAGAGTCCTTATGGGAAGATAGTTTCATATTAATAGTCTCATACATATATAGAAATCTTGTGATCTAATCAAAGATTAAATAAAAAGGTGATTTAAAAACAGAAGGCATTATCTAAATACAATATGCCACTCATTTACCCCTCTCTTCAATAATCTAAGAATCTTATAAACTGAATAATATTTATTTGAAAGATCCTTTATTCCATTTATTCTGAATAGTTTATTTTTGTTCACTATATTAACTATCACTATAAAACCAATAATAAATAAAATGAAGAATATTAACAAAGCAAGACATGCAGCAGCCCATCTGACTTGGAGAATTTTTACTTGTCTATTTTTATTAACTCATGTTTCAGTGGATCACCTGTTCTATGAAAGCAGTTAGTTTTCTATGGTACAACGTCTACAAAAACAAAACATACTTTTCTTGCACAGAAACAGAGATGAGTTACTACACAGATTTCATGCCAAAAAATAACATTCAAATTTTAAATTCCAATAGATACTGTAAAATCTCATACCGCTGATATTTCTGATTAAAATGGTCAAACGCTTTCCCCCTGAAAGGTTAATACTTAACTATGTTTTTTCAGATGTGTGTTAGTTTAACTAGAAAAGGAACATATTGTCCCAAGAGTACCAGGCACTGATGTGTTCTTCCTACCAATTTCACTTTTGCATCTTACCACAAGCAGTATAACAATTTTTGAGCTTACAAATAGATGAATTAGGAAGTAAATTTATGAAGTGAATTATGAGGTAATCTAGAGAATTTATAGCCTAGGTTGATTAATAAAATTCAATTTTCACTAATTATTCATATACTCAGGTATGCCACCAGATAATGTGGGACTATAAACTACAAGTAGTAAAAGATAAAATTCTAGTAAAAAATGTTTTCTGTGTTGCTAACTAATATTGTTAATAGGAAATGTTCTTTTTGTGAATAAAATTCAGTTTTTGTGAAAACATTACAAAGAAATGTGATTCCTCATTACATGGCAGTTAGGCAGTTGCTATTGAAAATATTATTCATAATAAGAAAAAATAGATTTTAAATTGCTTTTATGATGTAATTTTTAGTTCTAGCTGGTTAGCGATCTGAAACTCAAAGATTTTAAAGAACTTGCCTTAAGACATTATTTATGACATGAGAGTCTTTTTTTCACTATGTGCTGCTTCTAGCTTTAAGGATACTGAAAATTTATGTAACTTGTCTTGCTGAGTTTACAGACTGGAGTGATGGCAGAATGAAAACTAAAGTCATAAAATATTGAATATTTGGAAAACATTTTCTAGCAAACCTCCTTGTTTAAGCAGAATCTAAGTATGTATTTATAAGAGTCCCTAAGTATTCATCACAAGTGATATGACTTTATTGTTGTGAGGCTAACTCAGAACTAGTAGAATATTGTCCTGTTGTGGGAAGCAACACACAACAGAGGAATTTGGACTTTCAGACAACTTCGTTAAAAGAAGGAGAATTCATTGCACGTGGAGAGCGTGGTGCATTCAACAGACTCAAAGTATAATCTCCCGTGGTTAGATTTCTTAAAGTGTATATACCCTTGCAGTGTCCATGCAAAGGGCACGTGATTCCTTTCTCTGAAGTTTCATGTGTGCTTCATGACTCAGAATGGGAGGGAGAGCTTTGGGTGGGGGGCTGCAAGTGGGGAGGAATTTCCAGACCACTGGTCTTACTTATTTACAGGTCATTTTTGCTTTGTAGAACCTGTGACCTCAGCATTATCAACACTGCTATAGGATTTTCAGAGAGACAGGACACAAGCTATAAGCAGAAAGTAGCACTTATTGATGCCTGCACATTCTCAGCGGATTCTTATCCAAAGGCTGAGATTTAATTGTAACATAACAAGCAGTTTTACACAGTTTTGCTATGCCTGCACAGCTACAGAGATAAGAATAGTTGGATAGCAAATCATGAATCAACAGATGTGAGCTGGAGAGTCCTTCAGGTGGGAGAGGTAGATATGGGAAAACATGTTAGCTGGAGAGTCCTGGAGGGGAAGAGAGTAGTCAGGAATGGACTTTAGCTGGCTGAGTAGATCATTTTTACAATCCCTTTCCTTTGCATTTTTTCAGATGCCTCCTCTCCTCTCTCAGTCCTTTCTTCCTTGAGGCCAGATGCAGCCTTAGGGTGCTTGCAACGTTCTTTGCATCCTACCATAGGAGTGCAGTCACCATAAAATGACATCTACTTTTGAAGTCGTCATTGTGCATTTGTATTTTCCAGCAGCACTTGTATCGCACTGCTCATTGTAGAATCTCAGCAGATGAGAAAATTGTCTTATAAAATTTTATAATTACATCTGTAAAATGCTCTTCACTTAAATACATGTTATCTAAACATCAGACTATATGACCATGGAAGCTACATGCCAATGATGCCTTATCCCATAACGTTATAGATAGCTGGAATTTTTTTTCTCATCTCAGCAAAAAGTAGTTAAGTCCACTTAATAGTATGTGATGGTTGAGCTGATTCCGATATTTTAGTCAAAAAGTGTCAGATGCTTGCCTTGTGGTCATACATTTTAGAATTGAAGCATATACTTTTTAGATTTTAAGATAAGAATTTATTTTCATTACATTTTTTATAAAATCAGCATTAGGATAAATAAATTTTAGATAATAATTTTAGAAACATTGACAATAAACACTAAATTTAAGATAGAAACAATGTCTGTTTATTTTTAGAAATGTTTCTATTTATCAAGGATTTGATCTAACATGCTAATGATTGCTCCATGTTGATTATAATTTTGGAACAATATGCTATGGGCAACTTGAGATTCAAATATGAATATAAATTAACTGGTCATTTTTGAAGAAAAATTATTGTTCAGGTCTTATCTTTAAAAAATACAGTAGTGATTTTAGTGAGAAACAATTTTTATATTTAATGGTCTCTGTTGGTAATATGTAATTATAGTCTAATTAGTACATAACATTACTTTCTTTGTTACAATTTTTTCTGTTTTATTTTTTATGTAGATAGTTGGGTTATAGGAAAAACATGGCATCATTTAAGATTTCAATTCTTCATAATTTTTTTCCTCAATAAAAACTTGATTTTATTTTTTGTTTTGCTGACAATAGAATAAAAACATATTTATATTTAAAAATTTGAAAATAAAGTATGCAAAAAGAAAAATGAATGCCTCAATTTACTACTAACCACTGAGAGGTCACCACTGAAATACTATAATGATGTCATCTGGTACCATCTTCTTTAGAATGTATTTTATTTTTAACAAAAACTGGATCTTGGCAAATAACTTTTTTGACATCTTTTTTCTGTCAATTAATTTATTGTCAAACTTTTTAAAATCAAGGAGTATAGTTTTACTCTGTTAAATGTAATGGCCCAAAGTTTGACTATACTGTGGGAATTCAAACAAAAACTATGTATAGTCAGTGTATACAAAAGAAGGGAACAAAGAATAAACTGTATAGAGATCGTGGGTATACATAGAGATATAGACTGTAGATGACACATTTTGACTTTCCAATTCAGAGAGTGCTAGAATTTTTGAACTTTCAAAAATTTTCAGTATGTATATATACACTCCAGTTTTATCTGAGCTATATTCTCTCTTGCATTAGCATTACCCTATTACATGTGGCTAGAATAAGCTGGATGATGCTTTTAGCATTTTGTCTAGATACCTGCTTTCTCAAGATCATGAATCCATTAGGTATATTATCTTCCAGGTTATTATAGATTTATTTTTTAAATAAGTTTATTGATACATAATATGCTTTGCTATTTTCCATCTTCCTGTTAATTATTCTCTCATTATTCTTTATTCTCTTCATTTTCTTTTGACATGTGCTTGCCATATTCCACTCAGCCCTGAAAGCAACCCTGCTGTCTTAGTCTGCACCCTTTGTCTTATAAATTTTTCTATAGTTAATTTTTTTCAGTATAATGCTTAATGACAAAGAAGTATAATTTTTTTTTCTTCATGTGACTGGCTGTTTTAGGTACTTTTAATTTCTATATGTTATAGCATTAGCATGGCAGTTTTGACAAAAATCCTTATAGTATTTTGATGAGGATTGCATTGGATCTACAGATCAGTCTGTTTAGGGAAAATTAATATCTTTACAATATTGAGTTTTCTCTTTCAGTAACATAGTAATACTTTCTATTTATTTAGTCTTCTTTAATTTCTCTCAGGCATGTTGTATAACTTTGAATGTGGAGTTCCTGCACATGTTTTATTAAAAATTATTTTGGAGCTGCTATTATAAATAATAATTCAAATACCATTTTTAATCATTTATTGATAATCTATAAAAATACAATTATTTTGTGAATTCAGTTTTTTAAACCAGTTACATTGGATAATTTACTTATTAAATGAGTAGGTCTTTCATTTTTTGGTAGAATTTGTAAGAATTTCTATTTACATGGCAATATAATTAGTGAATTAAAACATTACTTTTTCCTTTCTGATCTTTATTAAAGATAGTAATTACAGTGCTATGCACATGGATATAATTATCAGTATTTTCTGAGTTTTTACCAATCCTCAGAGTCTTTCCTAATTTTATGGTTTGACTGCTATCTTGAATTTGTAATCTTATTCTGAATGCACAAATATGGCATGGCTTGGTTTAAATTCCTTTGGCACTTGTAAGGCACAGAAAAAGAGTTATGTAATTTTCTGATTGACACAATCTCTAGTTTTCTGAGTCAGTAGCAAGATAGTTCAGAAGAACAAATATTTTCTTCCTTATATTTTGAAGTAGTCTTAATTTTCTCATAAACTGAAGACAGAATATGTCATTTTCTGAATTCTGAATTATATTTCTAAATCTAGTCCTATTGGCCTAGCAATTTTTGTCAATCCCTCCAAGATTATAGTGTTAGACTGTCTGAGAGTTATATTTTGCTTTGTGATTTTGGGTATTTATGTATTTTTCTGTCTTTGGGTATTTTAATGAGAAGTTGAAAGGAGCTGTATTGAAAGTTGCCGAGCCAACTGCCAGAATGAACTAGAAATGATATCATTTATTTTTGAAAAATAAATCCCCATGGCCAATTAATATACCAATATGTTTTAATCTATTGTTAAACTAAAATAATAAGTCAAAGTCAGAGGCAACAAACTTGTTTTTATTTGAGATCACAAAGAATAGCTATTTAGAAAGTGTTGATTCAAGCAGAAACCCAAATATTGTTCTTATAATAAGGTGAAGGAAAGGGTTTTTATTTTTATTTTTTTGAGAAAAGGGAAGGGAAATAATTATATGAATAGAAGGAAGAAATTTCTATAAGTGTAAATAAGCTAAGTTATTGTTTAGCTGTAAATAATGGTGCTAATTCTAAAAATGTCTTTAGTTTTCAGTATGGTCAGGATGCCTGCTTTCCTGTTAGCTTTACAAATAGCTTTCTGAAACATAATGATGGTTTGGCATAGTCCAAAGTTTTTTTCCCAGTTCATACATCCCGAGGGTTCAAGGAGTAAAACTTGTAAGGCGATTCCTCTGGAATGTCTGCTTTAACTCTTTTAAAATAGCTCCATTTATGTCAGCTTTTCACACCACTTATCTTTCAAGATAAGACAATATTAACTTTTGTATCAAATCTTGTATTCGTTCATGTGTCTTATTTATTTGTTGCTTTCAGTTTTATATCCTACATAAAAGTAAAATTATAATGTTCTCAACTTTTTCTGACTTATTTCGCTTAGTATGATAATCTCAAGATCCATCCACGTTGTCACAAAGGCAATATTTTATCTTTTCTTATGGCTCAGTAATATTACATTTACTACATCTTTTTTATCCAATCATCTATTGTAGGGCACTTCAGTTATTTCCATGTCTTGGCCACAGTGAATAATGGTGCAATGAACTATCACAGATACAGATAACAGTTTGGTGATTGCCAGAGGAAAAGGGGAGAGAGGAGAGGTAGATGAGGGTAAAAGGGGTCAAATTCATGACAGAAGAAAATTAACTTTGAGTGGTGAATACACAATACAATAGATGAATGACATATTTTTGAATTATACACTTGAAACATATATAATTTCATTAACCCATGTCACCCTAATTAATTTAATAAAATTTGTTTTACTGCTCACATCAAAAAAATAAAAATAAAAATAAGTTAAATTAGTTTCAATAATATATTTATTTACTATAAACTACATATTATTATTTCAACATGGCATCGATATAAAAAACATTAATGACATATTTGACATTCTTTTTTTGTGCTGTCTTTGAAATTAGTGTATATTTTACACTTACAGCCCATCTCAAGTTAAACTCACCACACTTCAATTGCTCAGTATGGCTCTTGTACTGGACAATGCAGGTCTAAGTGTTTTATACTCATACCTAAGGTTCTTAGTTTCTAAATTCCCTCTGTCTTGATAATTCAAACATACCAGTACTATATTAGTGATTACCAGCCATTTTTGCTTTCTTTTGAACATTAAAGAATGGTGTGTTTATCAGGTATACAGCTGTGGTTTAAAATTTCTTCTTAATGTGACAAAAATTTTATCATCTGCCTTGACATCTACTTATCATCAAGGGCATACAGGAGCTAAATAACTGTCACTTTTTTAGTTTGATCTCAAACTGCAATAAGTAACAGGAAATAGGATGAGAACTGTAAAAAAACATCCCCTTTATTCTTAAAAATTCTCCTATTATTAAAAGACTAAACACTTTTTCCTTATTATTTGTTATAATTATGCTTTGTACAGAAGTGCTGCCATGTTATAATGTGAGCTGTGGTTTGACTTACCCATAGATTCGATAAGAGTCTTCCATGAGATTTGCTTTCAGATAGAGAAAGGGTAATGAGTGTTGGCAACAATATTTCATGCAGTTACTATTTCCCCAAAATTGCTCTAGGTAGAATATTTGAGAAAATATATCTGATAGAGAATTCTTGAAAACATTTTTAGTATAAGATTATGTTAAAAATCTAATTCAAAAAATGCATGTGCTTTTCTTAATTTTGTGAATGTCATATGAAGCCAAAGAATTCTGCTAGAGCTCTTTCTTTTTAATCTAAAAATTCTCTAATTTACTGCAGCTTGTTGGCAGTAGGGAGTTGAGGAGAAGTGAGAGAGCAGCGGGGCAGAAAGAGGAGAAAGCTCAAATATTTCTATACACAAAGTCCTCTGGAATCTCATCAAATGTGGCCTGGCTTTACCACCACATCAGCTGGAACCTCAGTGTCCCAAGAAACTCAGTGTGTAAGAACCCTTGAAACTGCATTATGTATCGTGTTTTTTTTCTCCTAAATATTGCCTTTATAATTATCTCTTGAAAATAGATGACTTATCTTCCATTACATTTGGAAGGAATGTGCTTTTTGTCTCCATGACTAACCAACTAAAACCTGGAAAGATCTGGAAGAAGAAAACACCAAAGGTTGATTCTCAAGGTACTTACATGTTGAGACACCCTTTGTTTAACCTATGCCACAATGTTATATGTAAAGTGTAATAATAATGGCAACATGTCAAGGCAGAGTTTGAGCATTATATAGCAATCCATCAGCATTTATAATTTTCAATTAGTTTAAACATATCTAAAATATTCTTTTTTACGATATTCTTATGTTTCTCTAAGCAATTGTTTTCAAAATTTGGTCTCAAGGAGCTGCACTGACAAAATATAATGTGTTCAGGGAAGTTTCATTTGCTGGATTATTGAAAGTCAATCTGCTCATATAGCTTAGTCACACTGGCTCTCTTGCTCCTCTAAAATTTCAGTCTGCCAGTCTATAGCAGAGTCTGTCCACTGCCTGTTCACTCCTCTGGACATCATTTCTCCAGATCATCACCAGAATCTCTTTTCACTTCATCCAGGCGTCTGCCCAAATAGCTCCACTACCTCTGAGAGGTCTTCCTTGAATATCCTATTTCAAATACCCTGTTTCTCTCTTTCTCTTCTTATGCTGCTTTGTTTTTCTTTGCAACATTATCACTACTTATATTTTTACCTATTTATTGATGACTTAAATGACTATTTTATGCACTAAAATGTAAGCTTTATGAGGTCAAAAACTTTGTTTTGTACACTGTGCATGCTTAATACCTAGAACAGTACTTGGTACTTCATAGGCAGTAGGTCATATTTTTTTTCTTAATAACTAAATGAATTACACCTTTCATGATCTTTCTAACTAGATCAGAGTCCTTCTTTTCATGTTTCATAGAGATTATTGTAGTCTGAAAATACATACTAAAATATATGTATACTTCACCCCTCTTCCATGTGATAGAGACTTTAAATAACAGTGGTTTCATAAGAGGGAAACTTAAGGAAACTTATTTCTCTTTGGTATAATAGTGTGTAGGTAATAGTCTCAGGGCTGGCAGAACAGCTTTGGTTCATGAGTGTTGTGCGGCGTTTCGAGACCCCCACGAAAGACAGAGACCTCCAGATAAGGTGTTAACAGCAAGCGCTTTATTCACGGATAAGATGTTACAGCATGCTCGTTATTTACGGATTCGAACTCGGGCCCCCACCAAGGGCGAGAAACCTGAGACCCCCTTTCCCCTGAGTTTTATACCCTCTCGGGGGGGGGGGGTGGTTACATGACCTTTTCCCTGATTGGTGGGACTCAGGCGCCTAGTTGCAGTTACATGCGTAAGCCAAGCGGAACCTGTGGGAGCTATTTTCCCGTTAAGATTTTCCTTAATTATTGTTACTGATACTGTTGGGTAACTTCTACTGTTACTGGTGCTGTTGGGTAACTTCTTCTATTGTCCCTTGCGGGCTGCTGGCTAGGCCAGGGGCTAGGCCAGGTGTTAGCTGCAGGGTTAGATGGAAAATTCCTATAGGGGGGGGTTATCTTAAAGGGCTAGGGACAAGGTTTGAAACAGCCTTTTACATTCCCCACTGCTCTAGGAAGATGTTGAATCAAATCTTTGATTCTAATGTGTCATCTGCTAGGACAGGTTGGTAGTGGGTTCAAAGGATAGTTAGCAGACATAAGACATGTACCTAAAGTGAGCTTGGGTGTATGGCCCCAGTTGCAGGGCGGGGGAGAGCCAATAGAGAGAGTCAGGTTCCGAATGTCTATAGAGTCTGAGCCTAGGTTAGCTATGGTGACTAATCCTATGTAGAAGAGGGGTTCCTGCCCTAAGCAAAGCCAGCAATCTGCAGTCAGATTAGGGTCCGATCGATTTAGGACCCGAAACATGGCCTCTACAGTCTGGAAGAGGGGGGTCACCCAGGGTCTGGGACCAGGAGCGTTTTTAGCTGGAGGTGATGGGGCTAGGGAAGAGCGTAGGGGAACCGATGGGGTGGAAGGATGTGGATGTGAAGGCTGGGGAGGCAGTACCTGAGGTGGGACTATTATGGGCCTCAGGGGCCCGACCGGGTTGACAGGTGGGGAAATTACTTTCTTCTGGAGTGTGAACCTGACACCCGGGTCATGACCTGATACGTAGAGCCTGAGGCCCCATGTCTTCCCAGTTTGCCAGGCCCTGTCTGTAGAGGAATGGACAGTAAGAGTTACTGGGTTACAATCCCCTACATTGCAGGTGCCTGATTTGTCAGGTGCGCCGGGCCTAATCATCTTCTTGAAGGAAATCTCCTGGTCTACGGTTTTCCAGGGGGCTAGGGTTTCACAACCCCAGGTGGCACAGTGGAAATCATCTTCCCCTCCGCAGTCAGGGGGTCCGGAGGCGGGGCAAATATACAGTTGGGTATGCCAGAGGCCTTTTTCTAAGTTGATGTGACCACAGCCATATCCCCGGGGGACCGGGAGGCCCCCCCCGCCCCGTAAATGGGACCCTTCATGCCCCTTCCAATTTCCCCAGTCTGTTCCTAGTAATTGACAGAGATCAAATTTCAAAATGGGGAGAGTCCCTAGGGCAAAGGTGTCGGCAATTAGGTGACCGTCCAAGGTGCTGGTTAGTTCCCATCTCTCTCTCGGTGGGGGGATGTGGGGGTTAGCAATGACCCCGGCAGTGAGAGGAGAACAAGGTGGAGAGAGAGAGGATGGGATAAGTCTTATCTTGAGGGGGTCCGTGGTGCGCTGAACCTTCCATGTTTGGTCCGGATCAGTGGGTGCCTCCTTTAGACGGGAGTGGTGGATCCAGGCAGTCTTTCCGGCGACCTTGGCTACCGTGGGGGTGCTGATGATCACAGGGAAGGGTCCTTCCCACCTTGGGCCGAGTTGTTGTGGGTCCGTCTTTTTTATGTAGACAAGGTCTCCTGAGTTGAACGAGGGCTTCCTCTGGCGTTCAGCAGCCGGGGATGGTTGTCCGTTATGGGGGTTGCAGTGCTGGTGAGCTGGACATGGATTGGTGGTCTATGTGAGGCCAGTCCCGGGGGGTTGGTTTTGGCCCAAACATGGGGGATCTCAGTTTTCCATATCTCAAGCCAGTGTCTCCCGGTCTTAAGAGAGTCCTCGTAAAGGATATATTCCTCCTCTAGGGGAAGAGTTACAAGTAATTTTCCTCCTGTCCTAATTGTGGGGCTTCCTTCGCTGTCGAAGGAGATGGTGGCCCTGAGTTTGTGTAGTAAGTCTCGTCCCAGGAGAGGGTCAGGGCATTCAGGAATTACTAGAAAGTGAGTGACAAGGCCCCTTCCTAGATCGGCAATCCGGCCTTCTGATCGGGGGTACGCCTTAGGAACCCCCGTAGCCCCAACAATCTTTATCTTCTCTGAAGTGAGAGGTCCTACAGGTGTTTGCACCACGGAATGTGTGGCCCCGGTGTCCACTAGAAAGTTAATTAGTTGACCTCCTACCGAGAGTTTTAGCCTGGGTTCCCGGAGGGCAAGGGAGCCCCGAGGCCCTCATTCAGTCTCTTCGACTAAAATTGGGGCCTGTGGCCCTGTTCTCTTGGGACGGATGGGGCATTCATTCTTCCAATGTCCCTCTTCCTTACAGTAGGCGCATTGATTCCTTCCCAGTGTAAAAGCCTTCTGTTTGTTTAGGGGCTTATCTGGGTCTCATCGGGGGGTTCCGTGGTCCTTTCTTTTCCTCCCGCGCCAGGAGGACCTTGGCCATCTTCTGGGTCAATTTCTGGGTGGCATTAACAGGATCTTCTCGTTGGTCGAAGACCTTTTGAGCTATAGCCACTAGTTCAGAGAGAGACTTACCTTCAAACCCATCAAGCTTTTGTATTTTCCTCCTAATTTCAGGGGCCCACTGGGAGACAAACTGCATCAGGACCGAAGCCTGATTTTCTGGCGCCCGAGGGTCTATGGGGGTCCAGGTGCGGTAGGCCTGGTAGAGGTGCTCTAGATAGGCAGTGGGACCCCCCGAAGGCCCTTGTCTAATCTCAGTCACCTTCGAGAGGTTGGTGGGCTTCCGGGCAGCGGCCCGGAGGCCCCTAAGTAAGATCTGGCGATAATTGTTAAGGGCTCCTTCCCCATCCCGAGTGTTATAGTCCCAGTTGGGCCGGGAGGAGGGAAACTGGGTATTAATCTCCCGTTCGTCTAGGGTGACTTCCCCCCAACTGTCATGCACTTGTTTCCTTCCCTCTAGCTTAATTCGTTCCCTTTCCTCAGTGGTGAAGAGGATGCGGAGGAGCTGTTGGCAGTCATCCCATGTTGGCTGATGGGTATAGAAAACTGACTCTAAGAGGGTAATGACTTCCTCGGGTGCCTCCGAGAAAGGGGGGTTTTGACTCTTCCAGTTATATAAGTCAGAGGTGGTGAAAGGGACATAGGTCCGGACTGGATGCCCGGTGGGATCCCTCTCTCCTGTGTCCCTAAGAGGGAAGAGGCCGGCTGTATTAGTTTGGGCCTCCCCCGGTAGAGCAAAATGGGTGCCACTCCGGGTGTGTGGCGGACTAAGGACAGTAGAATCAGGTTCTTCGGTTGCTGACGGGGCTGAGGGGAGGTAGGGTGGAGGTGCACCCTGTGGGCGAGATGATGGTGGTGTCTCAGGGGGTGCCTGGAGAACTGGAGGCTGTGGCCTAGGGGTCGGGGGATCTGAATGGGCAGAATCCCTAGACACCAGAATCTTGGGTCAAGCCCCCAGGTGGGGACCTTTCTGGTGGCAACCACAGGCTTTTAGGTAGGAAGGTTTGTTCCATATAATATCAATCCAGACATCTATATATGGGATCTGATCAGGGTGGCCGGGCTGCCCGTAACAGAAGCCCCAGATGGCGTTAGCAATGCCTGGATCCAGGGTTCCTGCCGCTGGCCAGCCGACTCCGAAGGCGGGCCATTCCAATTCACAGAGTCTGCGTAAATTAAAGGCATTTACCTGGGCCCCGTGACCTTTTGCCCGCCTATGAAAATCAGCGAAGTTCTTAATCAGACATGCCAATGGGCTCAAGGGTCCCTTTGAGGTTCCTTGCCCCATTTTGGCCGAAATGGGGATGAGGAAGTCCAAAATTTCTTTTGGACCGACTTTAATTCGATCTCGTCCTATTGCCGTTCTGGGTCCCAGCACGGAAAGAGGAGAGTCGCTCCAGGAACAAGGGTCAGAGCACGATGTATTTCACATGACATGAGACAGAGAAAGACGACAAAGACGAGTACAATAATTAACTAGACATACAATGGCAACGTTGCAAGAAACATAGCACATTTAACATTAAATTAGCAAACAGAACCAGGGCCCGTGGAGGTCGTCACCCCCGGGGCTGAGTCTGGGACCCGAAGGCGGCATCCTGCTGTCCACAGACCCAATTATTCGCGAATTTCAGAACCAGGAACCAGAACCAGAGACCAGAGAGCCCTGACTTACCAGCGCCGGGCAGGCCGAGAACAGGTTGTCCGCGGACTGGTGTCTGTCCCGTAGGGGATCTCGCTGGGGCCTCCAAATGTTGTGCAGCGTTTCGAGACCCCCACGAAGGACAGAGACCTCCAGATAAGGTGTTAACAGCAAGCGCTTTATTCACGGATTCGATGTTACAGCATGCTCATTATTTACGGATTCGAACTCGGGCCCCCACCAAGGGCGAGAAACCTGAGACCCCCTTTCCCCTGAGTTTTATACCCTCTCGGGGGGTGGTTACGTGACCTTTTCCCTGATTGGTGGGACTCAGGCGCCTAGTTGCAGTTACATGCGTAAGCCAAGCGGAACCTGTGGGAGCTATTTTCCCGTTAAGATTTTCCTTAATTATTGTTACTGATACTGTTGGGTAACTTCTACTGTTACTGGTGCTGTTGGGTAACTTCTTCTATTGTCCCTTGCGGGCTGCTGGCTAGGCCAGGGGCTAGGCCAGGTGTTAGCTGCAGGGTAGATGGAAAATTCCTATAGGGGGCGTTATCTTAAAGGGCCAGGGGCAAGGTTTGAAACAGCCTTTTACAATGAGGTCATCCAGAGACACATCTTTCTTCTTGCTATTCAACTATCCCAGGCATGCACCACCCGAGGTAGCCATCCTATACAAATATCTGCCATCAAGAAAGGGGAAAGGAGAGAAGGAAGGCAAAGCCTCTTCTCCTTTATAATGTGATAATATCCATTTGCAAGGGAGTCTGGAAAATACACTGTTTATTCTGCCAAGTTAAAAATTCATTTGCCATGTGAAGATAAAAGAAATTATATTGGAGGACAAGTAGCAGGTCCTGCTACAACCTTTTTTGTGTAAAAACTTAATTAATGTTTCTCTCCTCTACTGAACTGTTGAACACTTGTGGTCTCCTTTCTATTTTATCCTCTGGCCCTAGCACAATGCTATCACATAGTAGCCACTACATAACTATATAGCTAAATAATTATTTTATCACTCAATAACTTAGTAGTTAAATAATGATTTTATCTGCAACATAGTTCTCAGCTAGGCATTCTTGATGGTCACAGAGAAACTTTACAGGGAGGAGGAATGCAGAAAAATTATTCCCTTACTCTTTAGGTGGGAGGAGAGAGAAGTTAAAGGTGACAAGTGTTAATGAGGATGCATCAGAAAGAGGAGGCATTTAAGGCTTTGGAATAGGAGGAGTCTGGAGAAGGGAGCCATCTGAAGAGGTTAGGAAGTGGGAGGTGATGGGTTCTTTGTAGTGGTCATTAGAAGCTCCCTAAGGGAAAAATAGAGAGACATCCAAGAGCATTTCTGGGGATCATGGAGCTTCCTAGTCCGGTGGTCCTTCCTTCTATTCCCTGAGCCTCTAAGATTCTTCATAAAATCACCATTCTGCTGAGCTTACTTACCATTATGATTCTTTCCCTTTCAAGCAAACAGGAAATCCTGACTGACACATCAGTTAGAGAAAGGCCTTGGAATTTGTTCTTAGATTTATAGACAACACTTAGTTTATATGTAAAAATTTTAGTTAATAAGAAAACATTCTTGTAAAGTTGAAACAACATATATATCTTATAAAATTAAGCTTAATGTAATAGGAAAAAATACTTATCATGAATTATGTAAACACATATGAAAGTTATTTGAAGGGGAGTATAATTTGCCACCCCAAAATATGTCTCTATAGCATAAGGATTATTTTAAAGAAATAGCAGATACAGAATAAGCTCTGAAAACTTAGTAGAAGTTAACTTTTTGTAAGAGACATTTACATTTATAAGAAAAATCTACATTTGTAAGGGTGTCTCCCTCTCTGTACTAGGAAGCAAAGGATGACTAAATCTGGAAACTGATCTACTGAGAAGGCAGAGACTTAAATCTGGAGAACAACCATATACTCATCGACTATGCTTTTCCTGGTAGCCTTCATAACTGGTTCCCTTACTTCTCAACACTTTTTTTGTTGTTGTTTTGAACTGGGATGGTATTTAAAATAATAACTTGGAACTATAGATGTTCAGAATGAGTCACCTCAAGATGCGCCTCTGTGATATGCAGATTATTTTGACTAAATGCAATCTAGTCTTTGATGGGTCAAGAGAAACTTCCACACTTCCCCTTCCCCCAACTACCTAGCAAAATTTAAGTTAGGGATCTTGCCCATAATACAAGATTATCAGAGATAACCTTTTTGACGTATGTCTTTCCTGAATATCTTCTCTCCTTATCATCCTGCAATGACGTTCCTACTCTCTGAAGCCCCAAAGTCCCTTACCTCATCTTTAGCTCATATTGAAATGTAGACCTCATTTTCATTTCCTGTCTCTGAACCTTTCATGCATATGGGGCTCTAACTCACTCACATTTGTGGGGTTCCCATATGTACATATGCAATTAAATTTGTTTATTTTCTCTTATTAATCAGTTTTATGTAGATTTAATTATTAGGTCAGCTGAAAGAATTTAGGACAGTAGAAGAAAGTTTCTTTTTCCCCCAAAGGCCATTTCAGGGAGTTACTCAGTTTTCTGGTATCTACTATGTATATAGTAGGAGGTTTACACAATGTTATTAAACTTCTGTTTGTTTTTCTGTTAATATGTCTCTTATTATGGGATGGGGAGGGGTCTCAGTCAAAAACCTAGAAGCGTAGAGAAAAAATTATTTTCCTTCTCTACAATATGAAAACCTATTTTCCTTTGATGAATTTATACATGTAAAATAATATGAACAGGAGTCAGCCATGTCCCCCCTACCCCAAATAAAATGGTAATATTAACTTGAGTATGAAAACAAAGGGATGAAGACAGAGGGCATTTTAACTATCAGGCCTTTATCATGTCATCATTATAGTAAGATTCAGTGGGCTTTGCCTAAGGTGGAAGCAATTTTGAGTCTCCTGGTAAAATTATGCAATGTGTAAAGGTCACTTTCACCACAAATTGCTCAAAGATGAAAAATGAGCAAAAATAATGCCAATATTATTTTGCCAATGTCTGCTGTAAATTGAATGTAGCAAAATTTGTGATTAAATGTATGGTTTGCTGTGTCAGTATAACATCAATATTTGAATCTAAAAACAAAATAAAAAAAAAAAGAAAGGCATCTGGGTACTATTTAGATTTAAATGTATTTACAAAATTCAAATACATCATAAGATTCATTTTTATAGTTTTTATGCTTAGTATTATATCACGTTTCCCACCTTATTCAATATCATACTTATTTTATGAGTTAAAACATAGTCTGGGATGGAGTATAATGGAAATTATATGACAGGCTAAATAATTGTTTGGTAGGAAAATTTGTTTGATAGGAAATGGTGAGCCATATAAGAATATTTAACATGAGAGTGAAATAATGAGAGTTTACTTTAAAAAATATTGCTGTATAACAGTGAATAAGATTGATATGAGGCAGCCAAGTTCTAGGAAGGAAGATTTATAGCATGCGATTTGACATTTGAAATTGCATATTCTTTCTCTATACATTAATGTGTTTGCTAAATTGCTGAGTAATGTTCGAACAACTCCTTTCTTTCCTCCTCCTCCTCTTTTTTTTACTTCAAATTGCAGTTACCTTTCTGGGAAGAATTATTTTTACTTAAAATCTTAGCCATCTTAGTGACAGAACTTTCAGGCATCAGGACTTTCAAGGAGATTTGAATCACTACTGCCACATTGAATTCAAAATTCATATTCCTCACTGAGAACTGAAACTTTGTATTGGGTTAAATCTCTTGTGCCTGGCTCCTTTTAATATAGAACAGATTTTTTTTGAAAAGAGTTTTCAGGTTCCTACTTATAGACCCAACAGTTTGCCAGACATGCCCAGATATGTTTGAACCCCAGGAACTGATATAACTCAAAGACTTTCTCAGGAGGCTCCTGAGCCTTGTAAATAGGCTTCTGGCAGGTCTGTCTTATGAGTTTGCTAAACATGCCTAAACCTGTTTGAATCCCAGCGGTGAGCAGGAGTGTCTCAAACTGAGAGCAGATATGGAAAAAAAATTTAAAAATTGATTATCTTGTATCAAATTTAATACCTGCTGATGCATTTTCACATATTTGATCTTCACAAGAACATTGTGAGGTACATGCATTTCTTATGAAGGCATTTCTTATTATCTCACTTCTAAGCCAAGAAAAGAGTAGGAGATGTGGAATGAGTGAGAGAGACAAGGAAAGAAAGCAGCGTTCTGATCACTGAAATAAAAGATAATGGGAAACTGAACTGATTTTGTTGTTGCAAGAATAGGAGGAAGAGGTCTGTGAAGAGATATGAAGGCAACTGACAATCAAAAGGATATGAATTGTACAAGAAGAAATCCTTTCTACCTGAAATCCAGAATCAATATGAGGTTTCTGGGATAGAAATATAACAAAACAACATACTTCTAAATTTCTTTTAAACAAATTACAGAAAAGACTCCAAACACAAGTAGGTGAAGATCATTTAGTTGAATACCAGAGCATCATAATAAGACAAGAAAGCACATTTTAATCTAAAAAATATCATTAAAAATAATAAGCAACCTACTTGAGAAAATATTTGATTGTTTCCAAAGAAGATATGATGAGTAAAAATAAACTAAGCATTGGTAGGTTTAAATCCAAATGTATTGATAATTACATTATAAATCAGAAGACTAAATATTCCAAATAAAAAATAAAGATTATTAGTGGCTGAAAATAAAAGAAATACCTATAATTCTGTTTATAAGACACACAAATATAAGAATACAATAAGAGTTAAATTTAGAAGGATGGAGAAGTATATACAATGCAAATTCTGTGTTAGTGAAGATGTGGAGAAATTGAAACCTTATACACTATTGATGGAAAAGTAAAATAATATAGCTGCTATAAAAAGCAATATAAATTTTCTCAAAATATTAAAAATAGAATTACCATGTGATCTAGCAATCCCACTTTTGGGTATATATCCCCCAAAATTAAAATCAGGATCTTAAAGAGATAATTATGCTCTCATATTTATTGTAGCATTATTCACAATAGCCAAGATACAGAAACAACATAAATGCCTATCAACAGATAAACAGTGTTAGGACGGCGGGAGAAGGGCCTGCCTGGAGACTCACAGCTTGACATCAAAATCCAGACCTACTGATAAGGCCCCACTTTAAAGCCCTGGCACCACCACCCTAATCCGGAGGCTCGTAAATTAACATTCTCCACTCTATACCCCTACCCCCACATAACCCCATAAAAACTATGCCCTCCCATCCCAGGGCACGACTTCTCTGGCCTCTCTCCTCTCTGGACTAGAGAACCTCACCTGAGAGCCCTCTCCTAATAAAGGTTTGCTTTTAAAACATCTCTCAGCGTGTCACACATTTACTTTACAAACAGATTAAAGAAAAGGTGATATGTACATACCATGAAATATTATTCTGCCTTAAATAAAAAGGAAATCCTACCACATGCAATAACATGGATGAACTTGGAGGACATTATGCTAAGTGAAAAAACCAAGTCACAGAAGGACAAGTACTGAATGACTCTACTTAAAAGACATATCTAAAATAGTCAAACTCATAGAAACAGAGTAGAATGGTGGTGCCCAGGGACTGGGGGAGAGAAAAATATGATGTTATTGTTCAGTGGGTATAAAGTATCAGTATGCAAGATGAATAAATTCAAGAGATTTGATGCACAATATAGTGCCCAATCAAAGCTGTATGTGCACTGAAAAATTTGTTAAAAGAATAGATCTTAAGTGAGGTGTTTTTTACCACTAATGGAGAAAGGCAGGAGGAAAATTTTGGAGGTGATTGATATGTTTATTACCATGATTATGGTGACAGTAAAATGGACATATAGAAGTTGGTATATTCATACAATAGAATAATACACAACATTAAGGACAAATGAGTTACTGCTGCACATAGCACAGTTGAATTTTACAAGTTTAATGTTGAAGAAAGAAAACCAATGAATGTAAATTGTAGAATGACATTTATAGAAGATTTAAAAATATACAAAATTAATCTCTGATGTTGGAAGCCAGTTTAATGGTTACTTCAGTAGGGCTGTTAATGACTTAGGCAATGAAAAAGGCAGGCTTCTTGGACTTCATGATGTTCTATGTTTTGATCTGATAGTGATTACATGAGTATGTTCACTTTGTTTCCTATACCTATTGAATTAAATATTTTGACAGAAATTATCTCTGACATTCTGAAAGGAAATGTCAAATCTAAACTGAAGATTCATAATTTAAAAATTATCTGCCTCCAGTTCTACCTTTAAATAAAATATAAGAAATGTATTTGAATGTGAGGCAATAAATTAAATTAAAACATGGTCAATTCACAATTAAAATCTGATTAACTACCTATGCACAGTATAAATCAGCGTAAAGAGTTTGACCTGTGAAGAAAAAAAGTCTAGACATAATGAACTGTGAGATAGTAAAATATCAGAAATTATTACAGATGTAGAATTAGATATCTGCAAAATAGGTGAATTAAGGCACTTTTTATTCTAAGCGGAAAGTAGAACTGCTTAGTTTGTTGGTTTTAAATATATGGTACACTTATAGTTTGTTAAATCATACCTTAAAGATGGATTGAACATATATTATGTTTAAACTGATTTTTGAATAGCAATCTAGCAAAATATTTCCCTTTCATGTCTTGAGCGAGAAATGCATGGTATACCAAAACCTTTTTCCTGAGACATAAAGCAGTGTCCTGGCTTGTGTCTTCCCAGCTCTGAGGTGGCATGATGGTTTCTGTGTGAGAGTATGATTATTTTCCAACATACAAGGCTGGCCTATATCATGACAACAATTAGTGACTAACAGCTGCTGATATAATTTAAAAATAAATCATCATCTACTAACAGTATCAACTAAAGTGTTAATGTAACAAATACTGTAGAGAAATCAAGGAGAAGGAAAGCATTTTGATTCCACACAAATGTAAATACCAATAGTTTTTAATATTAGTCTTTAAAAATGTTTCATAGTTGGTGAATATAGTCTTTTGGTGATTGGTAAGTATGAGAAGTTATAATGCATGTCTGTTTATCACTGAAGGAGAGCTAAAGGAACCTGAATATCCCAGGGAAGGATTTAAAGTGGAAAAGTGTGAACGATTTTTGTAATTTGCCTCTATATTTTGGTAAAATGTTGTGCATTTGTGTGTATGTATCACTTTTCTCTTTCAGGGGGAAATGCAAAGGCAGCTATTTTCTATTCTTACTGAATGGCTGTAAAATTGAAGACAACAATGAAATAAAAAAAAATTCATCATTTCAGACTATGAAAACTGAAGTTCATTTTGTTTGAATACTTGTCTTATTTTCTCTTCTGCTATGTATGTCAAGTCTTACACTTTTTCCGCATCCTCATTGCCAACTTTTTGGCAAGCCACTGTTGACTCCTACCGGGGATCTTGGAAGAGTCTTCTAAACATTCTAACTTTATGTGCATCACCTCCTCCACAATTTTTCTTCCACTCCAGAGCCAAAGTAATTATTCTTAATGACAAGGGGTATCATGAAATTCCTTTGCTTAATATTCTTGATTGAGTTTACATTGTGTTGATGATGAAAAACACATTCCTAGTATGTCCTCAAAGGTCTGGGTGATGTGGTCCCTACCTCTTTTCCAGCTTCATCTCACAGAGCCTCTCCTTATGCTGCTCTAGCCACAGCCACTTCTTCAGATTTTTCCTATACTCTGTTCCCTCTCTTGCCCTATGGAGTTTGTTTATATTTGGGACAATCTACCTTCCACATTTTCTCACCTACCAATCCAAGTCAGGTCTCTCTAAACCCTTTACTCTTCTATTACAATACATACATAATATATGTATTCGTGTATATATTCATTTTGAATCTACCTATCCTTATAGAATGCAAGTTCTTCGAGGGAAAGGAGTATAATTATTTTGGATTCTATTTAATTTCTAGTATCTAAGATAGTGTCTGGCACATAGCAAGTATACAGTAGAAGTTAGTTAAATAAATTAAGAAACTTCATATAAAAATTTCAAGCAGAAAGCAAAATTACTAAAAAAAAAAAAAAAAAACCCAAATTCACTTAGGGTTTTAGTTCAAGTTTATTTCTGATATACATAAAAAATTTTATCCTATTTGTTCTTCATTTAACTCCTGTAGTTTAGAATTTTGAAAGTAGAAGAATGGTAAAAATTATTAAGTTAAAATTTTTCATTTTGTAGATAATAAAATGGAGACTCAAAAGAGGTCAAGGGGGCACTGACCTATTTGGAACTATCACATGCCAAATACCCTTGTGAAATTTAATAAGTGCTATTTGTCCATGGGGATCCCACATGAATTTTTGTAGGAGGTAAGGGTAGTTGCATTATAAGAATTCTGCATTATAGCATGATATTTATTCTATAGAATGCAGTGTATATAGGGAACAATTGACTTTCGTGTATTTAAATATAAAGCATTGCACCTTAAAAACAGTGTTTTACAATAGAAAAATTTTTAGAAAGCAAACACTTTTCCAGATCATACATATTAATTAAAGCTGTTAGGTATAATCTCTGTTTTCCTTAATTCATGCAGAACATTGTCAATTAAATCAGACAGTTCCTTTGCAGGTGTTTTCCAAGTTGTGTTTGATTGATGTTTTGATTATACCTTTTTCCATTTTCCCTAATACTTGATAGTGTTTGTATATTTATTTTAAAATATGTTATATTCGTAGTAGAGTTTCAGAGCTACTGTGCAAAGAAAGGACTGTCCCCTGATACTCTGGGCTGCTCCCATAGGGGTCTCTGGATAAGAAGTTGGTCAGTGCTCAAGGTCCTCTCTCTCCTTCCAGTTGAAGGGGTAGCACCTAACCTCAGCATCCTCCAGAACCTGTGGCTTTTTTCTGTTAATGTCCTGTAATGTTTCATGTTCTCTCTGTACCTATGTACATGCTTCTCCTTTTGTTCTCAATATTATCTTCATCCATTTCTTTTCTCAGAGATACATCTTACTCATACTTTAAGTCAGAGCATAGATATCATAATGTTGTGATAACTGTGAGGCTGGGTTACAGACTCTCCAAATACATTTTTAGAACGCTCATATTTTCTCCATCACAGACTTTATCAAAGTATACTGCGATGTCAACTACTTTTCTGCAGCACTTTTCTGTCCCAAGAAGTCGGAGTTTTACCTAGGACACAGTCTGAGTCTTTTGCTCATTCTATGCTTAATATAGTACCTGTCATATTGCTCAATAAACATTTGTTGCACGAAGAAATTGTCGTTTAACATCATAATTTTAAAAAAGCATTCAATATCAAAATTCATTTTACATTTTACAGAAATAAATACTCTGCAGATGAACTTGAAACAAACAGTCTTCTTTCGATTTTAAAATAATGCTAAAAGGTCAGCAGCCATAACAATATTCACTTACATCTGCTCTTAGGACCTAACAACTCACAGCATTTATTAACTTTTATTTATTTATTTATTTATTTGTTTATTTATACCTATAGTACCTGGTCCTCCTAGGTGGTCTCCCGTTCAAGTACTAACCTGGCCCGACTCTGCTTAGCTTTCGAGATCAGACATCAGGCTTGTTCAGGGTGGCTTGGCCATAGACCATGGACTATGGCTCCACTGGGCCACGAACCCAGGACCTTCTGCATGTAAAGCAGAAGTGCTAACTGCTACACCATGGAACCTCATCTCATAGCATTTATATTTGGAACCAGTTTCAGTCATAGGAAAAATAAAATGTATATTTGCATCTGTCTGATATTCTTTGGATTTATTTTACCTAGCATAAAATCTGGAAAGTAAAAAATCACTAGCATTTTAACATGGCTCCACTCTCTTGGAAAAAATTGATTGTACAAGGTGAACTTTATTATCACTTCTTTTGGTAACTGTAATGTGTATTATAGATAGAGTGAATATAGATTCCAGTTTTTCTCTGTTGTCCTAGAATAATTATTAATAGTATTCCCTTTGTACTCAGAAATGTCCTTAATTAAATGACAAATTATAAGGTCATTTCAACTGTAAAATTGGAACTAAAAAATGGGGTTGAATTATTTACCTTGTTTTTTTTTTACACTATCCTTTGCTAATAGCTTGGGGGAGGCATGTATTCAACAGCAGGAATGGCTGAAAACAACATCTTGCTGTGCCAATACAAGAACCCTTTGATGTTTTAAGTACTTTAAGAGGCAGGTGGTGTTAGAGAAGGGTGATTGTTTGCTCCAGGCTTTGCCCATGTCTGACTAGATTAGATGATAATTGACTCTTGTCCCATATAATATACCTCTGGCATCTTACACATGCAGGAGTTAGTGTGAGGAAGGCTCAGAGGAAACAGCATCTATTTGAGAGCATTACATACCATGTGCTAGTTGTTCACTGTGGGTCTTTGGTGTCCACTATCTCATTCAATTTTCCCAGCAGCTCTTTGAGTTAGATATCTTTATGCAAAATTTACAGAAGAGGAAACTGAGGCTTAGCCAGGTGAGGCAAATTTACGGATGGGCACAAACATCAATAAACTAATATTTGAACACTGGTTTATTAGTTTGAACAAATTAGTTTAATTAGTTTAAACTAATTATTAATTATTTGAAATATTAGTTTGAACCCAGGGATCTGTGTGTGGAGAGAAGATTGGTGGTACTAGTGTGTAAGTTATTGCATATAAAAATATTTTCCAGTGTTTATTTCTCCAACAACTAAGTGCATTAAACACAAACTAGTACCTCAATTTTATTTTTGTCTGAATTTCTGTGAATCTCCCTGAGAATGAGCATTGTTTTCCCTAAGAGACAATATGATATCTGAAGGCTTACCTGCCTGGCCCCTGCCTCCCACTCCAGACTAATCTCACTCCAAACATACGCCTCACTCTGTGTTCCAGCCATAGCAAAGTTCTCTCTGTCTCTGGAGCCAAACACAGTCTCCTTCTACATATACGTGTGCACATCATTCCCTTCTGCTGTCATAGCCCATGTTTCTGTGGACAACTCCTGAGTTATTGCTTCCCCAGCAAAAACTCTACTCATCTAGCTTCTAAGACCAGAGTAGTTCCTTTGTTACATTATGTTATAGCACCTGCACTTCCCTGTGATAAGGTGTATCACACCTGAATTTTTAAAATAAATTTTGCAATAGCAACAGTGATATGATATGATATAATATAATATGATAGAATATGTACAAACCACCATATTGTTCAAATCTGGCACAGACTCTGGTATACCATCTGCACGCTTCACACTAGTGAATATTAAATATTGCATATTGTCTTATTTATATTTCATCTGGTTGCATATAGTTTCTAATTACTCTGCTAGACAATATCTCCATGTCTAAAGTGTAAACAAATACATTTTGTAAAAAGTTTAAACCTTGAACAATATGTTTATAAAAACAAACAAACCAAAGAGCTTTGTCTACATTTGTTGGAAAGACTTTGCAATTAATTGAGTCCATGAAAATAATAAATAAATAAATAAATAAAAAGAAAATGCATAAGTTTCTCTGTAACTATGGGATTGCGTTGCTTTATTTGCAATCAGATTCACTAAAAGCTTAATTAGTGCTTTTTAGAGCCAAGAAATAATGCCTGACGTGGTACACCTTCTATCTAGAGCAAAATTAAAAAGAAAAATGTAAGGTGTGAAGATTTGTAGGCACCCAGAATGTGTCAATTATTTATATTAACATTCATTATTTGACTAAAAGGCAGGATAAAGACTTAGGGGAATTTTAGGGTTCATACAATTTCTCTCTAATTATTCTAATTTACTATAATTAAGACACTAAAATAATCCTGCAAAAAAGCAATAATGTCTTTTAATATCAACTAAAAATAACTTGTATTTTAAGCTTTACTTACTACAACTTTTTAATGTGACAGAAAGACTGATCCTGAATTACAAATTTTTAAAATTATTCCTTTTAGAACTCCTAACATGAAACTGGATAAAGAATAACTCAAAATTATAACATTTTTCTATAAAGTATTTACAAATTCACAAAATATATCATACCAATACTATATATGAACTCTATCAAGATCATGGCTTATAGAAAAAGAGCACTTTCAAATGCACATTTTCAAAATTTCAAAATAGAGAAAATACAAAGAAATACGTGTGAGTTCGGTATCTTTTCTGTGGAAGTTCTTTCCAGATGATGATAAGGCTTTGGAAGGCAACATCACAACAATAGATATAAAGTATGATATTTATTATTTAACACACCAACAAGAACTATCACAGGAACACCATGTTAGATTTCTCTCATAAAATTATGAACCACTTTCTGTTATAGGTGGGTTATGTTAGATTGAAAAAATCATAGATTAAAATGAAAGTTCATACTATTATTACTAAATATAGATTATGTTGCCACTCAAAGCACTACCTCTGGGACTTGAGAGTCTTGGACATTGATAGACTTCAGGGTAGCCTGCTGGGGGTGGAGGCACAACATGGAAATTTGACCAATTTATAATTACTTAAAAGCCTTTTAAAGAAGGGACTACTGAGGCTTAATTTGAATTCTTCAGGCAGTTTTACAACTTGGACTTTACAACACGACTGTATGAACAGTACTAATTCCTGGAAAGTTAGAGAAAACCTACATTTTTAACCTTTCTCAAAATATCCAAAACAACATCAGGTAAAACAATATTTATATTTTGCATTTCTTTTTCACCAGGAAACATAACCTATAGAGAAGATATGTATAATATAAGTGTATAATGTAAAGAATAATCCTAATGCAAACAGCACCAGTACTTTTGAAACCCTCCACAGATTCCTTCAATTCTACTCTCCGGAGTAATTATTATCTAGGATTTTGTGTATTCATTCATGTTTTTCTCTATCAGTTCACCAAAAATGTAGAGCAGCCCTAGATAATATATTGATTACATTTGATATTTTTGAATTTTTGAAGAATGGAAATGCAATGTATTTATGACAATTACTTTTTTCAGTCACTATTGTATTTTAGAGATTTATTCATATTGATACATGTACCTTAATTTATTTCACTACAACTCATTATATGAGTATGCAAAATTCCATTTTGTGAATTGTTTATTTTCCATCATGTACATTTTATTTATAAATATACCACAGTTAATTTTTTCATTTTACTGTTGCTGAACATTTGAGCTGTTTTGAATGCATTTATAACCACTGAGATGGTTTCTTTCCACACCCCTAGTGTAGAAGGCTTTTCTAGCTAGGGGTTTTTATAGCTAGGAGGACAGCTTTGAGCTGCTAGGGATATGCATGTTCAATTTTACTTTGTAATCCCAACTTGTTATCCATATTATTATTATTATTATTATTATTATTATTATTATTATTATTATTTACCAATTCCCACACTAATTAGCAGAAGTGTTCTCCTTGTTTCAGGTACTTGGTAAACAATAACTAGTCTAATTTTTTCAATGGACTGAAAATTATTCAAAAAGGTGCTCAATATCACTAATCATCAGGGAAATGCAAATCAGAACCATAATGAGCTATTACCTCACACATGTTAGAATGGCTATCATCAAAAAGGTAAGAAAAAAAGTGTTGGCGAGGATGTGAAGAAAGAGAATCTTTGCATATTGTCAGTGGAAATATAAATTGGTGTGGCCACTGTGGAAAGCGGTATGGTGGTTCCTCAAAAAACAAACAAACAGACAAAAAAACTGCTATTAGAAAGTGTTGTACCAAGTGGAGAAAAGATCAGTAAAGAGAAAATGCCGTATGGTTTTACTTATATGAGAAATATAAAGAACAAAATAAACAAAATAGAAACAAATTCATAGATAGAGAACATTTTGATGGCTACCAGATGGGAGGGGTGGAGGAGGGTAAAAAATAGAAGGGATTAACTACAGATTGGTAGTTGCAAAATAGTCATAGGGATGTAAAGTGTAGCATAAGGAAAATAATAATATTGTAATAACTATATATGCTGTCAGATGAGTATAGATTTATCAGGGTGATCACTTTGTAAGTTATAGAAATGTCTAATCACTATGTTGTATACCTGAAACTAATATAATATTGTATGTCAACTGTAACTGAAAATTTTTTTTAAATATTAAAAAAATAGAACTACCATAGGATCCAGCAATTCTGCTTCTGAGTACTTACCTGAAGGAAATGAAAATACTAACGCAAAAAGATATGTGTATCCTTGTTTATTGCAACATTATTGACAATAGCCAAGACATGGAAGTGACCTAAGTGTACCTTGATGGATGAATGGATAAATAAGGTGTGGTATTTAGATACGATGGAATATTATTTTGCTATAAAAAGAAGGAAACCTTTCCATTTGTGACAACATTAATGAATCTTAAGGGCATTATGCTAAGTGAAATAAGTCAGACAGAGAATAACAAATACTATATGACCTTATTTACAAGTAGAATCTAAAAAACAAACAAAACAAAAAACCGAACTCATAGATATAGAGAACAGATTGGTGTTGTCAGAGGTGGGGAGTGGGAGGTGGATGGATTGGGTCAAGGGGATCAAAAGGTCCCATTTTCCAGTTATAGTGGATGTAGAGGATATAGTGGACAACATGTCAACTATAGTTAATAATATTGTACTGTATATTTGAAACTTACTAAGAGAGTAGATCTTAAAAGTTGTCATCACAAGAAAAAAAACATAAATATTTATAGTGATGGATGCTAACTATACTTATTGTGGAGATCTTTTTACAATATATGCAAATATCAAATTATTATGTTTTACACCTAAAACTAATATAATAAATCTAATATAAAATAAAATATTGTAATTGCAACACTGGGAGAACTTTGAATGGGGTTTGATGGCAGTAATGTATTTAGATTAATTCTTTTATTTTGTTGATTGTACTGTGAATAAATAGAAAAGTGTCTTTATTTGTAAGAATTACACACCAAAGTTTTTAGAGTAATAGGGAATCAAGTTGGCAACCTATTCTCAAAAGGTTGAGAAAAAATTATTACTTTTACTGTACTTGTAGTTTTTTTTGAACTTTGTAATTCTTTTCAAAAATATTTAATAAAAAATTATGCTTTAAAAGAAGAATGTTACTAAATAAGGACATAAAATATTCATGTTATGAAATATTCTTTTTCATTTGCTAAACATATTTTAGTAAGAGTATAGTATCTAGTTAGAGCACATATTGATTTGAGTATGTTAACAATGAGAGTAATTTTTACAGTAAGAAATTGTCTTATAGACTGAAGCTCCCCAGGGACAAATACTGGACTTCTTTCTCTTCATCTATATTAGGTGAAAAATTCTCAAAATACAAGCTGCATTTTGGCATGTCTTGCAGTGGAAAAGCACATCGTGGCAGCTTATACTTGTTATGTTTTGAGAGCAGTTTGAAATATTTCTTTTTATTCAGGGGTTCCCAAACAGTAGATTACAATCTACTTTCATATATTCGTGTCTCTCTGTGGTTATACTTCGCATTTCACCATATTCATCTCTATATCTTAGGAGGGATTCTCAGACATAAGGTGGTGGTTGTGGTGACAATGCCATGCAGTAGTGCCCTTTCCCATAATTCACTGCACATGTCTTCACTTTCTACCCTTCCTCTAACCACTTGAATATCAGGCTTTTCGGAAAATGAAAATTCGTTTTCTGTCAACGAAACAAAAGTTCATTTATTTTTAAAGGTTTATCATTAATGTTAGCTTTTTTGAAGGTTTTCAAAGAATTCCCTTCCCCTCCACCACCCTGACCTCAGAAGTTATGCCGCATCTTTTCCCAAGAATAGATCCTCCCTTCTTTTAAGTTTCATAATAGATTTCCAGTTGCTCTGTTTCAGCACTTGGCTCAACCTATCATACTGTTTTTGGGTCATTGTGAGGGAGGCTGCATTTTTAAGGGAGAATAGCATAGTTGTTATTTAAGGAAACTCTCTGGCAATGGGGGGTGGGCAAAGGAAGGCAGGGTTAATCTCAGAGCAGTCACCCCTCTCAAGTGTTCAATCCTCAGCCTTTTAGGTTTGGAGTCTCCTGAATTCAGGAACCTGAGAGGACTTGTCCCTCATAGGTGGCTTGCAGTAGAAACCAGATTGTCACATAGAGCACCATGCTAATTCATTATTTCTAAGTGAAAACTAACAAGAAGGTCACCTAGATCAGAATGTTTCCAACAACTTTCAAGGGCATTTCTATCTTGATTAAAGTTTTTAAAGACTTTAAAGCTGCTTGTCAGTAATGAGTTAAAAAACCTTGGTAGTTACTCGCGCTAGGTGATGATATTTGAATGCATCTGCCTCCACTGTGAGACTGGGCCTGCATCAGAACCACATTCTTCCCCTTGCTGGGATTGTTTCTTTCCTCTAGCACAGTGCTGGGTGGATGTTAACAAATCCTATCTCACAAATCTTGTTGGATCTTGTTTTTCCATACTAAATAAATCTCTTCTGTTGATTTCTTCCTTCTTTAGGTATTTTTCTTTTGTTAAATTATCTTTAAAACATTATATTCAGCTAGAATTAAATCCTATTTTTCCTGCAGATAATCTAAAAATTTTGTCTCAAGGAGACTCCTACTTGTAGCTAAACTTCTCCCTTAAGAAGAGATTTTAATAGTTCTGAGAGTACCTCACACTTAACCCTTTGCAAAAATTACATACATCTGTTCTCCATTAATCACAGTATAAGTTCTCAGGCAGGGATTGCATTTTAAATGTTATCTTTGCAATCCTGTATACTTTTAGCAAAATGACTTACTTACCTGTAGTAGGTACTCAAAATTTAATTTAAAAAGTTTTTATCAGACAGATCTCTGAGTGAAAATATGGGACTACCAAATGAAAAATGAAACAAATTAGAAATATTGTAATATTCAAAATACTGGGTTTTAAAAAAAATAATTATACTATTTCTAGGTTCCCTACTGGTTATTGTCTATTTGAATAACTATTTTGCAAAATTAAAATGATAAAGATAGGTACAGTTTTGTACTCTTATTTCTTCTTTTTTCCCATTTAATTATGTCAAAAATATTTCTAAAGTGTGATAAATTTTTATAGTTATTTTAATGGTTACATAATATTTTAGAGTAGTAATGTCATAACTATTCTTACATTTTAAAACTAGATCTCATCATTATAAATAACATGGCAATGAAATATCTTCATATTCACATATTTTTATTTTTAGATTATTACTTTGGGATATATATGCAAAAGCATGATTAATTTTCTATTCAATTGAATTATGAAAGAATTATGAAAGTAGCTGCAAAATGAGCTGAGAATTGGTGTCTCATAGTCAGAAGTTGTATGTGTGTTAGAAACTGTTACACCCTTGAGGGAATCCTTTCTTAGCTTAGGCTTAGGGCAAAATCCTGTGAGGCCTCTGATATGGCTGGTTCTAGCTCTATGAAGATGACATTTGACCACTAATTTCAGTCTCACTTGAATGAGAAACTACAAAGATAAGAAATCTATGTAGATGCTCACTTGTATCTTTAACTTATGACTAATATTGTTACCATTGTTTGTTGTTTAAAAATAAATCAAGATAAACACAGCTTGAGTGAGGCCAAGACATCTTTACTATGAGTTATCTCAGTCTGAGCAGACATGATGCTCTACTTATTATTATGCAAACTGGATGGGATTAAAAAGAAAAAAAAGCAGTGGTCTTCATTTTTTTTATGTTCTTTTTTTCCTTTTGAAAAATAAAAATACTAACCATGCCAATATTCAGAATTCAGATGGTATCTATATCATCTATATCTTGAAAATGAATCATAATGGACTTACTATTTTAATATTAAATTTTTCCTTAATAAGTTGTAGACCTTTTCCCATTACAATTTATAAGTTTGGATATTTCTCTTTTAAGAGTTTCAAAATATTCTGCTGATAACTCTGCTATTTTTATTTATTTTGCTTCCCCAGGATACTCTTCAAGGAATATTTTCATAAATGGAATGAGTATTATATCTTTGGAATCCTGATGTATTTGAATATGCTCCCCCCCCCTTTTGCTCACGTACATGGATAAGATTTGTCTGGGTATAACCTCATGGTGACACTCCTTTTTATCCAGAACTCTGTAACATTGTTTCATTGTTTTCTGGCATTAATCTTGCAGACAAGAAATATAAACAGCTTAATTTTCTTTTTTTTTTTTTTGTAGACACCTATTTTATTTTTCTTTACACAAGCTTATGAGATTTTTTTTGTTGTTACAATTCAGAATTTTCCCTAGGATATGTCTAAGTGCCCATTTTCTATCAATATTCATCGTCCGTACTGGGAGGGAGTCCTTTCTACATAAAGATCCAAGCTCGGGAATATTTTTTTTTATTAATTTATTTTTTATTGTCTTTCCTTAATGTGTCTGGTTTCACCTTTGCCTTCTCATTCTTGAAATGTTCTTTTAGGAATATGGGAGGAACAGTCAGTGCTGTCACTATAGTGTTGTTATGGAAGGAGTTTCTACGTTTTGTTAATCATCTTTCTAACATTGAATGGTCCCGTCCTCTGAGTCTCAGAGCTTTCAGGCCCACAGAGTTAAAAAGAGCTTAAAAAATATATGGTGAGTACCAGAAATTTCTTAGAATAATTATTAATTTACCATGTTACTATTTGGTTAGATATGAGCTAAAAGGAACCAGTCACTAAATGTAACTGATAACTACCCCTTCAAGTTTTGGTATAATCAGCCCTTCATGACATGGAGCTTCATGAGGAAACTTCAAGCAAATGACATATTTACATGTAACAACTTTAATAAATCTGCTTCATTGAAAAATGATTTTATTTCTAATACCATCTATTGATCAGATCATGTCAATATTTTATATTAATAGTAATTACTTATATAATTCAGATAAGCCACTTTAATATCTATTTAGCAGATTATCTTGCTTGGACTACTTTGGTTTCCTTTCCTTTCCTTTCCTTTCCTTTCCTTTCCTTTCCTTTCCTTTCCTTTCCTTTCCTTTCCTTTCCTTCCCTTCCCTTCCCTTCCCTTCCCTTCCCTTTTCTTCCCTTCCCTTCCCTTCCCTTCCCTTCCCTTCCCTTCCCTTCCCTTCCCTTCCCTTCCCTTCCCTTCCCTTCCCTTTCCTTCCCTTCCCTTCCCTTCCCTTCCCTTTTCTTCCCTTCCCTTTTCTTCCCTTCCCTTCCCTTCCCTTCCCTTCCCTTTTCTTCCCTTCCCTTCCCTTCTCTTCCCTTCCCTTTCCTTCCCTTCCCTTCCCTTCCCTTCCCTTTTCTTCCCTTTCCGTTCCTTCCCTTCCCTTCCCTTCCCTTCCCTTCCCTTCCCTTCCCTTCCCTTCCCTTCCCTTTTCTTCCCTTTTATTCCCTTCCCTTCCCTTCCCTTTTCTTCCCTTTCCTTCCCTTCCCTTTTCTTCCCTTTTCTTCCCTTTCCTTCCCTTCCCTTTTCTTCCCTTTCCTTCCCTTCCCTTTCCTTCCCTTCCCTTTCCTTCCCTTCCCTTCCCTTCCCTTCCCTTCCCTTCCCTTCCCTTCCCTTCTCTTCCCTTCCTTTTTTTTTGCCTTTGCTCTTGAAAAGAACACTTTTCAGAATAATCTGCATGGTAGCAGTATACAGATTGTTTCTAGACACTTTAGGTCAGTAATTCCCAACCCTTTTTGTTCATTAGACTCACTTTAAAAATCACCATCTCCTGTACCATATTCCAGAACAATTAAACTTCTGGAGCTGGGGCCTGGGCCTCAGTATTTCTCAAAAATACTTGCAAATATTTTAATGTGCATCAGATTTAAGAACCACTGCCTTAGTAAAATAGTCAGAGGAATGGTTCTCCATTTGTTTGTCTGGTTATTTGACCTTACTCATGGGGCTGTTATGGTGGCCATACATTGCAGAAAGCACTTGGGGGAAAAGAATGGCAATGCCCTGGACTCTGGACCAACCCCCTTCCAAAGGTTTGCAGCAGCCATGCAGAGCCATTCAGTGTAATATAAAATCATGCAGATCCATGCAGAGAAAAGGCCATGTCAATTGTACCTGAGTACTTAGATGCAAGCCTATCACTCAGGTAAAATGGCACATAGGAAACTGAATATAATATTTAGTGTTTATTCACATGTGAAGAAGGCTTTGTTCTAGAAAATACGTATGAAACATAATATGAATAATGACTTCCAAAAGATCAACTGTAATTCTGAATTCTAGTTTAAAATCTCATTATAGTTTATTCATCCTGAGAATTTCTGCACCTTAAAAATTTCAAGTTTAAGTTGAAGACATTATATCATATGATTTTCTTTGAAAAATTCTTATATAACCTCATAAGTCACTATGTCAATGACTGATTTAAGATGATAAACACATTCAAATTGTGTCTAGAAGATCCTTCATGTTGAAGAGCAATACATTCTATCAGATCCCCCAAAGAAAATAACTTCTCAAATATTTATTTTATGGTATTACATGAAATAGAAGCAACATGTATGAAAGTCTCCTCTTCCTCTTTTTTCTCTATGTTTTTCCCAGAGAAATTACACGATAGAAATAAATGGGAAAATACCAGGTTGAATTGAAATATGCAGACTGAATGTCTCCAGCATCAGTGTTCTTTTGGTTGTTAAAAATGTCAAAGAACTAAAATGTTCAGTTAGACTGGTATGTATAGAAATGTATATATATATTTCAGTTGATGTACCAGATATACAATTAATACATATACAACTCATAAATGTATTAATTAAACTGAATATTTTAGTTCTTTGAAATTTTTAACTTAAGTACAGAAATGTAATTAGAAATATAAAATAAGATTTAAAGAGGTCAGAAAGCAGAACAGAAAAATGTGCTCAAGATGAAGAATCACGTATATACTCACACACACAAAATTAAATGACTGTCATGGGATATATGGATTTGAATTATAAAGAAATAAATCAGAAGTCAATATTGGGACCTAGGAAGCAGAACAATGATATACTTCATTATTGGACTACAGAATGTAATAAAACAACTAGCTATTGAAGCAAACCAATTTTTAATTTCAAAGCAATATCTCTGGACTTGTTAATTGCAATTATTGTATTATATAAAATAGTAAAAAAATTACTAAAGTTGAATAAATTTAGAGGATGAACAAGTATGAACAAAATTCAGAGTATGAACAAAATAGTTGCCAAAATATTTTCTGTTTCTGTGATAAAAATTTCCCATAGCTTATTTTTAATCTACAGATATTAAAGTGGCTGCCATCTATCTTTATTATGTAGTTAATTTGAACTTCTTACTTCACTTAAGTAGAATAATTTTCTTTGCATCTTTGCTGTGTATATATTTAATTTGTGAAATAAAAAGGATTAGTAATTAATTGAGAAATTAAAAAATGATAAATTAAATATCTGTGTACCTCCTACCAAGTTTTAAAAAAGAATATTACTCAAACTATTGTAACCCTTTCTGTGCTGTTCCTTGCCATTTCCTGCTTTTTATTTCCTCTCTCTAAGGTAAATGATATTCTAAATTTTAAGTCTATCATGCCCTTGATTTTACAAATATATATGTATATTATATATATGTATATATATACATAGTGCTAATTTTTGTTGTTATGAATTCCAGGTAAATAATTTTATACTATATAAATTCTTCTGTATTTGTCTCTTTCAATATACCATATGTTTTTCTATGTTTATATGTATACTACTAGTTTAATATTTGCTCCTATATGGTATGCTATTATGTGAACATATCAAAATAATGTGCTCATTGTCCTTTTTATTATTATTGATCTCATTTCCATTTTTTGTATCACAAACAATGCTGTTCTGATCTTTCTTATTCAAGGCTTCTGGTGTTCATGTGAAGACATTTCTAAGTGTGGAATTTATGGGCATTAACAGGTACATTCTGAAACTTTACAAGTTAATTTCAATTTTCCTAACAGAATCGTTGAAACAATTAACATTTCTACAGTGACTGAAAATTTCCTTAATTTTACATCCTTACCAATAGGTGACATTTCAGAATTTTAATCTTTGCCAGTCTATTCAAAATAAAAGTTCACCTTATTTTGATTTTAATTTGCTTCCTCAGATTTTAATAATGTTTGTTGATCATCTGTATTCCCTTTTTGTGAAATATCTTTTCCTGTCTTTTATTTGTTTTTCTGTTGTCTTTTTATTATTATTTTATTGAAGTATTTTTATGTGTTCTAGATATATAATAATTGTCTATTATAAAGATTTTAAATATTTTCAGTTTTGCCATTTTCACTTCTTTTATGTTGTCATATGAGACAGATTTTAATATTTAACACAGTCAAATGTATCAATTTTGGTAGTTTACAAATTTATGCCATGCTAATGTTAATATTTCTAGTTATAAAATATAATTCATTTTCAATACTGAAAATATGGAAAGCAAATAAAAGCATAAATTAAAAAGAAGATAAAAAGATGAGGAGGAGACTAGGGAGTAAAAGTTTTAATTTTAGTTATAATAAATAGGGAACTTTAGTATGTTTTCACAAGTTTATTGATATTTTAACTTTCTTAAATTTTTTGCAAAGTTCTTTGAATACTTTTATACTGAAAAGTTAAGATTTTTCTAAATTATTTATTTAAACTCTACATATTTTAAGGCTATTTGCCTCTTGTTCATCATATTTAAATCATGTTTCCCTATTTGTTTGCTTTAATTCTACGGTGCTTTATGATATGAAGATATTTAAACTTTCAGAATCAGAATTCAAGTTCGTAACTCATTTCTGTTGTGACTGGTTTTTCAAATTTAGTAGGTCCTATGATGCCTCAGGCTCAGTTAAATATTATCTACCCTTTATTCTACATTATGCTGAACAACTCTCTCTCTCTCTCTCAATTAAAAATTTAGGCATTCTGTTATTTAACTTAAAATTTGAGCCCCAGAACACTTGTTGAATAATCCCCCAACATTATTAGTTTTTGTATAACCAAGTGTCTATATTTGCTGTGATCTGCTTTAGGTCTATCTAACTCATGTATGAGTCTGGCATTTTTGTTATTTAATCAAATATGATACTCTAATTTAAATGTTGAATTTTATAATATGATTCATTTATTTAGTGTCCTTAAAATTTGAAAAAGAAATATGTAGAAGAGGAAATGCAACTTGCTACTGATAGCATGTGTTGTGGGAGAGAGATGTGGAAGACAGTCTCTTATTATAAGGAATTAGTTCATGTAATGATGGAGGCTGAGAAGTCCCAAGATCTGCAGTTGGCAAGCTGAAGACCTAGGGGAGCTGATGATGTAGTTCTGATTTTGAAGACCTTAGAATGAGGAGAGCTGATGGTGTGTAAGTTTTATTTCAAAGGCCAGCAGACTTGAGACTCCAAAAGAGCCAATATTTCAGTTCAGGTCTGAAGTCAAGGAAAGACCAATGCCCCAGCTGAAGCAGTCAGGCAAAAGGACAAATATCTGGGCACCCCATTGCTCATTGAATCTGACATTTAAAATTAACCACCACAAGGATCTATCATTTTATAATTTTGTACCTGTTATAAGAAGGTTAGATAAAATCTTATAAATGACAATCTTTCTTAGTTTATTATAACATTTCAAATTATAATTCCTGTTGGAAATTAAAAATATATTTATAAGATATTTAAAAAAATTAAATTGTTTTGCCACAGGGAGTTATTATATCTGAGCCACTGTCTGTCCCTGAATTCTTGCCTATTCTGAAGCAAAAAGAAATATAAATTACAGCACTACAGATCAGCTAGAACCAACACCACTGTCAAACTCTTTATAAAAGTATGGTGGAAATTTCCGGTCAAGATGGTAGAGTAGATAAATGATATATTTGCCTCCTCTCACAATCACATCAAAATTACTACTATAGAACAACTATTGGTGAAAGTAGCCTGAAGTCTAGCTGAGCAGAAATTCTACAACTAAGGACATGCATAAGGGGCCACTTCGAGACTGGTAGGAGTGATGGAGACACTGAATGGACTCATCCCACACTCATGTGTTGCATTTGAGAATCAGGAGGGATATCTCGATTGCATAGGTTCCCTGGATTGAGTGAGGAATTCCAGAGGCAGGAAAGGAGTCCCAACAAAATATGGATGTAAAAATCAGCAGGAATTGTTTATAAATGAGACAGAGGGCTGTGAGAGACCCAGGTATTCCTCTTAAAGGGACAGTATACGAACTTACTTGCTGATAGACTCACTCTGAACCCCAGCACTGGAGCAGCTGCTCAAAAGATTCCAGAGTCATTTGGGAAAGAACTGAAATGTTTGGCTTCAGGGTGAGAACTAAAGTGGCAGCTTTCTCTCAGAAAGAAGTCTGGTGAGGCCACTGTCCCTTTGTTGGATCCTCCCCCTACCCAACATGCAGAAGCAGGCATCTGCCATATCTGAGTCTCCATCAACTTAACTAATACTGGCTTCGCCCCACCCTGGTAATTCCCTGACTCTGTCCCACTCAACTTGTGGGCCTACCCAGGACACCTCCAGTGCATTTTCCATTCAAATAGCCTGTCTCGGCTCTGGCTGCAGACTTTACTAAAATTTCTCAAAGTTTCACAAAATCCAAATAAATAGCATCTGGCTTTGGTATGTCTTGTACCTCTTATTGAGCAGCCCCAAAGCCCAGCACTAGCCCCCGTCTGCTTTGTTCACAGCTTGGCCTTTCAAGACACTTTCAAACTTAGTGTGGATGGTGGCCATCTGCAGATTGCTTGGTGGCTCTTGCCAGGAGGCCCTGGGATGGGCACAAGCTGTGGTTAAACTTGGCTTCTGGTAGCACTCCTCTCAGGAGACCTGGGGCTGGTACACCTGGGGCTGGTACAGAGGACCATGCCAGGCCACACCCAGAGACACACTAAAAGGCAGACTGGGCAGACACTAGAGCCCTGCTAAAGCAAATCCTGCTCCATAGAGTCAGCCCATCATTGCCTGGTCCCCACTACCATTCAGATTGAGGGTCAATCCTCCCATTGAGTTGCTAAGAGCAACCAAAGCCAAACTACAACAGGAGGGTACAGACAACCCATACAAGAGACACACCTGAAGCATCCGGCTCAGGTGACCAGGGAGACTGTGCCACTGGGCCCAACAAAACACCTACTACATAAGGCCACTCTACTAAGACTAGGAGACCTAGCAGCACTACCTGATGCATAAAAACAGATATAGAGAAGAAGCCAAAATGAGAAGACAAAGAAACATGTTCTAAATGAAAGAACAAAATAAAACTCCTGAAAAATAACTAAACAAAATGAAGACAAACAATCTACCAGATGCAAAATTTAAACCACTGGTTATGAAGATGCTCAATAAACTTAGAGGAAGAGTAGATGAATGCAGTGAGAACTTTAACGAAAAGACAGAAAATATTAAGAGATAGAAAACATAAAAAAGAACAAGTCAGAAATAAAGAATACTATAATAGAAATGAATACTTTAGGAGAAATCAACAATAGATTAGATGAAGCAGAAGATTGAATCAGTGATTTAGGGAATAAAGTAGCAGAAAACATCCAATTAGAACAGCAACAGAAAACAGAATCCAAAAAAATGAGAATAGTTTAAGGGGCCTCTGGGACAACAAGTATACCAACAATTGCATCATAGAGGTTCCAGAAAGAGAAGAGAGCAAGAAATTGAAAACATATTTGAGGAAATGAATATGGAAAACTTTCCTAACTTGGTGAGGGGAATAGTTATTCAAGCCCAGGAAATGCAGAGTTCCAAACAAGATGAATACAAAGAGGCCCATACCAAGACACATCATCATTTAAATGTTAAATATTAAAGGCAAAGTGAATCTTAAGAGCAGCAAACAAAAAGCATCTAAATACCTATAAGAGAGCTCCCATAAAACTGTCAGTTAATTTCTCAACAGAAACTTTGCAGGCTAGAAGGAATTGACATGAAATATTCAAAAGTGATAAAAAGCAAAGCTATCATTTACAATAGAAGGACAGATAAAGAGCTCCTCAGACAAGAAAAAGCTGAAAATGTTTACCAGCATTGAGCCAGTATTACAGAAAATATCAGAGGGACTTCCAGAAAAAGAAAAGAAAAATGTCAAAATATAAATAATAAAATGGCAATAACTACACACCTATTAACAATGACTAAATGTATTAAATGCTCCAATCAAAACATAGGATAGCTGAAGAATAAGAAACCAAAATCCTTACATATGCTGCCTAGAAGAAACTCACTTCAGATCGAAAGATACACAATATTAAAAATAAAGAGATAAGAAAATATATTTCATAAAAATGGAAACAAACAAACAAAAATCAGGGCTGGCAATACTTATACCAGACAAAATAGACTTTAAAACAAAGGCTATAATGAGACACAAAGAAGGACTCAGTAATCTCACATCTGGGCATTTACCCAAAAAACCCTAAATACTACTTTGAAGGGACATGTGAATTCATGCATTCATTGCAGCATTATTTATAGTAGTCAAGATATTTAAGCAGCCTGGTTGTCCATTAGTGAATGAATGGATGAAGAAGAGGTGGTACATATATACAATGGATTATTACTGAGCTATAAAAAGAGAATGAATACTTGCCACCTGTAACAACATAGATGAAACTTAAGTGTATTGTGCTGGGTGAGTAGGTCAGATGGAAAAAGACAAGTGCCATGTGATTTCGCTTATATGTGGAATAGAAAGAACAATATGAATGAACAGGTAGAGCAGAAACAGACTCATAGATGCAGAGAGCATTTTGATGGTTGCTGGATGGGGGTTGGGGTTGGAAGAATAGGTGAAAATAGGGAAGGGATTAAGAAATACAAATTGGTAGAGCAAGTGACATATTGAAATGTACATTTCTCCTTAGAGTCCACATGGCTTCTATAATTAAAATTGTTCTGAGTGGGGAAATGAAAAAAGGTGAAGAAGTGGAGTTTTAAAACATTTGTCATGCTCAATCCCTAGTGAGTGATGTTTATAGAGGTAGTACTTACATCCATGACTAAAGAACAGGTATTTTGAAAGTCTATCACATTTTACATGCTTACCTAATGAGTTATGTATGTTTTTTAAAGAAATTTAAATATTTAGAATCAAAGTCTTCCAAAGAAAGGCAAACAAAAAAGAATGTTAACATTCATATCAGATTTATTAGTCTAATTAAAAGGAGAGTCAGATTCAAATTTATTTCACTTCGTCCATTCAGTAAACATTTATTTCCTAGGTGAGTAATATTTCATGTACCTAAAAAATGTCTATGGGGTGAATGAGAGAGGGGAAAGAGAAAGAATAAGTACGTGTAAGTGAGGTGTATAAGCATACAAAAACATAATAAATTGTTGGTGTCAAATTATTATAATCGTTTTTTTTGCAGCGGGGGGGAAGATGAATAGAGAATCAGAGAGTTCATTTTACTCCTTACCTAAAATAGTATGTGATGTGTATGTATTTATTACTTACTATGTGTGAGGCACTATCTTGGTACTAGGAGAGCCAGTAGTGTACAAGACAGCCATGTTTTATGACATCACATTACATTACATTAGACTGTGATATGGTTATATTGCATGCTCTGATCCTAATTGAATGCTATCTATCTTTTGCTTTTATGATGATATGAACATTAAAAACACTTAAATTTTCTTGAAACTATTTGTACATAAACATGTAGAAAATAAGCATTAGTGGAGGCATATCTAGTTTCTAAGAAATATTTTAGGAATAATTTTTCAATATGATTCATGTTGTAGTAAATACTCATTTACATTAGTGATACCCCAGTCTCATGAATCTCCATCTATCTTTTGTCTGATGTATTTTGGATAAGACAGAACATTTCAAACACTCTCATTTGAAGCATTTCATGCTGATTTTTTTCTAAGTTGTTTAATTCACTCTATTCAATCACTGACCTACTCATTCATTCAGTACAGATTGATTGATTTGTACCTATACGGTTTCTCAATAGGAGCTATAGAAAAGAGGAATCAAGCATGAATAAAATATAAATCTAGTCTTATGAAGCTTATTGACCAGTCATGTGGTAAAAAGAGAAGACATGTACTCCAGATGTAATTATGAAAAAAAGTGTTTCATGCACAAAAGAAGAATGGGTAAAGTTTTATTTCTGTTCATTGAATTTCAGTGAAGGGGCATTTGGCATAACATGTGAATACTAATTAATATATTGGCAAGAGGAGATGTGGAAGAGAGCCCTCTAGATAGAGAGAACAGTAGAAACTAAACATAGATTGATATGGAAGCAGTATTAAGTTTTGTAATGCATGGGATCTTTAGTGGCATAAATGAGAAATAAGACTGGTAATATGGGAGCAGATATATAGAATTAAATAATATTTCAAGATTTTTTCAATGTGAAGCTATTGAAGATTTTGAACAACACCATCTTTAGCCTTAATGACTGAATAGATATTGTTGCCATTACTTGAAATAGTGGGTTCAAGGGATGTACACATTTGAGAAGCTGTGTACATGTTAACCAATCACTTCTGTTGAGTCTTCCATGGAATGGTTTATATAGGTAGATGGAAATGCAAGAGCATGGTTCACAAAAGAGGCAAGAGCTGTGGCAGGTATTAGAGTCATTGCCACTGGCAAGAGTATAAATGCTGAAACCATGGAACTAGATGAGATTTCAAAAGAACAGAGTGCGTTTAGGTAGGGATCATGAAAGTATCTAGGATACAACCCTAAAGAGGGAAGGATTAATAAAATAATGACTTACAATTCGAAGATGGGAGGAGAGAGACAAATCCCAGTAAACAGAGCATTAATTGCAGTGTTAGAAAGGGAAACAGGAAAGTAGATAAGTATTATCTCATAGAAAGTAAGAAAAGGAAAAAATGAGGGAAGGGAGATAATGCTGTCAGATACATCAAAGGGATCAAGGTGAAGAAACTCTAAGGAAATATTTACATATGAACTTATAGAAGGTGTGCAATTTTTATAAATAATACATGTTATTCATTGTCCTTTCACTATGAATTACACACAAACTCCAGTTACAGATGTCAAAATACATTACCCTTAAAGTGCTCTAATTTATACTCCACTAAAGAAGAAGAGTGGCTGTTTGGATGGAGGATGTGATATTTATTTATCCCTGTTCTTGGGTCATGCTGTGACTCTAAACCTGATCCTATGTATTTGTTCTGTATGATTGAATTGAGGTACTTGAAATAAATTTCTCATGCTTTGTCAGGGCAAGAGAAAGGAACAGTGTTTTGCATACGTTAGATGTGTGGGTGAGTATGGGGTTTGGTAACGTGTTTCATTAGTCTGGACATAGTCTTGTCTTTCTGTCCCCTTCTTTGTGTTCTTCTAAGGGGCTTAGAACTATAACATTTGCAAATGAAAATAGTGAGCACAGCTGAGATGCCATTGAAATCCTCTTTCTGTTAACAAAATTTCAATTTTAGGAAAGCTGTGTTTCATTTTCACATTTCACCATAAATAGTGGCATAAAGTTAGCAAAATGGATTGGGTGAGAGAATAGAAATTAGATATATTTAGCAATGAACAAAGTTGATCAAATCATATACAACTTTGGAAATAAATTTAACAGATTTTGACCTAAAATGATAAATACCATACATTTTTTCAATCTTTATAGTTTATAATTATGCTTTTTTTTTGATTGACAGCTTAAGTAGTTTTCCTTCTGTTAGCTTTTGACAATTCCAAAGTGGAATTCACACCTGTTGAGTTTTCTAAACTTGAGATTGAAGGTAAAAAGACTATATTTTCCCACTTGCCTTTCCTGAGTACCCACAGGGTTAGCATGGATTTGCTCTAGATGACGATAACAAGCCCAAACAATGGTGTAAACAAATTAGTAATTTATTCCTATAAGAATAGTCTAGAAGTAGGAAAACAAAATCAGATTGTATGAGATCTACAGTATCCTAAAACTATGATATTAATTTTATCCCCCAATTCATATGACTTGTATTCTCAAAGTCACTTCATAGTTCTCCATGGCAGCAGGAAGGAGGAAGGGGAACTTTTATTTCTTTTATTTCTTTTATGGAGAAGTCTAGGAAATATTTGTACACTTCTGTTTTAATTTCTTTGGCTGGAACTTGGGCTACAAAAGAAGCTGGAAGATGTATCTTTTCAGTGTGAGACAATTTCTTCTTAAACTGCAACCAGAATAACCATGATATTGTTTTCCTACGTAAAATATTTTCACAGACTTTCCATTAATGATGAATTAATTAGCAGTCCCTCAGTCTGGTGTTTAAACTCTTCATAATAAACCTATTCTTCCAAGTTGATTTTGCATCTCTCTTACATACACACACACACACACACACACACACACACACACTTCAACCATATTAAACTTAAAAATGTTTTACAAACACATCTCTTGTTTTCCCTTTGTGTATTTTCTGTTTTTTTTCTCACCTAAAATTTCTTCTTTCTGCCATTTGCTTATTAAAATCTTATTTATCTAATAAGAATAATGACAAATACCATATATTTAAAAAGTTTTCCTAATTCCCAAATAGCATATAAGTTTTACTCCTTTGATTTCCCATAACTTTTGATTTGTAGCTTTTTCATGATATTTTACATATTATGCCATGTATATTACATTTGGAGTTGCCTTAACTTTCTTGTAGACATTAAGCTCCTTGAAGAGTCAAATATGTATCTCATTTCATTTCCACTATTATTCTCTGGGGCACCTAGTTTCTGATTTCTGCATAGTAAGTACATAAAAAAATCGATTTGCAAAATTTAACAGAAGTTAAATTTCCACAGAAGTTTATGTCTATTTCTTAAGTACTATGGAAAAGAACACAAGTACATATAATAATTTTTTTAGAACAAAGATTATGCTATGTTTGAAGTATGATTTTGGAGATACAGCAGAGAACCAAGGATGTCTTGATGAAAGTAAGAGTCACAGTGGAGCAGGATATGTTAATACTCAGGGTGCAGAGATGAGTACATTTGTGTATGGAATCCAAAATTTCAGGGAAGGTATTTAAGCATGTTTGTTGGGGGAACTTAGCCTGTTCTTCATCAACTCACCTAGAAAGAGGTCCTCCCTAAGCCAATATGATATTACAGAATATGAGCTTGTATTCTGAACCTAGAAGCCCTGCAAAGTGTCTTGTCAAGACACACTTGCCCTAGTTTTTTGTAGATCTGATATTTCATATACTAGTCACTTAAGAAAATTCTGCCTGAATATAATGTCTCTTGTATGAACTGAGACAGACATATTCACATGTAGTCTCATTACTCTAAATCCTTATTGTCCTGTAATTTATACTTGAACACATTACTAACTGATATATTGTTTAGTCAACTTTAAGCTATAACTCTTGGCTCCTTATTATGCAAAACAAGGAAAAAGGATTTCTGTATTACTCTCCTGTATTCTCCTTTGACAGTTTCTTTCAGCTATATCATTATTTTGCTATTAGAGTTTATAACTCCTACATGCTGTTCTATTACAGTAAATAATTCTCCTAAGATTTGCTTTCAGAATTAATCTAAAATTTGATAAATAATGAACAGCAATGTAATTATGTAAATATCAGTCACAATTAGGACCTCATATTATCATTGGATTCAGAGACAAAAACATAATTACAAATTACAAAACCTGTGAAGCTTAAAAAAGAGTCTTGAATTATAGTCAAATATAGTCTTCCAATTCACTAAATCTTATTTTATTTGGTTTGTTTCATGTTTGGATCATGACTTTCTTTTATAGATTTTTTCCTGAAATTTTTGTTATTTTTATTATTTAAAAATGCTTCTTCATTACATCACTAATTTTTAACCCAGATTCTTAATCAATTTTTTATTAAATATAAATATTTATTTCCAAATTTACCCATAGAGATATATAAATTTATTCTCCTAAGACCAGCGTATGAGATTGCCTTATCTTTCCCACCCTACCATTAGTTTTTCATCTTTCCTGTTTGATACATGTAATTTTTTTCAAAATTCTATGAATTGATTACCTATAATGCTAAATTTTTAAATTTTTTTCTTCTTTTTGTGAATTATGTGTTCCCAGCTTTTGTTCATTTTGTTAAGATAGCCATCTTTATCTTGATATTTTTATATTTCTTTAATTTTGGTTTTATATGTAAACTTTGTCATTTTATTACAAATATTTTCCTTTTGCTCTTTGTGTTCTGTCTTAACAGTGAATTTGTTTCAATGTGTTATAGATACTATTTTTGTTTTCATATGATAGTTTTAAGGTGCAAGTTGGTCAAATAAAAAAAAAAAAGTCTTCCCTTTATGGCTCCTGTCTTGATGTCATTCTAGCTGAACTTGAAAGTTAACTTTATCAGGTCAGGTACTGATATTACCTAAGTGATTTATCATACAAATATCCATTGTGCTTCAATTATATGCTAAACAATGTTTTAGATACAGAAGAGAATGAAGTATGAAACAATAATTGCTCTCACGAAGTATATGTTCAAAATTAAAGTATTTTCAATTGTTATTCAAAGATCTCATTTGTTTATGAATACCTGTTTATCTAGGAAATAGAAACAGGTCCTTCAGTTTAGGCTGATGATCTTTATACAGATGGAAACAACATTACTCTCCAGTTTTTTCCTATGCCAATTTTTGTCAGCTCTCTTGACCACAGTTATGAGTATTAACTAGTCCTACTAATATTTTTTTTAGAGCAGTGCAGTCTCAAAATTATGAAGGGAAAAATAAAAATATAATTTCCATTTTTCATAGTTAAGAAGTTATGCAGAAATATATGTATATATCTTTGTATTCTTATAACACTATTTCATTGCATTTTTGATGATTTCCAAAATTATGGTGTACATAGTTGGTAGTTCTTTGCTTTGTTTTAAGAAGTTAAATTTTAATGAAAAAGAATGGCTTTTATCACAATCAAGAAATATATAATTTATCTAATAGTTTTTTTGCTGCTTATTTTCTTTGTTTAAAATTCTAATTCCTTAGAAACATCAGAAAATACATTATGAAAATATTTCTAAAATATAATTAACAAGCACTACAACAGAGAAGGAACAAATGGATTTCAGAGTAAAAAACTTAGGAAGATTTCTCTCTTGAGGTCTCCATTGCTTGCTTGGTGATCTAATTTTCTTAAAGTATTGTCTGTAAAATAGAGATAACAGTAATTACTATACAAACATTTTTTGAAGCCTAAATAGGAAAAGGTGTTATGTTTTTAGAACAGAGCCTGAAAAATATGCAATAGCATAAATACTAGCATTTATTATTATTATTAACTATTACTTTTACTAACTGTATAGTTGTGAGGTTGGACCCATTATAATATACCTTAATTAATTCTAAACTCTTCATAAACTTAATATCTAGGAAAAAGTCATTTTATGGCTCTAACATGTGATTTTACTAGTTTAAAAGTAAATGTTTTATTGAACAAAAATGGAAGAAGGTTTCAATCTGAAAATGCACTAAATAGGTTTTCTACCTATATATATATTTAGTTAAAATATATATGTATTTTTATATATTTTTTATATAAATACATTTATATTTAATTAAATTTTATGATTCCTTTATTTAATCATCTATTAAAGGACACTTCGGTTGTTTCCATGTTATGTGTGGTACTTACAATAATGAAATATTATTATTCAGCTGTAAGAAGAGATGAAATACTGCCATTTGTTACAACATGGATGGATATAAGCAAATAAGTTAGAAATAGTTGAGAACCATATGATTTCATTCATATGTGGGTTATAAACCTGAAAGCAACAAACAAACAAGACAAACAAAAACTCATAGACACAGATGACAGTTTAGTGGGGGAGGGGAAATAGATGAAGGTAAAGGAGGTCAAATATATGAAGATTGAAAAAGATTTAATTTTGAGTGGTGAACACAGAAGGCAGTAGATAGATGATGTATACTGAATTTTATATTTAAAAACTATTATTTTATTCATCAATGTCATACCAATAAATTTAATAAAATTCTGATAATTTCTGTATATTTATCACAAACCTAAAATAATGTAAATATTCTACCATTTTTAACAAATTATATTTTTACCCTATAATGTACGTAATGGAGACTTTAAACAGTAATAAATTTTCCTTTCGGTATTTTTCACAGACCTAAACATAGTATAAATGCTTTCTTTCTTGTCAATACTCTTGATTAGCCAGTTCAGTGAAGACAGTTTATTGAACCACTGTATAAATTGTTTAAATTTTCTTTTTTATGCTTTTACAAATTAATTAATGCTTTCTTTGATTGCTAATTTTACCATTATATTACTCCTAGTAAATGAAAGATATTCTCAAGCAAATCATTTTGGTGGAACTGGCATTAACATAGCAAAAGTATAGTTTGTGATGGTAGCCAGTATCATGTAAGAAGAGATTCAAATTTTAAAGACAAAATTAAATGTTTAGAAACTAAAAGCTTTTTAGTTGCTTAAATTTATAAACTGTTTGCTTCCCAAAGTATTGCAAAAACTGAACTAAAATATATACTAAGTAATTTCTCCTATTAGCTACTTTTTTTTTTTTGCAGCTCTCAGGCTTTGTTGCTATTAGCTACTATTTTTAAAAAATGAATGTTTGAAATATAGATAGTTTGTTGATTGAGAAAATATTCTTATGTTAAATGATAAGGTGTAGATGCTGTACAAACAGGAAAACTTGACTGAAATTTAACAATTGCCAAGTAGCATCCAATCTCCCTGTACAGAAGTGATAATTAGGGCCTTTCTGTGAGATGGGCAAAAAGATTTTTGAGAGAGGACTTCAGAATACTTAAGAGTTTTGATGATTACTCTATTGAGATTGAATCAATAAAAGGTGAAGAGATAATTTTTGCTCTAGAAATTTTAAGGATAATTGTTTTCTGTAGTGTACATTTCTATAAGGATAGTGGCACTTGGAAAGAAAGAGTGTGGAAATACATAGGGAGTAAATTCCTGGTACATTGTAACTTTAGCAGAAATAAATAAGGTTAAACAGAAATCAAATAAATAAATGAATGAAATCAGCATGTCATTGAGGGGAGAGTATTCTGGTTAGTATTTCTCTGTAACAAATTCTCTGAAAATAAGTACAGTATGACAATGATCATTTTATCATTTACAGATTCTGCGAATAAAGAGTAAAGCACAGTACAGGTAGCCTGTTTCTGCTCTGCAGTGCCTAAGGTCTCAAGGGCTGGAGGCTGAAATCACTCAAGGACTCATTCACTAACATGTCTGGTTCTCAGTATGGGGTGGCTGGAAGATTAGGACTGCCAACCTGAAAGCCTACACGTGGCCTCCCCAAGAGTCTTAGTTTCCTCACAGCATTAAGGCTATAGGTAGTCACACTTTTTACAATGGTTTCTCAAAGCTGCGAGTATTAATATACCTGAGAATAGGACAGAAGCTACATCATGAAGTCACACAGTCACTTCCCATGTGCTTGATTGATCAAAGCAATCACAAGCCTTCCCAGATTCCAACAAAGATGACACAGACAGTACTTTTCAATAGAAGAGTAGCAAAGGCATGTAGAAGAGGATATGAAATAGTAGATTGTTAGGGCCATTTTAAAAATACTTTTATGTTTTGGAATGCTTTGTGCATTCAGAACTACTGTTCTCAGTCCTAAAATAGAAGATTTTAAGTGATTTAAGAGAATAAATAAATGAAATTATATATATCAATGCAATTATATATTTATGTTATATTAATATATAATATCCTAAAATTATATAAAATATTAAATATATATATAATATACATTTTTTCCCCCAAATAGGAGAGGATACTATCAATGTAGAAAGCAACTGTTTGGCTTTTCTACTAAGAAACTATAATAAAATGTGCAGTTAAATTTGATATGTGCAAAAATGTTCTGATATTGAGCATTGTTGAATTTTGGAATGAGTAGCTGAAGAAGTTTGTAGAATCATATTAACACAGTTTGAAGTATCGCTTTTTTCCATTCTTTAATTGCTTTACAAGAGAAAAGCTGACACAATGTCATCTGTCTTATGCTACATTATTCTCATTGATGTTATTAAAATGGTAAGAAAAAGCATCATTTTATTTTCACACCTAAAAGAGAAAATACATTATTCTGCACTTTTTCTAGATTAATAGATACTGAACTTTTAGAATTTTCTGCAACAGCTAATAATCACATCAGAAAAAAAACAAATCTATTGGTGTACCTTCAGGGCCCCAAATTCACTTAGTTTTGCAAACTGAGGTAATTAATACATGCAAAAAATAAACAAACATAGCTGCCTAAAAATTTTTTATAAATAGGCATTAGTTTTTTGTTTGTTTATTGAGGTAACATTGGTTTACAACATTATATAAGTTTCAGTTGAACAGCATTATAATTTGATATTTGTATATACTACATTGCGCTTACCACCAAAAGTCTAGTTTCCATCCTTCACCATACAATTGACTCCCTTTACCCATTTCACCCTCTCTTCACCCAGTTTCCCCTCTGGCAATCACCAATCTGTTGTCTACCTCTATGAGTTAGTTTTTTTGTTTGTTTGTTTTGTTGTTTTTTAAAAATAATCTGCATATGAGTACTTATCTTTCTCCATCTGACTTATTCCACCTACAATAATACCTTCAAGTTCCATCGGTGTTGTTGCAAATGGCAAGATTCTATCTTTTTTATGGCTGACTAGTAATCCCATCTTCTTTACCTATTCATCTGTAATTGGGCAGCCAGGATGTATCTTGGCTACTGTAAATAATGCTGCAATGAAAATAGGGGTGTATATATCTTTTCGAATTAGTGTTTTGTATTCTTTGGATAAATACCCAGAAGTGAAGTAGCTGGATCAAATGGTAGTTCTATTCTTACTTTTCTGAGGACTTCCCATGCTGTTTTCCATTCCGGCTCTATCATTTTACCCTCCCACCAACAGTACACATGCATTCTTTGTTCTTCACATCCTCGTCAACACTTATTAATTCTTGTCTTTTTGATGATAGCCATTCTAACAGGGGTGGGGTGATATCTTATTGTGTTTTTTAATTGCATTTCCTTAATATTTAGTGATGTTGAACATTGTTCCTGTGCCTGTTGGACATCTGTATAATATAGACCTTAGGTAAAAGTGACAAAGTCAAGTGCTTTCTAAGTTAAAGCTCTGGTGACTTCTGGGAATGAGGTGGAGACCTGAAATTTTCTGGGGGATGTCTTAAGGAAAGATGTAGAATAGGGTTAGCAGCATACCAATAGTACTTCTGCTGGGACATACTAAAAGGGGCTCTGTATTTACCTTTTAAATATAGATGCAAAAGCTTAAGAAAATCAAAGCCCACATGAAGCATTTGTCTTGAGTTTTCTTTCCCAAAACAGAAAATCATACCTCATACCTACCAGAATCAAGGAACTACCAAAAGAAACAAAACCTTATGGGAACTTCATTTTACTTGAGACACCTATCCATCCTAGAGCCTCAGGATGGGAGGGAGAGGGCATGGGCTTATGATTTTTATACAAGTTTCTTTTTCTCATAAATTATGTGGAAAATCTGCAGCTAATTTCTCTTGCCTTTTTTGTCAGTAGAGTTGATGATATATTTATTGAAATTAGTCTGTGAGGATATTTAAACAAAAACTGAGATGCATGGAGTAGGAGAAAGGAGACTGTGAGTGAGACAAACTTGGAATTCTCTTCTATCACTTATCACTAATTAAAACCCTGACACTCAGTTTCCTTTTCTGTAAAAATCACAGAGGTTTGTAATATGGATTACACTAAAAAATATGAAAAAAGTCTTGCTCATGATAGAAAATTAATAATATACATTACTTGCCTTATTATTCTGATGCAAAGGCTTTTATATTGATTTTTGGAAACAGTTACAGAGCTGGATAAATATTATCAGTAAAGAAATAAATGTTAATCTTTTTTAAAAATTGAGATATTTGACATCTAACATATTCTAAATTTAAGGTGTACATGTTGTTTTGATACATTTATATATTGTGATATGACTGCCACTGTAGCAGTAGTTATTCTATCAGATCACATAATTATTATTATTATTTTTTGTGTGTGTTGGAAATAATTAAGATTTAGTGTCTTAGGAAGTTTGATGATCATAACACAGTGTTGTTGAGTTATGAATTTCAATACTCTCTTTAAGTTGTATTCAACACTCTCTAAAAGCTACAGTGGATAGAGATGGGAAGACACCTCTAGCCTGAGCACTCCTTAGATTGTACTGATTTGACTCTCGTTTGTAAGCATGAAGCAAATTTCCCGCTAGATTCTTGGGGGTAAACTGAAAAATGTGATTATGTAAACAGTTGCACAGACTTTGTGGACTCTTTTTCCTTACTCTCACCAACCCTTCTGCCAAGCTTCCCAGTCTGCTTCCAATCCCTGGCTGTGGTTTGATAGTAACAATTGCCCTGGACAAATTAGGATCTCAAATTGCAGAGACTAATTGGCAGAGTTAAAACAAAAAGGCCAATGGGGAAATAGAAACAGATAAAGGGTGGCTGAATTCCACTGTGACTCAGGTGAAGGTATAAATTTATCATCATATCAATCTATAAGTGGGACCATTTATTGAACAACAAATTTGTGTTCTGTAGTATGCTAGGTATTTCTCATTTACTTAGTTTGGGATTTGCCCACCTCCAGCTGCAAGCTTTTATTCACAGTATTCCTACCTGAGATGACGTTTTATCAATCTCTACCATTCACATCTCTCCTGCATAAATTACTTCCTATATGAAACAATTCCTGTATAATCTCATGTGTTTCTTTTCTATTTTGTTTTATTATTTTATTTTATATACTTTATTTTATTAAATTTAATATAAAATTAAATTTATTAAATTTTATATATTATTAATATAAAATTAAAATTTATTAAATTTAATGCAAATTAAATAAATTTTATAATAAAATATAATATAAGATTACTATAAAATTAATTTTAATAATTAAAACAATGCTGTTCTGAGTCAGATTCTTTAATGCCTCAAAAAATGTTAATTGTTTCAATTCTTTAAAAACAGTTTATTTTTATTTCCTGAAGTTTTCATTCAGTTTTATGACCTCTATATAATTAATCAATCCAATTAGATAGTTTTATTTCAAATATCTTACAAATGTAAATTAATAACAAAGGATACATAATACTTTTATACATAATTTCAGCAACATTTTTATTCTAATTATTGATTAATAAAATAATTTTGCTCTTTATATATTAGAAGTAAAATGCTTTCTTTTTCACCTTATTTAATTCTTTGTTTTGGAGGGAGGATGAATAGTATAAACATTCAGTGACCATTTTTCACTGTGTTTAAGAAGATGTTAGCTAAATGAGAATTTTCCTCTCTACGACGTATTTAGAATCTCAGAAACAAAATAAAAAAATAGGTTCTAATATTCTGGGATATTTTTATAATTTCTTTTTAGCAAAGTTGTGTGGTTTGTTAATTTCTCTTTGACCAGTATAGACCATAATTTAAATTTTCATTGCTTTTTCTGAATTGTTCTATTCTTAGCACTTTTACAAAGACTGAGACTCTTTTCCTCCATCCCTGGACCCAAGAGACATTTTTATTTTAATTGTGACTCTTAAAACTCAAAATTCTAGAAAGTACTTTTAAACTGTTTTTGACATTCCAAAGTTTATTTCAATCAAGATGGTGCCATGACATCAGTCTTTGAGACATTCCTTTTTACCTCAAATATATAACAATGGTAGATAAAATATAAAATATAAAAAAAGAAAATAATCATAAATAAATTAATTTATAAACACAAAACATTTTGGTATAAACAATCTAAGGCTCATCAATTTGAAATTTCAAACACTATAGACTAAGTTACTTAATTACCTGGAAGGAAACAAAATTAGGCTATATATAGAAGAATATGAATTAGAATAGCTTTGTTCTTCCCAACAGCAACACTAGAAGGTAATTTCGTTTTCACCATACCGAAGGAAATTTATTTCTAACTACAATTATATACCTAACCAAAATACCAATGAATTTAATAGGTAGAATAAAGACAGGAAGCACCTAGAACACATGATCCACTGAACAAGGGGATAAACTAAGAAAGACAAATACATATAATTTAGGAAACAACATATTGAAGATGTCAAAGAAGTCAGGAAGTCTTCAAGTTGATCATAAATGGAGAGAATAGTGAGATAGCTATGTGTTAGGATTAGGAAGAAACCAATTCTGATTGGATCAAATAAAAACTGGAATAGATCAAGGCCAATGACACTGAGAGAAACTACTTAATGTATTTTAATCCATTGAAAGGAAAATTTGAAGACTAAGCAAAAGAAAAATGGTTTTTAAAAAATAGATAAAGAAAAAATGAAGAGAGGGAACAATAATTAATTCCTCTGTGGGAAGAAAAAAGAGATATAGTTTACTATAGTTATAAAAAGCACTTGCATGTCATAAGCATAGAAACATTCAAAAGTGATGAGACCAAAACTCTGGGAGGTTAAGAAGGGAGGAAGTATTAGTTCTCTGTAGTCTAATAATAAGGTACCACAAGTTTAGTGGCTTCAGACAATACTCACTTGTTACCTCACAGTTTCCACAGGTCAGGAGAGCAAGCAGAGCTCAGCTGTGTTCTTTTTGTTGAGGGCCTCACAAGGCTTCAGTCACAATGTTGGACAGGCTTCCTTGGCAGAAAGACCTACTTCCAAGCTTCCTTATACGATTGGAAGAGTTCATTTCTTCCTGCCTGTGGAACTCCTGGTGACTTGCTTCTTCCAAGTCTATGGGAGAGCATTTCTTGCCTCAGGGTGGCATAGGCCCTCTTTTAAGAGATTTAACCTGATTAAGTCAAGCTTCCTCAGGATAGTCTTCCTTTTGATAAACTCAAATTCAACTGATTTGGGGTTGTATCACATCAGTAAAAATTCTTCACCTTTGTCATATGCTAAGGGCTAGAAGCAAATCACAGGCTCCGCCTGTGCCTTGTGAGGGGATTATATATGTATGATACAGGGGGTCACTTTAGGGTGTGTCTGCCACAAGAGGCCATGTGTATGTTTGTAATGAAGGCAAGGGGAGGAAGGCTAAACTCTCACCCTCTATAGTGACAAGTCAATATTGATAATGCTTAAAAGTGAAGACATCAATTAGAAATATTAAGAGGTGTAGAGGTAAATACTAAAATAATCTGCTAAAAGAGGGAAGGTGGTTTTCTTTGAAAAGAAGGAGATGGGAGGGCAGTGATGGCAACTGTTACTTTTCACAGGAGACCTTATATAATTATATGACTTTTAAACTAGGTGACTACGTAGATTTGATTAAAAGAAAAATATTAAGGGAAGAGAGCAAGAGATTTTTCAAGTATTCAAGAAAGACCCTAGTTCTTAGGGGAAAAAAGGGCTCTTCCAGTTACAGGCAGGATAAATAGATGTTTAACAAGACAGATTTTAAAGGCACTGCAGAGGTTTCATATATAAATTAAGATAAAAATATGAAAAATGCTTTGAACATAAAATTAGACACAATAATATCAAGGATAAAAAAGAAAGCTTTAAAGTTATCACAGCAAAGGCAGATTAAAAAGAAATTACAATTAGAACAGACTTCTCAATTAAAATGTCAAAAAATATACAGAACCACATTAAACATGTTTGAAAACTGTTTTCAGTTTTTATCATTTTATACTTATATATACTATACTTATATATTTATACTTATTTATATTAAATATATCATTTTATACTTATATAAACTGGAATTCAAGATTTAAGTTAAAACAGAGACATTTCTAGTTGTCTGAATATTAAGAGATTACTGTTTAAAAATCTGGCACACGCAGAAATACTGGACACTGGACAAAGGAAAAATGTGGTATATAAAGAGCATTCTTGAACACAAAAATTATTTTTTAAAATTTCAATTACATTAGCTATTAATTATAAAAGTAAATGATAACTTGTGGCCCCAAAAGGGTAGAGCTAAAACTACCATTATATTGGAATAGAATGCTGAATGGATAATTATATTTTAGACCTTTAGACCTTATTCATCTGTACCTGAAAGCTTGTACTCTTTAACCAACCTGTCTCTATTTCTCTCTATCCCACCCTTATGCCTTCCCACCCACTGGCAACCACTTTTCTACTTTCTCTTTTCCTTTCCTCCGCCTCCTCCTCCTCCTCCTCCTCCTTCTTATCTAGATTTCACATATAGGGGATAGCATTCAGTATTTGTCTTTCTCTGTCTGGCTTATTTCACTTAGCATAATGTCCTCCAGGTTCAACCATGTCGTTACAAATGACAAGAATTCTTCTTTTTTCAAGGCTGAATAATATTTGTGTGTGTGTGTGTGTGTGTGTGTGTGTGTGTGTGTGTGTGTGTGTGTGTATGGACACTTAAATTGTTTCCATACCTTGGCTATTATGAATAATGCTGCAATGAAAATGGGAGCACAGTTACCTTTTCAAGATAATGGTTTAATGTTTCCTTTGGATACATGCCCAGAACTGGGATTACTGAACCTTATGGTGGTTCTATTTTTAACTTTTTGAGGAACCTCCATATTGTTTTCTACAGTGGCTGTACCAGGGTTACAATCTTACCAATAGTGTGCAAGAATTCCCTTTTCTCTACATCCTCACCAGCATTTATTATCACTTGTCTTTTGGATAATAGTCATTCTGACAGATGTGGGGTGATATCTCATGTGGTTTTGATTTGCATTTCCCTAATGATTAGTGATGCTGAGTACCTTTTCATGTACCCATTGGCCATTCATATGGCTTCTTTAGAAAAATGTCCATTCAAGTCCTTTGCCCATTTTTAATAGGGTTACTTGTTTTTTATTATTGAGTTGTGCAAATTTCTTGAAACATTTTGGTTAAAGCTTTCAGGTGAAGCAGTAGACAGTTTTGTATTTTTTAAGATGGTCTTCTTAAAATAAGTAATACTTTTAGATTTCTGTTAATCAGTTGTTCATTTGGAAAGCCTGCAATAATTAATGTTGTCGAACATTTTGAGCAGAGTACTGTTCTGAACCCTCTGCTGTCACGCTCACTGTGTAGCATAAGTTTCATGACTGAAAGTACAGAATGAGTTAACAATACCTGGAAAGGTCTATGCTCCTTCAGAGATCTTCCAATGATATTCTCTCTTTCTTTGATATCATTTCTCTATTGTAATATATAATTTTAAAAAGTTGTTTTTTTTGTGCGTGTTTTCTCTTATTATGGTCCTTTACAGTCTCTTCTTTTTGAAAGAAGAACTATTATTATAGTCTAGAGATAAAGGAGCTTTATTTTAACATTGTTCTGAAATTAAGGTAAAATTAATATTTTAAACCACCTTTTAAAATCTTATTTTATTGAGTTATGCTTAAGATTGCTTTATTCATGGATATGTAAGAAATCTTGCTGTAGGCTTTGTATCTTGTAAAGCTCAGTAGTTTAAAATATTTTCATGGTCTTTCTGTCAGCTACCAATATCTTTAAAATGAAAATATATAAAGATTATGACATAGATATATATATCTATGTGTTTCTCTCTCTGTCTCTCCCCCACCTATTCAGTAGTCCCCTTTTAACTGCAGTTTCCCCTTTCACAGTTTTAGTTACCCATAGTCAACCACAGTCTGAAAATATTCAATGGAAAATTCCAGAAATAAATTGTGCACTATTCTGAGTAGTGTGATGAAATCTAATGCAGTCCTACTGCATCCTGCTTGGGACAGGAATCATCCCTTTGTCCAGCATATTTACACTGTATACACTCAGTAGCCACCTCAGTGGTCAGATCAACTGTCACATTATTGCAATGCTTATGTTCAAGTAAACCTAGTTTACTTAATAATGATTCAAAAGTACAAGAGTAGTGATGATGGCAATTTGGATATGCCAAAGAGAAGCTGTAAAGTGCCTCCTTGAAGTGAAAAGGTGAAAGTTCTCGACTTAATAGGAAAGAAAAAATTGTATGCTGAGATTGCTAAGATCTGGGTAATATGAATCTGCTATTTATGAAACTATGAAAAAGGAAAAGGGAATTTTTTTCTGTGCTAGTTTTGCTGTCAGATCTTAGACTGCAAAAGTTACAGGCATAGTGCATGTAAGTGCTTCTTTATGGAACAGGCATTAAATTTGTGGGTGGAAGACATGACAATTGACAGCAATGTGTTGTGCCAGAAAGCATTTCATTTCAGCAAGCGATTCCCTGAAATGAATGAGGCCAAGCCATTTCCTGCAAGTAAGTGCTGGTTACACTGATTCAGGAGTAGGTTAGGCATTATATCATCTCATGTTATCGCAAGAAGTATGAGCAAAGTATAATAAGATATTTTGAGAGAAAGAGAGCAGAGTCACATAATTTTTATTACAGTATATTCTTAAAATTATTTACTTTATTATTAGTTATTGTTAACTTGTTACTGAGCCCAATTTATAAATTAAACTTTGTCATAGGTATGTATGTATAGAAAAAAAACATAGTATATATAGAGTTCAGTACTATATGTGTTTTCAGGCACACACTGGGGACCTTGGAACATATTCCAAGGGGAGAAAAGGGGAGAAAAGGGGAGACTATTGTAAATTAATAACCAAGGTGAAAAAAATAGGATTGCCTTTGGTGGTTATAAAGCGATGAGGAATTTCTGGAATAATAAACACACGTGAAGTTGTTCAAAGAGGGAAATAACTGTCAAAATGTGGCAAGGGGAAGGCCAGCTAAATCAAGATATGGAAGCAAATTCAAAAGTGCTCTAAATGTGGAAATGGCAGAAACCTGGCACAGTTATTTTTGGGCAACTGACAGGGCAACTGGCTTTCCAACTGTGATAGGGACATCTAGATGGTCAAGACCTCCTCTAACTCTCTCCCCTTTGGGTCAAATAACAATAAGCAGAGATACCTGTCATTAGGCATGGGCACTGAATGTGGGGACTTAGGTAGGAAAAGGAACAGAGAGAGTCCCAGGTGACTGGTGACACCAGGAAAAACTGGGAGTACCCATGCCTGGAGGCCAGCTGGTGGTACACACTGGCTAGCAGCGAATTATTACAGGACCTAGTTGACTGCAGAAGGGAAGTCACCTGAGTGACCAGAATAAAACCTAAGAAACTGGAAAATGAAACAGCTTTCTCTGAGCTCATTTGACTACACAGACAAATGCCAAACTGTTACTTTGAAATCAGAACGTGCCACAATGTGGAAAAAGGAACTTTTGGGAAGCTGCGACTAATAGCTTTAGGTCTTCCAGAGACCAGCAATGTTTGTCATGTGTCTACTTCACTAATCCTTAGTGAAAGAAGCTTGTTGTTGGGTAAGACTCAAGATTTGTACTATTTTTCTTTTACAATTCAAATTTGTGACTTGATTGAACACTGTGTCAGGCTCAATACATATGTCCTCTCATTGAAACTTGACAGCAACTCTCTCCTATTAGAAGAGAAAACTGGGGCTAAGGAAATGGAGTACAAAGCATTTGAGCCTAAAATTGCTGATTTTACATACTTAAAAGCAGGTCAAGATCAACATAAGTTAGTAGCCCAAAAGGAAGAAAGTTGCTAAGTTTATTGAAATGACTGATTTTTCTCTGCTGAAAGTTAGTGTTAGGAGAACTGTGATGAGAACATGCAGATGGGTCAAAACCTCATCTAACTCTCTTTCCTTTGGGTCAAATGACAATAAGCAGTTTTAACTACTGAACAGCTACCATGGGAAATGAGAAAGACAATAAAAGTAATATTAAGCTGGGTTGAGTGTCAGTAAACATTTGGACTCTAAGTAGATTTTCTTTATTTGTTTTCTTTTCTTATCAGATTCAAGTTAATATATCATAAATTTATTCTAGGTAAGAAAATTATGAGGCTTTGGTCACCAAAACAAATATTTTCCTTGTAAGATTGTGATTTATTTAGTTATTTTGAGGATTTTAAACTTTAATATTATCCAATATATTCTTGAGTTTGTGTTTAAGTGACCTTGAAAAGACACCTTTTTTAGCTTCAGCTCTTCAGACTTAATTAGCTTGCATATTCAATTAGGTAGTTTGTCTTTAATGAGTACCTGGATTTTTTTTTTCAGTACATTGCAGATTAATTTAGTAATTAAAAAATATATTTAAAACATTGATTTACTTTCAACATCTAGTGTAAGCACATTTTATTTTTAGTTATTGTATTTTCAAACTGAGGTACATTTTCAAAGATATATGGCCATCTAATCTAATCTCCCTTCAGGTGTCTTTTTTTTTTTTTTTTTATATTGCAAAGATGGGGGAAGCAAAAGGGATTTACTTTAGCCTAAATACCATGTTTAGGTCATCACTCTTCCTTATATTTTTTAATTGAAGTAACTTTAATTTATTTAAGCAGCATTTATAATATAACACTTTGAAGATAAACAAATGCCATGATCATTTTCTAAAGAGGAGGCAAATTGGTTTTCTAAAGAGAGACAGACCAACATGCCAGTAACTATAACTTGTTTTTGACTTTGCTGCTGATAGAACGTAAGTCCCAAGAGCCTATGATAATGTTTGAAGTATTGGAACACATTTTTTCTCATTAATTCCCCTTTATATCACCGCTCTCATCAGACATGCTTTCCTGTAGTTTTCCGTTAGCTGTACACACTGAATTTAAATAGCTAAGGGCCTATTCTTCTTCCTGGGGATATTACGAATCTCACTACTACTAATTGAAATTGTTCAGTGAGGGCAATCATTCCTTCTCCTACTCCTTTGTACTTAAATATCTGACCATTATTAATAAATAGGCTGCAATGTTACATATGCTGTATTACTTAGCAATCACAAAAAGCAAGACAGAGGGAAGAGGCATTGGTTGTTTGTTTAAGTGCAGGTGTAAAATCAATTAAAAATGGAACAACATGTAGCATCCAAGAGATTTAAAATATTTTATCATAGGTAAATGCTTAGAAAAAGAAGATAGGCTATATCCTTTCCATGGTTTTATCAATTTATTTAACAAGTATTTATGGAGCATGTACTTAATGTCAGTGCTGATCTAGGCAGTGGGGGAACATCAGGGAAGCAGAGAAAAACAATCTCCATCCTCATGGAGCTTACACTAAACTAAATATATTAGATATTTAACTTACATATAATATATAGTAATAGAAGGTAGAAAGAAAATAAAAAATAGAATTTTTCTGTGGGGAAAAATGAGTCAGGACTTAATGTGAAGATAGGTGAACTCTAAGCCAGATGGTCAGGAAAGACATTGAAAAGAGGGTGACATCTGAAAAAAACCCGCAGTGAATAACACGGAATACTGGAGGAGGAGCTTTGCAGAAGGAAGAAAACTATACAGGCCCTGAAACTGGTGTGTATTTAGAATATTCAAGAAACCACAAGGAGAGTGGTGTAGCTCTGGAAAACTGCATGAGAGAAGGGATTAAAGAAGAGAAGGCCATCAAAGTAGGAAGAGCTTTGGATGTAGGGTCTCATAGGCTATTTTAAGGACTTGGGGACTTTTATGGTGATATGAATAGAAAATCATTGGGAATTTTTGCTGATGTTTTCATGAAAGTCGTCTGTGTTAAACATAGATTTTTAAAAAAGAGCAAGGCAGAAGCAAAGGAGAATAGCAGTGGAGACGACTCTCCATCCTCTTCCTGCTCTGGGCCCCACAAGGGTGACCTGTATGACATATATTATCTACTAATTGGCTTCTTTGGCTTTAGCTTGCATTGGTTTCAACTAATGAAAGACACAGGGGAGAGTGGGAGGAGAGTAAGATTTATGTTTTTATTACCTTCTCCTGTGGTTTCATTGGTTGTCTATGTCCATTCAACAGAGCCACAGTTGCTGCTAATGACCTCCATTTAGCTACTTCTCTGGTTCCCTGAAACAACTCTTTGGATTTGTTAATGTATTCTTGCCAGTGCCAACATTGGAGAATCACACTATTCCTCTTTGATTTTCTAATCTCTGCTCATGCCTTCGTAAATAGTTTCTTTATTAAATCCTTCTTAATTATTCAAGTATGGGGTAGGAAAGTTAAAACTTATTTACCCCAAAGAAGTAGAAGTTTCTCCATCAGAGAAAAAACAGCTCAAAAAAATGAACTCAATGACTCCTAGAGGAAAAACTTTTGAATTTTATAGTATAAAGGGGAGGAGGTACTGCCTATCAGCCCAAACAACTTAAAAGTGAGAAACAAGAAAGGCACATTGGAGTCTATATGAATTTGGAAACATATTTGCAGCTATTGCTGCAAATAATTTAGAGAGGAATTTTAGATAAGGATAGCAACCACAGACTTTTTCGTAGCTTTAAGATTCTTAACTCTCCATCTCATTAAAAATATTTATTAAAAAATTTAGTATTAATTTACCAAAGTAAAAATATTTAATAAACTTGCTTTCTTGAGTTTTAATTGATATATAATTTTTTAAAGCTCTTTGGAAATCTCACTTTTTATGAAGTTATTAATTAATATTCAAAAATGTTCACATATGCCACATTTCTGTAATCAAATTATTTTGCAAAATGAGTTTTGCTGCATAAAAGATTGGCTTCAAAACCTAATTCAGTGCTAGATTAGTGAACTCCTTTCCTAAGAGACTGGAGTTAGAGAGCTAATAGGAATTATATAAGGTATAAAAGGAAATTTGTATTTATTCTATGAACTAGTTTTAATAGTCTGCACATAAGTGCCAATGTGACTAATCAAAAAATTAATATGCATAGTCTTATGTGAGGTTTTGATTCTATTTATTTCAAGTGTTAAGGATGCAGTTTTCTAGGGCAACACTTTGATTGCATTTAATTTTACCGTGAAATTCGAGAGAAGACCTGAGATCTTCTGATTATCCTCTTCATAATATTATCTGTTTATTGTGTTTAAATGCTATCCATTTCTCCATACAGTTATAGCTTTCACAAGCACATTAAAAATTTAGAAGATCCCTCTTACCAGCAAAATTTGCATTGATTCTTTTTGCATTAATCTTTGGTTAGCATTTTCTTTCTTAAACTCTTTTAAAAATATGTTTAGTATGCTTCCATTAATTAAAAAAAATAGGAGGTTGAATAAACACAGATAATAACCACATCAAATATGTTAAAATCTGTGAGGCCATAATCATGTATTTTTTTTTAAAGCTCATTATTTTAAATACAAGTGGATAGGAGGAAATAACCCAAGATTCACCTTGCCTTTCCTATATGAACTTACCTCTCAGTGACCAAATAGTTGAGGGGAAGTTTGCCTTTAAAAAGATAAAATTAATCTAGGCAAGGTTAAGAATATTGATTAAATATTCCAGATTTAGTGAAGTTTCATGTGATCCTGTAGATCTTTTTTTTTTAGAAAAAAAGCAAATAGTTTCTGTCTAGTGGAAAATATAGCCAAAGATAAGACACCAACCAATCTGATATATAAATCTAGCAAAATGACTGTCACAGTCTTTTATTAAATTGATAGTAAATTCCTAGTACCTCAAAATGTACTTTGAACTATTCTTTATATCTTACTGTTTTTATTAATTGAGTTGAGTGAAAAACATAGGTCAATGAATAAATAAATTTTCAGGACAATTTGCAATGTAGTAGTAATTTAAAAAACAGACCTCTTTCATTTTATTCTCTCTGTCCTTTCCTGTCCAATCTGGTAGTATTTCTGCTGGCTAACATTCTCAAAATATTGTAGGTATACTATATGTGTCAGGATTCACTTCACTAGGAAAGTGGTTTTCCTCCACAGATATTTCCTCGATATTTCCATCTCTATTTCTGGCTTCTGGTAAGTTGGCTCAGGGGATATATGAATAACATGCTTAATCTTTTGTGTGTCTGAATACTCTGAGTTATTGATTTTTCTGAGTTATTAATGAAACTATATTCAGACACCCACTGATTTTTCTCTGGAGCATGATTTCCTGAGGTGATCTCTTAATTTTTAGCATCTTTTGCAATCTGAGTAGGCTAAGAATTTTCCAAAGTGTCAAGGCCTAATTTCTTGGTTTAACAGTTGTTCCTTTAATTTATCTTTTTCCTATCATACTTTAAGATGAACAGCAAAAAGAAATCTATACATACCTTCAAGACTTTGCTTATAACCTCCTTAACTAAGGATCTGAGTTTATCTTTACAAATTCTGCTTTCTGTATAACTGCAGGAAACAATTCTGCTAAGCTATTTATTGCTGCATAGCAAGGATTCCCTTCCTAAGATTTGAAGAAAGTCTGTAAAGTAATGAAAGAACATGATAAATGGAAAAAGCAACCCTGAAGAAAACAGAATAAAACACATAATCCTCCATTCTTTTTAATTAATATCCTACAAAAATTCAAGAGTACACTGTGTTCTACCTATAGAATAAAATTCCCTGCATGAAATTCTACTTATGCAAATGAATAATAAAAGAGCTGAAAGTTGCCAATAGCATGTCACTCATTTCCTTCTAAGCTCTCACTAGCAGCTCCATAAGTATCTAAAACATTTGTACCAGAAGTCTGTTAATGATTTATTTAGGTATTTTCTAAAGTGATAGATGTTTTCTCTACTATGCTTCTCACTTCTTTCTGAGTTTTTCTAACAGAATTATTATTATCCATATTTCTAGTAATGATCTGTTCAAATCACTCTAGGCTTTCTCCCTTAGAAATTAAAAATATGAATGTAAGCATAAATTTTTTAAAAACACCTTGCAATTGTTGAAAATAAGAAATCTCCTGGAAAATGTAAGACAGTGATGTTCAGTACAAGAAACTCAACCTTCAACTGATGACATTTTTAGGAGAGTGCTGACAAAGCTGAGTGGAAAACATTACCAAAAGAATAAAATTTTAAACTAAATTTCTAGAACTGAAAAGAAACACATGCCTTGAAATGAGAAAGGCCTCTACATGAAATCCTACCTAAACTTAGGCATCTGTGAGAAATTTCACAAAATTAAATGCAGAGGATTCTAAAAACTTTCACAAGAGAAAATAATATACATGATAAAACAGCTTGTTTGTGCAAGTCATTAGTACCACTAGCTGATGATGGTTCCTGCTAGTCTTTATCAAAGAGCACTCCAACAGGCACCCCAGAGTGTGTCAAATCAGATGCCCTCCCTTCAGAAGGAAGCTCTAAGACAAGCAAATTAGCCTTTCCCACCCAAAGTCCAGTCATCTCACCATCAGCCACCTGTGTGCTGGGCCCTGGGCCCAGGGAGTCTGGGGTGAGCCATTTCTCAGATTTTTATTGCCTTGCAAATCTCAGGGACAGGAGCCCTGTTGGTTTTCAAATCTAGATGTTTTGGGGTCTCCTCTCTCAGCTGCACATTTTTAAAGTTGTGGCATTGGATGTGGGATTCAGTCCTTTGTTCCTCAGGGAAAAGCATTAGATATTGAGTTTCCTTGCATTGTGGGGTGCAGTGTTAGAGAAGGGAGAAGAGGGGCAGAGAGGGAGGTTTCTGGCAAGAGTGTGTCTTCTCTCCTACCTGCCTGAATGTGGGCCTTTTCTCATTTGTCACATGCCTAAGAGTTGCTAAGACCGCTTTAAGGCTTTTTTCAGAGGAAGTTATTTCATATGTAGCTGTAGTTTTGGTGTGTTCTTGGAGGGAGGTGACTTCAGGATACTCTTATGTCGCCATATTGAAGCAGAACCTGAGTTTTATACTTAGGGATAAATTTTTTAAAAATGATATCGCTGAAAGAGGATTCATTTTTCTTACTTTTGTTATTAGTAATTATATGGATATTTTCTATGTTATGGTTCCTATACCTTTAAAATCTCAGAAGTAAAGGGAATTAATTAGTGAACTAAAGCTCTATGTAACTTTAATTTTTAAGTTAAAAACTAGCTAAAATATAAATGCTTCAGTGTTGCCTATAAAATGAATATCCAAGTAACTAAAACACATCCCAATAATTAATGCCTCCATATGAGCAACATTTAGACAATAAGATAAATATCTGACCCACCAGAAGTAAACATCTGCTATAAGTTCATGGTGACCTTATTTGGGTCATAAGTACTGCCAAGAGTGGGTTCACAGTCTGTAGGAGTGAACCTTTAGGAGCTATCAGAAAGCAAGAGATTTGTTGTGTATAGTTAGATCAACATGTTAAAATTTCCAAAGACTTTGTTTAAATTTCATTCATGTGTGCTGTGTGAATTTGGTCCAGAGTCAATATTTAAACTCATGAGCCCTGCTCCAGTTGATAATTTCAAAATATGTCCATTGATGGTAAAGTAGATTTGTCCTCACAACAATAAATGTTGGGAGAAATGTGGTCCGTTATAAAAGAAAAGGCCTCATGATAATGGACCTTAAGCTCTTCCAGACCTTTTCTAAACCTGAGATTTTTCAGTGACTATCTACATATATCATTTAGAACAAAGGCGTTACAGATAGAAACTATGAACAACCATTGTTTTACTGTAAAAGACTGGTATATTTGGGAATTACACACTGGTAACTGAACATTAAAATTAGCTTACAATTTATTAGTCAAAAGTTGACATTTTGATTTTGTTTTCTCTTTGATGTAGGATGGTGATGCTCCTAAACATGTTTGTCTTGGAGAAGAAGAAAAAAAAAACAACAACAAACCACTTTCATCCTTTTTCTGTTCATTTTTATTCTGGATAGTGTGGGTATTATATGGTTCTAAAGAGTGGGCTTGATTGGAAATCACTTCTGCCCACAGTAGATTATGTCAACACAAATCGTAAATTTGGTTTAGGGACTTTAATAGCCATTTCAGAATAACAGGAAAGTGATTGACTTTACAACATTTGGATATATTGAGTATATTTCTATCAACTACCTCAGAGAGTAGCTACTCATGTGTTCATAAGATCTGCTTTTAAACAATTATTAAACACAGAATAAAGGAAATGAATTTTTTATGACTATGTAATTGAAATTTAAGACTTATTTGAAACAAAAGGTTGAAGGTGGATATAGCAAATCATTTTTAAGTGAATGCATATATATATAATCTAGAATAAAGAAAAGCACTGTGAAATTTAGAGACACTATCAAAGAATCAATTACAGAAGGTTATAAAGCTTGCTAGAAATGTGTATATAAAAGGAAAGGTCAATAATTATAATAAAACAGCAACTTAAAGTCTGGAAATTAATAGATAGCATGTGTGGGAGAAATACAAAGATCAAAACTATAAAAGAATTAGGTTAAGAAACTTTAAAATTACCTGGTTGATTTTGATAGGGGTAGAGAAAATCTCTAAAAATGTAGGAAGGACTTAAATATTTTTTCAATTAAATTTATATGTTTACATCATTATAACATCTGTTAATTAATTTTAGAAATTATGAAGAAGACATAAATACCAAAAATAGTTCAGATATAATTTGAAACATGAGTTTGGTTATTACCATATATCCTTTTAGGAAACAGAGCTGTCTTCCTAATTCTATTATAAATTTCCTTTTTGATCTGTAAAAATGAAAACTACTTGCGATCTTCTTTTCTTTAATATAATAAACTGTTACAAAATTAGTTTTTCAGCAGTATCTGATATGTATACATTACACTCTAGAAAGTGACAATTGTAATGTCAGCATATAATCAAATGCGCAATGTTACCTTACGTGTGTAAATTTTTTTTTTTTTTATGATTTTTTTTTCCCTGCAGTTTAAACATGGCATGTAAAGTTTTGGAAAATGGAGAATTACTTAAAAAATTTAAAAACATAATTTCTTTTGCAATGGGTGGATATTACTAGACATTGTACACAATTAGGTAAAGTGGATTTATTTAGTAAATGCAATTTTCTTTGTAAGAAAACTGCCAAGATATCTTCTCTTACATTTCACATTTGAAAAATTTAAACATATACAAAATAAACATAATAGTGGACTCATCACCCAGGCTTAAACAGTTATCTAGTTTTTCGTTTTTTGTGTGTGTTATTCTTGTCATCCTTCTCCACTGGATTATTTTTTACAGTTTTTTAGGTAAAATTGACATACATTGAAATGAACAACCTGTCAAGATATAAAATATGTCCATCATTCTAGAAAGTTTTCTTATGTCCCTTCTCAGTCAGTCAACTGATCCTACCCCCTCCAAAGATTAATTCTGCCTGTTTTAGAACTTCAGATGAATGTAATTGTATAGTCAGCATGTATTTGTACTGGATTCTTTCACACAGCATAATTCTTATGAAATTCATCCATACCATGTATTAGTGGTATGTTCTTTTTTTATTTGATCAGTATTCCATGGTACAAATACCACTATTTGTTTATTCATTCTTCTGCTGATGGTCACTTGAATTATTTTTAGTTTGAGGTATTATGAATAAATTTTCTATAAACATACTTGTAAAAGTATTTTAATGGGTATATGTTTTCATTTCTCTTATATGTATATCTGGGAGTAGAATTGCTAAGTCAATAAGTAGGAGTATGTTCAATGAGATAAGAAATTCCAGACATTTCCCTAAAGATGTTGTATCATTGTACGTTCAAACCAGAAATGTATGAACAATCTGCTGGCTACACATCCTTGCCAATATTTATTGAGGCCAATGTATTTAATTTTAGTCATTTTCGTGGGTGTGTTCTGGCATCTTATTATGGTTTTAATTTGTATTTCCCTCATGACTAATGATGTTGAACCCTTTTTTATTTGTTAATTTGTCATTCAGATATCTTCACTTGTGAACTCTCAGTTTAGTGTTTGTTCATCTAAAAAATGGGATTCTTGGTCTTATTTATTTGTAGGAGTTATTTATGCCTTCAATATTGAAGTCCTATGTCAGATTTATGTTTAACAAGCATTTTCTCTGGATTTGTGCCTTGCCTTGCATTTGTTAACAATTATTTTGATAAACAGAAGTTTCTAACTTTGAAAAATATTACCATTTTAAGGTTTTGCTTTTTGTGTCCTGTCTAAAAAACCTTTTCTTTTTCAAGGTCATAAAAATATTCTTCTATGATTTCTTCTAAACACCTCATAATTTAAGCTTTTGCATCCAGGCCTATGATCCTTCTTAGAATAATTACTATGTTTGGTCATGAGGTCAAGATTAAGATTATCTTTTTCTACATAAATATTGTAATTGTTCTTCCCCGTTTGTCATAAAACTTACCTTTCCTTATTTAATTTTTTGTTGTAATTATGTATTTTCCTACCTTTATGCCAGTACCACACCACCAGTAAAGCAAACATTCCAAATTTAATTCTAATTTTCAAGATTGTAGCATAATGATAAATAATTATTTGAAAAAATTGAATTCTACAGGTAAAGAAACAGAAGACAATTATTAAAATTATACTCAATCTTCAGCATGAACATATCTAGAGCCCATGCAAAAACATTATGAATAAGAATAAGTCAATACCTAACATTGGTAATTTCAGGGTTTTAAAGAATCTTACACTGGGATACATATACATTTTTGCCCATGTGGAGATTTAGTCAACAAGAGCTCATATTGTCTTGCTGTTCAAAAGGCTTTGATATGTCAAACTCAGTTATAAATATGTCCTTTTTGTGAATAATTCAGAAAATAAGAAAATGGTGGGATTCTGGTTCTATTTGCCCTAGCTTAAGTTCTTAAATTCTACTTGATTGAGAAAATCAGGATTCACTGGGTTTTATATGTAAAGGCTTAATATTTGTAAAATAAATATTACTTCTGTGCATGTGAATTTAGAAAAAGATGGAGGAATACACTTTAGATTGTTAGCATAAGGATGCAGTGGCCTGAATTAAGTATAGAAGAAGAAATTACACCACATGAAAAAGCATCACTCTACCTAAGAAATTTACATTCTTATATTTTTAGGAAAGAGGACTGAGATTTGGTCATTATTTAAAAAATAGAAACCTTGCTAATGATCTCAAAAAGAATGGTTTTAGGGAATAATGAACTGACTAGAAAGTGCTCGAGAGAGTATTAAAGAAGAGGAATTGGAGAGACCAAATATATACTCTTCTTTATTTTCTTTTTTAAAAAATTAATTATTATTTTTTATGGTGGCATTGGTTAATGAAATCCAGTGTTTCAGGTGTACAATTTAACAGTAAGGCATATATATTGTATTGGGTGTTCACTTCCCATAGTTATATTTCTTTCTGTTACCACATATTTGGCCCCTTTTACCCCATCTACCTTCCCCTTCTCTTCTCCCTGCTACCCTCTGGTAACCACTAGTCTATTGTTCATGTCCATGAGGCTCTATTTGTTTGTCCTGTTTATTTTTGCTTTCAGGCTTATATCCCATATATAAGTGATATCATGTAATTTTCAACTTTTTCTGTCTGATTTATTCCACTAAGCATGATTATCTTGAGGTCCATCCATGTTGTCTCAAATGGCATTATTTCATCTCTTCTTATGGCTGAGTGATTTTCCATTGTATATATGTACTGCAGCTTCTTTATCTAATTATCTATTGTAGTATATTTAGGTTTCTTCCATGTCTTGGCCACTGTGAATAATACTGCTATGAATATCAAGAAGAACCACAAATACATGAAGTTTAAACAACATGCTATTGAGGAATAAGTGGGTAAGAGAGAATAAATAAAGAGAGAGATCAAGAGATACATAGAAATAAATGATAATGATCCTACAACATGTCAAAACTTTTGGGACATAACGAAAGCAGTAATAAGAGGAAAGTTTATATAATTACAGGCCTATCTACAAAAACAAGAATGAGCCCAAATAAACAACCTAACTCTTCCTGTTAAAAAACTAGAAAAGGAAGTACAGATGAAGCCTATGTACTCCTCTTTTGAGGAGATTTGTAGTGAAGATAAACAGAGAATCTTCTCCAGAATGTCTTTCTAAACCAAAGAAACCAGCATTACTGAGAGAAAACAAATCACTTTTTATTTCTACATTTTCAGTGAACAACAGAGAACAACAAAGAAGTTACAAAAAAAGAAACAAAATGGTTGAGAAATAAAATGTTATGAATACTCTAAGTATTTTTGTTATTTGCACACTTATTTATGTTCATATTTCTAAAGAGAATAGAGATAATGGGCAAATTATATGGGTAGGGTTGGACAGATATTGTAGTTAGATTATTCAGAAAAACAGTTAAACTTTTGATCTGAGATTTAAAAAAGTTAGTTTAACTGACGGGACTTCTAAGGTAAAAAAATTTTCCCTCATTCCTGTGTCTTAGTATCTGCCGATATTTAGAGGGTAATGAAAATAATGTTGGGTATTATCTTTATTTTCATTATTTCATAGTGAAATGAAACTGACCAGAATGAGATTAGTAAATAAACATGTTTTTTTCAATTACGGCTTTAATAATATATTTCATTATTATAAAACATCACCCAATGATGCATTATTTTAGTCACTCATTAGTAAATGGAAAAAGCAATTCATAATTAAATTAATGAAACCCAGCACCAGCCTGACATTTTAGTAATTCATTTTATGGCTGAACTGCAAGACAGATATAAAATGCTATATAATCTTTGACATATACTATAGATTTAAATAAACTAAGTAAAATTAATGTAATACTCGTGAAGTAGAAAGAGAATGGAGATAGGAGTGTTTTTATGTGTGACCTTCCTAATTATGCTTTACTCCTGACCGACCCGTGGTTTAAATTCAAAGTATAAACAGAAAGGAAAATGCCTGTTTTTTGTTTTCAGCTTAGGTCTTTAAAGAGTTTTCTAAAACTTATATTCTATCTAGACAAGTTCATTAAGGGCTCATTAACAGTGGCAAGGAGGTGATTGTCGTTAATGACCCACTTTTTGGTTTACATATTTACTTCTTGTCTGTTTATAGGTATGGGAAAGGATATGCCCATTCATTAATACTAATACTAAATTAGCACTAAATGCATTAGATTTGTATATTATAATAAAAATTTATTTATGGAATAATTCCTTTTTAAGAACCAAGACCATGTTATGATTGTTGTTTGGTAAACGCTCTGGCTGAGGTTTTCTAAACCTTAAATAAAAACTGATTTCATTTTCCCCATTTTGAAAAGATTCTTAATGGGTCATAGCAGAAATATAAAAGGGTATAACACGGGGTGTTTTGCCTGTCCGTTTGACAAGTAAAATCAGTTCTGACTCTGCTTGGGTTGGGCAAAGATTCAGACAAAATATCTTTGCATCTACTTTATTGTATTTCTTTCCAAATATTTTCAGCTTGTGTTAGAGACTAAAACCACTCTCTTGAAAATGTTACACAAGTCATTCTTAATCCTGGTGTAGTTTTAGAATCACCTGGGAAATTTTAGAAAACATAGTGATGGCCTTAGGGCACTGATATTTTCTGTGTTCTCTACCTGGCACACTTTTCCTTGAATTATCTCCATGCGGATTGACTTCTCACCTCATTCTAATCTTTCCTTAAATGTCATTTTATCAGTAAGTTTAAATCTATAACCCCTCATAGGGTTAGATCCATCTCCCTTCCACTTGTCTGAGGTAACTCTCCTCCATTATGTTTCCTTAAAGGAGATCTATCTGCATTTTGTTTGCTACTATTCCAGTAAATATAATAAGCACTCAAAAATATGTACTACATAAATGAGTGATGCAGAAAATTCAGAGACTTACAGAAAGTATAACAGTATCTAAATGAGGTGAAATATGTGGTTGTGCTCATGATTTCCAATCGCTCGATCACCAGTTTCATTTAATCTCCTGAGTCCTTGTTAAAAATGCAGACTAAAAATAGACTATTTTGAAAATATGGCTCACCATTATTATTTTAAAAAGTTTTTTTATTATTATAAGTTGAACATATTTCTTAGCTATAAATATTTCCAATGTTGTAATTCATTGTTTAACTACTTTGCCAATTTATCTGTTAGAATTTTAGCCATATTATTAATAATTTGTATAAGCATTTCTTACATGAGGGTAATGACCCTTTTTACTCTATAGATATTTTTTCATTTTCTCTCTTGTCATCTTGTGGTCTTTTTGATATGCTGAACATTGTTATATTTATATTAACCATTTTTTATAATTTAATTGTTTTTAAAATTAGAAATTAGTTCTTTTTAGCCATAAAGTCTTCCACTATTCCTTTGGTTTATTTTTCCAAAAAGAGCTCTTTAATGAAGATCTAGACATTTTTCTTTTTATAAATCTAACCAATTCTATACTTATTGAATTATACTATTTTCTAAATTTTTAGCATAATACTCCCTCCTCCATTTTATATAAAATTAATAATAAACGATTATATAAATATAAAAAATAGATACGGATAGATTCTGGTATGATAGATTAGAGTTATTTTTCTCTGTTTATTTTCCAGACTAAATCATTATAATTATAGCTTTAGAGTATATTCATTAACTGACAAAGAAATTGCACTTTTTTCATTTTTCAAAAATTATTTTAGCTATTACAAAATGTTTATTTTCTCCAAAATATTTTAAAATAATTTTTGTTAACTTAAATCTGCTTAGTAGTTGACTATATTTCAGATTAAATTTTTAAATTATTTTGAGATAAATGTCATCTTTATAATATTTAATTTTCTCATTCATGAACGAGGTCTATCTTCTTTATGATGTACATCTAATTCATACCCCACAGTACTTTTTGCGGTTTTCTTTATCTAAGACCTGTGGAATTTTACCTTAATGTTATTCATTTACACATAAATACATTTGGCTTGTACACAACACAACACATTACCTTCTGTTGTATTTTTTAAAAAATCCTTCAAACTTTTCTCCACTTTTATTAATATTGATTGATTTTTTTCTTCACTTTTCTCTCTTCTTAAAACAAATATGGTTAGGGGAAGCTTATTATATTGTAACATGACTTTGTCATGTCAAAAGTGAAATTATTCTTGAATCAATGAAGAATAATCATGGTTTTTTTACTTTGATATAGAAGTCATAATAAGTAATTTGTCTACCATTACTATTCAAATATAATAAGATTTATGTCACAGATTCTCAGTATAATATAAAATCTGATAATAAATCACTTAACATTTTGCTTCATTTACCAAGCAGATTACTAGCTATTTCCCCCCAGCTCACCAAGATAGATACTGCATTTTACAATTCACATTGCTTTCTATTATAGGTATAAAATGAAATCCTTTAAGAATATTTATAATTACAAGATTACTCATGTAAAGCCAGAAAGAGTTCAAAGTTTATGAAACACAATTTAATTAAAGGTCACAAAAATAAAAATATTGAGACTAAATAAGAATCTTTCATAATCATGTATTGTGATAACACAAAAAGTCTTTGGCGAAAAGAATTTACTTTCACAAACTAAAATCTGAAGTAGTTTCCAGTTCAACAATATGTTTATGCTAGTAAAAATTTGGCTAAAAAGAACATTTTTACAAGTTACATATATACAATTTTGTGAAAGAAACATTAAGGGTTTTCTCTCACAGGTTTGAGCTGTGAGACACTTTTATACACTCAAGGCTTTATGAATAACATAACTTTATCTGATTTTTAAAAAATTTAAAATTTTAATAGAAAGTTTCAAACTTTTATAAATGCACTAAGATTTTTGGATGACCACAAGTGAAGACACACAAAACTAGATTACCACAGATTATAAAGAATTCCTCTGAAAGAGAAGTGAGATTGTAGTTGAGGAAGGATATTAGCCTTTATCCCAGAACCAGGTAAAAATTTGAAATTAAAGTAGAAAAGCATATGTATAGATATCTCCTCATTTGAAGAAGCTTTATATAAAAAGCATTGCCTGTTTTGGTTTTAACGATTCTGCAAAGTCAAGTGTTTGATGGGAAATTTCTCTTTGAAAATCAGTAATTCCGACAGAGATAAAAAATTTCCTACATTGGGTCAGTAAAAAATGTTTAATTTTATTAATGGTAATCACAGTTTTGATACCACTGACTGGGTAAAACTATCTACCAGTTCCTGTTATTGTAGGAAGAAGCCTTGGAGAATGAGCACATCTATTCAGATTTATAACTTGGAGAATAAACTCATTAAAGATAGTAGTATATTGCTTGAACTCAAAGTATTGATTATGTGCTATCTTCAGTGGTTTAATAGTTGCAATACATTTATATAGCTATTTACCCCTAAAAAGTTCAAATCACCTTAACACAATTTAATCTTTTATTATTAGAACTTTTTAGTGAAGTCAGAAGGTAACTGAGTTCTAAACATATATTTTTAATTCTCTAAAATTAACACCAAGGTCTTAAGCAGACAAAAGTGGGAGGTATCGTGGTATGTGAAATAGCTAACTTAAGAGGGTTTTATTTCCCCTGCTTTCATTTTGATGTAGTCTAAAGCAGACATGCTGATAAAATTGGTGCTGTTTGTCTTATCAGAAGAGAAACTAGTATATGAATTTATTTATTTATCCCACCAAATAGGTGCTTATTGAAACAGACAGCCTCCACTACCCACTTTCTATGGGAAACTTGCCTCTGCTCCAGGAAATGCCTAAATTCATGGGTTAAAGTGGTAGTGGTGATGACAAAACAAGTAGGTACCATTCTGGAAATACAGATTCAAAAGAATTTAATGCCCACCTAGTCCTCTATACAAACTGTTTTCGGATGTCCATGGGTTTCATACCATTGTGTCCCTGGCAGGTCAAATAAGACAAATATAAATGTCTTCCATGATCATTCACTCTCCTTGCTTTTCCTTGCTGGTTTTAGGTTTTAGCTGGTAAAATGCTCAATGGCCTTAGTTTCTTTTTTTTAGAGTTCCAAGCATACATTCAGAATTGAAAATGACTATAAAGTATGCAGATTCTAGGAATTTTCCTCAGAAAAAAAAGCAGTTGGCTCCTTACTGGGATTATAACCCAAACATAATAGTGGTATTCTGGGGAGCAAGTCCTTTCATCTAATCCCATGATTTTCTAGGTATGAATTCTTCAGACTGAGGATTTCTGGCATACAGTTGGTAATCCCTTAAAGACCCTGAAGTCTATCTGTATGGATTGCAAAGATGAAAATCCACTCAGTGGTTTGGCAATTTACTATTTTAATTCCTGCCATCAGTCAGTCATAGTAAAAAGAATGTAAAAAAAAAACCATATAAATAAATAATACCACCTTCTGTGTTACCCATTCACCAAGCCTTTATAATCAAAGCATTGTCCTGTGTACTCTGGAAAAGCAGATCACTAACACTTGTTTTCAAACATCAAGGAGCTACAATCTCACGGAGATAGAGAACGACTAGCTATCAGTGATTTGGTCCAGTAAACCATCCAAATATCATCTTTATATCTTAATAAAAGCTGTGCTTCAAGTGAGATGTGAACTTCCTATCTGGAAGCACTAGCTGTCTAGAAATACTTAGGCATTTCCACATGTAAGAGAAAACTACACTGTTCATTGAGAGTGGTGAGTGTACCCTTGACAATACTGATATTCCAGGAAGGAACAAGATGCTCCCAAAGCCAACAAACAGAAAACAAAAAATCAAAAAAACAAAACTGGATTCACACAGGGGAAACACCCATAAACCTCGACTAGTGTGAAAGACATATTCTGTGGTATTTTGTAATTGACTTTATGATCTTGAGCCTCCTGTTAAATGAACCTCCCTAGGACTGACTCAGGGAAGCTGCTGAGAACACAGGCATGAAATCATTCAGCACATATCTCAGTTTTGATTTCAAACTGTTTGTTCTCTGGTTTATGTTTTCTTCTAGAACATCCTGCTTTTTAGCCAAGAGGGATGCCATTAGAACCCTTTGATTCTTGGCTTTCCAGTGATTCATAGTATCCTCAAGGTTTACAGTTCATTATTTTTTTCATTTAGTCATCATCATCTCCTTTTAAGATCTAGGAACTGGGGTAGCATTGTGAAGACAGATTTAAAAACTCATTTTGTTGACCCATTTCAAATTTTTGAACTCCAAAAATATAAGATAATTTTGTGTTGTTTTAAGCCACTAAGTTTGTGGTAATGTGTTACAGCAGTAGTAGGAAACAAATACACCTTCCTTTTTCCTTTCTGAATACATCAGCACATTCAATGCAAGCCAATCATTCATTTTTGATGATAGTAACACTTTTAAATCAGTTTTATCCTAAATTTGATTTAAACACATGGCAGTTTAATTTCCCTTTTGAATATATGAGTCATATCATTGTCTTATCTACTAAGGTTTGAAAAAAGTCATCTATAATATTAATTATGTGAGAGAATTACATTTTTTCATATTTGAATTATGTCCCATCAATTGGATTATCTTGCTTACATTATTACTAACAATAAGAAAGCATTGTTTAGTGTGATTTATGCTAATAAAAATATGATATGAGATATCTTATATTTTATTGCATAACTTATTTAGCATAAGTTAAAAGAGAACTATGACTTTAAATATATACTGCAACCTTAAAAATCTGATATATTTTTTCATTTATAGAATGACAGTATGTCAGTTTCCATCATAGACCAAAATGATTTGATCTGTAATCAAGTGTGATAATTTTTCTGACTGACTTTGAGATAAAATGAAATATAGGGTATATTAAAAGAATTTATCTATCCACCTATCTATCTACATCAAGGTCCATATGTTTGCCATTTTAATTAACATCAATAGGCTGAGCATTGGACGACAAGCATTAGAGCAATTTAACATTAGTGTATTTTTTCATCCATTATTTTGGATTGTTATCTTGTTTTCAATGCTGAAAACTAAGTTCATTTGCTAGTGTTCCTTTTAACAGTATTTGACAAAATTTGGAAATGTTGAGGCTTAGTAATTGAAGATAGAATTATTTGAGAAGATTATACAATTTAATAATATAATTAAGGTAAAAATACAAAATTTCTGTTTCTAAGTTTTTAAAGTGTAATTAGAAATAATTATTATATAATTTAGTAATATTAATTAATGTCAATTGGATCATGAGTGCCTTTTTATACAAGAAAATTATTGTAACCTTTATTACATGATGATTCATACTTTTTTGAATGATTCCTTTCTGCATGGAGAATTAGTAGTGTTAATATAGGATACAGTATCTAAAATACATTAATTTAAAATACCTATCACTACTTAATCATATTAATTTATGTCTATGTTATTATTATTTCTCATTAAAAGCTTTTCAAGATCTTAAAGTTCTATAATAGTCTTAATTTTAAAATTCTAAAATAATTTTTGAGTTTAAAAATTTAATTATAGAGAAATGTATTGCTTGGGAGATAGCATGTGAATAGTTTTATTTAACTTACTGAAGGGAAATGTGAAAAATGTACTTTGCTGAAGGCAACACTTATTTTGATTAGTGAGAACTTTAATAGTTATGTGATGATTATAATAATGATAACAAACATATATAGCTGAAACTCTAAGAAGTGAAACCCCAAGAGAAAATAAAGTCCCATAAAGAGGAACACCTGAAACAACTTGTCCTCCTCAACTTTGTTTCTGGAAAACAGGGAGACCAACTCTCCTGATTCTTTATATCTCAAACCAGCTGTCACATGAGTGGAAACAAACTTCACACAAATATGTCAGTACACATATACCCTGAAGAAGAAAGCCTAAACATTTAGTTTAAATTAAAATCTAATTGCTAATGCTGAAGATATCTGATAGGAGAACCTTATCTTCAGGAAAGCCTTAAAATCTAGGCACCAAATAACTTCCATAAGTTTTCCAGAGGAAAATGAGCTTGCAATCACACATCTCACAATAAGTGAGAAAATAAGTCACCATGAGTAAGAGTCATCAGAAATAACAAATGACCTAGTAGATTCATTTGCAGACTGTAGTTACCAGGTTTATTATGTACAGGATATAATATTAATGTATTAAATATATTTAAATAAAATTAAAATAAGAAACAAAGATATATTTTGTAATTAAAAATGCCCACTGCTAAAATATAAGGAGTTCCTTGAGCAACAGGAGTAGCTTCATAAGCAGCAGTGTGGAAAGTAGCCTGAGCAGGAAGTGACATGGAAATTAAATTCTCTTAGTCAGTATCTAGTGTGAAAGAAATGACAACACAACATAAAACCAAACTTTGAGTTGTTATAGCAAATACTTTCTTTGTTTCTGCTAACAAAATACAGTTCTATCTTTTAATATATGCATTAGAATAATATTCTGAAGAAATAGCTGCTCATAGGTCATTATCATTGCGGTAAAATTGAAATTTTAATACATATTTTAAATATAACCCAGCAATTGTATCATCTTGAATAAATTAATCACGGGTTATAATGGGCTAGATGGTAGTCCCAATGATATCAGGCCCTAATTCTTAGAACTTTTAAAGGTTACTTTATTTGGAAAACATTCATTTGGCAGATGTGTTTAAATTAAGGATCTTGAGATAGGGAGATTATTCTGGATTATCCAAGTTGGCCCTACATGCTGTCAAAGATATACTTACAGGAGGGAGGCAGGGGGAGATTTGGCACACACCAAGAAAGCAATGTGACCATAAATACAGACAATAGAGTGAGGTACTCACAAGCCAAGGAATGCTGGCAGTGATCAGAAACTGGAGGAGGCAAAGAACAGATTATCCCCTAAAATGTGACTTTGCTGACACCTTGATTTCAGACTTCAGGCCTACAGAACTTTGAGAAAATAAAATTTTGTTGTTTTAAGCCACCAAATTTGTGGTAAATTTTTACTACTCCACAAAAAATCTAATACATGGTTTATAATATAAATATAGAGATATCAATGATGATAAGTAGATTTGAGTCTTATTATTAAGTCATTGGCTATACATTTGCAGAAAACAACAAGCTAACTAATAAAATCACTAAAATGTTTTTCTTCTTAACAGCAATAATTTCTTATGTTATTTTAATAGTCTTCTATACTGCATATTTTCTCTCTCTTTAATATTTCTTTCTCTCCTACATTAGCTGTCTCTAATGTTCGATGCATCCTAATTAAAATACTCATATGGATTATTGTTTTAATTCTAGTTAAAAAACATATGATATAGGGAAAAAAACATAAAACTGTCATACAGTATTTCAAAACATGGACCTTGAGGTTACTAATGGTAGAATTCACTATTAAGTTCATAATCTTATTTTCTCAATATGTGATAAGTGGTATTAATTTTCTTGAGTTAAATTGCTGAGCTTCTCATAGTTTCTGGAAAAAAAGTTTGGAAATAAGCTTTAAGTCCTCAGAAACTTGTTAGTTTATATATCTGTTCTTATTTTTAGTTTTGGGTTGTTTTGTTATTTGTATCAAACTAAAATAAAAAAAATATTAAAAAAATTTCAAAGGGTTATAATAAAAAGGAATGGAATACTCCTACACATACCATCTTCTCCTCTCCCGGTCTCTTTAGTAGTATCTTTTAATGGACTCAATTTTAAAATTTTCTGTTGTTTCTATGAAATAATGCAACTATACTACTATTTATTGGTTTATAATTTTTGATAGTTTCTATTGAGTTAATACTATGAAAAAATGAGGATGAAACAACATATACATTCTACAGTTCTTTTGTCCTCCTTGTCTTACCAAACTTTTTGTATATTGTTATTTTTCTTATTGAAGTGGATATTTTTGTTACTTTTGATAAAATATTACTTTTTGTTTTACTATTTTTGGACATCTCTTGACTTCCCATTATGTCATAAGAGACTATTAACTCACCTATTTTTCCTTTTATGTTTCCTCCATGCTATTCCTCCCAACTTACATCATTGATAACATTCTCTCTCTCTCTCTCTCTCTCTCTCTCGTTATAAATATTCCTAAACCAGAAAGAATGTACTCTTCAAAAAGACTTAAAATGTCCAGGATTTTTGGATGTTGGGCTGTGCATTGATAATGGGCTGTTGAGTGGAAGAAATTAAAGAATGAAGGCAGCATGATACTGAATCCCTTTCTCTGGTTCTACTTCTGTTTTCTTTTCCACCCCTTTCTTTACCATTCATTAGTCTATAACTTTCCTTCTCTTCTCCCAGCCTACTTTCTCTAATCCTCAGCCAAAATATCTCTGGAAAAGCTTAAAGTCTTTTTACAAAAAGGCCTTACTTCCTAATCATTTCTCTCCCCTCAAGGGAGATAAAAGCTATTTCCAGGCAGGTCCTTGTGCTATCTCCTTCCCTACATCTGAAATGGAAAGTCTATTGAATTTATATTGTAGTTCTTAACTCTTTTCCACTTACTTTATTTTATGTTCATTTTTGGTTTTCCTGGAGCCCCTCCATGCAACACTAAATGTGGGGAGAAGTTATGAGACTGAACGCTTTGTTATCATTCATTGGAAAATGTAAAAAGCAAAGAAAAAAATCAGATTTCCCAAATCATTTGTACAACTACTATACACAGACTACCAAAAATGGCAAACAGCTTCAACTTAGATGGCAGGACTAACTGTGGTGAATAGGAAGCAGCTGCCTTTGGTGCCAGAGTCTCCTCCACCCCCTTCCACCCCGCAAAATCAACTGTAATTGGTTTTACAGGGAAAAGGAATTTTGATTTGTCTGTGATTTCATGTCATGGCTCTGTAGCCAAAATCTTAATTATTTTTGACAGCATAATTCATTTAGAGATTTTATCAACAGATATGCTGGCCACATGGTTGATTTGATTCTTGCCTCATATGTCAATTTGGTTTTATCTTTTATACATTAGAAATGAGAAAGTTTCTGAACTTTCCTATCTCTTTTAATTTCTGCTTGTAAAACAGTTCTTTACTAAGCTTATCTCTTTTTCAAAAGTCCTTATCAAATGCAGGCAATATTGACTAAAATATCCTACTATTATTATGTTTTCCAGTATTTTCTTCTCTGGAGCTACAAATTCATTACATGCATTATCTTCATTATAGGTATGGCAGGTGAAACTTTTACCATATAGAGTATGTTCTCTGACCAAAAGGGAATAAAACTAGAAACCAATAACAGAAAGTCAACAGGAATATCTACACATACTTAGAAATTAAACAGCTCACTTTAAACAATCCATAAGCCAAAGAAGAAGCCTTTGAAGAATTAAAAAATACATAGAAATAAATGAAAATAAAATATAACATCAAAATTTCTGGGATGCAGCAGAATCTGTGATGAGAGGGCAATTTATAGCACTAAATATTTACATTAGAACAGAGAAAAAGCCTCTAATTAATAATCTAAGTTTCTACTTTAAGAGACCAGAAAAAAAAAGAAATAAACCTAAAGCAAGCAGTAGAAAAGAAATAAAAATAAGAGTGAAAAATCAATGAAAGAAAGCAGAAAGACAATAGAGAAGATAACTGAAACTAAAAACTGCTTATCTGAAAAAAAAAACAAAGCTGATAAATTTGATATACCTCTAACAAGAGTGACAAACATAAAGAAATAAGAAACAAATCACCAGTAACATCAGGAATAAACCAGAGGATATCAGTGTAAATCTTGCAGATGTTAAAGGCATAGTGAGGGGTTACTACAAATAAATTTATATTCATAAATTCAACAACTTAAAACAAATAGACCATTTTGTCAAAATCTGCAAACTACTAAAAATCAAGATGAAATCAATAATTGGAAAAATCCTATAGCCATTAATAGAACTGAATTTGTACCTTAACAAATCCTAAAAAAGAAGTCTTCACACTCACATGATTTCACTGGAGAAACTAACCAAACCTATGAAGAGTTTACAATAGAAAATGAGGGAGGGACATTTTCTCTCTCATATTTTGAGGTCAGTAATATCTTCATTTAGTTCAGTGCAAATATTAGCATTGATATTTAGTTGGGTCTATTACATCTCACTGTGAGTGAATCCAGTCCCTTACAGAAGTTTAGGACCCTGGCTCTGAAGACCTATTGCCTGAGTTCCAGTTGCAGCTCTGGTACTTCTTAGCTAGTTCCTTGGTAAATTACATAATTCGTCCAGTATTGATAACAATAGTAGTTCCCTATATGAACTTTGCAAAGATTCCTTGGGTTAACCATATGAACTCTTACAATCCTGTCCATAGCAAGTGGTCAGGTAATTCTTTATGCAAATATTCTTTTCAGAGTTCTCAGTTGATATTCATCTTAGTTGATTTTTATTCTGTTATTGTAATCTCTTGCTAATGGCTGTAAACTATTTTATGAACATTTCTTCTGTGGTGCCTCAGCGTTCTGATTGTGTAACACTGTAAAATAGTTGATTTATGTCAACATAACCTCTCTCTTGGAGTAAACATGCATAAATTAAGAGGGATGCTATATATCTAAGACTAGTGGATACTAGTGATTTTGCTGGCTGTAACGATCACACGAAAGCCATGCCTAGCAGCGCATTGGGGAAATATATCAAAGCTTTTTATATTTTTAGATTACAAATGGTAAGTTTCATTTGAAAATTTAAAAAACTCCTGTACCTCATGTTTTACTTTTTTTAGTGTACCTTCTACTTCATCTGATATTAATACACTCTCCCCTGCTTTCTTTTTCTTTGCATTCACATTGCATTCTGTTGCTTTACTTATTTTCTTGCCTCTATAAATCATTTCATTTTGGTTGAGTGTTTTAGTCTTGTCTTAACCTCAGTTGGACCCTTAGGGTTAGCCAGCAATCTTTTTTAGTTTTCTGTGAATAGAATCTCCTTAATTCTCTATTATAAACCTCCAATACCTCTTCCTCTTCTTCCTCTTTAGGAAAGACCTCACCTCCATCATACAAACCTAAGTGAAATAACCAAGAGACTTATGTTTTGGTACCCAAACTGCAAAATAACTGCTTCCCCAGTGATTTTTCCTGTTTCTTTCCTGCTATGAAGAAGAACGTGCATTTCTTCCAATTTAAGCGTATTCACTTTAACCATTTTGAGTCCCCTGAATCACGCCACACTTTTAATTAACCACTAGATTCTCTGGATTCTAATTCCCAGTCTATCTCTTTGTATCTGCTGCCACACTTGTTCCAGCGAGTATCACATGACAATAGACATGTGTCACCTGTCTGGTTAGCAGTTCTACTCTTGCTGCCTTTCAGTCCTCCACAGAGCATCCAGGGTGATTTCTTATCAATGTAATTCTAGTTGTGTCACCCTCTTGCTTAATATCTTTTAATGGTTTCCCAGTGTCCTCCAGATGAAGTCTAAACAACTTAGAATTTTTTATAGATTTTGCCTTTGCTTATCTTTTCATTTTTCTCTCTTGATGACCACCCACTGCATCTACCTTTCAAGTATAGTGATCTGATGGGTGAAAATACTGTATCTGGGTATCAAAATAATTAAAGTAGTGTAAGGGGTGAGTAAATGGATAGATGGATGAGTCAAGGGAATAGACTGTAGAATTTTGTTTATGCACACATAGTCTATAACATGATTTACCTATAGATATAGTCTTGTTTATGTTTTATAATTGTCATGAGTTAACTCAAAAAAAGATGAACTGAGTCAGAGGAAAAATACACTTCTAGCGACATGTTGAAAAATCTTTGCTTACCACATTTAGCGAACCAAATGCCATCAATTTCACAACTTTCTCTGATAAGCCCAATATTGAAATGAATAATTTCACATATACTTTTGAAGTTATTTGCAAATATTCAAACATTAGCTCTCCTTTCTTTTTTAGCTGGTTAAAAGCTATAAACAACTACTTTGTATTTGTCACAATTGATATATCTTGGAAATATGCGTGCAACTCATTTCTAATGCAATCTGCATAAATTTCTGAGTTAGAGATGCCACTTTTAATGAAATACCATTCATTTTTGTTTCTGTGAAAAAAATTTTCATCTGGAGAGATATGTCAAAAGGGCATTTTCATCCAGGAAGCTCACAGTATTCAACAAATAAAACATCTCTTTCTTTTCTAAATTCTTTCTCTCATGCTGTTGGTAATCTGGGCACATGTTCTCATGAATCCACACTGGAAAATTATTAAGTTAAATTTTTGAAAGGCAGTCCTTTCTTTTTCATTAGTCAATAACATGATAAAATTGTGTTGTTTTTGACCCAAAACCTCTGGAAAGGAGTTGATACAGTTTTTTTTTTTTGCATTGGTCCTATGTAGGCATTATATTTATTATGAAAGTAATTTCTAAGGAATAGATGATTACAAGTTAAGACCTCAAGTGGCTATTTGTGGTAGTGACAAATTATACCCGAAAACTCCAAATTGTCTTGAGAATACTTTCATATGATCACGAGCCAATGCAACATGTATAAATCCTTTTTAAAAGTTAGTAGATGGTCCATCAAAATTGTGTTGTCCAGGCATTTTAGGGTACATCTCTTTCTAGTTCCAAAAGAAATCTTTGATAATTTATACAGGGAGATTGAATGTGTTCCTTGAGCGCTGGGGCTTCATTTACCTCTCTGCTATGACTGATAACCAACGGTGATTTTGTACTATAGCACACTAGAGCAATTCATGTGAGTATGTCTTTCCCCATTTCCAATATAGTTTCATAAATTTCAAAGTCTAAATCATGCAAATAATACAAGTATCAAATTGATTCAAGCAGTAGAAAAATCTAGTAGATTTATCTTTTAGAAGAAAAATGAAACATCTATTTCCCCTATACCCAAAATACCTAAAATGTGTAGATTTACTAGTGATTTCTTTTAAACTTTCAGAAAAAAAAAAACAAATTATCCCGTTCTATAAAATTTTCAGAAAATATGATTTCCAGAATGCAGGAGAGTTAAACACAAGGAAATCTGTTAAAGTAGAATATCTTGATAGATTAAATAAAAAATTTTATAATGTTATCTTAATAGATATGCATTGAGTGATAACATTGGATGAAGAACTTTCCTAAACAGTGAAGAGAGTGTAAAAAATATATTGAATGCCCAGGTTCACCAGAAAGGAAGACAGAGGGGTACAAACATAAAATAACAACACATTATGGTTCAAAACATAAATGATTAAATACCAACATGATTAATATAAAGTGTATATATCATATGAACTCAGAAATAGAGATCAATATAGATCTAAAGTACTTTGGACTGCATCATTTAATATTTCTCCATAATAATCAAAAATCTCTGTATTGTCTACCCTAATAATCCAGATGGGAAAAGGTACAATGTGTTAGGCCTATAAAGCATTGTTATGAATACATATCTGAAGCCTTGTATAACATAGATAATACAAAAAAAAAAATAGAACAGAACATTTTCTGGTGACCTCTGACAATATCGTGAATTATGCAGTAAATGTGATTTTGCTAACTCCAGCCCTGTTCTCTACTACTTTGCTAATACCGGCCATTTAGTTCAGCAGAAGACTCTCAAACATCCAATTCTCCAGCAGTTGTTGACATGCAAGTCTAAATTAAGTCATTATGTAAATGATATCTGAGGTGTAGTTTTTCTTAAGGAAGGAAAGAGTTTGTCCCTTACCGAAGCAGCGCTAACATCAGAAATTACGTGGGAGATATGTTTTTGGAGGAGCTATTAGGATTGACATTTTTACCTTTATCTCCATGGCCTCCTGCTCCCTGCCAAGGAACCAGGAAGCAGAGATTACTAGTTTAGGTCCTGAGGCCAGAGGGCCTAGGTTTGAATTCTGATTCGATTGTTAATTAGCTGTTTGATCTTGGGCAACTTTATATTTTAGTTTCCTCACCTGAAGAACATGTTAATTAATAGTACCCGAAATATAGTTTCTGTTTCAATCCTTGAGGATTCAGTGAGGTAATCCACATAAAATTGCTGAGAACTGTGCCTGGCATACGGTAACCTTTACAAAGAATTAAATAACATCAGAATAGCACCAGTAACACTGATAAAGAAATCATTGTTGTACACATACACATCACTAGTCATAGTAGTAATCTCTCACTCTTTGCCCACACTCACTAACATTGACTAACATTCTTCAAAAAGTTCTGATGAGGTCTGGTTCAAATTTGGTGTGGGTTTTAGTGCTTTCTACCCAGACAACAACATTCTAATTGCTCAAACCATAATTGATCCTCTGTTAAAAGCTCTTTGAGAAATATATCCACTGCCTCTGAGTTGCTTTAGTCAGTACCTGAGAATTTAATTAACACACACTGAGAGTGGTTCTATCCTAAGGAACAGCTTCATTGTATCATATGTTGCCAGGAAATGCCTGGATATCCTTATCTTGCCCTAACAGACCCGCAGCCCTAGGCACTGGAGAAATACTGCTCTCTTTCACAGAAACATGCTTCTTAAAGCTCTGCCATCTGGCCTCAGAATGAAGAGGCACCCTCCACACCGTCCTCCCACCCCTCCCCCCTTGACCCCAGCCTGCCTTTTCAAATTTTATGTTACCATGTGGTCTGGAAGAGGCATCACAAAAGTAACATAAAATGTCTGAGTTGAGGGCTGCCAACTGTTTTTTGTTATATTATCTGCTTCCGAAAAAGAGACTACAGAACTGCCACTCCCACCCCCCTTTCCTACACATAAAACTTGATGAGATATTAACATTTAAATTATAGCACTTTTTATTTTTATTCCGTTCTATGGAGGCTTTGAAATGCATTAGAATGTTTCAAACTGCCTCTGGGGAATCTTAATAACACCTCCAGCTTTTCCATGGGTCTTGTTCAGCTAGGGAACCTACGGTCGGTCATTCCTTAAGTCCACTGAGGGGAATTTTAGTAATTGCTGAAGGCCAGGGCTCTTGTTTGTCTAAATATCTCCACAATTCTAGTCTTCCAGGTATTTTAGTCTGACAACTTGAACCAAATTAAAAGTAAAATCTTAGTTCCCTTCTTATTACGAATTCCCTGGGTATTGAAACCCTTGCCTGCCTGTTACCTTCCTGTTCATGTGTCGTAATAAGAGTATTAGATGGTCTTTTAATTAGCAAGTTGGAGGGGATGGAGCTACTCTGTAACGGGCTTGTTTAGGCCTTTTTCTACTAACAATAAATGTAAAACAGTGTTTTCTACCAAGAAAGGTCTACAGCCCCTGCCTACCACCACCATGATCATACTCTGCCCTGTGTGCCCAGGCCCCTCTGACTCTTCTTTTAAGACCCAGCTGAAATGTGGCCTCTTTTCTGTAGTTTTCCCCAACATTTCTTTCCTCCTTTACTATCTCTGAACTCTCACTGAATGAGATGCTTCCATTTTCCTTCTCATAGAATTGTATGTGTAACTCTAATATAGATTAATTAGCTGGTATTTGTGTCTATCCTGTTAGTCTGTGATGACACAGGTATTTTATTCACATTTGTACCAGTTGGTACCATGCGAATAACACAAAAAAGATGACTATTTGAATTTCTTGATAAATTAAACTAAAATAATAGATTTCATACTAAAAAATAGGTGGAGTTTTGAAATTCTTAAAATATTTTTCTGGTCTATACCACCTAGTAAAAATTTCACCTGAATAAATTACCAAAGCCTGATTTAGTTACAACAAAATAAAAACAGCTTTCATCTATTGAGTGTTACTTGTGTCAGGCACTACATCATAAAGACTTACCACAACCCTATGTAAACTGTGTATTATTATTTTTACTTTTAGAATTAGGAAAGGAAGCTCAGGAGAATGAAATAACATTTGTGAGATTATGAGTTTAGTAAATTGTATAAGTCAGGGTTCTCCAGAGAAACAAGATTAATCAATTGGTCTATCTATCTATCTATCTATCTATCTATCTATCTATCATCTATCTATCTATCTAAATTTATCTCTCTGGAGAGAGAAACAGAGAGATTGATTTACAAAATTGGCTCACGTGATTGTGGGAGCTGGCAAGTCTGAAGTTCATAGGCAAGCTGAAAGTCTGGAAATTCAGGTAAGAGTTGATTTTAAAGCTTTGAGTCTGAATTCCTCAAGACAGGAGGGTGGAAACTCAGGTAGGATTTCTATGTTACAGTTTTGAGGATAATTTCTTCTTTTTGGGAAACCTCTGTTGTTGCTCTTGAGGCCTTCAACTGATTGAATGAGGCCCACCTGAATTAAGGGTAATCTGCTTTACTCAAAGTCTACTATATAATTGTTAATCACATCTAAAAAAAATTTCACAGTAACATCTGTACTGGTTTTAGACCAAACAAGTGAAAGTCTGAAGCATACATTGTCTATGTACAGTGTTGTGGCCTTCCAGATGTTCATCTACTCCTCCATGGAATTTGTTATGCTCTTTTTCTCTCTACTAAGTCATGTGCCCTGAGAGCTGCTTTGTACTCATTGTGAAATCTTCCACTTTTAACTTACTAAGCATGATTTCTTTCTATTTTGGTTTTCTCAGTTATTCCATTTACTTGACTCTTCCACAGCTCAGCATAGGTCACTTCCAACACATTTGCCAGCCACCCTCAATTTCATTCTGTAGAGGACAGAATATAGGTGGAGTGCTCAGAGTTCTGAGAACTGAAATGCATGGTAGAGTAAAATTTCCTTGAGTCATTTCCAGTAGTGCTCACATTCTCAAGACACATGATGTTAAGATGAAGGTGCTAATCGTGTTAGTTAGTGTTGCAGAGGTAAGCTATTTTGTGGCAGTGAATATGTCTTATGTCCTTTTGGAACTTGTCAAACAGATTTTTAAAAAATCAAAGAAGGTCATATATTTGAAAGTCCTTCAAAATGGATAAAATGCTTTTATAATGGCTATTTAAACTCTTCATTTGGCTCTTCTTTGAATTCTCTCCTCTCCTGTTAGATTCATTATCTGTTCCTCATTTAACAGGAGATACTTGAGGGTAGAAACTGGTTTTTATGTAAGAGGCATACAGTGTAATGATTAAGATGTCAGATTTCAAGGGCCAAACTGTTTGAACTTAAAGCCAGGCCTAGTCACTTACTAGAGGTATGAATTTGGATAAGCCACTTATCTTTGCTTTTATGTCTGCATTTTTAAAGTGGGCATAAAATAATATCTTAGAGGGATAAATGAATTAGTCTTAGGAAAAACACTTAGAAGAGTACATTAGATGCTTGAAACACTATCATCATTCTAGTTGTTTCATTCACAAGAACTTGCTTTGTCAATATTAGCTTGTTAGTCCACATTTTATGTCGACTATTTTAACCTGCTTTGAACTTTGCACCAAAGCATCCACTTCGACTCTGTAAAAATCAGACTAGAAGACATGTGAAATGTGGACCTTTAATGGCTACTCATTATTAGAGATTGGAACTGAAAATAATTCTCCAAATTATTGAGAAGGTTGGATTAAAAAAATATGAACTGAGTAGTGCAGGAATGATTTCTTTCTGTGTTGCCTAATGGCAGAACAAGCCTACCTGAGTTTTCTAGGCTTGTTTCTTCATCTAAGATGATGGGTTTTAAAATTCATATAAGAGCTAATTGCTTAGAGTAAATGTTTTTTTGGCTCATTGGTGAAAATATTATCGATTAGATTACTAAAATGACAAGTATTCTTTTTGTGCTTTTTTTTTTTAAATGGGGTGGTATATATACATTTAATAAAAAAGTCTTTACTAAGAAATAATTAGGATATCATAAAATTCTCCCTTTTAAAGTATACAGTTCAATGGATTTTAGTATTTTAACAGACTTGTGCCACCATCACAACTAATTCTAGAGCACTTTCATAACCCCCAAAAGAACTCTGTACTGATTAGCAGCCCCTCCTACTCTTCTCTCTGTCTCCCTACAGAGTCCTAAGCAACTACTTAATCTTTTTGTCTGTACAGATTTGTCTGCTCTAGACATTTTATATGAATGAAATTGTGCAGTGTATAGTCTTTTTAACTGCTTTCTTTAACTTAGTATAATGTTTTCAAGTTCATTCATGTTGTACCATAAATCAGTACTTCATGTTATTGCTGAATAACAATTTATTGCATGGATACACCACATTTTGCTGATCTATTTGTCAGCTGATAAAAATTAGAGTTGTCCCTCTTTCAGGTTATTATGAATAATCTATGATCATCTGTATACGTGTGTGTGTGTGTGTGTGTGTGTGTGTGTGCGTGCATGCACACGTGCGTGTGGATATATGTTTTTGTTTCTCCTGGAAATATACCTAGGAGTGAAATTTATATGTATTTAAGGTGACTATTGAATTATTCTGCTGCATAGAAAAGAACAGACAAAAAATTAGGTTACAAGATAACCATTAGGTTACAAGATATCTTTAAATAGTTATCTCAATTGTTTACATCACTGTGTTCTGAAGAAGCAAGCAAAGATTATCCCATTTTACAGATGAAGAAAACAAGCTATGGTGAGAAACCTGGCTTATATCACACTTCAGTCAAAAGGGAGAGAAAGAAAAATTCTTGTTTCTATATTCTTTTTAAAATTCCAGCTACTGCTTTACTGGGATATTATTGTGTTTTTACAGCTGTAGAAAATTTTAAAAGATGGTAATAAAGAGATTTTTATGTGATCAGGCTAGTTATATAGCAAACTCATATTTCTTCTTTATGGGTGAGTGTAAGACTTAATTTCTATACTCTTGACATTAGGGCTGCTGTGTGATTCTAGATAAAATTACAAAATGTTGCAGTATGCCATTACACCACATTCAGGTTTTTAGCCTGAATGGGCCTTCAGTACCACTCCAAAAATGGTTTTCATGTTCTTGGTCAGTTTCTTTTTTGAGGACATCATAAGTTGTCTGGGCGATGGGGACATTGCAATGGATGTCTCAAAATAGATCCTAAGCATTTTAGTGCAGGGTTTGCTTCAGATATTTTTTATCTTTCATGTCTTATAGGATGACTCGCACATCGAAGGTAACCAGTATGTTTTTCTCATGAAGATTATTACGGCTTACCAACATTCTGCTCATAGTTTAAAGGAACAATGACCAGACCCTTCACAAGAAGACTTCTGTTTTCATTTTATCAGGCACTAACATAGATGATGTTTTGATTATGCATGTCAATATGTCGATAGAATGAATAAAATATTTAATTTTATTAATGTATGAACCTTTATTGAAGTTGAACATTACATAATAATTAATATTGGTAATAATTAATAAAGATAACCGTAGTCCATTATTTATTTTTTCCCCCTTTATGGAGTTTACTGCACATGCGCATGACCTAGCACTGGATCTGATCCTGATGTTTTCTCCATTGAAACCAAATAGCACCTGATAGTTTATGGCCCAATTTAGTTGAGTATTTTCATTATTGGTTTTGGTTTGCTAGATAAAGGTATGACTACCTAACTGTGAACTTGACTTTGAAAATGGTGAACATTTGCATGTTTGAGAATGCTTGCGACACAATCTAAATGTGCCAGGAATTCTTCTGAGTTGAAAATGAGAAGGGCAGATATAATCATTGTCCTGGCTTTTCTCTCTATGAGTGTTACACCCTTTATCTGCAGGTTTTTATTTCTTCTGGAAGATTAGCTGCATAGAAGATGAGACAAACATGAGAGTAGATAGAAAGGAAGTAGAAAGCAAGTAAAGTACTTAGCCTAGCTGACCTCTTGTTTTATTTCATATTATCTTGTTTGACTCATGGCCAAACACTTTTATCCTTGAGATAGTGATGAAATCATAACAGGCAGGATTAGGCATTTCAATTACCAGTCCAAATCCACCTAGATGCAGCATCAGTTATATCCACAGTAGCTTATAAAGGATTAAATTTATATGCCATGATTTATATACATGAAAGCATGTCAAAGGACTCTAGAATGGCCTTAACAGAAATGATAAGTATGTACAGTACACTAAGCATGTTGCTCTTGAGTCAACTAATATATTTTGATGAGTTGTCATCGGCAATTATCTTGGCAACTCAAGTCACAGACAAATTTATACTATGGAATGTATACTGCAGAATGCACAAGCTTCTTTCAAAATCAGTCTAGATATCATGTGCATGTAACAAGTAAGTTAATTGGTCCATTTTTAGCTTTGTAGTAAGCCTTCATATTTAACTCATAAACACAAGGTACTGATTACATAGTCCCACAAATCAAAATGAAGCCATTTCTAACCACATCACATAGTTTAATGGTTGGATATTATACTTCCCTAAAGTCTTCATGCTCGATGGCAATAAGAACTGGAAAATTTAAAATACTCATGTTTCTATCCTAACAAACAAAAAGAGGTATTTTAATGGCTGAATTGTAAAAGTGAATTATAATTTTCCAGAGAGAACTAGAGAGACAGGCAACAGAGTCAGACTCTATAACAAGAGTATTCTAATAGAAATCAACTTAATTCCCTTCATAAGAAGGACTGTTGTGGCGCGACCAAAACCCATGAAACAAATTGAGATTAATTATGAGCCTTTATTAGCTGGCTGGCGACTGATCCTCTCCCACGCAGAGTTAGAAGGTACCAGTGCCAGGTTCTTAGGGGAGGCAGTTTATAAAGCCTCCCCCTCCTACTGCATCCTGGAACAAAGTAAGTTAAAAAAACAGAAGTTTGTCCTTCACAAAGTTAACAGGAGTTAGTCATTACAAAGATAATGTCCTTGCAGATGGACTTGTTATCTGTACCCTGGAATGTTGCGCCCTTCTCTCTTCATGCTCTTCTTGTGACTGATTTACTGCCTAGAGATATCACCTCCTTGTGGCTGGTTCACTGGGAAGTTTTAACCCTTACATTCCCCACTGGTTTTGTTTGGAGAATTCAAATCATTGATTCTTCAACCTGTAAAGGCTGATATTGCGTTCTGAGAACCATGAGCTTCACTGCTTGTATTCTCTTTTTGACATAGCCAGTGATCCAATTAATTATACAAGGTCCTAAAACAGACCTAAGAAAGCTAAAATCAGGAGTCCTGCTATAGCGGTTAAAAGGATGGTGAGCCATGGGGTGCTATTAAACAATCCTTCATACCAAGATTCTCCTCTTCTCAACTTTCTTCTCTTTCTTTCACTTGCTGCCTGACTAAAGCTAAGCTGTCTCTGATTATCCCTGAGTGGTTAGCATAGAAACAGCAAGTCTCATCAAGGGCTATGCATAGGCCTTCTTGTCAGGAATGGGAGATCAAGACCTCTTCTATTCTGTAGTACAACTTCAGCTAGGGAGTTTAGAGAGGTCTCAAGATGATTGATAGACTCCTCCAAGGTTAACAAATCTTCATCAACCTGTAAGCTCAATGTCTTGTATTTAACATCACTTGTAACTAAAGCTGCAGTACCTACTGTGGTAGATCCTGCTATGCCTACTCCTACAAGGAGGGGTACCAGGATGGAGGCACGCTTCTCTCTGGTACCTCAGTATTAAAAATGTTCATGTCCTCCTTCTCCTGAATAAAAATACACTTGAGGTATTACATGTACCAGAAGACAAAAGCCAGGCATCTCTTTCCAATATTGTAGGTTAATGCAAGGGGTCAAGCCTGTGTTACAAGCAAACCAAGTTCCATGTGGAGCAATTAGGTAGGTAGGTGAACTAACATGTACAGTAGTGGAGGAATCGCAATTGCTTGCATAGAGTGAATTACTTAAATTGTAGGAAGAAGCTAATAAACAGGTGCCCTGGCCCTGCAATTCTCCAAGAGTGAGTCTAGGTTGGTTATTCCAGGGGCCTTGTTAAGGTTAGGGTTAGATACATTTCTGATATTATTTTCATATTCACCAAGATCTGCAACAGTCCCTAGACCTATATAGTAGGGGGGAGCTGGATTCAGACAGAACCAACAGTCATCAGTGGAGTTAGGGCTACTCTGGTTTACAAACTTACAGACTGCATCTAATATCTTCAAGATAGGACTTTGAAGTAGTGAGGGTAATGAGGCGGCTGCCCCCTGAGCCCCTGGGGTCCTGGACATCACCACTGTGGCTGGGATTGGGGTAACATAGAGGCGTCTGGGCCTTGGAAGGTTGATAATTGGATTAGGGCTGATGGAGTTAGTCCAGTCCTGGATAGGTTCTTTCTGAATAGTGAGGAGTAGCCCTGGGTCATTGCCAGATACATATGGGCATAATCCCCAGGGCTTCCCTGTTACCCAGATGGGATTAGTCCACTGCTTAACTGTTATAGTGATTGGATTACAGTTTCCTGGTGTCTGGCACCCACTCTGAGTTGGACAGCTTACAGTTAGGAAAGGGTCTGCATTTTCCCATGGGGCTAGGGTTTCACAGCCCCAAGTGACACAGGAGTACTGACCCGACCTGCAACAGGAGCTGCTATCAGTCTGGGGGCACATATATACCTGAACCGTTTGGAGATTCTCTTTCTTAAGGGTATTACTACATCCATACCAGGGACCATTTGAAAAACTGGGTGCCCGCCCTCTACTGAGACTGATCAGGATCATATTAAAAGTCTTTCTTTCCTAAGATGTCACACAGATCAACGTGGAAAGAGGGCTGGTAAGCCATCAGATTCTCAGATACATGAATCCCAGTTTCTGATCTAATTAATCTCCACTTATGTGCATGGGGTTAGTGAGTATTGCTACATAGACACAGAGGAAAAAGGCAGAAAGAGTCAGGAGGGCCCAAACTTGGCTCATAACAGTTTTATCTTTAGGGAATCTTCAGTCTGATGTGCAGTCCATTTTTCTGTCTCTGGTGGTGGCTGTGCAGCTTTAACTTGGGTGTGATGGATTCAATGCCTGTGTCCTGCAACCTTGACTGCGGTGGTGGTGGTGAGGATAACAGCAAAGGGTCCGTCCCAATGAGGTTGGAGAGCTGCTAGCTGTACTTTCTTTATCCAGACCCAATTGCCAGGAGAATGGGTATGTGGCTTAACAAGCCCCAGGCTCTTGTGGGTAGCGGAGACCAGGTGTTGGGTCGCTTGTCTGGCTAGCTGCAGAGCCTGCAAAGACTTAAATAAGAAAAAGTTATATACTTCAGTTGTTTTATCTAAGCCTAGCTTAGGTAGGAGAGGTGGCGGCGGCCTCCCATACATTATTTCATAGGGGGTGAGACCTTGAGTGTATGGGGTGCATCTTATTCTAAGAAGGGAAAAGGGAAGGAGGCTCACCCAATTTTCACCAGTTTCCAGTTTGAACTTGGTTAACGTTTCCTTGAGAGTTCTGTTCATCCTTTCTACCTGTCCTGAACTCTGTGGTCTGTATATGCAATGCAATTTCCAATTAATTCCTAATAATTTTGTTATTGTCTGACTTGTGGCAGTGATGAATGCCGGGCCATTGTCGGACCCCAGGGCTAGGGGAAGGCCAAATCAAGGTACTATTACTGACACTAGTTTCTTTGCTACTACCTGAGCTGTCTCCTTTTTAGTAAGGAGGGCTTCTGCCCATCCTGAGAAGATGTCAATAAACACAAGCAAATACTTGAATCCAAAAGTTCCAGGACAGACTTCTGTAAAATCTAGTTCCCAATGTTCTAGAGTTTGACCTCTAAGTCTAGTGCCAACTTGGACTTCAGTGGGTGGTCCGGGGTTCACTTGGGCACAGATGTGACACTTTGGAGTCACTTCCTTAGCAGTTTGATGCAGCCCTAATATACAGTAGTCTCTTTTTAACAACTCAATCAGTTTGGTACCCCCCAAATGGGTACTATGATGTACAAGAGAAATGAACTCTCAGCCCAGAGCTCTGGGTATCAAAGGGTGCCCATCGGGAAGGTGGATCCACCCTCTTGGTCCTCTTACCCTGTGTAGCTTGCTGCTCAACTCAAGTTCCTGAGGGGTATATTCAGGTGAGTCAGGAAGGACCCAAGGAGGTACTGCTGGTAAAATGTGGATGGGCCCCACTGGTTTTCTGGCTACCTCCTTTGCAGTTTGGTCAGCAAAGGAGGTTCCCTTTGCTTCTTCTGAATTGCTCCTTTGGTGGCTTGGGCAGTGTATAATGGCTTCTTTTTTTGGTAGCCAGATGGCCTCTAGGAGGGCCAGAATCTCCTCTTGATTTCTGATTTCCTTTCCCCAGAATTTAGAAGCCCCCTTTCCTTATACAGTGCCCCATGCACATGTGCAGTGGCAAATGCATACCTGCTGTCGGTGTAAATGTTGACAGTCCTATCCTTACCCCACCTCAGTGCTTGGGTCACCACGATGAGTTCAGCACATTGGGCTGATGTCCCATGGCTTAGCGCCTGAGACCAAATGACATCTTTCTCAGTCACAGCTGCTGCCCCAGCATACCTTACTCCTTCAGACACAAAACTGCTTCCATTTGTATACAAGGTGGCATCTGGTTGGGGCCATGGTGTATCCTTCAGGTCCAGCCTGAGGCTGGCAATGCTTTCCAGAAACTCAAAGCAATCATGCACAGATGCTTGCGGGTCATTATCAGGGAGAAAGGTCATTGGGTTCAGGGCAGAAGTTTTCAGAAATTGTATTAGTGTATTAGTGGGGGGTTAAGGAGGAGTACCTGGTATTGGGTAATCCTGGCATTTGATATCCATTCATCTGGCAGGCTGTGTAGGATTGCCTCAACTGCGTGTGGGGCTGCAATCTGGAGGGTTTGTCCTAAAGTTAGCTTTAAGACCTCTTTGGTCAGGATGGCTGTAGCAGCAATTGCTCTTAAACAGACAGGCCAACCTATGGCTACATGGTCTAGTCTTTTTGAGAGGTATGTGGTTGCTTCCAGGGTCCTAGAGCCTGGGTGAGGACCACCTTTCGATACCCCTCCCCTCAGTCACAGAAAGTTGAAATGATTTTTCCAGGTTGGGCAATGCTAAAGCAGGGGCTGTTGTTAAGGCAATCTTTAAGGCTTCAAAGGCCTTTTGTTCTTCTTTTCCCCAAGTCAAGGCTTCAGCGTTCCTTCCTGAACTGGTATACAGTGGTTTGGCTAAATCAGCGAACCCGGGGATCCACAACCTGCAATATCTCACAGTCCCAAGAAACTCGCAGACCTGTCGCTTCATGGTGGGCTGCGGTATTGTTAAGATGGCCTCAACCTGACTGATTGACAGGGCCCGGTGGCCATCCTGCAGTTTGTATCCAAAATAGGTGGCTTGGAGAGTGCAGAGTTGGGCCTTCTTAGCAGATACCTGCTAGCCCTTTGTCTCTAAGTTTATTAGCAGGTCCTCAGTGGCCTGCCTGCATCCTTCTGTAGTAGAGGCGAGAAGGTCATCAACATATTGTAACAGGACAGTGTCAGGGTGACTCTGGCGAAAGTCAATGAGGTCCTGGCTTAGGGCTTCATCTAACAAAGTGGGGGAGTTCTTAAAACTCTGGGGTAGTCGGGTCCAGGTCAACTGTCCTGAGTACAGTTTATCTGGATCTTCCCATTCAAAATCAAATAATGGTGGGCTTACCTTGGCCAGGGGCAAAGTGAAAAAGGCATCTTTCAGGTCCAATACTGTATATACTTGATGGCTAGGTGTCCGCTGGCTCAGCAGAGTATAAGGGTTAGGGAATGTGGGGTGTATGGTCTCCACCCGCTTGTTTACTTCTCTGAGATCTTGCACTGGCTGATAATCCTGGGTACCCAACTTCTAAACTGGCAGCAAGAGAGTGTTCCGGGGGAGCGGCAGGGTACTAGGATTCTTTCATCCGGAGCCTCCTGATATGCACAACAATGCCACCTCTTGCTTCCTGACTAATAGGGTACTGCCTAACCCTAATGGGCTCTGCAGTATTTAGTAAAGTCACTATGATTGGAGGCTGGTGCATTGCCAAACCAGGTGGGTTAGTCTCTGCCCATATTCGGGGCACTTTCTGTTGTAGTTCTTTTAACAGACTAGTACCCAGAGCAGGTGAAGAGACTGGTTCTTCATGCAGGAGGTTTTCCTCTGAGAGGGGGCAAGTTAACATGACTGAGGATGGGATGGAAGTTCTCAAAGTCAATTCAGTATGGTTTCCCTTGAATGATATTGTGGCCTGGAGTTTCTGTAATAAATTCCTCCCAAGCAAAGGATACGGGCACTCAGGCATGACGAGGAATGAGTGAGTAATAGTTTCTTTTCCTAGGTCTGTAATCCGGGCCTGGGTCCAAGGGTAAGATTTTCCATGCCCAGTGGCTCCCTGTATCAGAGTTCTTTCCCTTGAAGGGGGGCCATGGGCTTCCTGTAATACTGAATAAGTCACTTCTGTGTCCACTAAAAAGTCTAAAGATTTTCCCCCAACTTGTAATGTTACCCTGAGCTCCCAGGGGCTCATAAGGTAGGAGCACTGACCTCCACATTCAGTGTCCTCTAACATAATAAGTGGGGCCTTTTTCCCTGGGTACTGGCCTTGGCCCTTTTCGGGTCACTTGTTTTTTCAATGCCCCTTCTTCTTACAGTACACACATTGGTCTGTCTCTAGGTTAGTCCAACCCCAGTCTGCCTTTTCCTCGGGGCTTCGGCTTCAGCCTCGGCCCCGACCCCTACTGAGCAGGCCCTGGGGCTTATCTTGTCCCATAAACATAACCTTCTGGACATCATCCCTGTTGTTGAACACCCTTTGAGCAATCTTGAGAAGCTTGGATAAGTTCTCTCTCTCAAACCCTTCTAGTTTCTGTAGTTTCTTTCTGACATCTGGGGCTGACTGACTGACAAAAGCTAGATTAATGGCTTGCCGATTATTGGGATCCTCCGGGACAATAGGAGTATACAACCTGTAAGGCTCCAGCAGCCTTTCTAGAAACACTGCCGGTGACTTGTCCCTAGCCTGAACAACCTCACTTACCTTAGACAAATTAATTGGTTAGTGAGCTGCAACCTGGAGGTCCTGGAGTAACAGCTGGTGATACCTTTGGAGAGGCTCCTTACCTTGATCTGTGTTGGGCTCCCAGTCGGGTCGGGTGCTGGGGAATGCATGTTGTACCCATGCGGAGTCAGCGGTGGGCTGCCCAGTGGGGTCCAGAGCCCCTTGCAGCTTCCCTTAGAATGCGTCCCTTTTTTTCTGTGGTGAACAAAACCTGTAAAAGCTGCTGGAAATCATCCCACGTGGGCTGGTGGGTGAAGAAGATGGATTCTAAAAGGGAGGTCAAGCCTTGGGGTTTTTCTGAGAAGGACAGAGTCTGCAGTTTCCAACTATACAAATCACTAGTTGAAAAGGGGACATATACCATGAAAGAAGCCTGGGTGTCTCTCCCCAGGGGGGCTATCTGCCAGAGAGGCGCCAGGACGGCCACAGATTGTGACAAATCAGGGACAGGGTCAGGATCCTGTGGAGGGCAGTAGACAGCCCCCGTCCCAGTATGTGGCGCGCTCCAGAGAGGGGCTGCTTCCCGGGAATCGGGAGGCCTAAAGGGGTTACTAGGAAAGTAATAGGGAGGGGGATTGAGGATCTCTGGATCTTCTGGAGGTGCCTGCAGAACAGGGTCGAGTGATTTCTGAGGTGCCAGAGTGCTCCTTGGTTCTGCCAGAAGGACAGCATGAGAGATAGATGCTGGAGAGTCTGACTTACTCTGGCAACCTTTCAGATACTTAGGAGCATCAAACACAATGTCTATCTAAACATTTATGTGTGGAGCCTGATCGGTGTGACCAGGATTCCCATAAACAACACTTTTGACTTTAAAAGCAGTCTGCAAATCAAAGGAAGCTTCAGGTGGCCATCCAACTCCAAAGTCCGGCCAATCTAATTGGCAGAACCTCTGGAGATTGAACAGAGTGACTGACGACCATTATACCCTCAGGCCCATCATCTGAAATCCCTAAAATTGTCCACAAGGCACTGCAAGGGAGTGGGCTTAGAAGAAGCTTGTCCCATGGCGGCGAGAGTGGACGTGAATGAGAATAAGAGTCCTGTGAAAGATAAGGATGTTAGAGCAAGGACCACTCAGTGACTAGGGGGCCACTTGGGCAGTGCCGTAGCAGCAAGAAACCCTGCAAAAAGAAGAGTTAATAGACTGAAGAAAATAACAAGAAAAGTTCATGAGAAATATTCAAAAAACCAGAATGGTCAGATAATGAGACTAACTTGACAGAAATCGAAGTGAGTAAGAAGACTAAGGCAATAGGAGGGTAACAGTACATTCGGCCAGCCCAGACAGACAGACAGACAGACAGACACAAGACAGTTAAGACAAACCACGGATAACACAAAATGCTAGCACACCAGAAACTGGAACCAGAACAGGTAGAGGGTCAGGATCTGATGTCTCAGATTGACTGAACTAGAGACGTATTACTGCGTCCAGCCTTCCACTAGCTATCCAGGGGCCCAATCAGACAGGAGCAGAACTGATGAATCTAGATAGATGCTAACACAGTCTTACTCACTGGTGAAGCTGCTCCAGGTGGCTCATGCCCAATTACAGTTAAAATAAAACTTTTTTTTTCCCTCTCGCCCTCCTGGGCAGGGCTGCTTGGCATCCGAGGTTGAGAAATGTCTCTCAGCAGCCACGCCCTGGATGAAGCATGTCCTCACCCAAGGTGGCCAAGGATTGCGGGTTTTAGGAGATCCCTCCCTCTGGAGAGATCTCGCTGGGGCCTCCAAATGTTGTGGTGTGACCAAAACCCACAAAACTAATTGAGATTAATTATGAGCCTTTATTAGCCGGCTGGCGACTGACCCTCTACCACGCAGAGTTAGAAGGGACCAGTGCCAGGTTCTTAGGGGAGGCAGTTTATAAAGACTCCCCCTCCCCCACTGCATTCTGGAAAAAAGTAAGTTAAAAAAACAAAAGTTAGTCATTACAAAGATAAATGTAGGCAGGGAATTTGCTAATTTTAAACATGGCCTTGCAGATGGACTTGTTATCTGTACCCTAGAATGTTGCGCTCTTCTCTCTTCATGCTCTTCTTGTGACTGATTTACTGCCTAGAGATATCAGCTCCTTGTGGCTGGTTCACTGGGAAGTTTTAACCCTTACAAGACATGATCAGGTTTACTTTCCAATTAGTTACTAGAAATTTGTTACTTGCTTGAAAAGCACTACTTTACTATCATCAATGTTTTTTATATTGCAAAGTTCCCCAAATCTGTGAGCTTGTGACCCTATCTTATGAAAGCCCTAATATGCTTACACCCTTTGGTTGACACAAAAAGTTCAACCTGAAAGGATACAGCCAGAGTTTTACTCTTCATAGAACCAGACATTGCTAGAGTGACACTGAACATTTCATCAGTTACTTTAAGTGACATGATCTTTGGGGCATCTTTTCTCTCAAATACTGACAGGAAATAATCTAAGGTATAGTTGAGTGTTCCTGACATGGCAGACTGTTTGTGTGATTGGAGAAGCTTCTGTTTCTGGTAGAGGTCACAGGGTTATTCTCACCAGTTATTGGACAAAAAGATAGAGGTTTCTTTTCACTGATGGAAGGAGCTATAACATGAAGACTACAGCCTCTGTTTTATTAACTCTGTACATTTGAAAACAACGTGAATTAATTAGTCCAGATGAACTGATATTTCAGATAAGAGTTGGGCATAAACAAGCAAGAAAATAGAACAAGATGAAACAAAGGTATGGGGTAGCTGGAGGAGAAAGTCTGTTTTTTGAAATGTAAAAAGAAGGTGGGGAACATGATGGTATCCTCAGGGTCATCAGGACTTGGACTTTAAGGGCCAAAGGCAACTCCTAGTGAAGTGAATATACAGGACCCTAGACTTGGAGGGGGAGATAGTCTCAGCAATCAGAATTGAGCATGGAGGATGGTCAGAACTGCCTGTGAGCTGCAGAGCCTGGAGCCAAGAGAGATATAAAAGTCAGCAACCAGAAGTCAAAGCCGAAATCAAGAGCCACCCTCTAAATTCAAAATAAGCATGAACTTAAAGGGGCCATACACAGAGGAAGAAAAACTGATGTCACCCAAACTAAGCAAGAAGAAAAGTTTAAGTGGAGCCTGGAAGGAGTGGATTTGGAATATAACCTCATGTATGCCCTCTTAGAGCTATGAGGGAAAGGCTAGGAAAGGCACAGAACACTCATTTGTGCGAAGAGAAAAATGATCAGTGGTTTCCACAGAGATCTTGTCTATGGAAAAATATCAGGGAGTTCAGTCATTTGCATGTGCATGTCTGGAAAAGACCTAGAGACAAGTAGAATTGGTTGTCTCTGATGAAGGGGATTGTGTGTCAGTCAGTGGCTCTGGCTTTATGGGAGACTTTTTATTGTATTCTATTTTGTATTTGTTAAACTCCTAAGCTATATAAATATAACAAATTAAAGTAGTATTACTTAAAATTTTAAAAGAGAATAAAGTGAAATTTAAAAATTTAAAAGAACCCTTCTTCCAGAGAAATAGAAGGCAAGCAGAGGAAAGTGGAGAGGTCAAATATTAAGTGGAAATAAGAAACAAAATTTCCTCACGGTTGGTATACTAATGAATACTTGTTTCTAAGGCCAACTGCTATGGGCTATCTTGCTATTTCCGTCATGAATTAAGAAGAGAAGTTGTAAGATTGTATCAGTTCCTCTTCTTTAGATGAGTTTTTATTTTGAGCATGACTGTGAACTAAAAATTGGGCCCATACTCATGCAAGAGATATATAAACAGTCCTCTGGTCATTTAAGAGAATATTTGCTTATTTATAAGTCACCATCATATTATCACAAAAGCATGTCTAATTGCATACTGATGCATTTTTACTAAAACCATTCTTTGTTAGAAATACATGGCCTGACTCAGTACATAACAACACTTGAAGTAATATTAGCATAGTCTGTATAAGACGAAGAATGACTATATGCCAAGGAGCGTTAAGTAGAAAAGATTTAAATGTGGCAAATTTTGAAGGCATCATGGAAAACCACCTCTCTTTAGTTATTGTAAAAAAGTTTCTTGGAGAAGAGAAAATACTAATGAATGAGAGAGGAGAAGAGATGCCAGACATGTAATAGCTGACAACATTCAGAGATGAGAATGGGAGGACTGAAAAAGGTCCACTAAATAAATATTCTGGAGAAATGTATTATCTAGAGGATAAAAAGTCAGCATAGCAAAGACATGGGAGAAGAGGTTGGAAGAGGGGACAGTACATAATATACATAATGTTCAGAATATTGAACTGTGCAGTCCCATACCAAATGGCAAGACTAAAAGAGCATTCCGGCAGCAGCATGAGAATGGGATGAGAAACCAGAGAAAGCAAGTGTTTCAATAAAACAGTGATCAATAGCGTCACGGCTGTATAAGTTCCAAGAAAAATAAGGACATAGAAGTGTCCTTTCATTTAGCAACTGCACAGTGATTGGGGACTTTAAGAAGAGCAAAGTCAAGGCAGGGTGGGTGGGGCAGGGGCAGATTTCTACAATTTGCAAGCTGAATGGAGGTTGAAGTGGAGACATTGAGTACAGACAAGTCTTAAAAGAAGTATGCCTGGGAAGGAAATGAGAATATGGATAGCTAAAAGTGTCCAGCGAGGGATTGTTTTGTTTTGTTTTATAGATGAGGAGGCCTTGAATGCTGCATGGAAATGAAGAACTGTAGTGAGAGAGAGGTTGACAAGGTAGCTACAACTAATTCAGTAAGGGGCTGAGCATGAAAGCCATGAGCACAAGAGAATCAGCATTGGAAAGAAGGAAGCGTTTTCCATACAAAAGGAAAGGAAAGGCTGTGTTAATTCATGTTCTGTGGCCTCTACCTCAGCATAAGCCCCTTAAGTCTCATTAAGGACTTATTGTCATGTTTGTATAGTTTAGGATTCTAGTGGACATCTGGATGTTCTGCACATTCATGGGGACCATTTGCATGCTAGCCCTTCAGTTCTGGAGGCAATCAAACTAAAGGGTATTAGGAGAACTCTAGAATCAATACTTGACTTAGAGGAGAGGTACAACAATGAACATTCTTAACTGAGGTCAAAGCAAACTGTCTCCATGAGTCCTACTGTGCTCAAAGTCCCTGTGGCCAACTCTGTGGCCCAAGAACATATTAAATTATTGATAGAGACTCCTAAGGCCAGCCCCATGCAAAACTACTTCGCACACTGCTAGGAGGTACCTGAAGTAAGGGAGGAAGCAGCCCCACTCTGTCACATGGGGCCCATTTAGCTATGAAAGCTACAGAGCTAATCTGCTAAGGACCCAGGGCAAATCTGTACTACAGGAATGAAAGGCCATGGGAGCAGGTGCTTTGTATGTCCTCTTTAGTGCCTGGCACATATTGAAAAGTGAATAAATGGAAGCAATTCACCTACAGCACCAGCACAGAAGCAATGACAATGGCTATGGTGAGCTCTTGAGGGATAATTCACAGATGAGAGCAGAGAATCAGGCAAGTCCTGGTGTCTGGCATCTCTGGCAGCACAGCAGTAGTGCTGGAGAGCTCAGCAAAAGGATTAGTAGATGGGGAAGGTCTGGAGAAGCTTCCAAGGGAGAAGTAGGGGCAGGTGAGAGCTGAGATCCAGATAGAAGCTCAGGGACATTTGTGTCATCTGCAGAGAAGTGGATCAGTCATGCAGAACTTCATTTTTTAAAAAAAAATTATTTATAAAATTAGGGTAATAACACAAACTTCCTCACATGTTTGTTGTGAAGATTAAATGACATAGTGCTGAAGTGTAAAGTGTTTAGCACAGTGTGTGGAAAATTATTGGGCTTTAGACAAGAAACTTATCTCTTTCCACCTCAGTGCTTTGGACAGAGCAAGTCTAATCACCATGGATCAAAATGTACAGTGTTTGCACAGAGTCTAATGTAGTTCCATAGATGAATGCACTAAGGTGGTTAAGACAGTTATTTTACCTAAAAATATGAATGACAGTGATTGTAAACTCCAATACCGTGAGCCTGAATCAATATATATCAGGGGTAATGATTCATTGGCTTCTGGGTAATGAAAGTTATGATGTTGTGAGTATATTATGGCTTCTTGGAATTTTCATTTCCCTCCCATGCATTAATATAATAACAAGAAGCATAAATCATTTGCTTCTGGACTGCAAGAAGATGCATGTTGAGGTGTTGATCATTTTAATATCAGAAAGCCTTTTTAGACAGAAAAACAACCAGGACAGTGCTACAGCATTTACTGACAAGTACTTTAAATTTGCAGCGATCCACACTAGGTGATTTGTCTCTGGGATCATTTAGTTCCTGTTTAGAAATATACTTGTCATGTTAGAAGGGCTGTGTACAAAGTGCATTGAAAACAAATTTTAAAAAGAAAAATTGTGCATCATTTTCACATACATCTTTTGCTTATTATGTGCCCAACTTTGTTCCAGGCATTAGAGTATAAACATTCATATCACACATTCTCTGTCATCAAGACATTCATGTAATGGCAGACAGAGCCAAATGAATAACTAATTAGAAGGCAGTATTGTAAATAGTAAGTTTAATGACAGATGATAGTTTGGAAATGATGAGAGTTCAGAGGAGTGAATCTTTAACAGAGACTTGAAGAACCATGGCAGATGGTATCCCTTGAATGTAAGAGATTGATGAAGCGTTACCTCCACATAAAGGAGAGATGGCATGGACAAATTCACAGGGGAGACATGGCATGATATCGGGATGTGGAGGAAAAGAGGCAGCTGAAAGGAGTTTACTATTGCATATGTTGCAAGGCCTAGAGTGTCAGCAGACAAATATGGAGGAGGAAGAAATTAGGCAATAGTCAAATTTGCATGTTATGTTGAGAAATGTGGACTTATCTTTTAAGAGAACTCTGTTGAAGCCATGGGTAGCCATTTAAGTGTTTTAAGCAGAGTTAATGTGATCATATTTATTTATATTCCACAATGTAGTAGGCTAAAGGGAGGAGGATACTTAAATGTCACTGGCGTGAAGCTGACTAGGCAATGTTCCTCTTCCTTTTTGGTTTCTCTTGGAGAGTACCATTGATTAACATCCTGCTTTTCTTTTATTTTAGAGCTATCTAATATTCTCTTGTGACTGAGGGATAAGTGATGTTTGTGTAATTTACATATCCACTTGTTGAAGTTTCATGTAATTTTAAAGAACATATGAGATTATCAAAAAAGCTATTAAACTGTTCCTCCCTTTGCCTACCACATGTATTTTTGTAGCAGATTTTTTTTATCATCTACTTTAATAAGAACAATATATCATGCCAAATTTAATGCAGAGCATGTATGACAAAGTCAGCTGTCTCCCTTCAATTCAGAGAGTAGAGATTTATAAAAAAGGTAAAACGATGTTATTCTAATTTTTTCAGATATATTTTTAATAAAATATTATTTATGTTAGCATGTAATAGGTCTATTTATCAAATAAATTGGTAAAGAAATATTTTATAAAAATTCTGTTTCAATTTCTAATACAGAAAACACCAATAATATATCCTATATAAAAACTGCTCTTTAGGGTTCTCAATAATTTTTAAGAACATAAAGGATTTCTGAAAACAACAAAAACAAAGAATTGAAAACCATTATGCTAGAACAACCACATGGTTAAAATATTACATTTGATTCAAATTTCAAATCTGATATAACTTTTTATTTATGTTGTGTGTCAGTTTCCCTAAGCCAGAAGAAACCACTCCCATATTTTTAAGTCTCATAATACTTTACTTTTTATTTGTACATCATTTACTATGACTTATCATGGCTTGTTAACATTCATTAAATTCCTATTGGAATGTAAGCTTCATGAGGGTAGAATATAAGTCTGTTTATCTTTGTGTCTCCCAGTATATCTATCACAGTAATAGCACTAAATAAATACCACTTTCATGAACACGACATGAAAATGAGCCTATGAAAATTTGCATTGCCAGGACCACTTGTATTTGGTATTTGATTTCTATTTCTTCACTATGTTTTGTCATCAGACCCAGATTCAGAATGGCAGGTATATCACACTCTTTCTTTTGACCCAAGTTTTAACATCTAAGTAGTACTAGTATCAGATATTCTTTCTTAAATTAATCAGAGGAGAAAGCATTAGTGCTCAAGAATCTCTGAGAAACCAGCCAATATCTAAGGAATCTATAATTTTAGTCACTGTCACCAAGAACACTGAGAGACAATTTAAAGGTGTTGATATGTATCATCTTACAAAAGAAATTTAGTTTTCTCCCTCCCTTTATTTAAAGCTGTGGCTGATTTTTTTTATATGGCCTGAATGAATATGGTTTTTCTATAGTCAACAACAAGAAAAAAGTAAACTCCTCATGAAAGAAATTTTGGTTGAGAATCCTGAGATAATGAGTTTTGTGTTTTTAATTTAGTAAAAACATGAGTTCTTACAACTTTTTCAATCATATGCAAGCAATTAGGTGGATCTTAGGATCACAGTGACCAGTAGAAGGTAGTTCATCACTCAGGAAATTGTTTCTTGGACTCCAACTCTTTGATGGATTTTTATTTCAACAGTATAAAGTTATTTTCTTGGTATAAATTCAGTCTATTAATATCTGGCTTATGTGCTTGCTGCAGTGATTTATCACGAAGAAAGAACAGACAGGGCTTCATAGCACATTGTCAATAGGTCTTTGTTCCCTCAGAGAGAGAAAAAACCACAGTCTTTCTTCCCTGAATACCTCTTCACATTGCCCTGAGGATAAAATACAAAGAGGTGCTTATGGAATTTCCAAGACCTAGGTGTAGTCAGGTATAGTTGAATAGTTCTTCCAGATCACTTATTGCTATAAAGAGCCACGTACCATAAATGGAGAAAAACAAATGTTAAAATACAAGGAAAAGTGGAGTATTGACACCACTAAACCCTCTGGAGAACAGGCTGGCCTGCGGCCTGAGTTGACTACGAAATTGAAAACTTCCATTTGCCTTTTCTCTATTTTTTTCCCTCTCAGCAACAGCCAGTGTGACCTTTTAAGCCAGTTAACTTGATTATGTCATTTTTCTCCTTAAAAGCATTGATCATTTTCCATTGCCCTGAGGATAAAATACAAAATGTTAACATAGCTCCCAAGCCTCCTTGATCCAACCTGGCCCATGGCTCCAATTCCAGTTTTCATGCTCTGGATTTTAAAAAATAGCCTCAAACCTGCCTCAGAGTTTTCTCACAACTCATTTCTCCTTTAAAAGTCTCTACATCTGAGATAATTCCTAATTGTTCTTCAAGCTTTAGCTTAAATGTAATTTCTGGATAGAAGGATTCTCTGACACCTCAGTACAAATTAGGTCCCCCAACTTTTGTCCTACCCATACATGTTCTTTTATATTGTTTATCAACATTTGTAATTATATATTTACTCACACATTTCCCCACTAGACTGAATGTGTTTCCCCACTAGACTGAAAGCTCCCTGAAGAAAAGAAACATGTTTGCTTGGTTCCCCATTTAGTGAGAGGAACATACAGCCCAATGACCAAAATCTAATAAATATTGAATATACCCTTTTTGATTAGATAAAACATTAATTAATAGATTTCCAGATGATCATGCTGCATATTAGCAGTACTTAACTCCCCATCTCATGAAGATTCATGAAAATTAAATCTGGTAAACTTTTAGATGAAAAAGGAAATATTTCAAATTCAGAGCAGTGCTACCATCCATACTGACCAAGTTGATGAAATGAAAAACTTTTTCTTGTTAATTTTCCTGAACCATTGAGAAAGGCAGAAAAAGACTTTGCCTCAAGAATTATTTTCTTTAGGGAACACTAACTAGAACTATAGATAGCCATCAAATACCACCAGACAGCCCTTTTTTTCTCTCTTTCTTTCTTTCTTTCTTTCTTTCTTTCTTTCTTTCTTTCTTTCTTTCTTTCTTTCTTTCTTTCTTTCTTTCTTTCTCTCTCTCTCTCTCTCTCTCTCTCTCTCTCTCTCTCTCTCTCTCTCTTTCTTTCTTTCTTTCTTTCTTTCTTCTTTCTTGGTATGCACAAAAATAATGTTGCTCCAGTACAAACAGGTTCTTTCTTTTCTAGTCCTTGCAGAGATCCCAACACCCCAACATGCCCAGGGTTAGAGATTCTTGAAATTATACCATGGGTCCTAGAGTGCATTTTGGAGAAGATTCAAGTCAAGAAAAAATGTGAACACATGGAGGAGTGCAGCATTTTATAGACAACCCGTATACAGGAGAAACTGCTTTTCTAAAAGACAATTACATATTCTGGCTTCCTAATTCTGCTTCTAAGCAGCTTTCTGTATTGTTGGTCTTCAAGAAGAGAGAAAGCCCCCATGAAAATGAGGCAATTGTCTCTCTTCATTAAATAAATTATTTGATCTTGTCTCTTTGTCTTGATTTGGACTTTCATGTTGAATCATTTATTTTCCCATGCTCTTTCTAATTAATTCGCTAGGCTAAATTAGTGCCAAATAAATAATGAGTTTCCAAATTAGCTGACACCATAATGGAACAGAGATTTAATTAATTTACTATCAGGGGCCTTCTACAGACAATTGCAAGTTTATAACATAAAATGATGGTGTTTATTAATGTGGAAAGTTTTCTTATTTTAACAGATTATTTTAATAACAGGACTTTAATATGGAAATCTCATTCTCATCTGCATAAACAGCAGGCTTTAGGTCAGAAAATGACCACACTCATATTCAGTGCACTTAATTTCCTATGAAGTTCTTTGATTTTACTTTACGTAGCATTCATAATAGTTGGTAACTCCCTCAGCTATAATACCTTAAATATTCATGATGGTTTTAGTAATTTTTTCCCTCACATATTGGAAGCATAAATCTACCCAGAAATCTCTGGAATCACCTTTCCTTGGATCACAGATTGAAATCTTTCTTCCAAAACTGCCTCTAGTGCATGTATTATACCTATCTCTTCTATTTCCCTAAATAAATTTTTACGTCAGCTTTTTCTATAGAACCCTGGGTGGACCAGGAATTGGTAGAGACTGTACAATAACTGAGAACTTCTACTTGGTAAACATGTGATTTGAGAAGTAATATCCACTGTGAACCCTGACATCTTTCATAAAATGTAGATATTACAAATATAATTACATTCTCTATTAAATCCACTGGATTATTCGGACAACCTATACCTTTGTCTGCATCTTTGATGGTATTATCTGTATCGATAACTATGATGGTAAAGGTTTCTGTTATTTTATTATTATTTAGGAGATTCCACCCTCTAAATTTCATACAGATTTATCTTTAAGCCAGTTCTAACCAAACTGTACAGCAATAAGGATTCTGAAATGTGGTTGTAAGTGCAACCAAGCTGACACAACACAATCCACCACAACTAACCTAAAAGGTAGATAGAATAAAGTTTGTAGAAAACCAGCTGGGTAAAAGAATGCATGCCTCTTAAGACCAATGTTTCAAGGTACTAAATGAGGAGCAAGGGGGAGGATAGAATTTGCTCAGACTTTTAAGTGTGTGGAGCAGAACTAGGTGAGGATATAAGTAATATTTCAAATCAAGTCTTTGAAAATACAGGTTGTTCATGTGATGGAGAGAGGAGGGAGAAAAGGTAAGTGTTTTAAATAATTAAAGGTAATGCTGTCATGTGATGGGAAGGGTCCAGTACAGTTGCTAGTAAATATTCCACTATGTTCATTAAAAAAAAATATATGATTTTTCCATTTGTATTCAAGAAAAAGTGTAATAATTTAGGCTAACAGTATGAAACTCATGTAAATTTTATTTGGGATTTTTTTGTAAATGAAACGGTAGTAAGCAGGTAAACTGGGATGAAAAATCTATCACAGAATATGGTGGTGCTTGAGAGAGAACAGATAAATTTCCAGGCAACACTAAAATGTGAGGAATTACTTGATGTTCTAAAACTAAAATTTAATGAATATTTAATATGAATTAGGGGAAACTTTGTATCTCTAAGTAGATAAAATACAAAAAAATTTTCTAAATAGAAAGATTAGCTGCTGACATACAAGATATGTCTTAATAATATAACCTGTGCCTTCTTGACACTCTATGCCATCCCTCTTTACAGAGATATATAGATATAGATATAGTTCATCACAGAACAACCTGTACGTATTTATATATTTAAAACCTCTTATCAATTTGTAATGTAAAAAAAAAATCTTGTGCTAGGCATTATTATTTTCATTTTAGAAATGAGGAAACAGTTTCAGAGAGGTGAAGGAACAAGAACAAAATCATTCAGCTAATAAATTACTGAGCTAAATTTCAAATACAGGCTTGATGCTTTCAAATTCCTGTGCTTCAGTCGCAATGTAAACCTGGACTCATGAAAATATGCCTGCATATATGTCTCATCATCAGATCTGGTTTTAACATTTATGAGTCTTAGGGTAAACATATTAATGGAGATCTATGCATATCATATATCTAAGTGTTTAAAAGTTATAAATCAAGCTAACAGATATTAAAATAGATTCTATCCTTGTGTCCTGAGAAACATACCTTCACGAGGTCAGTTCTGAATTGAGAACTCTATGAGTCCTTAGATTGCCACAGCATTAAGTGACTCACATTAATCCTTCTTTCCCCATTGTTGGCTCTGTCTTGCAACCTGAGAGGTCTTATGCATAACTGTGTAGACATTCCGGGAATGTAGCCATGCTCAATGCAACCCCACCCTGCCAACAGCTGCTCTTTGGCCTCCCTTTGACCTGGAGGTGCCAGGTTAAATTTTGCCATCTACCTGAAGAAAGTGACCCATACAGACTCTGGGATTGGTATCAGGACAGTCTGGTGAGAACTCTAGTTTCCCAGGTATGAAAAGTCTGGTCTAGAAAAAGCAGGTCTGAGCATATGTACTCTGTGGACCATATCCACTTGGTCCTGTGTATTCTTTATTCCATGAGGAAGGGGCACAAGCATGGCCAAGAAGGAACAGAAACCCATTAGTTTGGTTATAAGGGTGGTACTCTTCACACTTGTACTTTCTAATAGCAGGGAGAGAAATGGCATATAAACTCTTGAAATAACCAATTGTTACCTGCTCATAGGTCAACACTCCCTTTATTTATATCAGAAAGCAGTGGCTGAGGGTCTTTCTGACCCTTTCTTCAATCCTTCACCTACTACGTTTCTATTCCCAGAAATCTGTATTTGAGTTAAGGTGAGAAAGAGAGCACAGGTCCAGAAAGGTACCACTTTAACCCGCTAGACACAGTTTTGAATTTTCAAAAGACCTCTGAGCTGTGTTAGCTACATGGCAGGTCTGAAATCCTCTCAGCAAATGTTTAAAAATGAGCCAGAAAAGAAAAAAACCCATTTCACTGTAAGCTAGCCTGCCAACATACTCCTTGGAATCTGAGCCAATAATTTAAGTAGAGTAATGCTATTTAGCAAATTGTTTTATGCCCTTCCTATCATGAAAAATATCTCAGGCTCCAAGAAGTTTCGAAATTAAAGAATTAAGACTCTAAGAACTTCCTGGCTGAAAAGCTCATCATCCGTTGCCTTTTATCAATGTAACTTAAAAAAAAATTTTGTTCCTTAAATCAACACAAATTATATGAGAGAAAAATTACTTCCTAGTATTTTTCATGTTGAAAAATAGATAATATAGGCTCTGCCTGGAAAACTGTAGAGCAGTGGAATTTCTATACTCATTACTCATTGCAGTCTCAAGAGATTGTGAGCATTAATTACATAATATGGAAAATTGTTCAGAGACTTATCTCTCATTTCCATGGAAGTTAGCATATTTACCCAAATAGTGATACAGGTTAACATTTCAGAATAAATTTTATTGAATGCAATTACTTTGTTCTGAGGAGCATGACATAGATATTGAAGTTAAAGACTGAAGAGAATCTAAAGTCTGAAGTTGAGAAAAAGCTGTCATAAAATCATCATAGCAATAATTATTTTAGGAAATAAATCTACTTGAGTTTAAGGGAAGGCCTATTCCTAAATTCGAGAGATTGGTTGATAAAAATATTAATGTATGATCCTTCTTTTTCCTAAACATAGTGGAAAATTCAATCAGTTAGTATTAGCAAGCGGTCATTAAGGACTGTAATGAAAACAGAATGAAATCATTTAAACAAACACACATTTCAGACCTAAAACAGAAATGAAAGCAAGGCCCTCTTTAATGAATTTACTTAATTTCCTAATATAGGAATTAACTGCTGTTACTGTGTAGTTGTTGCATAAAATTATAATGTTGGTAGTTGAAGCTTAGAGATATTCTACACTGATGGTTCCTATATTTGGCCCATCATGAAAATCATTGGCAGCAATGCTTCCCAGGCTTTAATGGACATTCGAATTACCTGGGGGTCTTGTTAAAATGAACGCTGTATTCTATTCAGTAGGTCTGGGGTAAGGCCCAATATTCTGCATTCCTAACACTTTTCCAGCTAATACTAAACTGTTGGGCTGTGTAACATATTTTGGATAGCAAAAACCCAAAGGTTTGTAATACGGAATTGTAGGTCTCACTCCTAGAGATTTCTACTTATGCAATAGAATTTTCATTTTTTAAATAAAATTTTTAAAGAGTAGACTTAAAAATCTAATTTTGTATAATTTTTGATATATCTATTCAAACCTCTTATCAATTTGTAATGTAAAAAATGATTTGGCAAATCATTTCCACCTACATTTTCAAATTTTTTATCTAATATTGTATGTGATATTTTTTTATTATCATCTTAATTTTTCTTACATTTATATTTTATTTCTTATTCCTAATCTTACATATTTTAACCTCACTTTTTCCTTAATCATGCTTATAGCAGTTTTTCTATTTTATTTGTCTTTTCAAAGAGTTTTTTAGTTTATTATTTCAATTATTTTTTTTTCCTTTCCTTTAATTTTATGTTTCACTATTATCTATTCTCTCATCCAGTTTTCTTTTGGTTCATTTTACTGTTATTTTTATTAATTTCTAAAAATGAATACTAATTTTCTTATATTTCAATCTATATTCATTAGTATATAAAGCTATACATTTCCTATGAATATAACTTTTTCTGTATTTGTTTCTACGTATTTTTTCATTTCCTCTTTTGTGTATAAATAATAAAAATATTGAACTTTTTGACAATATATTTGCAATGTACTTTGGATTTGATTTGATTATTATCAGAAAATACAACCTATAAAATCTCTACTGTTCAACAAAAAAGGTTTCTGTTCAACCAAATGCATGATATTCTTTCATAATGGATATAAGAAAATGGATAATACAAGTGTTTATATATGTGTTTACACACACACACATTATAGTTTATCACTGTCAGTTTCTCAGTTTATTTGATTTTGACATTTAATCTTGAAATAATTTTATTAGATTTATAACAATTTAATTTTATCAATTTCTCTTTACACTTTAAAAAATTTTATAGTGGGGTTTATCTTTTTATTTTTTTAAGTTTATTGGTGCAACTCTTGTTAATACAATTATATAATTTTCGAGTGTACATTATAATTTGACATCTATATATTTCATTGTGTGATTACCACCGAGAGTCCAGTTTTTTTCATCTATACCCTCCCCCAAATCCTCTATATTTGACTCCTTTTACCCTGTCTACCTCTCCCTCCTCCCTCATCCACTACCCTCTGGTAACCACTAGTCCATTATCTATGTCTCAGAGTCTCTGTCCTGTTCATTTGTTGTTTTTAGGTTTATATCCCACATATAAGTGATATCATGTGATTTTCTACTTTTTTTCTGTCTGGCTTATTTCACTTAACATGATCATCTCGAGATCCATTCAGGTTGTTGCAAATGGCAGTATTTTATCTCTTCTTATGGCTGAGTCATATTCAGTTATATATATGTGCCACAGCTTCTTTAGCTAATCATCTCTTGTAAGACATTTTGGTTGCTTCCATGTCCTGGCCACTGTGAATAATGCTGCTATAAACATTGGTTTGTAAATAAATAGCTTTTTGGATATGGATTTTCAAGCCTTTGGGATAAATACCCAGAAGTGGGGTTTCTGTATCATACAGTAGATCAATTCTTAGTTTCTTGAGGAATCTCCATACTGTTTACAATAGTGGCTGTACCAATTTGCAGTCCCACCAGCAGTGTATGAGGGTTCCTTTTTCTCTGCACCCTTTCCAACATTTATTATTACTTATTCTGTTGATTATAGCTATACTAACAGGTGTGAGATGATATTTCATTGTGGTTTTGATTTGCATTTCCCTAATAGCTAGCAATCTTGAGCATCTTTTCAAATATTTGTTGGCCATTTGTATGTACTCTAGGGAGAAGTATCTGTTCAGGTCTCCTGCCCATTTTTTGATTGGATCGTTTGTTTTTTGGTTGTTATTAAGTCATATGAGTTCTTTGAATATATTGGATATTAGGCCCTTATTGAAGGTGTTGTGTGCAAATATATTTTCCCATTTGGATGGTTGTCTCTTTATCTTGTTGATGATTTCTTTTGCTGAGCAGATACTTTTTAGTTTGATGTAGTTCCATTTATTTATTGTTGCTTTTACTTTCATTGCCTTTGAGGTCAAATTCATAAAATCCTCTTTAAGTCTAAGGTCCTAGAGTTTAGTTCCTATGTTTTCTTCTATGAATTTTATTGATTCTGGTCTTATATTTAGGTCTTTAATCCATTTTGAGTTAATTTTGGTGCGTGGTGATAGATAACAGTCTAGTTTCATTCTTTTGCAAGTGGCCTTCCAATTTTCCCAGCACCATTTATTAAAGAGGCTTTTCTTTCTCCACTGTATGATTTTTTTTTGTCAGAAATTACTTGCCCATACAAATATAGGTCTACTTCTGGACTCCTGATTCAGTTCCACTGGTCTGTGTGTCTGTTTTGGTGCCAATACCATGCTGTTTGATTACTGTCACTTTGTAGTATGAATTGAAGTTGGGCAGACTGATGCCTCCAGCCTCGTTCTTTTCTCAAGATGGCTTTGGCAAATCAGGGTCTTTTGTGCTCCCATACAAATCTGATGGTTTTTTGTTCTATTTCTTTAAAAAAATGCCAATGGGATTTTGATGGGGATTGCATTAAATCTGTATAATGCTTTAGATGATATGGTCATTTTAACTATGTTGAACTTAAAATCCAAGTACATGAAATATCTTTTCATTTATTTTTATTTTCTTCAATTTCTTTTAATAGGGTCTGATAGTTTTCATTATATAGGTCCATCACATTTCGTTAAATTTATTCCTAGGTATTTTATTCTTTTTGTTGCAATTGCAAAAGGAATTATTTTTTCTATTTTTTTCTGATGCTTCATTATTTGAGTATAGGAATGCTATGGATTTTTGAACATTGAACGCTTTTCTTTGTATATCATTTCTTTGAAATATCATTTTTCATCCTTTCACTTTGAGTCTATATTTGTCTTTGGAGCTGACATATGTCTCTTGGAGGCAGCATAAGGTTGAGTTTTGTTTTTATCTATTCTGCAACTTTTTATTGCCTTTTTATTGGTGAGTTCAGTCCATTTACATTTAGGGTGACTGTTGAAATATGAGGACTTCTTATAGCCATTTTATCTTTTGCTTTCTGGTAGTTCGGTGTTTCCATTGCTTGCTTGTTCTTGAGTTTCTGTTTTTTTTTTTTTTTTTTTTTTTTTATTGGTTGGCTTTTGTGGGTTTTGCTTCTGATTCTTCTTGTTTTATGTTATATATTTCAGTTCTGAGTCTTTGGCATGTGATTACCATTACGAATATGAAAATGATAGTTGTATATATACAGTCGTTCACTTTCTTCTGCAAGTGCCTTATAATCTTTCCCCTTTGCAGATTTGCTCTTTGAATCCTCCCCTTTTCAGTCATTTTTATCTCAATTTGTTCCTATGTATGCTGAACGTTTATTACTATCTTGCTATAGCAATTCTCTTATTGTTTAAGGTTATAATGCCCTGTTATTAATAAGGGGTTGCACTCCTTTGCTTCTATTTACTTGATAGTCAGTTTACTCCAAATTATGTATTTTATGTTGTTGTTATTTTGTTTTAGATTAGCTGACACCTTTCAGTATTTCCTATAGTGCAGGCCTAATAGTGGAGAATTCCCTCAATTTTTGTATGTCTTAATTTCTCCTTCATATCTAAAGGAGATCTTAGCTAGATACATTAATCTAGGCTAGTAGTTCCTTTCACTTAATAGTTTAAATATTTGATTTCGTTCCTTTCTGGCTTGTAACATTTGTGCTGAGAAGTCTGATGATAATCTAATGGATTTTTCTTTATATGTTTTTATAGTCTTCTTTTCCCTGGCTGCCCTGAGAATTCAGTCTTTGTCACTGATTTTTGTTAACTGTAATACAATGTGTCTTGGTGAAGGCCTTTTTGAGTTCAGATAATTGGGTGTTCTGTTGACTTTTTGAATTCTTAGACCCTGCTAATTTCTTAGATTTGGAAAATTCTCGTCCAGTTTTTGTCTGATGCTTCCTAGTGCCTACTCTTTTTCCTTGCCTTTAGTAATGCCCATTATTCTTATGTTTCCTCTCCTGATGGTATCAGCTAGTTCTTGTACTTCTCTATCATTATTTTTCATTCTTCGGTTTCTCTCTTCTTCCTTCTGATTTATTTCTAGATTTCTGTCTTTGATATCACTGATCCTTTTCTCCAATTGTTTGACTTTTTTTCTAAAGCTTGCCATTTTATTTTTCAACACTCATAGTGTGTTTTTTTTTTTATCTCCAGAAGTTATATTTGGTTCCTTTTGAGGGTTTCAATCTCCTTGCTCTGCTCATCTAGTTGTTTTTCCAATTTCTGAAATTGTTGATTTGAGTTGTTTTGGATCTCATTGAGTGTTTTCAGAAGTACCATTTTCAATTCTCTGTCATTTAAGTTGTATATTTCTATATCTGTAAACTTATTTTCTGGAGATTTTTCTCTTTACTTTTTGAGATGCCTTGTCACCTTGGTTTTTCACAGTGTTTAATGAACTATTTCTCCACCTGGGCATTACCAGAAGTGTATTCTGTGTTTTTCCAGAAAGATTTATTATATGAAGGTCTTTCTTTAGCCTGCTGTAAAGAAGGCGCTTTTCTTTTGGTTTCCAGTAGGTGGCATCTAAACCTCTTGGATCTCTGCTTTTTATAAAGCCTAAATGTCATTTTAATTTTCTTATAGATATTTAATCACACTCGCTACTTTCAGTTTCTGTCCCTCTCAGTGTTAGCAACAGTTTCGGTAGCGTTTGCTCAGATTCCCCTGGGGCTCCGCAGTAACTGATCTTAGAGGTTATTGTGGGAAGAGCCCTCTGGTTGGGGGATGGGAGCTGCAGCTTAGCCTCAGTTTTACAACCATGACCAGTAAAAATTAACTGTTGTTTCTTTGCGGCCCTTTTCTCCCTCTCTGCTTTCTGCCATGATGACTGTGCCCTGCTGGCTGCTAGAAGTTCCAGCACTTCCTGGCAGGCTGATCACAAAGTTGCCGCACCTTCTTTCCTCCGCCTCCTCCTACAAGGAGCTCTGGTGGCTGCAAAAGGCAGCTTCTTTATTTCTCTGAGTCCACCACCCAATACCTGGGGTTATGACCTGTGGTAGCTCTTATTCACAGATCCCATGCTCAGGCTTGTTGGTGTGCATTTTGGGTGTTTTTTTTTTTTTTTTTTTTTTTTTTTTTTGTTGAGTTCTAAAACTTCAGCTTATTGTTGTTCCAGGGGGAGAGATCTGGGGACATCTCTCATTCCACCATGCTTCCTCACCGTCCTCTCTCCTTACATTTTTAATATATTATAATATATTTTAATATATATATATGTGTGTGTGTGTGTGTGTGTGTGTGTGTGTGTGTGTGTGTGTATAAACTGTTTTGATACTAGATACATACTGGGTTATGACTGTTACATCAACATGAAGTGTGTCTGTTACAATTTAAAAGCATTCTTATTTACACAGTTTATTGCTTTTAATCTTATATCTAAGATTTTCTGATGAAACATTGACATTCATGCCTTTTCCCATGTTTGCATCTGTTGGTTATCTCTTGATTTATTTTATATTTTCAGCTGTTCTTTATTGCTTGGTCTGAAGCACATTTTCTTGTGAACAACGCATTGCTCAACTTTGTTTTTAACCTAATTTGACAGATTTTGTCTTTTTATGGAAGAATTCAGTAAGATAATTCAGTTTCCAAGATGAACCAGAGCACAGAAGGAAGACTGCCTCTGCATATTTAAGTAGATTGTATTCTAAAAATATAAAAATTGTTGAGGCGGGAGAGCTAACTAGTTTCTTATATAGAAAGGTGTTTCCATAGGGAGTGCTCCATGAATTTCAATCAGATTGTTTCACAGATTAAGAGAATCACCAAAATTTACTCATAATATTGCTCATCAAAGAGTGTTCTATGGGAAAGAAATAAAAAGCTAAACATGCCCAGAAGCTGAAACAAAAATCAGAAAAATAACCAAAAAATCAAAACATCAGATAATGTTAGTCACTGCTGAGCCCATTAAGGAGCAGGAGATGCAGCAGATTGCCGCAGACAAACATACTGGAGGTCTGGACAACTAGCATAAATTTCTGTACAACTAATACATTCCCTGGTGTAAACTGAGTAACACTAAGGGAGACATCCTCCTACCACTCGCCCACCAGTTAACAAGGCAGACCACAAAAATTAATGCAAAAAACTGGTGGGTATAGGTTTTATGAGGGCTGATGCTTAAGCAATTTGCAGGAATGTTGGGGGCATTCTTTAAGAAAAATAATAGAAAACTAGGTACACACTGAATATTTCTTGAGATAAGAAAAGAAATCACAAGAAACGACTGGGTCCTTAGAGATTCTGCTCTTTCTTTTCAGACCATTTTTGGACAAGTGACCAGAAATACATAGAAATGCTGCTTTATTATACAGGAGTGTTCCTTCTCCATGAAGAACACTTGACAATTCTCAGCTATGTCAGGGATCATGTAAGTGAGAGGCTCTGAACCTTAAGCTCAATTAGCCTCAAGGTAAATCTTCCTCTGGTCAAAATGTTGGCATCTATACAAGTAAAGGTAGGGATATATGTGCTTAACACAGTCTAACACAGGCAGCCAGGCCCAGGATATAGAAAGTAATCTTAAAACAAAGAGAAAGATTCAACTAAAATCAGTAAACTCAGATTCACCCATCCAAAGTCAGGTGATTGAAGACTCAGGTGTCAATGCATAATTTCTGAATCTTTAGAGTTGTTTAAGGAATGCCCTATTGATTTTAAAAGAAACAGAGGAGAAGAAGCCTCATTTCTGTGTAAAATACACCGGACAGCAAGGTATTATGAATGTTCAGCATTTGGCAGCATCATTTGCTTTTCCAAAAAAGGTGAGACTAGTTTACATACAGAGGAGCTAAGTTAAAGGACAACTTGATGGACCTAGTGCAATCCTAAGCTTAAGCAGCTATATATTACTTATTTTGCAGTTAACTAATTATAAATTATTTATAAAAGTTCTGAAGGAGTTAGAGCACAGTATAAAGATTGCTGATCCCAGAAAAATAAACTTGTCACTAACCTCCTGGTAGTCAGTGAAACTAGTGTAAGGAACGTGGTCCATTTAGGAAATCAGATCAAATTACCTAAAAAGTTCAGTGTCTCATCACAAGGTAATATGAAGTCATTCTAAGGAAATAGATTAATTGAAATCCCTTATTGCAGAAGAGGTGGGGGTACTTTTTGATAGTTACCAATAACTTCTTTTGTGAGAATCTTATATTAAAAATTTTGTTTTTGTTTAATACTTACTCAGTGGAAAATCTGAAAAGAAAATGTTAAGACAAAAGTATATTTTAAAATATTGTTTATCATATACATTTTCTTGGAAAAAAATGTGTCTTATCTTGTGATATAGTTGTGGTATATTTAATTGGTGATTTTCTGTAAGTTTTGATTTTTATTTAAGGGGCCCAGCTATGAGATCATAGTTAGAATAATTGGGATTAATGAGACATTCACTACACATGTAAAAGCTGGGGAAGTATTTGCTAGGACGAAAGATGTAATCAAAGACTTTTAAATGAAAATTAAGAGCTTAATTTAAGTATAGGAAGGTTTAACATGTACTAAAAAGATTCAGGGGTGAAGTGTAAAACCACTTCCAACTCTAACTGTAACTGTCAGGACAACTGTAAATTATAGTGTAATAATATAGTAAATATAATTCATTGAGTACTTACTGTACTTCAAAACTATTTTAAGCATTTTGCATGAAATAAGTCATTGAAATGTTAAATGTTATATGACCCTGTAAGGTAAATACTATTATTTTCCAGCTACAGTATTTTTAAATACAAAATTAATAGACATATTGCAAAGCCAATTTAGCTTCAATTATATTTTAAGTCTCAGATGGCAATATTACTTTTTGAGCATGATACCTGTCAATATTATTTTGGATAAAAGGTATCAATTGTAACTGATTATGTTTTTTAATAATTTCTATAAAATGGCTTTGAGCCTCTACAGAAGTGGTGTATAGAATTTGTGATATTTTCCTGTGGTGGTTTTTGTTACAATCACCATAAAATATAAAATTAGATAAAAGGTGTGGACATTTGTAAAATAAGATAGACTATGTTTATTTTTTATATTTACTACTATGTTTTAAATTGTGTCATTTTTGTTCAGGAATTTATTTCAACAATATTAAGTAATATCTGGAAAATGATGTGCATACAAAAGTGATGATCCAAATTAAATATTCAGGCTCCACTGATGTCATACACACAGTACTGTTCTAAAATAATAAGGCGTATGAAGTCTAATACTCATTTCTGACCAGTAGATGCAGAAGATAAAAAATTATCTCCAAGCCAAAATTGAACACTGATTTTCACACATTTCAAAGAACATTATAGTCAAGCTCTGATTGTAGAAACATTTTTTTAAAGAACATTTTCCCCTCCATCTATTATGTCAATTGCTTCCCTAGCAATTTACATTCATGAACCTTGGTTTCCAAGGCATTTTATAACGGCAACATAAATGAATGAACAGAGCATTTCAGCTTTCCCTTTATATAAAAATGGTTAAGGGCACCTTTTAAGTGTTGCCATTGTTCTATCACTGTGTACTTCCTCTGAGAATAATTGCATTAACTTTACCTACTGTAGGGTATCCTTGAAAATAAAACTAAATTTTTATCTCAGAGGTGAATGTTCTGCAAACCAGAGACAGACATAACTGTTCTTCCTAATTTCCTTGCTGAAGCTCATGACCTTCATTGTCATTAATCTCGGAGAATGGTTTTCAAGAAGTTCCATTTGGATGACAAAAAGTGAAATGTTTTGTTTAAACCACTACAAACGAGTCATACACAATTCTATTTACATGTTAATGGAACAGCAGAACAGAGATGCTTAAGACAACCAAAGTTAGTATCAGATCCCTCATAGAGTTGCATTACTTCAGGTGGTATGTTGCAAATGGCTTCTAAAATGACCAACTACATTAACGATGTTCTTTTTTAACCTTACCTAATTCTCTTATGTAATGTGACAATTGGAGTATTATACATCAGCCCACTCCTTGTTCCTGGGCCAGGATTCTCTCACAGTGAGAGCATTCTTCCCTTGGAATGAGGTAGAAGATGATGGATGTGATATAAATTACCACTCTTAAACCATAAGTTACTTGTGTTGGACCCCTGCCAAGACTCTTATCCAAGGAAACTCCAGCGGGCCAGACTGAGTACTGAGATGCCCTTCAAACTGAAAATATGCAAATTTTAGCAATCTTATCAGTAACCATAATTCATTTCTTTTATGGATTTATTCCTACATAATTTTTCAATTAGAACACAGCCATTTCCCTACAGTACTATCTCACCCAAAATAATGCATCAGATGTAAGGACTTATCTCTCATTGACTCATTCATTTCTCGGATTGCCTCAGAGAACTGGGTAAGGGTAGTTTCACCATTATTCTCTTAGTTGCATTATATAACCTAGAAAGATAAAGTTTAATACTAAAGATAAATACTTTTTTTTTGACTTTGATTAATTCTAAGTTGTTTCTTATTTATTTAAATAACACAATACATTACATTTCTAGTTAAATATAGCATATTGAAAATCCTTATTTATCTCTTTTTTTCTCCTAAGGACACACTAAATATTATAGGAATGAAAACAAAGTTTTAAGTCCATATACATAAATATAAAAGGAAATAAGACAGTAGTATTAAAAAATACCTTATATTTGAAGAGAACATGGAAAGATATAACTGGTTAATCAAGTCAGGGGAGCCTAACCTAAGTGCCTCTAGACAGGAATATACTAATGACAAGTGAGCATATTTACCCTTGAAAACTGTGCCTAGGATTTGGACACACAAAGTTCTCAAGTGGGCAAGTATTTCAACAAGAGAATCAGTTGATAACGATATTGAAAAGTTAGAACACCTGGTCCTCTCTTTTACTTCTGAAAGCCAGATAATTTCTCTCTTCTCCATCCATACCTCACTCCCAGTGTGGGGTCAAATTTTTACTCTCTGGAGAAATTGACATGGACAAGTCCTAGACAACTAACATCAAAAAGGCAGGGAAAAAGGCCCTTATCTTAAAAATGGAGGGAATATATGAAAGTTTGCAAGGCCACACTGCATAGTGCATGGTAGAATTCCAGGATGTCTCCCCACTGAATGGTGTTACCTTGAGCTCCTGTCAATTGACCAGCTCACAGATCAGTGTATTTTGCCACCATTCTACCTCCATGACTGAAGAGGAGATTGGAAGGTTTAAAAGATTTTCACACATTTATATTTGAGAGTTTCCTCAACTAACCAGACACCTTCCCACACTAATCACTTTGTAATGAAAAAGTGTGAGGTAGGAATCCAATTATTTTGCATATGGATATTCATTCACCCTAGTCCCATTTGTTGAAATGACTCCTACTGCTTTTTGTCTACCTATATCTTCCCACTGATTGGTTCTGAAAAACATATTCAGCTGTAGAAATGCATGGCAGAAAAGGAAACTAAAGCCCTAGCCATCCGACATACAAGATGGATCCTTGAGTCCTAGAGAGAGTTAGACATATTGAGAAGAAAGCTTATTCCTAAGATGCATGGATCTGACCATAAACGAATACCAAAGTTTTGGTAACATAGGTACAAAATAGAATATTGAATAGGTCCCAGATGGGGTAATCAAAAGCAGTTTGCATAACGCTACAAAGACTGTGAAAAATTTACTGACATTGGAACCACAGACAACAAGAGATGGGTTAGAACTTGTAGTCTAAAGTTAAATTAATTGATTGCCTGCTAAAACAAAGGAAAATATTAACATTTTCTATAGGATTTAAATAAAATGCAACAAACTAATAGCATAATATTCAAAATATCTAGGTTTTAGTACAAAATTACTTGATATACAAAGGATGGAAAAATGTCAACAACTCACAAGGGAAAAGACAAACAACAGATAACACTCTCAAAAATATCAAATATTGGAATTATGAGACAAAGACTTTTGAGGCAGCTATTATAACCATGCTCCAAGAACTAGAAATAATACTCTTGAAACAAATGTAAAGGTAGAAAATCTCAGCATAAAAATAAAGGTATAAGTCAGAACCAAATGGAAGTTTTAGAACTGAAAAAAATTGGAACCAGAATTAAAATGGACTCAATAGTGCAATGAAAATTACTGAATTAAGAGTCAGTAAGTTTGTATTAATAGAAATGATCTGTTTGAACAACAGAGAAAAATATATTTAAAAAAAATGAACAACTGTTCTGCCCAAAGAACTGTGGTAAAATGCTAAAAGGCCTAATTTTCATGTTATCAGAATCCCAGAAATAAACAAGGAGGATGGTTTAGAAATATCATTTAAAAAATTGACATTTAAAAGATTTGTAAAATACATAAACTTACAGGTACATAAAGCTGAGTAAAACTCAAACCAATGATAAACTCAAAAATGTCTCTGCCCTGACATATAATTGAATTGCTAAAAATACACCCCCCTCCTTCTACTCCTCCGCAAATCCATGAAAGCAATAAACAAACAAACACACAAACAAAGAAAAAACAAGATATAATATGTAGGGAATGATTTGAATGACAGTGGACTTCTCATCAGAAACAAAGGAGGCTCTAAATTAGGACATCAGTTTTAAAGAGTTTAAGGAAAACAACTGTCAATCCATAATTCTATATCCAGTGAAAATATCTTTTAAGAATGAAGGTGAAATAAAAATATACTCAAATTAAAAAAAACATAAGAGAATTCATCATCAGCATACTTTCTCTGAAACAAATGCAAAAGGAAGTGCTAATAAACAGAGAAATCATATCAGCGGAAACTTTGAACTTCAGAAATGAAGGAAGAGCCGTAAAATTGATAAATATGTGGCTCAATATACATGTTTTCCTCTTAAGACTTTAAAATATATATGATGGTTGAAGGCATCAATTAAAACATTGCCTGTTGGTAGGTTTTTATGTACATAAAATGTAATACAAAGGACAACAAAGCATAGAGAGAGGAAATTTAGGGACCTATATCATGGTAAGTTTTCTACATTTGATTTGAAGCAAGAAAATGATTTGAAGCAAGAAAATGTTCATTTAAAGTAGACTGTGAAAAGATAAGTAAATAGATTATAATACTTAAGAAAAACTTCTAAAAATGATGTAACAAAAATAAAATAAAAATTAAAAAGAATACTAAAATTTTTAAATTTCCTAAAAAAATCATCAACAAGAAATAGAAGAACTGATAACACTTGGAACAATCCAACAAATAATGAAAGACCTATCAAAATCTATCAATAATTACATTAAATACAAGATGTCTAAGTACATCAATTTAAAGAGTGTCATGTTATTAAAAAAAAATATGAACCAGCTATATGCTATCCATTAGAATTCACTTCAAATATAATGCACATTTTAAATATATATAAAATAAATATAATGTATATTAAAAGTAAAGATGTCAGAAAAGAAATATCCTGAGAACACTAATAAAAATGAAATTAAGAAAAAATAGTAATATCAGAAAAAAGTAGATTTCAAATCAAAGAAAATTAATGAGGAAAAAAAGAGGACAATTAATTACATAATAAAAGTTTTAATTTACCAAGAAAAATAATAACTCTAAATGTGTATATACACAACGAGAGATCTTCAAACTGCATGAAGAGCTGACAAAAATAAAAAGAGAAATAAATTCAAATTTATAATTTGATATGTTAGCACTTCTTTCTCAAAAACAAATGCAACTGATAGACAGAAAGTCAGTAAATATGTAGAACTAAAACCATCTATCAACTGAGTCTAAATGAGTGAGTCAAAGAGGCAGCCTCAAGGAAAATTAGAAAGTATTCTGAACTGAACAAAAATGAAAATACAAGATATCAAAATTTGTGGGATGAAGCAGCTAAAGAATTATTTAGAGTAAAATATATAGCATTAAATGCTTATATTAGAAAATAAGAAAGGTCTAAATTAATAATCTAAGCAAGGGAAGAAATAATAAAATAAGAGAAAGTCAATGTAATTGAACATAGAAAAAATTATAAAAATATCAATGGATATAATAGCTTGTTTTTGGAAAAGCTTAATTATATTGACAAATCTCTGATGGGAAAAGGCAATAGAGATGACTAATATGAGAAAAAAAGTGGAAGATACTACCACACACCACAGACATTAAAATAATATTAAGAGAATATTACAAGCAACTCTAGGCACATAATTTTGACAACTTCAATGAAATGAACCAATTCTTTGAAAGCTACAATCTACCAAAACTTCCCATGGTTAAGTAGATAGAAAAATGACTAAAACTCTTGAAGAGGAGGCTTTAGGTAGGCAAAGCTAAGGTAAATAAATTTATTGTACATGTCAAAGATATTGTACACATTATTTTTTCCTAGCTTTACTATGTTAAAAGTGAATTAAGGTGAGCAAAGCTGTTCTGAACTCAGGGAATCAAATTATTTAGTATTCATGCATGGAATTGTAAAGTTAGGCTTAACTTTGGAACCATTAAAGGTAGGTTTAAATGTTACTGTTTTGCATGTGTAACTAGAGGATTCCCTAGAATGAGAACCCATAGTGTTACATCTATTCAATGAATATTTATTGACAACCTACTATTTGCCAGACACTATTCATGAACTATAGAATTTGATAAGAGACATCACAGAGCTTATTCTAGATTTTTCCAAGGACCATGTGGCCAGTGGAAGCAATGGTTACATGATTAAATTACTCCAAACAATGAAGCCTTGCAGTGTTGTATTAAAGATGGTGAAAGTAACACATATTTCATCATGGCTTTAGCAGAATCAGAATTCTCAAATATTATTCTCTGGTTCCATTTTATTTATCTCCAGTAACTTTATTGCTGGAGATTTTTCTTCATCTCTAGACTTTAACTGATACCAAAATATGAGGCATCAAGTTTCTAACAAGTGATATTCAAGTCATTCGTAGAACTTGGGTTCACAAGTGAAAGGTGAAACCTGAGCAGACTAGAGTACCACTGCCTGAATAGTAATTGGCCTCAAGTCGAGAGATGAAAATTTAACTAATTATGTTGAGTTAAGATTGCTTGACTTTCCTAACAATCATGTAATTCTGAGATTGCTATAATTCTAGATATTAAGTAAATAGACTTATTTGTTTAAGCATTTTTCAATCATTAAGCTTAAGGAAGACATGTACTTACATGTATACAAATGTTTATATGTGTTCAGTAAATTAATATGTATTTAAATAACATTTTATTCAAGAGAGGTACTCATTCTCATGTAACCAGTACAGCGGTGACAAAACATTTTTTTGTTAAATAGGTTCTGAAGTGAGACAAATATAAGTTTGCTAATCAACTCTGCTACATTACCAACTGTGAGACCGTAGATAACTTTTTAACCTCTTGAAACTTCTGTTTAATGATTTGTAAAATCTCAAAGAGTTATTATGAAGATTAATAGCATTAATGGGGAAGGAACATGTAAAGCACTTGTTGATATTCTCTCAGGCTCCATGTGGTAGAAAAGATGGCTACCCACCACATTTAGGGCTTCATAGTCAGACATAGAAGAGGGGGTGGCTCTTATCCCCTTTGTTAAATTCTCATAGTTGCCTGAGAGTGTTTTAATTTGATTTCCTGATTTAATGGAGTAATGGGGTCCAGATCTACCACCCCCAATTCTACTAGTAATTCTGTCTTTGATACTTTGATACTTTAAATGATCCCAAAGCAGTTACTTGAGTATGAGTATCCCTCATTGATTCAGCAGTTCCATTACCTTGCTCTGCAGCCTGGATTTTTGAGATGTCACCTCTAAATTTCCCAGAACTTGTAAGGACTGTGTGGACAGTGGATATTTTCATGAATAATATTAAGACGGAAAATCAGCCCAGGGCTCTATTCTTCATGGAAATATCAGGAACAGACAAAAAAATAACATTTATTGAGATTGTGGTAGGCAGAGTTCTAAAATGTTCCTTCACGATTTCCCAACCTTATATCTGGGACTATGAATACCATAGGAAATCACAATTGTTCTTGCATTACCTTACATGGCAAAAAGATTTTTGCAAAGATAATTAAAATTACTAAGCAGTTGACTTTGAGTTTATCAAAAAGAAACTTATCAGGGTGGGACTAATCTAATCACACAAACTATGTAATAGTGCAACATTGCCTCTGGCTGATCAAGAAGGTGAAGTAAGAGAGAATCAAAGGACTGAATAGGGGGCCTTGTACAGACTTCTAGGAGATGAGTGACCTCCAGCATACAGCCAGAAAAGTAACTGGGATGACTTCAAAGAAAGAGCTTGAAAGTGGACTCCAAGCTCCTGAGACCCTAAGCAGAGAATCCAGCTAAGCCTGCCTGGACTTTTGATGCACAGAGTTATGAGCTAATAAATAAATGTTGTTTTAAGCTACTAAATTTGTGGCAGTTTTGTCACACAACAATAGAAAATTAGTACAGATGCTTATTTAGTACAGTAGTCAGGTATTATTCTAAGTATTTTCTATGTGGCATTTAATTTAATTATTTCAGCAGTCCTGTAAGAGACAGATCCTTATAACTATTTTACAGGTGGGAAAAAGACACAGGTGGTTTATATGACTTTTCTAAGGTCTCATAAGTTGTAAGTGGCAGAATCTAGGTTGGGAGTCATTGGATCTTTGTAAGTGCAAGCAGCTTTTATTACACTACTCTCAGGAAACTAGTAGAATAGCTAGAGATGATACCATCCATCTTGGAAATGTCACTCCAGAGCAGTGACCCCAAAGAACACATTTTTCTCTTGAACTGCCCTGTAATAGTAGACTAAAGAGAAATCAGCTCCAAAGGCTAAAATTATTAATTTCTTGTCATTCTTCTCTGTCTCTTTTAATGTAACATGACCTTTGTCTCTCCATGAGTTAGGGATGCTGCCTTTTTTTATGTAGTGTTACATTTTTGTTTTCTGCAAGAACTTGTCCTTAAGTGCTTCATATTTTGCTTTACTTGTATAATATAGTACTAAGTTCAGCTGACAGCTTAACTATTGTTAGTTAAATGCAACTGCAAGGTTTCCACAAACCTCCATCACTAACTAAAAGGAAATAAGTTCCATCTTCTTATACCTCATAAAATTCATATGATTTTTTTAAATGCAATTTTTCAAAAGGAAGCCTAGCCTAGTTCACTTAAGACTAATCAGATTCATCTGTTAAATCTTGTATTGGATCATTTAGACCATAAGCATAATTAATTGAGTTATAACAATTCTCAGATATAAAAAATATAGCCCAGAGTATTACCCAAGTCCAGTTAAGATACAAGTTATTTTCATAGATTTTTTATATAGTAATGTTTTATTTTCTAGTATTTGCTTTCATTTACAAATAAAATACAATACTTCCTCTATGAATTCTATTTTGCTCTCAAATATATCTAGATTAAATTCCTGTGATTTTCTTTAAAAGAGAGAATAGAAGAATGCACACTTTTTTAGAATTAAACATTTTGATCATTTGAGATAACTTTCAGATATATAATAGGGGTGCTTAACTCAGTTCGCATAATCCATATGACCAAAATCAATCTTCTTTGTAAATCGAGTATTTTCTGAGTTGAAATTTTTTTACACCAGAAGAGCTCTAGTGGATGCTCTAGAAAGAAGTACTCATGTGAATTCCACAGCGTAGGACATTTTGCACTGAATCAGATGGAATACTTAATATACATTATGTGTTATCAACTGTAAGTAAGAAATCAAGTAGTATGTGCTTATTAAAAATATTTAATACAAATAATTAAAGGGAAAATATTTTGAGCCCTGATTGAAAGAACATAATTAAATATATTAACCTAGTTCTTTGTATCTCTTACCTATGTACTATTTATTTAATGAATTATAATTATAGTACCTGGAAAATTAATTATCATGGTTTTCTTTGAATATTTAAACATAAATACTTTCTCATTTGATCTTAGTCTCCATAAGAATCATTCTATGGCTGAATAATTTCCAAGATGTGACTGTATTTGAATTTATTAATCATTTTATTATTTTTAAACATTTAGATGCAGCCAATTTTCCTCTACTACCATGATACTTTGATGAGTATTTGTTTTTGTATAACTCTCTTTTGTATTTCCTCTATTTTGAGATAATGATATTTTCATCAATTGTGATGAATATGTTTCAGCTTAAAGTCTCCGTTTATGCAAATAAGCAAATAAGCAAGTATAGGCATTATAAGTTTTAGTTATACATGATTCTTCTAGAATTTGATTCATGTAATCTCATAATTTCTATTATTCTAAACCAGATTTCTCTATTCTCTGATATAGATACCTCAGCATCCAGTGTTTAAATCTTGGCATTCCTTTCACAGTCCATTTCCAGTACAAGGTTTCCTGTTCAGCAGAATAACTAGTGATTAACTTTAATTACAATCATGACCACTTTATATAGGGGGGACCAATAGGATGATTAAAAATCATGTTTTGTAATATTTTTTAGTAATATTGAGCTTTAATAGCTACCAGGCTCAAATAACTAATTTTTATATCATTATATAGAATTCAAATGGTTATTTTATCCACTCCCACCCATTAGAAAATTTATTTACTCTTTATCATGAGTCTACAGGTGAAAATAAGAGTGGCATTACATTAACACAATTACCATAATGATGAAAAAAATTTTCCCAGTTTATTTTATATTCCACCTGATTTAATTTATTATATCACTGATAGACCATCAATACACCATTGGAAAAACTTTTAAGATTTAATTATTTAAGTAGAAACAGTAATAATTATTACTGTTATTATAATTTACTGATGCATGCTAAATAGTCTAAAAAATAATGAAAAAATCAATAAAACCAAATGCTGGTTCTTTGAAATAATAAACAAAATTGATAGATTTAACCAGATTCATCAAGGAAAAAAGAAAGAAGACTCAAGTAAATAAAATCAGAAATGAAAGAGGAGTGATGACTAACTCTACAGAAATACAAGGGATTTTTTAAAAAATGCTATGAGTAATTATATACCAACAAAATGAAAAATCTGGAAGAAGTGGAAACAATCCAATTTAAAAAAAATTTAGCAAAGGACCTGAACAGGCATTTCTCTAAAGAGGACATTCAGATGGCCAATATACATATGAAAAGATGCTAACCATCACCAATCATCATAGAAATGCAAATTAAAACAACCATGACATATCACCTCCACCTGACAGAATGGCTATCATCAGTACATCAACAACATGTTGACAAGAGAAAAGGGAACATTGCACCTAAAGGTTTGTGCACTGTTGGTGAGATTGCAAATTGGTACAGCCACTATGAAAAACAATTTGGAGGTTCCTCAAAAAATTAAAAATAAAATACTTTATGACTCAGCAACTGCACTTCTGGGTATTCATCTAAAGAAAATGAAAACACTAATTTGAAAAGATATATGCATCCCTATGTTTAGTGAGTGCAGCACTATTTACACTAATCAAGATATGGAAGCAACCTAAGTGTCCATCAATAGATGATTGGATAAAGATGAAGTGACACACACACACACACACACACACACACACACACAGAGAATGGAATATTATTACTCAGTCTTACCACTTATAAGAACATGGATGGAACTAGAAGGTATTATGCTAAGTAAAATAAGTCAGATAGAAAAACTAATACCATATTATTTCACTTATATGTGAAATCTAAGGAATAAAATAAATGAATAGAATGAAAGCAAACTATAGATACCGAGAACAAACTGGTCATTGTCAGACGGCGAGGTTTGGAGGGTTGGGTAAAGAAGATGAAGAGATTAAGAAGTATAAATTTGTAGTTACAAAATATTCATGGGGATGTAAAGCACAACATAGAGAATATAGTCAATAATGTTGTAATAATTATGTAGAGTGCCAGGTGGGCATTATACTAATTAGGGGGGATCACTTCATAAATTATATAAATGTCTAACTCCTATGCTGTACATGTGAAACTAATATAAAATAATATTGAATACCACTTTAATTGAAAAATAAAAATTAATACAAAACAAAACAAAAGATTGTATTATATAAGAAAAAGATATTCCTCAGCCTCTTAAAATTTTATCTTTGTTCACTCCCAAGTCATTTGTTAAGCTAAGAATAAAATAAATGCTAGTTTATCCCCTTGCAAATTTTTCATGAGTGGTCTGACATTTTATTTGGAGGTACACATGACATCTATGATTTTGCTCTTAGCCTTTGTGACCTCAACTAACATTGAGACAGAATGAGCTCATTTTAACATCCAATTACATTCCTAAATGCCAACCTTACTCTATAACGCTGTAGCAAAACTGAATGTAAGATATCCTATTACTTTTCTGATTTTTGAGTGGCTTCAGTGAGTTTGGACTCACTACTGTTCTTTCAGGCAAACTGAAGCTGTCAAATTATAAAGACAGACTTAATGTCTTTTAGAATCAGGGCTTCAGGACATCCAATAAGGTAATTATTGAATTAAATCTTTGAGTTTTTATATTGGTAAAGATACGGAAGCAGAATTTATGGAATGACTGATGACAGAGCCAGGAGGATGCATATATTGGCTGAGGGGCCCCAAATCTCCCAAATTGTACATGCTGATGTTTCTTGTAAATTTTATTTCTACTTTAAGTAGAAGCACAGAATTATCAAGTGTCCCAGAACCTGTGCTAGAAGAGAATGAAGTGTGAAGTCAGTTCCATATATATATATAGAAAGACTATTTACTTAAGCTATATGAATTGCTGATGTCCAACATTTTTTGACTCTAGAATAGCAATATGATTATATAATTCAAACTAATAATAATGCAAGCACAGAGATTACATACACAGTCTGTAACAGAGAATTTTAAATACATTTTCAGCTCCGAGAGGGAGCAAAAAGTTGCCTTCTTAAGTGAGATGAAGCACACTGAAATATTTTCCTCATGTAGGGAGTACAGTGACCTGGTACTACACTATCTTAGAGATGTATTCAAATTTATCTAAGACTGAAAAGACTGAAGCTCAATTTCCCAGAATGGCAAGAAATTAGGTCACTTTAAAATGCCGTGAGATATTGGACTGGTGTGTGTGTGTTTGTGTATGTGTGTGCACGCTCACATGCGTGCGTATCTGTGTGCATTAGTACTTTAGTAGTATCCATACACCCAGATTATAGTAGTAAAACAAGTGGATTGTTTTTGAACAAACTTGGACTGTACTCAGGACCAGACAGAAGCAGATAAAATATCAGCACATTTTATTTTGATTTAAGTAATCATAAGCTTTTCAAATTGTTTTTATGAAGAGTGAAACTGGGTACTTAGTTTTTTCCAATTTACCAATTTGGGATACAAATATATAACATAATTTGAAATTTAAAGACTAATTTCTACTTTTATTATTATTTGTTAAATAATAGTAATTGCTGTTTTATAGTTATTTGCCAGTTGACCTCTGTCCTAATTTCAGAATATTCAGCATCTCCTTCTTAAGACTAAACCAACTACCACCCTTAATCCCAACAAGAATCATCTGGGAATTTGAGGCTGCCTCATTCTAATGGGATTCTCTTGTTTGCAACAATAATTAGTAAAGAACTGAGAAGTCTGGCTAGAATACCAACACTGGGTTTCCATTACACTTTCCAGTGTTGCTATTAAACACTGTTGAATGACAGGGCAGAGCATGTATATCCACTGATGCAATGATGTCCAGATCCATTTAATTAGAAACACAGACTTGAACTCCATGGTTCTAGCTCTTTCAGTACATACGCTTATGATCAGTCATTGTCCTCAAAGCATGACAATCTGCCCCAATAACTTATTTTAGTGGCATTTCACTGTTAGCCATGCAGACACTAGGCCATTGTGTAGAACATACATTTTGGTCCATGACTCTTCTTTTACTCAACAAGAGTAAAAGTAACTTTCTTCCAACCATATGATCTCAGAATAATACCAGTCTTTCTTGAAACACTTTCTTCTCTGGGCTTCTTCTATATCCAGTTCAGTTTTTTGGAGAGCCTCAATTGCTCCTTTTTCAAAGTTTCCTTTCCTGGCTCCTCTAAGTTCTCTAAATGATATGACCTCTATCTACCTCTTGTTTTCTTTATAAATGGTCTTTTTCTCAGTGAATTATTCTAACTCTAAGGCTCTAAGTGTCATCTGTATGCTAGTGGCTCTCATATTTATTTCTTCATATTTAGCTTCTCTTTGGAATTTCAGACTACATGAGACACCTCCATGTGGCTGTTGCCAGGTGTGTGTGTGTGTGTGTGTGTGTGCGCGCGCGCGTGTGCACGCACACACACACACATGCACATTCTTACTGCAAACAACAGAACCCACTCTAGCTGATTAAAGTAGAAAGAGATTTAGTAAAGGATTGTAGGTAGCCCATAGACTTTCTTGGAATATTAGAAAGTCAGGCTTGGGGAATGTCTGGCTGGAAGAATACCAAATCACACAGCCACGGTGCTGCTCTGAAAACCACTGAGCTACCATTGAATGCTGGCATGTTAGTACCTTCTGCTAAGCCTGGGTACTGGACTCCAGAACACTTGATGTTGCTCCTTCACAAAGACAGATGGATTCCACACATTCTTTGCATGCCCAAGTAGCTGAGTTCCACATGCAAGTCCTCGTGGGCGCACCTGATGGCCAGATTTTAGGTCACATGCCTGACCTAGCTACAATGGAGCCTGGAAAAGTAAGTATCTGGTTTCTACTTTAGGAGGTGAGACTCCAAGATAGGAAATGTTCAAAAGATTGAGAGGCCAGATAATATGACAAATTTCCACTAAGACGAATATGAAATATTTCATATTTAACCTGGTCAAACCAGAACCACTAATTTGCTCTTAAAAATTCTCTCATTAGTTTCTCACCACTTTCTTTTTTCCACTCATTTATTTTATTTATTCTATTAATAAATCTTAGTTCTTGGAACAAAATCTATCCCAAATCTGACTATGTCTCCTATATCCACTTACTAAATGCATAGTCCAAAGCACCATTTCCTTTTTCTGGAACAATTGTAAGAGCTTTCCAATGGGTTCCTCTACTTCAATCTTTTCCATTTGTGATACACCAGCCATCTGAAAGCGCAACGTTAAGTTTCACAAGAGAAATGACCCCAATCTTTATCCCACTCTTTCTGTCTTTGTGAAAATTTACTCACATTGAAAGCCTTGACTGCCCAGGAAAATAGAGAGAAGGTGGAGGTGCTCATTAAACTTTCTATCCTACCCTTTATCCAGGGTAGTACATCTCTGAGCTTTATGTTTACATGAAGGGGCTAGTTCAATGACCTTCCCTTAAGAAATTCTGTCCCAGGTTGAAGGACTATATTGACTCACATGAGAGAATGCTGACAAATTTCTCACGAAAACCTTCCTTTTCTTTAGATTATACTAGAAAACATGTATTTAATAATGATAATCTTTTATAAGAAGAACTCAGTCTTCCATAGATACCAGAGGATAGCAGATGCTCCCATCAATGATAAATAGCATTAATTAAAATACTTTTCTATTTCAACATAAAATATAATGATTTATATCTCAATAAAGTAAGAATACTCAATTCTCAGACACCATTGCAATGAGGCTACTTATGCAATCTTTAATACCTTGTGCTCTGGTTCTATACATCAATCTTTCAGACTTGATTTTGTTTCCACTTTATTCATAGAAGTGTATAAACAAAGAAATTTTTATCTCAAAGAACCTACTTCATTTTTTCTGATTCACCAAGATGCTATTCTGTGGCTTATTTATAGGGATCTTGTGGGGTCACAGTAACTGCTGCATTAGAAATTATTGTATTCAAACATATATATGGTGCAACGGTTCTCATATAAATAGAAGTTCACCTGTTATATATCATTAAAGTCCCTAGAGCAGCCTTCCTACCTCCTCAAATGTTACCTTCCTCAATGCAGGTGAATACAGTTAATTAAAATATATTCTCCTCATTATTCTTTCTATATTAGTGTTTTCTTTCTGCAGATACCAAATCTCAGAAGATGTTGCATTATTTACACTGTGGTATCTTAAATAGCAAATACCTTTCTTTTCAGCATCTGCAAAATTTTCTAACAGTCTTTTTAACTAAAGAATTCAAAAGGTCTTACTCTTTAGGAATATAAGTTCAAATAAAGTAAAAATTAGTCTGGTGCTTAAAATAAAATGATATGTCTTTCAGCTTTTCACGATGTATTTCATTGACATAGAAACTCTTCACTTAATGTAAAATTCATGTTTGCTAAAAACGAAGTAGCTCCCAGGAGTTGTTATAAAGGCAAACAATTTGTGCTTATTAACATGTGTATCTGTTGAAAAGAGAGTGTCATGCTTGAAGATACAGAGTTAAGCCAAGTTGAACCTTTACAATGTTACAAGACTCAACACATTTTGCTTTTTAGCATGAGGAAAAATTCATAAATTGGGTACCTAGGCAGCCAAATAAATCTTAACTAATTGTAATCACCATACCATCTTTGTTTAACCACTAGAGACTTCAAGTATAGTTTCACAAATTTGGAATGCTAAGATTTTTTAAGAGAAGCCCATGAACTCAACAGTGTCTATGTAACAGCAAGTCATTAATAGTCTATCAGTCATTTTAAAAACAAAATTTTTTCATTTGTGCAGCTGCCTGAATATGCTGCTCCAGTGATATACCGCCTGGGTGTTTGCATTTGCAAATGCATATTCAGTTAACATATGCTATTCTAAGCTCAGTAGGGAGAAAAAGCTCAGGATATTTTTAAACTAATAGATTTTGAGACCCTGGAATATAATTTGAAGCTCAAACCCCTAGGGATGAGAGTTCTGCTACAGCCAGTTACAAAAAATTTTCTACAGTAGAGATCTTCCAGAAGACGAGCTGCAGTTCATATATTGGTTTGTCAGAAAGTCGAAGGACTGTGTCAAGAAGTGATTTCAAAGCAGCAGAGTATAAAAGTTAAATATGATGCTTGGATTCAGACAGGCCTGATTTCCAGTCTGGGATCCACCACTCATGAGCTGCACACATCTTTTAACCTTTCTGAATCTCAGTGCTGTTATAGGTAAAATGAGAAAGTAGTGCCAATCTAGTAATGTTTTCATTTTTACTTTTTATTAAATTTATTGAGGTAGCATTGGTTAATAACATTGTTTAATAAATTGCAGATGTACAACATTATAATTCAATATTTGTATCCTCTGTTGCATGCTTACCACCAAAAATATAGTTTACTTCCATTATCATAATTTCACCTGTACCCCATTTACCCTCCCTCCGTCCACTTTACCCTGTAGTAACCACCATTCTGTTGTATCTATAAGTTTGTTTCCATTTTGTTTTGTTAGTTCCTTCGTTACATTTTTGTTTTATATTTCATATGAATGAATACATATAGTTTGTCCTATTCTGACTTATTTCACTTAGCATAAAATCCTCAAGATTTTTTGTGTTTTTGCAAATGGAAATATTTCATCTTTTTATGGCTTAGTATTTCATTACATACATACATACATACATACATACATACATACATACATACATACATGAGACTAAAGAAGATAATAGTGCTATGCTCAATAAACATTCCTGTTGCAATTGGTTTTTGCTATGATTGAAGCTAGCTAGGTTCTTTTGAAGGCTACACATCTATAAATGATCCTCTGAGGTTTCTGAGGGGAATTTTTCTTGATGTTGAAAAAGTGTTTATCTGCATAATCATCTCTGTGGCAGAGTGTCACCTACCAGGAGGAAGCATTGTCCCCAAGGATTAGTGTCTTACTCAAAGCCGTATATTAGAAACTGAGCTCCCAGTCCTTACCCTCCATAAAAGCAGGTGCACCTTCCTGTCCTGACATAAGAGCTCTTAGAGGACAGTCCATTTCGCAGCATAGAAAATTCCATGTCAAGTTGGTTGGGTCTCTGGAGTTAAAGCTAAAGTCATTCACATAGCCACTTCCTCAAAGTGCAAATCTGTCCCAGGAAACTGAATATGGTGGCCTCTCTTTTTTTTTCCCCTTTCTAGTAACCTCGCCACTTCTCAGATTTAGTACCAGATAAATTCTGCAGCCTTCCTTTTTTGATGTCAGTGACATTTTAATTTAGTACCTCCATTACCTGTACTTGCCACTGATCTGTTAGCATCATCCTGGCCTACTCCAACACACTTTCCTAACCTTGAATTGTAGTATCTCAATTTCTTGTCTTCCAGTAATCTCTGGGGCTCCAAATGCAAATTGGTACACTTCTTCCCCATGGCTCTGCATGTCAAGAAATGATGGGGAAATTGTTTTACTAAGACATAGAAAATTGGCTCCACGTTGAAATTCCAGTTCAAACTGTATATATAGAAACTTCTAGCATAATTTTTATGCTTTAATTCATTAATCATTATTCTATGTTATTTCACCAAACTGCCAAATAAATATTATGTGAGGGAAATATTATTTTCTCTATTTTATACCTTAGGGAGTTGAAGCATATTTCAGTTACATGTTCAAAGTTATCCAACTAATATTTGAGAAAGTCTAGACCTGAACTCAGTTGTGATAAATCCAATAATTATTCTTCAGATATACAGAAGCCCATTTTTCCTTCAGCCATATTTTAAGTAATATTTTACATGCAATAAATGAAGTTTCCCATGTTTCTTTTTTTAGATCATTTTAAGATAATATGTATGTTTTTAAAGCAGATTGCCTGGCCTGAGCAGCTGAGTATCCACATTATTGGAGTGTAAAATATAGTGATTTATATTAACAGAGACAAATTTGAAAAAATAATATCAGAATACTCTAGCAAAGTACCACTTATGTAAGTCTAGTATTCCTTCCCCTGCTTGGGTAAGAATTATCTGTTCTAAATCTCCACCTGAGGATTCTTACTCTGGGGTCTAGAACTCACTCAGACATTAGACCATCTTCTCAGTGCTGCTCACTCTGGCCTCAGTCTTCTTCACCTCAGTCACAAACTTGTAAGGGACAAATTTACAAGTTTAGAGTAATGAGAAGAAATGTCATTTTTAGCTTTTTAATTTTGTCGATTCATGTAACATATGAGGAAGAATATGAATTTGAAAGCTGTTAGATATGGATTTATTCTTTGCAAACTTTGGCAACATTTCTTAAACTCTCTGAGACTGGTTTCCTCATTTATAAAAAAAATAATAATTAAAATAAGTCATTTAGCTCATAAATTACTCTTCTAGAAACTGAATCTTTGTCTACTTAACTCCTAAGCCAATGCTCCTTCCACTAGACCATGCTGTCTCTTAGAATCTTTCTCTGGCCCTTGTGAGTTAATTTTAAAAAATAAAGTTATGAGGTGGCAACTCAAAGGCTGACACAGACTTTGTTTTAAGAATTATGTTCTTTTTAATATCTTAGATGAAGAATTCCATTTTTTGATAGAGTGTGTAAAATTTTGAATATTATACTTCCCTGATTAAAAAAGTCTTAAGTATCCTCATATTTATAAAGGAGTTCTTGTCTAAAATTGTCAAAAACAGATTCTTCAAAATCTACAATATGTCTCTACCTTTGAATATAAAAAAATAGACCACAGAGGTAAAAGTGATCAGTGAGAATATGACACATATGGCAGAGGGCATCAACAGGAATTGTGATGAAGAAATAAGAGAAAAAGGAAAATAATTAAATGATCTAAAATATATTAGAAGAAAAATTTTCTCATGTGAGGATAATATTTGCAAAATGTAAATGACGTATAGTGGGCCTTACAAAATTAAATAAACAAAAACCAGTACCTACATGTATGTTGGAAAAACATATTATTATTTTACTAAAAAATCCAAGCTTAGGAATATGCAGGAGCCATCAGCCTTCTGTGCCCCCAAATATAGTTTTATTACAAAGAAGAAATACCAGTTTATTGTCAGTCAATTTATGTTAACTTTATAAAACCATGTATCAATTTGTAAAAAAATACTAGTTTATAAGCAAATATTTTTAACAGGCATACTAAACTGGAAAAATAATGGCAGGCTATATGACGGACTAAGAACTGGTGTTATATATTGAGTTTTTACAAAGCATTCATAGAAAAAGCAACATCTTAATAAAAAAGTTGCAACAAAAATTGAAAATCAAAACAGAAAGTATACAAATGGCAGTTAAATAGCAAGCCCTCAATAAATGCTTTTAAATAAATGGATGACTAAATGAAATATTTTATTGACAATACATTTGGCATAAAATAGACAATAAATATTTTAAATGAAAAATGCATAAAGGAAATAAATGCTGACAATAGATCTACAAAGTAAAAATAAAGCAGCAAAAAAAGTTTTGCCTGTTTTATATTTGTAATCCCCTCCCAAAATGTTTACATATTAACATCTAATGCTAGCAGAAACAAGAAAATACTGAAATCCTTATAATTCACCGTTGAGAATATAATTTATTAGAAATACTTATTGAGACAAATTTGTATTAATGAAAATCTTATACTTCTTTAGAAACCATTAATTCCATTTATATTATAAAAATGTGTGTGAAAGCACATTCTGTGTTAAAATAATGTGTAACAGATTAAAGTTAGGAAAAATTTAAATGTCAAACAATAGGTTATTTAAAAAACTCTTGTGTAGTCTGAGTTTTAGAAGGGTATTTAAAGATATTGAAAAATCTTCACAAAGATATGTTAAATGAAAAATAAACATAAAGGTAATGTAATCTTAATTACATTTCATATGTATATATTTTATGCATGTATAAAAGACTAGAAGGATAAATACCTTTATATTACCTATGTTTACATCTGGATCATGTCATTACTGTTGGTGAGTACACACTAAAGTTCTGTGTATCTTCCACATTTTAATAATGAACATATTTTACTTGGGTAATAAAAAGAGATAACCTTATAAATGTTATAAATGTAAAATAAAACTAAGAATGGTGAGGTGTATAGAATTTCAATACATATTTATTTGTATCCTCTCAGGATTGCCTGGGGTTCTGCTGAAATGTAGAAATATTATGTTTTGTGCCAAAATGACAAAGGATTTACGTATAAAATGACTTCTTTAAATGACTATAGAGGTCATTATTTTTAACTCCACAAGAGAAAAAAATTTTTACCTTGAATGTTGATATTATTGAGCCCAAATTAGGACAAGGCAACATCTTAAGAATTTTGCATAGGTTATCTCATTTCATTCACACAACAGATATGAGGTAAATATTATTATTATGCCTATTTTTCAGATCAAGAGATATAGACTTAAAGAAATTAAGTGTATTATTTAAGTTCAGGAGCTAGCACATGGAGGTTAGAGTAAGGTTCAAATAATCTAATGCTTCCATTAGATATAGTTATGAAAGTCCTTTTAAAAAATTAATAAAGTAAATTCAATTTTTTCACTTTTTAAAACTTGAGTGTAATTGTGCAGCATGTATACAGACAGCTGACAGAGAACCTATATTGTCTTTGGAGGCTGGAGGAGAATAATCTTAACTGACATGGCTGTCTCAAATCAGTCTGCTTCAGAATTCGTTAAAGATTCTGAAACCCATTTGCTCAGGAACTGCAGGTACGAGACATTGTCCTGTCAGAGTGCTGTCAAATCATGCCAGGCCTCTCAGCAGTTCATTTCAAAAGACACCTGCCAAAATTATGGACCAGCGATCTAGCATTCTCACAACTTCACGAAGAAGAATAACATTTACCTCTCATACACAGCTATTATGTTTTTATTTTTAACATTTCAAGTGTGATGACTAATTTCACCCTGTAAGTCAGAAGGGTGGGGCTGTGAGACTCATTTCTGTGTAAATTTCTTGTAAATGAATTCTTGTTTGTGAAAATATCTTCATTGAGTATAAATGTTAAAGTTTCTCAACTCAAGTATATGCAACTTCTTTGTTTCTCCTTTCTGATTGTGTTTAATAATTAGCTGTTATTAAATTAATAGTAGAGTATACTACAGTATTGAATTTAGTGCATCTGAGTTTAGAAACTTGAAGCTATATAATTATTTCCCTTTTTTTTTGAAATTAGTGTGCTCAGGTCAATTAAAATCACAGGAAACTTCACAAGAAAAAAAACTAACACAATACCTGAAAAATACAAAAATAAAAATAAAAGCAATCATTTCTTCTCTCCTGAATTCATTCAACAAGCATTTACTGAAAATTATTATATTAAGTGCTGGGGATACAAAAATGAATAATCCAAGGACTTTGCAAGGCTGGAGCTCAGGGGCTAGATAAAGACACAAAAATACAAACTAATTAATTAAACACACCATGTGGCCTCAAACCCTGTTTAGAATAAGGGGAATTATAAACATATACATACACACAATGAGAAAAAACTTGAGATATAGGTGAGCAGAAGCAAAATCACCTAACTATCTGGAGAACATAAGAAAGGCTTCTAAGGGGAGACAAAGCTGGACATGTGTGGCAATTAGAGAAAAAGTGGAAGAAAACGGGAAAGAAAGAGGAGGAAGAAAAGAAAGATAGGGTATGTTTTTTTTTTCCCCCCATTGGGCATTTAGGCCTGATAGATTCAAATCTTTTACAAAAGTATGCAAATCCTTTGACCTCAAAACTCTGCTTTTAGTAATTTATCTGAGGAAATGGCCCTGGATATTCATGAGGATTAGATATACATTTCACTGTTATTTAAAGTAGCATAGAATTATGAACGACTAATATGACCAAAATACTGTTTTTAACATAATATAACCATAAAATGAATGTCATTTCGTTTTTAAAAATGATTCTTGAAAAGAATAGATAATAGCATGAAAAAACACTCCCAGTAAATAGCCTTAAAGTGAAAGAGTATATACTCCATTATAATATCACTTTTATAAAAAGAATATAAAGTATACATACACTCTATTTCTGAAGTAGCAAATTCTATTCAAAGATGTGTGTTTTGTCCAGATTTCTGAAATCATGCTGTCTCTTACAATTGCTGTCAAAGATTTTTGGCAGTCATCACACCAGGGAGTGAGCTGAGACATAGTTGTCATCGTCTGTTCATGGGGAACCTCATGGTGTCTAAGGGTAAACTTGTTGATTATCACTTCAATTATCTTCATTGGCCGCATCTCAAATTTAAAAGTTAAATATGGATTCTTAATTGTTGCTAAAAATAACTTTTAAAATATTACAGTGGGGTGAAACATTAAAAATAATATTTGTTGTTCAAAAAACAGACAGCTCATTATATTCACAGTAATAGAATTAAAGACAGTAGATACCATCCCCTCCAAAAAGATTCTTAAAATTTTCTGAGAGTAGATCTTAAGCATTCTCAACACACACACACACACACACACACACACACACACACACACACACACACACAGACACACACGCACGCACATACACACATACACACCCCCGAAAGTAAATATGTGAACGATGGGTATGCTAATTAACCTAATTGTGGTAATCATTATATCAAATCATCACCTTGTAGACTTTAAATATATACAGCTTTATTTGTCAATTACACCTCAATACAGCTGGAAAAAAAAATAGAATCCTGAAATTTTCAAAGATGTCATTCAGGTGCCACATATCATCTGTTAAAATCTTCTATTTGATTTGTAAGAAAAAATTTTAAATATTCTGCATTGTTGTTCAATTAAAATTAAACAACAATAACAATAATAACAACAACCACCTAAGCCTTTAATGAATTTGGAAATGTAAATGAAACTCTCATATTATTTGATTTTCCTTGAAATTGCATTAATGATCATAAAGGACCTCAAAAGTTCAAGTACCTGATTAGAAATTAGAAAAAGCAAAGTGCCTCCGTGATGCTCACATTATGGCCTCCATGGATGAAGTTATTTACATGGTTTTTAGTCTATGAGTGTGAAGGAAGTTAGATTCAAATTTTGTGATACAAAAAATGAAAATGTTATAATTATGTATTAATGTAGTAAATATTTTTCTCAGTAAAATTTATTCTCTATATTAAATATTAAATTTATTTTTTTCAGAAATCTGTTATTGAATTATTAAATGGTGTTACATAAAATGGCATATTAAAATATGTGAGAATCAAGAAAATCTAATCTATTTTATTTATATTCATTATATATAATCATATCTTCTTCACACATGTAGCAAAAATATTATATTATATACCCAAAATGTGATAATTAGTTTGATTCTTATTTTTCCTTTTTTCAGTATTTCAAAATACTTTTGAAAATTTAAAAAGTTATTCATATTAATATATATTATAATTAAAAATTATATTCTACTGTAAACCAGCCTTAATTTTTAAAATATTTCTATTTTTTAAATTATAGTTAACAGACAGTATTATATCAATGTACAACACAGTGATTAGACATTTATATAGCTTATGAAGTGATCATCACGGTAAATTCAGTACCCTCCAACACCATGCATAGTTATTACAATACTACTGATTATATTCTCCATGCTATACTTTATATATGAATGATTATTTTGTAACTACCAATTTGTAACTCTTAATCCCCTCCCCAACCACTCTCCAATCTGACAAGCATAAAAATGCTCTCTGTAAATGTGAACTTTTTTCTGCTGTTTGTTTTTTTATCCTATTCTCTAGTTTCCACAAATGACATTTGTCTTTCTCTGTCTTACTCTACTCAACACAATATGCTCAAGGTCCATCCATGTTGTTGCAGATGGCAAGATTTCATTCGTTTTTATGACTGAGTAATATTCCATTATATACATGTGCCACATCTTTCTCTGTTCATCCATTGATGGACACCCAGGATGCCTTTATATCTTGGCTACTGTAAATAATGCTGGAATGAACATATAGATTCACATGTTCCTTCAAAGTAGTGTTTGGTGTTTCTTCAGATAAATACTCAGAAGAGAGATTACTGGGTCCTTCTTTGTCTCTTGTTATAGCCTTTGTTTTAAAGTTTATTTGGTCTGATTGCTACCCCAACTTTTTGTTTGTTTTCATTTTCATAAAACATCTTTTTTCTTTCCTTTGTTTTCAGTCTCTGTGTGTCTTTAGATCTGAAGTGAACCTCTTATAGGCAGCACATTTAAGGATCTTGTTTTCTTATGCATTTGGCAACCTTATCTTTTGACTGGAACATCCAATCCATTTACTTTTAAAGCAATTGTCCCTAGATATATAATCATTGCCATTTTACCATTTGTTTGTTTGTTTGTTTGTTTGTTTATTTACCTATCTTTCCTCCTTCTTCTTAAAGAAATCCCTCTACATTTCCTGTAATACTAGCTGGGTGGTGATGAACTCCTTTATCTTTTACTTGTCTGGGAAGCTCTTTATCTCTCCTATTCTAGATGATAGAGTAGAGTAATCTCTCCTGGATTATAATATTTTGCATTTTTTGTTTACTCATCCTTAAATAAGAAGAGATAGCTTAGGTACGATATTTACCTAAAAATATCCTTTTATGATTTCCTTTCTGTTTTAACAGCTTTCTAGCTGTTGATCTGATCAGTTCTGAAGTCCAATAACCTATATAAGAAGTGGAGAGGAGACTAGACCATGGGCAACCTAGAATGGAACTTGGTGAGTTTCTAACTATTTCTTAATGCCCTTGGAACAAGGGCCTAGATTTCTGTTCATTACTCCAAAGCCCCAGTTTGAATATAGGGTGGGGTAGATCTGGCCTTCCTTTTTAGACTCTTTTTTCTATTTGACTTGATGGTATTGCAAAATATATTTAGAAATTTCCTAATGTGAAGCCATCATAATTTCTCTGAGATGAACTTGATTGTAGTAGATGAGTCTTTTAATACCCTGTTTAAATATATTTTCTACTATTTTATTTACAATGTTTCATCTACATTCCTTAATGAGTTTTGTCTCTATTTATTTCTGTTGATTGTCATATTTTGGCTTTGAGGCTTTTCTAGTTTTAGAAAATGAATTGAATAACCTTTCATTTTTTTTTCCTGTGCTCCAGAGAAAATGATACAGAATTGAAATTGGCTATTCTTTGAAAATATGAAATAATTTCCTTTAAACTATCAAAGGATCTCTGGTGACAGTTATTGAAGAAAACTATTTTCATAGAATTTTAAAATATATAGACATACAAGAGACAGAGATACTTGGCTGTATATAAAATAAAGTAAGAAATTCAGTTCATAATAATATGAAGTTAATTTTGTCAAAATCATTTGGATGATTTTGATTTATTCTTTTTATTTCTCTAAGCTTTCTAAATTATATATTCTAAACATGTTATAGCAAAAGTTAAAATATATTAAAATAGATTCCTGCATTAATTGAGACATACTTTCTGAGCCTTCAAAATAACTGTTCTAATCAATTCTCAGATTCACTATATATATGTAAAGAATCAGGGACTAAATTTATTCTGTAGAACTTGACACATAAATAGTTTTTTTTTTTTCAAAAATCAACAATTAAGAAAACTTTGCTAAGAGCCTTATTACATAAAAATAATTTATTTTAAGCATGGTGAATATTCTTAAAGTGCCAGCCAGTATTACAAAGTTGTGCAAAATCTTACCTGTTTGTTTTATGGACCATAAATCTAAGAAACACAGACTTTCAATGTTTCAAGAAGAAAATTAGCATACCTTTTTTGATGGAGAATCTTTAAAGTATAAGATTAAATAGAGAGCAACTTTTTCATAAAATAATTTCCCAATGAAGAGGTAGACACTTTAGATGAAAGTTATTAATATGTATCTCATTTCACAAATTGATTTTCAAATTTATTGCAACCTTAATCAAAATCTTAATTTAAATGGAACTTTATATCCTAGACAAGGTGGGAGTCCTTTCCCTAACAATTTTCAAGATTTATTATAATGTTATAGTAATTAAGATAGTGTAGTATTACTGAAGAGCTAGACACATTGGAATAAAAGAACAAAAAATAGATCCATACATATATACATATTTAATAAAGTATTCAAGGGTATTAATAAATGATGTTGGAGCAATTATTTACCTCTATAGATAAAAATGAGATTGAACATCATACTATATATAAAATCAATGAATGGGTACATATAGATTTAAATGGGTAAAACAAACTATAGGCTTTTGGTAGATAATATAGAATATCTTTATTATCTAGGACATTTAAAAAGATACCTTAGACAAGACAAAAAGTCTATATATTAAGGAAAATAGTAAATTCAACTACATTAAAATTAAGTGTTTCTCATCATCAGAAGACAGCATAAAGACATTCAAACCAAAAAATTGGTAAAGAATATTTATAATACATGTGACCAATATAAGACTCGTGTACAGAACATTTACAAATCAATATTTAAAAAAAACAATAGAAATATTGAAAAAGCTTTTGAATGAATAAATTTAAATGTTCAATAAACATGGGCTGAAGTACTTGACTTCAATAATAAATCAAATTTAAAACTAACTATCAGAGTGTTCATTAAAAATGAGGATGTAGATCAACAAGAATTTTTATACACCACTAGATAATGTGTAAACTGGTATAACAACTTTGGAAAACAGTTTAGCATTTTCTTGTAAATTTAATGACATGTATACCTTATAACAACAATTATATTTATTGGAGTGCATCCTTGAAAATATATTCCTATCTGTTAGGAAATATGTACAATGCTTCCAAAAAGCATTGTTTGTAATAGATAAAAACTAAAAACAATTCACATTTATTAATAGAAAACTAGATAACAAACTTGTGAATTTTTCATACAATGGCATTTATGCAATGAAGTAAGTACACTAGAGCAATAAGCAACAACACAAATAAATTTCACAAACAAAACACGGAATAGAAGAATCTGGCTACTAAAGAATATATGTATTCATATAAAGTGTAAAAACATGAAAAACTAACCCATAACATTTGGAGATGGTCCTAATGGTTAAAACCAAAAAAGAAAAAAAAAGCATGGAAGTTATTGAGAGAGTTATTGCTGTCATTTGTCATTCCTCAGTATTGCTAGTTATATATCTAGCATTCCCTCTGTTGAAAGGAATTCTCAGTTTTTTCTACTGCAAACATTAAACCATCCTTGCATATATATCTTCACTTGTGTTTTCTTTCTGTATAGTTTGCTAGATATTTCAATTCACAAAATTGTAAATGTATGAGAGTATCCATTTTCTTACATCCTCAGTGAATTTTAATATTACTTTAATTTTTTTAATTTGATGGGTAAAATTAAATTCTCATTTTATAATTTGCATTTCTTAAATATTAGCAAACCTGAAAATATTTTACATACCTATTCTCAATTTCTGCCATTTGCATTTTCTCTCACATAAATTTTCTAATTTTTTATCTTTTTTATTTATCTATTTATTATAAATTTGCAATTCTTATCTATCATCTATCTATCTGCTATCTATCTACCTATTATCTATCTATCTATCTATCTATCTATCTATCTATCATCTATCATCATCTATCTATCATATATCTATCATCTATCTATCTATCTATCTATCTATCTATCTATCTATCTATCATCTATCATCTATCTATCATCTATCATCTATCTATCTCTATCGTCTATCTATCGTCTATCTATCCATCCATTCATCCATCCATCCATCCATCCATCCATCCATCCATCCATCCATCCATCTATCATCTATCTATCTATCTATCATCTATCTATCTATCTATCTATCTATCTATCTATCTATCTATCTATCTATCATCTATCATCTATCTATCTATCTATCTATCTATCTATCTATCTATCATCTATCTATCATCTATCATCTATCTATCTATCTATCTATCTATCTATCTATCATTTATCTATCATCTATCTATCTATATCTATCTATCTATCTGTCTGTCTATCTATCTATCTATCTATCTATCTATCTATCTATCTATCATCTATCATCTATCATCTATCTATCTATATCTATCTATATCTATCTATCTATCTATCATCTATCTATCTATTTATCTATCTATCTATCTATCTATCAATCATCTATCATCTATCTATCTATCTATCTATCTATCTATCTATCTATCATCTATCTATCTATCTATCTATCTATCTATCTATCATCTATCTATCTATCTATCTATCTATCTATCTATCTATCTATCTATCTATCTATCTATATCTAATCTATCTATCTATCTATACCATCTATCATCATCTATCATCTATTTATAGAATTTATTTCTCTTCATGTTGTAATGAAGAATTTATATTTTTTACTAAATATTTTTTTTTTATTCAACTTCTTCTTGAGTGTTATTTTGTACACATGGGCTTTCTTTTGCTGATTGTGCTATAAAAGGTATAATGAAGCATTTAAAAGTATAGTATTTGCAGTCATTTTAGCCCAGGTGCTTAAGTATGTCAATGGGAACAAATCAACTATATTAATTTTGTTTTCTAATTTCTCAGACTTGCTTTATCTTTAATAATAATATTTCATACTTAAAATTTTTAATTGAACACCTTGATGATGTTTCTTTATTGTTAGTAATTTATGCATTTAATGATATGTTTTTCCCACTAATTTTTGCATTTACTTGGAACAATAGTTTTTGATACGTAGTTTGATCTTTATCCTATTTCTAAATAGTCTATAAATGCTCTTTTGAAAATGCTCTTTTAGAACAAAAACTTATATAGGAAAGTGATTCTTATATAAATTGTGGAGTGTTTTTTAACTTTATAAATAAATGTTTACTTATTGCATCAACTTTAGAGTTTAATACTTGCTTCTGAGGTATCACTGAAGTTTTCTCTCACCTAATATATGATTGATTTTTATAAATGATCCATAAGTATTAAAAATAAGTTACTTTCCATATTTTCTTCCAATTTGTGTTATTAAATAGTGTTTATTGGGTAGATTTTGTATTTATCATTCGTATCCTCCATAGCACTTTTGTTTGTCATGCTTTAGCTTTCAAAATGCTAGAAAGGTATATGAACTCTTCTGACCACTATTGTTGAAAAGTAAACATATATTTTATTTATACTATCCTTGCCCTTATAACATGTAGACACTTTATAGAAAAGAACTTTTTTTTCTAGTTATGAGCATTCTAAACTTTAGGTTTTCAGATGCTATTGCAGACCAAATGTTATAATTTTACAATGTTTTACTGTATGGTAGAACAATAAGAAAATAGTTAAACTTAAAAAAAATTGAATCTTTGGATCTGTCAAGAAGTTGATGATTACAAGTTACAAACTACACCAGGCTTCACTTCCAAGAAATGCATCAGTCTATGAAATTAAATTATGCATTTAGAAGGTACTCTGTCTAATGGTGACAGATATTAATTGAAGAAATAATTGTCTGGATTTTACTTTATTTCTTTTATTCAAAAGTCTGGTTCGAAGATCCTAAACTGTCTTCTATAATGACCAGAAGTTTCTTTATTTTCTCTCTCAAATGAGTAGCATACGAACAACTAGAATTATGTTTATTTCAATTAAACTGAAATTCTATAAAGGCTTAATTGTACATTTCAGTAAGATGTACTTGAATTAGGGACCCATCATTTTGATATTAAATTAGAGCTGGGTTTCTCAAGTTATAATTTTTATTTCTCAGGAAATCATGACAATATAAAGAGATGTAGGTAAAGCCATTGTATAACCATGAAACAACCTATTGAAGCATTAGTTATGTTCAGAAATATAATGAAATTGAATGGGGGTGATATGGGCAACAGTGGGAATTAGGTAATTAATCTACCTAGTTAATATAAACTATTTTTATGTTAAATGTGTTTCTATTGGAGAATAGGAAACAAAACTTGAATTAAAATGTTAGTCATCTTTACACATAATAAATATTTAAATAATAGAAAAGGGTATGTGAAGTTTAAATATCCTTCCTGCCCCTAAATTCTAATTTTCTAGTCCTTCTTCTCAGTGCAATGGGTTTTGTAATTCACCTACTCACTTACCTAAGACTTTTCTGTAATTCCCAGTTTAGAATTGTTTGGTAAAGCTGGAATAGAAAAAGTAAGTGTTTATATATTTATAAGAGATTTGTTTTATAAGTTTCTTTTGGACCAAATATTTATGAAACATTCTCTTTAGTTCTAAAAGTTCTTTTCTTTTTATTTCTTTTTAGTGATCTTTCTGAGATGTTCTGGGTAATCATATCATCTGCAAATAAATAAATATCATTTTTCCTCTTAAAAATTTTTTTTTGTTTAGGTTAGTTAGTATTATCAGAACACTATTGACTAATGAATTTGGTTATTTTTGTTTTATTTTCCTGAATTAAAAGGTAAAATTCTTCAGGAATTTCTTCATCAGATATGATGGATAACTTTTATTTCATTAAGGAAATATTCTTGTATTTCAATTTTATAGAAAAATAAAAATTAAATTTTATAGAATAATTTTGGTGTTGACTTAGATAATATAATTTTAAATTTGATCTATTTTAAAATAATTCAGTTTTATGCAGCAACATTTACCCCTTGACCTTTTCACAATAACTATCGCAGAATGATTTTATTATTCTGAATGAGTAGATAATTTTCCTCTTTTTAATATCCCTTTGTTTATTTCAGTCATTTGTAGTAGAGAAGTTGAGAGTTATAGTCTTGTTCTCATAATGCTAACTTTTTCATTATTTACATATATTGTAATAATAAAAGAAAAGCTCAATAAGCAATATATTCATCAATGGTTTTATAATTAGGATGTAGGTAAAGAGAAATTTTTTCACAAGCTCACTAAAATGCTAGATTTTTTAGTGAAAAATTCAAGTATAAATGTTGAATATTATTTATGTATTTGAAATTCATAAGACAGACGAGTATTTCTATATCTAGAGAAAAGGGCTGTGTCTTCTAAGATTGTGACAAAATTTTTTTCTTATTTTATATTAGCAACACAGTAAGATGCTACCTTAAATTCTTATACATTTGTAAAGGAAGAAAAATAGCAAACTTTAACCCCATTTCATCATTCCTTTTTTGGAAGTTCACTTCCACATTAACAATACTGTACTCTGTGAGAGGATTTTAATTAGCTGTCTGTGAAGAAACAGAACTCCATTTATTTCTATTCTCTTGCAGAATCAATGAAACTATTTTCCAAGTGATCTTTTTCCTCCTAGTTCCACTCAGGTTTTGCTAATTATTCTTCTGAAGGGATTCTTACCCCTTTTAAAGACCAAGTGTATATATATATATATATATATATTTAAAGAGTTGCTTTTTTTGGAATCCAGTTATTGTTTAATGTTTAAATATAAATGTATAAAAGAGGTTAGGCTTAATAGTTTTTAAATTTTATAGTAATATTTTAAAATAAAATTACCACATGATGAGGATTTTCAGGGTCTGAGATGGTTCAGAATGTACTACAAAGAACCGCCAGTAATTGCAGGCCATCTGGTCTCAAGGCCCTCCTTGCTATGGGCTGTGCCCTCTGTGGTTAGATGTAAAAGGAAATGAATGGCAGCAGCAGCCTACTTGGCAAGAATATATAAATCATCAATTCTGGCCCTTTTCCATTGCTAAGTGATGGGACTGGAACTGACTAAAAAGCCCTAGGTTTGCCGGACTCAAACTGAAAAATACAGTTTTTTCTTGAGGAAATGATGCAAGGAGCACATTATTTGATGAATTTTCATGAAAACCAATGCACTATGAAACAAAACTGGAAGAAAAAATCTTGGCTAAGCTAAGTATTCATTATGTGGAAAAGAACTATCAAAAAACCAAATGGAGACTAAGAAATCAAATTTTGGAAGTAAATATGACCCTTTACAAAATAAGTTGGACATGAAACCATGTAATTAACATGCAACATTCACCTCACGTAATTAATGCATTGTACTCCGTAACACTTAGCCAGAGAGTCACATTGAGATTTCTGGCAAGCCAAACTGAGTGCTTCCATACAATAAACACTCAGTGAGTATATTGCACACAAGGATTATTCAACTTGATATTAAAAAAAATTAATTCTGTCCACATTGCAAAAGAAACCATTATTGTGGAGAAGGTATAATTGTTCTAAATAGATAAATTCCAGAGTGCAATATGGTTATTTTAATTCTTGGAGTGTATACAGCTTGTTGAAATGGAAACAACTTATTTATGACAAATATTCATGAGTGCCCTCCTCTTCCCTCAGCCCATGTTTGCTGGACCACTCATTAGAACAACTGGTTTCAAGTCAGAGTTATACTATGTGTTTGTGTAATTTTTACATGGTTGCTTTTTTCCTGCTCCCATTTATTTATATCTAAAAGAAGAACACTAAAATTGTGCAGAGGTTAAAAAATAAAAAGTATCTGACAGAAATGGTTCTGCTTACTCTTGCCATACTCATGGCAGAAAATATTATTAAATATGACATCTCATACTGAGTCCAGATGAGGCTTCCCAGAATCTTTCATGCTTCCATAGTCTATAAATAGGTTGGTGTGTGATAGTGAAATTGACCCATTGGTAGGTCTCCTTTATAGATATAGGTTCATATCACATCCCACAATTAGAAAAACAAACTAAACTAAAGCAACAAATCTTTGTACCAGAGATAAACAAAAGAAGAGAGTCTCTGTTTAGTTCTAGTCTTAAAATAAAAGAAATCTTAAGCGTTTTCATAAGTTACTGATCTCCTAACAACACCATCTTTATCTCCAATTTTTATAGTGCTGATACCTGAGTCTAAGCTTAGATATGATAGTCATGTGAAAAAATTACCTTTTTTTCTACCATGAATAAACTAACTATAAATTTAATAACTGATAATTTTGCAAATTTTTTTAACTTGTGCTTTCACTTAATGAGCCAATTTTTCTTAAATCTGGCTTCTTTACTAACTGTTTTTGTGAGTAAATGACTTTTCTTCCCTAAATGTTTTTGCCTCTGCATTTTCCTCTTATAGGAGTTAAGAAATGAAATGATATCTAGCTGTTATGTTTGGATTAGGAGAATCTGACCTAAAAAGATCTTCCGTTCTGTTAAAAAAAAATCTAGGCTCCTTAGGTAGTAGGAAAACACGATGATCCCAGTTTATCTCCCTTGGTTTCTAGCTCACCCATCTCATTGCTAATAAGCACAGGTACGGATAGACAAAGTTTTATTATTAGAATTTTGAATATTTTTGTTTCATAAAATATATAGTTTTATAGATCAATACTGATAATATAACCTATTTTTCAAAGTCTAAATACAAGCAAGTCACAGCTGTAGCTCATGGCTAAAACATTTTAGAACAATATATTTTATATTCAGAAGCATTATACTCTAATATACTCATAAAAGCTAAAGCAAATTATATATACACACCCCTTTTTATTATTTAAAATAAATTCAAGGCAAAATTATTTCTTGCAACAGAACTGAACACCTCTTCTTCAAAGCTCTAGATAAAATTAAATATTATGTTCATAAAAGCTTATTTTACTCATTAATTTCATGTCCATATAGAAAACCCTTACAATGCAGTAGTATTTATTTCCTTGTTGAATATGGAAATAAAATATTTACACGTTAGTTTGCTTTAGATTTTTAAAAGAGTAGTGGTCCCTGACATAGCAAGGGAATAGATAAGGAGTTCTAGGGCTTGTGTCCTATTAGGAGCTAAGGTACAAATTTGACTTAAGGTTTTAGCCTGGAAAAAGCAACCTGAAGAGGAAGAGCTGGAGTAACCTGTTTTGAACTGGAAAATAAAAACTCAGTACACCATGGTATGGATGTATTCAATTTTGTCATGCATCCTGAGAAGTCAAAGGAAGTGAGAACACAAAGCAAGAATGGTTGGAGTTCAATAGAGTTGTTCGTATGACAGCCAGAAAAATATGGAAAGGGTAGTTCTAAAAGAGAGGAGATAACAGTGATATGTTCATTGCCTGTGCTTTTCACCCTTGATATTTGAGTTGTGAGTAGGAGAACCTTAACAGAAACCATTTCTTCTTAGTTGCTATAGAAACAAAATGGTTTGGACCACAAGGGTTGGGGAGTGTCTGGGTTTCACAATTATTATCTAGCATTGGACCTAAGGGAAGAAGAATCATGAACATCTCCAATGAAAGTATGGAAAAAGATTTCTGGTGTAGGTCAAGAAAGGAGAGAATATCTGATGGAAATAGAAATCATTATATTAAGTCAGTTTAAAATGCAACCTTAGGATGGAAGAAAAGGCAATTCCCCTGGAATCTGGCTGAGGTAATGGAAGTATTGAGTACCAACTCTGGTAGAGCAAAGATGTTTTTCAACGTCAATCCCTTGCTTCCCCTCCACAGAGTGACCCATACCACAATAATCCAGGGTTTAGTCATCTTTGGGGAAGCCTCAGAGAAAGTCCCACAGATGGAGATGAAGTGAGCCAACCAGAGGTGAGTAAAGCCCAAAGGATTGCCGGACTCAGCACTGGGGGTGTACACAGAGTATGTACATTCCACAGCTGCAGGGGCCTCACTCACATGATATATGTTGGGATTCTATGTTGCCTCTTACTCTTAGTCACTTTAGTTTCTGATCAGAGGGCTACAGAAATTGAAGATAATGCATTCATCAGTTTGACACCTCCACTCACTTGCCAAAGCCGTAAGCCTAAAGCTTTTTGATGTGAGCTTGTTAATGACTTATGCCTTTTGAATGTTTTGGAGAGCAGGTAAATTATGTAAGATGGACATCCACATGGAAGGCTGCCCAACAACACCTCCTTTAAGTTGTCATTAGAATAGGAGACAGATCTTATGTGGGTATGGAGGTCCTTTCCAGAGCTGTGAGGTGATGAGGGGTATGTGGAGGAATTATAATGGGTTGATATCATGCAAGATATATTAAAGAAATTGTAGGCTGAGATTGTGCCCAATACACAATCAGATTTATCAAATTTTTGAAACAGACCATCTTAGATTTGGCCTCTTCCACCTCTCCCTAACAATAAGACCTTTCTTGAACTGGCCAATCCTTTACTACTCTTCTACTCCTGATCCAGTATATCATTTTGCTATTATGTAACTGAAAATAAATAAGGTATTAAATAGTAGTTACAGCTGCAAGCCTTTTCAGAGATGTCAATAAGTCACACTTGGAGACTCTCCTCAGAGGTTTTCCACAGTGAAAGGAGTGCTGAAAGTGAAATCACTGCCCAATAACAATGGATGCCTTGGCAGATGGTCTGTATCTGATGTTCGTGCCCACCTACCTACTCTTGGTGGCTGCCAGAACTTGCAATTGATGAGCTGAAATCATGGCTCAGAGGTTATTATTTATCCTTCTCAATCAAATCTCCCCCTATTTTCCTTAGATGACTTTTAATGTAAATGTATAGTCTGGCTGTGTATCTTTTCTGTTATGCCAATGAAAAGATTCTAAAAAAAAAAAAAAAGAAACCAACAGTGATGTGTTGGTTATGAAAATAATAATTTTGGGGACAATTTTTTAAAAATAATAGCCTTGTATCTGTGATGGGAAAAAATTGATGTACAAAATTTTCTGAAAGGTTTGTACTAAAACTGCAACTTCCTGAAAGAATTTTAAAATAAAAAAATGGTCACAGAATCCTAGCTCTCCTTGAAGTCTCCAGGATTTCTTCTTAGAAGTGAGTATTCACAGGACTGTTGGATCCCTTATTTTTAAAGAATGTATCTAGCATCTTATTCCTCCAAAGAAGCCAGGAACTTGGGGCTCCTGCCTGGATATGTGCATGAAGTGGTAGATGATGTTCAGAGCAACCGTATAATTATTCCAATTCACGCTGGAAGATTTCAAAAGTGAAAGTGAGTGATATTCATAATTGAACTGGTACAGCAGAAGTAAACCAAAGACTGTGTCCCAGACAAATTGAAACTTATGATTTCTCTAGCATTGTACCCTATCCAGCTAGATGGCTGATTTTTTTTAGTACTTCCTGTGTCTACTAGCTTCAGCAAGGACAGGTTAGATTGCCTCAAAGATACTTTAGAAAATAGTCTATGCCACTACATACAGGGTCTGGCAGAATCACTGACTCCTCTGCTATAATATGTTCTGATCCTACTTGTGGAGAAATAGGTCAGAACAATTTCTGAGTGCATCAAAAAGAAGAATGGTCTGAGTAATGAGTAGATGTGGACCCTGACCTCAAGTCTGTCAGAATTAATGGATTTTATCAGAAGCCTTCTGAAGTCCATCTGGGGAAGCAACTCATCATTTCATGGCCCCCCACCAGTTCCTACAAAATACCTAGGATAGTTGCTGAAAAATCTTCTATTGGCAAATGATTTATATAGCACTCGTTGTTAACATGTGGGTGGGCTTCTGACTTAACAGTGTAGGACAAGTGTCCTAAGAGTTCCAAGCATTTCCCTGCAGTCAGACTGCCTGAATGTTAATCCCAATTTGATCACTTACTTCCCGTGAGAGGAAGGCACTTAATTGCCCTGTGGCTCAGTTTTCTCAGCTGTGAGGTGACAATAATACTTACCACATAGACTTGTTTAAAGAATTCTAAATTTATAACAGTGCCTGGAAATAAATGTTAGCTCTTACCAGTAAAGGCTACTCATGGTGTCTACACCCTCAAATTATTACAAACAGAGCCAAAACAGCTGCAGCCCATTGGGCAACCTCATTTTTGAATACCTGTGTTTTATCATCTCCTGGCGCAGTTTATCTTGACTATCTTTTTTACTCATTACCAGGGGCTTAGGAAGACATCTATTTTCAGCTGAGATTTGTAGATACCCCTAGCAGACTCATTAGGATTTTGCTAAAGTCACAAGTAACTCCCTTATCTTAACTAAGCTTAATTTTGGTTCATTTGATATCAACAATGGGACAGAAACTTCAGGGCAAAAAGCCTGTATGCTCTTCAAATAATTCCATTGCCTTTTTATTCTCTATTTAGAATAGTATTAGACAACAGTCAGATATCATCACATTAGATTTAGCCCACTGCATGTGAGGCAAACTCTTCCAAAAGTGCTAGCAGTTTTTTCTTTCTCACATGTGGGAGAATGCCCACAGACAAACTTGTCTACCATAAGGATAATTCTAAGTAAACTGCTTTCTGGCTCTTTTTATCCCTGAGGACAGAAAGAAGTAGCATTCAACAAGCAGTTCCATTTTTTTGAGGCTAACATTAAAAAATAAGCTGGCAGGATTTTTCAACTAAGGTTCTCAGAGGAACATTTCAAACATATACTCCATTTGCTACAACAATGGAAAATTTATCTTTCTGAGAACAGATATACACAAATCTTGGTATGATTTTATTGAGAACAAAAGCTAACTGTCACAACTGTTTTCTTGAAAAAAAGGAAAAAAAATTTAAATAAATGTTGAGAATTATATATAGGACCTTTCAAGCCTATAATGTGAGATTTAAAATTTTAGTTAAAACTTTATTTACCAGAATAACAGTGGATATGCATAAAATGAAGGCAATTAATTTTTTTTCTCTTCCTTCCAGACAATATTGACACACCAGGGATCAGCAGAAGTGACCCCATTTCATAAATGCTCAAACTGAAATGTTTTTCAGCTCCAGCTCCAACTTTTTTTTTTTTTTTTACCAGGGTTCTCTGACCTTAAAGTTAGAGTCTCAGTGAGATCTCTGTTAACCTAGGAGCTGCCTTGGAGGTGTGGAATCCTGGAAGGGTCACCTAAGTAACCTTAGAAAGATGACTATGCATGTCATCTGAGAAACCCAACACCTAACTGCACCATGCACCATGACACCACTCTGGCTGTTCCCTGATTTTTAACTAAAGGGAAGATAGAGCTGCTGACCAACCCCAAAACTTCTGGAGACTTAGTCTTAGCTCTACTCTTGGATCCTTTCGACACTGTTGTCTTCATATCCAGGCATATCCTTCCTTCCCTATCCTGTTAGTTGTTGGTACTGGCTTTTGATTAGCATTCTGGATCATTTTTATAATTCTCTCTAATATTATAGAAGCTAGGAACCTGACAACTACCTTTTCTATTCATTCTAGCTTGGAGTATTCTGGCTTATGTTTTAATTAGTGAGAGGATCCACTAATTAAAGTGGATAAGGAGAGGCTATTTCTTTCTTTTCCAGCAGTGGTGAGCAGGCACATGGGCTTCAGCAGACAGCAGCTGTGAGTTTTTGACAATAGTTTTGGGGTGTCTACTATGAATCAACAATGGTGATTCCCTGCGGTTTTTATACTTTTGGCTAACTGAAGGCTAGCGAACACTATCCTGACCTTTACTTTCCTACTTTCATCAGCCCCTCCAATTATTTTGTGAGTCTCTGATACTTAATATTAAATTATTTTCGATATAAAATCTTAGAGTGGTTTCTGTTCCTCAAATCAAACTATGAGTGACAAAGAAGCCAATTTTAGAATAGCCTACGTCAAGACTAAATAGGAAACCCCATTGACACCAACTTTAGCAATTATGCCTATATGCTATAATTTGTGGTGATCAGTGACCTCATCTTAGCCATGAGCCTAAGGACCCAGGATTTACCAGGCAAGCATGTATAGCCTCTCTTTTGCAGGGAGATGAAGGAGACAGACTATTTCTCCTACTTTTTCTAATTGCATTCCTTTGAGAAAATTATTGCTATCTTTTCTCACTCAATAGAAAAGGACACTGAAGATCAGAGAATTTCAGTAGCAGAAAAGCTGCTGAGAGTCAGAAGTCTAATTTGAACTAGGTTTTCTGTGTTATTTCACTGTACTTCTGAATTCTCATCTAGAACAGACCTTTTAGGAATCCATGAATCTAATTCTAATTTTCCATTGCCTTTTGATATTTTTATTATAGTTATTGATTAGTGTCAGGTTTTAAAAATTGCCTTCTAGAATGCTTTCTAACAATGAAAGAAAAAACTTTGGCAACAATATTTAAAAGTATTGCTTATTATGCAGTTACAAGTGTCAGACACTGTGTCAAGTACTTTAATTGCTCATTTAATAATTAAAATAGCTCAGGTAATCATTTATTTTTATTTTTTGTTTTACAAAAATAAAAACTGAGATGCACGAAAGTTAAGTCCAAGGTCATATAGTTGGGTTATAGCAAAGCTAGGTGGAAAACTCGTTCTCTTCAACTCCAATTCCTCTGTTGATTTATTTAACAAATATTTATTGAGAATACCATTTTGTTCCAGTCAAGATAGTGGAGTAGAGAAATGCTGTACTTGCCTCCTCTCACAACCACATTAAAATTACAACTAAACTACAGAACAGCCATCATTGGGAGTTGCCTGAAGTCTAGTTGGACAAAAGTCCTACAACTAGGGACACGTAGATGGAGCCATTTTGAGACCAGTAGGAGGGCAGAGACATGAAATGGACCTGTCCCACTCCCACATGTGACCACTGAGAACTGAAATATCTCAGCCACAGAGGTCCCCCAAGAAAAGCAAGTAGTCTCGGCCCCACACCAGGCTCCCCGACCCAGGGTTCCAGTTATGGGAAAAGAAGTCCCCATGATTTCTGGCTGTGAAAACAAGTGAAGATTGGTTGAATGAGATGGATAGCTGATGGAGTTGCAGACTTTCTCCTTAAAGGGTTCCACATGAATTTACTCAGAGACAGATTCATTTACTTTAAGTTTTAGTGCAGGGGCTGCAACTTAAAAGGTGCCAAGGACATATGGGGATGAACTATTATCTGGCTTCAGGGCGAGGAATGGAGGGCTACCTATCTCCCAGACAGAAGTGCTGAAAATGTGCACTGTTCCTTTATTGAACTCTCCCCGACCTGGCTTGCAGACCCAGGCAGCCACCATATCTGAGTCTTCGTCAACATAACTAACACTGGTTGCCTCGTCTCAATGATTCCCTGAGACCCCACTGATCCCAACTTGCAGACCCACTCAAGCCACTTCCAGTGGATTTTCCATAGAAACGGGCTGTCTTGTCTTATGCTGTAAACTTTCCTAAAATCTCTCAAAGGTTCACAAAATCTAATCAAGCAGTATGTGGCCTTGGCATGCCCTATACCACTTGCTGAACAACTTGCAGTTGTCAGAGGGCTGCTCCCAGGAGACTCTTGCCTACATGCTCAGTGACTGGTTTCCATCTGAGCAGGAGCACCACCTGGGGTCACATATGAGGATGACACAGACAAGGCAGGCACTAGAGCCCTGCTAAAGAGAATCTTACTATGTAGGGTCAGCCTCTGCATAACAGCTCCTCTACTGTCATCACAACCAATCAGCCTGAGGGTAAGTCTTTCTCACTGATGAGCAAACAGTAACCAAGGCTCAACTACAACAAGAGGGCATACACAACCTATGCAAAGAACGTACCTGAGCACCTGGCTGAGGTGACCAGGGAAGACTGTGCCACTGGGCCCCACAGCACACCTAGCAAATAAAGCTGCTTTACTAACACCAGGAAACATAGCAACTCTACCTAATACATAGAAACAAACACAGGGAGATGGCCAAAATGGAGAGACAAAGAAACGTGTTCCAAATGAAAGAATAAAACAGAACTCCAGAAAAAGAACTAAACAACATGGAGACAAGCAATCTACCAGATGCAGTGTTCAAAACACTTGTTATAAGAATGCTTAATAAACTTAGGGGAAGAGTGGAGCAACTCAGTGAGAACTTTAACAAAGAAATAGAATACATGAAAGTGAAGATCAAAAACAGACAAAAAGAAAAAACAGTCAAAAATGAAAAAATATAATAACTGAAATACAGACTACCTTAGAGGAACTAATAGTAAATTAGATGAATCAGAGGACTGAATTAGTGATTTAGAAGATAAGGTGATAGGGAAAAAAACCAACCAGTCAGAAGAGCAACAAGAAAAAAGAATCCAAAAAAAAAATTAGGATAGTTTAAAGGGCCTCTGAAACAGAATGAAATATACCAACAACATTCACATCACAGGTATTCTAGAAGAAAAAGAGAATGAGCAAGGAATTGAACACTTATTTCAAGAAATAGTGACTGAAAAATTCTCTAACCTGGTGAAGGAAATAAACACACAGACCCAGGACAAGCACAGAGTCCCAAAAAAGATGATCCTAAAGAGGCCCATCCCAAGACATATCATCATTAAAATGCCTAAGCTTAAAGAAAAAGAGAGAATTTTAAAAGCAGCAAAAGAAAAACAGTTACCTACAAGGGAGATACCATAAGACTGTCAGCTGATGTCTCAACAGAAACTTTGCAGGCCAGAAGGGACTGGCAGGAAATATTCAAACTGATTAGAAGCAAGGATCTATAACCAAGATTACTCTATCCAGCAAAGCTATTATTCAGAATCTAGGGACAGACAAAAAACTTCCCACACAAGATAAAGCTAAGAACAATCATTACCAAACCAGTGTTACAGGAAATGTTACAGGGACTTCTTTAAGAAGAAGAAGAAAAAAGAAAAATATGAACAATAAAATGGCAATAACTACATATCTAGCAACAATTACTTTAAATGTAAGTGGATTAAATGCTCCAATCAAAAGTAAGGGTGGCTGAATGAATAAGAAAACAAGACCCTTACATATGCTGCCTATAGGAGATTCACTTCAGATTGAAAGACACACTGAATGAAAGTAACAGGATGAAAAAGGTGTTGTATGAGAATGGAAAAAACAAAAAATCTGGGGTAGCAAAATTTATGCAAGACAGACCATAAAACAAAGGCTATAACAAAAGACAAAGAAGAACTCAGTAATCTCACTTCTGGGTATTTATATGAAAAACAAAACCCCCCCACAAAATATTATTTTGAAGAACATGTGAATCCATATGCTCATTGAAGCATTACTTACAATAATCATGATATGGAGGCTGCCTGGGTTTTCATCAAAAGATGAATGAATCAAGAAGAAGTGGTACATATATACAATGAAATATTTCTCAGCCATAAAAAAGAATGAATTTTGCCATCTGCAATGACATGGATGGACCTAGAGGGTACTGTGCTGAATAGAGTAAGTCAGAAAAAAACAAATGTCATATGGAATCTAGAAAACAGTATAAATAAACAACAGAAACAAGCCCATATTTGCAGAGAACATTGTGATTGTTGTCAGATTAGAGGCTGGGAGAATAGATGAAGTGGGAGATTAAGAAGTACAAATTGGTAGTTACAAAATAGTCATGGGGATATAGAGTATAACATAGGGAATATAGTTAGTAGTATTGTAATAATTATATATGGTGTCAAATGGGGTGATCACTTCATAAGTTATATAAATGTCTAATCACTGGGTTGTACACCTGAAATTAATATAATATTGTATGTCAACTATAATTAAAGAAATAAAAATACAAAAATATAAAAATTAAAAACATGTATTTGTCGAGCATTCACTTTGTGCCAGACATTCTTTTAGGTACATCAGAGTGTTTGTGTGTGGGTGCAAGTACCAAACAAAAATCAGTGTAGACAAGGAAATGAAGCAGATGATAGAGTTCACTTTGAAAAATTTGTGGTCACTAATAGGCACACACATTTCATCAATATATATTATGATTAGTTAAGAATGAAATAAACATAATTTTTTTGAATCAATGTCTATTATTTTTTCAAATAGCTACAAATTTGTCATGATATAGATACTTATTAAATAGTTTGAAGCTATGTAATAAATGGAACTGTTTAGCCTAGGGATGCTATGAAAACTTACTGTGATGTCATGAACTGAGAAATTTGAGAAATTCCTCAGTAGTGAAATGTATTTCACTGCTATCCTTAAATTTACTCATGTGGCTTTCAAATTTAATAAAATTCTCTACATTTTAGGTTTTCTCCTTTCCTGAAAGCACATCTCAATACTCATTAAAAATATATGCGCTATGCTTTAAAATTTTCCTAAAAGCAAAGTGATGCAGAGGAACAGACTTTTCTCTCATTCATAAAATGATACATTTTCTAAATGCTATTACTAGTCTTTCACAGATTTTTTTATTTGTAAATATTTATAAAAATATCATTTTATTATAAAAATTATAATTAATTTAGAAAATGATAAATTTTTATAATTTATTATGAATAATTAATTGGAGGTTTTGAACTATAATTTGGGAATGGACAACTAATTTCTTCTTTAGAGAACACTCCGAGCTTAATTCATCATTTTGTGCTGATGAGCTCTAAGCCCACTCACCCATGGGGCTGCCCAGGAGGGACCCTGCAGGTCATCTGGAGTTTGTTCTATACCCTTTGCCCACAGAGGTCCTAGGCCTAAGGAAAAACACATTGTTCATGCCACGAGTGATTTTCTAAAATTGCTTCCTTAAGTATTCAGAACCTGTTTATTTCTATAAGGAGCTAATACAGCATAGTTCTTGGCATTATTTTTTTTCTAAAAGGTAAATTAACTTTTGTATACCTGAATTTATTTTCTTGCTGGTCAATTATTACTATGTTCAGGGCCGTTGTGAGTTTTCTGACATCATTTTCATAGAAATTCCTCAGAGTTTATGAATCAATTTTTTTTTAATAAGCAATTTCTGGATACTCAATTTAAACTAAATACACCTGGTTTTCTGGCAATTGCATCAAAACAAAACAAAACAAAACAAAAAACATTGTTAGTGGTATCCTTCCAAAACCTCTGAATCCTCCTCAGAGCAATTTAATAAACTCATGAAATAGTAAAGGGTAATGGCTTTCTGTTTAAAAAAGGGAGATATGGAGGTGGCAAGAGAATTAATAAGCCAATTATGGAAACAACATTAGCTCTGAATCAAATCTTGATATCCCCGTGTCTCCAGCATTTAACACCCTGCTTGGTGCTCAATAAACAGTTCTGGAAGGAAGGGAGGAAGGGAGGAACAGAAGAAGGAAAGGAGAGAGGAAGGGAAGTGGGAAAGGAGTGGGGAATGGGGAAGGGAAGCAAGAATAAAACAAAGGAAAAAGAGAGGAGGTAAAGGGGAGGATGGGTCCAAAAGTTGTTTGTTGAAACCTGATAACTATAGGAATTAGAAGGACCTGATAACTGTAGAAATTACTTTTTGAGTGATAGTAACAATAGGACTAACTATGAGTGCCAAAGGACTAACTTTGATAATGGTATCTGTTGGCTTGCCAAGCTCTGTAGATGAAAAATAAGGGAATAGCATAATCAACAATTAAGAAAACCCATCAGCCTTCATACAAACCCCTTGACAATAAAGATGCATAGAAGAAATAGAATGAGAATGGACAGAATGGCCTAGATAATCAAAAAAGTCACTCCTAACAGCACTGAAAAACAACAGTGAAGCACCAACATGGTTCAAAGATTCTGAATTATACTGGGTTACTCTTTTCTACTACCACTGTCAACGGATCCGATTTTGCTTCAGTGGTCTTGCCTCCTTACAATGTAAGCCCTGAAAAGTCAGGGAGTTTGTTGTTAACCTTGCATGACTTTTTACTTCCCTCAGATAAACACATTCCACAGTTCCTTTCATCAAAAGCCTCTTTAATCAGAGGAGCTGTAATGTCTGCCCATTTCTCTTAACACTTTGACCATCTATAGCATCTCCTGAATGAATTAATCTCTACCTGAGTGTATGTATCCAATAGGTCAGTGGCTTCCCTGTGATTTATTGACTGAGCTCTAGGGAATACCTATCATCTCTTAAATGCAAACCATTGATCAGAGGAGTCCTGTGAAGAAAGTGTGATTGGCCTCCTGTGAAATCCTTGCTGCCTCTTGGAAAAACAAATAAGCCTCATCTGGTGTCAGGCTCTGTCACATCACCTCACATGAATTGGCAGGGTCATTAAATTCACTTTCACCAGAGTATAAATAATTCAGTTCAGAGAGATTAATTGGCTGATTTCTTAAAGAAACAAAAAACATAGATTTATAGTTTTTGCTTGTTAACTTAAAAGTGTCATTACAATTCAGGATGTCCAAAACACTGGACCTTTCCTTTTACTTTGCACAAGCAATAGCATTAGTAAAAGAACCGGGATATAAAATCTGCAGAGATCATAAGTGTATTCTACATTGGGAGGCCTTTAAAGGACCTTAAAAACTGATGCAACATAGGGAACTAAAATATACAGCTCCCACTGAATCTAGTCCTCAGGAAATTTAGCAGACTATAAACTTCTTGAGAGCAAAAACTGGCCTTCATCCACCTTCTTTACTTACCCTGCCACCACCCAGTAGGTTCTTCTTAAATGCTTGTTGGCTAAATTTTTAAAATTCTTTAAACCCTTTATTTAATTTCATTTTATTTATTTTTATTTTTTCAATTACAGTTGAAATTTAACATTATATTAGTTCCAAGTGTACAGTATAGTGGTTAGACATTTATATAACTTACAAAGTGATCCTCTCAATAACTCTAATAACCACCTGGCACTATACATAGTTACTACAATATTATTTACTATATTTTCTATGCTGTACTTTACATCCCCATAACTATTATGTAATTATCAATTTGTACTTCTTAATTCCTTAAACCTTTTTCACTCACCCCTTAATCTCTCTCCTATTTGGTAATCATCAGTTCTTTGTATCTATGAATCTGTTTCTATTTGTTATTTTGTTCCTTAGCTTCCACATATATGTGAAATCATATAATATTTGTCTTTCTCTGACTTCTCTTAGCATAGTACACTCTAGGTCCATCCATGCTGTTGCAAATTATAAAATTTTATTTTTTTCTGTAGCTGAATAATATTTCGTTGTACATAAGTACCACACCTTCTTTACCTAGTCATTTATTGATGGGCATTTATGTTGCTTCCATATCTTGGCTAGTATAAATAGCACTGCCATAAACATAGGGATACACATATCTTTTCAAATTAGTGTTTTGAATTTCTTCAGGTTCATACCCAGAAATGGAATTACTGGTTCATAAGGTAGTTCCATTTTTATTTTTCTGAGGAATCTTCGTACTGTTTTCCATTTGAGTTAAACCAATTTTCAATCCCATCTTATTGTAGTTTTAATATGCGTTTCTCTGATAATTAGCAACGCTGATATTTCAGCATCTTTTCATATGTCTGTTGGCCATTTGTACATCCTCTTTGGAGAAATGCTAATTCAGGTTTTCTGCCCATTGTTTAATTGGATTGTTTATTTTGGTGGTGAGTTGTTTAAGTTTTTTTTTTTTTAATATAAATTTTGGACATTAACCCCTTATCGAATGTATCATTGGTTAACAATATCTCCCATTCAGTGGGTTTTCTTTTCATTTTGTTGATGGTTTCCTTTGCTATACAAAAGCTTTTTAGTTTGGTGGAGTCTAATTTGTTTATTTTTCTTTTGTTTCTATTGCCTGAAGAGATATATTAAAAAAGTATTACTAAGAGCAATGCCAGAGAATTTAATGCCTATTCTCCTTCTCGGAATTTTATGGTTTCAGGACTTATAAGCCTTTAATCAATTTTGATTTTATTCTTGTATGTGATATAAGAAAGTGGTCCAGTTTCATTTTTTTCATGTTATTCAGTTTTTTAATACCATTTATTGAAAAAACTGTCTTTTCTCCATCATATATTATTTCCTCCTTTGCCATAGATTAATTGACCATATAGGCATAGATTTATTTCTGGGCTCAGTATTCTGTTACACTGATCTATTTGTCTGTTCTTAGTTCAGTACCATATTGTTTTGATTACTATAGCCTTGTAGTATAGTTTCATATTAGGTAGTGTGATACTTTGTTCTTTTTCCAGATTGCTGTGGCTATTAGGGCTTTTATGTGGTTTTCTATAAATTTTAGGCTAGGGCTTTCATTACTATGTTGAATAGAAATGGTGAAAGTAGACATCTTTGTTATGTTCCTGATCTTAAGAAAAACACTTTAGCTTTTCCTTGTTAAGTATGTGTTAAATATATGTTTGTTGGCCATTTGTATGTCCTCTAGGGAGAAGTGTCTGTTCAGGTCCTCTGCCTGTTTTTTGATTGGATCATTTGTTTTTTTTATTGTTATTGAGTTGTATGAGTTCTTTGTATTTTTTAGATATTAGGCCCTAATCAGAGGTGTTGCTTGAAAATATATTTTCCCATTGAAGTGGCTGTCTCTTTACCTTGGTTAATGATTTCTTTTGCTGTTCAGAAGCTTTTTAATTTGATGTAATCCCATTCATTTATTTTTGCTTTTACTTCCCTTTCCTTTGATGTCAAATTCATATAATCCTCTTTAAGTCCAAGGTCCTTGAGTTTCATTCCTATGTTTTCTTCTAAGCATTTTATGTTTCACATCTTATATTTAGATCCTTAATCCATTTTGAGTTAATTTTGGTGTGTAGTGATAGACAACAGTCTATTTTCATTCTTTTGTGAGTAGTCTACCAATTTTCCCAGCACGATTTATTAAAGAAGCTTTTCTTTCTCCACTATATGTTTTTGGTTTCTTTGTCAAAAACTATTTGCCCATATAAATATGGGCTTACTTCTGGACTCTTGATTCTGTTCCATTGGTCTCTGTGTCTATTTTTCTACCAAACCATACCATTTTGATTAATGTTACTTTGTAGTATAATTTGAAGTTGGGCAGAGTGATGCTTCTAGTCTCGTTCCTTTTTCTCAGGATGGTTTTGGCAAATCAGGGTCTTCTGGGCTCCCATACAGATCTGATAATTTTTTGTTCTAATTCTTTAAAAAATGCCAATTTTTTGATGAGGATTGCATTAAATCTGCATAATGCTTTAGGTAATATGGTCATTTTAACTATGTTAATTCTTCCTATCTAAAACACGAAATATCTTTCCATTACTTTGCTTTTCTTCGATTTCTTTTAATAGGGTCTTGTAGTTTTCATTATTTAGGTCCTTCACATATTTTGTTACATTTATTCCTAGGTATTTTATTCTTTTCATTGCAGTTGCAAAAGGAATTATTTTTTCCACTTCTTTTTCTGATGCTTTATTATTAGTGTATAGAAATGCTATGTATTTTTGAATGTTGATTTTGTATCCAGAGACTTTACTGTATTTGCTTATTGTTTCTAGTAGTGTTCTTGTGAAGTCTTTAGGGTTTTCTATATAAGGAATCATATCATTTGAAAATAGTGAAAGTTTGGCTTTTTAATTTCCTATTTGGATGCCTTTTATATCTTTCTCTTGACTGATTGCACTTGCTAGGACCTCCAATGTTATATTAAATAACAATGTTAAATGTGAACAGTCTTTCATTGTTCCTGATCTTAGAGGGAAGGTTTTTAGTTTTTCACTATTAAGTATAATGTTAGCTGCAGGTTTATCATAGATAGCCTTTATTGTGTTAATGAACTTTTTCCTTCTATACTGATTTTGTTAAGTGTTTTGATCATAAATAGATGCATATCTTGTTGAAGGCTTTTTCTGCATCTATTGATATGATCACATGATTCTTATTTTTTAATTTGTTTATGTGGTGTATCACATTAATTGATTGTGTATGTTGAACCATCCCGGTGCCCCTGGGATGAAGCTCACTTGATCATGTCGTATAATCTTTTTAATATGCTGCTATATTTGGTTTCTAGAATCTTATTGAAGATTTTTGCCTGTGTTCATGGTCTGTAGTTTTCTTTTCTGTGTTATCTTTACCAAATTTCGGTATCAGAGTATTATTAAAATGAGTTGGGAAGTATTGTCTCTTCTTCAATTATATGGAAGAGTTTGAGGAGAATATGTATTCAATATTTGAATGTTTGGAAGAATTCACTGGTGAAGCTATCTTGTCCTGGACTGTTTTACTTTTTGGTAGGTGTTTGATGATTGTTTCAATTTCCATATGCTGTTCTGTCTATTTAGATTTTCCAGATGTTGATTCAGTCTAGGATGGTCATATTTTTCTAAGTACTGGTTCATTTCTTCTAGATAATTAAATTTGGTGTTATATATTTTTTCATAATCTTGCATGATCCTTTGTAATTCTGTGATGTCAGTCATAATTTTCCCTCTTTCATCCATGATTTTGTTCATTTGCATCCTTTCTCTCTTTTTTTTTAGCAAGTCTAGCCAGGGGTAAGTCCATTTTATTAATCTTCTCAAAGAAACAGTTCTTTGTTGTATTTATTTTTTCTATTATTTGTTTTGTTTTGTTTTCAGTATCATTTATTTCTGCTCTAATTTTGATGATTTCTTTCCTTCTGCTGACTTTAGGCTTCATTTGTTCTTCCTTTTCTAGTTTTGTAAGATGATGTTGAGTTTTATTGTGAAGTGGTTTCCTGATAGTAATGTGAAGTCTAGATTAGAATAAAGAATAGGAATATGATGCCCAATTAGAGGGGTATTATTCAATTGGTCCAGGAAAAGGGCAAAATATACTTAAATTATGGAGGCACAAATAAGAAAAATGAAGAAAGAGATGCAGACAAGCCTAGTGGAAACAAAAACTAATGACTTCGCACCTAATTAAATTTGGGACAAGGGGAGGAATAGATTTCAAGTTCAGGTGCTCAGTAGACTGTACAATATTATGGTGTTGTTATTAGATAGTAAAAAAGAATAAAATAATGTAGAAAGAAAGGTAAATTTGAATATGAACATATTGCTTTTAACTTATCAATTTTAATTCATTTATTTCCTAAAGAGGCAATTAAAATTGAATGTTTGAGAATTAGGAGAAAAAAATTTTTTGATATATTTAGGACCAATTAACATGATTGATCTTTGGATGAGCACATAACCCAGGATGTGTGAATCAGAATCCTCTCTTGGGAACAAAAGAAAGGAGGAAATGGGTGATTTTCTTTCCTGACAACCACATGCCCTGCAATGTGGAACAAGCTAGTCTGAAAGAATGAAGCCAACACAGAGGGAGGAATGGAGATGAGAAAGAAAGAGAGTCCTAGTGGCACCTGATTTCCTTAGCAAGGACTGCATCCTTTTCCATTGTGGCTTGAGCCTTATAATAAATTTATACCTATGCCTAAATGAGTTTGAAAAGAATTGTAATATTTGGTAAATGAAGCCACCCTGACTGTTAACACTATTAAAAAGTAAGAACCAGTATGTCAAATATTTCATTCAAATTTTAAGTATACTATAGGATTTAATCTCTCATTCACTTAACCTTTGTTAAGTGCTTTCTCTATCTTGGATGTTGTGACAGTCTCTGAAGATAAACCGAATGTCAAGTTAGACAGAGGAGTGAATGGAGCAAGAAGGTTTTGGAGTAAGTCTGGTCCTGTTGTGAAGACAAAACCCAATTTAGGAATGAGTGGCATTCCAAATACTCTTATAAGTTGGCTGTTTGACAGTTGGAAAAGATTACTCCACAGAAACCTCATTGTGAATGGTGGTCGATGTGTCCAGAAAGATCCTAGAAAAGCCCATTTTGTGTATAATGTGACAAATTATATATAAAAGCAACAGTGTGACCACTTGTAGAATCTCATATGGAGCAGCATTTCAGGACATGAAACATAGACTGAACTTGGGTGGATTCTCATGGATTGGAAGAAATCCTTATGTTCACCCCTCGAAAGGGCTATGGCAATTGTAGCATATAAAATGGAATTTTTAAAATTCTTTTTTAAAATATATTTTTAATTTCTCAATTATAGTTGATTTAAAATATTGTATTAGTTTCAGATATACGACATAGTGAGTAGACATAGTTGTTATAATAATATTATTGACTACATTCTCTATGCCACACTTTACATCCCCATGACTATTTTGTAACTACTGATTTGTAACTCTTAATCCTGTCCCTTGTTTCACTTATCTCTCCGACCTCCCTCTCTAGAAACCATCAAAATATTCTCAGTATCTATGAGTTTTTTGCTTCTAAATTATAATTTCTATTTTGAAATAATAATGGGTCACATGCAGTTGTTATTAGCTTGTTATTAGCTTTAGTTATAGGACTTCTGTTCAGTCAGATTTCAGATGACTAGTAATGATGGTTGTTCTGTAGTTTAGTTATAATTTTAATGTAGTTGTGAGAGGAGACAAGCACAGCATTTACCTACTCTGTTGTCTTGACCAGAACTCCTAAAATTCTTGATATGTGAGGGAGGACAAGGACATTTTAGTGATGGCAGAGAGCTTCTTACACATCTCAGCTACCATAAAAAATAGGAACTCTTGGACATGGTTCCATAGTGTAGCAGTTAGCATGTCTGCTTTACATGCAGAAGGTCCTGGGTTCACACCCCAGTGGAGCCATGATCTATGGTTTACAGTCAAGCCACCCTGAACAACCACGATGTCTGATCTAGGAAGCTAAGCAGGGTCGGGCCTGGTTAGAACTTGGATGGGAGACCACCAAGAAGACCAGCTGCTGTAGACATAAATAATAGTAATAATAATAATAATAATAATTATTATTATTATTATTAATAAAAGAAATAGAAACTCTCCCAGCCCTTATATGTAGTCGAGTTCCTAGTAATAGTTCTCTAATAGATATTTGTAAGTCAGATATTTTTGAGCAGGCGGATACATGAAATAAGTGAAATTATATTTCTACTATCTCTGCAATAAAGACAAACTTATTATGATAATATAATTGCAAGGTTTTGTATTCTGAACTAAATCATAAATGAAAAACAGATAAATATTAGACATATTTACTCAGATGTTTATTTTATGCATGCATTCTTGTATGTATTTAATGTGTTTTTTAAATGTCTCCTGTACCTTTTTAATATGTTCCACAAAATGCCATGCCCTGGAAACATGAAAGTAAGTAAAATCCAATAATAGACCAAAATAATTAGTTAGTAAATGAACAATAATTACTGAAGCACAGAAGCCCTTAACACCAGTGAAGAGTTTTCCAAGAAGCCCTTATATTTCTTCATAAACTTATCAACCCCAGATTTAAAATATTTATTTACTTCTTGGTTACTTGTCTTTATTTACTTGAATATAAGTCCCATGGGACAGTGAAAAAAATAAAATCAAGATTTCCCAGACACTTACTGTACAAAATATGAAGAATGAGTGCTGTTTACCAGCCTGTAAAAGAGAATAGCATGGACAAAAGTAAGGGTGGAAAAAAGACAGTTTGAGTAGTTTACCTCATAGAATCCTTGAGGAATAGTGATTATATAATGATAATAAAGGCAAATAATAAAAATAAATATTACTATAAGGTTGATGGTAGGCACTGCTATGAGCACTTTGTGCACACCAACATATGCAACCTTCGCAAGCCTGTGGACTGATGCTACTATGATTCTTATGCTACAGAAGAAGACACTAATTTGCAGATAGATACTAAATATCTTGACAAAGATCATATGGCTAGTATGGATGGGAGCCAGAATTTAGATCCAGATAATCTGGTGTAAGATTAGGCTGAAAAGGTCAGGCAGGGATCAAATGAAAAAGGCCTTGAATGTCATGCTAAGGAATCTGGATTTTGTTTGAAGACAATCTGGCTTTTTGTCTGATGGGAGATTTCTACAGGGGGCCTATCTGATAAGACATGATTTTAGAAAGAGTTCTTTGGAGTAGAAACAGGTAGACTTTAGGAGAAGAGGACTGGAAGGGAGAGCAGTAAAAAGGTTATGGAAACAGTTCATAGGAGAAATAGTGAGTCTGAATTAGAACTGTGGCAAATGGAGTAGTAACAAAAGAGTTGCTATCATTGAGGACACAAACAAGAAGGAAGATGAAATATTTTGTCAATTTACACTCCCACTTGCCAAATTTGAGGCTATTTCACCATCATCTCACCCACATTGAATGCTATCATAGTTTTAAATTCTTTCTAGTTAAATATATAAATAAGTGCTTCAATATTGTTTCTGTTTTTCACTTCTCTGCTCAATGGAGATTTTTTTTTTTAAATTTAGAGGCCTCTCTATATGTAACATGTTCTTTGCCTATTTTTTTCTATCATAATGTAACTCAGGAGCATCAGGCTTGGAACTTGCACCTGAGTTTGGATATTCTGGAAAAACTACCAGGAGAACCAGAAGGGTGAGAAACACTGTTTATTACTCATGAGGCAGGGAAGCTTCAGCAGTGGCCCCTTGGAGCTGCAGGAAGAAAAGCTGCAGCTGACAAGTACAAGCAGAGTTTTTATGCCCACAAGCAGAGGGAGGGATTATCTCATTGGGGGAATAGCCGCCTTCTCAGATGGATGGGAGCAAGAAGTGCTTCTTGGTTACAGGATCAGATAATGTCCATGGGAGCAGCAGAAAAATACTTGGGAACAGGCACCACTGAAAGCTCTTTGTGTACTACCTTCCTTGGCTGCTGGCTGGACAGCTCTCAGTCTTCTGAGTATGTGGAGGGGCTATGTTATGAGTTAACCCTACACGTAATGTATTTTTCTCTTGATCCCTAAAATCTCTGGTGTTCTTTTGTATGACCCTACCTTATTCTGGTAGAGGTAGTCTGTCCCATCTCCTATCTCTGAGCCCTCTGAGAACAATCAATCTCCCTCTTATCAGGAGGTACAAATCTTAACTAAAACAACAAATAAAATTTGATGATGAAAATAAAGTATTAGTTACTTTGTGAAACTCTTAGTTTAATGTTCCTATTGAATACCCAAATGAGTTGAACTAGGTCAGGAGAATGAACAATTAGAAGTAAACATTTAAGAAAAGGCATCATGTAATGATCAAAACTATGGATATGGATAATATATATCACCAAGGTAGAATGTTTGGAGTTAGAATGGAAAGTTTAAAAGCCATGCACAGAAGAACCCTGGAGATGTCTGTTCATGGGTCTTGAGGGTGAGAAGAGAAGACCGTGGTAGAGAGACCAGAAATAATTATTAGACAGATAGGGGTAAAAAGAAATAAAAAAGATAATAAAATTTATGTAGAGCAAAAAGAAGTTTTTACTTCAGAAGAGTAGTGGAGAGATGCTGTGGAAGGATGAAGTAAAAGAAAGAATAAAATAGAACCTCAGTATTTAACCAGACTTTGGTGATTTTAGCCACAGAGGATTTCATGGACTTTTAGGGGTGAGACTGGACTTTGAGAAGTGAATAAAATAATGAGGACTAAAGCCCTTAGTATATGCTACTTTTCAAAAAAAAATGTTTCTGTTAAAGATAGTAAGTAGGAAGGAAGTTTAACACCGTGACTAGACAGGGATGCAAAGTCAAAAAAGAAATATGTTTTTAGAATAAAGAAACTTGATTATATTCACAGTGGGAGAGGAGAAAGTAAGCAAAAATGGCCATTTGCAAATATATGAGGTGGATCAAATCTTGGAGTGAATGTCAGAGGATGAGATCCGGATAACAGGAAGAACAACTATTCTTGGATAGAATAAAATTTTTGAAGATGGACAGACATGTTGAGTTCAGATCAATTCAGTAAATATTTATTGAGTGCAGGTGTGAGCACACTGTATTTGGCTCCACAGTCACAAAGATAATGAAGCAGCATTTATGCTCTAAGCAGCTTATTGTCTAGAGGAGAGGTTGGAGATTAGAGAATAGAAAGGAAGATGCCACATTTTCCTATGAAGCAGGTAGTAGAAAGTGAGAAAGGGACTTGAGGAAGAGAGAAAGATTCAGAAATGCTGGTGAAAATAATGAGTTAAGAAATGGATCAAGTGCAAGTATCAGGATTACTGAAGGATGTAAAGGCCTAGAAGGGATAAGAATCTTTTTACTTGAAATGATCTTTGGGTCTGTGTGATTTCCACCAACATTTTCCTGGAGGAAAATGGTGAGTGAGTATAATTCCAGTTTAGATATAGGAATCTGAAAGGTGGAATGGGAATGATAGGAAAACAGGGCAAGAGAAATTTTATTCAGAGATAGTTATAGTGGTAAAACATTTGTTCTGTATTTCATAGGGAATAAATGATAGAGAAGACTGATAGTAGTGAATAAAGGAGAATAAATAAAGACAGGAGATCTTGAAGTTTACAGGCAGGTGCCATTGGTATTAAAAAATGAGGGATGTGGAAGCAGTGTTTATATTAGGAATCCAGACAACAGGATTATGGATCAAGGATAGGGTAATGGAAGTAAAATAAAAAGAAAGGTAATTATGAGAGAAAAAGAAAAAGACTCACATTGTGTTTCTGTTTTGTTTTAGGTACTGAAGATGATGAGTTTAAGATATCAAATGTCAGGAACTCAGCTAAATCACCTATGTTGATACCAAAGTCACCTAAGACAATGGCAAAGAGTTGAAGGAGAGAGGCAAAAATACATGTCAAAAACTATAATGAGTAATGGAGAATAAGTTAATCCACAAATAGCAGCAATAAGGCAAGGCACATAATGCAAGTCATGAGACTTGAGAGAAGAAGAGTTTTTGAAAGGGGTGGAAAATGCATCTTCTTTCCTTGCAGCACATTACGTCAAAGGGAAATGATCAATCCCTTGAGGAGAGAAGCTGGCGTCACTTAAGGCCAAATGGTGAAGAAAGAGTTCAGGGAATGTGTATCAATTAGCCATTTCTGCGTAATAAAACTTTAAAATCTCAGTGTATACAATAGAAAGCATTTATTAATAGAAAGCTACCATTTCCTGTTTGCCACAACAGGTGGCACTTGTGGTGGTAGTTTTTACCCTGAGATAACTCATGGATTACAGTCCTAAACTTAATCCAAATTTTGCCATGAAATATCTCACTTCTATTATTATTTTAGCATCGCTCTAGTATACTGATAGTCTTTGGAAACAAATGATATCATTCTATTAATAGCATTCTGTTTTTAGTAGTGGTATTCCCATTTACAAAATATAGTAATTCTCGATCATTGAAAATGTCAAATCCTAGAAAACTATCATTTCTATGCATGATGTTAACATCATTCTCTAAGAGTCATTAGCTGAAGATTCATTTGATGACAACGATTGATGTATACATTTCTGTTACATTGGGATTAGAGATAAATTCTGTTTAGAAATAACTCCAAGAACAGTTTTTATCTTTTATTTTCATACACTGAAAACCATTCATGTTTGCCACAGCCTGAATGAGCATGTTTATGTAAAATCAACACTGGCAGCAAGCTGCACTTCTTTTTTCTAAATGGGAAATGGGTTAATTTATGAGTCTGTAGTTGTTTAATCTGCTCTGGGCTTGGTTTAGTAATTTCTCATTTCTCAAAGGCTTCTCTGTACCATATGTCTGTCATCCTCCCCTTGGGACCAGTGGGTCAACCCAGTCATGTTCTCATAACAATAACAAAAGTGCCAACTGCAGAGAGCACAAGACTATCTGCAAAAGTAGAATTTACTTATAATTAATTGTAGTTCTAGAGAACAGAAGTAAAGTGAGGGACATTCAGAGGTGGGAAGAGCCTATAGAAAGATAAACCATGTAGAATGGAGAGAAGTGTTTAGACATACTTGCATTTTGCAGTGTCCTTCATGGACTATAGAGGACTGACATGATTGACATTAGCTAGGCTGAAGGCTGCTATTGGAACTCTGTTGAAATACTGTTTTGTAGAACTTTGTTTTAGTTAATTTGATCCCCAGGAAGAAAGGGCATGTACCAAATTCTCAGAGAAATATTAACCAATTATTACCAATCATTCAAACCAATATAATATCAAAGTAGTCTGTATTCCTTTAAGATTTCAGATATGCTCTATATGCCTCCGATCCTAAATGCCTGGATTATTTAATAGGATCTGGTTTTCTCAACCTATGCTGGTTGACACAGGTAGCAACTGAGGTGGAAAGCTAAATGTGCCCTATGAGAACTTCTACATTTACCACATTTGTTTAGGTGCAAGTTTATTCTGACTATAAATTTTCAATGGCACCCAAGTATTTTGATTTGGGGATTAGTTAAATATTTTTTAGCTGCATAATCTCTAACATAAAATTAAGAAAATAGATAAGCTCCTTGAAATATTTTACCTGATACTTCTTGTTTTGATTTAAAAACAATCTTAATACAGGTGTGGATTGTTTAAAAAAACAGATGGAAAGTAAACACCTGGGAACATTTTATTTCAACACATTTGCAGCCCTAAAACAGCCAACATTCTTCATTATGAAAGTCCTCCAAGGCTTAGCCTATTCCTTCTCTCCCCGTTCTACTCATTACCTTATGCTCATTTCTCTCTACAGTGGTTGTTAGACTAGGAGTTTCTGGTAGAGGGAAAAGTGTGAGCATGCACTGCCTGTGTATGATAATTACAGAATGCCAGAAGAGTCTCAAATTTTTCAAGAGGCTTTATGATTCTTAAGACATTAGGGTGTGGTAGTATGGATCTTTCTGAGAGAATATAAACTTCCTGGTACAGAAAAATGATTGGTTAGAATGTTGAGAGGGGAAAGATACTAAACATTCAATCTGAACTGTTTAGAAATTAATTTTATGAAATGTGTTGTTGTTGTGCTTTTTTCCATCTTTTAACCTGTCAGAGTGATGAAAGGATGGAGAAAAAAACAGAGGTGCGGAATAATGTTATTTTTATTATATTTATAAAGAACACTGACCTAATCATCCTTCTTTCTCCAAGGAAAAAGGCCAACAGAAATGATGCCCTAAAGGCATAGGAGTTACTTGAAATTAATTAAGCAATAAAGACAATAAGAATATAACAAAAAATATATAATTTGCATTATTTAAATTATTCAGACAAAAATGCTAAAAAATTGTTACTAAGGTCACTATCATGCATAATTATAATGTGTGAAGTGCTAAATCTTTGTAGTCTTTAAAACACAAATTCTTTGATAAAATGATAATAAAAATACTATGTAAACTTTTGGGAAAGTTATAAAGGTATAAAGACTAAAATAAACATTTAAATTACATTGTTTTCCAACATATGTTTTTTAACTATTATTAACTGATTACAAAAGCAGTAAGAATTCCTACTAGAGCGTTTGTAAGGTATAAATATATAATACAGTCTAAAATAAACATCATCATTATTTTTACCCACTTCATGAAATGTTACATTTTTTCAAGGTTTAAAGATTTCACTTTGCATTATATTAAGTCAACGATTAAGGATGCTTGTATTAAGAACGGAATGATGTTAAGAGAGGAGACTTTGTACATCATGAGTTTGTATTGAAACTTTTCATCTTATGACAACTTTTCAATTATATTATTGTAGTGTTTTAAAGAATTAAATTTTCACAAAATATGACCCTCAGTTTTAAAAGAAATCAATGTGTTTTGGAACACAAATGTTCATGACTCATATTTCCATTGAGTATATAATATTATTTTTCTATTTAATACTTCATAACTGGAATTATATTTTCTATGATAACAATATTGCAACCACTACAAGAAAAGAAGCAAAAAAGCTTCCTCTTTTTTCTCTTTTTAATTTATTGAGGGTACTTTTGCTTATCATTCTCATGTGAAAATTTTGATTCACAGCTATAAGTAGATATCTTATAATCATCAACTTTTATAAATTAATTTGACACACTACAGGAGTGTGTTTAATTAAAAAAAAAGAGGAAATGACTTAAATATTTTATTTTTTACCATCACAGCTATATTTGATTTTATTTATGTTATTTTATGTTGTATTTTTGGATTCTTTGCATTTTGTTTTACTATGTTTCCCACATTTTCTTTGCTGTGATCTTTTTCTTGTTTCTGATAGGTATAGTTTGTCAGTGTTCCGTGTAGAAAATAGAAAGTTAGACCGCATTTGAAATAAAATTGTTACAATTTCTAGAGAAACAAACTCTAACCTGAGACTCCAAGAATAATTCTCTGAACATTGAAGAACTGACCCATCAAAGGAGCTACTAGCTTTGAAACCACCTTGGAAATATTGAGTTTAAAAATACACTTGAGCGATATCCAACACCTAGGAAGCTGGAATCAGAAATCTGCAGCTTCTTCTTCTTCTGCTGCTGTCTCCATCATACCACCTGGGAAACTGGAGAATGGGTGCTGGACAGCTGATGCAGGGAAGTCTCCTCTCCACACTCCATCTGCCAATAGCTAAAATAGAAAATGAGACCATAGTTAACTTCTAATTCACTTCCACTTTCCAGCGTTTCTGTGCTTTTATTTGATTGGTGAGAGCTAATTTTCACCCCAAACCCTAACTGTAAAGGAGTCTGGGAAATGCTTTGCTTTGCTTTTTAGGCTCTGTATAAGAAAGTCCCATAGAAGGAAAGTGGGATAGAAATGGAGCTGGCCAATCCACAGTATCTATCCTAAGATGGTTATGTTCTATTTATAATGCTCTATTTATAATGCTATTTGAGTGATTTAAAATTTTTGTTTTACAAAATCGGTCTTAAACTCTAATTCTGTAATTGTGAGAGGTAAGTGGTAATTCTCAGGCTTTGTTTACACACATTATTTTCTAGTCATTATGCTTTATATTTTATACACATATCTAAAACAGAGGGCAATGTTATATACATGTAAATAAATATATATAAAATTACAAATATATATTATATATTTTAAAAATAATTCTAGACATTTGCTTATAAGTTGATAACCCTGTTGTCAAGGCCATCTGTTTTTGGATCACTGATGTTGTGGATTTTTTTCCTCGATGATTTGAAGAAAAGATTTTTTTTAAAAACTGCATCTGAGACATTCAATGAATATAAAAGTAATAATTTATTGACTTAAAGATGAGTAATGCACTATCAACAACACATTTCTTACTCAGTATCTCATTCTTGTATCTTAAAGTTGTTTCTCAATTTTAGAAATTTTTTTGTAAAATCTGGACAGTCAATTTCTACAAAATAGCTTAAAGCAGAGTGATGTGGCCCTCATGGAGTTTTCCTCAAAATTATCACGATCGGCAATCACACTTTACAATATCTTCTATGTCAATAAATATGCTCTATACACATTTCAATTGCTTAATATTTAAATCAACTCAATAAATGTTAATTGTGTATTTCAGATATTCCAGGACTATAATAGGTCCTGGGGCTTCAACAATAAGTGCTTCATACCACCTCCATGGAGTCATGATCCAGCACACTCTAATATAAATCAATAAAAACACTCTGACAAAAATATAAATAAAATATCACAGAAAGTTTCATTAATTAAGCCTGGGGGTTAAGAATAAGGGAAGATTTCACACAGGAGGTAACAGTTCACAGATCTCTAAATTTTCTAGTTAAAAACAAATCAAACAAACAAATGAATGAACAAACAAAAAACAAAACAGGATAATCAATAAAACTTTCACTTTAATTAAAAAAAATCAGAACAAATGCGAAGCATTTCACGTCTGTGATTTTTATTGGTGTTAAGACATATAGAAAAGTAAAAGTGATGGTGATGGTGATAATGATATTAAATGGATATTATTGGTTACCTTACTCAGCAGCTGGCTGGGGACACTTCTCTTTTTTTCTACTAATATCTTAATTTTCTGTCTTGTATCTGTTTCATTCCTGGTTTTGAAGATTGGCCCCAGCTCACGAATGAGCTCGAAGTAGTCAATTAACAAAATCCCATCCCCAACCAGTGACTGGTTTAAGGACTCAAACCTGTAACAAATAGTAGGTTATTCCTTGGCCACAGAGTTAGGTTCAGAAAAGGGCACAAAACTAGATTTGGGCTGGTGAAAACGGGACAAAACTAGATTTGGGCTGGGAATTTTGAACAGAGGATTCTGGAAAACTTATTTTTAAGGAAAAACTTAACAGAGCACTTTGGGCCTTTGGCAGATCTACTAGGAATATTGTTTAAGCCTGTTTGACTTGACTTTTCTATTGCTTATAATCAAGAGCATTCTAAATTAATTTAACAGTTAACAACTGAGTATAAAAAGAGCTAGCCTAAGAAGATAAATAAAATGCATCAACATTTAAATGGAACAAACAAAATAGTAAAAATAGACAAAAATAAAACCAGAGAACCTAAAATATTAGAAGCTAAAATAAATGAGAATAAAAAGGCTAAGTAGGAAATAAGTTACAAATCATTTCGGCGAAACATTCTGAAATTGGGCAGAAGTGAGAAACAAAGTCATTAAAAAAACATAAAAAATTCTAGTATACTGGTAAGGCTCTTTCAGGTTAAAAGAAAAAGCTTATATGCACATTACTTTAGGAGTGAGGAAGATTTCATACAAGGGTTGTTTCCAGCCAAGTGTACATAACAGAACTATCTGTGCAGCTTTTTAAAAATAACTCATTTTCAATTTCAGCCCTGGCAATTTTGACAAGACAGAGGTGACTGAGGCCCTGGACTGCACAATTTTATGGATTATTGAAAACAACACAAATTAAGGTCTCAGTGTGACTTTCCCTGCATATACCTCTTCTTGTTCTGTCTTTCCATATATGTCTCTACATGTGTGTGGCTCATATCCCTCTCTGAGCATATCTCTGTCTCTGCATGGGAATTTTTCTGTATGCCAGAGTTATGTGATTTTGAGTCTCTCTCTCTCTCTCTCTCTCTCTCTCTTTTTCGTCTCTTACTGTCCTTCTGTGTATATCTTTTATGTCTGTGTCTCTGTGTACATGTAGCATATCTATATTTCTCTCTATAGTTGTGTGTTTTTGTGCTTTTGTCTGTGAATGTGTATCTCCTTGACTGCCTGTCTCTCTGTATCTCATTGTGTGCTCACTTTTTGGTTTTCTGTTTAACTCTGTGTAGACTTTTCTCTGTGTTTGTGTGTATGTATGAATCTCTGTATATATATATCTTTCTTTTGCATCTCTCTTCCTGACATTGTTAATCAAAAGTGGAAACATGCTTAGTTTGCCTAAAATAAACAAGAACATGTGAAAGCCATGTTCAAATTTTAGGGACTTGATTGACCTATTCCTTAAGGAGACCTGGTCAGTTAATAGGAATCTTCCCCCTTCTCCAGTTACCTTCATCATCCTTCAGAGCAGCTAAATCACTAGATAAAGAAATCAGTCTCTTATTTGATAGGGAGAAACTGCATCTTTGAGCACCTTATGATGACTTTTCAGCCCTGCCTCAGACTCAAACAATGCAAGACAAAACCCCCAACACTGAGGGCAAATTTGTTATTCATTTCAATGATACTAATCATAAAATAATCCTGTCTGCATGCAGATATCATTACATAGTCATGCCACTTTTAATTCCTTATTGACTCTTGTAATGACATATCTTTCTAGGGCATGGCCATCAAGCATAGCCACACCACACATCCATCAAGGGACACCTGCAGCTTCCTTCAGATACAGTGTACTTTTCTGACATACTTACTTTGCAGTTTGGAAGGCAGCACCCTCTTTCACTCTATTTCACACTGGAATCTAAGAGTATTGTGTGCATTTTCACTCATGAATTCTTGACTTTGAAACCTGCCATTTTTGGATGTTATGTAGTTCTTTCTCTTTAGTTCCTCACAGGGGTGCTCTCAGCTTGGGCTTCCCTAATTATTTTCTACTGCTCCAGGTCAGATCTTTATTCTCTCCAACCACTCTTTCTTTAGTTTTTGGAAGTTCCAATGCTAACATCCTGTTTTTCTTTCTTTGTGAATAGTCTCCATAGCATTTTCTAATAAAATTTAGTTTGGATATTTCCAAAGATAATTTTAAAATATATTAAGCCAAAATATGATTAATGACTCAGATAATAAAGGATTACAATGATCTGTAGATCTCTGAAAAGAAAGGTATTGAATGCTAAAGCCTGGGTTTTAATCTTTGTGCTGTCTACACAAACTTGGAGGAGGAAACTTCTCCAGTTTGCTTTCTCTGCATAGAAAATAATGAATTAGACTTTATAATTGTTAAGATATGGTTAGGTTCCAAAATTTCTAGTCATCATGAAACAAATTTTTATTGAAATAAAGGTGTGTATTACCATTCATTTTATGACACTTAAGGAATTAATCATGATCCCACATACTCACGTTCCCCATCAAACGTTCGTTTGCTTTCACAAAATAAATTTGCATTTGTATTTTACACATGATTTCTAATTTGGTCTAGTTTGTGTTTTGTAATTTAGACTTTTGTAAAACTTTTACTGAAAAATAATCTGATTGACTAGAACTCATTTCACTGCTAAAAGGCAGAATAAGTCCTTAATTTCATCTCTCATTACCAATTCCAACAACTTAGTTTATATTCATTTATTTACAGTACATTAGTTCCTTTTTTCACACATGAGAAATTTGAATCTAAGATATTTAGGCTAGAGGAAATTTACTGAGATCAAATGCAGTATTTGGCTTTTTAATCACAAAATAACAAAGCTATTTAAGACAATAGGACATCAAGTGCATTAATGCCTTTTGGCTCTCTAACTAGTTATTCTGAAAATGAACTTGTTAACTTCTTGGAACTATAAAATGCTAATTGGTACAACCAGTGGAAAACAGTATAAAGGTTACTCAAAAAGTTAAGAGTAGAATTACCATATGACCTGGCAATCCCTCTTCTGGTTATCTATCTTCCAAATTTAAAAAACATTTATCCTTAAAGATATATGCACCCTGATACTCATTGCAGTATTACTCATGGTAACCAAGACTTGGAAACACCTGAAGTGTCCTTTGATAGTTTATTATCATGCGAAATAGACAGAAAAGGTTGAGAACTATTTTACTCATATGTGGGAAATAAAACTAAAAGCAAACAAACAAGAAAAGCAGAGACTCATGGACACAGACAGTTTAGTGTTTACTGGAGGGAAGGTAGGGAGGGATGGAGGTAGGTAGAGTTAAAAGGGGTTAAATGTATGGTGATGGAAGCAGAATTGACTTCGGGTGTTGAACACACAATGTAATATGAATATTATTGTACTATACACTTAAACCCTATATAAGTTTATTAACCAGTGTCACTCCAATAAATTTAATTAAAAAAATGTTCACCATGTTACAGAAAAATCAGACCAGCGAGAAACAAAGCACTGCTGAGAGTTGGAGAACTGAGGTTTATTATGTCAGTGGTCCCAGAAGAGCTAGGGCTCTGAAGATCTGGGCTCTGAGCCCAGGGTTAACCTTACTTTTATAGGGCTTAACAAGCAAAGGCAGTACATCTGTTATCTAGACAGAACAAGTAAAGAGGAGAGTGAGTCTTCTGTTGATCTCAAGGTCACCCTGCCCTTCGGCCTATGTGGCAAGCATGTCTACAGCAGCAGAACAAAGAGCTGATTACAAGGTTAGCCATTTAAATGGAAAATTCCTCTTCAACCAGAAAAAAAAAGAATCACTGCAATTGGGTTATTCCGTTATTCTGAGTATTTGTAACAGAATTTTTGCTTTATGTATTAGAACGTCTTACTGTTTCTTGGATACAAATAGATTCAGTATTTTTGTGTTTATCTTTCTTTTTTTATCATTATATGTCTGCCTTTTTATTCCACTTTACAGCATTTCTCTTAAATTTTACTGATTTAAATATGAAAAGGAAAAAAGCTATGGTGGCAATATCAATATTAGGTGGATAGTTTTGTCCACTGCTTTATTCTAACCTTTGAATTTTACCTTTAGCATGTCTTTTGCATATGGAAAAATTTAGATATATTATTGACTTTTGGAAATCATACTGGATTTATGTTCTACCTTTTGCCTTTTCATAGCTTGCCTTTCATTTTTCTCAACAAATAAGAATTGTGTATCTTAAATGCTGTGGTGTTACCAAGAATTGCGATAAGCACTAGGGATACTATATAAAAGGTCCTGGCACCAGGTTTCATTCAGCTTTTTATCTTGTATTGAAATAAGCAAGATTTTTCAAATTTAGAAATTAAATCAATTTGTAGTGTCAATTATATATACATATATGTGTGTGTCTATATATGTGGAATTGATTATTAAATTTCTTGAGCTATTAATCTTTCATATAACTCAAATATCCAATAATAACTGTGGATTTGATTATATAGAAAAGAGAAGTGCAATATTTTATGATTATATCTTTTTAGTCTTCCACCATCCTATTAATCTAATTGGAACTAAGAAAACATTGCTGTAGATTTTTATATTGTGTATTTTTTTGAGAATGTGTTTGTTTCAACAATTAAATAATTCTAACCAGCTGCAGTTATTGTTTTTCATGTTTTTATTTATTCACCTCTTTGTAAATAGATTTATCAGCATCCTTTTTCATCAACAACATCCCTTTCCAAAAATTATTTCTAAAATTCAGTCTTTAATATCTGGAGGTATTTCCTTAAAAAGAGTTTGGTAAAATGACATATTTTATAACTATCCAAAGATATATTTTATAATTCTTTCTTTTGCTTCCATATGCAAAGATCAGTATGGGTGCAAAAGCAATTCTTGAAATTTACCCTTCTCTCCCAGAATTTCTCATTTAACTCTATTTTAATTTATTTCCAAGTAGCATGATTATTCTCCTTAGCAGCTTGTACATTTATTTATTTTATATTTGTAATTTTATAAGATTATATGACAGTCATGAAGATGAGGGTGTTACAATTATCCTGCTTTCCCAATTTTTCTAGGTTCTTACAAAATTGTACATCTCTGCCTCCTTTTCATTTAGACATGGTCATGTCCTTTGCTTTGGCTAACAAAAAGTGAAAGGAAGTGACATGATATTTCTGTGTGAATGCTGTAAAAACATGTATAAATCACCTAATTTTGATAGCACCTTTGTCAGGCAGAGTCCCTGAAGGAATAAAAGAGGAACATCCTTCCTTCCGCCAAGTAGTTTTCCTTAGACCTAAATGAAACATGAGCAAGTATTTAATTTATTTTTTTTTGTTCAAGTTTGGGAATTGTTTTTTTACTTCAGCATAACTGTTCAATCTTAACTGACAAGGACTATATCTTTGTGAAAATTCTTTTTGTTGTTGTTGTTAATTATAGATAACAATCCCAGTGAATACCATTTATTTTGGGATTTTTTTCCTGTTCAATCTAGAAGAAATATCCTAAACAATATATCTGCTTATCAATCTTGTGCTAGTCAGTTTTTCTTTTTCCTCTGATAATACCTAATATTCAAAGGTTGGATATCTAAGATTAGTTCTTCAGATCTGTCATCTTCTTTATGTGGAAGTAAATAATATTCTAATTGTCTGCCTCTTTGTGAAGAACAAATAGACATGGGTTGGGTAGAGAGATGTGATGAGGTTTCCCTTTATCTCTTAACTCTTTAGGTTCTAGATAACCTTCACATTTATTTTTTTTCATTCTACTTTGTTCTGTGCAATATAGATCCCCAAATGTACTGATTTAAACAGAATTTTTCAGCCCGTGTAGTGCAATATTCATTAGCCATGATCTTTACAAAATCTGCTGTCTGGTATCACACTGGGGACACAGTCACTTCAAACACTAATTACTTGCATTTAAAGTAATAAAGCAAAAGAGAAAACCCTTGAGCAAATCCCTGAAGACTATCAGGATCAAAGAAATAAAGCAAAACACAAGGAACCAATAAGGTAGCAGATAAGTATGTCAAACTTGTGAACATTGGCAGAAAAACATTGGAGAATGTGTGAAGGTTGATAATCAGTTTATCGGGTTTAGAACATGTCAGATATGTTTTATATCTTATATAATTTATCTTTAAGAAAACTCCCCATATACAGATTTACAGATGAGAAAACTGAATTTGTGAGATTAAAGAATATGATAAGAATCTCTTATAGCAGGTAAACTACAGAGTTTATAAATGAAACTCATTATTTTTACTTTGTCTTGCCTGCTGGGAAGCAGGAGATTTTTCATTTAGAGCTAAGGAATATGGCCTCTAGGAACCTCAGTAATACCTTTCTTTGTCTAGTGTATATTCATATAATTTCTGTCTATTTATTTCCTCATGCTTCCAGGAAAGGAATAGGGAACACATAGCAGGAGACAGCATTTCCAGGTCTAGGCTTAATACTTGATATTACTTTGTTGCTCTCCATGCTTTCATTAGTTAATACATTCATGGTCCCTGACTTCACTTCAGCTTTTTCTCCAGAGCTCATTCAGAGCTAGTCAGTGACTGTTCAGGAGGAGACTATCTAGCTTCTTTTGTTGGCAGATGACTTCTGACCAGGTACTAACCAAAAATTCTTCACTTCTTATTACTCCATTAAATATTTTGGTACTAAGATTAATTCCCAATACTTATTTTTATAAAAGTGATTATTTTCATGGAAATTTAATGAAGACAGTCTATACCTAAGTTGATATAAGGCATAAAAATATTACACAGGAAGCTAGAGATAAGAGCAAAGAAAGCCCTGAAGGTAAATACCTAGGAATTAGCAAAAATTTCTTGAAGAAAGTTAGGTATTCAAAGACTGTGAAATTATTATTATTTTGACTCCAAGCCAAAAAATCTAGAGGTAGAAGGATGGCCAGAGGGCAATCTGCATAAGGTGTGAAATAAACAAGAAATTGCTTTACGTTAAATCAATGATATGATGAAAGGATGGAGATGGAAACTAGAAGACAAGAGAAGAATGAAAAGGTATCTGATAGACTAGATGATTGGTCAGGGGCTGTGGCTTCAGTTTTCTCATAGATGTACCATAGAGTAAGAAAGTCAGCCAGTGACTTTAGCTTCCATTGCCGATTGTGAAAAGTTCTGGTGGTTTAGTGTCTTCTCATTCACTTTCGTGGTCTGCAGTTTATTATATTGTGATTGAAGTGGATTTTTAAATTTGTCATTCTTCTTATATCTGAAAATTGTTTTTACTCAGTTCTGGAAAAATTGTAGTATTGCAATATGGTTTTACTCCCTTCTCGTTATTCCATGTGGATTTTCAATGAATTCTGTTAGGGCTTCTATTTGGTCATTGGTTTCACCTAGTTTATCTTTAATAGTTTTGCTTTCTTTGTTTCTGAGTTGTATTATAAATAATAGCTTCACATTCTTCTTATAGTTTGATGATATTCTCTGCAGCTATACTCATCAATTATTTACAAATTTGGTGATTACATTTTGTATCCTTTAAAATATTTCTGGTCATTTCTGATAGTCTTGTTGTAGCTGCCAGCCCCTGATAGACACATGGATCACCAGAAATCAGTGAGTTATAGGAAACACACTCTTTATTCAGCCAGCTGGGTCTGCCAGGGGTACACAGATCCCAAATCAAGCAGCCCCGAAATGTAGAGGTTCAGGGTTTTTAAGCCCTAAACCCCTATTCTTTATTCTGTTTGAATATACAAGTCTATTTTTCTTCTTTTTACTATCACCCTACAGGTCGGTTGTGCAAGTTGGGGTATAGAAGCCGAAAGCTTATTGTTAGAGCATTATGTTCCCATGAAGGATAGCCAAGCAGTAATTTTTCAGCCAGCAAGCACAGTCTCATTCTCTTTAATATTTTTTAGTCTCCATTATTTCTTTAAACACTTTAGACATACTTATGTTGTACTTTGTTTCTTATATTTTCAGTATCTTCACTTTAAGTGTATCATTCTTCAGTCTCTGTTGATTAGGTTGGGGTATTGTGTTTCCTCATCTGTTTTCTAGATTTAATTATGAGCTATTTGGTGGAGCTTTTATTTTGGGAAACTTTGAAACCTGATTCATCTTTGTTTCTACCAGGACAAGGGGAGCTCTACTGATCTGGAGACAGAACTTTTTATTTCATTTCTTGGATTCAGATTTCACAGCAGGAAAGTGTGTTATAATTCATATCCCAAGACTTAATGAGAGAAGAACTCTGGCTGCAAATTATTAGAGAAGGAACTGTTACTTCTCCCTCTAAAGTCCAGTGGACACAGATTGTTTCTTTTTGTTTCACTTGGCCAGCATGCAAATATTTTGACATGCCCCTTTTTAATCAAGATACAGTTATTTTTGGTACCTGTCTTTTAAAATAATTACTTACTTGATTTCTTATTAAAATTATTGGGATGACATTGGTTAATAAAATCAAATACGTTTCAAGTGTATAATTCAATAATACGTTACATGTCGGGTACTTGTCTTAATGTGGAAGGTCTCAGGTTCAGCTTCCTGACTTGTCAGGCCTGTATCTTATTCCACAGTGGAGGTGATAACCAGTAAAGCTCGTTTTCTGAATGGGACACACTCTGAAGCAAGTGTTGGCTCCTATGTGGATTTTACATTCCAGTTTTGGCTCAAAGTTTTTTGTACTGTTTTGTAAATTTTTGTTGTTGCTGGCATTGTGGTTCAGCAAGAGGACTTCCTTTACTGTTTTGTGAGCTCTGCAATGCTTTTCAAGGTATGTTAGCTCTAACTGAAGCAGCATTTAGGTGTTTTGCAAAGGAAATTTCATAAATTTTGATTTTTTAAAAAACTGTTTTTCATATCAAGCTTACTAGCAAATTTGAAATATAACTCCAAGGAAAATACTTACCAGGGCTTGGTGTGATTACACACACACACACACACACACACACACACACACACACACTCACATTTTTCAGAGTAAGAGATAAACTTTAATTCAAGTGTCAAACTGTTCTGTAAGTCTTTTAAGTAATATCAGTTTAATAAATTTATATTATTACAATTTTATAACTATTTATTATAATGCCAAATAATATTTTAAATTTATGTTTCCTTTTCTATATAACACCTTATTTTACTTTCAGTGTAAAAATTTTTTTAGTTTTTTACTTACATGGTTTTCTATGCACCTATAGTCTCTCAGGCCTGTGGACTACAAGGCTAGATCATCAGATAATATTTTGCATTTTTTTCTCTGAAGATCTCCCTCCTACAGTGCTTCATTCTACTAGCCCAATAGGGATAATTTTCCAGCTGTCATCTGGGAAATTTGCTTTACTGCTCTCCTATAACTGGAACCCTATTTTCTAGACCCAGTGTTTTCCTTCTCCTTGGTAGTTTTTTCCTCTCTAGTTTTAGTAGCAATAGCTCTTCACTGGCTTCCTAGGAAATGTGCATGAAAAGTAATATTTTTGAAAATTTGCATATTTAAAAATTATTATTAGTTTATATTCATTCTTGATCAGTAGTATATAAGGGTAGAGAATTGTAGGCTGCAAATAATTTTTTTTTCTGTTAAAATTTAAAGATATTCTTTACTGTTATCTAGATATCAGTAGATATGGCTGATTATATCCCCAATGTCTTTCTGATTACTATAGACCTTGTGTACAAGTTGTTTTTATCTTGATACTTATAAATATTTCCTTTTAACCTAGGTCTAAGGTCTGCATGTGTTCCCTCAAATTTATATGTTGAAATCCTAACTCCCAACCTGATGATATTAGGAAGTGAGGACTTTGGGAGGATTAGAGCAGAGCCTTCAAGAATGGGATTACCTTTCTTATAAAAGAGACCCAGACAGCTATCTCCTTCTGCCATGTGAGAATGCAGTAAGTTAGAGAACTTACCCAACCATACAAGAACTCTGATCTTGAACTTCCGGCCTCCAGAACTGTGAGAAATAGCTACCCAGTGTACGGTATTTTGTTACAGCAGCCCAGACAGATAGCTGGTATTCTAGAATGTCATTTAACATCTTTTGCCACAGACATTCTTCACTTGCCGATCATTGTACTTGAGTCACCAAGTTACAAAGCACAGTCCCTCAGCTCTGAGCAATACTATTTAAAATGTCTTAGAGTAATTTCTCCTCCCTGTTGTCTCAGCATTTGATAATCTTAATAACGTATCAGGTTTTCTTTCTCATATGTTTTCTTCTGTTTGCTTCTGATGTGTGTCTGTGTTTTAAGTAATCAATTTTTCCTAGGGTTGTAAAAAAAGTGCTATGCTTTATTTTCATCAATCTTGTTGTTGCTTTTAATTTAAAATAATATTTATTTTGCATACAATCTATGCAGAGGTCTGAAAAATTTAATAATTCCACACCCCTGAAAAACTTAACATCATTTAATATAAAAATAATATATTAACATGGCAAAAATTCAAATCATACAAACTTATAAGTTAAAAGTAAACTTCTTTATATTCTAAACTTCTATCATCCCAAATCACTTACAGGATTTTTATTTTTTTATCTTTTCTAGATGTATATAAGTACATGTATGTATATTATATATCATTTATAATCATAGGTATTATGAAAAGATACCAAGATAACCTTTAATATTAATATTATGTAATGTATTACCTAAATTATAAATAGTTCTTTCATCTCATCAAAACGTTACACTCTGTATACTGTTCTATTCTTTGTTTTCTTTGGTTTACTATCCCTTAGAGATTTTTACATCAATATATAAAAACATATCTATTTAATTTTAAGCTTCATAGTATTTCACATCCAGATAAACCATAATTTATTTGACCATTTTTGGTTTATGAACATTTTAGGTTAATTCCTAAATTTTTTCACCACGTGCAGGCTGCTACAAGCAGGATTGCACTTTTTTTTTAAATCAGAATTTCAAACATTTATTTTATCAGGAGAATTCCTGGGTCAGATGATCTCAAAAGAATGATTCTTCACTGAATTGAGTTGTGAGATTTGAATTTTCTCTTTTTCTGAGAATCTAGATGAATATGTCCTTTGTAGAGTTCATTGCAACTTCAGTTTCCTCACATGTACTATTCACAGTTCCTACCACTCCTTCCACTTTGTTTTGTTATAAAATTAAACAGAAATAGTAATTGCCACTCACAGAGTTGTTGTGAGGTTTAGATATAATATATGTGAATGCCCATATACAATCCACATTTGGTAGAATATAAGAGATGCTTCATTACTTTTACTTTTCTAACTGTAGTTATTAATAAAACTAGAGAGTAGGAAAAAAACCCATAATATATCAATGAAAGAAAAAAAACTTACCTGTCAGGATCTTTGGTTTGAAAATAAATATGGTAGGGGTTGATGGGAGAAATAGAATTAAATCACATTAGGGTATTTATAACCCTTGCCTAAACTACTTTTAAAAGGAATTGACATAGTTTAAAATTAAAATACACTTGTATAATTTAAAAATGAAAGAAAATAAGAAAAGAATGAAGATTAAACAAATCACAAAACATGAGGGGAAAGAAACTAAGAACATAGATTTACATAGCTATTACTATTGGTCCTTAAATTTAACCACAAAGACCCATATTTCTATATTATATTTAGGAATCTGGAAGCTGTGTATTATTTTAATGTCTCACTAATTTTCAGATCTTAATCCTTAAACCACCGCCTCCCGCTATCGGTGGGAGGCAGACTCCTTTGTTCATCAACAAAATTTCATGTTTTGCTGGCTAGCTACTTCACTGCATCAACCATATCTTGTGAGACTACATGGAAAACAAATAAACGAGACTTCTACACATATCAAAAAGAAAAAAAAGGGGAAAAGAATGAAATTGAGGCCAAAAGGTTAAGAGAGGAAAGATGTAGTCACTCTTTTTTGGAGCCAGTACATGGTGGTTTCTGTCTGAGTGAGCAATTACTGATCTCTGTTGAGCCAGGTTTCTGTACTTTTGCCCCAAACCTTGATAATTTGGTACTCAGTGTGGTTGTCCTTGAATTTTTTATAGTTTTTTTTCCCCTGATGCTCTGGGTCAAAATGTCTCAGGTAAAAACTTTCCATTCTCTGTAATAAATTTCCAGTTTCAAACTGCTGCTGTGACAGAGCTAAAGAGTTTCTTACACACACATATGCACACACACACATATACACGTAAACCAGTTCTACAACCTCAGAGCAAATAAAAGGTGAATCTAATATGAGAAATCATATGTCAAAAGAGTACTAACCCTATGGTTTGTGTGTATACCCAGGGGGTGCACAAATATTTATTAATAATTATGCCTTTGTCTTCCTATTTTTTTTTTGTACAGCTGTGATATTCTACTTTCCCAGCATTTCTTTTCTTTCTGCCTACACTCTTCTATCTTGGTAAACATAACTATGTACATCTAACTAAAACATATACATGCATACAAATACATATTCATATATGTGTATAAATATACATGCACACATATATATATTTCAATTAATATGTATGTGTATGTTTCACTACTATCCATACAACTATTTTAGTTTTATAATGACTACAAAAGTGAGGCTATGTGTTTAAGATAATGATACTTTTCTTCTAATGCCAAAGAGAAGAAAAGCGCTCCAGAATAATAGATACATTTAAATACAATACCGCCTTTTGAATTATTATATAATTTGTTAGGGTAAAATGAATTATGACTAAAAGAGTATATTTTTTAAAGATAAAATTAAAAAATCAAATTACCTTTGGAGAAATAAAAATAATTTGACTTATTTTCTATGTTTAGCAGACATTTAGAAAAATATACTAAAGAAAAGCTGAGAAACACAAATGACATTTAACAAATTCTGTGCCATCCAAAATTAAAGACATTGGTGTGGGAATCTAAGGAAGGAAAAACTAATAAAGGTTAATAAATACTGTTATTGATTGCTTAAATAGAAGGCAAACACATTTTTTCTATAGTTTTATTTTTTCCCATGGGTTTTCTTCCCATAATAATCATTTATTTCTTGGATTGAATTTACATAATCAGTATTTCAGTATGCTTGTGTAAATTAGTTCTTTAATTTTTGTATCTTCTATCAGTAGAGAAACAATACGGTGGTTTTTCAAAAGCCAAAATTGTTTATCACAGTACTTGATTCTTTATGGTGTCACTGAAGTCATTTACCCAACTATGTCACTTATTCAATTAATTTTGTAAATCAGCTTCTGGATCTTGCAGTAAATAGGATGTAACTGGAGTTAATTATGTATTCTAACATAATGTTACAGACAGAAAAACAAAGTATTTCAGTTCCTAAGTATTGAATTTTATTTCTGGCTCTAGTACTTGCTATTAGTTGTTTGACCCGGATGAAGTTAGTCAGCCCCCGATCTTTGTATCTTCTTCCTTGAAAAGAAGAACAAAACCAGTCTCTTGATTCCTCACAATTGTTATGAACCCTGTTAGGGGAAGTGTGAATGGGATTATTAATTTTTGTGAAGATGGTCATATGTATATTTTCTGACAAATAGAAATGAGAAGAGGATAATATTAATGTCCACATATCAAAATAAGGGGCTAATCAATATACCAGCTGGAATGTTAACTCCCTGGTGCATAAAAATGGTGTAGGTCAATTTTTATTAATGGGGACTAAATACTTTTTAGGACAGTTAAAAGTTTACATCTAATGCTGAGATAAATTAATAATTATGATACTAGTACACATTAGAGCATATTAGAAATCATTTCCATTCAGCAGTGAGGAATAAACAATAAAACAAATTGCAATCATTTAAGACTAGATTTTTTTTTTTTAAAGGTTAATACCTACTTTTATGTTTCCTGGGTCATTGTTCTGGCCATTTTACCTATACTTCATTCTGTTCTTTCTGCAACAGGAAGCTGATCTTTGAAAAGTACATTTCTCAATTTCCATTGCTTTCACTTACAACTTATGTTCTGTGGACTTAAATGGCAGAAGATTGGAGTGGGGGAAGGGGAGGTAGGGAGGCTAGTTCTCCATCTCTCTGCTTACAGTGTAACCTTCAGCAGTGGCTATTCCTTCCTGATTCTAGTTCTTTCTAGACTGTCCCATCATGCCACCATTTCTTTCCCATATACTCTCATTCCAAACCATGGGTTCAACTCCTGCCTGTGGGTCTTTTCTCCACAGTTCCAGCTCCCAGGTGGTGGTTCCTTTTACATGGCTTATCTGGTGGTTCCTTGGGCAGCCCCTTCACTGGGGTTTCAGTTCCCTACTGATGGTCCTCGATTCTAAACTCTGATATCATTCCCCCTTCTTTCCTTCATATCTCTTAATTTAAGAGTGATTTGCAGAGGCTTTATCTCTGGGTACCTCATCTTTCCATGTTTTTAGCTTTATTGCAAGCTCTCTGACTGGTTTGCTGAATTATAGTCCCTGCTGTGGTTCTGCTTTCCAGACTGAATACAGACTTGATAGAGTTATCAAATAATAGATGGAGTACTCACGGCTTATTAAAAAGCAGGAAACAAGCTGAAAGGAAAGGGATGGGTACATAAAACAAATTTCTATTTTAACCAAATGTAATGATATTTTATATATATATATATCATGAGAAGCCTTCTTTGGACCTATCATTATAATGAAATTTTGATATAGATTATTTAAAAATTTCAAATAAAATTTGGTATTTTAAAACTTACACACTTTTCTCATTAATTGCTCATTATTGGTGAGAAGGCAAGGAAACATTCTCCCTTGGAATATGCAGGAAAAATGAAGCCTTGATGACCTATTTTAGACTTCTGACCTCCAAGCTGTAACACAATAAATTTGTGGTAACTTATAACAACACTTGAAAATTAATACACTTACTCTGTTCTGTTTAAACTATGGATATAAATAGGCTGTAGGTTCTATTTGATCATTCTATACAGATGCACATTTCATTATTCTATTTTATCATCCTTAAAGTCAACTAATTGAAGACAAAAATCAAATCTCCACATTGGTAATTGACTAAGTCCATATGCTTCTGATAATGGGGAAATTCAAGTAAATAATCTCACATAAAGATAGAGGAAATGTTAATTCCATTAGGTGGTCAGCTAATGATACTGTTAAGAATAAACTCCTAGAGCTATGTATTAAATTAAATGTTCCAACTACAGAGATAGGAGAGGAACTCTGTGGCTAAAGGATACAAGATTCAATTAGTGTTTAGATGATACTGGTCACCTCCTGAGAGGCTGTTGACCAGTCACCAAAAAACACTCATGTTTGTCTTTGTATCACTTTTATCATGATATAGTTTTACCCAGAGGATCTTATGCATTAATGCAAGAAGTTACACACAGTGGGCATGTACTTTCTGTTGGTTCTCAGACACAATAACTGGCTTCTTTGTGGCAGTTAAACACAAATAAGTTCTGAACTGATTAGGTAGCAGATTTAAGGCAAATGCTAATTATTTCAGCAGTAGAAGTAAAACATGGTAACTTCAAGTCTTTTATTGGGGGTTCAGTGTGTCTAGAAAGAAGCAGTGTCCATTTCCTTTCCCTTCATTTCTAGGTCCTAAGAAACACCAAAGAGCACTGGAATCTTTCGAAGTAAGGTCTGGATGTAGATATAAAGGCAATGAATTCCCTTGGATCAGAGTTTGGCTTGATGGAGACCCCACCGAAAGCAAGTCAAATAAGAACTATAGTAGTCCTTTCTCATGATCAGGATACTATCTTTTATAGCATTTCTCTCAGCATTACTAATAGTTCATAGGAGTGAGGCTTGTTGCTTACTAACCTGTCACTTCCCCAGGAGAAAATCATTAATTAAAACCAGGGAAAAAGTTCTAATTCCTACTTTCAACTCATGTTTCTTTTAGGAATAATAAATAGTCTGAAATATTAAGGAACCTGTGCAAGCATTTGTGATATAAGTTAATTTTTTTGAAAGTAATGTCAGTTAACTTATTTGAAAACTCTAACTGATGTAAGGGCATGCAGAACCTGACCACGGGTACTCCCCAGAAAATGTTACATTGAATATCTTCTGTTAGAGATGAATAGTGATACAAGTTATACAATTCTAATTAAATTCTCAATTTACATATTTTGCAACACAACATTTGGAGTACAACATTGTCTGATAAGATTTAAAATAACTTATTGTGTTTAATTATGCACACATTCTATAAAGTTTGACACTAACTTTGTGTCAAAGGACAAATGAATTTAAGAGAATAAATATTATTTTGCAGTAATTTTAATATGTGAATATAAAAAGAAAGACAAACTGTTCTTCTCAGGCCAAATTAAAAAATTTCTCTAAGGAAAATGTTAATACTTAAAAAAATTATTTTAAATATGTGGTATACAAATATAAGTAAGTTGTTTAATCATTCTACCTTTTTTTTATTTTGGGGGCTGCATGTCACAGAGAATCAAATAATAGTGATGGCTACTAAGTCTATTACAGTTATTAACTACTCTCATTGATAGTAGTGATTAGTGTCAAGCCACATTAGAAGATTTAAAGCAATTTTTTCTTGGTATCCTTAGGTCTGATTGGAGAGATACTATAAGTATGTAGTTAAAATCATGTAGTATGGAATTCGATTTTACTCTTTATCAGAACTTATAGAAGACATTGAATGAATTAATAATTAGTGATGAATAATAGATGACTAAAAGTTTTAAAACTTTTTCTTACACATGTTAGAGATGATCCAATCAGCACCTAAAGTACTTGCATTTACAATTTATATATCACCGAGTGGAGATATCAGAGCTTCCTGGAGAATCGTACCTAGCTAATGAAAATGCTTGCAGTCTTCTCGAAGTTCCTTCTTCCAGAGAATTGTGTACATGATTTGGTTGACATTTTAATGTTCTGAGCAGAAAACTGTTGTTGAATCATTTCTTCGTGGCTCTGGCTTCAGTGGTTGGAAATATTTTTGAAAGTTCAAATAGACTGTTGCTCTTCTCTTGTTTTATGTTCCAATCGAAAATCTGAGGGACTTTATAGATGTGTAACTTTTCATTGATCACTATACCATGAGCCCATTTGCTCTTATAGAAAAATCTCTAAAGGTAAAAAAGTATTAAATGTGATTTATAACTGATATGTAACTAATTAAATAAAAATAATTATAATTATACAATAAATAGAAAATATTTTGGCCAAAATTCAGTAAGCATTTTAAAGAAACATTAAAATAGATAAAGCCAGAAAAAAGTTTGTATTCTAATGTATTACTTATTATCAAACTCTACTGCAAACTGTTCAATATACTGCTTTAAAGTTTAAAAATAGCAGTAACTAATATAATTATAATTTTTTTGAAATTGTAGACATTTTTATTTATGCAATACTAATAATATTGTCAAATAGAAAAATGATTTATAGATTCCATGATTGCATACATAGAATATCCTGAGTAGCTAACTATTAGCTATAGTGAAAAACTTCCTTTAAGGAACTGTGTAAGAGAAAATAATCAAATACTGAAATTATATAATTGATAAATGCCACTCACAATATAGCAAAAAAGATAAATATTCTGTGGAATAGGCAATAGGCAATCTGAGTGAACTATATAAAGAAAAGTATAAAGTGGGGACATGCTCAAGGACTCATATTTTATAAATCAGAATGCCATGGAGCAGGGTGGAGGAGAGATTTGTTATGATGGAAGGGACTTGAAGTCCTTGACCAGACCAAGGACAATTGCACATCATGAACACAGGGGTATGATTACTTCATCTCTTTGTCTCTGAGGTTAAAAGAGAGAGAAAATATAAAAGATAACTAGATAGTTGTATCATGTCCTTAGTTCCACCAAAAGTTGTAAAATAGACATTTTGTTAAGTGAATTTCTAGTTTGAATATTGTACCAATCAGCATTCAAAAAAAAAGTTTTCTCTGGCATTTGTATGGTTACCTAGATGTATTACTGAGCAAGTATATAAAAATGAAGAATTTGTCAGAGACAAAGAGTTTTGATAACTATATTGTACAAAGATCTCAGACAAGGGGAACTGGAAAACAATCCATAGAAGAAAAAGAGTAAAACAAACAGAAAACCTACTATTGTTATAAACAAATAATCTATATATAAAAAGGAAATGTAAACAGAAAAGCTTTAGATCCTATACAGGTTAACTTTTAGGCTCCTTATCATTGTAGCTTCATTTTACGGAAAAGTGAAACAGAGATTAGGTAAGTCACCTGAGGGCACAGCTCAAATCAACAAACATTTATTGACTCCTGCTAGTGACAGATAATGAACTATGTGTCAGACATTTAAAAAATGGATGAAAATATTCTTCCTTTAGATTTACATGTTGTTTAGTGTGGAGTCTAGAAAACAGTCATGAAAGTAGACAAAATAGATTTCAAGGCCAGGTCTTTCTGACAACATTCACATTAATACCATTGCTATAGTATATTCTATATCAGAATACAAGTAATAATATACTTTGAGGTGGAAAGAGAGAGAGAGAAAGAAAAAGAGAGAGGGAAAAAGGAAGTGAGGGAGAGAGGGAGAATTAAATTATATTAGTTAGCAAAGAAATTCAATTAACTTTTATTACTCTTAATTAGCAATTATGAAGGCACAATTTATAACACTCAGAGTTCTTGATGTTAGAAAAAAAGTTGCAGAGTTATTTATCACTATCACCTGTGGCTGTATTCCAAAGAATTGTTTATATTTATATATTTTGCCAATGAATTGCAAGAGTCATGAACATATTTATGCTATTTAATTAAATAATGCCTCATTCATAATCTAATCTTTGAAATTGCTTAGAATGAAGAAAATGAATATATTTATAAGATATTTATGTTTAATGATAAAAATAAAGAAGAAAGGGGGAGATAAATATTTAATAGTGGAAAAATATTTTAATCAATATAGTGTAAATATTCAATAGGATATCAACCACTATTGGAAATTATGATAAAAGAGCATGAGAGAGAGGAAAGGAGGGAACCAATGAAATAGAGCTGTTATTGGGTGGTAGTAGAAGTTAATTGTGTGTTCTTCATTTTTAATTAATTTCTAAAATAAAATGATTGTGTTCTAAATTCAAAAGTATGCTCAATACAACTAAATGCAAGATATATTAGTTTAAAATGATGGATTAAGAAAGAATGTTATAATGTAAACTTTCACATGGAGTGTCCTCATGAGAAATGAAAAGTAGAATTTTTAAGTATCTAACATTAACCAGACAGCATCTGAAAATTAACCAGAAAGGAAATTGTTTTAGTTTTCATTCCAAGATAACTTTACTAGTTTCACACATTTTAATATCCTATAAAGTTCAGGTATTTAGGATTTCCTGAGTTTAAAATTTTATTTGGTAAATTAAGACTGTATTCTCTAACAGTAATCATCAGTTATAAGCAAAGACCAAGCTTTTGCAACTTATGAGCATCTCCACTAACCATCTAATGCCAATAAAGGTGAAAATATCCCGTTCGTCTTTCTTCCTGGCACACCCCTCTGATTTTGCTCACACCCCTCAGATAGACCTTTTATAGAAACAGTGAGTTTATTTTTCTCCTAAATGTCATTTTGGAAATCTATCTTTTTGACTGACATCCTCTAATTTCTTGGCATTCCTTTTTAACAAGATATGTAAAATTGATGATAATTTTACTCTCTTACAGCCAAGTGCTTGCCTTTGGAAAGTAAATAAAAACTTCATACCAAATTCTCATTTGCAGACTTGAAGCTGATATTTAATTTGTTTTCATTTACTCTCTCAGTAATGCTAAGCACCTACAATGTTCCAGGTTCCACACTGAAACAAATGCTCCTAACATCCTTTGATCTCCATCATAGATTAACCAAATACATTTTAACACTAATGGTCAACACGGATCCCCATATTGTTAACCCCATCCTGTTTTTTCCTTCCCTTCTGTTGCATTACCCTTGCAGTTCCTGACATTGATTTTTTTTTTCATTGAGACGTCTAAAAACCCCATTACTAATAAAGTAGTTTTATACCCTTAAACTTTTCTTGACTATTGGATTTACCTTTAGACCTTAGTTACCTTTCCCCTTACCATACTAGTCTGAACAATCTATTAGAGACTCTAATTTACACTCACATTATCTTGCATTTATGTCTAATTACTTTGAAGCATCATATATAGTCAACATTTCGTGGCTCCTGTGCAAGTCTCATGTTTTACACCTTCATTCTGTAATGTTTCTTACACTTAAGCACATGAATTTCTATACCTTACAGGTTCTTTGCCACCCCAGTTCCTGATTTAGTTCACAATGAATAACTTTATGGTCCCAATATTGTCACACAGTTCTAGGATTTCACCTGATTCAATAACTTCATCTTCACTTTAGCAATCCACTCATTTAACTACCTTTGAGATCGTTTTTATCATGTAGATCTGTGTTCACTAAAATGTTGCTCTCTAGAATTCTCAGACCACATTTCATAGCCTACCTCCCTCATGTACTTTCTCCTTTCATTCCCGCTTAACAAATTGCTTGGTATGATATGCAAAAGTCAATATAGAGGATATTTCTGCAAAGTTATCACTTCTCTGACTTTGCTGCCCTTCATTCTTCATCAGGCTGTGTTTCATGGTGAATTATTTTGGTGTCATTTTCACCAATGTCACTGATTACTTTTTCTATACCTTGTTTAATTCTTTTCTTGATGCATCAATAGGAAAAAAAGAAAAAAAAGAATGATCTAGGGGACTTAAATGAAAAGATTTCAAAGTGGGATAAAATTATATATACAAATGGACCTTTTAGAAAATTATGATTATGATATTGTGTCCCTGTTCAATTAAGTATTAGAAAAGTCAATCAATAATTAAAAGGCAATGCAATTATTTTGTTTGAATTTTTAAAAATGACTTATGTAATTTGTATAAATAAAACAATACTAAAAACTACCCAGAAGAACCACACCAAATTATACAATATCCCACCACTCAGAATTTTTAAGCATTAACATTTGGTAACATCATTCTAGTCATCTCTTGTTGCATAAAATATAGCAGTAATAATAAAAAACATAATTTTACATTAAAAATGTATTACATATTATTCTAACAGAACTTAACATAGAGAAAAATGTGAGGTGAAACTAAAGGAATTGATAAACTCCAGTAAATATTTTTCATGGTAGGGGATATTAGAATCCTATATAATTTCACTTATTCTGTGTTAAGAAGTTGGAGCTTTGGAATTTCAACTGCAGTTCAATCATAGAAAACATCAATTTATTTACTCTATCAAAGATAATATTACCCTCCAAAATTTTTCTCATATCGTGACTGACTTTTGTTTCTTATGTTTTTTGCTTATTTGTTGAGGCAAATTACAATGTATACTCTGTTCTATAAACGTAATTATCTTTGTTCAGTGTTGATTTTATTTCGCAAGGTTTACCAACTGCTGTATCTATTTTTGACATTTGTATGAGTACCAGATCCTTCCCTTGCTTTGTGGCCTTGGGCTTGTTGCTTACAACATCTTTCTTTAATCTATAATAATAGTACTTGTCTCATAGAGTTGTTTGTACTAGACAAATAGCAAGAAATATAAAAATCACTTGGATTCTGTTTTATTCCAGGCTTTGTTTCCTATTTTCCATTGCATTCTTCTTTTTGTTGCACGTTTTTTTTAGTTTTTCATAGTCATTTTTTTCCCCATTGGTCATGCTCAATATCCAGACTCTCTAATTGTTACGAAATGATATGGGTTAATTTTCCTTAACTCTCTTTCTACTTTATCTGGGGATTGACCTATAGCTTGAGTGCTAAATATTGCTTTTTTATTAACCTTTATTAACTGAAGAAATTAGGCATTTGTAAGGGACAGAACTCTTCTGAGGCTGCATGCTGTCCTTGTTGTGAACCTTCCTTGTGGTCTCTTTAAATGTCTAGCATTAGGAATTATTTTACCCAACCAAAATACAATCTATACCCAATGGGCTATGGATCATTCTTCCCATTTGTCTAGCACCTTAGCAAAGCACAAGCCCCAATAGCTCTTCCTATATTTTAGGATTTTAATTGCCTTATACTAAAGTTGCTCTTAGACTATATTTTAAAAATTCAGGGGTATGAGTTGCAGTTCTGAGGATATTTTAGAGTCGTCGTTTCTTCTGAACTGCCTCTATAAGGTGAAGTTGGAATATAAACCCCTGCCATTTTTTGAGTTACTGCTGTAAGAGTGAAACTTTTCTGCTTCTCTGTTTTAAGAAGTGAGAGTTAGCTAGAAGATGTATAGTTCTCTAAGAACAGGAATTGTATCTATATCTTTCTCTAGTCCATTAGTGTCTATGCATCTAGTGGGACTTTGGATCATATCTTAGGTTGAATTCCCCAAAACTAGATTGCGGGATGAGGACTCCTGAGTGAGTTACTAAGGAAATGATCTCGGGGGAAATTGTTGAGGGAAGTAGGGTAGAGAAGGGGAGGAAGGACCTCATGTGCAATCCCAGAGAAGATGTCTTCAGTCTGATTTCACAGAGAAACTTGAGGCAAGAAAACTAAGTCCTAAATTTACTTCTCTTTTATCAGTTAAAAGCAAGGTTCCTAAATTATTTTCACCTAAGTAGTCAAGAATAGATCTTCTAAAAGAGCCTTAATGCTGGCCTTTGAAAGCACAGTGAAACTGGGCAGGGGTGAGTGAACACAAAAATGAAAAGAGGAATAATATGGAATCTGGAACAACCTCCAATATTATCCACTATAGATTTCCTAATGGTATAGTTTGACTTTCCCCCTTAAGATTCTTCAGATTTCCCCATATTTGAATCTTTCGCTTTTCACATTCACCTTTCCATTGCCTTAAATAGCAGTAAGCCTATACGTAGACGACATAGCAAATCCAATACAGACTTAATAATGGTGACTAACTGCTAGTCCATGAAGTTAATTTGCTAATTATTTGCATAAAGCACTCTTTTAAAAATGTTATCATAATAATATTATTTGTATGAAGCCTTGAAAAGATATGTGGTGACAGTGTTGCCTATAGATTAGGGTGTCTCGTAGTTGACCTCCCATGCTATGTGTGGACAAAAGAACCAAAATTCCTTACTTAAGGCATTTGTGCTCACAAATGGAAATGTCTTATTTATGGACATTAAATTTAAATTGGAGTTAGCCTGAGACTCTTTCTCAAGGTTATGGAAACTGATAATTTTCACACTAGTCATTCTTTAAAAAAAATAAACTGTTATGCCCCCAGTTTTAAATGTTCTTCTGAATTATGTTATCAAGGAGCAAAATTTTTGCAGAATTTAGCTTATGGATTTCATTTGGTTAAGGAACACATTCTGTATCTGCATACAATAAAGTACAGATTTAACCTATTATATGGGTTTCAGAGAAGAGGATAACTTTGGGAAAGGCAGTCTCATATGTACATTCTTTTGATCACTAACTGGCTGAATAAGAATGGGTCTTGGGCTTAGAACCCTTCCTTACTAAGATTGAGAATCTCACAGCCTGTGCTGGACTTATCACTTTGTGTAAAAATACCTTTCACAGGCTCATTGTATACTCTTTGTTTTGCTTAAGCATGTACATCATACGACTCTGTCAACTTCATTGCTAAATTTGTCTCCTACAGGGAGGAAACATGTCCTCTGTTCTTTTACATGAGAGGATGCATTCAGGCCAATGGCCCCACAACAGCTTCTTGGGGGACTATGCTGGCTCTGGGAAACCAATGCCCATTATTGAAGCTGATCTGGCTCTGCCTCTTTGCTATTTGAGTACAGCATTGTGTCATCTAGGGCTGGACTGTGTTGTGTTGACCTTGGTGACAATGACACCAAGACGCAGTGGGTAGATATGTTCAGATTTCTATTCCTGATCATAGACAATATGATACTTGTTCAACAGAAAAAGATTAAACATTTTAAAAAATAAAAATAGAAACAAGTACTATATTCCAAGACCCATGCTGAATGCTTTATATGTTTATTTATTTAATCTTGTTTTATTGAAATAAAATTATTTAGAAAAATGCACAGATCTTAGTGTTTACTTTGATGAGTTTTTGACAATTGTATGAATCTTTGTAATAACTGTTCAAAGCAAGATATAGACAATTTTTATCCCTCCAGATACTTCAGTTTATAACTCTTACCAGGCTTCATTTCCCCTTCTCCACAAAATACAATCACAATAGATTAGGTTGCCTATGTTTGGATTTAATATAATTGGAACCATACAGTTTGATCTCTTTTTGTCTGACTGCTTTTCCATTACCTAATGTTTTTGGGATTTGTTCATGTTGTTACATGAGTCAATAGTTATTCTTTTTATTGTTGATTAGTATTCCATTGTATGAATATGTGGATACACTATGTTTCATTTAATCCTCTTGATGGATATTCATGTTATTTTCAATTCTTGGCTATTATGAATAAGAATCTACATTGATTATTCTAGCCATATATTTACATTTCCTTTGGATTAAATTTTCTCCAATATTTTTCTTCATTTAAATATAGATTTTGGATATTTCAGACTTTTTGCATTTTCATGTACATTTTAGATTTTATTTTATCTATTTCTTATAAATTGGCTGCTCAAATTTTGATAATTACATTTAATTTATATATTAATTTGAAGAAAATGGGCATCTTAACAATATTGAGTCTTTAAATCGATGCACATAATATATCTCACTTATCTAGATTTTCTTTAATTTCTTTCAGCAATGTTTCATATTTTAAATGGCAATGTCTTAAAAATCTTTTGTTTGATTTATTTCCAGGTGTTCTATGTCTTCTGATGGTATTGTAAATAATATTATTTTAAATTTTCTTTTCTAAGTTTTTATTGCTTGGGTATATAAACACAATTAATTTTTGTATTTTAACTTTGTATTTGTGACTTTGCTAAATTCTTTTTTACTGCAATAGATTATTTGAAGATTGCTTTGAATTTCCTATGTACAAATCATGTAGGAGGAAGGCAAAGACATTCACTCCACACTTATCTATTTAATATTTTACTGAGGCTGTTAACCAGTACTCTAATGCAAAATAAATAAATAAACAGCAACAAAAATATTTTAAAAATCACTATTTTCAAATGACATTTTTATTTCATTTAATTTTTGATACATGTTTTTTGAAAAGAGTTTGTTTTACAGTTTTTTCTCAACCTTCATATAGCCTAGGTCTCAAATTTTAAGAGTAGTGTGTTCTCTTTCATTTCATATATTTTAGATAAAATTGCATAAGAAGTTTTAATTATTACATAAAGTGGTAACTTTAGAAAGGCAAAACAGCAATAGAAGAATCCTGTGAATCAGGAATTATAGTACAAAGTGGAATAGAAGGACAATCTTAGAAAGTTATCTGAAAAAACAGAGTGGTGTACATAAGAGTGAATTATTACAAATTTACATTAAAGTAATTACTTCAAAGAATAATATTGATTTAATTAAGAAAATACTATGAATAAGAGAGGAAAAATCTGTGCATGGGAAGGGGATGGGCCAGAAATAATAGGGGAAAGTGGTTGTATGTTTGTAGTAATAAGAAGACAGTTAGCTTTTCTGCTTCTTTAACTTGTAAGAAAATCATTTGTAAGTTACCTATGCTTATCAGCATCACTTTTATAGTTCAGTGAATTCAAAGCTTGGTTTTGAAACATTGAAATGGTTTGCATACTGTGATGATCACTGTAGTTTGGGCCCTCAGACATTGATGTGTAATTATTATCTTCTTTTAGATATAGAAATTAACTCACAAAAATGATTACTCACATGCCTAAAGCTGATAATTAAGAAGTTAAAGCAGGATTCAAATTCCAGTCTCTACACTAGTCTTTCTGAAATGCCAAAAACCATTGAAAAGGAATTTGTTAAAAGTATTGAAATAGGCTATGGGTTGAGCTTTGAAAATTTATTTCATGCTCAATACTATGTAAAGCTCTATTCTCTTAAGTAGAAAAACATATAAAAAGTATTAGAAACAAATTTAAAGATTCATCTGTGGTGCCTAGTGGCTAAAATTGTTTATGATTACTGTATTGATGCATGCCAAACCAGCAGTAGGGCAGATGACCTACTTTCTAAATGTCATATCTTATTTTGAGGGTTTAAATATTTGAAAATTCAGACTTGTCTATTTTACAGATTTTAGAGCAAACTGGAAGTGGAATTTCATGATTAAACATACTGAAACTGTTACTTTAGGCATGTTAGCAAAATACCAAAGAAGAAAATGCTTTAAACTCTCAAGAAGAGGAGGAAATAGAGTAAATGCTTAAAGATGACATTTAAGTTTAAAAAGAAAATTACTTTTGTACACATAGAGGCACACGCACACACAAACTCACGTACTCAAATGCATAGCCTCATAAGAAATCCACACTGACTTCTCATCTGTAGTACTGTGGACTGTATACTGATATTCATATTATGAATACATAATTTATATTTGAAAGAAAATGCTGACATTACTAAATTAACAGAGATAATCCATTAAATATAAAAACAATAAAAATGAAAAAGGGGATTTCAATTACATTTATTTTCAATTATGAAACAATGATATTTTAAAATAAATAAAATGAAGTTCTATTTTTAAATCAAGAGGACTAAACTTAAGGCCCAAGAAATTATATAAGCTACAATAAATACATAATTTATTTTAAAATGGATCTAGACTGATAAAATAATGATAATTCTAGATCATGTTACTAAGATAGATAAGTTTATCCAAGTATATTTTTCATCCATGGTAGTAGAAATAATATTTATTCATGAAATACTCTTTAATTTTACTGTCAGAGAGTAACTGGGCAGGGTGAACTATTGGTCTCATTAAGGACATTCGTGGACCATCAAGGACCCTCATACTAGGACTTGGTTTTCTCATCTATCAAATGGGAATAACTGGTTTTTTTTTAGCTTTTTGAGGTAGTGTTAATAAGATAAATTATGTAAAAGCACTTTGTAAACTTTTCATAAATATCACTAATAAATTTTATTTATCCATATCTAGTAATTGAGTACTGCTCTGCACTAGGAAGTAGGAACACAGTAATGATCATAGTGAAGTTCCAGCATCTGTACAACTTATATTATTATTTTTTTAGTTTTTAAAACTTTTTATTTTTTACTTAAGTATAGTTGGTATACAGTCTTATATTAGTTATGTTAGTTCAGGTGCATAATGTAGTGATTTAACATTTTTATAAGATAATATGATCACCCCACAATTCTAGTAATTATCTATCACTGTGTAGACTTATCACAATATTATTGACTATACTCTCCTTTCTATTTTTACTTTTATTTTTTTGGAGGAAACAGATACTAACACCAAATTATATTATCAATTATTTTAAATTGTGGCATTGCTAAAAAGGAAAAACGTTCTGATTTGATTTAGGCAGGCAGTGAAAGTTACTTTGAGGAAGTGATGCTTCAGATGAACTCTAAAGTTTGAATTAGAATTAATTAGACACAGAGGTAACCAGCTCCAAAAACGATAAGGACATGTTCAAATTCCGTAAGGTGGGAAAAATTAGCCTATATTATGAGAACAAAAATATGAATGTGAGGCTGGTTTTCAGAAAATACAATGAGAGTGGTGTGCAGTCAAGCTGAAGAAGGCTGGAGTGGCTGATTCAATTCCTTGACAGATTGTTATACTAAGAGAAATGAGGGTCTTTTGAAGGTTTTTAATCAGAAATGGGAATTACCAGGTGTGTATTTTTAAAAAATCTCTCTAAATACATTTTGGAAAGTGAACTGGAGACTGTAGGAATGGATTTGGTGAAATCAATTTATAAGTTACTTCTTTTGACCAAGTAAGAAATGATGGTAGCCAGACCAGGGTGGTGGCAGCAGCAATGCAGAAAGACATCCTGTAAGGCTCCACTCTTATCGCTATAAATTAAAGTGCTACTCTGTCTTAAGTATAGTTGGATTTTTTAAGTGAAACCTTAAGCCTAAGTGTCCACTTGTCTATGATCTTGAAATAAATAAAGCTTTGATTATTGATGTCAAGATGAACTGAGTGAAGATCTGTTTTGCTATCACTTGCTCAGAAATTCATGAGCCTGGGTAGAAGAAAAACATGGGTAGAAGTGAATGTCACGTTATTTAATATGAACAGCCTCATATACATGGTATTAAAAAGTACAAAAATTTCATTTTATCAGATACTAGATAATGAACTGTTTGCCTGGAATTTCTAAAATTTAGGTTTGGCCCTCTGGTTTGGGAAGCACGATCTAAATGCAGAGGCTTTGCTCCTTCTATATTTTATACAGAAGAAAGTGTTCACATGAGGTAAAGATAAACAGTCTTTTCTTTCGAGAGTTATTTATTCAAAATAGATAAAAATGACCACTTACTTGAAAACATTTATTACTGTGTCTCCAAGGTATTTCCTGATTTGGTTGACTCTTTAGTAGGGAGGCTACTTGGGTGGTCACAGCATAGGGGAAAATAGATATAACCTAGATAAATATAAGACTTGCCTGAGAAAGTAGGCCAGTTTAAGATGTAAGTGAAATAAAACATAAAAGGAGAATTTTAAAAAATCTAGCCCTTGGGATGAATATAAAGATAGGCCATATTTAAATAATAATTATTTTAGCTTCTACAGAAGCCAAAGAAATATTCTTTCTTTATTTATAATCTACATATAATATTGCAAAACCCATGTCAATATTCAAGATCATTAAGCATAATCAGAAGTACAATGGAGTTAAAATTGTCTTGACTCATATTATCTTAGAAATACTCCACAGATCAGGGTGAAACCAAGAGTAGAAGACAATAATAATATGAAAAAACCCATGGAGAAAGATTTAGCATTTGTCTGCCCTCCCAAGCTTGGGAGATTCTCCTACTGCTGAACTATTGGCCAAGTTGCTTTTTGGGGGAGATGACCTTCATTGAATGACTGCTGAGACTGTGTCAAGGCAGTAAGGGATTTTCCAGAGGAATATGCTCCATTATCCAGGTTGCAGTGCACTTTTGGTACAAGACTTATCAAAACTTTAACAGAAGTGAGTGACATCAGTGAAAATGGCGGTCTTCTGCAAGTACCTCTGAAAATTCACCCTCCCACAAAAGCAATGAAACAGTTGTCAAATACATTGAGATTAAAAATTTCAAAACTGGAAATTAACCAAAACCTTATAGCAACCAGGAGTGTTTATTAAAGAACAATGGAGAACCCCAATATGAACAGCAAGCTTTGTGATGTTTTAACTCACCCTAATCCCGTCCCCTGTTCCACAGCTCAGGGTAGCCTTGAAAAATAATGGCTCACATTTCCAGCACCAGAGGTGACAGAACTGAGCTAAAACTCTTTCAAAGACTCGGTCTCAGAACAACTGTCATTGTTTGACTTATCTAGTGGTTCTTTGGAAAATCCCATTCAAAATGTTTGTCTTTATATAATCTGATGACACTTGCCTAGTGTTAAAAACTTCTTGCTGGTGTGGGGCTTGCAGAGGAGTAGGGTATAACATTTAGAGCAAATGATAGCTTAAAAGAAAATTGAATGTATTTGAGACTTTGAAAACTTCAAATATATTCCTGGGAACCTGAAAGACCATTTACGTGCCTAGGGCTGTAAAGACTTTAGAAGACTTGTCTATTTTACAGATTTTAGAAGACTGAGTGTTAAAAGTATGTCCCAAAATACACAGAGACCAAAGGGACAAATGCTGGGAGATACATTGGTTTCAGGCATGTAAAGAATACTGTACAACCTGACTATTAAGTTAACTGCCTGGAGATTTCAGTATCACATTATATTATTTAAAATATCCAGTTTTCAGAAGAAAAATATGAAACACATGAACAAAGTATAGTCCATACACAGCAAAGGTTTTTATATCCTATTAAAATTAAGTTGGTATTAGTTCAAACTAAATTGTTATAAATTATATTAATCATTATTACAGGACATCAGAATATAATTCAAATATATATATAGTACCAAAACAAGATAAAAGGATCAAAATTGTACATCATAAAATATACTTTTAATGTATAAGAAAGCAGTATTAAAGAAATTGAAGAGCAAAAAAGATATGACATTTAGAAAATAGTCAAATGACAGAGTTATATCCTGCCTTAGCAGAAATCATATTAAATACAAATGATTTAAACTCTCCAAAAAAAATAAATTGGCAGAATAGACTGAAAAATATGTTCCAACTATATGCCATTGATAAGACACTCACTTAAAATTCAAAGACAAGAAAAGAAGAAAAATATACTATCATGCAAAATAAGAAACCAAGTAGACTTTAAGACAAAAGTTGTTACTAGAAACAAAGTAGGTTATTTTATAATGATAAAAAGGTCAATTTGTTATGAATATATAACACTTACAGACATATATTATAACAAAAGAGCCCCAAAATATATCAAGAAAAAACTTTCAGACTTGTTATTAGTGGTAATAATAATGAAAGCAAACACTCATGTAAGCATATATATGTTCCAGGCACATTCCATGCCTTGTCCTGTATGAAATTATTTAAACGATATAATAACCCAATAATTATATTTGTGGATACTATTCCCATTTCATAAATGAGGTGACAGAGGCAGAGGGAGATTAAATAACTTGCCTAAATTCTTATTGTTAGTAGATGCAACCTAGTCAACTTTACTCCAAAGCTTATAACTATTTTATTTTTTAAATGCAAGTATTTATAAGATGAAACTACTTCAAATTATAATAAAAGTTATGAGATGACACTCAAAAATGTATTTTAAAGAAAAGACATAGATTTTCAAAATTTTTGAGGATTATATGAACAAAACATTTTTGAAGACTGATAATCTAGAGCAATCCTGCTTAAAGCCTTGACTGAAAATGTGAGCTGGGAGTGGTCACCTTGAACAGTTATATAGTCTTTTTTTCAACATCTCTTTCACCTTCCCTGGAAACCATCTACTGCCTAAGGTGCCTGGTCAGGACTGCTTACTAATGTTTAAGCCATTGATTTAAACTCTGTGACCCATGTCCGCCTCTGTCAAATGACATGTATTTGAATCATTTACACTAAGACATAGACATGAAGCCATTTAGATGAATCCTGTAAAATGGAAACTAATTGTTTCCAAGTACACTTAACTGTGAAAGCTTTGCTATTTAAATAAAAGTAAGAATACACATGTACACACAGAGCAAAATATTGAGCAATAGAACCTGAACAAAGATTAAATTTGGGTGGGGAACACAAAATGCAATATACATATGATATGTTATTGAATCATATATTTGAAGCTTATATAATTTTATTAACCAATATTATCTCAGTAAATTTAATAAAAAATAAAAATAAAAAGTGAAGGTAAAATAAAGATATTCTTGAATAAATATAGAAAAAAAGTGAATGAACAAAGAATTCTAACCTGATATAGTATTTTTTCGAAAAGTGGTGGGCATTTAGAGTACCTGAACCGAAAATTACCGTCCCTACTTGTATATATTCTTGTCTGCCACCATTTATTCAACTTTAAGATTCCCTCTCTGCATTCTGTTCTTGCTATTAGCAGTGGATGTTGAATGAACAGTTTGCAGTGGCTGATAATTGGTACTTATATATGCCTTTGAGTTACATACCGACCAAGTAAAAATGAAACTGAGGTCAAATCCTGGGGCTGAGGTCAAACCAAGCAATGATTCAGATGGAGGCCTAGGCAGACTGATGCCAGTCTTAGCCATTGGCTGAAGCAAGGATGGTTGCCAAAACGGTTGTGTCCCAAACTGATGTTAATGCTTGCACATTAAGCGTAAGCAATAGCTGAGGGGATAAAGACCCAAACTGAAGTTATGTGTCTGATCATAGAACTGGCCATGGTGAATGCCATTTTTAAAAGTAACACAGAATCTTAGGTAGAGCCTCAGGCCATGGCCAAGGCAAAGGCAGAGTCCATTCCCGGATACTACTGCATTGAAACTAAGATAAAGAGTAAGAAAAGGACCAGCGATGGTTGCAGCGTTGGATCTGGCATTAGATTTGCCCTTCAGCCAAATGCAAATTTCCTTTCAGAGCTGGTGCTAACACAACATAGAGGTGCTGGTTACACAGCATGGCAAATGTAGTAATTATCACTTAACATTTTGCTTAAAATGGTTAATTTTATGTTATTTGAATTTCACCTAAATAAAAAAAAGTATTTACAGTGGTGTCCATTCTTAGGCAGCTTATAACATAGATAGAATGAAACTAATAACTCAAGTAAAATGATTTATTTGTAATTTAAAAAGGTAATAGAAAAAATAAGGAAAAAAATAAGTCAAAACATGGAAGTAGTCTTTAGTTCAGCTGTGAAACAAAAATCTAGCAACTTTGTAAACTGAACAATATCTCCAAATTAGAGCAGGAATTAGGTGTTATCTTGACAATGATCTACACTGAGAATCTGCTGTGTTGAATTCTATACCTAATTATCTCTCAAGACTGAGCATTGTTACTGTAGTTGAAGTCAGAAAGCAGCAAGGGAACAGAGAACCATTTGGGACCTTCTGATGGAAACACTGGTTTACTTAATCAGTACACTAAGGATCCTTTCATAGCTAGTATTGCTAGAGGTACCTCTACCCCTTCCACACTTGTTCAAAATTTAAATTTTCAAATGTGAGTGATTTCAATTATTGACAATAATCTCTACCTTTACAGTTAAACCAAGAACTTTAAGTGACTTTGATAATAGATTAAAACAGACTACATCAATTAAGTGAATGAGTACGCTGTCTCTTATCTTTCACATTCAGCTATGGCGCAGACTAGATTAAGATGATTAAACTGCTAAAAATTATTAGTGATTATAAAAACAAATAGCAGACATGGTAGTTATTATTTCCAAATAAATCATTTCTGAGTTACTTCAGAACATAGAGAAACAAGTTAAACATTTTGAAAGTATTCTAAAATTTGCCTTAATACCTACCCACAAGAAAAGGACTGTTCAGTAAAACAATAAAGACTATTTAACCAAAAAGATAAAATACTGTTGCCTTGTTTAATGAGACAACATAACATTGGCTTAGTTATAATTTACTTTCCTTACCTCTTAATTCCCTATGGTTTGAGAATATAAAGTGTATACTAAAAAATATGCAATGTTGGCAGCTTATTGTAGTGATGTCAAGGTGAAAGAAAAAAAAGTCCATGATTGATGACCACACTCTAATCATCCTTATGCTCTCAATAAGTTACAAGAATAGTTTTGGTTTTGCAGACTGGAATTTACTCTTTTTATAAATAGAAATTTTAATACAGATGTTCTCCACAATGTTCTCTGGGTTAAAGTTGGACCATTCTAGTATTAAAACTTGAACTATAAATTACATGTTAGTTTTTAATCTTGATGTTAAGAATAAAGTTTTTTTTTTTTTTTTGGTGGAGGAGTAAAAAAATGGCATAGAGCCTATGTTCATCCCTCTGGCAACCAAATTAAAGTTGTGACAGAAACAAGGAACAAACAGCAAGGAAAAATTACCTGGGATCCAAATAAACAATCCATACAACTAGGGAGAAATCTAAGAAACCACCTTGCAATGGCAAAAGATAGGATGGGGTGAGGATGCGAGGCTGCCCGTTTCCAAGTGGCTGAGTGGGACCTCTGTCAGCAGTGGCAGTGCAGATGCCTCCTAAAGAGGCTGCATCCATGAGTAGACTTTCCCAGTGACAGAACTGTTCACTCTGAGCACCAATACTAGTTGGAATGTGCAGGGGTCACCAGAGACTTATAGGGTGACACTGAGTTGTTGGAATGATTGCTGAGGCAGGACTCTGTAGAGAAATACTGGTAGCATCCATTGTTCCTCCTTGAGCCCTCCCAATCCCAGGGTGTGGACCCAATGCCCTGTAGCTGAGAAGACACCAAACTGTATAACACTCAGCCCAGAGGATTCCCTGAAACTCTGCCTCCCCCAACTCGCAGTCCCACCCAGGCCACATCCAGGTGTGTCCTCCACAAGTCAGGTGCTCTCATTGGTGGCAGCTGGCCTCGGTTTCTAGTGTGGCCTTTTGAGCCAACTATAAATACAGCATCTGTGGAATGCTTGCTGAATCTTAAAAGGTGGCCCTGGAGAGACACAGGCTTGGGCTAAATTTGGCCTGCAGCTGGACCCCTTTCAGGACTGTGACACTGGACAACTACTTTACAAATCCACAATAGGACCAGGAGACTTAAGAGCTTTGCTTAGTACATAGAAACAGACATAGAAACAGACATGGAAAGGCAGCCAAAATAGGAAGACAAAGAAGTAGAAAGTATATAAGAGAAGAGAACAGAAATCCAGAAATAATGGAGTCCAGCAATCTGACAGATGCAGAAATCAGAACACTATTATAAAGATGCTCCATGAACTTAGGGGAAGTGTAGATGAATTCAGTGAGAACTTCAATAAAGAGATATAAAACAAAAATGGAAATAGAAATTATAAAATGGAAACAGTCAGAAATGAAGAACGCATTATCTGAGATGAGAGGTATATTAAAAGGAATAAACAAAGTGAATAGAGTATCAAATGACCTATAAAGAGGATGGAAAAGCTAAGACACTCAATCAGAAAGGCAAGAAAAAAGAAGCCAAGACTATAGTAATAATTTAAGGAGCCTATGAGACACTATTTAAAGTAAAAATATTCATGTCATAGGGGTACCTGAAGTAAAACAAGATGTTGAAGAGCTATTTGAAGAAATAGTGATGAAAAACTTTCCTAACCTAGTGAAGGAAATAGACATTAAAACCCCAGGAAGCTCAGAGAGCCCCCCAACCAGGAACCAAAGAGGTCCACACCAAGATACACCATAATTAAAATGCCAAAGGTTAAATACAAAGAGAGAATCTTAAAAGCAGCAAGAGAAAAACAGTTAGTTACCTAGAAGGGAGTACCCATAAGATTGGCAGCTTATTTCTCAAAACAAACCATGCAGGACAGAAGGGCTTAGCAAAATATATTTAAAGTGATGAAAACTCAGGATCTACAACCAAGAATACTTTATCCAGCAAAGCTCTCACTTAGAGTTGAAGGACAGATGAAGAGCTTCCCAAACAAAAATAAGCTAAAGGAATTTATCAACATCAAGCCAGTATTACAGGACATGTTGCAGGGATTCCTTTAAGAGGAAAAAGTGTATCAAAAACAGGAATAAAGAATGGCAATAACTATATTCCCATCAACAAGTACCTCAAATGAAAAAGAATTAAGTGCTCAAATGAAAAGATAGAGTGGCTGAATGGATAAGAAAACGAGACCCTTACATATGCTGCCTACAAGAGACTCACTTCAGATAAAAGACACATAGAGACTAAAGGAAGAAGATGGAAAAAGATATTGGCTTGATGGACCTAGAGGGTATTGAGCTGAATAAAATGGGTCTGATAGAGAAAGACAAATATCACATGATTTCATGTGCATGTGGAATCTAAAGAACAAAATCAACAGTAACAACAACAATAAAAGCAGAAATAAACTCATAAATACAGAGAATATTTAAAGGAATACTAGATGGGAGAGGGGTTGAGGGGACAGAAAAAAAGGCAAAGGCATTAAAAGGTACAAATGTATCATTGCAGAATAAACATGGAGTTATAAAGTGTAGCATGGGGAAGATGATTAATAATGTAGTAATAAATATGAAACAGGTGAAAAGGGATACTAGATTTACTGGAGTGATCACTTCGTGAGTTATGTGGATCTCTTATCACTGCTATACAGCTGAAATTGATATGTTATTGTATGCCAACTATAATTGAAAAAATTCATTGAATTCTTCAATGTAAATACAAGCAACTAATTGTCTATTATATTTCAGTAAAGACAAAAATATTTTTGCTTGGTATCTTATTTTGATAGTTAACATATACATCATAAAATTTCCTCTTATCATTCATTGTACTGATTTATATTTAAACTTTTAAGACTAGATTTTTGTACAGTGCTAATAAAGTTGGCATTTGAATTGTCAAAAAAAATGAGAAAGACCATGAAAACTACATAAACATGTCACAGTAAATCTAATTTTAAAAAGATACAAGCTAAGCCAAAGACAAAGGAATAGTCAGCTCTGGAAGGCATTAGACACACTCCTTAAACAAAACCAGATCAAAACAAAACAAACAGAAAAAAGAAATTTCTGGGGGGCTACTTCATGTTATTAAAGTTAATGAGAACATTAAATAAAACAAGAACTTTGAGAGAGGGAGAGCGAACATGTGTGTATGCATGTGGGTACAAAATAAAATAAAATTAAGATGAGAAAGTTCAGGAAACAATGATTTAAGCAATACATACAGGACTAATTAAAAACTTATGAATATCAAGGAACAGAATGGTAACAGTTGAACACCTACTCCATCACAAAGGAAAAGCTGGAAGTAATTACACTGAGTTCAGAGAGAGAAAATATAAAGAGTACACATAGTAGATTCAAAGTACAAAGATAAAATAATAATTATAGAGACAAAGACAAATCACTATAAGAATTTTTAATGGTCTTGGAATTAAAAAGAAAACATATAAAAACAAAGGACAAAAAAGTATTTGAATAAATATTAGAAAAGCTATTTTAATAAAAATACTGAGCCTACGTTTATAAATCTCCCTCATTTCCAGAAAAACAAACATTTAAAATTTGTCATAGAAATATTATTTTTCTTAAAGTTACAAAGGTCTAATTTCCTATACTTACTTATTACAAGCTTATAAAAATCAGAAAATAAATATAAATTAATTAATAAAATGGAACAAATAATAGAAAATAATTTTGAGAAAAGTAAAAACACTAAAAATATATAAAAAATATGAAAACATAAACCTTCCTGGTAAAGAAGTTTTGTCAAACGATGAAATACTATTTAAAAAAATTTATCAGATTGTCAAATTTTTAAAAGTTCAAAAATATGTAGTTCTAAAAGGATATAGGGAAACTATCATAAACTCTTGGTGAGACAGTAAGAACTGTTCTAGTGGAGTGTTTGAAAACAGTTATAATTAATCATGTTGAAGGAGACATTGATTAGATAAATCTATTGTGTAGCGAAAGGAAAAGGCATGGAGGTTAGGTTGATGAACGAATTAAACTAATGAATCAGGAAAGCTGCACAAAGGGCAGAACCTGGGTGAGGAAAAAAATAATATAAACAAAATATAAAAAAGAGAAAAACGAATCAGTGGGATATTGTCTAATTTTAATCATGAGAGTGAAGGTAGGTGAGTCTAGGAGAACATGGTTAGGCAGATGAATGGGCTCAGCTGCCAATTATAAACACTCGCCAAGTGGATAGGCTTTAAGATAACAGCATCATAAACAAACAAGCAAACAAAAACCAAATAAGGACATTAGTTCTTCAATAATTAAGGGCAGAGGATCTTAGTTAGCTTCGTCCTGGGGTGAGCTGGGGTCAGGGGTTGAAGTGGGGCAGGTATTTGGAAGGGATTGCTAAATGACACCAAGAATGAGGTCAAGAAAGAAGACAAGTTTGACTTAAGCATAGAAAGATTAATTGGAGCCTGCATTCATCAGGCAGTGAAGATGTTTTCTGGTAGACTGGCCTATCATTTCTCTCACAGATTGCTACAATTGTTTTGTATCAGTAGAAATGATATACATGTATTGATATCTATATATATCCATATCAATATTTATCTATATATGGTCTATGTATGGTGCCATTCACTAATTTGCTCTATCACCTAACAAGGCTTATCCTTTTAGAAAATTAAAAAATAAACTGCTTTTTCAGTCCTAAAAGCCCTACCTTATGTTAGTTAAAAAACAAAACATAACAAAAACAAACAAACAAAAAAAAAACAGACCAATTAGCTATTGTTTAGAAAACATATGGAAGACAAAAAAATTTTCTTGGCCATATTCTCAAAAATTCTTTAACTGTTCTTTTGGCAAGAGATCATTAAACACTTTTTCTCCTTCAAAATGTCTACTTTTCAAATTCAGAATATGTTTAATAAAGGCATTAAAATTTTAATGACAATTAGATCCATAAGCCTTCTTTTATTTTCATCATTAAATTTTAAAGTCAAAAGTTAGCTGAAACAAATTCACTATCTTCTGTTTTCATATTCTTAGAGAACCAAAATCATGTTACATGTATTATCCTCAGAGATCATGAACAAATCATATTTTGAATATCAACTTGAATATACTTAATGCTACTGAACTACATTTAAAAATCATTAGATTATTAAAAAAATATGTACTAGTAATATGAAATTGGCAAATAATAAAACTGTAATTGGGCTTTTTCAGACATAATGCCATTAATCGTGGCTTTCTTTATACTGTTAAAAACAAAACAAAGGCACTAATACAAAGTTACAATATTAATTAAAACATACTTTAAAATTGTTGATTTTTTTAATTTAAAATATAAATATGAGATTGGTGTAATCACTCATGAAAACATACCACATCTGTTTCTTTGTTCTATCAGCCTTTATTTAGAGTTTAATTTGCTCACATTTTAAGGTAATTATTGTAACATGTCGCACGGATATAGTAAATTAATTCTACAAAGTTATCATTGAGGTGAAAGTATGGGTTCTGAGTAATATATGTGTAGATATAAAAATATAGATATCATGCCTGTGTGTGGTGATTACGACATAGAGAATGGATTAATATCACTTGCCTCCTGCTATATATCAGACACTAAATACTTATTTTCATTTTCACAGGTATCTATGGAAAATCCCTATTACCTTCAGATAGAAATCTAATAACGTCCTTGAAAATTATCTCAAGAACAAGCCTTCTTCCAGGGGAAGAACCCTTTCCCCAAATGCTGTTGGCTAGAGCACTGAGGTGGCGGAAGGGAGAAAGTTGCTGGGAGAACGTCTCAGTGTAGACAGACCGCTGTGAACAGGAAGAGTAGCATACATGCAGATATTTTGTAAACCTTTGGTACTTTCCATATTAGTTTTTCAGCCCAACTACTACCACCATGGTCCAGAACATTTCAGCTTCCCCTCTAGACAATTTATCCCTTCCTCTATTAACTATTTCATATTTATTATCTACCAGACACTGGTGACATGGTGATAACCTATATGGATGTGGTCCTCACCCTCATGGAGTTTATAATTTCTTCAGGGCTGGATGGTACAGAAAAATAAACAGAATATTATAACACAGTGGAGAAGTGAATTTTAGAAAAGAAGGTATCTTTAAAAGTTTTTTTTTTAATTTATTTTTTAACTACAGTTGACATATATTAATTTCAGGTATGTGTCTTTTTAACTAATGAGACCAGCTCAAGTATGGATCATGCTTTCTTATCTAGGGAGGGGATAGGCAAAACAAAAACAAAACAAAACAAAACAAAAAACAGGAAAATTATACAGGTTTAGTGTTGAGTATATTAAAACAACATTATTTGTAAAAAAAAAATACATGATGGACACAAGATGAGCTTATATAGAAGGATGACTAAATAAAATGACAAACATAATCATTCAGAGTTTCATTCATCATATACTTAACTTTGTATATTATATTACAGGAGACAACAGAAGATATGATACATAATTCTTGTTCCCAAGAAACTTTCACCTAATTTCATGGAGGTATTATCAGCATTGGTCATTATAAATTTTGACATTAAAAACAATTCCTATAGACAAAGCCATTCCTTGTGGGCATAGGATCTGGACAATTCACCATGAAGGGGTGTGCTAACATTAAGACACTGCTTTTTAAGTAAATTTAACAAAGACTATTTAATGACATGTAAAACTATCCATCACAAATTGATAAGTGCAAATGCAAGCATATATAGCAAGAGAACACAATGTAATTCCTGTTTTATGAAAGATACCTTTTTATGTACATTTATGCACAGAAGAAATCCAGAAGACCATCATGTGAAATGCATACTAAGCCCTTAGTAATATTTGTTGAAAATATAAATAAATGACCAAATGAATAAGAATATGTCAATATTGATTTTCTTTGAGTATTGGAATTATGAATTATTTTTTTGTTTTTTTTTTAGCCCAAACATTACATAATAAATACATCATATTTTACAATTTGAAAAATTAAACATGGTTTTAAAATATATTTAAGAAGAGAACAATCACCGGTCAATCTAAGAGGTATCCACAGAACAAGTTAAGTAAGGATGATTATTACTTTCTTCATGACTGAGAAGGAAGGGCAAACAGATGCAATTTATGGGCAGATTATATCCACAACAGTCTTGAATCCTTTTTAGAACCAGATCTAAAAGGTAGGTGGTTAATTTACACCTGCTATTTTTTGTATTGCCACTGTCAGTAAATTCAGGGGAGGATGAAAATCTTGTTTCACCTTACCTTAAAAAACTCTGTTAATTTAACGGCTTTCCACTTTTCATATATCAAACCAACCCTACTGACACATCATCAGGACAGCCTATGACATTTCCTTATCAGATTGCAAACTCTTTGATATTAGATATTGTGCTTTGTTCATCTTTCTATTTAGAGCACCCAACACAGCATTAAGCAAGTACTGGATATTTTTAAAAATCCTGTTGGATTTTACTCACACTGCTTTTCCAATATAGGCCCTGAATTACTGTAAAGCCTTTGTTATTTTCTAGTCTAGATTCCTGGAGTGTTAAGAGTAAATCTATAGGATAACTGGCTTTGGTGGTAGCTCCATATGGTGGTCACACAGGAAAAGAATGGGATTTTTGAGTACCAGATCTATGCAGTTAGCATTATATCAATAGAAATAGTTCATTACAGAAGTAGAGAGTAATGTGAAATTAGTACCTATTTGTACCGTACATGTCTGTGTATGCACGTTTACAGAGTTTGCAGGGAGGGCTACAAATTCTGTTAGAATTAACCAGAAACAGAGGTTTGATACATGTGTAATCAGATATCTCTAGCTCACAAGCTAAAACAGTTTTGGAAAGCTAACACCAGAAAACAAGTTTTCCTAAATGCATAAGCTGACTTATGGTTTTGTTTTGACTCCTGTCATTACCTCCCAAAATCAGATATCACATCTGATTCTTTGTCCTCTCTGAATTATCTTTCTGCATCTTGAGGTAAATGAAGCTACCTGACAAGTCGGCTGTTAGATCACTTAGTCTCTCTTGGGGGCATTTCCACAGCACATTAACAATACATTTACTTCTCACATTAAATCAACATTAGATCAAGTGGAGACATGAATTCAATTCTTTAATTAACCAAGTACAGGAACCATATACTGGATGAGGTATGCAGTGATACTGCTAATTGATCCCTTTTACTCCTTTTATTAAAAATCTCTAACAAGTCATTTTTAATTTTAATTATTTCAGAGTTAGAGTCATTCTAAGAGGTTCTCCTATTCTATAACACTTTTAAAAATAGATTCAGGATCTGTTTTTTTCCTCATGGAGAAATCATAAATTTAAGCTTTTATAGAATTCTTATATAGCTTCTTTATCTAGAAACTCAAACCCAGAATTACATTTAAAATATGATTTATATATACTTTAATGAGAGAATTAAAGAAAAAAATATGATGAGATACTTGGACCTTTAATAAAAATATTGAAAGATACTTTCACGTTTTACAGTTTTGCTTTTTTAATATTCAGTAATATAGAAAATATTAGTTTATTGGTTAACTATGAGTTTATTTCCCAAATGTATAAAATCCTTCTATTTTCTTTACCATTAGTCTGTTGAGAAAGTACTATACATTAGGACAGAAGCTCCATTAGGCAGTAGTTAGTAAAATTATGGAAATAACTTATAGGCCACAAGAGATTTAGTGAGACCTCTTAGTTAGAGTGTTGTACTGATGGTAATAAGATTTCTAGTTCCAGTTTTGCTACTAAATAAGTGTATTATTTTGGGATAACAATTTGATTTTAAAATAAAATACGAGCTGTGAAGGAATGATCTTCGTGGACTACACTATAAGATTAGAATTGTAAATCAGATTTAAATGTTACTGACTTTGATTATTTATATTATATTTGATTTTGTAAGTATCTTCATTTAAGTAATATGGAGTGTGAGAGTTAGATGTTGTTAGCTATAAACATGAATAAGTAAATAAGTGATAGTTCATGTTATATTTAGAGAGAAAGCAAATACCTGGCAAACATTTTGCTGCTTTCTTTCAGTCTTGTGATATTGACAGATATCATTGATTGGTCATACTCTACAAATTTGTGGAGAAGCCTGAGACTAGGCTTGAGGTCACATACCCAAACATTAACTACTTATTGATGATAAAAATGAAGAGCTGAGTGATAAAAGATTATTCAAGTTCACAGTGTCATGTGGATGATAGACTCTAGAGCTAAAGCTTGAACCAAGGTCACGGATCTCCCATCAGTGGCAAGTCAAACCATTTTATTAATTACTAATATCCATTAATATTTCAGCTCTATTTTAGGTGATAATGAGTGACACATAACCAGGAAACAGAATTTAAAATACCAAGCAAGCTTAAGTGACAGCACACATACTACACATGCTTGCACTCACACATACACTCTGTATTTATTGGTTAGCTACTTCCAAAATAATGCTGTGTAAAAAACTAACAAAAATATTAATAATATTCAACAATTTAATTAGTTAAATCACATAGGCAATAACAAGACAGTCTTATTTAAATAAGGCCTGGTGCGTCTCTGGTGTTCTCAGTTGGACCCTTTCGGGGTCAGCTAACGTAGGCTACAACAGCTAGAGAGGCCTTGTTTCATGTACCAATTGTTTGGGTTTGTTGTATGTGTTTCTTATTTACCTTGGACAAGCAGATAATCCAGAAATATTCTTCCAATAGCAATGACCGCACAAGAATGTGTGTCAAAATAGATAAAATTTCTTAATGCCTAGGCTCTGAACTGGCACATTTTGTATCTGCCTCATTGGATTGACCAAAGCAAGACACATGGTAGAACCCAAAGTCTAGGGGAAGAACTTCAAAGTTACATGACAAAAGGTGTGGATGCAGAAAAGATTGAAGAATTGGGGTCAATGATGCAATCTACCACACTATACAGTACTAGTTATATTCTGAAAATGATGTATAATTCTTCAGAGAAAATCAGAATTTAAAACATTAATGATAAAGACAGATTTTGAAATGGAGATAAGAGAAAAATATAAGTGGAAAATAAAAATGATGGTGATGCTCATACATCATGCACATGGTAAGATTTTCTGCAGATGTGGAAAGAGAGACACGTGTTTGATTTTGTACTTCATAGTACCTAAAATAATGGAAAAAAAAGTGACAGCAGTTTAGCTTCATTCTTTTGCATGTGTCTTTCCAATTTTTCCAGCATCATTTATTGAAGAGGCTTTTCTTTCTCCATTGTATGTTTTTGACTGCTTTGTTAAAAATTACTTGCCTACACATGTGGGTTTATTTCTGGGCTTTCGATTCTGTTGCATTGATCTTTGTCTCTGTTTTTCTGCCAATACCATGCTGTTTTGATTATTGTTATTTTGTAGTATAATTGAAGTCAGGCAGAGTAATGCCTCTGGCCTTATTTATTTTTTCTGGGGATTGCTTTGGCTATTCAGGGTCTTTTTGTGTTTCCATACAAATTTGATTTTTCTTCTATTTCTTTTAAAAGCACCATGGGAATTTTGATGGGGATTGTATTAAATCTCTACATTGCTTTGGGTAATAGGTAATTTTAACAATGTAGACTTTTTCAATCCATGAACACAGAATATATGTCTATTTCTTTTCGTCTTCTTCAATTTCTTTTAAAAAAAGTCTTATAGTTTTCAGTACATAGGTCCTTCACGTGCTTAAGTAGGTTTCTTTCTAGGTTGCAATCACAAAAAAAATTTTTTTCCATTTCTTTTTCTGAAAATTTATTGTTAGTGTATAACAGTGCTATGGATTTTTTTGCATTGATTTTGCATCCTAAAACTTTATTGTATTTGTTTATTGTTTCTAGTATATATATTTTTGTGGAGTCTTTAAGGTTTTTCTATATAAAGGATCATATCATCTGCAAAAAGTGACAATTTGACTTCTTCATTCCCAACTTGGATATGTTTTATTTCTTTCTCTTGCCTGATTGCCCTAACTAGGATTTCCAACACTATATAGCATATAGTGGTGACAAGGGACAGCTTTATCTTGTTCCTAATCTTATAGGAAAGGTTTTCAGTTTTTCACCATTATGTATGATATTAGCTGAGGCTTTGTCATATATGACCTTTATTATGTTGAGGTACTTTCCTTCTATACCTATTTTATTAAGTGTTTAATCATAAATGGATTCTGTTTCTTGTCAAATGCTTTTTTTTACAGCTATTAATACAATCATATATTTAAGTGGTATATCACAATTGATTTGTGTATATTAAACCATTCCTGTGCCCCTGGATGAAGCCCACTTGATCATGTTGTATATTTTTTAATGTATTATTGTATTCAGTTTGCTAGTATTTTGTTTAGGATTTTTGCATATTAATTACAGAAATTGGTCTGTAGCTTTTCTGCGTGTATTATCTTCAATAGATTTTGGCATCAGGATAATGTCGACCTCATAAAATGAGTGAGAAACTATTGTCTTTTCTTTAAATTTTGGGGAAAAGTTTGAGAAAAAACAGGTACTAAATCATCTTTGATTGGTAGAATTCACTAGTGAAAACATCTGGTCCTGGACTTTTACTTTTTGAATGGTTTTTGATGATTGTTTCATTTTTCTTACTGTTAATCAGTCAATTTAAGTTTTTCAGTTCTTAATGATTCAATCTTATATATTTCTAAGAACTTGTTCATTTATTCTTGATTATTGAATTCAGTATCATATAATCTGTCATATATTCTACAGTATTTTGTATTTCAGTGGTATCTGTCATAACTTCTCTTTCATTTCTGATTTTGTTTGTGTCCTTTTTTTTTCTTAGTGAGTATAGCCAGAAATTTGTTAATTTTATTAATCTTTTCAAAGGACCAGTTCTTTGTTGTATTAATCTTTTCTATTATCTTTTTTTCCCTCAATTTTATTTAATTCTGCTCTAATTTTTATTGTTTCTTTCCTCTTGCTGACTTTGAGCTTCATTTGTTTTTCTTTTTCTAGTTTTTTAAAGATATAATGTTAGGTTGTTTATTTGAGATTTTTCTGAGATAGGCCTGTAATGATATAAACTTTCCTTTTATTGTTGCTTTTGTTGTATCCCAAAAGTTTGGATATGTTGCCTTTTTATTCTCTTTTGTTTATGTGTATCTCTTGATCTTACCTTTCATTCATTATATGACCCAGTACTTTAGTAATCTTCATATATTTGTGGTTTTTCCGCTTTCTTTTTGCAGTTGATTTCCAGTTTCAAAGCATTATTATGGTAGGAGAATATTCTTGGTATGATTTCAGTATTCCTAAATTTGTTGAGACGAGTTTTGTGTCCCAATATATGGTCTATTCTTGAGAATGTTCCATGTGCACTAGAGAAAAAATGCATAATATGGTGTTTTTGAATGAAAGGCTCTATAAATATTGACTATATGCAGTTGACCTAATGTATCATTCAAGGTTGATATTTCCTTATTGATCTTCTATTTGGATGATCTATCCAAGTTGGCAGTGGGGCATTTATATTCCCTACTTTTGTTTTTCCCTTTAGCTCTGATAGCAGTTGCTTTGTATGTTTTAGTGCTCCTTGATTGGGAGCATTCATATTAATGTGTTATGTCTTCTTGATGTATTGTCCCCTATATCATTATAAAGTGTTTATCTTTGTTTCTAGTTACTTTTTCACTTTGAAGTCTGTTTCATCAGCTATAAGAATGGCTACACCTGCTTTTCTCTGGGTGCTGTTTGCTTGGAGTATCATTTTCCATCCTTTCACTTTGAGTATTTGTCTTTGCAGCTGATATGTATTTTGCAGAAAATATATGGTGGGGTTTTGTTTGTTGATCCAAACTGCTACTCTGCACCTTTTTATTGGTGTGAGTTCAGTCCATTTTCATTTAAGGTGATTAATGTAATATGAGATTTTTCCTGTAGCCATTTTATCTTTTGTTTTCTGGTAGCTCGGTATCTTCATTGTTACTTTGTCTGTGTGTTTCTGCCTGTTCCCTCTTGTTTTATGTTATATGTTCTATGTTATCTCAGTTTTGGATTGTTTGTGTGTGGTTATCATGAAGTTTATGTAAAGGAAAGTTTTATATAGAGAGTAGACCTTTTTCTGCTGCTTGTGTTTTATCTCCATTCTCTTTTGCAGATTTAGATTTCTACTCTCTCATCTTTTCTGTTTTTTGTTGTCTCATATTATTCCTATTTATGCTGTGAATTCATTTCTAGGTTATAGTAGCTGTTGTCTTTACTTTTTAATCTATTTCCTGTTTAGAAAAAAAGTGCAGCTTGCTGCCACCATTAATTTAATTTTACATTAACATGCTCTTTGAGGCTGAAGCGAATCTGACTGGTTTTCAATCTGAAAATAAAATATGAAAACTTTTATTGGAGTGATTTCTAAGTAGAACTTGTCTTTAATCCTAATGTAACAAAAATGTATATGATGATTAGTATTTAATAATTCTATTTATGTGGTAAATTTTAGAGCATGGAACAACACAAAGCAGAATATCACATTCTACACAAAAATACTGTGCTTTTCTCTGGATCTTCTTGCCATCCTTGTCATGTGATCAGCAAACTTTTCAGTAACCTGTTGGATTTTGTTTTCCTGATGTCAGTGTTATGCTCTTGCAAAGAGGTGTAACATCATTAGAGCATGAACAACCTTGGAGACATTGCTGCCCTGTCTTGTGATGCTTTTCCAGCATTCTTTCAGTCAATGTCACTCTGAAGTTTGCATGGCTAATCATGTGTTCAGGATTATCCTTCTTGAACAGGATGTACGAGTTTTAGCACTGTAACATTTAGAAGGTGGCAAAGAATTTCTGTACCAAAACTGTGCCTTTTATGCTCAGTTGGATAAGAAGTGAGGATCTGTTCAGCAGAGTCCACTGCTTCCATATTTTCATTATAACCTATACTGACACGTGGCTTCCTAGTTTTTTTTCCATTTTTATTGTGTACTTCAATAACAGTATCATTGTAGAATGTTGATAATATTGTCACCCCCTTCTTGTCACATGATTTTAGAGCCATAAGTTTACCATGAAATCTGGCTACAGTTGTCCTCTTTGCAATCCCCTTTCCCCCCCACCCCCCGATCATTTGGCATCTGTTTTCCGTTCAAATGAGCTTTCCCTACTGCATCAGTCCTATTTTGTGGTAACTCTCTGAAACACATGGAAGATAAATGGCAAACTTTAGGTGTAAGGTTAGGACTGTAATCCATGAGTTACCTGGGGGTAAATGCTTCAGCTGCAAGCACTGTCAGCCAGTAATCTTGGGGCAAACAGGAAATGGGTTAAAAAGTTTTTTGATCTTTAGCCATTATATAATAAGTAAATTTATAATACCCTGTTCTTCATAGGAATTGCACTTTCCTATTTCTGTCTGTCATTTTACTCATAGTTTTGTGGGAGTTTTTTTGGTACTTTTGTTTCAGGTAAAATGAATCCTTTCAGTATTTCCTATAATACAGGCTTTATGGTGGAAAATTTCCTGTTTCAATGTGTCTGAAAAAGTCTTTATTTTTATTCATATCTAAAGGAGAGTTTTACTAGATATATTATTCTTTGTTGGCAATTTCAATAGTTTGAATATCTGGTTCCACTCCTAACTAGCTTGTAAAGTTTGTGCTAAAAAGTCTGATGATAATCTAATGGATTTTCCTTTATAGGTCACCATCTTCTTTTCCCTGGCTGCTTCAAGAATTATTTTTTTGTCATTAATTTTTGACAGTTTTAATATAATGTGTCTTGGAGAAGGACTTTTTGTATTGAAATAATTAGGTGTCTGTTTGCTTCTTGGATTCAAGGATTCAGTTCTTTCCAAAAGTTTGGAAAACTTTGTCAATTGTTTGAATAGACTCTTTATTCCCTTTTCTTTCTTTTCTCCTTTTGGTATATATGCCCATTGTTTTTATATTGATCTTTTCTTTATAGTATCAGATAGTTCTTGTGGAGTTTCTTTATTTTTTTCACAAGTCTCTCTATTCTTCCATCTGCATCAATTCCAAATTTTTATCTTTGATATCACTAATTCTTTCCTCCATCTGCTCAGCTCTACTTCCTAACTTGCTATGTCATTCTTCATATTTTTTATTGAGTTCTTCAGTCCAAAAGTTCTAGTTGGTTTTTACTTTAGAATTTCATTCTCCTTGGTAAAATGTTTATTTATTTTTATTATTGAATTATCAGAATTTTATTGCTTTTCTTTAATTTTTTTTTCAGAAATGCAATCTTGTATTCTCTGTCATTTAGTTTGCATATTTCTATATCTTTATTTTCTGGAGATTTTTAATTTTCTTTCTGAGATACATTGTCACCTTGGTTATTCATTGTGTTTGATGAAGTCTTTCTCCACCTAGATATTAATGGGAATGAACTCTGCTTTCATTTCTTAAAAAAATGTTATTATTTAGTGATCTCTCTTTTTATCAGATTGAGAAGATGTTTTTCTTTTGTGTTCCATTAGGTGATGCTCAAGCCTCTTGAACTTCCCAGCCTCCTGGATCTCTGCTTGTGAAGAAAATGTCCTTTGTTTCCTGGGGAACATGTGTCTCTTCTGTGACCAGGTTACTGTGGTCCCAGGACTTTACTCCTATTGGAGAATGTGGAGGGTGATGATGGAAATTTGAGCCTCTGAGGAGCCCCTAAAATCCCAGTACTGCCCCAACAGCCAGATGTAGTGTTGGGGCCTGGTGGAAGTTCTGGAAGAGTATGGGGAGGTGTGCTCTGTGAGGGTTGAGGGGGGTGGCCAGGTTCTGTGACTCAGCTTTCTGCCTGGCATCAGTGGTTACTAAAACACAGCTGTCACCCCTTTGTATTTGATCTCTGCATTGTTTTCTGCCCTGTTTACTGAAATAGGAATGCCTGAGGGCTTCAAATAATATAAACCCCCACCTAATTTCCCCCTTCTTTGCAACCCGTAGGGAGCTTCAGACTGCTTTGGTCCAAAGCACTGGTCTCTGGTACTGGTTTTCACTCTTCTCCCTTTCCTCCTTTTCTCTCCCTATTCACCCGCCTTCAGATACTCCGATGTGTGGATCTCAGATGTGTTTGTTTGCTAGGCTGGGTATTTCCTGGGTATTCTCTGGATTATACCTGTTCAGTTGTAATTTTAAGGGGAGAGATTGAAGGAGATCCCTCACATTGCCATGCTTCTGACCTAGTCTGTATCTCTTAACCTCATTATTTTATAGTTTCTAAATTTTATTCATTCAATTAAAATTTGTTCTTGGTACTAAAGGTTCTGCAGTGAATACAGTAAACAAACCATAACCTCTTTGAATTTACATACTATTTTGCCATTTCTTATTTAGTAAGTTTTTATGGAAGGCCTACTGTTGATATTGGTAAATTTTTCAAGTTCTGATGAATATAACAGACATAGTTCTTGCTCCTGTGGACTTTACATTCCAATGAGAAAAACAGGACAAAGAGAATACTTTTGTAGACTTCAGTAGAAAAAAAAATATTCTGAGACCTTGATTAGCAATGGAATGTTTAGAAGGGATAATCTAGGCATATGGACCAGAGAAGAGAACTATTAAACAAATAGGAAGGGGGGTTTGATAGACACTGATGCAAGAACTGTGTTTTTGTGTTGACAACCAAAGTGACTAGACAAGTAATATAGCTTTTCCTACAGAGTATAAAAGAAATCTGCTTTTTCCAGTGATAATGGGGAAACCTAGTGTGACCATAAAAACATAATACTCAAAATTTATTGAGTATTCACTAAACTCTAAGTATGATTTTAAAATGTTTAAGGATATTACTCACTTAATTCACATGGCAATTCACTGAATTGAGTATCATTATTATTGCCATATTATAGTTAAGGAAAATTGAGACTCAATGAGGTTTAACTTCACAGATAGGAAAATCGCAGAAACTCTACTCAAATTCACGTATTCTGAGTCCACACTCTTAACCTCTAGAAGCAAATGCAATGTTAGAAAGATAATGCAGACATTTAAATTTTAGAAGACAAAGACTCTGGTTAGAGCTGGATGAACATAAACTCTTGAAAGTGAGTCTAGAAAATTCGAATGTGTTCTTTTACTTTGTTTTGATAGAAACAGGAGTTGTATTGGGACTAGGTTTAGATTGAAGAAATTTCTTAAATATTTAAAGACCTAATAAATTAAAGAAGAATGTGTGTTGTGAAAAATAGCATAATTTAAGCCACTATGAATTAATAATTATATTATGAGTACTGAGTTAAAATAGCTTTTGGCATAGAATTGTGGCTGTTCAATTAGATAGGTAACTTCGGGTAACAGCAACATTTCTCAAAACTTCTATTTCTAGTATGACATGCTGTGATAATAGGTATGTTATATTTTAGTGATTTTATTTTTGCTACAATATAACACACATACCCATACATATATACCATATACACATATATGTACATATATAAAAATATCTATGTTTATGCACACACACATATATGACAAAGCATGTCAAAACAGAATGGGCAAATGTAATGATGAAATATCAAGTCAGCAATCCAAAAACTTTGTGGATTTAATGAAAACATCTACGAGCTTTAAAGTGAGTAAGCTCGGTAGGGTACTCAACAAGCCTATTTCAACAATGGTAAATGGCTAAAGATTTAAAAATATGTCAATTATGCCTTCCATTGCCTTTGCCATCTGAAGTCCCAGTACTCATTAGTGTCAGAAACACAACTGGTTGAGAACTTCTACACAATCTTAATAGGTTTTAACAATGATTTATCCAAGATAGGTAATTAGAAAAGGAAGGAAATTATGAAAGAAGACATTCAAGTACGCTTTGCTTGGGATTCTTAGATTGAATGAATGAAGAATTGGATTTGGGACTGCTATCGGTAAATTGAAGAATACAGAAATGAACTTCCTGTTTATAAACCAACTTATTTGCCGATTCTACATGAAGGAGAAAGCAAGAATGATAGTGACAGTGACAGAGAATGAATGAATGAAAAAATAAATGGATTTTAAACAGAACAAAAAATATTACCTTATTTAATGATAGGTGTACTGGTATGCTCTGAACTGAGTTTAAGATAAGTGAGGGCTGTATCTACCAACCTCACAGTGGAGCCTTGGTTTTAGTGTTTCTCTCATATTCTGGACATCTAATTATGTTTAATTTTGTAATTTTAAGAATATAGTGATATTACACAATGTAATCCTTAAACACAACCTGAATGTTTTATTTTCTGTGCAACTTAAGAAAAAGATATTATCTCTTTTAAGGATGGCGAACAATTTTGCTATATATGGGTATTTTTAAGGAAAAGTTTCCAACATACAGATAAACATAACACTTATTTAACCAATCATTGCTCTGTCAAATTCAAACATTTTCCACTCTCCCTTTCTTCCACTTAAAAAAAACATCTGTCTTAAGTTCAGTGTTTAATGTACCCAAGAATATTTTAACACTTTAAGATTATTCTGTGAAGTTGTCTGTGAAGAAACATATAAGCAATGTCTTAGTTTTCTATGATATTATTTTTATATAAATGATATCATATTGCACATGTCCTTCTAAAACTTGATTTTTTCATTAAATATTTCTTTTTTGACACTTATCTATGTTGTACATATATCATATTATATAAATATGTGAAAATTTATATATCTATTCTTCTGTGGCTAAACACTGAGGTTTTATTTTCAATCTTTTACCATTGCAAGCAATGCTACTATGTACAGTCTCATACAGGTTTCTTTGTTAAAATAAGTATATTTCTCTAGGTCTGGGTAAATAATCATCAATGCGTCTCTGAAAAAAACTTTCAATGCTAAAAGTTATCAACGTAGTCAAATTTATCAGCAGTTTGTCTTATGGTTGTTCTTTTTTATGGCTTATTTAAAAAAAAAGTCTTCAAAAATTTCAAAGGTATTTACCTCCAAATTTAGGTCTTTAAAGCAGCAAGAATCCATTTTTTTTTCTTATAGATATACAATTGTCTCAGCAGAATGATTTATTGTGTAGTCTATTCCTTCTTTGCTAATTATAATACTATCTGTCTTATGAGACTCTCTCTTTTGTTGCATTCATCCATTTACATAGACTTTTGTAAATAGCATGTTAAGTAACTATATGAAGCTTTAAGATCCAGTAGGGTTAGCATCACCACTTCCTCTCATTTTGTTCTTTACTAAGAGTGTCTTAGTTGTTCTTGACTCTTTGGACTGCAATAGAATCTGTAAATCGGTGGGTAATTCAAAAATAAAACAAAATTTGGGAATTTTTGGTATTTATAAATTAATTACTGAATATTTGACATTCATTAGATTTTTGTTTCTAGGGAACCTATTTATTCAGGAATTATTTAATGCTTATAAGTAAAATTTTCTCCATGTAGGCTTTGCATACATTTGATTTAATTTATTCTTAAATATCTATTTTTTTACTCTTATCAGCTATTTATTTCAAACTATATTAATTATAATTTCTAATCAGTTATTGCTGGTATACAGAAAAATAACTCTCAATATATATTTAGAGTAACATTACTGAACTTTTACTGATCTAATCATGTACCTGTAGATGATTAAATTTTTATAACAATCATAAACAGCAAACAAGTGGGATTGTCATTAAAAAATTCTTTCTAGTGCTATCATATTTCTTCTTGCGTTGAAACAAAACAGTTTTGAATTGAAGTAGTGAGAGAGCTCTTCTTGTCTTGATCCTAACTTAACTGTATAGTAATAGAAAACCATACAGTCTAAGGTAAATTTGAATTGTGTTTTTCACTTAATTTATTTTAAAATAAGTTTGATTTAAAAATTGTTTTAATTACTATTTTGTGTAAGTTAACTGCATTTCCTTTATATTAAGTATAGTAATGCATAAACTCATAGGGCATATTTCTTTTAAAAGAAATTTGTTTATTGGAAGATAATTAATTAAAATAGATCTCAACTTTTATGGTATCATAAAATTTTAGGAAGTTTCTTAAAGTCAGAAACATTTAAGGATAGAAAACTTGTGCTTGAAAGTAATTTTGGGTATGACTGTAGATGTTTATGTAACCAAAAGAAGTATGAAATGATACATATCAAATAAATAATAGTTAACTTCAAGAGATTGATATTATAAGAGTGTGAACTTATATAGATGATTAACTTTATACTTTTGAATTGCTTGATAGCTAAAACAAGCAAGAATTATTTCTGCAATTTAAAATACCAAATGAAGCAAAATGAAAAAATAAATAACAATAATTATTAACCAGGCCATCCCATAGGCTGTTATAGTACACCTTTATACATGCTGTGAATGATTGGAATAAATTGAGTGTACATTTCCTTTCAACAACTAAAAACTCAATGGTGGTAATCTCTCTTTTATTTACTGTCCCCACACTTGTATTTAATTTCCATACCTGGAGAGAGGATTATTGAGGTTTATTGAGCTCCAAAGTGTGGGTTTCTATTGATATCTTATTTTCTGAGGTGTACATAACATAAGAGAAAGGGCCTGTCAGAAGATACAGTTGTAGGGAGATCATCTAGTTCCTCAGATGGAAACCCTAAAGCAGGAAGTCCAGAAGGGTCACAGAAACTCCAGCATTAAACATAAAAACCCTACATGGCAAGACTTGTGCATTTGTCTTTCCTTAAGGAGACAAAAATAAACCTGTAAAAGTTGACTTTCAAGTGATGTATTTTGGGAACATTTAAGTTAACTGCAACTAAGTCATCAATGATTTTTTTTAGTAAAAGAAAAGCGGAACTTAACTTTTTAAAAAATTTACTACAACTTTCAAAATGTTTTATATAAACCTAGAAATAAATCATTATGATTATTTATTCTTTCAGTAATAGAACACTTTTGTTTGAGCATGTTCTGAATGGCAAATATTAGTTATTCTAGATGTAAGGAAAGCAAAAATAAAAATGCATTCTCGACCTCAAGAGACTTTTTGTAAATGTATTGCTTGATTTTTTTCTGATGATTATCTTTTTTTTTGAAATTGCTTAGTACTATTTTTTCACACCTGAAAGCATCTCAAAATGCACTTGTTTTCTACCAATAATACACTTCTGCTATCATCCATGTAAGTGCCCTCTGAAGCCAAACCATTGTTTTTGTGATCCTTTTGGCTTTCTGATTGACTTTAGTATTTATTCTGTGTTATTTTCTTATATAAATAAGATGTTTGGAGATGGATATAAATAGGGCAGGACTGTTTTATAAAAATACACGTTTAGTGGAAGATGCAGAGATCTGGGACTTAAAGTGTTGTTTGTGTTTTTTCAAGGATTACCAAGTTAATGCTTTTGTGTAAATTATATAATCTCCGTGATTTTCATTTGTTTTATATTTAAAGTGGGGTAGAAAGGATGCTGTCTTCAAAGGGTCTGAAAATCAATTGAAGTAAAATATGAAAATGTTTTGTTCACTTTAAAGAGAAACAAACTTTTATTTAAGCCACGGAATCATTTTTAAAGTCATTATAAATTTCTAGTTATAAGTTGAAAAAGTTTTGGCGATCTAATGTATAGCATGGTGATTATAGTTAACAATATTATATTATATACTTGAAAGTTGTTAAGAGAATAAATATTAAATGTTCTCACTACAAAAAGAAAATGCTAATTATTTGAGGCAGTGGGAGTGTTAGCTAATACTAGGGTGATTATCATTTTATATATGTAAGTGTATAAAATCAGCATGCTGTACACCTTAAACTTACACAATGTTATATGTTAATTAAATATCAGTAAAGTTAGAAAAAACACATGGAGTATAATATTATTCTTACAGTATTCTTTATAGCACATTAGAGGACAATACCTATAAATTTAGTATTTTCTAAAGATATAACCATATAACGTCTATGATGAAAATCCATATTTCAAGACAAATTCAAACAAAAATAATTAAATATTTATTAAGCATCTTTGATACTAAGTTCTATCTAGGAAGGCATTAGAGATACAACAAATGCTATCTCTGCCTTTATGGAGCTTACAGGTTTTATATAAAAGTAATTGCTTCAAAACATCAAATTCTGAATAAATCATGGAAACACTGCAGCAATTTTACCATATAAAAACAGACGAATATATCATGTTGGTTAGAATCAAGGCAGAATATAGGTATCAAAACAGCTCTTTTTGAGGGAACAGAAAACCATGCTGTTGATTGCACAGAAATGAAACTGCATCGCAAGTAAATGTACCACAATAGTGGTAGGCACTTAGGGGAGATATAGGTGAGACTTGAGAGCTAGTTTTCCCAAAAGTATTGCTCTTTGTGAGACAAAATGAAAGAATTTGGAATACCACACACCAAAGGACATCCAAAATTTATTGGCCATCTCTCTCTAATTAGATTTTCACGTTCATGTAGTAATACTTCCCAACACCTTTATCTGAGAATAGCTGCAGAGTTAGGTTGCTTGCATTTTATATTATAGAATATACTGTGAACCTTCTATACAATAATATAAATAAAAGAATATGCAACTCTAAGGAGAGGCCAAAGCAGAAAAGCTACACAATTCATTCCAGAGATATGAAAATGAGATATGATAAAATCCACTTCTACTTTACTAAAGAGAAAACATATTTTAATAATAATACTTTTTTGATATGACTGTTGGAATAATTCTATAGTTTCATAATTAAGTACAATAATGAATATTTATAAAACAATATTCAGCATCCTTCTTAATCATTAAGCACTAGAAACATTCTCATAAATGCCAGAAAAAAAGGGAGGTATGTCATTGATTATTTACATTGTTCCAGATGTAGTAGTCATTTTAATTAGAGAAGAGAAAGAAATATGAGAAGCACATGTGAGAAAAGAGGCAACAAGAATATTAACATTATTTGAAGATAATTAAGATACCTTCCTAGAAATTCTTAGCCTAGCAAATGACATTGAACACTATTAGAAAACATAAAATAGGTTAAAATTGTTACTGGTTTCAAGATTAATATATAAAAATAAATAGGTTTCAAATAGAAAATTATCACCAATTGTAAATGTGTACACACATTTTTACCATGTGCATGAATTACTGCCTTTTTTGGGTAGGAAGTTCTCAATTAGAAAAGGTTTGTTAATTTTGCCTTCAATTCATGGTACATTATAGCATGTGGTCTATGCAAAGTTATTTGTTTATTTTCTTTTATCTTCGTATCCACCTAATATTTTCCTAATGTCTTAATAAGTCATTGTTCTTGCATGTTTAATTTTTTTATGCAAAATATTGTAGTTACTTGAATGCTTGCACATTATTTCTGGGTATTCATACATACGTTTTACCGGAGCCACTCTGTTGGCAACAACAACAAATCAAATAATTATTTGAATTAAAACATTATTTTAAAAATATTTGCTCTCAAAATTTATATTTCTGACTTCACAGATATGGGCTTGTGTTTTGATTGCCTTTTTTTTTTACCTCATTGGTGAGGGAAGGACAATTGCCCTAAATAGTATGAGATAGCCAAGCAAGTGACACTCAACACCAGATAGATGAAAGTCACAGAAGTTTATTAACTGCATGTATTCACATGTGAGAGGATGAGGACACTGTATACTATGCTCATCCACATGGGAGTTATACTTGAGGATAAAGTGAACCCCAATAGAAGATGTGGGAGGCAAACTTTGTAGTAACAAGGAGGTGAGATGCTTTCTAATTTATGTGAGAAGATATGATAAGCTTATTTGAATAATTCTGTGGGCTCCAGGGAAATTAAGCCCATTAGATTAATAACTGGATGGAGTGCAGCTATCCAGCTAGTAAAGGAACTAGCCAAGTAGGGAGCCTTACCTACAGGGTGGAAAGTATATCTGTTCACAACATAGAAACTCATGGTTAAGTATTCAGAGCCCTGAGAGGCTCACAGATACTAAGGCAGCAAATGAAATTTTAGGCTTTACAATACAGCTTGGAATTATGACTCTATTTCTTCTGTCAAGGTCTCCTAGAGGGACCATAAAAGTCATGCTTTTTGTTTTTTCCCTAATCAGCAGGAACAACACTCTATTAGTACCAAAAGTACGACCAACTTCCCTCCTGTTTCACTGCATTTATTCCAATGCAACATGAATCTGTCTTGGCATTTCTGTTTTTCAATTGCATAAAACATTCATATATGCTGATTTGCTTGCTAGATATCATGCAAACCTTATTGCATTCAAAAGAAAAGAAGTGTTCATAAAAGAGTGTGATTTCTTATAGCTTCAACTAGAATGAGTTGAGAAAGAAGATTAAGTGATTTATGAACTTCTCTTAGAATTCTTAAAACACAGTTCATATAGTAGACAAGTCATATGATCAGCAGACAATACTGGGCTGAAGACATTACATGACAATGGGAAGTTTAAGGTTGCAGATTGAGAAAGAAAACCAGACCTACTTTTGGAAATAATAACTGAAATACAGAGAGGATGGCCTCATTCAGGGAATTTAATGGAGAAGAAAAATAAGTGCTTTCCTGTGCAGTATAAAGAAAATGTCTCTGGATTCCTCTTATTAGAATGAAATAGATTGTGTCTTCTAAAAAGAAGGGATTCTTTGGGAGAACAAGGTGGGTTGTGTCTGAACAGCACACATAGCATATAGCCCATGGGGGTAGGAGAACAGAGTAAAAGGCAAATGTCACTGGGATCACCTGGGAGTCAGAAGAGGAGGACATAGAAGGGGTCATGTATAAGAGCATGACTTGATTATTGTGCTTCCTGAGAACCAAGAGAGAATTTCTTTATCTACACTATTTATACTCATTTATACTCGTCTACTTACTATTGCATTTGTATTTATGTGTCTCTCATTTGTGTAACATGTAGAGATGCTTTATAAATAATGAGGTATTACACCTGTTATTTTTAACATATTTTCTTAAATCAGAGTGATTTTGTAGAGGAGCAGAGGGGGGAAGAAAGGGTTTGATCTAATATTCATTGAATAACTGACTGCTTCTCACCCTATAGTAGATGTCTTATTAGATTCTTTGGAAACTCTGAGTTCAAACATTTATATCACCTACTAGTTGAGGGACCTATATCAAGTTTCTTACCATTTCTGAAACTAAATTTTATTATTGGCGAATGGCTGTTATAGAACTGAAGTTAGAATTAGATAAATAGAAAGTAAGTTGACCTATTTGAGCATTTAACTCAGTGCCTTGTATAACTGAATGATCCATGCTCATGTAAACCAAAGAAGAAAAGAATAGGTATTTAATATAATTACATATTTTGTATTCAACCTAAATATTTTTATTTAAAAATATATAAATTGTGCATAAAGGAAAGACGAACAGAACCTAGTAAAAAGTACAAAACTGCTGGGTTTTATCATGCTGTATTTTAGAAGGGGAAAATGAAAATTTATTTAAAAATATGTAAAACTCAGCTAAGGGAAAAGTCTAAGACAGACATTACTGTTGACCAGGTAGTATATTATATAAAACATAGCTCTAGTGTTTGGGGAAACATTAAAGGGCTTATATTTTTCTAGAATTAGTCCAGGTCATGAAAAGTTAATTTCCCTGAGAGTTTCACAAACTGGCTCCATTCCAGGCTGTGTCATTAATTTACTCTGGTGACCTTTACTAACCACACAGATTGTCCTTTTTTCCCCTTCACCTACAAAGTGAGAGAGCTGGCTTATTTGGACTCTATCGTAGGTAGAAAAATGGCCCCTAAAAGTGTTCACTTACTAATCCCCAACATGTGTGAATGTAATACCTCATAGAGCAAAAGGGACTTTTCAGATGTGATTAAGGATTTTTGTTGGAAAACATTCTGGATTATATGGACGGACACAGGCTCTATATAAGGCAGGAAGACAGGAAGAAGACAGGATTGTCAGAGTCAAAGGAGATGTGATAATGGAAACCGAGGTCAGAATGATGTGATAAATGGGCCCAAGCTGAGGAACTGAGTGACCTCTAGAATTTTAGGAGAGCAATTATCAGTATAATTATTTACCTGCTAGTGGACATTTGGTTTGCTTGCAGGTTTTTGTTATTACAGATATAGCTACAATAAACATTCATGTACAAGTCTTTTTACGGACAAACTTTCACTTCTCTTGGTCAGATATCTAGGAATTGAAAGTCTGGGTCATATGCTAGGTGTATGTGTAAATTTTAAGAAACTGCCAAATTATTTCCCAAAGGGGTTCTACCTTTTTACATTTCCACAAGCAGTGCGTGAAATCTCCAGTTGTTAGACTCATCGCCAATACATTATATAGTCAGAATTTTAAATTTATGTGTTCTAATAGATGTGTAGTAATATCTTGCTATTCTTTTAATTTACAATTGCATTTCCCTGATGACAAATGTTGGACATCGTTTTATGTGCTAATTTGCCTTTCATATATTTTCTTTAGTGAAGTGTGTTTTCAAAACCTGTGCCATTTTTTGTTTGTTCTCTTATTTTAGGGTTTTGAGAACTCTGTATATTCTTCATACAAGCTCTTTATGATATATGAGATTTGCTAATATTTTCTGCTAGTAAATGACTTGTCTATTCATTCTATTGAGAGCATCTTTTGAATTGAATTATTTAAAATTATTGAGATCTGTTTTATTTTACAGAAACAAAAAAATTGGTATTTTCTCATGCAATTAACACATTCAGTGATCTTTACTCTTTTCTGTAAATCCAGAATTCCATTTATTATCATTTTCTTTCTGCCTAAAGTGATTTTCTCACATGAATTGATATAACATACACATCTGTTTCCTTGACTACAGAAAGCAAAACAAAAATAGTAATTTTTTTTAACAGCAACATCTACTAATCTTGCCTCAGCCTCCCAAAATAACTGGTCTAATTTTTACTTGTCATAAGCTAGTATTTCCAAGATATTTAGATATCATAGGAAAAAACCTTAATTGCAATTATTTTTTCCAAATAAGAACTAGGGGCTTATTACCTATATCACTACAATTTTACAAATAAAAAAATATCTCAGTATAAGAGAAAATTTTGCAACCAAAATATATGTAACTTTTTGAAAATTCATGTTTATTATTATTCTTACTTCCCAAGATATGGTGCAAGTTTTGTCTAGGTTCAGCACTCCTCTGGGAATCATATTTGAAAGACACTTTCACAGAATATACATCAGAGTCAGAATCTTACATCAGTTTTACATCTCATGTCTCTGGAGTGAACTGTAACATAGTTTGAGAATAATATGTTATTGCACTTGGTTTTCAGGGTATGGATACTGTTACTAGCCTTAAGTTCTTTGTTCTATTTCCCAAAGTAAACAGTAAGTTCCTTAGACTGGTGAAAATGTGCAAAATGGTCTCTGAAAATTTATATTTGACATAGGTAATTAACCTTATGTGTTACCAATGTTTTATACACTCATTAGGTATGAAAAGAAACTTAAGCATAAATAAAAATCTCTTTAAATCTTTGACTCACCAAATTGTTTCAGTTCTCTCACAATAATGGGTCTGAACCTGCTTGTTTACAAAACTAATAAGTATGTGCATGATTGTTTACTACCTGAACAAAAAATTTTTAGACCTAATTTTAGTAGATATAACTAGTTAAGTTTCCTTAGTTATGTAGGTTTTCTGCATCTTTCTGATAAATAATTAACAACAAGGCCACATCAAGTCATTAGTTTTGAAATATTACTATTGCTTTGGCTACTCCCTTTCACCTTTCTGGAATGAGGATGGTAACTTATTTTCAAGCTTCACTTTTTTTCATCTGAATGAATTGCAGTGATTTAAAGATCGCTTATTATTTTTATCCACTTACTTCAGAATGAAATATGTGCTTTTTATGGTGAAGTAGAGTTTGGTCAAATTAAACCAATGAGTTTTTCACTTGAATGTTCATTTGGGTTTGCCATATTAATTGGAGGGAGGAAAAAAAATTTTCATTGCTAGAGCATAAAGCATATTAGACATAATGGTACATAAAAGGCAAACCATAATCACTGTCTTGAAAATTAATTCCTTATACAGGGCATGAAGCCATTAAAAAAAAACTGTCACAACATTTTTAACCTATTCTAGTTTCCATGCTTCAGCAACATATCCACTCTCTTTTGACTGCATTCTGACCAGATGGTACCAATATTAAATAAATTTTATTGCACAAAACTGACAGTCATCTAACTTGTCATGAAGCCAACTTTTGTCTTTCACTTAAAAAAAATTCAATTACTAGTCTATTTTCTGAACCTAGAAATTTCTTTTAACAAAATGGGTTTATTACAAATTCATTTTTTTTTCTCAGTGGAATACGTGACCTCTCCTCTATGAAAGCTAGCTTATGTTCACAGAAATGTGAGTAAAAAGTATTGTGTTTGAAGTCATGTTTTTTTTTCCTTCCAGCAAGGGTGAAATTCATTAGGCATCAAGTATCTATGTAATGTAATTATTAAATTTGTATGTAAACAGAGTCTTTTGTAATTGTGTTAGAGATTCTAATGTTCATTTACTAGAATTTGAGGTGAGTTACTGCTCTAAATCAGGTGAGACACTGCCGTAAATCTAAGCCAGGTCAATACTGTGCTGGCAGTATGTGCCTGATACCTATTTCACATAGTGGCAGTCTCATTCTAACATTATGTATATTTACCTTCAGGTTTGAACCCGTCTGAAATTGATTTTTTTTATATATGGTGGGAGGTAAAAATCTAACTGCACTTATTCTCCAAATGCATAACAATTACTCCAGAAATGGTGTCTCTATTAATATAATGTGTGTGCATGTGTATATATGTGTGTATATATGTATATATGCATATATGTCATGTATGTATATATACATACAAGCATACATACATATATACTTATGTGTGTGTATGTGTGTGTGTATGTGTGTGTATAGAGAGCAAAGAGGCTATAGAAAGCATACATAAAATCAAAAGCAAAGATAATAAAGTAAGACATTAATAAATTGACTAATCCAAATTATATCCTTTATGATAAAAGTCACCTTAAAAATGAAGACTACTCAGACAAAATATTTTGTATAAAAATAATTATTTATTTATTAAAGACAAAAATTAATAGAGTTCATAAAGAGCTCCTAAAATAAGTTAAAATTAATAATAATAGAAAAATAGACATATAAGATGTTATTCTCTGAAGACCATTGAACATATGAAAAGATGCTTAACCTTGCTTTCATTGAATTAAAATAACAGTTACCTAATTTCATATATCGATTATCAAAAATTAAAAATCAAGCAATTGAGCTGTATCCTTATAAAATTTACCTGTGGGAATAAAATTTAGACCATTTATTTGAACAACCAGACTTTATAAAATTTAGACTGTGTATACTCAAGTATTGTACTTTTCTATATCTCTCCTGAGATTCACTTATACTTGGTGCTTATACAAGGATGTTCACTGCAGCATTGTTTATAAAGCAAAATATCAGAACTCCCTATATATGCAACAATAGGTATTAAACTGTAGTACATGCACACTATGAAATTCTATTTAATAATTAAAGAAAAACATGTAGGGTAGAAAAATGATACATATAGTATAAAGCCTTTATATAAATAAAACACACAAAATTTGTGTATATACATCTTAGTATATCTTTAGGTAAAGCTTTTGTAAACAAAAAAATAAAAAAGACCTGGAAGAATCACAAACAGATGACTGAATCACCTATGGTAAGAATAGCGACAGGCACTTTGACTTTATTTGTATTACTTGATTTTTTAACTTAAGTGAAAGCACACATACATTATTTTTACAGATACAATCAGATTGTTCCAGATGAGATAATTTTACTAAAACATCTTGATACAGCTCTCCTTATAAATAAGAATACATTTTGTTGTCGTTGTCATTCAAGCCTAACAGTCAAAGAACACTCTTTAAGGAAAACAGTGTATCTTTACAGTCTTATCTTCCGAATAGCTCACCTCTCTTGCTTTTAGATAAAATGCATTAAAGTGTGTTCATCATTTTGATGTCTCACAAGACATCCAGTTATACTGAAGACATTATGCCAAATGAAGAAATCATTCTAGATTTTCTATTAAGACATATGCTTTTCAGAGAGTGGGAGATAAACACATGTGAAAGGCAAGATCCTTGAAATCTTGAATTTTCTAGGCACCAGGATATCCTTGCTGAGGGGAAAAACATGTTTTTCCTCCTTATACTGCATAGTGCAAAAAAAGAGGAATAGTCCTAGTAAACTTCTTTGGATTTTTGAGAAAACACAGTGTTTGGGTGTGTTGCTTCAATTATTTACAGTTTTGAGTGGGGCCTGAACTAAGAAATGACTTCTGCAGCAGGTCTGGTTTGAATACAAATTGCTTTACTACTTGGGTTTCATGATCAGTAGACCCATTGTTATTGGAAGTGTATGAATTGGACAAATATGCTGTTTAAACCTACCTAAAGTTTGCAGTAAGACATGATTTATTTTCTCACAAATGTCCATCAAAAGCTGTGTATTAATTGATCAAATGAACATAATAGATATGCACAGTAAGATTGCAATTTACAGTGGAAATGGTATATATGAAATTAGGTTTTAACACATTCAGAATGCGTAAGCAAATTAATGAACAGATTAATTTGGCTCAGTTTCCCATGGTAACTGTTCTGACAGTTTTGGCTTAAAACTTTGGCTTCATCAGGATTTTACTAAATTTGGAGGTTCAAGGAGTACTATTTCTTATACAACAATGTTGGCTGATGAACTTAGGTTCTAGATGAATGAAATTTTGAATCACAATACCAATTACAGGAGCCCATTTAATCAAGGTTGTGGCAGAGGTGAAGGGGAACATCAAAAAGATGGTAGAAGACAATAGCTATGATGAGCAATTTATGCCCGAAGACAAGATATTGTAGAAGAGGCAGATACTGTTATGTTTTATGTTGTTTGTTTTTCACCATTTCCTTGACCCCACCTTGTTTGAAGAGCACTGGTGGTGAATAATATTTGAGATTTTAGGTGGGAGCATGACTGTAATTTATATTATAGTTTCTGGGATTCTATCCTGCCACATACTTTACCTGATCAAAATAATAGAAAGGATTTTGATTTTGCAGAAAATGGTGGATTGTTCTGGATAGCTTTTGTTTGTTTCTCCAGATCTATTTTTTACCCTCTCTGCATTGTGAAGATGCTGATTTCAATGAACTGCATCTTGTCCTCTGGTTTCCTGATTAGATTTAGCCAAGGAGCATCATCAACTGGAAACTGGAGGAAAAATGAAGAGTCAGACTATGAAATTTATTGCCACTGGGCTGAATTACACAGCTCTAGTCAATCAAATGTCTCCCCGCAGCTCTGTCTTGGCTTCAAGTAACTACTCTGTCCCTTAACTGTTAGCCAGAGTATATGAATAGTTTTTCAAAAGTTTCCAAAAATTTACATAGTTTTGATGTGGTGTTCCCTAATTGTGGCTAATTTTAAAACCAAAGGATTCTTTATAGATGTTCAAAAAAGTTGAAAAATATTTTTTCCCTTTATTAGTCTTAGGCTATTCCACAATTGTTTTCTTTGAGGAAGGCTAAATAAAGAAAATAGTAAACTATATTGTAAATTTTATTACAAAAATACTAAAGCTTATGCTTGAAAAACAAAATACGACTCAATTCAAAGTCTCTCACAACCAAATACTCTCTTCAGAGCCTTGTAAATGTCTGGGACATGTAAGTCATGACAATCAGAACCTTAAAGTCTATTGGAGGTTAGGCTAGAGTTTTGTGAACCTGTCCTTATTTCTCCCATATTTTCCCCATGAGGTGTTTGTCTCTTGATCTTGGGAAAAGTACCTTCGATCTTTCACCACTAGTTATACTATTAAATGTGGTTTTAATTGGTATCTTTGGTTAGTCTAGATATTTTATTTCTATTTCAAATTTGTTGAGAGTTTATGCCTGGATTGGATGTTGGATTTTTCTCAAATGTTTTTCTTCATCTATTGAGATGATTGTATATATATATTTTGTACTCTGTTAAAATGTTAAATAAAATATACTGTGTTTTTTTAATGATAAACTGGTCTTGCTTATCTTTGAGAAATCTCAAAGATCTCCAAGGTCTTAATGTATTATCCTTTTTACATGTTGCTGTGTTCAAATTACTAAAAGTTTGTTCAGTATTTATTTTTGCAACCAGGTGCATTGTCTTTAACTTTGTTATCTTGTGTCTTAGGTTTTGGTACAGAGAAATTTCATTTAGCCAATGGCTTGGGGAGTTTTCTATCTTCTTTTCCAGAAGAGTTTGTGTAGAATAGATAATATTTCTTCCTTAAATACTATTTAGAATTCACCAGTAAAGCCATCTGTGCCTTGGATTTCCTTATAAGAATGATTTTAGCTATAAATTCACTTTCTTTAAGACAAAGGGATATCCCGGTTATCTATTTCTTCTATAGTGATCTTTGTTAGTTTGTGTCTTTTGAGAATTTTTTTCAATTTCACCTAAATTGCAAAGTTTATTAACAAAATTTATTTTTTACCCTTTTAATATATGTAAATATTATACTAATGTTACTTTCTCATAGTTGATATTAATAATCTTTGTCTTTTCTCTTTATTTCTTATCAACTTGGCCAGAGATTTTTTTTTTTCTCATTTCACTGATTTTGAAATTATCACCATCTGGTTTCATTCATTGTTCTCAGTTGTATTTCTATTTGTTTAATTGATTCTTTTTTCAAACATTTTAGTGAAGGTATGCAGCTTGTGAATAATTCTTATAGCTCTCATATGTCAGAGATAATATTTTCTTTTAATCAAAGTAAGAACACCTGACAGATCTAGCTTCTTAAAAATATTTAAATGCACAATACAGTATTGTTGACTTAGGCACAATGTTGTACAACAATTTCTAGAACTTACTGACCTTGTATAACTGAAAATTTATACTCATTGAGAAGCAGCCCCCATGTTCCCCTACCTTAGGCCCTGGCAATCACCATTCTGCCTTCTGTTTCAATGAGTTTGACTGTTTCAATACCTCATGTAAGAAGAATCATATAGTATTTGTCTTTCTGTGACTGGCTTATTTCACTTAGCATAATACTCTCAAGGTTCATCTATGTTGTTACACATGGCAGATTTATCTCTTTTTTTAAGTCTGAATAATATTCCACTAAATGTATAGATCACAGTTTCCTTATTTATTCATCTACTGAGAGACATTTAGTGTGTTTCCACATATTGTCTCTTGTGAATACAAGCATTCTTCAGAGATGTTGCAAGTTTGTTTCCAGACCACTACGATAAAGTGAGACATAATCTTTTTGCTATTGAAGGGTCTTGCCTTCAATTTGTAAAAAAAGTGCAACCTGTGAAGTGCAATAAAGCAAAGCACAATAAAATGATGTATGCTTGTAATGTTGAAATGGACATGTGAGTGCAAACTTTTCTACAAGATCCTGATTTCAATTATATTGGAAATAATTAAAAGTGGGTTGCTGGATTACATTTTTAATTTTTTGAGGAACCCCACACTGTTTTCCATAGCACCTATACCATTTTACATCCCCATGAACACAGGACAAGGGTTCCAATTTTTCCACATTCTCATCAATTCTTGTTTATTTATTTATTTTTTGATAATAGGTATCTTCAAAGATATGAAGGGATATCTTTTTATGATTTTGATTTTGATTTTCTTGATGAGTAGTGATGTTCAGCATCTTCTCATGTATCTGCTGGTCATTTGTATGTCCTCTTTGGAGAAATGTTTAGTTTCTTCATCCATTTTTTAAATTGGGAAATTTGTATTTATTTTATTAAATTTCTGATTTGTTTTGTTATTGTTATTGAGCTTGGGAATATATTTGTAGATATTAGAAGTTAACCCCTTATGATAAATGTTTTGCAAATATTTTCTTCCATTCCATAGGTTGCCTTTTCACTCTGTAGATTCTTCCCTTTGCTGTGCCGAAGTGTTTTAGTTTGATACAGTCCCAATTGTCTATTTTTCTTTTGTTGCCCATACTTTTGGCATCATATACACACAATTACTTCCTAGATGAATCTCATGAAGATTTTTCTCTATGCGTTAAACTAAAGGTTTTATAGCTTCAGGTCTTAGAAATCTAATCCATTTTGAGTGGATTTTTGTATTTGATGTAAAATAAGGGTCCAATTTCATTTTTTTTTTTTTGCACGTGTATATCTAGTTTTCTCAACACTATTTGGTTATAAAGAATTTCTTTCTCTGTTGTGCATTCTTGGCAGCTTGGTTGGAAATTAGTGAACTGTGTCCACATGGGTTTATTTCTGGGCTTTCTGCTCTGTTTTATTGGTCAGTATATCTGTCTTTATGCCAGTACCATACTGTTTTAGTTAGTATAAATCAACTCATCCTCATCTTTGTTTCTATGTATGTAATGTGGCTTTTCTCTCTGAATACTTTTTTTCTCTCTGAACACATTTTTTCTCTCTGAATATTCTCTCTTCATTAGGTTTGTAGAAATTTTTTTATAATGTGCGTTGGTGTAGTTTTCTTTATGTTTCTTTTGCTTTTTGTTCAGATTCTTATATTTATAGATTTATAATTTTCATCAAATTTGGAAAAATTTTACCATTATTTCTTCAAATTTAAAAAAAAAAATTCTTTCTCTTTCTTTTTTTGCCTCCAGGGACTAGTATTATACACTGAGTGCTTGAAGCTTTTTTATAACTGTTAATTTTTTAGTCTTTATCTGTTTTAAATTTTAGATGCTTTTTATTGTTATAATTTAATTTAACTTTTTTATCCTATAGTGTCTAATATACCATTAAACCTATCCATTGTATATTTTTATCTCAGATATTTTCATCTCGTAAAGTTTGATTTGTGTCTTTGTTATATCTTTTATATCTCTATTTAACAGTCTCGATTTTTCCTCCACCTTTTGTATATATGTAATATAGTTATTGTAATTTTTAATATATCTTTATGAATTTTCTTCTGTATCATTTTTGTAACTGTTTCTTTTAATTTATCTCTCCTTGTGTTGGTTATATTTTTCTGCTTCTTTGCGTGCTCATTAATTTTTTATTAGGATACGTATACTACAAATTTTACTTCTTTTGCATTGTATATATTTATGTGTGCACACACACACACACACACACAGCTCCTCTCTTGGTAACATTTTTTTCTCTAGTTCTCTACAATTGTATACTCCAGCAATCTTGGTCTCCATGAAGTTCCAACTCCATCTCCTTCCTTCATGGGAACTTTGGACTTTTGTGAAGCTCTTCTTCTTGCATAATAGCCAGGTAATTTTTTCCATTCAGTAAGTTACCACAGCCATAGGGCTCATTTTGTTTGTTTCCCGTTTCTCAAGTATCATTGTCTTCTGATGCTTGATTTCCAACATCTGTAATAATTGTTTACATATTTTGTCCACTTTAATATTTTTATGTGATAAGGTAACTCCATTTCCATTACTTGGTCAAAAGTGGAATTATCCCTTTTAGTGTTTCAATTTTACAAAGTTACAGTGAAATGAGGAATAAATGATAGGATAAGTTGAAATTATTTATCATGGAGGATTGACATACTATTTACAGAAGTATATTTTATAAAATAAAATTAACTATAAGTAAAATATCCAAACATGTCCTCTAAATCCAGTGTAGGTAGATCAGGGCAAAATAAACCAAACAATTGCTTCTTACTTTCATACTTAAATACTGAAGACTACTCTTTATACTAAGATTAGGGAGATGCAAATCATAGGTGATGCTGACAGCTTCATTTTCATTCCATTTACATTGTCACCCCTCAGTGAGCTGGTTATGTCTGTTTAGTTTTTTAAAACATGGACTAGCAAGTTGCACTGAAATTACAGTAGTAGGTGTGCTGTCTCTTATTAAGCCCTACATACAGTTGACCTTCTGTTTATAAATACTTCTTGTATGTTTATTGTTTTTTGAGATTCAAGGATCTTGTTATGACTAATAAGAGCATTTGTTCTCTCTGGACCAGAATATTTGTTTAAGCCCAAAGAAATTGTAATAGATGTTTTCTGTAACCACCATGGACATACTGAATATCAAATAAAGGCAAAAGCATTATATCATATTGTATGCCCATGTTCTATTTTTGTTCAAGCTTGTCAACAAACTTAGCTACTTCTGACAGCAAATATTTTATAATTTTTCAAATTTTCTACCTATCAAATTATAAAATTAAAAATATATTTGTTTTGGTTTTTAACAAGTAGTCTTTGTGAAATCTAAATCTTAATGTCCTTTCTGTTGATTAAGAAAATATATCTAAAAATAGATAAAATTGATTTAGTATCCACTTTTAATGAAGAAAAAAAAAACTACTAATCTAAATACTTATATATTTTTATCTTTGACTCTTAACCTAAATTTTTAGTTGTTTATTCATAGGGGAAAATAATCTCTCTCAACAGATTTTTTTCTGAAAATCTTCAAATAATATTATTATTAATATGATATACCAGTCAAATAGACCTCTCTACATATCACATTCCCTTTCAAACTAAATTAAGTTAAAAAAAAATCTTAGTTTGGACTGCTATGGACTACTATAGACTCAGTGGCTGAAACAAACATTTATATCTCAGTGTCTAGTGAAGACCCTCTTTTGGTTTGCAGATGGGCCCCCATGCTGTATTCTTACATGGCAGAGAGAGAAAGATCATCTCTCTTTCATCTCTTCTTATAAGGTCGCTTATCTCTTCATTAGGACTCTACCTTTGTGACCTAGTTATCACCCAAAAGCCCCAATTTAATATACAGTCCAGTGGATATTCAAGCTTCAATTTATGTATTTGCATGGGGATAGGGCCACAATGCAGTCTATAGCATAAGACAGTTGTTGTCAAATAGAGAAAACCACTCACTCTGCATGCTTCCTCTTGTCACAGTGGACTTGTTTCACTGAGCTGGAAGCCTTAAAAGAGCAGGGTGGTCATTATGCAACTAGCAAGTCAAACTATTGAGTGACTGAATACTTCTGTGACTTTCTATAGTACATTTTGAATCTCAAATGATCTATATTAGATAGAATTTCAAACATGTAGAAGAAATTTTCTAGACAATTTGTGTACATTTTTAGAAAAAGTTTGGAAAATATAGAACTATTAATTGATTAAATTAGCAAACTCTATAGAATTAATTTATATTTAGTAAAATATCACAGTAGCCATAAAAGTCAAAAAATTTTTTTTTCCCTGAGGAATAATCATTGTGATTGTACTAGAAATTTTCAAAGAATTAATATTCAGGTACTTGGACTTCAGTACTGAATCTAACTAGCAGTGTGATCTTATGCAATTATTTATCTACCCTTTGACTCAGTCCCCTCTTTAGTAAACTACAGGAATCACACTACATGGTTTATAAGGCTCTTTTGTAACCTAAATTACAAATCCATGTTTTATTTATTTGGTTAAATAAGAAGGAAAGGAAATTAAGTTTTACTCATCATGTAAGATGTAGATCAATTATGAGACAGCAAATGAGATGTGAAAGATAATTTCAATCTACTACATATGATCCAAATTAACAGCCCTAAACTATTGACTGTTTGGTCTTAGTGAGCCATTTAAAAAATTTTTCTTTTAAGATGAGAGTACATGATTAATTGGTCAAGAATTTTTCTGAAAATATTTGCTTTTAAAAGTTGATTCTTGCTGCCTCATAGGTCTTGCTAAGTGGTAGATTTATTTATTTATGTTGCTATAAAGTCTTTTTTTAATTCAGAGATTATAAATTTCTAATTTATGATAAATTGGTGATAATTTTACACACATCTTTTACAGATAATTTTTAATTAAAGGAGCTAATAAAAATGCAAGAAATTATTACTTCTTAATTGAAGATTTATAGCTCATATGTCACCATTTACCTTCTTTCTGAGATGACAGTTTTATTATGTATTTATATACATAGTTGTTTATTCCAGAAGGAATGTGGCAGCTAGCAGAGAAGGCATAATATGTAGCAAAATAACACCAATAAAGAAAAAATGGGAAAGGTAAAAAAAAAATTACCAAGGGAAATCTACAAAGCAAGACAAATAAATAAATAACTCAGTTTTATATCCCACTTATGAGTGAAATCATATGATTCTCAACTTTAACTTATTTTGCTTAGCATGATTATCTCAAGATCTATTCATATTGTCACGAATGTAGTTCTTTGATTCTACTTGGCCTGTTTTGGGTCAAAAGGAAGAAAGAGAAGATAATATGAGTCAAAAGAAAAAAATGGTGTTAGTAAATCTGAAATTTTGTTCTACCTCTGCTAGTTACTTATTCTATAAGTTTGATCTATTTTCCAGATCCCTTAGTTTTTTGTTTGTTTTTTGTTTTGTTTTAGAAACCAGGAAAGAGATCTGATAACTTTTCCTAGGAATGATAAAATAGATTTTAACTCTTGTATGTATGCTATATATTGGGAAAGAAAGGGGATATAAATAGTCAGAGGTTGTATGCTACAGTGTACTGTAATGTGGGTTCAAAGCAGACAAATGTTCCATTTTTGGCTTCTACTAAATGAGCTGTGCGATTGCGGTTAAATAAACTCGGAGCTCTTTTTCTTTTTTGATGTGTGTGTATGTGTGTTTGTGCAAATATATATTTACATATAATAATATACTTACCCAGATTTCACTCTTAAGAGTTTTGAGTAATCTGTTTGGGCTGAGGTTTAACTTCATAATAGATTGCACAATCGATAATGGTAATACATTGTATGGTTCTTTAGAATGAAGATGATGACAAATTCTTTCCAGGAGTCTTCATCTACTTCTGAAGCTACATCTATTTGGAGGAATGGATGTGCTCCCATAAACATTATTACCTTCTTTCTAGAGTTAGTGGGTTCATCCAGTGTGAGAAGAGATTAGAATAAGATCAGTCAACCTGCATGTTTTAGGAGATATTTATAATTTATTAACGTTAATAAATCAGGCAGCCCTTTTTAACAATGAGCCATGAATAACTGACCTTATACCAATAATACTGTCTAAAACATTGCATATTTACTGCAGTGTCAGGTACTGATCTAAGTGATTATTTTAACACTCATAAACATCCAATGAGGAGACATTATTATCTTCTGAGTTATATTTATAAGGAAATGAAGAGACAAAGAGTTTAACTAAATTGTCAGCTTGTCAGCATAGAACCACTTGATTTCTCTTCCCAACAGATTGGAAGTTGTCTAAAAATAGTAAGCTAGGGCTAACAAAGGGTTCACCTTGTTTGTTTCTCATGTATCATGGATCACTGTCCTTTGTTGTATGATGTCTAATATTTAAACAACTGGAAATTATTGTTATATATTTCATCCATTTTCCATTGTTTCAGTTGGAAGAGTAAATCTTCTTCCAATTACTTCATCCTCTTTGGAAGTGAAAGTCCTCACTGAAGTTTCAACCTGTAATGCTTTATCGTAAAAGATGTTACAGATAATTTTTAATTAAAGGAAATAATAAAAATACAATAAATAATTACTGATCTTGAACTTGAAGATATAGCTGTAGAAACTATCTAAAATGAAACAGAAAAAAGATTATGTAAAAATTTTTTTAAATCACTTGCATATTGTTTCATATGTGATTTTTCATGCTTTTGACTTGTTTCTAGAGAGTTTTTAGTGTTTTTCTTTCTTAATTTGTAATGTCCTTTGTGAAATAGGGAATCTGAATAATTGGTTTTTGTTTATTATAATAATATTTTTAAATTAAATTCATTGGAGTGGCATTGTTTAATAAAATTATATAGGTTCTTTGTATATATGTACTGCATCTTCTTTTCCCAATCATCTATCAAAGGGCACTTTGGCTGTTTCCAAGTCTTAGCCACTGTAAATAACATGCTGCTATGAACATCAGGATGCATACATCATTATAAATAAATGTTTTCAAATTTTCTAGTAGGTACCCAAAAAAGAGATTGCTGGGTCATATGGTAATTTTTGTCTTAATTCAAAAAATTATATATATATATATATATATATATATATATATATATATATATTCATTTATAGTTGATACAATATATTAGTTTCAGGCATATAACACAGTGATTAGACATTTATATAACTTATGAAGTGATCACCATGATAATTCCAGTAACCATCTGACACCATACATAGTTATTACTACTAACTGTATTCCCCATGCTATACTCTACATCCCCATGTCTATTTTGTAACTACCAATTTAAACCTCTTAATATCCTCTCCCTTTCACCCATCCACCCACACACAATCTGACAACTACCAAAATGCTTTCTGTATGTATGAGCTTGTTCCTGTTTTTTGTTTGTTTATTCTATTTTCTAGATTCCATGAATGACATTTCTCTGTCTGACTTACTCTCTAGTTCTATTCATGTTATGGCAGATGAAAATTTTTCATTTTTTATAGTTAAGTAATATTTCATTGTGTGTGTCCATTCATCCACTGATTGACACTCAGGATGCCTCCATATCTTGGCTACTATAAATAATGCTGCAATGAACATATATTCACATGTTCCTTCAAAGTAGTGTTTTAGGTTTATTCAGATAAATTCCCAGAAGTGTGATAAATCGGTCCTTGCTTGTCTCTTGTTATAGCATTTGTTTTAAAGAATATTTTGTCTGGTACAAGTATTGCTACCACAGATTTAAAAGTATTTAAAGTAGTTGTTGCTAGATATGTAGTTATTGCCATTTTATTGTTCGTGTTTTTATCTTTTTTTCTTCTTCTTAAAGAAGTTCCTTTAACATTTCCTGCAATACAGGCTTGGTGATGTTGAATTCTTTTAAGTTTTCTTGCCTGAGAAGCTCTATATCTGTCCTTTGATTCTAAATAATAGCTTTGCTGGGTAGAGTAATCTTGATTGTAGGTCCTTGCTTTTTGTCACCTTGAATATTTCTTGCCAATCTCTCTGGCCTGCAAAGTTTCTGTTGAGAATCAGCTGACAGTCTTATGGGAGTTCTCTTGTAGGTGACTGACTGTTTTTATCTTGCTGCTTTTATGATTCTTTCTTTGTCTTTAACCTTTGGAATTTAATTATGATTCCTATTGGTGTGGTATTCTTTGGGTTCATCTTGTTCAGGACTTTCTGTGCTTCCTGAGCTATTTCTTCCACCATGTGTTGGGAGCAGTTTGCTTGATGGCTGCCCTTTGGGTAAACAAGGGATTGTTTGCTCAGCAGGGTGTTTACAATTACTTTGCTACTTTTTTAGTGGCTGAGAAGCACCTGTTGCTCCAGAGAGCAAGCTGAGTGTTAGGGAGGAGGATAGGAGCCTTGAGAGATCAACAGGCTCCCTGTTCAGGTGCAAGCAGTTGTTTCTTCTTGTGCAGGTGCAAGCAGTTGTCAGTTTCCCATGCAATCATGATGTATAAATAGGGTGTGCTGAACAAACTCGAGGCTGCAGTATTGACTGTGAGCCCTCCCGAATCTTTCTTTTGTCTCTGTATTTTCTTCAATCCTCACTCTCTCTCTCCAGGACTGTTCGATCTTGGTGGGCGGGTTCTGACAACCATGTTAGGGAAATTTTCAGTCATTATTTTTTAAAATAGGTTTTCAATTCTTTGCTCTCTCTCTTTTCCCTCTGGCATCTCTGTAATACAAACATTGGTACTCTTGATGTTGTCCCAGAGGCACCTTTAACTATCCTCACTTCTTTGGATTCTTTTTGTTGTTGCTGTTCTGACTGGGTATTTTCTGCTACCTTATCTTCTAAATTACTGATTTGATCCTCTAATTTATCTAATCACTGTTAATTCTTCCTAAGGTAGTCTTCTTTTCAGTTATTGCATTCTTCATTTCTGACTGGTTCTTTTTTATATTTTCTATCTCCACTTATATGTTTTCTATTTCTTTATTACAGATTTCACTGAGTTCCTCAACTCTTCCCCTAAGTTCATAGAGCAAGTGTTTTGAACTCTGCATCTTGTAGATTGCTGGTCTCCATGTTGTTTAGATTTTTTCTGGATATTTACTGCCCACCAAGGTACCAATGAGCGACACATTTAAAGGCATCCCAAATAGAGGTGAGTGATGGTCATAGAAGTGTTAGCAAGACTAGAAAGTATAACCAACAGAAATACAGAGCTGCTATACCACCAGAGGTGAGCAAGGCAGACATTGCTATGTTCTCTTATGTACATCTCAGCATTTTTGGAGCTAGCACATGAAAACAAAAGAAAAAAAATAGAAAGATGCAAGTACAGATTCTCCTCTCCCGTCCCCTGTATCTCTCTCGTCTAAGCTGTTACAACCTCTGTTATAGCCTGTGTTGAGAAGGAGAGGATGTTAACTGCTTCATGATATTTATTCTTTAAAATGATTAGCATTTTAAGAACCAGGATGAAACTTTTAATGAATAAAAGTTTTTAAAAATATATGGAAATCAGCTGTATTTTTTTAAAGGTATGACAAGATATATTGGGTACCCTTAACTCATATCAATTGAGTTGGAATCCCTACAGGTTGCCTGGTAAGTAATTTTTATGCTCTTTATAAGATTATAATGTGCAACTGGTATCAAGAAACAGTGCTCTGGGCATTAATCTTCTACCCAATGGGATCATCATCATCATCACTAAGTAAGCCACTTTTCTGCATGAGGCTTCTGGTGACTTCAAGCTAATGTCATCACTCTGCCTCCCTCCTCATTTCCCAGCTTTATTTTGTATATCAGAGTAAGGCTGCTTATACAAGAGGAGCCTGTAACAAAGCACTGAAACTTTTACACCTGACAGAAAATGTTTGGTTCTTTGCTTTCAGAATTAACCAATTTGTACTGAAGGCCTCTAGATATAGAGAAATGAATACTTTAGCATTCACATGTGTCCTATTTGTGAACAAATTTCAGACCCCACCAATACCATGAAATGTCAGTGGGTTAAAATTGAACTAGTATCAAAAGTGTGCTCTGGGTATTCTGATTTGGTGCCAATCTGATCCAAAGTTTTCAATTCAAAATTTCAGTATCATTCTTGATTTATAATCTTTGCTTATAATTCTTCCATATTCATCTACCTTCAGTTCCTTGTACATGTAAAGTTGAGGCTTCTTTCTGCCTCAGGATCTCACATTTTTCATGCAAACCTTGTTATATAATCTCATCACAAGTATTTTATTTAGGATATTTAGGCCAATCTGTTCTGTGGACAAGTGGCAACAACAAAAACTGGAAGTTTGTTAGAAATACAGAATCAATTTCCCAATCCCCAGAGCTAAAGAATCAGAATCTCTGAAAAGGTCACCCAAAACCCATGTTTTAACAAGATCTTCAGGGAATTTTTATGCCCACCAAAACTTCAGAGGTACTCTTCTAGGCTACCTTGTAATATTTTAAATAAACCTTGGAATCTCAATGATGTAATAGAATAAAGGTTTATTCTTGGTGACATCTCAGTCAATGTGGGTTAGGTGGTTTTCCTTGGTGGCTGTAGCCTAGGTCCAGAGATCTAAGCTTCTTTCTTCTCATAATACGTGGTCTCTATGGTCATTGTAGATTGGAAATGGTTAGTTGAGCAGGGGTTTTGAGGGGAAGCTTAAAAGTAGCATATATCATTTAAATCCCTGTGTCACTGGCCAAAATTCAGTCACATTGCACCAACCTAACTGCATGCATGGGAAGCTTGGAAATGTAAAAATCATGTGAGTTTCATGAGCACTAACAAATTTTGTCACCACTGATTGGCCTTTACTTGGCTCACTCTACTCCTCTAAGGTATCAGTTAAGTGTCACCTCCTCATTCAAATCTGACACTAACACTTATGTTTGCTCCTTGCTATACCTGAGGATACTTAAGGTTTAATTCTGATTGAAATATTTTACATCTTATTTTTTAATTAAATTTGTTGGTGTGACTGGTTAAATTACATGTTGGTTAAATTACCATATATTTGAGTCCCTTTATCCTTAATTTTGACATATAATATTACAAAATTGCCTCTTAACTGTTTAAAAATGTACTGTTAGAATTTCTATTCTCAAATGAAAAACCATACACCACCCTAATTTTAATTTAAATTAATTTATTAGAGAATTGTACATATTCTGATGACTTTGTTTCTCAGATTTTTAGCCATATTCTTAGTCTAATTTACTGAGGCATTTCTTAGTCTATCTTGTTTGGTAAGGGATTTTTTCATTTCAGAAAGTATTTATTTTTCCCTGTGATTAAGATAGTCTTTTGGCTGCCTCTCAGAGAGTTTTGGAGTTTGTCAAGCTAGGAATATATTACCGTTTGCCATGTTTCATCTTTTTGAGGTTATTTAGTTTTCTGTGAGGCTTAAAAAGGCCTTCCTTACTTGAACATTATGAAAATATTCTCTGTATTCTTCTACAACAACCAGAGTTGAAGAAAAAAAGTTGAAAGGAATTTGAGAACTTCTGTTGAATATTAGAGATGCAATAAATCTAAAAAAAAATTATTTTTAAAGAACTGAAATAGCTTATTTTATGAAAGGCCAAAAGACAAAGTGACAGCACCGTTGACACGAGTCCTTTAATAAGCCAATCTACAATTTGTGAGCAGTTTACAAAAGGAACACTTATAAAAAATAAGTCTCATTTTACAGTTATGTCATTCAGGGCACAGGGTGGCTATTTGATTCAGTCTCATAGGCAGAAAAATTGACTGTTCTTTTTTTCTGGACTATGTCTCTCCAAAATTGGGATTTTATTAAAGAGCTCTTCATGGTCAGAAAAACTTATACCTATGAATTTGCTCTCTGTTTTATACCCTAAATTGAATTTGACAATTAGAGAAGAACATTTTATTACATTATTTAATATCACTTACCTGTCATCATTATAGTTACTTAAGGAGCTTGTATTAAAAATGCAAAGTCCTTTTATTTATTATTTATTATTTTATTTATTAAAATTACTGGAGTGACATTAGTTAATAAAATCATATAAGTTTCAAGTGTACAATTTAATAATATGTCATATGTATACTACATTGCATAGTATAGCACATAATTTCCTTCTGTCACCATATATATGACTCCCTTTTTCTCTTCTATCCTCCCCCTCTTTTCTCTGGTAACCATGAATCCACTATTCATGTCCTTTAGTCTGTTTGTTTGTCTTGTCTGTTTGGTGCTCTCAGTTTTAAATTACATATATGAGTGAAATCATATGGTTCTTAACTTTTTCTGTCTAACTTATTTTGCTCATCATGATAATTTCAAGGTCCATTCATGTTGTCGCAAATGGCAGTATTTCATTTTTCTCATAGGTAAGTGTGTTACTGCAGGTTTGAGGTACCAAGGTAAGGGGTACAAGGCTCGAGCAGTTGGAAGAAAATTCAGGGAGCCGTAGGCAACTGTGACATAGCTCTTATTCCAGCAAGGGCACAGCTTGCAGGATGGCAGTGCCTTTATACACATGAGTTAAATGATGGTGGTACATTGCCGAGTAATAGAAGCCTGTGCATGCATACTCGGCACAGGGTTACATAAGAATAAGAAGTGCTGAGTCACTTTCACCCTGAAGCTGCTAGGGTGTCAGGAGAGAGCCTGATTGCCGCCATCTTTCTTTCTCCCCACAGTAAGTAATATTCCATCGTGTATATGTACCACATCTTCTTTGCCCAATCTCTATCAAAGGGCACTTCAGTTGTTTCCATGTCTTCTTGGCCACCATGAACAATGCTGCTATGAAAATTCCTTTTAGTAGCTTTTATACACTTCCACCTAGGGCACATGTTTGGCTGCTTCTATAATTTCAGGCAGATGCCATAACAATGTACTTTGTCTTCCTCAATCTCTTTCCCGTTTATTGCCTGTTCTGTCCTAGCCTTCTTTCCAAAAGAATAATGACATGGCTTAATCCTCCATCATTTTCCTTTGTCTATACCCAAAGTCTTCTTGATCAAACTTGATTGCACATCTAAACTCTATCCAACCCTGAACAAGTAGGTTTCAGTGTAAAATTTATTTGATTTAAAAAAATTATTATGTCATTGTCATATAATCTACTAATTTCAAGTATTTTCACTCTTAGGGGATTTTTTAACTCCAAAAAAATTATTAGCTTCACAGACTATTTGCCACAGAAAAGCAAACTGAATTTTATTTAATTATAACTTTATTTCAGCCATTAAAATAATTTAACTAAATTTACAATTATAGAATTATGAAAGTTACACGTTTACATATTAATTATTCAAAGAATATTAAAAAATTATATGCTCTTTTACATCCACAGAGGAAGCTTAATTTATGTATCTCTTTGCATAAATTTTTTACTGATACTATATTTTTTATTCATAATATGTATTTTTATAAAATGCCATTCATATCACTTTACTATTTATTACTTACCAATATGTCTTAAAGATCTTTTTATTTCAAGGCACATAGATCTATTTCATGTCTTTGAGCGTTGTCTGGGGTTTCAGTTGTGTGCTTATATTAATTTACTGTCCAGTATAGGACAGGTCCTCAGTCTGCCTGATACCAAAGCTGATCCTTCTCCTGCACCACAATGCCTAGGAAATTAGTATCCACTTATTAAATTTCACAAATGAAATTACTGAACGCTGAATAGTTCAAGTAACTTTTCAAGGTCATCAGCACATTTGTGAGAATATAAACGCTGGTACTAGGTGCTTCTTTTTCCCTCCTGACTTCCAATATAGAACTCTTTCATAATACGATTCTCTTTCAGAATTAGATGTACCTGAAAAGTCTGTTAAACAGATGGTCACCTGGTACCATAAATGGGGCTAGACAAAAAAAAAAAGTGTCCATACGCGGTGGTTTGAAGACTTCTGAGGGCAAGCCCATTCACTGTCAGAAAATCAGAAGAGCAAGGGATTGTTTGTAATGTTCCAGGAAAATCTGGGTGAGGAAAACACTCATTTGAAGTTCATGAAATGTCTCCTACAGAGAATTCTTTGCATTTTGTAAATTTGGTTTTAACTACATTGCTATTGCAAAGTTTGATCACTGAGAGAGAAAGGAGAGTCAAGTCCTATATGCTGGTAATCCAAGGAGGAAATTTAATTCCCAAACTCTAAATTCCTAGGATATGTGTGCCCTCTGGTCAGCACAGATTTTGAAGTTCAAGCAGCTCGTCTCTGGTTTCAGCTCCCTCCTTGATTTTGTCTGTCTGTCTCATGCATATTTTCTATACTTTCTTGTGAGCTTAGCTATGCATTTAAAAATAGTAATTGTAATTTATTTAGTTCCTTGGCATTTGCATTGGAGGCTTTTTCAGAAAATTTAGTTAGCTATAATACTGGAAGTAAAAGTCCTCTCTCTCTCTCTCTCTCTCTCTCTCTGTGTGTGTGTGTGTGTGTGTGTGTGTGTGTGTGTGTGTGTGTGTGTGTGTGTGATTTATATTCACATATACTACAGAGAAGAGCACGAAAGCTAAATGTGAACACAAAATGTAACTAACACCAGATCAAGAGACAGAATACCATCAGCATCTTAAGAGCCTCACCATTCCTCCTTTCAATCATTATGCCCAATCCACGAGGATAACCACTCTGGGGACTTCTAACACCATATGTAAGTTTTCTCTGTGTTTCAGAGTGGAATGTACTCTACTTGCCAAGTTTCTCACACTCCATTTATTGTTTTTAAGATTTGCTCATATTATGTACATGTATAGCTATTTATTTTTATTGCTGTGCAGGATTCCATTGTATGTAAACATAAGAATTTATCCTTTTTGATGGACATTTTGTTAATAGTCACATTCTAAACATTTGGACATGTCTTTTGCTGAATATGTGAATACCTTTTTAATGTGTATTTATGGGTATAATTTCTATATCATTGATGTGTATATTTTTATCATACCTCCTATTGAGTTGTCTGCATTGTATTGATTTGTAGAGTTCTTTATATTTTATGGATGCTTATTCTTTGTCAGATATAAATATTAAAGATTTCTTCTTTCTATGTGACTTGTCTTGTTAACCTTAACGTTGTCTTTTGATGAATAAAAGTTATTAATTTTAATGGACTGATTTTTCAAAATTTTACTTTATGTTTAGTGCTCCTTTCTATAAGAAATATTTGCCTACCCCAAGGTCATGAAAAAATTCTATACTTTTTTCTAAAAGTTTTATTAACCCTTTTTACTTAGATCTACAATCAAGAATTGACTTTCATATGGTCCGATTTACTTTGACACAGCCAAGTTACATATTTCCATCACTGCTCTGCAAAAAAACTGCTGTGCTTTTGCGAAGATCATCAAATAACCCTAGGTCTGTTTAATCTTACTCTGCTCGTTTAAAAAATACTTTATGTATTTTCTATGGACAATTAATTTTGAATTCCTTAGCAGGCTATGAAACACTTCAAAATTGTACCTCACATTAATTGTCTAGCATCATGACCTGTAATCCTATGTTCTTGTACAATAAATTAGCCATATCTGTTTCTAGCTATGAATTATTGTGTTAGCTGTGCTTTCCTCTCTGTAATGCTTTTGCTCTTCTCTCTTAAGTAAAGTTCTATTCATGTTGCCTGGTCCAGAAATAAGTGAACAAATGAAATTCCCATTTACAGCCCCTTATCCCCAAGAAAAACTTGTCAAATGTATCATTTTCTCAGCTGTTCTACTTACTCTATTTCCAAGAGACAATTTTTGTATCTCATGAAGTAGAAGTTATAAGTATATTCATGTTACAGATGAAGAAACTTAAGAACAAGAGGTTAAAGTGTCTAATAATTAATACATCAACATTTAAATAGATGTAGAGATTGGATGAACATGTTATCATCCTTTTCTAATAGTTTATAATAATGAGTTTTCTTGCAGTCATGATCATCTAAGGGACAGTGTATTTTTTTTTTAAATGGTGTGGGAATGGAACCGCAAACCACCAATGAGGCTATAAAGAAAGCTCATTGCTAGGTTTGCTTCACCCACAGTAAAAATTTGTCCAGACATTCAAGTCATATTAAATTGAATTAGGAGGTAGTGGTGCAGGATTAGCCATAATCTTTACTCCTAAGGTCCAGGTCCTTCTCTTAGTTCTCTTCCCCTCAGTGAGTCCTGATAAGCCAAGTATGAGGGGTGCCTTGACATTTAGGAGACAATAATATGTATAATGAGTGAATTCTCTTCATTTCTACTTTATAATGATAACAATATGGATATTTAAGAAATATGACCCATATTGTGACACCTAGAATTTCATGAAACAATAAATTCTCAGAACAAATGATCTGTAAATCTCTCTTCACATGCTTTGCTGTTTAGTCCCATTGAATTCCTAAAATACTGTACTGTCTATATCCCGAGAAAGCGTACAAAGTATGGATAATTAATTCTTCATCTGGCAATGGGAATTCTATTAATATTAATACTGCCATTCTTTGCAATGTCTTATAATTTTTCACTCATGATAATTAAAGTTGCTCCATAGTGTTATTTTAAAAAACACAGTTTAATACTGGATTGCCATCACTTATGGCATTTTGTAATTTTGTTTAGCCAGTAAATTGCTCCACAGTATGGCTTATATTAATAATATACATTATTAGTATATCTTTTTAAGAAAATGGTATGTAATTTTGCTATTTTTGACCAGTGTTAGGTGTGATTTAAAATAACTTTTTGGCAAAGGATATAGATGAATATACAATTTAGGATATCTAATTCATGAGGCATTCATAAGAAGGACACACATACAAATAATAAAGTGAATATAAATGAATTAGTGACTGGACCTGGGAAACCCAAGAATCTGTACCCATGCCTACTAATGGTCCAGCCTCATGTCAGTCATCAATCACAACTAAATAACACAAATGCACATTTTATTCAATAGAAATGTTTGAATCCACATAAAATTTTTACTGTAACAACTTTACTGTGAATCAATGCCAAGGCACAAAGATGCAAATCCAATGTTCTAAGCTAGGTATTGTGAAACTATAATGTGATGGCTAAATCTGGCCATGTCCATTCATTCACAGGTGTCTGTTACTGCTGACATTCCATAACAGAGTTGAGCAGTTTCAAAAGAGATTATATGTTCTACAAATCTTAAAAGTTAGTATGGCACTTTACTGAAAAAAAAAAAAATACCCTGAATCTAGACTTCTACATGTGGGGGGATAGTGAGTGGAGAAATTGTTTGTCTCTTTCTTATCTTGCACCATTTAAGACAGGGTTAAATTGTCCAACTGGTATAATTTTAGTATAATACATATCTAAGAAATGAGTCAATGTTAAATCTCATAGTCACTTGATCAAATCAGCTCAAAAGCAAATATGTGTTGCCACCCACCCTCTATCTTTGAAATCATTTAGTAACAAAAAGGATAAAATCAAATTTTATACTTTTCCAATTAAAAACTTATTGATAGGTTCTGGTTTCAGTAAAGAAGGAATGAATACACTCAATTCTGTCTCTCCCATCAGTAACATAAAAACCTTAGACAAAAGTCATAAAGTAACTACTGTAGGTCTCTAAAAATTAAACTAGAACAGGTGGTCTGGGTAATGCTATCAAAGTTCAAAAAATGAGCTTACTTTGGAGGTTATTTTATTTTACTCTTTTTTATTTTTAATTTTATTTGCTTATTTGTTTTGTTTTGTTTTTACCTTTCATATCTCTTAGCTTAGACATCTGTATTTCCTAGTATAATGAAGAGTCACAGACAGAAAAAGTTCTTTAATCAGAGGCCTGGAAAGAGGATATGTTGCAGAACAGAACTCTTAAGACTTTTCCTTTCTGCACCCTAGGACAGTCTCAGTAATGAAATTGCAACCCTGTGGCAGGCAAAAGTAGTGATATAAACCAAAAAATGGGGAGGGCGAGAATGACAGTGGAAGGCCTCTCAGGTTTCTTTCTCCTGCCAATTTATCTCCAGATAGTTGCAGACCAGGATGCACCAGAAGTCAAAGGTTTTGATTTTTAGCAGAGCATTAGGAAAACATGAGAACATGGTATACCTATATTCTCTAGAGTCAAAGGAAACTGGCACTACTCATTTCAAGAAATTGGGCAGAATATATGAAGAGCCATGCATATGGTCATATCTTTTGATATAATAATAAACTTATAGGAATATGTTCTAAGGAAAAACTTCAAGTAATTTTAAAGGCAGAAAAAGAAAGATGTTAATTGAAGCTTTACATAATCAAGTGAATTATGTTAAACACAAACAGAAGATATCATCTAAACTGTGTTTAACCATTCATGGGATTATTATTAAACTAAAGAAAAAATTAAAACTGATATGAAATAACATTATGTTCAAAACAGTTTTAAAGTTGAACATAAGATATGAATTAACTACTTGAGCAATAAAAGAAGTAATTTTTAAGATTTTTTAAAAAAATACTTTTTCAGGTTTAATAATATTAATGATAAAGTGAAGTTTTAAAGAAATTCATAATAATTTAGTCTTCATTTGGGGTGTAGCAATCAGTTTAAAAAATAAAACATTTTTTTCTAAAGAATTCTATGTTATATACTGGAGATGTTCTTTTAGCATTAGAGCTGTTTATAAACTGAAAAATATAATTTAAGTAGATGTGCAACCATGGAAAACATTTTGGCATAGCTCTCAAAATTCTTAACATTTTTCAGTAAATGAGAGTTCAGAGAATATCTCCCAAGAAAATTGACAAAGCATATCTTTCAGTTTTCTATTACTGGAATAATTCACTAACACTTTTTTCTTTTCTGTTTAATTTGGTTAAATAGCTTTCTTGTTATAAAGTATGTTGATAAGGTTGATGGAATAAAAATAATCAAATGGTTTATATACCTAAAATCTCTGGACTATGATTTTTTTAATTTCACACAGCTTTGCACTCACATCTTCGGCTGGGGATGCAAGTAGAAGTGAATGACAAGAGCATAGCATGTCAGTTCCAGTTCCTCCTGAAGGGCGGAGGGAACTGAGATATTTAAGATTCAATTTGTTTGAATTCAGTTTGGAATTTAATTCAGTTAATCAAACATTGACTGCCTGCTATGGGCCAGGCATTGATCAAGTCCTTTGAATTCAGAGAGGTGATAAACCTCATGATTGCCCTTCAGAAGAGACAGGAACAATACAAATAATACAATAATTCAAGGGATATAATAAAGGAATATATTCAGTGATATGCAAATATAGGTGGCAGAATAGCGACTCTTCCTGGGCTTGGGGGAGATCAAAGACTGCCATAACATAACACTGAATTGATTCTTAAAACACTGAATGAAGAGGCCAAGATGGAGACTGAAGCATGAAACACCCTGCATTGTTTGGAGAAGACACAAATAGCATTTCAGGTCATATTGAATCATTCAGATAAGAAACAATAAAGGTCCAAATCAAGTCACCTTCAATAGAGATAGATTTGAGAAACAGATTTTAGACTTACTTTGGAATCATAGCCAACACAATTTGATGACTAAATGAGAAAAACAGATGACTCTAATTTTCTAGCTTAGAGTATTTGTCAAATATTGTTGGTGACATTAACTTAAGCCTTGTAAACTTAACCTTAACTCTTAAATTGATAACCAGCTTTCATATATATGTAGTGACATCTTTAATTATATTTTATATGAGGAAATAGCTAGCACCCAAGTTCCAAGTTTCAAAAAAAAAAAAAAAATAGCTAGTCCCCAAGAAGCAGCTTTCCCACATATAATAAAATATTCAAGAAGTTTGATGTTACAGATATCATTTGTATTTGCCTCAAAATACATGTATATGCAGAGGTTATATATCTTATGGATATTGTTAACCTTACTGAAAATCCTACTTAGACAAAATCCTGTCACTAGAAAATACTTTCTATCACAAAGAAGCTATGAAATACTGTTGCAAATCAATGCTCTATCTAGTATCCTCAGAGGACAAAGTTTGACATCAAGGACATGTAGCTTGCCTCATAGTAAATCATGTACAGTGCAAGGATACAGGCATTCACATTCAATAAAATTCAGTCACAAAATCCTCGCATAAAACTGTTAAATACCAACAAACTCAAAAAATTTTAAACTCTTTCCCATGGAGACCAGACCCATATTTAGAGTCAAATAACTAAAAATGAGCTCTCAGTTTGGAAATAAAATAATTAAATTTCCCAATGTAATGAGATTCATTACAGTAATTTTTGGAACTCTAGTGAAATTTGTTAAAAGTCTGAAAACTAGACAAATAAGTATTATTGTAAAAAATTTCAAAGCATGAAATGAAAATAGAAAAAAATTATTTGCTTACATAAATTTTTTTCAAATTTAAGTAACAGACCTTATTAAGATTAAGAGAAATATTATGTCCTTTAGTAGGAATAATAAAATTTTCTATTAATTAATTTATAGGATTAATGTAATTCTTATTAAGCTCACTTGATAACTTTTATCTAATGTTCTATTATAAAAATTAAACATAAAGAGAAACTGAAATAAATTTTAGTGAATACTTGCATATCTATCATTTGTATTCAGTTATTAACTTGCTTGAAAACATAGCATCATCGTATCAACTCCTAAATACATCAATCAATCGATACTTTATTTTTTGATGTAGTTCAAAGTTAATTGTGACTTTCTCTTTTAGGCAAGATAGAATAACAAGCACTATATTTAACTGCACCAAAAAAAAAAGCAGACAAAATGTATGAAATAACAGTTTTCATGACAACGAAGATCAGGAAATGAAGGACAATGATTATTGTCTTGCAATTGCCAAAGTTTACTGCCTTGAAATGGTTACAGGCTATGGTTCATGGAGAGAGAACCCAGAAGAGTTTCACAGATTTCCTGAGTAAGAGACATTAAAATGAGACTCTGGAGAATAAACCTAGGAGAAATTCCTTGAAAGACAGAGATGGCCAAAGATCATTCCAGAAGAAATGGTTGCCCTGATAGCTGACTTTATTACCTATAAAATAAATTGAAATTGCATAAGTACTCACACAAAAAGAAAGCTCCAGGCTCAGATGTCTTCACTGATGAATTCTACTAAGCATTTAAGGAAGAAATGATCCCAACTGAATAGCTGGGAAAACACTTCCCAAACTACTCAATGAGACCAGTATTACCCAGGTATCAAAATGAAATAAAGAGATTATAAGAAAATAAGTCTGTAGGCTAAAGCCCCTCATAAACATATATGAAAAAAATTCTGAAAAATATTTTAGTAAGTCAAATCTAATAATAAATTTAACAAATATAAAAAATAATACATCATGACCAAATGAGGTTTATCACAGAAATCCAAAGTTGGTTTCATACCTCAGAATTAATCAGTGTAATTTATTATTATAAAACTAAAAAAAACAAACATGAACATATGACCATCATAATAAATACAGAAAAATATTTGACAAAATCTGATTCATTTCTGAATAAAACACTCAGAAAGCTAGGCATAAAAGGGATCTTCTTTAAACTGATAAAGAGCACCTTGAAAAACAAAACAAAACTATAGCTTAGGTTATATTTAATGGTGAAAGACTGGAAGATTTCACCCTGAGAACAGGAGCAAATCAAGGATGGTCTAATTTGCTACTTTCACATGAGATTAGAGGTTTTGGCCAGTGAAATAGGCAATAAAAAAATAAATAAAAGGCATCAAGATGGAAATGAAGAAGTAAAAAAGTCTTTATTTGCAAGTCATGATGATCCATGTAGGAAACCTCATGGGTTTAAAAAACAAAAAAGCTGCTAAGTATGTTTATCAGTTCTACAGGATGGGTGATCAGTATGCAAAATTAATTGTATTTCTACACTGGCAACAAATGAGTACAGACAACATATATGAATTACATTGAAATAAATCATCCAAAAGATCTGAGAAACTTGTATACTGAAAATTACAAAGCAGTACTGAGAGAAATTAAGAAACTCTTAAAGAGATATACTATATTTATGTGTGTGAAGACCCAAGATTAAGATGTCAATTCTCCCGAAATTGATTTATAGATGCATTAAAATACAAGTCAAAGTCTTAGTAGATAATTTTTTGAAAATTGACATGCACATTCTAAAATATATAAGAAATTTATAAGAAGATCAAAATAACTATTCAGGACAGCTTTGAAAAAATACAGAGTTGAAGAACTAATGCTATCTAATGTCAAGATTATTTTAAAGCTAAACTTATCATAAAGCTGGCAATCAAGACAATGTAGTATCAATGTAAAAACAAACTAATATAGCAATGGAACAACACAGAAAGGCCAAAAATAGACCCACACATTTGTAGACAATGGATTTCTACAAAAAGTGCAAAGGCAATTCAGCAGAGAAAAAATAGTTTTCTTCTTCTTCTTTCTCCTCTTCCTCCTCCTCCTCCTCCTCCTCCTTGTCCTTCTCGTCCTCCTCCTCCTCCTTCTCCTCCTCTTTCTCTTATTCTTCTTCTTCCTCTTCTCTAATCAAATGGTGCTAGAACAATTGGAATTCCATAGGCAAACAAGCAAACAAATAAATGTAAAGCCACACATTGTACCATGAGCAAAAACTAAAAATAGATCATGGGAGTAAATCTGTAACCAATGAGTCATAAATATGGTTTTAAAAAACCAATCCCTTTCTCAAGGTGGGGTAGTTCCAGAGCTCCTAGTAGGACTTGCTGAGTGCTCTATTGCAACAGAATCACAGTTCAGTTTCTCCTTTTGCCCAATCCTGCTTCCTTTACCTTTTGGAGTTTTCCTCAGAGTACTCCTAATAATCCTACACTAAAATATCCAAATTTCAGTTTCCCACAGAATTCATCGTAAACCAGTAAATGTTCTGGAAAGAAATCATAATTAAGAAGTCAGCTGTTTACACAAATATGTAGAGCCACCTTTCATATAACAGCTACAAACGCCTATTAATACACATTGTATTGGCTACTCAAATACATTAGAAAATTGCTAAACAGATACTATTTTACAACATGATGAATAACCCTTAATGAGGTTCTAAACAAAATTAAGAATCATCTTCTTTCAATTTACTTGAAAATTAAAAAAAAAAAAAAATATATATATATATAAAACTAATTCATTTTGAGGATAAAATATTGTACTTTGAGGTTCAGGCCATTTTAAATGTGGCTTTCTCATATATTATCTACTGAGCCATTTAAAAGTTGTGTGGGATGTACGACATTTCTTTTTCACACAAATCTGCCCTGCACATCTACAATCCCTTCCCCTGCCCACTCATTGTGGCTACCCTAAACAATTCTGTATATTTCCAAAAAGCTCTCTAGAGACCCCACTGAGAAAAAACAGTCATAGAGGGCTATGTATGGTGTTGTTGCAGTTTCGACTTTGTTCTGTAGGTATCAGGCAGGCATTGCAACCCTTCAGTTAGAGCAGTGATATAAGTGTATATGGGAAGATGAATTCTTGGTGTGACTGAGGAATAAAGAAAAGAAGAGTGTTTGAGATTAGAAACAAATTTGTTATTAAACTATAGCAGCAGTTTAGTTCAAATGATAATTGGCTGAGATAAGGAACAATGGAAAAAAGTAGATAAAAAAAACAGATATTTAGAAGTTTTCAGGAATTATAAACTGCATTTGGTGGGCAAAGGATGCAGTGTCTTAAAGAACCAAGTGCCAGGTGCTCATGACCAAGAAAAAAAAATAGTAGAAGGAGTAGGAATTTTTGTGGATATTTTGTTTTGTTTTGGTTAGTGGATGGTTGATGAATATAATTTTAGCTTTTTTCAGATTGAGGTAACTATAGAAATATAAGATAGTTGAATGAGAATTTCAGTATTTATGTTAGAAGTGTTAGTATATATGCATATATGTGTGTATGTATAATTTCCATATACTTATAACCATTTGACTTTATAGATTTTCTTATTAGTTAAATTTCTAATCTTTGCTTGCTGAGTTGGAATCTCCAATAGAACTAGTTGGTTTTATTATTTTTATTTTATATTTTGTGGTCTAATTTTCTGCTATATCCCTAGTGTCTAAATCATGCCTCATGCACATTAAATAATGAATATAGAATTTCTGAGTGTATTAATATATATGCATCCTGTGGCTGTAAAAAAGACATACTTTTATGACTCAGCATGTTTTTTAATAAGCTTAGTAAAGTAGATTTGATGGTCTATGGAATATTTACAAAGTGCTGAACTGGAAAATTAGAAATCTGGCTCCTGGTTGTGGCCACACTACTAACTATGTGACCCTAAGCAAATCCTTGGTCTTTAGATCTCAGATGTGAGTTCCATACAAAGGTGAGAGTTGTGTAAAAACCTTTAGTTGTCCCTAAACCACCAAAATTAATTGAATGAGACTTTGATGTCAAGTCAAACAATATAATAATTTGGAGAACAACAAAGGATAAAACAAGAACACAAAAACAGAGATTATTAGACTCTTTAAAAATAAATGCTAAAGTATTAGTGGGAAAGATTCAGAGATATCCAGATCTACACTGTATAATTTACACACACACACACACACACACACATGCACATATATGTACGTGTGTGTATATATATGCAAGAAGAGGCAGCACCAGCTCCTTCTGGATAGAGTAGTAAGAGGTAGAAATTTAAAAATATTTAAGGAGATTTGACTTGGGGTGGTGAACACACAATGCAATATACAGATGATGTTTTATTGAATTATACACTTGAAACATATAATTTTATTAACCAATGTCTCTCCAATAAATTTAATTACACAAAATAAAAATATTTAAGAAACAAATAGATCAATAGATCAATGGTTCTCATTTCTGGCTATACACTAAAATTACCTGAGAAATTTTAGAAGCTTCTGACACCAGGTGCCAAACCCAGAGATTCTAATTTTTGGTGCCCAAGAAATTCTAATATGTGGGAATTGAGAGACAGTGCATACAGGTTGAATCAGGGGAGATTCAAGATTCTGGCCTGTTTAGCAGAAAAATAACCAAGATTTATGACATCACTCTGACTTTTGAAACAAATTTTAGAGGTTGGATCTGCTCCATTAAAACAAGAGAATAAACCAAGAAGGAGGAAGGCATAGACTCCAGAAAAAAGGGAATTAATCCAGAAGGAAGAGAAAGAGAATTCCAAGGATCTAAGTAAAGATTAAAGACCCAGATAATGGCTTTGCAGTAAAATTAGAAAGAAGCCAGTTCAAATAGCAAGAACATGGAAATTTCAGATAGATAACTTTAAACAAATTGAACTAATAGTGCAAATGATGTGATCCACCATGTGTAACATTTTATTTAAAGACTTTAAGACTTCAGGAGGATGTATAAAGAATTAGCAACAAATACAAAGAAACAGTAATGATGAAAAAAATAAAACATTAAATCAATCAAATAACTGAAACAATGCTGGGTTATATAGAATATATATAACTTAAACAACAAGTTTCAGGAGGGTGTTGTGGAAAATCCAAGAAAATAATAATAAATGAAAACTGAATTATTATTTAATAATTTAGAGGCAATGAATAATATACTTAATTAGTGACACAAAAGTAGCAAGGTATGTATATTATTTAGACACAAAGATGTTTGAAAGTCACAAGAATCAACTTAAAAAGGGACAGTAGTTGCTTCTCTGTAGGGGTCTGTGGCAGGGTTTCTCAACTTTGGTGCCCTTTGGTAAAATTTGTTGTGAGAATCTGCACTTTGCATTTTAGTATGCTTAGCAGCATTCCTGGCCTCTATCCAGTAGATGCCACCATCAACTCTCTCCCCCAAAGAGTGACAACCAAAAATATCTCTGGACTTTGTCTAATGTCTCCTAGGTGTCAAAATTATCGCGGATTGAGAACTACTGGATGAGAATGAGAGGCAGAATTCATATTTTCTTATAAACATTTATAACTTAACTTTTTAAACGAAGTCTAGCTTTGATACATTAACTATTAAAGTAAAAAAATTGAATGAGCTAATATTGAATATCCCCTAAGATCTAAAATGCTACAAAGTAAAACGCCTCAACTACTACTTTTTAGCTACATTTCTTTAGTCGTAAACTGTATTTTCTTGACAGTTAAATCTCTACTGGATGCTTTCTATAAGCACAGCTGAGTATGTAGTTCTGCATACACAGAAATAGGTGCAAACTTACCCCTGGTTTCAGATTACTTACAAATATATCTGATTGTATCTGTTGACACAAGCAATATAATTATGGAGAGATTTTGGAAAGGTTTTGGTGTCAGAGGAAATTTCCTATTTCTCAGTTTTCCCTTCAACACTAGCTCTCTGTCAGTGAGGCACATCTGACACAATACTCAACAATGTTGTTTACAACTTCCCTTGTCCCAGAAATCTTTCTCAGTTCTAGTTAGGAACTATGTTTAACCGAGTTGCACAACCAATAAATGTTAGTGGTATTTCAAGGAAGAAGCAATAATTCAGCCATCGAAGAGTGGTGGGCAGTATTCTCACAGGAGAGCTGCAGTTTCTCAAATGGACACAAAATAGAGCTTCTGTGTTTTAAATCCTTAGGTTTTGCTAGCAAAGGCTCTTCTCCGCTTAATTTATTTATTTGGTATGAAATTCAACATAAAAATCGTCTGGCTTGAAAATGATAATAAGGCTCTGGGAATAAATTTCTCTGTTGAGTTTATCAAGTTGTTGGCTTTCAAGAAATGCTAAAAATTTCATAAACAGTGCTTTTGTTTTTTTGGTGAATAAAAATTAAGATGCTTATAAAACCTAAGTATAAATGTGGCTTTAAGTGATAATTTTATGAAATTAGATGGTTTGGATAGACTTTCTTCTAATCTGCCTTTCCTGGATAATTATTTGTTTTTCAAAAAATCATATTTTTTACCTCAATTTAGTTTTGTTGCAGTTAATGTTATTATTATTTATTAGTACAGGTAGAACTAAAGGCATTTTCATGTGGTGTGAAGTAGATTTTTATTTTTCAAACCCAAGAACAGACTGAAGTTTGCTAGTGAAACTGCTTTGGTAAATACAATCAATTCTGATGACAGATTATTTTCAATAATCAAAGGCAGTTTTGTTACACTGCCATTATATTTAGGTGATAACAAATTAAAATGATAAAATGTCTTTATCTCTTTCCTACAGCTGTTTTAGCAATTTCATAAAATGAGTATATACTGTCAGCTGTCCAGAAATATATAAATATAGGTGGCATTGTTCCTTAAGTATTCCACTAGTCACCATGCTGTGTAGACAATCTAATGGCCCATTTCTAAAGAAAATGTTTCAGAGTCTGTTTTTCAATTATTTGAGAAATAGACACATTCATTGTTTTGCCTAGTGTCAGAGTCTTCTCACCATATATATTATGGTAAATTACTATAATAGGAGCACTTGGCATGTTGCATAAGCGTGAAAAGAAAAACAGATTGGATGGAAATAAGAATTCATTCTTCTTTTTCTCTACTGAGTATGCCTCGACTACCACCAGGAGAGCTCATTAACCTTTTTCCCAGTATAAATGTTTCTAGAAAGCAGAACAGAATTGAGCAGGCTGTACAGTCAAACATTCTTTCTCTCATTCCTTACTGAAGATAAATGTTTATTTTTTAGACCATTTAAAAGGGATAATTAAATATAAATTTTGATTTAGTTTTGTTCTCCATATAATTGTATGTGCAATTTGTTTTCATTTCTGTATGTTTTTGCTTGTTTGTTTGGAACTCTTAATATTTTCTGCTTAGGTATCCTTGTGAGGTCTTTTGCACTGAACTTATTTCACTTTTTTCACAAATATTTTTTAAAATTCTAACAAGAAGCATCATGCTTGGTACTGGGTTTGAGCAAGTAGCACTGAGTCAATCAGGAATCAAGTTCATAGATTTACTGAAGGTCTACCATTTTTTTTGGTCACTTTGTACCTGAAAATGAATCAATCTCCATGGTTTTCAATATTTATATCTTTATGAGTAAGCATCTTGGAATATGCTTGTCTTATAATGTAACCTGTGGTTTCCCTATCACGCACTGTTGCACATTCCTGTTCAGCATTCCAATTTATTTCTTACCATCCTTCTTTAAGTAACTAAACTGCACTGAGACTATTAGTATTCTGAATATAGAGTAAGAGATTTTCTGTGATTTGGACCCAACTAGTTTGGATCCAGCTTTGCTTCCATCAGGCACATCCTTATATCCAAAGAAAATATTATATTCAGCTGGGTACTTCACCTATTCTGCTGGGAAACACTATACTTCAGCATGTCAAGATGGCCCTGATTCTTGAGGGAATAGATGTCAGGTAATAATAGATGTTCCTTATAGTAACAAATGAATGAATAATTGGGAACATTCTGGCTGTAGGTCAATTTTAAATCACTTCTTTTTATATGACTGTTTTTTTTTAAATTTGGTCTTATGATGCTAAAGGTTATAGTACTTCTTTCTGAACTTCATACGTGTTGATCTGGGAAACAGAAGAGTATAGCACCTAAGACTACAGAGCTGTAGTCATTGGAACAAAACTGAAATTCTTTACCCCCAACTCTTGCTAGACAAGCAATTTAATATCATGTGCTTATGGGAGAGTTAAAATTAAATGTACTATTTAAAGCAGTTATCTAATTTCTTTGTGTATGTGAAGTATTTTTAAAATGTGGAAGAAAATCACCTTGGTATAACTTTTGATTTGAAGACTTAATGCTTTCTGGGGATCCCTGAAAATAGCCTAACTTTCTAAAAGCCCTCCTTGCCAGTATTAAACTGGAGAGGAGCAGTCAAGAGACATTTTACCCTGAGAAAGATCTGGTTCAGACCCATCTATGGTATTCATGTCCTTCAAAAGAAGTTCTCACAATTTAACATCATGGTGGCTTTTTTCTTTTTGCAAACAATGAAAATTTTTCTTACATGTTTTGAAACTCACCAGTATAAGCAACTAAAATAATTCTTATAAGTCTTGGGAAAATATATTAACATTCAGAATTTTAGAAATCACTATTAACCAAAAGCAAGTGTTCTTAAAAATGTTATATACCTATTTTATTGTAGCAAAGATAGTATTTTGTTTTCTGTTAGTTTTTTTGTTTTGTTTTTATTGAAAGACAATTAAAATATAATTAAAATAATTTGCTCTCTAGTTTTATTCAATGGCTGAGAGCCTGAGTGCAGCATTAAATCTATAAGATACCAAGAATATTGACAGTCATTTAAAAGATGATGTGTTTTGGGATACTTAAAAAAAAAACTATTGTCTTTTGTGTTAACATAAAGCATTTATATCTAGATGGATATAACTGTTCTCTGTGAGTTTGTAGAGACAAGGTACTGTTTTCTTAGTTGATATCAGATAGTTATTGGTAAGCATACTCAGTGTTCTTATTATGTAAAATAATGTTATCTGTTCAATTTGGAGTGCATGTCATAGATTGTGACAGAATCTATTTCTGAAAAGGAAATCAGTATGAGATTTCATCCAGTTACCACATTTGCAGGCTTCCAAGGAGATGAAGCAAAGGAAGTAATTTCTTGCCAAAACTGTAGCTACATGGCTTGGATAACTAGGCTCTGGGCCTAGAGCCATTACCCCCAACCAACAGTAAAGTGCTGGCTCTATATCTAAGGAAAGAGATCTCAGTTTGTGTCTCTGTAAGTCTTGTGTAATGATCCACTTGGCTGGTGGTTTCTTTATCCCTCTAACATGTTAACTCATTTCTACAGACAGGAAAATAATAGAGTATCTTTTATGAGGGCACTGTAAAAATTAAATAAGAATATATAAAAAACATTTAGCAAAGTGGATAACCCATAGTATAGACTTAGAAAATGTAAGCTTCTTTTATAAAGATCATTAATACCTACATTACAATTATTGTTATTATCACTATGAAAATTTTGGTTGCCTCTCATTTTTTCTTTAACTTTTTTTTTAATTTGTGTTTTTGAGCTGCAATCTGAAAGGTGAAATCCCCAAGAACATACTCACATATAAAAAGAAGGAAGTCAGGTCACTGTTGTTTAATATAAATTTACTTATAAAGTGAAAAGAAACACTGATCAAATCAGTGTCACCAGTATATATCGAAACAGTCACAAATTGCAGAGTATAAACTGTATAGGCCTGGGGACTAAGTTACATGAGATATATTGGCTACAGATGTCTCCAACCAAATCATGTGCTGCAGTAGTCACTACCAGGAGAATAATCCATAATTGAGTGATTCTAAGAGTTCTGTGCAAGGGAAGTTTTCAGGCTATAGTGAAAGCCTACAGTGTTAGCTCTCCTCCATGCCTCTCCCTGTGAATATCTTCCAGGAAGTGAGTTTTTGGGCAGTATTATAATTTTTCTGAGAGGTCTGCAAGAATATAAAATATAAATTATCTTTAATACCCCAGTGGCCATTTATTCATCTATTTGTTTATTTGTCCATTCATAAGCTCATGTACCAGATTCCTATTGATAGGCATTTTGGTGGATTTGGGGGAAATCATGATAAATAGGACAAAATTTGTCTTTGCCTCAGTGGAGCTTACAGACTGGTGGAGAAAAGAAGCATTCAACTTGTAATGAAAGTGTGACGTGTAGAATGAAAGGACAAGTAGAAAGTGTAATAGATGCATATGGAAGGGAAAGTCTGTATTGAAAGGAGAGGTAGAAAAGTTGATGAAAAGTATATTGTAGAATAAGAGATTTACATAGTTTGGATAAGTGGAATAAAATGGGAGATGAGTTGGCATCAGGATAATGTTATGAGAAGAGAAAATAACATGTTCAGATTCATAAGCAAACAAACACAAACAAATAAAATCCATTATGTTGCTAAAAAAGCTGTGTAATAGAAACTTTAATAGAGAGGGTGTAATTTATATGGTAGTTAAATGCCACAGATAGTTTTTAATGGTATTAATACAAATGACATATATTTTTTAAAAGTTTTGTTAAACAGAGGGAAAATATGTAGCTCTGAGGTGGAGAAGTTAGAGAAAGGGCAACTTGTTTGAGATCTCCTATGATATACGAGGCAAAATGCTGTTGGCTGAAAGTAGGTCCTGGAAGCATAGAGTTCATGGATTCAAGGATTTGATTATTCATTCACATATTACATCATTAACTGCTTTTATGCTCAGTCCTGTTTGGAGACAATGTCTCCTTAAGTGAGTAAAATCAGATCCTCTCTATTTGGAATAAAATTAAACAACATTAGACTTATGGTTGGGGATTCTGGTTTGCAATTTGTTGTTTTTTTTTTTTTGTCTCAGAATGTGTACACTTCACTAAGAATCTCTCTGTTCATTACTTATTTTTAGAGTCAGAGCAATAGTGCCCATCTCATAGATTTGTCATGAATATTAATTAACAATGCATGTCAGAAAGAGTCTCTACTAGCTGGCCAATATGATGATCATATGACATGCAGAAAATGTGTTTGGAGAGAGGGGGAAAAGCACCAAGATATCAAGTAGAGCAGAGTAAATTGCAGGCAATCAATGTCATGGAAGTGTTTTTTAACACATGACCCACAGAAAAGAAGAGTATAGACCAACATGTAATTAGTAGTAAGGAGTTGGAGACAATTTCAGGGTTAAATTTAATAGATATGAAACTCAGCTGGAGACTGTTAAGTAGTTTTTTTGAATAATGCAACCACATAGGAAAGATGACTTCCTGAATTAAAGAAAATATGAAGGCACAGCCTGGCAGCCAATGTAGAGAACCTGTCTGGCCATGAACACTAGAGTGCCAAGATAGACAAAGTCCTTCCATGAAAATTGCTCTTTATTAGAATATAGGACTTCAATCTGAGAGGTAACTAATATCACATGTATATTATTTATACTGTTATGTAGTTTTTTTAAATGATAGACATTTTATTTTTCAAAGCAAAAAACTATATATCTATTTCTATGCCTATGTCTCTATCTATATCATCTATCTATTTGATTTAATAATGGAGATAGAAACAAAAAATGCTGAGAAAATTTTACATTCAGGTTCCCCATGAAGTTAGTAAAATTATGAAGAATTACTTTTCATGTACTTCATAATCGGCAACAGTAAAGAGTGAGAAAACTGAATAAATTTACTAGCATACACATCAAAGCTGTCTTTTACAAGCTATTGAAAATAGTATGTCCATTTGTGCTATTTTCCACAATTTTTACTAACTGAGTAATAGAATTAGCTTTGCTAATTTATTGGCAACATATATAGCTATTAATTGGAATACTAATTACATTTTTATGTTGGGTTGGTGCTGAAACCTATGGTCAAAAACATTTTTTTTTTCACTGAACAGTCTGATATAGTAGTCATTTAACCAGATTTGTTCATTTTTTTTTCTGGCATATTCATTTAATATATTTCACTGAGTACATGTTTCTGTAAATAACCACGATATAGTTTACTTACATAATTCATTAGCACATAGGCTTGGAGACATGTTTTTCAAATTAGATTCTATATTTTCTGTAGTATCCAGTAATAGTTCTTGTCTTTTGTTCCCTATTTATTACCGATGTTTGGTTGGATTAGGACCTAGATTAATTTGCTTACCTTTAAAACTGCAAGGTCAATGTAGAAACTTAAGGAGCACCATTCCCTATTTTACCATACAGAATCATGAACTGATGGGACCACCACTCCTCAAATTTAGCTGCACATTGGAATCACTGAGATGTTTGGATCTCACTCAAGAGATTCTAATTCATTAGGTGTGTGGTCCAGCTGGGGTAAGGGGATTTAAAAAAAATTCCAGATTATTTTAATATGCAATAAAATTTGAGAACCACTGAATGAGGACATAGTCCTTACAGAGTATGCAAAAGAAAAGAACAACTTCTCCCTCCCTCTCTCCATTCATTCTGTCCTGTTAGCACTTATCAAACATCTACTACATTTCAGAAAATGTACTAGGTAGTAAAAATCCATGGAAAATAAGATGGTCACTGTTCACATATTTATTAAATTCTGGCCCCATTCTTTGACTGTGGCCTCACTTGATGACATATCCCTTGGTATGTTAAACCTCAGCCACAGTAACCATTTTTAGTCCTCAGAGTGTTATGTTCTGTACAACTATAATGATTTCTCATAGGCAATTGCTTGTTCCGTATTGAGTTACCTCCTACTACCTCCTTTGATCTCAGTTTAATCCTCATTGCCTTGACTTGCATCCAAAATCCTCTCATCATACCACATACCTCACTTCAATTGTTCATATTATATATATGTTATTATGTTCTTATGTGTTTGATGTTTCTTTTACAGATATACAAAAATCACCAGCAAGAAGCCTACCACTGGAGTTCTTAATAATTGCTTGAAAAATTATTTATTGAATGATTGAAATAATTATAAAGATGAGTAAATATCAGTTTATACTGATTATTTTTCCTGCATAAAAAGCTACCCTAAAATCAGTTGCCTAAACTAATGACCATTTTATGACCTCTTATGATATAGAAATTTGACTGGGCTAACTTGGATGTATATTCTATTCCACATGATATCATCTTAGACTACAGCCATCTGGGGGCTCAGATGGGCTGGAATATTCCAGATGGCTCTCTCGTAAGACTGGCATCTTGGGAGGGTAGTACTGAAAGGATGCTAGAATTATTCAGCCTCTTTCCCATGTAGTTTCAGATTCTTTCCCTTTTCACATGGCCTCTGCATTTGGTCTTTTCAGCAGGCAGTTAGATTTCTTAAGAGCAAGCTCAGGGCTTCCAAAATGAGCATTCCAACAGAGGATGCAGAAGCTGCCAGATCTCTTAAAGGCTGGATGAAAAGCTAGTCCAGTGTAACCCCTGCCATATTTTATTAGTCAAAAAGTCATAGGCTCATTCCAGAATAAAACAAAAACAAATAGACCTGCTTTCCTTATGAGAGAGTATTACAGAATCTGAGATCATCTTTAATCCACCACAGAAACTTACCCTCAAATTTAAAATATTAAATAAAAATTAATTTTCTGGGTTTTTTTTTGGCAGAGAGGGTCCAGCTCAAGAGATCTTTTAATTTTAATTTTAATTTTATTGTGGTAAGAACACTTAATATGTGATCTATCTTCATAAAAGATTAAGTGTATGATATATTATTGTTAACTATAAGTACAATATCACACAGCATGTCTCCAGAACTTATTCATCTTGTACAACTGAAACTTGAGAGCTATTAACAAATTTACATTCCCCCCATCCATTGTACTCTGTTTCTATGGGTTTAATTATTTTAGATACCTCATATAAGTGAAATCATACAGTATTTATCCTTCTGTGACCAGCTTACTTCATTTACCAAAATGTCCTCAAGGTTCATTCATATTGCCACATATTACAGAATTTCATACTTTGTACAGTCTGAATAATATTTCATCATATGTATATACTACATTTTCCTTATCCACTCATTAATTGATGGACATTTAGGCTGTTGTTGCATCTTGGTTTTTGTCAATAGTCATGCAAAGAACATGGAAGGGCAATTATCTCTCTGAGATCTTGGTTTCATTTTTTTTTGTATAAATATCAAAAAATGAGATTTCTAATCACATGGTAGGTCTATTTTAAATTCTATTTTTGAGAAAATTCATACTATTTTTCTATAGTGGTTGTACAATTTGGCATTCCCACCAACAGTGCAAGAGGGTTCTTGTTTCTCTATTGTCTCACCAACACTTGGAAAAGAAAACAATCAACAGAGTGAAAAGGCTTAGGAGAAAAAATTGCAAACCATATATCCAAAAATATATAAGGAACACTTCTAACTTAATAGTAAAACAAACAAACAAAAAACAGTTAAAACTGGCTAAAGACTTGAATAGACATTTCTCCAAAGAATTCATCAAGTGGCTAAGAGACATATGGAAAGATGCCCAACATCATAAATCACTAGGGAAATGCAAATCAAAACCACAGTGAGATATCACCTCACACCTATTAGAATGACTATTATTAAAAACACAAAAGACAAGTGTTGGTGAGAACGCGGAGAAATTAGAACTCTCTATTTACTTTAAAATGTGCTATGCCTGACTTAGAGCTCCCTTTCTGCCAGACTGAAGAAAATATTGGCCATTCTTGGAGATTCCATTGCTGGATCAGCTTCCAGCAATCTTCATTTTTATCAGAGAGCACCCATTATGACATTAAGCCTGGTCTCTTCAGGGGCAGTTATTTTACCGCCTGTGTGCCACGAGACATGGGAAAACATGTGTGAATGGAAATGCCCATACCTGTATCTTGCTTGCCTTGCAGCAACACCCAGTCATTCCACCGTGAGGTCTTTCCCTTTCCTTGGTTTTTCTAGAATAGAGAAAATAACCTCTGCTTTGTGATAGGAGGAAAAGACATCACTGACTCCTGATCAAATAACTTCATTACAGTTTCTTTGGTTTGCTTTAGGACTAGAACTAGGTTGTTTATTGTTCTGCCCCAGTTCTCCTTTGCCTAGCTTAGTCTTCCCTTCTTTTCTCCCCTTTGTTTAATATTTTATTTTGACACAATTTTAGAAATTTTTCAAGAATAGTACAAAATGTTTCTATACTCCATTAAGACTCATTGTTAAGACTTACTATTGCTCTCACTCTCACTCTCACTCTGTGTCATCTGTATTATACAACTCATGTTATTTTATGTGGAACTGTTCAGGTCTCCTTATGTGGTACAGTTAATTGTGTATTTCCTAACGGCAAGAACATTTCCTTATATAACCACAGTATAATAATTAAAACTAGGGAGTTACCATTAATATATATTCAGAGTTTTCAGCTGTATCAGTATTTTTCTTCACAGTGAAAGAAAATTCCAAATCATGTATTGCATTCAGGTATGTCTCTTTAGTCTCCTTTATTCTGGAATAATTATTCATTTTTTTTAATGTCTTTAATGTCACTGACATATTCAAAGAATACTAGCCTGATATTTTGTAGAATGGCTGTCAATTAAATTTATCTGATATTTTCTCATGATCGAATTTATGTATTCAGTTTTGACAAAAATATGACAGAAGTGCCAGTGTGTTCTTCTCAGTTCTTCATATCAGGAAGAATGACTGATGACAATAACTCTCATCAGTTGGGGTTTCTGCTAAGTTTCTGTGTTGTAAAGTTACTATTTTCTTTTATATTTAATAAATATATTATATAATTAATAATTATTTTGAGGCCAGTTAAGTTTCCTATTCTTCATTTGACTTTCACTTTTTAACATCTGTTGATGTTTTTTGTCAAAATCAATTTTTATTGTGATGGTTGCCAAATGGCAATTCCTCTTTGTCTTTCATTTCACCTGTGCCAATCTGTACTGTGAGGTACCAATCAGATACTGAATGCTTTGTCTAAGTAGGTCATATTAGGATGACTATGTCAAATAGGCAGGAACAAAAATAAGTAGTCCCAAGGAACATTTTCCTGAGCCCAAAATGAGTAACTCTTATAAATAAGGCTGACAGAGCCTGAGTCAAATTTAACTTCTGTCCTATACTTTTATCTAGTGCTGCTTACATAGATATATCTCTAAATATAGATGAAATATATGGGTATATATCTAATTTTATAGTGCTTAACAGTTTATCCTTTATTATATGAAAATGATATTAAATAACAAAAGAATAACAGGTAAAAATAAAAGAAACAAGCAAATCTCTAACTTAGCTGCTTAGTTACATAGCATTATATATGGTTTTTTATATGTTGAATAAAACAAAAAAAAATATGCTTAATCTTGAATCGTTCCATGTTATAAAATTAGAACTGTATCTCTGTAATAGCATGAGTGGTCATTTAATTACATTAAATTATGAATTTTCAGATGAAGAAATTGAAGCCAATGTTTTCCAAAAATCCTTCTTATAAAAGGAAAAATAGAAGTTTTTTCTCCAAAAGAAATTAGCTTTTTCTTTACATGATACTTGTAAATTCAAATATTTGCATATTGCTATAAAATATTTAAAGAATAAAATAACTGAAAACTTGCCTAAAATAAAGATTCACTCTCAATTTCTTTACATAGGCAGTTTACCCTTTTGACTTTGTAATGTGATTTGGTTTACAAATGACAGCAATTGCAGTAATTTTGTTGGTTATTCTCTATCTGCCTCCCCTCCCCCAATAACTTCTCTGTCCTACTCCTGTGCCTCTGGGGACTGACTCCATAGATTCATCACCAGGACTTCTCTGAACTTTCAGCTGAGAGAGGAGAAAGAATGGGTTATTTCTTCTACTTCTTCTAGGCCTTGACTCTCTGGTTTTGGTCTGATTCTCTTTCTAAAAGTACACCTCCATTCAGGAACTTCTGTTGCTCCAGCTCTCATCAGGCTTCTGCTATTTTCTTTTCTACTTTTTAAAATCCAGACTTTTTATTTCCCACCATATGAGAACATATATTTTTGCGGAGAGAGAGAGAGAGAGAGAGAGAGAGAGAGAGAGAGAGAGAGAGAGAGAGATTAGAAGTACAATATAATGTTAAGAATTTAAAAGCATCTTACATTCTACCTTAATGCCCACAAAATTAATAGGGACAAAAAAATTCCTTGCTCCCTGCCACAGCTGGAGGATACCTTTTGCAGACCTGAGGAGCTAATGTGAAATATGTAGTGTGAAGGGAGACAACTTAACGTGTCTTTGCTGCAGACTTTGGATTGTCAGTGTTTTTGACTGGTACCACTGCATGACCAGGCCATACATGTGAGCTCTAACATAAGGATCATCAGAAGGTGGGCCATGAGATAATTTTTCTTCTTTTGACTGATGGGTATTTTAAGATCTCCATATTTCCTAAAATATAGAAAACAAGTTGCACATAATGTACACTGAATATTAGTTCATACTTAAAAATACTATTTGTAAGATGGTTTTGTGTTGCAGCTCCCACAGGCTCGCCCTAATCAGGATTCTGAGACTGAGATGTGACCCCCATGGCCCTATTAAGTAACTTTTGCTTTTGCTTTTTCAGCTTGCTTCAATCTTATTCCTTTCTTATTCCTTTCCCCACCTTTGTAAATTAGTCTCATCATTAAAAATGTGGTAACACAACTCAGGAATAGAATCAGAGAGATGCAGTTTGTATTACATAGCAAATGAGTGATAGCCAATAGAAAACAGATCTGGAGAAGCATATTTTGTTTTCATTCTGTGATGCCCTTGCTTAGAGAATCTCCTGTGAAATATGACTAGTTCCTGAATATCCTTGGAGAAGCTTGTGGTTATATTTTTCTATTCTTACTAAAGCAGGTTATGTTAATTTTATTCAGTCATGCAAAACTATTTTTCAAATATTGCTGAAAGAGAAATTTAGGGTCAGAAGTTCAGATGACATTTTAATACTTTTTAAAAAACTATCTGTCACGTGAGTTTGAACTTTGCAAACTTTCCTATGCATAAGCCTATTTTCACTAAAATGAAAATCAATAAAATGCTTCTAGAATATGTACGTAACTGCTGTTGGAGAGGAATAAAAGAGGGAATAGGGCCCTTCAGAGATAATCTTCTGCAGATAAGTGATTAAGCACTAGAATGGATATCATAGTCAAAGACTAGCCTCATTTGTTTTACTGATGCTGCTTCATTTAGACAAAATGCCTCTTTATATCATAGGCAATTAGGCAATGAATTAGAAGAATAGTTAAAAGAAAAAAAAAACTAGATTAGACAGTCATTCCAGTGAAGCTGGGGAGTGAATGGATATTTACATGAGTCTCAGATTCATTAGTTTTAGAGTCTATTACTATAAAAGTCAGAATCTCAGTCATGTAAATACATTTATTATACTTAAATAAATCAAGAAAAGTTCATTTTCAAAAATGCCAGATGTTCTGTATTCCTCTGGTGGCAATATAAATCCAAAGTTTTTCTATGCTAAACATCTGTCAAAAATACACTTGGTTAAGGGAATCACCAACAGTACAAAATGAAGCACTTTGAATATTGCATCAGTAAGCAAAAGAATTTCTCATTCTGTTTAACAATGAACTAAATGCTCCAAACAATACTATACACTGTTATAAGTATGTATATTATAAGGTAAAATTTCATAATAAAAATCTGCCCTATACATGAAAATTAGAAACTCCCAAAATGGCTATTAAGTGTAGGAAGTACTTCCATTCTATCATTATTCTAGTTTTATTTCTTCTAATTTATAAGTTGTTCACACACATAAAAATGACAATCAGCTAACAGAATTTTAACTACACTGTATCTTCACAGAAAAAAAACAAAAACAAAACAAAACAAAGCATAGTCTCAATAAAAAAAGAGGACTAAAATTTTATTCTATCAGACAGGGGATTTAAGGCTGCAAAGGATTAGTAAACATTTTACAAAGTTAAAAAATAAAACACTACAGACATTAGGTTGAAAACATAATTTAGCTTTCCAAAAATGCATTTCCTTATATTTTTCTCTTTTATATTTTTAGAGATTTACTTTTGAATTTTTGTTAAAAAAAATACTTGCACAAACTTGAAAAATATAACACATGGATTTTTTTTACCACTATTTCTTCCAGGCACTGAAAATTTTCTTCCTGGATGTTGATAGCAAAGATTATAGCTGTAACCTACTGGGGTAAATACAATATGTTGTAAATAAAGTGCTATCAGTTCAGTGGCTGAGAATATTCACTTTCAACCTCGCATCTAACAATGACAACAACAAAATGTATAAAACCACAAAATGTTCATTTCTCACTTTGAACACTATTTAAAACTTTCAAACGCTTATTTTGGAAACTGCAAGATTGAAAAAACCTACTTAACATATGGAAAAATGAAGTGGTAGCCTGTGATTTTTTTATTTCAGCTTTAGGCTAATTTTCTGACAGTTGCTTTGCTGATTTGTTTTTTTTTTTCAGCAATCAATGATTTTATTTAAGAAGATAGCTGCATCTTGGTTTCTTTTTTTTGATTGTTTTATTATTTATTATTTTGCTTAAATAGTTTTGAAATATGACATGGAAATAGCAATACTGATAGTATCACACTTAGGATTTTGCAACAATCTAGCTGTCATATCTGAACCTCTCAGGTCAGAGAGTTATAAAAGATCAAGAGATGAATGTCAATCGTCTGTGGTGAGAAAACAAAAAGAAAGATGTAACAACGTTTTAAAGATCTTCCGAAGTTGTGTTTCCCCATTATAGGATGGCTTCTAGTCTGTAGTAAATTATTTTGATTGGAAGAATGATGGTGCAAAGTGAGGTACTACTTGACAATATATTAATGTTAAAATACTGTGCATTTTACTATACTTTGATTAATTTTAAAATATCTGCATTAAATTCAATAAAAGTGCCCTACTAGCAAATTTATGAAATATAATTATATTTTAAAATAAAAATATTAGTTAAAAGTAACATCATTATATATATGTATTTTCAAATGTCTTTAATGTCTATCTTGAAAAATATCATATACCCAAGTTTTAATAACTATTTTGTCTTTGTTGATCTTATAAAATAAAACTAGTGTTTCATGAAAAAAGGAGCTAGTTCACTGTCAACTCAAACTACTGCACTCTTTTCCTTAAGACAAAGATAATATTTCTGAACGCAAAAGCTCTTACTATATTCCTTTTTCTTATTTTGTGACACCATGGATTATGCACCATCTGTGCAAATGTCAACAATGAAAAAGGTAAGTAGTTTCTTATGTCAACAGTGAAAAAGGTAAGTAGTTTCTTAATATTATTATGAAAATTTTTTCGCCTTAAGGGACTCAATGAAAGTTTTGGGGAACTACACACCTTGAGAACTGCTGTATTAGACAATATCAAACCCTTCACAGATGTTAAGAATGTCATTTTCATAGCAAATTTATAAGGTAGAAACTGTAATTTTTCTAATTTTACAGATTGTCCTTTATTTTTCACACTAACAGTACTAGACAGAAATTTCCAGTAACTTGTTCTTTCTGCTAACCTGGGTACCCCATTATTAGGTATGAGTTTCAATACAAAAGCTGTGGTTTTATTTGTTTTGTTCTTTTAATAATTAGTAGTTGAATCTTGAAATACACGTAGGCAAAATGGTAAAAACCAAGTGTGTGAAAATTGACACAATTGACTTTGAAAACTGATAATAATCCTAGCAATCCTGAAGATTTTGGCTTCTGTCTATGACAGACTAAGAGGAACAGTATCTACCATTTTTCTCTTAACAATTAAAAAACAGAGATATATGTGTCAAACAATAACTTTCAAGTATTGAACACATGATATGTGATCTCTGAGGGAAACAAATGAGTATCCGCTTTCTCCTTGGTACTTATTTTTTTATAATACTATAAAGAGGATTTTTTTTCCTTGAGTAATATAGAATTTTAAAAAAATTTTGTACATTTTGAATTTAATTTCTAGGACACATAATGAATTAGGTATTAATAGAAGAAAATCGGGTTAAATATACTTATTTATTCTCAGAAATAAATTGGAATTGTGGTATCTGAAATAAGAATAGAAGATCAATTTTTTAAATCATTGACGAGAAAATACAACCTTAATAATTTCACATTTTTTAACAAATTGAGGTGGTTTTGACAAAGTTTCTTGTTTATGCTTCTCTCAGGGTAGCAAAAAAAGCAGTAAATAGGATTCATACCAGAGAAAACTATGAAACTTCAAACAAAAAAAGACGAAAAATGTTGTTAGTAAAACTGCATTACATTCAAGTAGATATCCAGTTTTCCAGATCACAATGTAGTATTTTAGAAAAATCACACACACACGCACACACACACACACACATGCGCACACACACACACAGATTTGTCTTTCAGTAAATAATTAAATTTGAGATTGCCCAACTCAGTATTTTGCATGATCTACAGTTTTCCAAGTGTACAGTATACAAAGAAATATTAATATTTATATTAAGGCAAAGAAAAATCAAAACATTTTGACAAATGTAGCTGAGTTAAGGTTAATCAGAGAGCTTGAAAAGAGTTCAACCATTCCCTTTAAAAGGTCAGCTAAATAAAAGAAATGAACCAGCCTTTTCAATTTTTTTTTACCTTTCAACTGGAGTCAAAGTAGTCAGTTCAAAAGAAGGTCAATTCTTTATCCTTTGGGTTATATATAATCAGAAAGCTCTTTTGCAAAAATAGCATAGTGCTAAATGATTCTACTCATTATTCTTTAACATATATTAAATATGCCAAGCAACTAATTTTATTCATATGATTTTATTTTAATATATTGTTCCTCAGTCTTATTTCAGTTCTCTCTTGTGCTAATGCCAGTTTTCAATTCAATTATATTAATCTTTTGAAGAAATCTGAATGCTTGACCTTGTCTAATTTTCTTGGATTCTTTGATAACTTCAAGTTACTTGTTTCCAGGAATTTAATGGCAGGATAATCTCAATACAACCTCTTTCTTTTATTTATTTTTAAAATATATGTATCATCTACCTCCTATGTGCCAGAACTATGCCTTGCCAATGATGCTACATCAGTGAACAATGCAGAGATGTTTTTCTACACTACTCCCACGAAAGTTCATTTTAGTAAGAAAAGCTAATAATAAACAAGCTCTTACTATAGCCATAGATGTTATAAACCAGAAGTGCAGGGCTTTGTTGAAACATTTGCCATAAGGATTTACTGTTGTCATTTGGGGATAAGGTTTGGAGACAGGAATTGGATGATAAAATTAGCAAGGTAATAAGAAATCTGTATAAAGTCTTTGTAGGTGAGAGAGAATATATTTCAGGACAAATAAAATTCGAGGTAGCTGAGACCTGAGAAGTAGGCATTGATACTATGTTAAAAGCGATTTTAGCAAGTTTGAATTTTATTCTAAATTCTGTAGAAATTTATTGAAGGATATTACGCATGAGAAAAACATGGTTAAAATGTATTTTGGATATACTACTTTGGATGTAATATGAAGAATAGTTTGGGATGTAATGAGGTATATGGGTGTAGGGGAGGAGGAACAGGAGGCCCTTTCAGTCTTCCAGGTGACAGAAAATGGAGGCTTGGGCTGGCCTGATCATACTTTATGTTGCGATGACTGTGCTCCAAACAACAGCTTCTTACAGAAAACCTATGAAATGTGTTTTACATAGGTAGTCCCTTATGAATCCTTCACATTACCAAAGAGGACCTAACCATAGATTGCCCTGGATACCTGACTAATTTTTAAAAAACAATCTTTACTCCTCTTGACTATGCTTTGAATTACAATCTTGTCTACTGGATATTTTTTGGACATTTGCCTCTGTTTGTTTATCTAATCAAAGCAGGACTTTTAAGACTTCTAGATAGTTTTAGTAGCAGCAAATAAAATTTGATGTTTAAGAATTTTTTTTCTATTTTGTCCATTTGTTATTCGCAGTACTTATATGCCTATGACTAATGAATATCCTATTTTAGTAGAATCAGTTGATAGATACACAGGTAGATGCACAGACATTTGTATGTTTATATGTATAGTATTTGTAAATAAAGAAATATTTTTAGTAAATAAGTAAAAAAGTCAAGTTTTCAGATACAGAGAAATTACTTTGCAAATTACTATTTCACATTAACAGCAAGTATTACAGAGAGCAAGGCATTTTGTAATCATTATCTCATTAGATACATGGAATAGATATTTCATCTCTTTGTTCTTTTAAAATTAATGTTTTCACTTTAACCTAAATAGTAAAGATCGAAAGACAATTGAACAAATTAATAATGACTTTTGGGGGAATATCAGTTATCAATTATAAGACTAATGGTACTTTTAGATTTTCTATCATGAGAGAAAAACTTAGATCCACTGAATAAGAACATAATAAGAAAATGTGTTTTTTAATAATTTGATTGGCTTCTCAGAGATATAACGATATTATAACAAAACAGACAAATGATATATGCCTTTGCAAAGACATAAGGTTTATCAGAATGAACTTTTATTACTGTAAAAAGCTTTATCATTTTTAACTGACCCCAATAACCACAAACACATCATTTCTCTTGCTATATTTCTAAGAGGATAAGATTGTATTTTTTTAATTTATTCAAACACAGTAAAGGGTAAATGAGAAATGAAGCATATGGTCAAATTATTAGAGACAAGCTGACATTTGGGAAAGAAGTTTACTGGAATCTACATATGTGAACATTGGCTCCTAAGGGAACCAAGCAGTGCTTGTCCTATGTAACACACATGCTTCAGTTATCTCTATAAAAAGATCTTGAGACATAATACCGAAGTTGTAAGTAAACTAATAAAAGGGAGGCAAATCCACACCATGGCTCTGAACAAGATCTAACCTCATTAATTTTCAAGAAGGTTGAATCCGAATAGCTAATTTTGAAACATACTTATTCAAATCATTACAACACTGCTTTTCTTTTTATCCCCAATCATATCCAAAATAAATGTATTTTCAGTTTGAATCTAATTTCTAATTATATTCTAATTCTGAAATATACTTCTAATAATTTTATTATATAAATATATATGTGTATATATATGTACACACAAACATATACATACATGTTTTAGAAGGGGAATTTTATAAATAACATTTCTTCTTTTATAATAATGTTTTATAACTGATTTATAACAAAGCAATGGGAAGAGGGAGAAGAGTGATAATCTAGGACAAAATCCGCAGTGAGGTGGCACTGGAACAGACAACTGAAATTACTTAGTCCATCTATCTTACTTTTTAGATAGGAAACAAATATGTTATTCCTCTATTAGAATTATGATCAAGTCTTTATAAGTCTATGCTTGGTGTTCTTACCATGACATTATCTTGTGATGTCTGTAGTCATCATTTAACTTGACATTTAAGACATTGAGAGAAGTCTTTGATCCTGTAATAGGTCACATTTATCCCCAATGAAAACAATATCTCTTAGTTTGAACAGTTAATGCAAAGATGTATTAGTTAGTGGACCACTACTATGGTTGAATAGTTGTGTGATCCCACTAGGTTATTTAGAAGAGTTCATGAAATACATTTCACAACTTTCTATCCTAAGAAAAAAAGGAGGAACCTTTTGTTAATTGAATCCTATCCACCACTGGTCAAAAATAGCTCCATGGAGCCTATTTTCTGCACATATGAGTTGAGTATACAAGAATGCCCAGATAGTTGTTCTGAATGCTCCAATCTGCCTATTGGAAAAGCCCTAGGATGCACACAAGTTAGCAGGAGTCAAGGCACTGTTAAGTTGTGCTTTCATGAAACTGGACGGACTATACAGAATGTGTCACTGCAGCACTAATTAGAGTAAGAGGGGAGCTGAAATTTGCAATGTGCAAAAAAGTGTCTGATAGAGATATTATTATGGCTGTGATATAGATGATGACCTAGATACTAGGGAAGACATAGTTGCTCAAAGCGACATGATGAAAAGTAGAAGAGACAGATTTCTATATGATTCCAGAATCTGTGCTTGGAATCATGAGGTATTGCTTCCTTGAGAATACATTCTCATTAAAGAGAACTTCCATGATATGTACACAGTAGAACTTTTCCAGGTTGATATAGCTTTAGAATTTTTTTCTTATGTTGCTTATAAATCATGATCAAGATAAGGAGGCAGGGCTCTGTGACTTCCTAGAGAGTCACATTCTAGATGAGGAGGTGAAGATCATCAAGAAGATGGGAGCCACCTGACTAACCTCCACAGACTGGCTGGGCCCAGGCAGTACGTTCTGAAGAACTCACCCTCAAGCATAATTGGAAGCTTCCAGAGCCCAGTAACCTTTGCAGCGATCATCTGCATTGCCCTGGTGTCAGGACTTCTGCCTGAGCCTTTCCTTGCAGCCACTAGGCAGCTTTTTAATGACCTTAGAGCCCTCTCCTAAGCCATGAATTGAGTGAAAATAAAGCTCTATGATGGGAGGAAAAAGGAAAACAAGATAAGGATGCAGGATTACGTTCAATAACAAAACAGCCTGAAACAACCTCCACAGCAGGCAATTCCTAAAGCTATCTACTTGGCAAAGTAAGGTGATTGAATGCTCTTGTGCTTCTCTGAGAATACCTCAGGAATCTAACCACAGACCAATGATCAGAAATATGAATTCATTTTATCTGTTCCCAGGTTAAGAAGAAAAGAGCTGTTCAGGAGGCAGTCAGAGTTTTCCTCAGTAAGCAAACCCCGCCCAAGCCCAGGGCTCCAGTGCTGTACCATGATTTCTCTGATAGGCCTGATAAGAGGGCACTCAATCATCTCAGATATCAATGAGACAAAGTGCACAATGCCAGAGTGAAAGAGAGCTGGATCTTGCCATTCTGGAGGTGTCATTTTTCTACTGCCTTTAAAGCTAGTTGGTACTGAGGGGCTGCATGATGAAACCCCTGTGGCCTGATATTTCCAGTCCTTGGGGCCTCAGTCTGAGTGTAGAGGGGAGGGCAGGACCCTTGTATTCGCTGTATTGAATTCACTGTTCTTCTGAGCTTGAAAACTACTCTTAGAACTTTCAACATGCATTTGCTATTCTAAAAAAATATATATTAATGCTAAAAAATTCTAATTTTTACATCAAATAGCTTAAGTTTAAACTGAAGTTATTAACTCACAGGAACAGAATGAAAAAAGAATTGGTGTGTAATGCAGGGTAGACTCAGTGGCAGTTCTGACAGTCACATGGGTCCTAGAATTTAACATTTTATTTCCTCTATGTCTACTGAATTGGTTCAGTCTCCACGAGATCAAAATAAATGAGCAACCATTGATTTGACACATCAAGTATGCCTTTCCCTATCTCTATAGCATTATTTGAATCTTAATTGCAATCAACAATGTCAAAAAGATACTTCCTTTTACTTTCTGTAACCTGGATTTTGAAAGCCCAAGGGCTGTAATTAAGATGCAAAAAAATATATTACCATAATATAAAAGCCTTCATTGTACAGTCAACGCATTTTCAAGTCTCTTATTCATATTTTTCCCATTTTTCTCTGCATGAACTGATTTTGCCAATACAGTTTCAATTATGTTAAATACAAGCTATAAATGGTATTTAAGCAGGTGGTTGTCAAAGCAGTATTTTATAACTAATAATGACTATATACATTTTAATTTTTCAAAGATAAAAAAATATAAAATATATAAAATATATATTTTATATCTAGTGGAATTACTCTTTTTCCTTCTCAGCCCTGTATCTCATAATGTTGAGGGCAGTATGGCTAGTCTTCTATTGCTTCTACTTGGCTTGAAAATGTAGATGTTGATTGCACTTGTGTGTTTTAGGAGGAGAGACATTTGTATTCAGATAATTATGGCTTATAGATAAAGTATCAGCAGTTAAGTTTTCAAGTACTGCTTCCTATTTTCAGAGTGAAGACATCTATATTACATGGACTTCCTATCTATGTTCCCAAAGTCTCCTTAGAAATTAGCATAGAGATGATGATATATTTATCTTCACTTTTTGGCCATTCTTCTCTCTTTCACATATAAATATATATGTATATGTTTGAAGTCATGTCCTAATTATAGTTTTATAAATATTTGTTCATCTATTCATTCTTTATTTTATATATACATTTATTCACATATATGTAATTAGTTAATTCATAAACTTAATGAATATTTGTTATTTTACATGACACAGCACTATAATAAGTAAAAGGGTCACAAATAAAAATAAGTCTCTGCCCTTCAAGGTCAACTAATGAGGTATAAGTACAGTTTTCTAAATATTTGTAACATAAGAATACCAAGCCTGATTAGAGAGATATATGCAGAATACAGAGGAGCACAGAAAGGGTGCCCCAGAGGAGGGAGGTGAGACATTGTTTAGTGGAATTTTAAAGGCCAAGGTAACAGCTCTGGGAACTTTAGAAATATATTGTCAGATTAGCTGTCATAGAGTTGAATGAAAGTTAATGTTGATCTTTAAAAATCACTATCATATTTTTACAGAGTATAGAATTTTATTTTAATGTTTATGATAATCCTGTCTCTTTTAGAATCCCATTTCTGTATGTGTATGACCTCTTGGTCTTAAGGAACTGATGTTATGTATTGACTATTGTAGCCTGTGTTGACCTACGTTTCTATCTAATTCAACCTGTAACCCACTGATCTCCTTAATGATAAAACCAAACTGAGTCTTCAAGAAACCTCACTATCCCCTTAAAGAGCAAATACAGAACTTTGTCTACCATGGGGCTTCTGATTCCAGTGATACAGAGTTATTTTTTTCAATACCATTAAAATGACAATACACGTTTCTCAATTTTTGAAGAAAAAAAGAAGCTAGTTTCTCATTCTTCATGCAATAGACAATATGTGGATATTGTATGTGGATAGAGTAACTTATCATGTTAAAGACTTCAAGTCAGGATCCTAATTTGTTGGATTCAAAAGACAAAGAAAATACTAAATAACATGGTAGAGATTTTGACTTTTAACATGAAATTACTTATGGAAAAAGACCCTATTTTAATAATCTTTTGAAAAGCATCTGGCCTAATACTTCAGAATCTAAATATTCTATATCTTGACGTCTAGACCATCTTATAATTATACTCAGTTATCAATGAGGTGACTGTAAGAGATTACATTATATCCCAATGTGACAAGATGAAGGATGGACATCGTGGCTTGTTTAACACAGTGTTAAAAATATCATACTATCCTTCTATTCAAATTATTATTCTTCATTTTCTTCCCCATAGACAAAGGCAAAGAGAAAATAGGCTAATTCTGTGCAAATCAAATCATTGCAGAAATAGTAAAATGAATATTTTTTGTTAATTTTATTAAGAAAAGTAGTTAAATCCTTTTAATTTCTGATTATATATCATAAATTCAGGTCATAAAAATAAAGCAAAAAACAAAACAAAAAAATTCTAAAATCTCAATATCTTTAAATAGAGTATGTTGACATTTTTTTTGTTGTTTTCCAACATATACTTTTATAAATATGAACATATACACACTATTCCATATTTGCATGGAGTCATATTATATATGTGATTATCCAAAGACCCATTTTTTAGGACTTTTTTGCTTGGCATATCTAACTCATCTCTTTCTTTCTTCCTATTTCTCAGGTAACTAGTATTTCACAACCTTTCTTTAATGCTACAGTAGTATACAAATACCAATACATATACATACATTTGGTAATTGTCATTATTTATTTATATAAATGAGCCTATACTATATATATGGCAGTTACCTTAAGTGGTATTTTAACTTGTTGTTTTATGGGTGCTTAATTTTCATGAAATGGATGTCACAATTCATTTCATGATATTCTTATTGTTTAAATGGCCCCTTTTTTCCTCAGGGCTTTTTTTTTGTCATAATATACTATAAGAAACATCCTGGTGTATGTTATGTGTGCATTATTAAGGACTACAACGAATATATATTCGTAAAGAATGGGCATATGTTGGTATATGCATATTTTTTAAATAACAGCTTTATTGAGATATAATTCATTGATTATGACATTTATCCTATTAAAGTGTAACATTTAGTAGTTTTCAGTACATTCACAGGTATGGGAAAAAATCACCATTACCTAAATTTAGAACCATGTCATTATTCCAAAAGAAATTGTTGTCATCTATTAGCAGTCACTTTCCACTCCTTTTTCCACAAAAACATTTTTGTTTCTATTGATTTGCTTGTTCTGGACATTTCACACAAATGGGATCATGTAATATGTAACCTGTTATGATTGGCTTTGTTCATTTAATGGCATGTTTTTAAAGTTCATCCATGTTGTGACATGTATAGTTACCTCATTCCTCTTCATTGCTAAATAAGATTTTGTTGAAAGAATACATCATATGTTTTTAACCATTCACCAGTTGATGGATATTTGAGTGGTTTCTATTTTGGGCTATAATGCATAATGCTACTAAGAATATTGATATACTTTTTTTATTTTTGCATAGAAATTTGCTTTCAGTACTCGAGGGTGTATCCCCTTTGCTGAGCAGAGCTTTTTAGTTTAATATTTAATTTTACTTCATTTGCCTTTCTGGTCAAATTCATAAAATACTCTTTAAGTCCAAGGACCTTCATTTTCATTCCTGTGGATTTTTTTTAATGCATTTTATTGTATCAGGACATATTCAGGTCCTTATTCCATTTTGAGTTACTTTTGGTGTATAGTGATAGACAACAGTCTAGTTTCATTCTTTTGCAGGTGGCTTTCCATTTTTCCCAGCACATTTATTGAAGAAGCTTTTCTTTCTTCAATGTATGTTTGTGTTTTTTTTTTTTTGTTGTTGAAAGTTACTTGCTCACATAATTATGAATTTACTTCTGGACCTTTGATTCTCTTCCACTGGTTCTTGTGTCCGTTTTTCTGCCAATACCATGCCATTTTGATTACTGTTGCTTTGTAGTATAATTTGAAGTTGGGCTGAGTGATGCTTCCAGCCTCATTTTTTTTTTTCCTCAGGATGGTTTTGGCAATTCGGGGTCTTCTGTGCTTCTATACAAATCTGATGATTTTTTGTTCTATTTCTTTAAAAAATGCCAATGGGATTTTGATAGGGATTGCATTAAATCTGTATAGTGCTTTAGGTAACATAACCATTTTAACTGTGTTGATTCTTTCAACCCAAGAACACGGACTATCTTTCCATTTTTTGTATCTTCTTCGATTTTTTTAAAATTGGGTCTTATAGTTTTCAACACATAGGTCCTTCACATGTTTTGTTATATTTGTTCCTAAGTATTTTATTCTTTTTGTTGCTGTTGCAAAAGAAATTATTTTTACCATTTTGTTTTCTGAGACTTCATAATTAGAGTACAGAAACACTATGGATTTTTGAATGTTGATTTTTGTATCCAGATACTTTCCTGTATTTGGTTATTGTTCCTAGTAGTGTTCTGGTGGAGTCTTTATGGCTTTCTATATAGAGAATCATGTCATCCACAAATAGTGACAGCTTGACTTCATCGTTTCTTATTTGGAGGCCTTTTATATCTTTCTCTTGTTTGATCACTAGGTCCTCCAATGTTCTGTTGAATAACAGTGGTGATGGTGGACAGCCTGGCCTTGTTTCTGATCTTAGAAGGAAGAATTTTAGTTTACACCATTAAGTACAATGTTGACTGAGGTCATAGATGGCCTTTATAATGTTAAGGTACTTTCTTTCTATACCAATTTTGTTAAGTGTTTTGATTGTAAGTGGATGCTGTATCTTGTCAAAGGCTTTTTCTGCATCTATTGATATGATCATATGATTCTTAGTTTTTAATTTGTTTATGTGATGTACCACATTAACCAATTTGTGTATAACGAACCATCCCTGTGCCTCTGGGATGAAGCCCACTTGATCGTAGTGTATAATCTTTTTAATGTGTTGCTATATTTGGTTTGCTAGTATCTTATTTAAGATTTTTGCATCTGTGTTCATGAGAGATATTGGTCTGTAGTTTTCTTTTTTTCTGTTATCCTTACCAGATTTTGGTATCAGAGTAATATTGGCGTCATAAAAAGTGTTGGGAAGTATTGTATCCTCTTTGATTTTTTGGAAGAATTTGAGGAGATTAGGTATTAATTCTTCTATGAATGTTTTGTAGAATTCACTGGTGAAACCATCTGGTCCAGGACTTTTACTTTTTGGTAAGTTTTTGATGATTGTTTCAATTTCCATACTGCTGATCCATGTATATAGATTTTCCAGTTCTTGATTCAGTCTAGGAAGGTTGTGTTTTTCCAAGTACTAGTCCACTTCTTCTAGGTTATTATATTTGGTGTTATATACTTTTTCATAGTATTCTTGTATGATCCTTTGTATTTCTGTGATACCAGTCATAATTTCCCCTCTGCCATCCCTGATTTTGTTTATTTGTGTCCTTTCTCTTTTTCCTTTGTGAGTCTAGCCAGGAGTTTGTCAACTTTATTGACCTTTTCAAAGAACCAACTCTTTGTTGCATTTATTTTTTTCTATTGTTTGTTTGTTTTCAATTTCATTTATTTCTGCTCTCATTTTGGTGATTTCTTTTCTTCTGCTGACTTTAGGCTTCATCTATTCTTCTTTTCCTAGCTTTTTAAGATGAAACATTAGGTTGTTTATTTGGGCTCCTTTTTGTTTTTGGAGATAGGCCTGTAATGTTATGAACTTTGCTCTTATGACTGCTTTTGCCATGTCCCAAAAGTTTTGATATGTTGTACTATCATTATCATTCATTTCTCTGTATCTCTTGATCTCTAGTTTTATTTCTTCTCTGACCCAGTTATTCTTCAGTAGCATGTTGTTTAATCTCCATGTATTTGTGGTTCTTCCTGTTTTCTTTCTGCAGTTGATCTCTAGTTCAAAGTATCATGATCAGAGAATATGGTAGGTATGATTTCAACCCTCTTATATTTGTTTAGAATGTTCGTAGATTCTTGAGAATGTTCCACATGCACTAGAGAAGAATGTATAAGCAGCTGTTTTGAGATGGAAGGCTTTGAAAATGTCAATTATGTCCAGTTGGTCTAATATGTCATTTAAAGATGTTATTTCCTTATTGAATTCTGTTTGGAATATCTACCCATATCTGACAGTGTGATATTTAAGTTTCCTACTACATTAGTGTTTTGGTCTGTTTTTCCCTTCAGTTTTGTTAGTAATTGCTTTACATGTTTTGGGGCTCCCTGATTGGAAGCCTAAATATCAATAAGTGTTATGTCTTTTTGGTTCATAATTCCCTTTATAATTATGAAGTGTGCCTAGGTATCTTTCTTTACCTTTTTTATTTTGAAGTTTATTTCATCCAACATTAGTACCGCTACTCCCACTTTTCTCTGAATACCATTTGCTTGAAATATTGTTTTCCACTCTTTCATTTTGAGTCTATATTTGTCTTTGGAGCTGAGATGTGTCTCCTGAAGGCAGCATATGATTGGTTTTGTTTTTTGATCCATTCTGCAACTCTGTGCCTTCTTATTGGTGAGTTCAGTCAATTTACATTTAGGGTGATTATTGAAATATGAAGTCTTTTTACAGCCATTTCATCTTTTGCTTTCTGGTAGTTTGATGTTTCCATTGCTTCCTTTTTGTTATATTCTTCATTTCTGAATCTTTGGTGTGTGGTTATCATTATGAATATTTAAACAATTGTGTGTGTGTGTGTGTGTGTGTGTGTGTGTGTGTGTGTGTGTGTGTGTATAGTCATGCATTTTCTTCTGTGCATGTCTTATTTCCATGCCCTTTGTGGATTTAGATCTTTGAATCCTCCCTTTTTTAGTCATTGTTGTGTCAGTTTTCCCTATGTATGCTGAATGTTCAATACTATCTTGCTATAGCAAATCCCTTCTTATTGCTAATACATATAATGTCCTGTTCTTAGTAAGGGCTGCACTCCTCTGCTTCTATCAGTGTGACAGTCCCCTTATTTGTAATTATGTATTTTTGTTGTTGTTGTTATTTTGTTTTAGGTGAGCTGCCCTAAGAATTCAGTCTTTGTCATTGATTTTGATAACTTTAATACAGTGTGTCTTGGTGAAGGCATTTTTGGGTTGAGATAATTGGGTGCTGTGTTGACTTCTTGAATTCCAAGCTCCAACTCATTTTTTAAAATTGGGAAATACTATTTGTCTGAAAATACTTTCTAGTGTCTGCTCCTTTATTATTTATTTATTTATATATATCAGTGCCACCTAGTAGACCCTCTTGTAGCCAAGATATAGTCACCTTGTGTGCTGCACACCATTTGTGACCTATCCTAACCAGCCCCTAACCACACTAGTCATTTCTCAAAGCCCTTGTCATCAAAAGTAGAGCCTGCTTTTCTAGGAACTATTCTCCCCTTCAGGGTTATTCTGGTTGACTTATTTATTACTTACAAGTCAAATGCATTAGCAGTAGTGGACAAATTATCATTGCCCCCAAAAGGAGTAGGTCTCTAGAAGTTATCCATCTTGCAAAACTTAAACTTCATACCTGTTGAAAAGCAATTTTCCATTTCTCCTTCTTTGTCCCTCCTTCACAGCCTTTGCAACCACCATTCTACTCCCTATTTCCATGAGTTTGCCAATTTTAGATGTCTAATATAGTAAGTGGAATCAAGTACTGTTTGTCTTTCTATTTCTAGCTTATTTCACATAGCATAATGTCTTCCAGGTTCATCTACATTTTCACATCTGACATGGTTTTCTTCTTTTGTGAGGCTGAATGGTATATAAATTTATGTATGTATCATTATGGATATACCAACTTTTCTTTATCCATTCATTCTTTTTGATGTATTTTTATGTTGCTTCCATATTGTGGTTCTTTCGAATAGAGCTGCAATGAATATGGGAGTGTAAATAACAGCCCTGGTAGTGATCTACTGGCTATGACACCAAAATCAAGACAGCAAAAGCAAAATTAGACAAATAGGGCTACGTAAACTAAAAAATTTTCCGCATGACAAAGGAAATGATTAACAAAATTAAGAGACAATTACAGAATGGGAGAAAATATTTGCAAATCTCATATATGATAAGGGATTAATATACAAAACATATAGAAAACTTTTACAACTCAATAGTAAAAACAAAACAAAACAAAACAAATAACCTGAATAGACATTCAAGTTAGAGATAGTACAATATGCAATAAAAAAATAAAAAAATAAAAATATAGATAGCTATAAATATATTTATACATTTAGATGAATATTTAAAAATATTAATACAAATTATCTCCAGATATTGAAATTATAAATTATAAATTAGTTTTAATTTCTTTGTGCTTTTCTGTGTCATCTTAGTTTCTATAGTCAGCACACAAAGTATATAGTAATCACACAAAGTATGAAAAATGATTTATATTAATGAAATATTTATATAGTCACTAAGAAGGAAACATTAACTAGCAGGCTTAATCTCACTCTTAGAAAATTCTCTTGATACAGTAACATTCCGTAACTTTGACTACAAATGAAAGGGCAATTGCAAGGTTAATTTCATCCATTTAGATTGATGAGGGTATTTAGTTGATAAAAATAGAGAATGCAGCCTAAACAGCATATCTATGCTTCAACAGACTATTTCTCATGTTATCCCTAAAGACTAAGAAATGTTGGTAGGATTTCAGTGTGGTTAGATGGAGTCATAGTTTTTTAAGCTACCATCAGAAAATTGGTAGATTAATGTTTGATATCTACCGTTGGGAATTTCTGTGGTGAAGTTCTGAATACTACCATATTTTATTTAACAATTTTATTAATAAAAATAGATGCCATAATTATCATAATTTAAGTAATAAGGTACCCAACCTAGCAGACATCAGACGAAAGTGGCTTATTCAGAAAGAAGCATAATTGGCAAAACATTATATGGAGTTTAGATAGAGCAAGAAGCTGAAAATGATTGTATTTCTCTGAATTTATAGAGATTATTTTAAAAATTATTAATTAGGAAATGGTCTTCAAGTCTAGAGTTGCTAATTAATTACAAAGGTATTGAGGAATAACATCAGAAAGCTTGATATATAAAGCCAACAGATTGTATATATAAATAGAAATAAAATATATAAGCTAATGCCGTCTTGAGTATGAGTTTTGCTGAGAACATTTAAGAACCCATTTTAAGTCTACAAGCTTCGTGCATATGTGTGTGTGTGCACAGTCATATACATGCACACATAGTTTACAACATTTCCGAATCTCAATGTGACTTAACAGTAAAAAGTGTGGTTTATTTCTGTAAGCGTTCTTGCCAAGTGCTCATAAATTGTAGGTAGATTCATTGAGAAGCTTCTGTATACATTTATGGGGCTATCAATTTTCTGGTTAATTGATCTTGTACTTGATGATTCCAAACATGTTCAGCTCCATTAAATGCAATGTCACTCTTTTCCTAAGGGCTAGTTGATTTCAGTGTCTGTAAAAAGCCTGTTATAAAAAAGAAAAAAATTTTCTATCACACTTTTCTCTACTGTCACATACAAATTACAAAGAAAAATTATAATCTTGGGAGTAGGAAATGCTTTTCCAAGAATGACACAAGGCTTATGAATCATAAAGGGAAAAAACACACTACAACACACACATAAGAAGTAAGGGAATAAGAAAAAAACATTTATAAGACATTTGAAAGGGGCTAATAATGCCAATATAAATAATAAGTGATCTATAAAAAAAACTGAAAAGGTATAAATGATTAGCAAGACTAATTATGCAAAGAGAAACTTAGAAATACTTCATTTTTACTTCTTACACTTGTGTATTTTTAGCAAATTATTTGCATTATTTGTAATAAAAAATACATTTTAAAACTGAAGTCCTGTCATACTCTATCCCTTTCTGTATATGTATTTACTTTTTCCCTTTTAGTAATTTGCGAATAAGAAACAAATTTATTTGGAAAAGAGCTTCACTCCTAGCTTTTGTGTGATTCCTTATGGAATAGGTTTATCCCTGGAAGCAGTTTGTTGGGCCTCACACTCTTCTATTTCTGCTTTTCCTAGGACACATTTATTCAATGTAGGAATATATTAAAGGTAAAGAGATTATCTCCTGGCTCTAGATTAAGAACCATATCATTTGGCTGATCCTGTAGCAGATCCCCATGGTAGAAATGGGGCCATACAGCAGAGAAAATGTTGAGAAAAAAAAATGACCATGGTCCTGTTTCCCAGGTACTGAACTTTGTGGGTGATAGACATCACAAATTAGAGGCCACATGACTCTGTTTCTGGGACCAGCTGGTTTCAGTTGAAATATTGGTCACATGAGATATCTGGCTGATATCTCAATTACAAGTGTAAGTGGGGAAAAGATGTTCACAGATCAAGGGTATGTCCTGCTACACCCTGTGGGCAAAAGTCCAGGTATGTCTCATGCAGCCAGTTGAGCCCATGGGTAAGTAGGGACAGCAGGAGATGAGGTTAGAGCAGTAATTGGGTATGGGATGTGTTAGAAGTAGTAAATTATGGCATGATTTAGGATGGGTACACAGGTGTCTGCTTTGGACACATGGATAGAGGTTACAGTTCATGGAGAATTTCTTTAGTGTGAAGAATGTTAAGTTATGCTCTTCACTATGAGAGTAATCATATTTAGGCTGAAATACTTTGAGAGTGATAAGGAAAAATGGCATTACAACTAGAAGAGGTCAAGCTCACTTTCCTTCTGGGTCTGGCTTATTTCACTTAGCATAAAGTTTTCAAGGTTCATCCACATATAGCAAGTATGCATATATTATTTTTGCAATATCCTAGTTGATTAAAATAAAGACTCATAACTTGATCTAAGGATGCTGGACCTCAGTTTAGCTGAAGGGACTAAATGAAGTTCACCCTTTTGCACTGTTTCAAATTACTATCCAAAGACGTTAACAACAAAAGTATAAAATTCACTTCTCTGCCTTTTAAAATAAATCATATGCATTGTAACTTCTCTTTCATGTGTGATTTTGTATGTTTATTCTTTCTTTTCCTTAGTGAGTCTAGCCAGGGGTTTGTCAATTTTATTGATCAATTCAAAGAACCAACTATTCATTGTGTTAATTTTTTCTACTTTCTTTTCTCAATTTTCTATAATTCTCTAATTTTTATTATTTCCTTCCTTCTGTTGATTTTGTTCTTTATTTGTTCTTTTTCTAGTTTTTTTACGATGTAATTTTAGGTTGTTTATTTGAGATTTTTCTTGTTTCTTGAGATAGGCCTGTAATAAGATAAACTTTCACTATGGAAAATAGTATGGAGGTTCCCCAAAAAATTAAGCATAGAATTCTCATATGATCCAGTAATTCCTCCTCTGGGTATCTACCCCTTAAACTTGAAAACAGTTATCCTCAAAGATAAATGCACCGTGATGTTCATTGCAGCATTATCACAGTGATCAAGACATTAAAACAATCGAAGTGTCCTTTAATAGATGATTGGATAAAGAAGATGTGGTACATATATAGAATTATATATTAGCCATAAGAAAAGATGAAATGCTGCCATTTGTGACAATACATGGATCTTGAGATTATTATGCTAAGTGAAATAAGTCATATGTAGAAGGTTGAGAATGATATGATTTCACTCATATGTGGGATATAAAACTAAAAATAGCAAACAAATAAGACAAAAATTCATAGACACAGATAATAGTTTAGTGGTTACCAGAGGAAAAGGGAGAGAGATAAGGATAAAGGAAGTCAAATATATAGTGATGGAAGGAGAGCTAACACAGTGCAATATACAGACAGTTGTTATTAAACTTTACACTACATTTTACACCTATATAATCTTATTAAGCAGCGGTATCTCCATTAATTTAATTAAAAATAAATTAAATCACATGCAAAACTAATATCAATAATTTTATTGATAACACAGCTATTTAAAAAATTTTAATGTAAAGACAGCTTCACAAAAAAAAAAACATATTTCATTACATTGACTTCTTGGCCTTTACTGATGCTGCTAACAAGACTACAAATGTAGAGTCTATAGTTAATTCAAGAATACTTGTTTTTTAATACATTGAGATTACTGAGTTAGAAGATTTAAACTAGGTATGTTGATATAAGTGAAAATATATTCACATTCAAAAGGGAGTTTTAAAAACAGGAAAAAATATCCATGAAGTGTTCAATGTTAAGTAGCAAAAAGTACAGAATAATAAACTGGGTATGATCTCAATTTTGGAAAAAGAAAAAGCTGCTTCTATAAATATATCTAATGTGTATATGTGCATTTGTGTCTATGTATGTGCATGTGTAAGAGAGCATATGTAGATATATATGTGCATATATACCCAAAATTTACATAAGTTTATTTCCTATGAGAAGTAAGATAGCACTTATAAATAATGAGATATATATGTGCATATATACCCAAAATTTACATAAATTTATTTCCTATGAGAAGTAAGATAGCACTTATAAATAATGTGATTTATTTTATGTATAATTTTATAGTTTTAATTCATCTTTTACAAATGCCCTCCATTTGTAATCAGGGAAGAAAAGTATATGCAAAATACTTGTACTTTTACTTAAGGTGTTATTCCAAAGCACACAGTCATGGAAATGTAGTCAGTAGCTGAGTTTTCAGGGAGAAACATCATTATTCAAATGAAATATTAAATTTATGGGAATATTCATATACTATAGATGGCAATGTAAATATGTATAATTTCTAGGAAAATAATTTTATATTAGGTATGAAGCACTTAAAAATTTTAAGTTATCCTACTTGCTTTTTAGGAAAATAAATAGAAAGTACCCTAAAGTATATAACTAGTTTGCAAGGTGGACTGGATACAGAGTCATAAATATTCACTGCAGTGTTATTTATGAAAACAAGCACTGTAAACGTTCTAAATTTCCTGTAGGCAGATGGTTTAATAAATTTAATTAATCCTCACAACGTCTTTTAAGCTAGTATTTATTGACATGGATGAGAACATGGTAATAAAACTACAATATTTTTTAACAGACTTATAAATGATATTCATATAATATTTTTTCTTTTATAAATATATACTCATATGTAAGAAAATAAGGGAAGAACATATAATTGTTACTAGCTTTTATCCCTGGGTGGTGGTGAGTTATAATGATTTTTTTTTTGAAAATAGATCAATAATCTCTAATTAGAGAAAATGAGATCATTGTTCCTTTGTAATAAAAAAAATAGAAAAGACTGTTTTTAAGGGAGAAATTATAATATATTTCCTATAGGATTTATTTTCAATTCATAAAGATTAATGAGTTTTCAAGCTGTTTATTGGCCTTGTGTTACCTGCATTTGATGAAGTTCTTAAAGATAAATATTTTTCACATCAAGAAGATAAATGTTGTGACTGATAACATTTATTTAGAAAAATAATTTTTATTTTCTATTTAGCAAAGAGGAAATATTTCTCATCATCCACAGTTGACAGTTGAGAAAGACAGTAAATCTCAAGTATTTTATAACTATCAGGTTAATGCAGAATATTTTTCTATCAAAGAATGCATCAAGCTGTGAGAATGTATAATCCCTGAAAATACTTCTATAGAAAAATGCCAATAGCTTCTACCCATAAAATGAGAGACAACGATGCATTGTCATGAATGATGGGAAGAGGGAAGCACTATATCAATAGGATGGCATTTTTAGAATTTCAAATGTGTAAAAAAAGAAATGTCAGAATAGACATTTTTGTTGTTGTTGACATAAGAATTTGTAGTCTTGGGTGTCATTTATATATTGATATGATTTTATTATATTAATTTTTTAAACCCATTCACATAATCAGAAACCATTACATAACATTTATTAATTAATAACTGCCTTGTGCCAGGCACAATTCTAAAACTTGGGAATACAAATTTAATTGGCTCTAGAGAAACTCCAGACAAGGAGACCTTATTTCACCTAAATTAAAAAGGGATTTTAAGCAATTACAGAAAAAAAAACATGAGGCAATTATAATGCCTGTGCTTGCTTTTGTTACCAAGAAACAATTAGATTTAAAGCATCATAAATTTACCCATATCCTGTTCTTTCTCCTTTGGTCTAATCTTGCATCTTGACATAAGCATATTTCTTGACGCAAAACAATAAGTAAGGTAAACTTAGTTTGGTGGCTGGTATGTGAAGCAAGTAATTCCCACTTCACACATCTAATTATCAAAATGTCGATCACCTCAATTACCAATTTTAGAAAGATGAGTGGGCTTCCTGGGAACCTTGTTGACTTAATAGCATGTCCATCTGAACCTGCCTCAAGGGAGCATAGTGGAAAATCTTATTTAATATCAATTAGTACTGCAATATCTATTATTCTTTTATAAACTTATAGAGAAATGAATAACAATTATCAATAAATGTATGAAGTCTCTCCAGCTTTTGAATATAAAAATAAAGCAAAATAATATTAGAGTTATTGAAAGGGACTTAGTTTTTCTTCGAGACTTAGCTTTCCTCTAAACCTTTCTTTAGTTAAAAATGCCTTCAGCTGCTGTGACCCCTTACTGACCCTTAGTTACTTTTATTAGGCAATAGACTAGTTAAGGAGATTGTTTCAACCCTTACTTAACCCCCACCACTCTAGATACAACCAATCAGATAGGGACATGTCTGGAATTCCCGTGCTTGCTCTGTAAATACCCACTTCCCCAGAGTTCAGGGCTCTTCTTCCAACACTGCCGCATCAGTGACTGTGGAGAGTCCGGACTCGAGTCTGAATAAAGACCCTCATGTGTTTGCATCGGTGTTGGCTCCTTGGTGATCTTTTGATATTCGCAAACTTTGGGCACAACAGTTATAATTATAAACATTCAAAACACTGTAGTATTCCATGCAAATAAGGGTAGGAGAATTGTTTACTTTCTTATGCTGTTAATGACTTTGCAAATTGATTATATCTATCTATATATCTATATCTATATATATTTTTTTTTCTCGTAGAGCAATTTGACAGTGACTCTCATGTTACAGTGAAACCTCTATCTACCCCACCACAGGATACCTACCATATAAGCCTTGTTTTTCTTGTGATCTCATCTCTGGTCTGTTTTATCACGACTATTTGCCCTGCTTCTTTCAGTGGCAAAATGTTGACTGGTTCTTCACTTTTCATGAGGAAGAGTACATTTAATTCCTTTTGCTGAAGAATTTGCTGTCTTCATAATAGGATATTCTGGGTTCTGGTTTATTTGGGGTATATCCAGAGTGTTTTTATCTCTTTTACAAACCAAAATGATTCATTTGGATCCTCTTTCTTTCATACATACATACATACATACATACATACATACATACATGTGTACACACACACACACACACATATATAATTCAACACATCCATTTTTTTGATTATCTATAATGATTAGATCAGATGTGGAGGAAGTCTTTTTCTTGTCTCTAGCCCCAAACCAATTCAATGCTTCAAAGATGAGAGTAGATTGATAAAGCCACACATACTCCCAGATTCAGGTTGGGCTTATTTCCCATGTGCTCTGGTTCCTCAACAAGTGACCAAGTGACACCTGGCCCTTCTTTATGATGTTAGGAAGATCTTACAGGGAATGGGCCAGAAAGGAACAAAGTGGGTAGCCTGTTCTGTCTTCACTCTGCTGTTTGTCAGAATGTTTTAGTGTTTGAGACCAGGTGCAGAAAGAAAGAAATCTAGAACTTCAGGGAAAGGGAACCTTAGCTGAGTTCTGAGGGTTAGCAAAAACCTAAGGCAAGGGGGAAGAATCTAATCCAGCACAGATACTAAGTGAGGTACTAGAGTATCAATGGGAAAGACTAAACATTGATCTCAGCCCACATGTGGGGTCATATGGATACATGGGAACAGAGTGATGACAAAATTAGTATGTTTCTCTGAATGTGCTTCAGGCACAAATTCTGTAATTTGTGAGGATGCTAGGCTTCAGGATACATCATAAAGATGGATATGACATGTGGAAGAGCAGACAAAGCCTGAGTTGTATCAAAGATAAAAGTGTTTCTCATTATTGTGGTGAAGTTTGCTTTCAAACTTGGTATTATTAAACCAGAGGAATTTCTAGGAGCATGGCAATCAAAATTCTCCTGAAAAAGAAAAGGGACCCATAAACAATAAAACAAAGGCAATGGCTATTTTTTCAGCCTATCTCAGCTCAGTGAGAGTTTATTTCTAGGTACAAATAAAGACTATTATATGATACCAATAAAGCAAGCAGTTCCACTAGGTCTTAGTAGGTCATACCAAAGACAGGTCCTGATCTGAGAAACACATTTCTGAAAAGGCACTGACATAGCAGAGCATGTCCCTAGAAGAGCTAGCAGAGAGAAAAGGGGCTAAAGACATTATCATGTGGCAGATGGTTACAGGACTAGGAAAGTTTAGGCTCTGATATCTGTACAAATATTGGTATAGTAGTTTGAAGCAGATATCTGAAGAACTGTTATATACATGTAAGTATAGTCATATATACCATGAAATATGTATGTGTGTATGTGTGTAATATATAAAATATAACACACAATGTAAGTGTAATAGCAAAACACATCCAGAATCCACCTTTACCATTTAGTATTAGCTTGCTCTCTTAACTTCAAGAGAGGCTGGAAAAAGAGGTTTGGGTGAGAGGAACTGAGATTGCCATAATGTTTTAGACCAATCAAGATTCATCTATCAAGATTAACATTTTGCTGCCTTAAAAAAAGGAAAATGCTGTACTCTGAGATGCAAGAAGGGCAGCAGCTGAGGAGCTGCCAGTAGTTAATGTTGCCCCATATTGTTTTTGCTTGATTTCCTCCAGATGCCATATATCTGATCCCCAAGGGAAGGACTGTCTTGGTAAAATTTTGGTCAGTTGATTCAAGTGTCAAGCACATGGATAGCCAGAATTAATTGACTGTTAAATAAGTAAGTACATCATTAAAAATCTATATTGACTTTGGTATCCTTTTCAAAACCTCCGAATCACTTCTAGGAAAAGTTTGCAAGCCTCCTGAACCGAAGGCTTACTGCATACTCTTCTCCCAGCTCCCAGTCCTTCCCCATGTCATTCCCTCTGCCTGGAATGCTCTTCTTTGTTAGGGTCTCGGGACCACCCACTCTGTCCAGTAAGGTGCTATTTACACCTTCCACACCATCTCTTTGTTAGGCCTCTCTGACCAACCCAGATAGATTGTATGCCCTTGCTGTCTGAGTTATTCTGCTCTTTGTCCTTCATGTGTTTTTCTGTGTCAGCATGTTTTTCCTGTGTTGAACTCTAAGTTGCTGAAGAAAGGGTTAGATGTGTCCATTAATATTGAGCATAGTGCTTATCACAAACTAGTATTTAATAATGATATTTTAAAACCATATAGTTCTCAGTTTGCCATGTTGTTCCAATTTGAAAAGTCTGAAAGATACATATGAGCACTAAGAAAAAGAGATTCAAGATGGTTATACCTTGCTTGAAAAAATACAAGTATCACTCCTTTCACTGCCTATTTCAAATCTGTATTTTTGTGACATTTGAAATATATTATTTTCCAATTTTCAGATCTGATCATCATCAACCATATTTTATTTCCAGAAACAATGTAAAAATTTGTGTTGCTAAAGTTGACACCTTTAGCTTGAATCAAATTTTATGAAAAGCTTGTCTTTATTTTGATTTTTTTCATGCTTACTTATGGTTATAAAGAGAGTTTCTGTTCTCTCATATTACCAAAGTCTAAACAACAATTTTTTTCTAATGAGGAATGCCTTAGGGCCAGTTGTTACAGCAATTGCCAATTATATTTGGCTTCATTTAATTGTTTGCAAAATTAGCTTTTTAAAGTGCCATTTAATTTTCTTTCCAGTCTTACTTTTAAAGAAGGTAATTAATGAACTAACTATAATTAAACATGAATGATAAAGCACAGGGAACTTTTAAATTTAATCATCATTGAACTTTTTCTTCATTAATTGGTACTCAGGTACTGTAGGGCATCGAATACATTAGAGAGGCTCAGTGCACCCCACTCATGCTGCCACCTCTCCCATTTAGTCACTGCTTGCAGTTCTATATCCAATTCATTAACATAAACCAAATCTTCTATCTGAGTTAATTTCGCAAGCCTACATGTTAGAAAAATGTATTTTAAAATACTCTGGGAGCTGCAAAAAAAAAAAAAAACATGTTGATATTGATCTGTCAAAACTCTCTGAAGTAAATCACCTATGGCCCAGCCCTAAAGCTTAAGTGCTGGTGAGAAAATGTGTAGTGAGGCTGTCAGTATCTATGTCACACTCTGGTGGCAACTGCACCTGCAGCCCATATCTTATATCTCATAATAAGATACATTAATTTAAGAAATACAAAAAGTCTCTTTTTGGAAAAATATTGGACAACCAACTGACTCTCATTTTCAGAGGGTTATAGATATATAACATAAAATGTCTAGTACCTTGATTTTGGTGTTGGTTTCTCAGGTATATGCAGGTGTTTAAACTTGTCAAAATGTATGTTAATTACGTGCTTTTTTTTTGTATATCATTCCTTGATAAACTTTTTAAAAAAATAAATTAGTATTTCTAAATAGAGTACTCTTCTGTCATTTTGAAAACTTTACCACAAATTTAGCAACTTAAAACAAAACTCTTTTATCAACTTCATTTCAAAAGGCAAACATTTGGGCATGCGTGGATCGGTTTCCTGCTCGGGATGTCCCAAGACTGAAATCTATGCTTTGGTAGGTTTTATTCTCATCAGATTCTGAGGGTCATTTTAAGCTCACGTGATTGAGTCAGAATTCAGCTTCTTGCAGATATAGAGTTTAGGTTCCTGTTTCCTTGATGACTGTCAGATGGAGATCATTTTCCATATTCCTTTTTACATGACTCAATCTTTAAAACAAGCAATAGAGAATCATTCTGTAATAGTTTGCTAGGGTCGCCACAACAAAACAACACAGTCTAGTTGGCTTAAACAATAGACATTTATTTTCTCACATTTTTGGAGGCTAGAAATCAAAGATTAAGGTGTTTTTAGAGTTGGTTTCTGGTGAGAGCGTTCTTCCTGACTTGTAGATGGCAGCTTTCTTGTTATGTAACCTCACATGACCTTTTCTTTTCTTTGTGTGCATGCAGATAGGGGAGTGGTCTCTGTTGTCTTTTCCTCTTATAAAGACATTAGTTACAACCAATTAAGGCCCCATACATATGACCTCATAACCCTTATTACTCCTCATAAGTCCTGTCTCTAAATAAAGTCACAACAGGGTTAGGGTTTCGACATATTAATTTTTGGAAAACACAATTCAGTCTGCAACATGTCCTCATTACCTTCATGCTTTGACACTCTCTCACCAGGGAAAATTTAGCATATTTTAAAGGCTTATCTGATTTGGTCAGATCCACTGAGAAAAATCTTTATATCTTAAAGTCAGCTGATTTGGGATCTTAATTCCATTTGAAAAATCTCTTCAGAGCAGCACCTAATAGACTAGTTTTAAACTGAATAGCGGGAAGTTCATAGGGTGAATGGAAAATGTGTGTCACATTGGGGGTGAGATCTTGGAGACCATCTCAGAATTTGGCCTACCACACTGAGTCAAAAGAGATGATGCATATTGCCATGTGACACAGGTGTGACATTTTAAAGACAGGAGTGAGACTGGACATTCAGTGTCAGTTCTGCCACTAACTGCAATGCACGTTACGTCTCTAAATTTTACTTTTATTGTTTGAAAAATGATTCTAATGACCCCTGCTATTCTGATATTCTGACCTTATATGTTACTTTTTAGAAAGCAAAAATCACCTTTTTGTGCTGCTTGACAGTTTTCCTTTCTTTTGCACTTTGTCCATACTTGTCCTTCATTGCTAGGCACTGAGAGCAGTGGTAATTTCCTCAAAGTTTAAAAAAGAATAACTGCACAAAGGTGAAGAAAAATAGAGCTTAATTCTCCCCTTCTAAACAGCCTCACAGTGATGAGAATTCCCAGTGCACTTTAGATAACCACATGACTTGTAATTGTCTCAGTAGCTTCTTTAGATGATAGTAGAACATGGCCACGAGGCTATATTTCAACACAGGCATTTGGTGAGATTTTAGTAGTTTTAATGTGCTCTTGTCATTTAATAGACACCTTCAGAAGAGTAGATCACAGCATGGTGGTACAGAGTACTGTGCCATGAATGTATGATCTCTTGCTTTCATATTGAATGATGACCACATAACTCCTTGGGGTTCTGATACTTATTTCCCAATTCTGATTTATCAGAACTACCTCTGATTTTCTCTTAAGTGCTGCCACTCCCCTGCAGTGCTTACCAATGCATTGTCAACACCTCTCTTGAATTTACACAGCACCACAAGTCATCCGGATGGCCTAAAACAAAAGAAAAAGGAATTCACTTTCATCTTCATTTCATATGAGCTTGTAGTGATTCATTTCTTATGAGCTTTTAGCTTTTCAAATTGTGCATTATCCATTATGTATCACATTATCTAGTTATATATTTCCATGAGTTATTTTAGGAGCAGAGGGCTTTTTAATACTATTTCAATGGACCCTGAGCACTTGTCTATAATAGTGGATTATATCTGGAACCAATGAAGAGAAAATGTTCATGATGTTTAACTAGCCCTATACTTTGAAGTAATTGGCATCTGATTATTCTAGTGTATAATCATAATTTTCATCTTCATCTTTATATTTGCATTATATTTCTGTTTTCATCCACCCAGTGTAGCAAGTGACAATAATAATGGTGCATGCCAGCTTCTAATAAATATTTACTAGGTCTCATATATTGGCCTAAGCACTTTACATGTATTATCTCATTTACTTTTGATAAAAGCATAATTAAGCAGGTATTGTGATTATCCTATTTTACATATGAGGAAAGTGAACACAGAAAACCTAAAAAACCATGTCCAGCTCACAGAAATAATAAGTTTCAAAGAAAATAGATAAACCAATTATTTCTGAAATCAGAGACTAATCTTTGTTGAAATATATTATGAAACATTCTAAAATTTTTTCTTTTTCATCTTTGCCTTGAAACAATGTGTCAGGGTGGACAGAGCAAAGGCTAAGCCTCTATATAAGAATAGAATTCAAATTCCATTTTAATTACTTACTAATTTTGTGTCTGAGTCTAAAGTATTTACTTTTTATTTCTTTTTTTTCTTATCTCTTGAGGAAAAAATAAAGCATTTCATAATGGGTATGTAGTTTTTATTAAACATGACATAGGTAATCAATTAAGAGTGCCTGTCTGGATCTCTGTATTGAGATAGATGCTGTTGCCATTGCAATAAAAACTATTGTGATAAATTAGTGATGTCTAATGAATACTGAATTGAATACAGTCATTATGGATACTACATATTTGCCATCCCAAGGCCAGTGCATAATGGAACCTGAGAGATAAGAGATAAGGGTTGCCTTGTCTTATTGCTAGGTTTTCTAATTCCATGAGTATATACTTACAGTGCAATTATCATTTAAGTTTCTTCTATTTGTCAAACCTTGAGTAAACTGTTATGTGAAATAAGATGAAGTAAAATCACCAGGTTTTAAAAAATTATGTTGTCTAATTGTGGGATGGAAGAAGAAAGAGAAAATGTCAGGTAAAGGCTAATTTTGATTGAGGAATAATACCATGAAAATGTAAAAATTCTCAGTCAATTATCTTATATGAGAGTAATCACATGTGCCATAAGTCTAGAACTTTCATTAAAATTAACAGGTAGGAGAAAAAAATGGCAGAGATGATAGAGGCTTAGTTTATCTTTCTTGCAACCAAATCAAAGTTGTGACAGAAACATGGAGCAAACAGCAAGGAAAGTCGCCTGGGATCTAGATGAATAGGCCCTACAACTAGAGAGAGAAATACAAGTCACCCTGCAACATGAAGAGGTAGGACGGGGTAAGGGCGTGAGGCTGCCTGGTCCCCAGTGGCTGAGTGGGACAGGGGCTGTGCACCCATGGCTGCAGACTCCTCTTAAAGGGACCATGTCCGCAAGTGGACTTTGTGGTGATGGACCAGCTTGTTTCATGGGAGGCACCAGGGACTTACAGAGGGACACTGAGTTGTCAGAGTAAGGGCCAAGGGGAGGCTCTCTCCCGGGCAGAAGTGCTGAAGTTATCTGTATCCATGATTCCTCTGATGAGCCCTCCTCCTCCTAGTATGCTGACCAACCATAGCTGAGACATCATCAAACTGGATAACAGAGGTCACTTGCCAAGCAGATTCCCTGAAACTCTGCCTTTCCCAGCTTGAGGTCCACCCAAGCCACATCCAGGTGTATCCTCTACGAGTAAAGTGCTCCTTGCTGAGTAGAGCCAAGACAGCTGGTTTCAGTTTCTAGTGTGGCACAGCATCTGTGAATTGCTTGCTGAACCTTAACAGGTGGTCCTGGAGGGGCACAGGCTGGGGCTTAACTTGGCTTGCAGCTGAACCTCTTTCAGGATTGTGTCACTGGACACCTACTACATAAAGCTGCACTAATAAGACTGGGAGACTAGGAGCTTTGCTTAGTATGTAGAAACAGACACAGAAAGACATAAAAAATGAGAAACAAAGAAGCAGAAACAATATGACAGAACAGAACAGAGATCCAGAAATAATGGAGTCAAGCAATCTAACAGATGTGGAGTTTAAAACATTGGTTATAAAGATGCTCAATGAACTTAGGGGAAGTATAGATAAATTCAGTGAGAATTTAACAAAGAGATAAAAATCATAAAAATGAAAATGGAAATTATAAAAAGGAACCAGTCGGAAATGAAGACCACATTATCAGAGATGAAGAATATATTAGATAGAATAAACAGAGTAGATAAAGGAGGGGATTGATATAGAGGATGGGGAATAAAAGGACATGCAATAAGAATAGACACTAAAAAAAAAGTAGTCAAGACTATAATAATAATTTAAGGAGTCTATGGGACACAATTAAATGTAAAACTATTTGCGTCCTAAGGGTAGCTGAAGAAAAACAAGACACTGAAGAGCTATTTATAGAAATGATGATAGAAAACTTCTCTCCCCTGGTAAAGGAATAGACATACGAAACCAGGAAGCTCAGAGAGTCCCAAGAAAGAGGGACCCAAAGAAGCCCACACCAAGACACATCAAAATTAAAATGCCAAAGATTAAGTAGAAAGAGAGAATCTTAAAAACAGCAAGAGAAAAGTAGTTAGTTACCTACAAGGGAGTAGTACCCAGAAGACTGGCAGCTGATTTCTCAAGAGAAACCATGCAGGACAGGAGGGCTTGGAACAAAATAGTCAACCTGATAAAAACTGGGTATCTGCAACCAAGAATACTTTATCCCGCAAAGCTATCATTTCAAGTTGAAGGACAGATGAAGAGCTTCGCACACAAAAATAAGCTAAAGAAATTTATCATCACGAAGCCAATATTACAGGACATGTTGGAGGGTCTTCTTTAAGAAGAAAAAACATGTATTAAAATCAGAAATAAAGAATGGTAATAACTATATTCCTATCAACAAGTTCCTCAAATGGAAAAGAATTAAGTGCTCCAACAATAAGTTAGAGTGGCTGAATGGATAAGAAAACAAGACCCCTAAATATGCTACAAGAGACCCACTTTAAATTAAAAGACACATATAGACTAAAAGAAATAGGATGGTAAAAGGTATTTACTTGATGGACCTAGAGGGTATTGTGCTGAATGAAATGGGTTGGATATAGGAAGACAAATATCTCATGATTTCATGTACATGTGGAATCTAAAGAACAAAATAAATGATGACAACAACAAAAGATAGACAAAGAGAATATTTTGAGGACTACTAGATGGGAGGGGGTTGGGAGGACAGAAAAAAAGGCAAAGGGATTAACAGGTACAAATCTGCAGTCACAGAATAGAGATGAAGATGTAGAGTATAACATGGAGAAGATGGTTAATAACATAATAAATATGTAAGGGGGAAGAGGGGTACTAGGCTTAGTGGGGTGATAGCTTAGCGAGTTATATGGATCTATGATCATCTTTGTGTACAAGTGAAACTGGTATATAATGCCAACTATAATTAAAAAAAAAACTCATTGAATTGTATGATGTGAATAAAAACAACTCTAGGTGAAAAAATAATTAGTAGATAAAATGTCAGCAGAAACAAAGCATAAATGAACAGGTAAAAACTAATTTGCTTTCCTCTCAACATTTCCAACACATGTAAACTCTTTAATATTTATATTACCCCCTATAATATTTACATTTACCCCCTTTTATCCTGCTTTATTTCTCCGACTGTCTACCTTATCCCAAAGTACTGGCCTAGTATGCCTGACTGAGATTTTCCTAGAGAAGGAATCAGACAAAAACATTCCCAAGTAAACACTTGTTGGGGGATTTAGTTTTTTTTAGGTTCAGACTAAGCTTAAAATAGGCCTCACTCTGTAGCTCTCTATGACTGGGCATCTTCTCTGTGCTCTGGCTTGCCTATGGCCACTGTAAGTGACCAGAAGGACAGCTGACAGAAGTGGTCTTAGACATAGCTCCATTTCCAAGCACCCTCCAAAGGTGCACTCACATATTTGGGATGTCTACCTAGTGCAACCAAGAGCAAAACACCCTGCTTGCCATCTCCTAACCCTGATGTGGTTGGAAACCAGCTTAGCTTTATTTTCTAAGATGTGATTTTTTTTTTAAAGTGCTATTAAGCTCATGGGGTGAATATTCATAGGGTGAATGGCACAGGTCACATTCTAGACCTCAAATCTATTAGAACAGGAGGCTCGTGTCTTTTCTTCAAACCAATATTTTTTCTCCAAAGACTATTTGGACACTACATTGCCTCTTAACCTGACCAGAGGTACACAGGTAGAAAAGTTATCATTTATCAGCTCTGGGAACATCAGACAGCTAACCCTTATTATGACTACTAGATTTAGCTCTTTACCTAGGAGCTTGATAAAATAAGCTGGTTTGGAAGGCAGGGAATATATGTGTTCAAGTGTATGTATGTGCATGTGTTTATATGTGTTCCATTTTCTCTTTACCTATCACAGTTCAGTTTGTGTTTTGGGTATATTGTTTCTTGGTAGCTTAGCAGATTCTACTATACTTGAAATGTTTAATTGCAAAATAATGATTGTGACTCTGGCTTTAATCTATATTAGTTATGAAACCAATATTGAGTTCTTTAATAGCATTTTAAATTCTGTGAACAATTATATTAATTTTTTTAAAAATTACACTATTAATAATTTACTTTTTACAGAAGAATATTGAATATTTTTCAAGGATTCTTTTCTTCATTATCATGCTTAAATAATGTCACATGATCCTTTAAAACTTGAAGAATAAGATAGCTTGGGTCTCTTGGAAATGTCCATCTTATTATTAATAAAATATAATTTTATTAACTTTTGTCTTTTCCTGGGTTATGTGTTACTTGAATCTAACATAAAAGTACCAATATCTTCACTTTAGAAATGTTATAAAAATAGTTTGATTACATACAAGCTGATATATATTAATAGTCTGGCTTTCCTTAGAAAACTTTGCCTAAATTTAGGCTCAAATATTATTGCTGCAATCAAAAAAATTTTTTCCATCAAATATTTATGCATGGTAATCTATGTGCCAATCTCTGTTCTAACTGTTAGGAATACTGTTGGCGTGCGCGCGCACGCTCACACACACACACACACACACACACACACACACAACTTAGGAGCTGCCTGTATTAGCTTTTTATTGCTGTCATAACAAATTACCACAAACTTAGAGGCTTAAAACAACATTTACATATTATTTCCAGTGTCCTTGGGCCAGGACACAGGGTGGCTCAATTGGTTCTCTATTAAAGAGTCCTACAAGGCCAAAATCAAGATATCAGCAAGAGCACACCCCTTTCTGGAGGCTGTAGGGAGAATCTGCTTCCAAACTCAGTCAGGTTGTTGACAGAATCTATTTCCATGTGTTTATAGACTGAAATCCCAGTTTTCCTGCTGATTATTCTCAGTTTATAGGCACTGCTGGCATTCTCTGGCTCATGGCTTCCTTTAAAAATGGTAACGGCAAAGAAAGTTCTTTTTATGCTTCAAATCTCTCTAACATTCCCTTCTACCCCATCTCTCCTATCCTGTTCTTTGGCTTCATCTCTCTATCTCTTTAGCCTTCCTCTTCTAAGTTTAAGAGTTTATGTGATTATATCAACAAACCAGAAAATCCAGGATAATCTTAATTACAGTTCAACTGATTAGTAACCTTAATTTCATCTGCATAGTTTCTTCACAGCAATAGCTAGCTTAGTGTTTGAGTGACTCACAAGGAGATGAGAATCTTGGAAGAACATCAAATTTTTACATAACACACTGCTTATATTCTCAATGACATTTTGGAAGGTTTTTTTTTAGGCATTAGTTTGACATATGAAATATCAAAATGCATATAACAGTGAGAGTAGAGTAGTATTTTTACATTGCCATTTTCCAATCATCAGCAAGTATCTTTTTTTCTTTTTAAAAGAACTTTTAATGGAAATAATATGAATTAGTACAGAGGCTGGGATTGAATTAGAATCACAGATTCTTTCCTCAATGAGTTTTATAAGGAAATAATAACATGACACGAGTAAGAATAAGAATATCATTGGCAGCTCCCATACTGAAATTCTCATGATGAGTTCAGTATATTTTCACAAATCATCATCAAGGAAAAATAGCCAATGCTTAGATATGGGTTGAGGGCAGGTAAAAATCAGAGTAAATATAAGCATAGCTGCAGTTCCTTCTATTGAAGTATTATCTATATTATTTTATGTAGAATTACATATTACAGAATTGTAAGAGTAGCAAAGACCAATTGTCTACCGAAAGCCTTTATACTGTTCTTTGGAGAGATAGCTTACATTTCCCAGTCTCTCTTGCTGTGAAATATGGTCATGTACCTAAGTTTTCACCAGTAAATCTAAGTGATGGTGGTATGGACCTCTCTCCTGCATGGACTATAAAACACTGTGCTGGACCTTCTCATGCTTTTTCTCCTTTTCCAACTGAATGCAGACAGAGATAAGCTCAAGGAGATGGTACAGCACAGACAGAAGAAAACTGGATCCCTAAATTAGTTCAGGGAGGAAGGCCACCCACTGAAGAGAATAGACACAAGACTGGTACTTGAGTAAGTAATTATTTTTTAAAACCACTCAAATATTAAAATCTATATATTACAATAGAATATTACCAGACTATCCACACTCAATCCAGAAAAACATCTCCTTTTCAAGGTTAATACATGCTATTTTTCATATTACATTCTGGAACTGATAACTCACAAGATCAGTAATTAAAATAAACAGCTCTTAGTGTGAAAAAATTTTATTTAGTTAAGACTAAATTTGCCTATTTGTAACATTAACAGTGGTTCCAAATTAAAAAAAAAATCAATACCAATGGCTGTTATTAATTCAATATGATTTTTTTTCTTATCTATTCTTTTGCTGTGTTTTTAGGCAGAATAATATTGAACATTATGCCTGTTAATATATGTTGAGCAGATTTCTTACTAAATGTTAAAAACATACAGTGACCAAGGCAGGCATGATCATGCCTTCAGAGAGTCTGTAGCCCTGGAGAAGATAGATATTAAACAAATAATTACTGTTGTTCTATTAAGGATAGTGTGCACAAAATGATCAAGTTTTTAAAACGTATCTTCTTTCATCACCACAAAAAAAATTATAGATTACACCAATGAGAAAGTAATAAATATGTGGGGGAACCTGAGGTCTAATGAATGACTGGTTATCTTATATTCACTTGTATTGTTAATATTTCATTGAGAAATATATTTAAGCAATGAAATCATAATGTCCAAGCTATATTGATAAGAAAAATCTGATATGCTGAACTGAAGTATGCATCTTATGCAAACTCTATTTTATAAACATTGAGAATTTCTCAGATCCTTATTAATACTTAAATTTTGTTAAAAACTTATTCACATATGACTTGACATGTCATCTATCTAGGGTATGACTCAGCTGTTAGAATCAATTGGATAGTCTCTTGCTTATCACCCAATTTTAGAGTTAGACTCATATAGATTTATATCCCAGCTCTGGCATTAATTGGTCTTGTTATTTTGGCCAGTGTTTACAACTTCTCCATGATTCATTTTGTTTTGTTATTAATCTTTGGGAATGTAAATTGAATTGATTGAGAAATATTTAGATGAAAATAAGAGAAAATTCTTTAGAAATCAGCTCGAAAAAGAGCAGGCTTATTTAGCTCACCTAACAGGAAGGCAGACAATAAGTGGCTGCAGGCCTCAGATCAGCATCATCAGCAATGCTGTCATGGCCACTATTTCTATGATTATCTTGTTACCCTCATGCTTTTTATCTCACTGTCCTAAATGACTGCTGTATCACTTGACATCATTTCTGCCTATCTATCTATCATCTATCTATCTATCTATCTATCTATCTATCTATCTATCTATCTATCTATCTATCTATCTATCTATCTATCTATCTATCTATCTACCTATCTATCATCTATTTGTTGTAGAAAGAAGAGGAAATTCTGCCTTATTTATTTATTTGTGCTTTTTTTTTTCAAGATGAGATATTATGTTAAGAAAATTTTATGTACCATAGTTTGACCAAGTTTTCATCTGGCTCCTGGTAGTTAGAAAGATAATGTAAGCTATATAAAATGTTATCCTAAATGAAATCTCAGCTTTGTTAGTGATAAAAAATAACTGGAGAAATAGATGTTGAATAGGCATATAGCAGTGTCTTATAGATCAAGGTATTACTATAAGGAGAGAATTAAATGAGATGACAGCAGCAAAGCCCTTAGCAGAGTGCCCTAAACAGAGTAAACCTTCAGCACAATGAACTATTACTATTATTTGTCCAGTAATATTGAATGTATCATAATATTATAATATATATTAATATTTTAACATTAAATATTAATATAAAATATACAAAATATTTCTGGATGTGCTAGAGCATAGGTTTATATTTCTTTGTCCTCTTGTAATATGATCAATGAAATATGAGCAGAAGTGAAATGTGTTAATTCTGGGTCAAAGCTCTAAAAGTTCATATGCACACTTAATATTGCCATCCTCCTGTTTCCTTCCTTGCAAACTGGCATTATTCCAGATAGTGGGTACTGTGTGAACCTGAGTTTTGGGGAGAGGGTGATGTAGAGCAGAATATTCAGCTGCATGACCATAACGAACCTGGAGCATGAGTGAGAAATAAAACTTCTGGTTTTAAGTCACTACAATTTTGGAGTTATTAGCCTAATACCTCAACCTGTCTTGATCGATGCCTATATTTCATAAAATTATTTTGCTAAATAAGTCTTGCTATTTTTATCCTTTACAAGTGACTTTATAAAGAGTCAGAGGTTAATGATCTGCCTACAGTCATGCGACTAGTAAGCAGTGGAATCTGGATTTGCATCCTGGTTTTATATTTTCACAGGTCATTCTACTGAGTACTACTGGTTGGCTTCAGGACAGTAATTACAATAAAAGAGATGGGTTTAGTATGTGAATTCTCACTCTTTATCCTTTTATCAAGACTTTCATCAGTCCTGGACTCATTATTTTATTTCTTTACTGATAATTTTATGATAAGGAGGACTTTTAATATTGAACAGTAAGATAAAAAGTAATAAGAAATAAGGCAGCTTAGTATTTGATTATTTTAACTTTATTTAAACTCTATATTTTATTACCTATAGATTATGGGTCATACTTCTTATAATACATTTCACAAAGTACTTGGAGAATATCATATTAATGATTTAATATGTCATATAAACAATTTTAAAGTTTATAGATATTATTATAATTTTTAAATTATTCCCAGTTGTTAACCATCAAGCTAAAACAAATTATTAAAACTAAAAAAAAAATTACATCTTCAACCAACCAGTTGTTCCGCTACAATTGTAAAAAACAGAAAGCAAAAATAACATTGATTTCCTATGCAGACAGGATATGTTTTACCTTTTTAAGATGAGTAGGAACATCTACAGAGATTGAATACTATTACTGCCTTTTGAGTTTGTGATTGCACATCTAACCTTTAAAGAGTTGAACATTTGCTGTATTCTCAATGTATTGAATTGTCTTTTGTCATACCTAATTCAGGAAGTTTTTTCCAGCTTCAATCAACTATATGCATGTATCCAATGCATATTTTCTTAAAGAAAAAGGAACATTTTTATACCTTTAATTGCAAGTGGTCTCTACTAGAACAAGACTATCAGGAACAGAGGGAAACTGATTATTCATTTAATATGCTGAAGACCCTCCATCTGTCAAACATTATCCTAGGCACTGGGGACACAAACAGAAATATGAGCTGGCTTATGCCCTCAAGTGTAGCAGTGGGGGGAAAAATAGGTAAAAATGTAATTATCATACAATTTATTAAAGGCTATTGTGGAATTATATTCTTGGGGAAGAAATAGTTATCTAGGCTTACTGAAGAATGAAAGGTTATATGCAAAAGAAGGAATGAGATACACTTTTTAGAATGCAGTGATCACCAATGGACATGAAAGCAAAGAACACTTAGGGAAAGTGTGCATATCGTGAATTAAGGTCTGGTGGTCTATTAAAATGTCATTTCCAGGAAACTCTAAAAAGGTAGTTGTGGCTGGAGCCCAGAATTCATGTAGAGGAGTTATTGTTAGTGATAAAATTTAAGAAGAAGACTGGCAAATATAAGATACTCAGATTACGGTAGGCAGATTATGTTGTATGAGAATGGGTGCAATTTTACAGGTAGTAGAGATGTGTGTTCTTAAACACTGTTCTCATGAATAGCTTTGCCTTTCAGAAAGTTTTATTAGGTATCAGTAGGAAAGCTGTATTAGAGCCCATGAGACCATTTAAAGTCTGTTTCAAATATTCAGATGAGATATAATAAGGGTTGAAACAGTGGGTTTGGAGAGGGAGCATGGATTAAAGACATAAGTAAGAAATATAACTGAAGGGTTGAATGCTATTTAATTATTATTATTTTTCATGGAGAATGGAGAAGAGGGAGTGATTAGGGATAAATCGCAGGTGTCTGATTTAGGTGAAAGAGTGCTAAGGCAGCACCAGAAATACAGAATGAGCCACATGTTTGAGTAAAAGAAGAATGAGTTAAATTTGACATATACTGCCCTTATGGAAAATATATAGTAGGGAGTTGATTATCTGTGTCTGGGTATAATAGTTTGGGCCAGAAATATACATAAAGAGTCATTGTTTTAAAGGTGGCAGTAGAATCCTTGATTTATATATGATCACCATTAGAGTAAGTAGAGTATATAGAATGAGAAGAGATAATATAAGGAAAATGCGTGTAAAGTAACAGAGAAGGTGTGGAGATGTTATAAAAGACTAAAGAGGGACATACAAGTAGAAGGAGACCCAGTGGAGTGGATTCTTACAAGCTAAGGAAATTCCCAGCAATGGGAGAGGTCGGCAGTATACATACCTTCCAAAGAGCCTGTGTGATGAAAGATGAAATGGGACCTGTATACATGACAAAGGGAAATTACAATACTGATATTAAGAGCAGTTGTTTAAAATTTATTTTTAATTAAGTATAGTTAGTACATAATATTATATTGGTTATGTTAGTGTCAGGTGTTCAAAACAGTGATTTGATATGTTTATACCTTATAGGGTGATCACTCCACTAATTCCAGTAATCAACTATCACTGTAAACTTATCACAGTATTATTGACTATATTCCCCTTCCTCCTTTCACCTATTCTCCCCATCCTCTCCCTTCTGGTAACCATTCTTGGTCTCTGTTTCTGAGTCTGTTTTTGTTTTGTTTGATTGTTTTGTTTTATTTTTAGATTCCACATATAAGTGAAACCATACTATATTTGTCTTTCTCTGCCTGACTTATTTCACTTAGCATAATGCCCTCTATATCAGGGGTTCCCAATCCCTGAGCTGTGGATTGGTATTGGTCCATGGCCTGTTAGGAACCAGACCACAGAGCAGGCTGTGAGCAAGTGAAGCTTTGCCTGGGTTTGCAGCCACTCCCCAGCACTAGCATCACCACTTCAGCTCCACTTCAGATCATCAGGCATTAGATTCTCATAGGAGCAGCGTTCCCTGGTGCCAAAAGTTTGGAGACTGCTGCCCTAGATCCATCCATGTTGCTGCAAATGGCAAGACTTCATTTTTTAAAATTTCTGCATAATATTTCATTGTGTATCTACCATCTATCTATCTATCATCTATCTATCTATCTATCTATCTATCTATCTATCTATCTATCTATCATCTATCCATCCATCCATCCATCCATCCATCCATCCATCCATCCATCATCCATCCATCCATCATCCATCCATCCATCCATCCATCCATCCATCCATCCATCCATCCATATATCTTCTATCTATCTATCTATCTATCTATCTATCTATCTATCTATCTATCTATCATCTATCTATCTATCTATCTATCTATCTATCATCTATCTATCTATCTATCTATCTATCTATCTATCTATCTATCTATCATCTATCTATCTATCTATCTATCATCTATCATCTATCTATCTATCTATCATCTATCTATCTATCTATCATCTATCTATCTATCTATCTATCTATCTATCTATCATCTATCATCTATCTATCTATCTATCTATCTATCTATCTATCTATCTATCTATCTATCATCTATCTATCTATCTATCATCTATCTATCTATCTATCTATCTATCTATCTATCTATCATCTATCTATCTATCATCTATCTATCTATCTATCTATCTATCATCTATCATCTATCATCTATCTATCTATCTATCATCTATCTATCTATCATCTATCTATCTATCTATCTATCTATCATCTATCATCTATCATCTATCTATCTATCTATCATCTATCTATCTATCTATCATCTATCTATCTATCATCTATCTATCTATCTATCTATCTATCTATCTATCTATCTATCATTAATCAATTATCTATCTATCCATTCATCTACCTATTGTCTATCTGTCTGTCTATATCACATCTTCTCTCTTATATGGTCCACTGTTATATGACAGGAAGGTAAAAATATACACTGGAGTAATGACAGTGTCTTCAAAAATTTGTCCTGGAAAAACTGGGCAGATATGCAAAAAAAAAAAAAAAAAAAAGAAGAAGAAAGAAAATGGACCACTCTCTTGTGCCATGTACAAAGATAAGCTTGAAATGGGTTAATGACTTAAATGTAAGTCCTGAAACTATAAAACTCCTAGGAGAAATTACTGGAAGTAAACTATCTGACATCATTCTGAGCAATATCTTTTTAGATAAGTTCCCTCACCTCCAGCAAGGAACATAAAAGAAAAAAAATAAACAAATGGGACTACATCAAACTTAAAAGAACAGTTTTAGTACAGTAACCAAGGCAGATATGTTGCAGTGTTGGGGTGAGAAGGTAAAAATGAGAAAGTAGATGATTCTTTTAAGAGACTAGTTTTGTAGGGAAAGAACAAGGAAATTTATTGTTATGTCTTTAGAAAGCGAGTAGATTCAAGAAAGTTTTTATTTCCAATAGAAGATATTTAACTTGCATAAGTGTGAAGGAAAGGAGCAGGGAGAGAAATTGCTTGAACCATGTTGGTATTGTTGATTTGACAAGTATGATGACTTAGAGGATGATGGGATGGGATATGAAAAAAGAAGGTAATGGTAGAATGAGTATTGAAATAAGTGTGATGGCAGAACATTTAAGACAGAAAACATTATTACTTACATTGGTTCTACATATAAAAGCAAAAAATACATATACTCATTCAAAATGGATTATAAACCTAAATTTAAATCCACAAACTATGAAACTTCTAGAAGAATATAAGAGAAAATCTTTTTGACTTGAGATGAGGGAACACTGAAAGTATGATCAACAAAAGAATAAATTGATAAACTGACTTATTTGAAATTTTCTGCTCTGTGAAAGACATTAATAAAGGAATGTAAAGATAAACCACAGACTGGGAGAAAACATTTGCAAATCACCATTTAATAAGGGACTTGTATTCAGAATAAATAAAGAGCTCTCAAATATCAGTAATAAGAAAACACATAATCCAATAAAAATTGCAAGAAATTTGAATAGACATTTCACCAAAGAAGATATACTTTTGGGAAATAAGCACACAAAAAAATTTTCAACACCACTGTCTTAGTAAAATACAAATTCAAAAACATAGTGACATGCTGTTGTATACCTATTAGAAAGTCTAAAATTAAAGATTGATCATGCCAATTTTTGGCAAGGGTATGAAGCTAATGGAACTCTCAAACTGCTAATCAGAATGTAAAATGGTAGAATTTTATAAAATTAACTGTTTCTTAAAAAGCTAAATATATACCTATCATATGACCCAGCCACTGCAATCCTAGGTATTTACCCCAAATTTAAAAACCACGTCTATAAAAAATTTGTAATAAATGTCCATAAAATTTTTACTTATAACAGTTCCAAATAGAAAACAAAATAAATGACCAATAATAGGTGGATGAATTTTTAAAATGGACTATTACTCAGTAATGAAAAGGAATGTGTTGAAAGGGCAACGACATGGACAGACCTCAAAAAAAAAAAAAATTATGCTTAGCGAAAGAAGCCAGACCAAAAAGCACATTTATATAGCATTATAGAAAATGCAATCTAGCCTATAGTGACAGTTGTCTAATATATAAGTTTACTAGGGTTGTCCTAACAAAATAGCACATATTAGATGGCTTAAATGACATTAATTCATTTTCTCAGGATTCTGGAGGCTAAAAGTCTGAGATTAAGTTTATCTGTAGATTTGATTTTATTCTGAGGTCTCTCTTGTTTTGCTGACTTCTCTTTGTGTCCTTACATGCTCTCTCTTCTGTGCACATATTACCCTGGTATCTCTTTGTGTTCCACATTTTCTCTTCTTGTAAAGCTCCAGTCAGATTAGATTTGGGCCTGCCTTAATAACCTCATTGTATCTTAATCACCTCTTTGAAGACTTAGTTCCAAATACAAATACATTCTAATGTACTAGAGGTTAGGACATCAACACATGAATTTTGAGAAGAAATAATTTAGCCATAACACCTGGGGATTGAAGATGGAGAGAGGGGTTGCACAAGGACAAAGGATATTTGGAGGGGGAAGGGCTAAGGAAATATTAATTGTCTTGGTTGCAATGATGGATTAATGTGAGTTTATATATCTCAAAAATGATCAAATTGTACCCTTTAAATGTAGGCAGTTTAGTATGTGTCAGTTGTATTTCAAAGCCATTAAAATATGTTAAGAGATGTGTATTGAGCACTCATAAAATTTGCTATAGTGCAAGAATAAATCTTATCAATATCATTTTAATATAGCAGGATATATGTCAAGCCAGATGCCAGATATCAGCTATTTTTCTTGAATGATTCTATGGGCAAACTTTTGTTGGATAAGCATATACACATCTCTTCTGAAATCAGAGATCTCAAAATCTGACTGTGAAAACATTGCATGTATTTAAAAAATGAAATGAGCAGTGCTATTGTAAATCAGTTCAAATATTTGTTGTGTGCCCAGTAAATGACAAGAGAGGAAAATTAATGAGACAGGATTCTGCCACTCAGGTAGCCTAAGATATAAGGATATCACTCCCTTTTATGAATTCCATGCAGGAAACCTAATTTAAGTTTAGGTTAAATACTTCCTGAGACACGCAACTTCTTAAAGCAGCTTAGTTCAATTTGAGAACATGCCAATTTTTAAGTTGCAATGAATGACAAAAAACAAGAATCAATGAAAATGGTCTTAGCATAACTAACACAAACAAGGGTGAATAATTGCTGAATTGTACAGTAGATGGTTTTGCTGAGTCATATTATTGTGGGCCAGCATGGTCTCAACCCAACAGATACACTGGTAAGAAATATTACTTAATAATCTGATGGGTTATTACGAGTGGGGTCATTCTTAACAGCAAAATGGCAAACTCACATACAGAGGAGACTGATTTTTTTTCTCGACAAGTTTGGTTCAAAAATAAATAAAAGATATGGGAAGATCAGGGAGCACTCAGTGCTAGAAAAAATTTTTATTTCTCAGATTATTTAAGAAAGTGGACACAGGTTTTGTTTTTCGTTATTTTTTCATATTAATTTAGTCTACTATTCTCCATGTTAGTAGAGACAATGCGTAGCAAACACTAGATGGTATTGTGGCTCCTTCAACAGCCTTCCTGAATGAGACGTGCTTTCAGTCTATGTGTAATTGGTGTGCTGCACATGTATTTAATGTGACATCAGTGTCTCCCGTAGAAAAATAACTTTTTGTTTATGAAATATGGCTTAAAAATATAGGACAAGCTGCTTTTCTAGTCTTAAACAAGTTTATGTTTGTGACACTCGTGGCATACTACCTCAAACACTAATATTTGTACTTTGTCAATAAAATACTATTGAGAATATAAGAAAGAGTCTAATAGAACAAATGAGAAAAATAATTGTGCTGTCTATTGATTATATTTAAAATGTTGCAGATTCAGATTAATCTATCTCTAAAACAATACCATGGGGGAAAATTTTCTGTTTATTTCTTTTTTAAAATTTTAATGAGCTCTTCAAATCAGAATTTTATTTTGCAAATGAGTAACTAACAGTAAATGTGATGCAGAAGTTGGAATACAAGACTGATGAATAATATTGTTACTGATCAGGATGTTGAAGATAGCATTTTACAACCATAATATATCCAGAAGTTAGTAACATCAAAAACAATTTCTAGTACAGATATGTGGTTTATTTAGTCCCTTGATCTTAAAAACTCTTTTTTTCATTTTCACTTAAATATTGTTTACCTATATTTTAAGGGCCAGCTTAATGTCACTTTCTTAATGAACTCTCTCCAATTTCCCAGTCTAAGTAAATTTCTTAAGCTCTTTTAATGCAAAATGCATCCTTATAGCACTTAGGGTAGCCCATTATTTCACAATTACCTTGAAAAATATATATCTCCTTTCATAAACATGTAAATGTTTTAGAGCTAGGGACAATTTCTTGCTTACTTTGACTCAGTGTTCTTAATGCAGGGTAAATAGTAACCCTTTAATAAATGTTCATGAATTGACCTTTTACTCACAAAAAGCACATAAGACAGAAACCTTGAATTAAGCTTATGTTTACTATTCTATGAATAAAGACTGAGAGTACAAAAACTACTCTTTCCACTGTATTCATAGGCAATAATTTCTTTCTGATGAAGGATCTATGGTTTTTAGAAAAGAGTAATTTATTTCTAAACTCTTCAATGTATTCAGATGGTAAACTCCCAGAGGTCAGGACTATTTTGATTCTATTCAGGAATTCTATATATTTCCACATTCAATGTTTTATTCCTTTCAGAACAAGCCTTTTTCAAAGGCAATTAAAAGTAGCCATTTTCCAAGTGTTACTACTACAACATATAGGAGAGCCAGTTAGGGAACTAATTAAGCTTTTGGTGTAAATTAGTTCAGGCAGCTAAAGTCTAAAACAAAAAAAGGTGGCAATTTCACTTCTTAATATAGACAATTACCCTTTATTGATTAGACATTCCAGGGGAATAGTGTCCAGGACAATGAGACCAATTCCATAGCCAGCTGCTATGATAATTAACCAGAAGAACTAAGGACAACTAGAAGTTTGGGGTTAATATTCCAGGAATGTCTAATTGTAATACAAATGGAGCAGGAGTCAGCAAATATTTACTTTAAAGGACCAGAGAGTATTTTCAGATTTGCCAGACACAATGTTACAGTTACACTATTCAAATATGTCACTATCGCAAAATAGCTATCAATGATAAATAAACAAAAAGGTGGCCAGATTTGACACTTGAGCTATATTTTGCTGCTCCTTGATTAATAAAGTATAAATAAATGTTTATAATATTTTTCGCAGGTTTGTATAAAAGAAATGTTTAAATATGTTAATAGATGCTAAGTTTTAGTAAGAGACCAAATTTAAATTTAAGCAATTATGTATTACATTTATTTCAACTCTTGCAAAGACTCTATACAGTCTTTTTCAAACTTTTTCAACTGAATTAACTTCTTTTCATTTGTCCTAATCATATCATGCATCCTGTTGCCCCACATTATATTTTTTATGGGTGTCCATTTTACAAATGAATTTTTGCTTCATTAAACTGTAAACTCCTTAAAATTAGGGATTATGTGTTATTCATTTTTGTTTAAAAACTTTGAAATACAAAAGACACATTTAATATAAAAATATTCTCTGGAATCCCAGATGCATATAATTGCATTTTAACATCTATTAAAGATTAATAACAAAAAATTATAAATTTAGCAATGTTTAAAACAGATTGTATTTAGTTATAATATCTAAAAGCACTGAGAAAAGAGAATGTTATCTGGGAAACATTTTTCAATTCATAAATAATATTAGGTGCAATTATGGATCATATGAAATTTGCAAAACTACAGTTCACAAGGGATAAGACAGATCTAGTCTCAAGTGTAACTTTAAATACAATATCTTCAGTGATGATTGAAAAATGTTTCTATAACACAATTTACTGCAATATACGTCTGTCTAGAGTAAGACTTAATGAATACTTAAATATTATTAAGCATCCTACCAAAAGAAATAATAAATGAGGCAATATATAGATACAAAAGTGTTTTTATAATAACAAAATATTAGAAATATTAGAAATGACTAAAGCTATTGTAAGAAGTATAGAGTTAAAGTGAGAACAGAAGGATGGTCAAAAACTTGAGTATAAATAAGGCATTAAAATGTTGGAGAAAGCCAAGAAGAATATGAAAGGAATACAGACTCCACCCCTCAGTAAATACATTATTAGCTGACCCAATGTGGATGGAATTGCAGATCCAATAAAGTCATGTATCTAAAATTAGATTCTGAGTAGTCAGGCAGTTGGGCTCTCCAGTTGATGAAGTTAAGTATTATTAAAATGGATCCAGTGTACCTACCTGAGGGCATAGAAGGGACTGAAGACAGTAACTTAATGGTTGAAATATAATCTTAGACCACCTAAGGTAGTAATTCTGTTTTCTTAAGTGTGTAAGCAAATAAGATATAGTTCTGAAAACAGAACTGGTAAACTAAATAAAGTAAATACTAATTTTATATAAATTCAGGATAATCTCTGTTTATTGTTAAATGTCTATTTATTTATTGATATTAAATTCATAATGTTCAATTAGAAAAGATAAAGAAAACCAGACTAAATGTATAAATATGAATGTTTAAAATGAATTTATTTACTTTATGTTTAGTTTACTAGATTTATAAGATTTTATTATGGTCCATAAATGTTTTTCTTCTTTGGCTTATATTCTTTAAGGCACTTAAGGTACTTAAAAGAGAAAATCAAATATTTTTAAATCTATAATTGAAGTTTAAAATATTTAAGAAAATTTGCTCAATTTTACTAATAGAGTTAAACATTTAAGTAAATGTAGTTTTTTTTTTTTAAACTGAAACAATCCATCTTTGTTTAAAAAATAAGTAAAATATTCTCTTTTTTTCAGATCTGGATAAATTTAAAAGTAGATTAAAATTTTAAGAAAAATTAGATTTAGAAAGTTAGTGACTCAAAATAATCACTATTAATTTTAAAGCCAAGGAAGCCTAAAGAGATCTCTCTTTTTCAATAGAAACTTTGTGGTGGTCAGGAGCAAGTGGTTGGGGAAAACAGGGTGATGTTCATCAAAGGATGCAGACTTTAAGTTTTCAGAGAAACAAATTCTGACCATCTAATGCATAGCATAGTGATTATAGTTAATAACACTATATTGTAGACTTAAAATTTGTTTAAATGTTCTCACCACACATATAAAAAGGTAAATATGAGAGATGATGAATGTGTTAATTAACTTGACTGTGGTAATTATTTTGCAATGTACGTGCATATGAAATCATACCACAGACCTTTAAAAAAATCACAGTGTACAATGTGAATTATTTTTGTTTTTAGTTTAAAAAATTGATTAAGTTTTTTTAAAGTCACATTATGCAACCTAAATATATACAATTTTTGTCAATCATACCTCAATAAAGCTGGGAAAACATATTGGCATCTAATGATAGCAGAAAACAAATCAATTAATGAAATACATTTAGTGATAATGATAATATTGATGAGAGTTGGCATTTATTGCATTCTTAGTTCGTACTAATCCCAAATGAAACGGAACCTTTTAATTTCCCTGATATTTTGAGTTATGTAATGCTATTATCTTTTTCATTTACAGAAGAGAAACTGAAGCTTATGGTAATTAAGTAACTTGGCTAAAGACACATAGCTAGAACATGGTAAAATTAAAGAGGCACTAAAATGATACCTTAGAGAAAGGGCAAATGCCAAAAAACTTAAACATGTTTTTAGTAAATACTTTCTGGACAATATTTAAGAAGTGGAATATGGATGGAACTTTAAAAAATGATAGCAAAATAAACCATTTCTTCACATAAAATCTAAGAGAGAAGAATTTATAAGCCTGAATTTTAAAACCACTTATTTGTTGGTAATTGTTTCTTTGTCATGTCAGAAGAAGGAATGTCTGAGTCAAGATGCAGATATTGCCCTCAGGCAATATTCTTGTTTTTTTGATTATATAATTTGAAGTAACTTTTTTTGTATATGTATATGAAATTCCAGAAATATCTAATATGTATGCGTGTACAGAGACAACACTGGACAAATAGTACAAAGATATAGAACAATAGTATTGTAGATGTGGTTAAGAGTTTAAATTTATCTAAGCAGTAACAATTTTTATATTGGCTTATTGTCAGTAATGCTGTCTTGATATCAGTTTTATCATTAAAAAATTATATTGAGATATGCAAATTATCTATAAGTAATTTAATTCTAATACTTTCTGATAAAGAAAGTAATAAATCAGAATGAATAAAAAATTTGTACTGCATATAAATGAGTGTCATAGTTCCTCAGATATTCAGTACTGATAAGAACTATATAAGCAAAGTTGTTTTTTAAAACAGATTAATATATAACATCATTAAGGGCAAATCATGAAATTCCCTTTACTATTTCATTTTACCTTTAATATTATAAATGCACAAACACAAACATGCACATATTACACTTGATCCACATACATGAAAATATAAAAAATTATAGCTATGTATGTGTGTACACCCTAATATATTTGCTTTCAAAATATATTTGTAAGCAGAACACAAAGGAAAAGACACCATATAGTTCTATGAATAAAGAAAATGTACAGCAATTTTTGGCTCCCTTGAGACAGAGCAAGAACTTTCAAGTCATCATTCAACAAGTGTTTATTGAGTTTCCAGAGTTCTCTTACAAATGTAAGAAATAGAAAAGATCAATAATGCCAACTACCCAATTCTTTCTTGGTATCAAGAAAAAGAATTCTAAAATAATATATATATATCTCCTTTGCAAAGATTTTTACCTAGAAAACTACTCTTTTTTCCAAAGATCAAGTATACTTAGACACTCTCCAAAGTGAGCACACATGTTTATGCATAGTAGTAATGATATCTGTTGAAACAAATCGTCTCAATGTAAGAATATTTTCCTCAAATACAATGAGGAAGGTGGAATGGAAAGCAAATATTAGAAAAGATTCTGGAGAACATGAATTGACTCTCTGTTTGTAGAAGTAGAAATGAAGGTTGAGGCAGAGGATGACCTGCCTACCAGAGCACTAAAGGCGTGCCCTGAGAAACACACAGAGACCCTTAGCAAGGTTTGGGAGACCAATGGGTTCAAAGCAATTAATAAAACTTTGTCAAGTCATTAGCCTAAACTAATCAAACAGGGATTTCATTGGCCACACATTACCAAGAATACAGACTTAAGAGAATTAAATAAACAGCAGTATTAATCATGAGAACAAGCAGCAATGACACCAAAATCTGGGGATTGAACGGTCTTATTTACACAGTAGCCACATTATATTATTGATATTTCCAATTTTGAACAAAACATCATGAGAAATGAAGTGAAACAAGAAATTGTGCTGACGCTTCTTTAAAGAAAAACTAGGCTATTCAACAATGGAAAGGTGAAGGTCAGAACCTTTAAGGAAAACAAAAAGTCTCTTTTTATTTTGCAAGGTACTTTAATGTGATTTAGATTCTTAATTTTTTAAAAACTGACTCAGGGACTGTTGACACAGCAGCTAAGTGAAAGCTATAAGTAGTTGTTTATTTAAAATCATCAGGCTATTAGTCTGGAAATACTCATTAAAAAGGAACATTTAGAAATTAAGGATGTGGAAAAGGGAAAATCTGCTGTCAAAATTCAGTGCATGATATTGTATATAACTTATGGTTGAAAGCAGCTTTGACACTTTTATATATTTCATTTTACCTGCTGTTAAAAACAGATTCAAATATGACATTGTATATAAATTTGACCGAAATCAACATTTAGAGAATATTATAATTCAGCAAGAAAATTCACTAAGCTGACACATTGTACCATATAAAAACATGAAACTCCCAAACAGATTAAATAAGGATGGGAAGAAACTTCTTTTGTTTTAGTTTTAATACATTTTAAAGAAAATGTCTGAAAAAAATTATTTATAATAAGTGAAAATTTTAAATAAAGATTTATTATAACTGTTCCAGATATGTGTGAACTATATTATACTTTACTTTTTCACTTGAAATTCCAATTGTGAAGAGAAAATAGCTTCATTTAATTTGTCTTATAAGTGAAAAATATTATTAACATTAGTAATTCCAGATTTGTTAATAACTGGGTGTTGTTTAATCTTGTAATCTGAGTTCATGTGTGTGTGTGTACTTGATTTGATGTTGCTGCCTCTGAGGTTAAATCAGTTTTGATTAGAAAATTTTAGACTTGTGACTTCTTATATATTTTAACATATTCTTGAAATTTTCATAATATGTGTAATGGAATTTTGGAGCTCAAGATGAATAAATCTTGTCCAAATATTTCACATGAATAATGAGGTTGAAATTATTTGTCATTTTATCTAAATCACTATCAGATATTGGCATATATGAAACTGAAATCCATATATTTTTAGGTTCAGAGTTAATTGATCATATTATAAATATGCCTTGATTGCAAATTTTGAAACTTTATCTTACTGACTTTGAGGATCCCATTATTTCCTTTACATGGGGTCCTCTGATTTTTAATCCTGTACCAGTAATTATCAAGTAAGAAAAGGAAAGCCATATCAGTTATATAAAAAATAATTTATATGGAAAGTTACTTAAGCATATATTGAATACTTGACTAGGCAAAAAGGATTATAGAGGCAACTGCAAGAAAAATCTACCATCCCTTTGGTTGAGGGAATAAAGCTGGGGTTCGGACCCCTTGAGGATAGAGTATGCCCAGCCAATATTCCTACCTGAGAAGCTCAGAACCTGGGTCTCAGACCCGTAAAGATGTATGCTGTCTGGCTAGTACTTGTGTATCTGAAAGGGTGTGATGAGGCTCTTTGGGGAGTCTGAAAAATACTGGAAATTGGAACTATCAGCTACTACGGGAAGTAAATACTGCTGTTAGAGCTAGAGTGATGATCACAGCAACAGTGGGAAACAGACACATGTTCATCCTTCCACTTGTAGCATTATGGTTGCCCTCTAGTCCCATCTCATGACAAATCCCAAAAGAAAACTAACTAGAAAAAGAGAAGTGTGATTTGTAGAGTCCCAGCCTAATGTCACAAGGTAGAGTATTAAATGATTGGTCTGGAACTAAATGTCACCTATTTTTTTTTTATACCAACCATTTTCCTTTAATAATGACATTACCCATACTCAAAAAATCTACTAAAATTATATAGTTCTGTTATCCTGTAGGATTTTTATAGGGTTTATTTGTTGAGGTAATAATCCAATATTGTCCTTGAATAGGCATAAAACCTAACTTTTATAAATCCAGTTTTTTAGAGGTCTAATCTTTCATTTCTAAGCTGATATAAGTGAGCTGATTATAAAATTATGTATAAACAATCATATTTATAGGTATTACTTTAAAGAAAAAATTATTTAAACATGTGTGAAGAAGTAAAATATCTTTGGATTTCTTAGTGTTCATGCTAGTCTCTAGGCTCATGAGACTCTTCATATTCCATGAAAATTAGATCTGTAGCCTTTGTTAATTGCTCTGATCTGAAAGGATAATAAACCCCTCATATTTCCTAGAAAGGGCCAAATGGATACAACCCTGACAAAGTCCCCTGCTGAAACCACAGTAAAGGGTTCTTCACCTAATTCTATCATATGTGTGTGTTGGGAGGGTGAGGTTTTCCCACACTACCAAACAATTTCTGACACCAGCTGGGTGTCTTACAATTCTACTCAATTTGATGGTATTTTATGTTGCAATAGAATCAGTTTCCACAGGTTAAGAACTCAGTTCCACAGATTGCCCTCTACTTCAGATTCCAATCACAAGTTCAGGTTGCTACCTGTACTTCTGGCCAAAAGGCTATGAATCAGAGGTTCACACAAATCCTCTTTGGGTCCGATTAATTTGCTAGAGTGACTCACAGAACGCAGGACTGAAGTTTACTCACTAGACTACCCACCTATTACAGAGTATATTAAAGGATATGAATCAACTGCCAGCTAAAGGGATAAATAGAGTCAGGTGCCAAATAAAGGAACTTCTGTTGTCCTGAAGTTTGGGGTTTAGCATAGGGGCACATGGAAATGATTCTGCTTCAGCAACATGGAAGTTCCCCAAACCCACTCCTTTTGGGTTTTCATGGAGGTTTCATAACATAGGCAAGATTGATTAACTCAGTAGCAATAGGCAATTGGTTCAACAACCCTCAGTCCTTCTTTCCTCTCAGGAGGTAGAGGGAGATTAAAAGCTTCAACCTTCTAATCACAGTATTGGCTCCTCTAATAACCAGCCCCCATCCTTAGGTTACCTAGATGCTTTCCCAAAGTACCCTCATTAACATAACAAAAGACACCTTTATAGTTTTCATTACTTAGGAAATTTCAATGGTTTTAGGAGTTCTTTGCCAGAAAAGGGAAGGAAGACTAAATATATATTTGTTATTTTAAATTTTAATATTACATTCAGGATGCCAGGAAGACCTGAGTAGCTATATCTCTAGGTATTTATGTGTCAAAAAAGATGTAGCCTAGAATTTGTAGATAATTCTAGATCATAAAAGCTAAAGACACGTAAGGCTATCTTGAAACAGCTAAGAAATTTTACTTATACACTGCAGGAGCAGAGTAAGAAAAGCCCCTTTTTGGTGGGATTTGTATAAAGGATAAAGCATTAAGAACATTTGGACTTTACAAAATAGATCCTATGGGAGTCATGATAGTAATGTCAATTAGCACGTAATGAGAACACCCTTAGGATGTGACCAGACTGCCAAAAAACAGAAATGTCCCCCACGATTGCCGATAACCCCCAAATGCCAAAGGATTCCAATTTGTAAGGTCCATATGAGCTGAATATCTCAGACAGACAATGCTCACCAATGGGTACTCTGAGAGCTGAAGATGCTGATCTGCCTGTTGTAGCCACTGGCTTGGGACAGATTCGAGACCATCTGTGTTGCCAGTCAACAGAGCTTGCTATGGAGATGCTAAGGACTTTCACTCCTTAACTCTGTCACATAAGACTCTGTACTCCTCTAGTCCGTGTGTTGTGTGTTAACCTGCGTGGACACCTGACTTTTTATCTGAGAAGGTTCTATTCATTATACCTGGTATTGTGGAAAGACACAAATGGATCCAAGGATGTTACTTCAGTAGCCACTTTCCTTGCTTGTGACTGGATCAGAACAACTACCTCCTTCCCTTTAATAAGCATAGAAAGAGAATTTGTTCTACTGACTTTGTCCAGCTACCTGCATAGGATAACTTGCCATGGTTCTCATCACTTCACTCAGGGGGTAAGAACTAGGACAAGAAAGATGATAAGCTTGAGACATTTAATAAGAAATCTGTCTCTGAACAATCACACCTTGTATGCATGTGCACAATAAAATTAATGAAGATGAACATTAAAACCCCAGCAATATGACCCACTAAGCAAAATAATTGTTTCACTATCCAATTTAATTATCTAGTAAATATGGAGCCTAGTGTTCATTCAGGTTTACAATGTTATGTTCACAAAATCCATAAAGATGGAAGAAAACGTCTAAGTGTACTTTTCTTTTTTATCATTTCAGATTGCTTAGTGTGAGTCTGTTATTTTTTAGAAATAATTTTGTTGTTATTGTTGCTTCTCCTATAATATGAAATTGTTCTCTAGCTGTGTAGGTGTCTGAAGTGTTTGGGGAAGGAAATGTGTACTCTTGGATCATTTGGTAAAAGGGAAGCAGGTGAATATAAAGAGATGGGGAGTAAACAGGTGTTGCAAGATGTTACCAGTTTGTGAACCTAGGTGAGAAAGATGCTCAAAATCTTAGTATATTTTTGCAACTTTAATTTTTTAATTAATTAAAAAGACTGCATTTTGTACTTTTTTGTACCTTTCTTAAATCAGGTGATGATTTTTTGCCATTTATTCAATAAATATTTATTAAACTCCTACATTTTAGGATCTGTGCTGGGTGCTGGACGTTCAGCTGTGAAGAAAGCAAGCATACGATTCTCTATAGAGCAGGCAAATGAACATGAAAAGAATAAATATGCCATATAGCAGTTTCTTGCAAAGATTTAGAAGAAGAAAACAGGGTAAGGTGATTGTTAGGTCCAGGAGGGCCCAACCCTACCTACCCCCCATTATATGGGAACCAGATTTCTCTCTTATCTTCCTGTGGGAACCAGACTTTGCAACATCCGGTTGGCAATGCTACATGCTCACCTTCATTACCTGGCTTCACTGGACTCTCCTCCCTTCTCCTCCAATTTCCCTGGCCAAGATATCCCCCCCTCACACACACACAAGAAAAAGGTCGCCTCAAGACCCATATAACTTTCAGGCCCGCCTTATTCAGGACCAACACCATCTTTGGCTCAGCCAGGCTGTTACTCTGCTACAATAAATCTTGCTTAACCCCTTCAGCCCTGCATGTTCCTCCTTCGGCAAACCTAACAGTGGTCAAAGAAGATATCTCTCACAAGATTGCATTTGCAGAGGATCCTGAAAGAAGTGAGGGAATGGTTTTCTGGGAAAGAACATTCCAGGTAGGGGGAGCAGCATATAGAAACTCCTGAGTTCTTGGCTATTAGATAAGACATGCTTTTCCTGGATTCCTCAGGTTTCCCCTTCTACAAGGTGACTCCTCTATCTTGACTTTTCTTTCTTCAAACTCTTCTCAGTATCCTTCTGGTGGCAAGGTGACTACAATAGATTGAGAGATGTGAGTATCCATGAACTAATCAACTAGGCTATGAGAATATGATGCATAGACTGGCTTAGGACTGGGTTACATGTTTCATCCCTTGAGACATGGGGAGACAAAATGAAGTGCAGGAATTGAAAGTCAAAGTTGGTGGCATCTCAGTGGAAAATTGGGATAGAGGTTTCAAAAATGGGTAACAGATTTCTGGAAGCCAAAACCAATAACTGTCTACTACAACTCTCTTTAGAATTCCTATTTTTTTCTTGAAATATAAGAATGTGGAGGAAAATATGGGGTAGGAGGCAGATTTTACTTGGAAAGTTTTTAAAAATATGTTTCACATTAAAAAAAAAACATATTGGTATAAATATATGTCTTTCAGATTCTACTTAGGATATGTATAATAAATATATAATAAATGATGAACCCAAGAAGACTCTCCAAATCATGGCAGCAAAACCAGAATCTGCAAGAAAAAGTGAGATATTATGCAGAATTTGTATTCACCTTTCGTGTGGAGCCAGTTGATCAGAAAAGTCACGCAAACACTTGGTTACTATAGAGGCAGAGTATAAACACTATGTGCAATGTGAATTTTTAACAATATTTTATCATATACATTGTATATTAATTAGTCTAGAGGACTTTTCTCTTCTACACTGAACCCTACAAATCTCTTCCTTCTCATATCTCTTACTTTTCTCATTCATCAATTAGATCAGCCAGTGATAGAAATAGAGCCAACCTATCACATTGATATTATCACTATAAATAAGGAGATGAAAGCAACAAGGGGAGCTCACTAAGAGATTTCTCCATACCTCTGATTTCAAACTATTGTGGAAAATTTGCTCAGAATAAATAAGAATAAGTGATCAAAAATTGTTGTTGCTGTAAATGAAATGCTCTGTAGGATAGCCATCATTTTTATTGTTTTTGTTTTAAATTTTTCTTCTGCTCATAAAATAGGGACTTCATTCTTCTAAGAAATGTGAGGGAGAGAGCTTTTTGTTTTTTCCAACTCACATTCATTTCTTTTTATAGAATAAAATGTGGTTGGTGATAAATGATTGGCAAAAGAAAAAAAAAAAGAAAACAAAATAATACTGAATGGGGAGAAGTTAATGGATCTACCCTCTCTCTCCTTGCCTTTACTCATATGGCTTGCTATAGTTCTTGTGTATTCTTTTCTGTTCCTGCTGCTTCTGTGACATTAGGAGATAAGCCAGTCCAGCTCTGCCTCTCCAAAACAGACTAGCCATTACTCAATAGATGGCAAGGGACTAATGAACAAGACAATTGAGGGAACAAAAATAAATAGAAAGAAAATAGGTCCAACAAGCCCAAGATTCGTTTTCTAGCTCTGAATTACCAACAATTAAATTTATATTTTGTCTCAAAACTCCTGATTATTTTTAGTAAGTTTAGTAAAATGTATAAAATAATGTAATTAATCATTATTTTCATACATCTAACAATTTTGTTTGTGTTTATAATTCTATTTTCAGTTATGGATATCCCTTAGGATTATAGTGCATAGTATTAGGAATACTAGTAGCAGCAGTAGTTAGAAGTCATTATTAAGAGCTTTGTATGTCACATATATCGTGATAAGTATTTTATAGGCATAATTTTATTTAATCCTAATAATCCTATGAAATTTGAACATGCAAATCAAAATTAATTCTAACTACATTAAGAGCATGTATTTCCTTGACTTACTGTTGTAATTACTAATTTACTGAGTCATAAATGTGAAGCTACAGCTTTTTATCTAAGTAAATAGCAGTAAAAAGTTATGATAAGTAGAAGAATGTGGTTATAAAGTCATCAGGAGTTATGTTTCAAAAGTTGGAGGGTGATTGTTCACAATTTAATGGGAAATGAACATGTAGTAATTTCTTTGTGCATGTGACAGAGAGAAGGGGGCAGGGTAGAGAGAGAGATTAGGAAGTCAAAGATTAAATATAGAGATGTGGAGGCCAAGCAAGGTTGGAAGTAGGCATTAAATGGACAACAGCGATTCAATGAAAAAAATAAAATAAAATAAAAGCTAGTGGGAAGGAAATGTTAAAATGAACTAGGACTACAAAGTCTCTTTTTAAATAATGGAAGAGGTATTCCTTGTTGCTTATGCAGTATATATTTATAGAACAAGCACTTCTCTATTTGAGTATCTTAAAGTCATATACCTATTGATTCAATGATCTCATTTAAGAATTAATGAAAATTCTATGACAAAAGAATTCCTGAGTCTGGGTAATGTCAAAAAGAGGAACATTAAAACTAGGGTTTTGAGTCTAATAGAAGTCAAATATTTGGGGTAATATTTTGTCTATCAGTGGGAGAAAATTATTGCAAATAAAGTTATCTCTGGACCTGAGGGTGAATGGGGTGTGTCAAGGAACAGTGTCATGGAGGAATTTTCACTTAAAAATAAATTAAGAAATAATCAAAATAAACAAATAATAATTAGCAACAAAATAATTAAAAGACTAGTCGGATATTGAGGATTATTTAAAAACAAAGGTAAAGATAGATGATTAGAAAATAAAAATTTTACCAGCCATCTTTCACTGAACACATGTACATTATTATAGAGTTAAAAAACAGTGGTTTAAAAAAAGCCACACAAAAACAAATACATAATTAATGTGAAGATATACTGTCAGTGAAGATTATTTTGTTATCTTATTTATTTCTATCAGAAATATTTGCAAAAATTGATCTTTTTGTTTCTCTGATATGCTTTGAGTATTGGCCATTAGGTCAAAATATGCTCCAAAAATTTTTAAGGAAGGTTTAGTTTTAACTATTCCCCAGAAGTTCCATTCATTGATAGTTGCTTCAGTTCAAAGATCTTTGCTAGGAAATGATGTGTTTACACATGCTAGCTTTTGCTGATTTATAAAAATATAAATTTTATATGTGAAAATAAAAACATTCATAAACTTAAACTTCACTTTTTATATTTTTGCAAGATTTGGTAATTTCTGTTTTTTCTTTAAAATGAAAAAATATTCTATCATTTAAATACTTAGCTTTCAAATACTATTTCCATATATATTATATTAGTATTAATTTTAAGTTTTTCTTTTTTGAATGTTTTATCCTATTTAATTAGCAGTGTTTTCATATTTCATATACTTTTTAATAATCACTTGTATAATTATCTATACTTCTTATACTTAACTTTTAAACTAGGATTTCTCCACCTTTTGTACTTTTTAATTTTATTTTTACCTCCCTGTAATTTATTTTTTAGCACAACTGACATGTTGATTGAGTAGGTTGATGTAAGAATTAAAATATTCTTGTGGAATACAGGAGAACAAGGTTATATCTCAGTTCTCATCAATAAAGGCTTTTTTTCCTTTCATTTACCAAATTGGCTTAATAACTTAATTAGTAGCAGACTTTGAGTAATCCCATGTGTCATTAGCTTATTCTCATTTGATGAGCAAGACTAATACTGCTATCTACATTTTTAAAATGGAAAACTATAGCTAAAACATTCTGATTTTCACTGTCAATCAAAACTTCATTTTAAATGGCTGAGCTACAAGACATCTTTAAAAAAACCACTCTAATTTTCCCAAAATGGAATCCATCATCCCTTTGTTTTTCTGAGAACCCCTGCTTACTGATTGTAAAATCAAAATATTCTGTCTTACATTATTAAATGCATATTTATCTATCTTGCTACACTAGATTACATATTTAATGAGGGCAGAAATTAAATCTCTTTTCATCTTGACATTTCTGAGAACTATCATTTGCCTCTTGTATTGTAAGTGCTCAGTAAATGTGTGTTAAATGAAATGATGTCAAGATTCAGTGCATGGAGACTTGCTTTACCTGAGTCCCAGTCTAGTCTTCTCTTCCCTGAAGCCTCTCTGTTCTTTAGACTTTCCGTAATGCCTCATAGAGTCAGGTGTGGGATTTAGAATAAGGAGACTAAATTTTGAGACCTTCACACAACAATTCCACACTGCATGATCTTGGAAAAGTAGCTTAATCTTTCTGAAACTTAATACCCAAATAGATTAAAGAGGGATATTTGCTTTCCTATTCTTACTTTATAATGATTTATATGTATCAAAAAAGTAGTGAATCCTACAAATTTGATTTGTTTTTAGAAACATTAAATTCTACAGGGATTTAAACTATTATTTAATGACAAGTATATCGAATTTCAGATTTTTAATTATTCTATGTGGATTCATAACAGAAGCTGGATATTCTAGGTAGTCTATTCTGTGGTATTTATATTTATACACTGACCAGATTTTTTAAGTTATAATCATGCTTCATTAGATTCTAGACCAGAAGGAAACTATAAATTAAATACCAAGGGCCAAGAATAATCATGGTGAAATGATCTTTTTATACTTTATGTATGCTGTGGAGACCCTGGGGGTTGAAAGAGGAGTGTCTCATGTATACACGCCTCTGGGGTTTGCAATGAAGTAGTTCTGGGAATAAAATGAAATCCTTCTGATAATCTCATTTTTTAATCATTCAGGTTTAGTTTCAGAGGGCTGCTTGAAATTTAAAGTTCCACCAAGAAGAAACTCTTAGCTGGAATAACACAGATTTTCATTTAATGATAGGTGACAATGAGTAAACGAAACAAAGATAGGTCTTAGAATTCCAACAGAGATTAAGATGTGTAAAAGAAAATTATGCTCATTAATCTTCATTTTCCAGTTTTGGTGGATGTGAATTGCCAGGTTGATATGGCTGATCTGGCTGGTCACTCTTCTTGCTCACATGTGCATGGATATTCCTTTTGTAACTTTATGATTAGAAGATGAGATGCGTTTTCCCAGACATAAAAATATAACTTCACTGAGGGTAGCAAGTTGCTGATTATAATTATGCACTGTCATATTGTTAGAAATGAGCCTTAGATGCGTATATAATTATAATCAGCCTAGGGGTTCAATTCTGCAGGCTTGCTGAGAAATCATGAATGTTAGAAGTTGCATATCACATTTTTTTGCATTTATTCTATAATAACAATATGCCTGTTATCCCTTCTCCAGCCTTAACCATTTAACACACCCAAGCAACCCAGTCACTAGATGTAAGCCAATTATGCACGAAAAAGGAAAAAGAGCAAAGTTCATCAACAATTTTGCACACATTCCCTCTATAAAAGGTGCAATGAAGAGAGTGGTAAATCTACATTATGCACTACACTGCAGAAATAATTCTTTTTCTCATGCTTTCGTATGTTTCTGCTGGGAATATTAGAATTTTATTTTATCTCTTCTTTTGAAATACACACAGGCACGCACACACACACACAAACTAAACATTTGTTCTTTTAGAAAATCTTCCCTAAGTGCCTCAGACATTATATCTTTAATCCTTCGACAATCTCCTTTTTAGTTCCTGGATTTATCTTTTAGATCATCTTCTTCAGTTAATCTTCTCATTATTTTCTACATGGCTCCTTGGTATGGGTGGAAACTTTTTTATTTTTTGCTAGTCTGGAATTTCATTTAGTTTAGAAAAATGACTGTCCTTATGAAATCATTATAAAAAGCCCAGCCCAATATTCCCTCTATTCATTGGGTCAGTGCCTGCATCTTTTTACCTAACTTTAATTATGAGAAAGCATGTACTATGGACTGAATTGTGCTCAGCCTCCCTACCCTTGGCCAAATTTATATGTTGAAGCCTTAACCCTCAATGTCATAGTATCAGGAGATGGGGCCCTATAGAGATATTTAGGCTTAGATTAGGTCATGATATAGAGCCTTCATAATGGAATTAGTGCCCTATAAGAAGCGATACTGGAGGGCTTACTCCCTCTCTCTCTCTCCCTACCTGTATGCACCAAAGAAAAGTTATCTGTACATAGTGAGAAAGGAGCTGACTGCAGGCCAGGAAGAGAACCCTCACTAGAACCTGAGTATGTTGGCACCCTGAACTCAGATTTTCAGTCTCCACGGCTATGAGAAAATAAATTTCTGTTGTTTAAACCACCCAAGCTATGTAATTTGTTATGGCAATCCAAGCAGACGCTGTATTGCCTAATTTCTTAATACATTAAATAATTTTATGTAATTATCAAGTACTAAAATTAAAATTTTTATTAATAATTTAAAATAACATTTAAAATGTATAAATGTCATTATTAAATATACTTTAAATAAATCTCTAGTAACTCAAAGTATTAAAATTCAACATTTAAGATAGATAACTTGATTGTTTCATCATTTTTGCAGTCTCAGAATGCAAAACTTTTTCAGAAGTTACATTTAATATGATCCTTTCAACCAATTGTTTTCTTTCAAATTCTATTTTAATATTAAGTACCCATTATAAAAATTTTTTATTTTTTCAAGTGTATACATTGATTTAGAAAGTATTTACTTTACAATAGAAACTTTGACATTAACTTGAATGCTAATACTTCCAATCAGATGGAAAATTTTATTTGAAAACATAAACACTTTTTAAAAAAATGAAGGGCTGTGTTGTCTTAATGCTGCTCTAATTATTATTACTTTTTCAGTCTATTGCTACTCTCACTTAAATAAGATCTTATTTTTCAGATATTATTTTAATTATAAGAAACTTAAAAATGACAAGCAAATCAGTACACTAGATTGAACAACCCTGAGATTTATGGTATAAATAATAACTTAAATCCACGGAACTTTTGTTCTTTTTTAAAATTAATAAATAATTTTAATATTGCATAATAAATATAATATTATGCAGTTTTTTTAAAATACTTCTGCAATGGTCTGAAACATATAGAATAATGTTTGACCACTATGTATCTGGGTACTAGATAAGTTGACGCATAAAATTAGCCATCACAATATGTCACTTTTCACTGTACCACACTGACTATTTTAGATCACATATGATTATGTAATATGATATTTGATTATATGAGGTACTGCAAACTAAAGTGATGGCTATAGGTTGATATATCTGCTAAAGGAGTCATTGATGTGAGCAATGCTTACTTTCACAGTAGAAGAAGTACACACCTCATCTCATCTAAGTGACAAATAAGGTCATCCTCTAACCACAGGATGCATTGCCTCTTACCACACATCTATTGAGGCAGATTGCTTCTGTGTTTTATAAAGTGAAACTTGACCCTCTTTGTAAATATCAAAGGAAGATTCGGGCTGCTAGAATGCACACTATCTCTTTTGACCCTTCTGTTTATCAAGGCAGAATTCTAAGTACATGTGGAAAGGAAAGTTGATATACTTGAAAACTTATAAATCTTGATGAGACCTCTCAGATCAAGTCTGTTTTTCAGCTGGATGCCAACAACATGGAAAATGCTGTATAGTATAAAACTATCCCACAGTCTGTCTCCCAAATGGCACAGTCTTCTAATAATTTAAGTGGTTCTAGCAGCCATCAGCCTTTCCCCCTATTAAAAAATGTTTGACTTAAAGTGTGAAATCCTGAGAGCCACAAAGTAAAATAGGTGCTCGGCAAATATGAAAATTCCTGAAATAATCACTAGGAAGAAACCTTCCCACCTATGACAAGTTGAAAAGATGAATCATTTTTAAGATGTGGAATCATAAAAATGTTACATGAAGGGAAGTTGATGAAAGAACAGAAAAAATTGTCATCATTTTATTGTTTAAAAATATGAAGTATTGTGTTTTTTTCACTGATTCTATTGAATTTCTTAGGTTACTATTTTAGGTACACTGGAAAAATACATATTTTTTATGTGCATGTTAATGTGAAGTAAGTCCTCACTGGTGTTGTTGATAGGTTCTTGGAAACTTTGACTAAGTAAAACGATATATAACAGAACCATTTTTAACATAGGATAGCTGGTATATAGGAATATTGCATAGTAACTTAACTCTTATTTGTATTAAGTAGCCTATGGTAAAACTAGTGAAAGTCATGGTTTCTAAAAACCTATTAACAACATTAAGTGAGGACATATTGTAATATTTTTATGGGTTCATGCTGTATCACCAACATATTCATACTTTCACTTTTAAAGACAAAAACTCACTAATGAATCTATGCTTAAGGTACTGGTATTAGCAGGATAGATATTTGAAAGAATTCTGAAAAAATATGTAATCTACTTGTTATTGTTAAGATCTGATCATAATTATGTTACAATACATATTTTAGAATGGAATTCTCACTCTATTATTATGTCTGAAAGGACAGCATTTGCTATCCAGTGGTAAGCAGTATTATAAAGGTTTCATTGTCAGGGTACCATGGAAATCTAGTGAATATTTCTCACAATTTACAGATATTTGGTACAATAATATCAATAGGCAACCTAGGTTTTCTATTATAAGAAATTTAAGTTTATAACTGAAGAATTTCTATTTTTGTAATTTTCAAACACATCTCAAGAAAGTATATTTCAATTAGATATGAAAAGCTCCTTGTTAAGAGAGACCATAAGGAAGCAGTGTATTTTAAATAATTTTACATAAGATCACATGTACCTTCCGAAATTGCTGTATGTTGTAGAAAATAAAATGAAAGTTAGAGAGTTACATACTAAAACTTAGAGTAGAGCATCTATAGTAATTACTGAAAAAAGGAGTGAAATATCATGGAAATTAGGCCAGACATGGTTTCACTCATCATATATTTTTATGCCCATTTCAATGAAATATATATTAAAAGTAATAAAGGTTTTTCTGAATTACATTTTTTTCTGTAGATAAGTGTCAGTAAGTGGAATGAAATCTGATTTTTTAAAAGCAACACACTTTTTTCAAACATGCAAAAACTCTCTAACTTAAAGAGTCAATAGCATGATTCTTATTATATAATGCATTAATTCAAAGTGGTGCAGTGAAGTTACGGTAAGGTGATAGAAAGTCATGTTTATCTACTTAGGTTGCAGTATGGCGGATCCACTTTGTTCTATCTCTTGAAATTATCAGAAAATGCCTTTACACAAGAAGAGGAAATAGAATAGTGTGTTGGGTTATGGCTGAGTTTTCTTTGGACCAAATGAAGCTCTGGGTGATCTCTTATTCTCTGCTGCCTATTCTTTTCTAAAATTCAAGAAATTCGAACATATCTTAATGTTACACTTAACATTAATGGAGAAAATAATATAATGCTCACAACTTGGCCTTTGATGTGTTGATAATATTCTATCTATCCCTTCGATTACTTCCCTTTTCTTTTTCCCACATTAGTTATTCCCAACTTTGATGACTAATTACAATTCATCTACCCACTATTCATTCTCGGAAGTGAAAATGCTTCTCAAAAGCAGTGTCATGTCTTCTCATTTTATTCTTTTTTAAAAAAGTAATTGTGCCTATGAGCTTCAAATATTATTATTCTCTGCTTTCCGAGGAAAGCATTCTAAGCAGAGACTGTTTCTCCATGCTGACAGCATAAATGGGCCAGAGTAATAGCATCCCATTTCATTGGCTCTTGTCTGCAACTCCTCAGACCATCCTCCAGCCTTGTGCAAAATCTTCATCTAAGAAATCACTCATATGTTCTCTCAGACCAGTCCAGTCAGGTAGCATATGGTTCCTGTCAGAGATTGCTTGTGTTACCTATACTAGGAAGTGTCTGTCCATCAGGCATCTCTGCCTCTCCTGGGCACCAGTGCCACAGACACTTGTGCACTGCAGTGTTGGCAATGTGTCAACAAAATTGCTGGGTACTGCTGCTGCTGTCATTCAATACCACTATGTCCACCAAGCCAACTGACATCACCTGCCAGGCTCAACTGTGGACCACCTGGCACTGTGGTTTCTGCCATTTATTTCCAAGAGAAGCTGAAAAAGAATGTTAAAAATTTAAACTTATAATGTAGTCTGTGATAACATGGGAAGAATGAACTTCATTCCTTAATATTATATTCTGACTGAGGGGTTCTAATGTACCTTCTTATTTCTTACTGTGATTTACTGAAATGTGTTCATATCTAATTTGAAGACTTATATATGAGATCATAGGAGTTTGGAGATGTTCATATTTAAAAGACAAACTTACCAGAATGATTTGATGTATGAAGTACAATAAATAATAGAATGAATAAATTTATTAGTTGCTTGCTTTGGGTCAGGTTTCCTTGACAGACCCTGAGACAAGGATTCATAAGCAAATAATTTATTGTGTTTTTGGGAGAAAACACTAAAAGAGTGCAGAAAACATAACTGGGAAGGGGAAGAGGCCAGACAGAAGTAAGATTTGGGTAAAATATTAGCTCCAGCTTGATCCCTTGGCAGCTCTTTTGTGCAAATTATGACTCAGCATTTCTGTAAGAGGAGCTGGGTTTTCACACTTCCCATCAGTCCTCACCTAAAGTTGCCCTGGGGTGGGCATGGGGGAAGTCAACTCTCAGGTACTTTCAGCTGTCTGAGTAGGAAAAGAGGCTCCAGCAGCCCAGGACTGTCATTTGAGAGCAGTCACAGATGCTGGTCATTATAAGCAAAAGCACATAAAAATCACAACAGGAGTGTGCTGAAAGGATTAAGGGTATCCCAGGAAATTATGGCAGAGTCCTGGACTGAACTCATTCACTAATAGGTAGCTGTCTTTGTTTTCTAATATGAGAACAAAACAATCCTAGAGCCAGCAGAACCAAAAAAGGACAAAAAGCTTTTAGAATTTCATGGGCATTAGAGTTCAAAGTAAATGTTTTTTTTTTCTAAACTCAACCTAGAAAAATTTCTATAATTTGTTTTATAAAATCATGTATTTTTGCAACTAAAAGGAACTTAGTGACTATGAATAACCTTCTACCAACTTGAGATTTTACTCCTTCCAACTATCTAGACAAGTATCACCTTTTAGATGTTAAACAAGTCTCTAATATGACAGTTATAATAGCTATTTTTGTTTTATATATTTTATATTATTTTTATAACAATTACTCAACTTGTAAGATATATCAAACATTCAGGAAGAACAGAAAATAATGTAACAGATAACCATGTTCTCATCAATAGTTTAAAGAGATATTTGATCAAAATTGGTTATCTTTTCTGTATCAAAAAAGAAAATGTTATAAGTTCACTCAAAGTGTCGACTTTACTTTCACCAATTTTCTCAGTAATTACTTCTCCTCCAGAAGGAATCAACCTCTAAAGATGGTGTATATTATTCCTTAGGCTTTTTTTTTTTCTGTAGTTTTGCTACATTTGTATGTAGAGAGATATGCACATGAATATTATCATACTGCACATATAATTTTGCTATGAAGTTCTTTGCCTCACTTTTTTAGATGAATTTTTTGGTACTTTTAGATCTAATTTATTCATTTGAGCAGCTGTATAGTGTGGTGTTTCATAACATTTCCTGAGTGAGGCACACAGTTATGCTGTATTCTTATTTCACTGTTAATCAACACAGTGCTATTTGGATTTTATGCCAGCTGTATACCTGAGAAAAATTTGTCTATAGCAGATGTGGCATTGCTGGTTTGTAACATGTGCATTTTCCTTTTTTCTAGTTTATTTTTCTATAAATATATTTTAAAGGAACCCCTTACTCACAGAAATGAATTATGAATTCTCTCAAAAATATCATAATATTTACTTTAAAGATATATCCCTTAATGTTCCTAAAACATCATTCTTAAGATAATAAAAATTATGATTTGGGTTCAGTGTGTTTTTTATTTGATGGCTTTTCTTTGAACTGATCTCAGCTTCACTTGCTGGGAGTTGTTATGATAGAATTAAGGATATAAAAATACAAGACTAAAATTTAGTTAGCTGTGCACTTGGAGTGGCAAAAACTTTCCAATTTGTTTCCACCGTTCATTTTTGTTAGTTAGCAACAGTAGGCCATGTGTAGGTTTTCTTTTCTTTCTCCATTAAATTTATTTGAACATGTGTTAAGGAGACCTGTCTCAAGATTTATGATCAAATATAGCTCTTCAACTATCACCTCCAATGCTACAGTCAGAAATAAATAAAAAAGACAAAATATACTTTTATATCTATCCCAAATTAATTATCTCTCATGAAAGTCAGTCTTTTAAAGAATAAAGTTTTCAGTGCATATGGCTAGATGCTGGTAATCATAAAAGGCTGAAAACTCTCAAACACAACATGAAAGACACAAGGTACCAAGTTTTCTTAATAATATTTCCTCCAAGACTTTCCTTTGTCAGTATAATGGAAAGGTGTTCTAATAGAAGGGATATAATATTGGAGAAAAAAGTGTTGCTTTGTTATAAGAATTAGAAAATAACTATATTTTATAAATCACGTTTCTATGAGTCAGGTTTAGTCTGTCTGGAGTGTTGTCTGAAACCTATGACAAAGAGGTCTACATATGGCTAGTAAAATCTCTAAGTATTCTACCACCTTCTGGTCACTGTCTTAACCTTAATTATCTTAGAGTTTTAGAGTTCCTGATTTCATTTCACTAAGGTGAAATATGGAAACTTTTTTGGTGAAAGAGTCTATTGAAGGATTAAAAATAAACATCACTTCATATAATAACCAGGTTGCTTTCATATATATTTATTATATGGTAACCCCCATCTCTAGAAGTTCAGTAGATAGTTATTCCCATTTTACAGATGAGAAGACTGAGGCTCATAGAGATTAGATCATTTGTCTAAGACCACGGAGCTTGGTTCTAGGTTCAATGAGTTCATGCATAGTATTTATATCTCAATACAGTCAGACGACATTTAAGTTTTAAGAATTATATTAAAATAAACCTTGTTGAAGTCAATTCAATGTATGTAAAAGATCTTTAGCTTTTTTTTCATCCTCTCAGATTAAATCAGCAACCTTGACCCTGCTATGGGATTGAAATGGAGGTCTTCAATTTTGTCACCTTTCTTATTCTCTGACCTACATAAGCAAAGTAATTTTGCTGAAAGAGGGTTTAAAAGCAGCCACATTACAACCTATATCAAGACAATATGGTGTAGGATTTAAGAGCATAATCTAGGCTGTGGATTTAATTCCCAGCTCTGTCATTTATTATTAACATGACCGTGCACAGATTACTTAATTTCAATGTCCTCATCTGTAAAATAGGTATAATAACAAGGACCTACTGCACAGGGTTGTGATAATTAAATAAATCACAGTGTCAGAGAAGAGTACTTGTCATACAGTGGAGGTTACATGCTTGTTTCTATTAGTGCTATTATTCCGATTGGAAATCATTGAGATTAGGTAGTAGATATTCCAGCTTAGGTTCTCTAAGGGGTGATGCCTGTATGGACTGTTCAGTCTGTGCACCAGGATCATGTTTATGAAATGACTGTCAAAGCTGCCAAAAAAGCTTCATCTTCATGGACTTTTTAAAAGCCAATAAGTTGTGGATTTGAGAATGACAGTTATGACACAAGAGAATGAACAGAAGAGTTTTCCAAACAGTTAGCCCAAGTTAAGTAATATCTAGTAAACACAAATAGTTCTCAAGCATAACTGCGATGGAGTTCTGCTGCCAGAGAGCTGGTGAAACACTTAAGAGGACACTGCTGTTATAATGTCTACCTATTAATTGGTTCCGTTTCTGTGAAGAATCTATTAAAACAACTGATGAAATTTCCAAGGCAATGCAGATGGAATCTAATTGTCATGTATCATTTAATAATGAAAATAATAAAAACACATATCCAATGATGTAGCCTGCAAACTTTCCTTTCCTCACCTACAAGTGTCTGTGTCCACTTTCCCATTTCTTATTCACCATGCAATCCCCTGAAATTTGGTTTCTTTCTTTATGGCTTCTTTCCACTGAAACATGAAACAAAAGAAACAACTTGCAGAGCATTAACAACTAACTGATCTTTTGAGTGACCAGTTTTTGTTATAAAGATAGGATAAGCATCATATTGCTAAAACAATGAGCCATTTTGTTCTCATTTACTTAGGGTTTTGGTAGCATAAACACAATGCTGGCCATTCTCCTTAGTAGGGCTCTCTGGCCACCCATTTTGTCTTATATGAGATTTTATCTTCATTCGCCTAACAAACTACAGTGTTGTTCAGTCATTCACACTTTTTTATTATACTTTCACTTATGATTTCTTTTATGACTTTGCCTACCTCCTTGATTTAATTGCTATTCATATGATGATAACTTTAAAATAGATGTCTTCAGTTTTGATTTCTGATTGAATGTGAGCTTTTCCAGGAAATGCAAGTTGAGCTTTGCATATGTTAAAAAATCCTTAAAAAACCCTTAAGAAATAATTATTTTTTATTTGTCTTTATATCTTTCATAGTGCAACACATATTACTTATTATATTAAGGAGTTAGAAAGGACTCAATACATATTGAATAGATGAATTTAATTTCTTAAATTTTTATGAAATACAAAAGCAGCTGCTCTATTTGGTTGTCCAAATTATAAAGTATAAATTTATTAATGTCAAACATAAATTTTAAGAAAACATATCTTCTCATAAATTAAAAAAATTTTATCATTGTTTAAAAATACAACAACAAACCTCTGTCTACCCCTAAAGAACATGCCATGTGTTCCCAAGAAGTTTTCAGAACTGTAATTCATTATCCAGCTGTTCTGTGGTTCATGTAAATTACTTTTCCTGGAAGAACATAACTGTAATCAATCATTCAAAAGATCAGTTAGTGTAGTTGAGTCAATAGTGCTCCTAGCAAAGTCAATATTCCACATCTCTATTTCCATTACAGATTTGTGATCTTAGAAATTATTTCATGCTTGTTGTTTCTTATTCTTTCTTATTTTAAAATAAGGCCTTAGTTGGTAATATAAAGATTACATAAGATATAACTTTCTAAGAAAAAAAGAAATTATATTGATATTTAAATAAGTTATATTGTTTGGGATGGTTTTACTATAGATTATGAACTCATGAGATTTCAGTAATAATAACATCACTCTGGTAACTATAATATGCTGGGTGATTTCTTAGTTTCCTACCCCTATAAATTTCTAATAATAAGCCAATGAAATAGGTATTATTATCTATGCTTTGGAAATGAGGAAACTGTGCAAGAGTCTGGGAAGGATTGGTTAGAGCAGAGGGAGAGTATGAGTAATGATGCTAATGGAGAAAGATAAGAGAACAAAAATAAAATGATTTCAGGGAAACTGGAAGAATAAAGAGCTTCTTGAAAAAAATATGTGGTCTATAAAGTCAAATACCAAAGAGAAATTTTGTATAGGGAAGTGATTCTTTCATTAGGTAATCAGAAAGTTCTGGTGAACTTGGTAAAATCTGTTTTGTATTTTTGTTTTGTTTTGTTTTTTGACAGGTAGAGGAAGGGATCAGAGTGCTAGAGATGAAGAAATAAGTGGAAGGTCAGGGAGATGATCAGCAATTATATACCTTCTTGGGAAAGTTGATGCAAGGTTAAACATGCTATGGAATAATTGCTGAAGGAAGGTAGCTTCTCAAGAGGGTTTTTACTGAGATTGTTAATGTTGTTTTGCTTTTTTTTTTGTTAGTTTTAAAAGTGATATTGCTCTAGGAAATGCATATTATTACAAGCAGGAAGCAGGAGAGTTGGATAACTGAGAACCCAAATAAGTAAGTGTGATGATAGCGAAGGACCCTACTGTGGTGAGAATTTGAAGCCCAGATGAAGGTCTTATTTTCAGTCAGGAGTAATAAGCAACATATAAAATGTCAGGAGTGGATACAGACAAATATATAAAAAGGAAGTTGGGAGTACATTAGTGACTTTTCTTAGGGATAAAACAGAAGGCAAAAATTCCTTAAAAGCCATATTCCTGGAGCTCAGGATCTAATTAATCTGATCATATCTTGTGCTATCCTTAGCAAGTGAGGATATTATGGGCTCTGCAATAGGATATTTCAAATAATCAGGAAGAATTCCAAGCCAGTTAGGTGCAGACATGGCAAGTAAATTGTATGGGAAAGGCCTAACTCAGCTGAAAACTTGTCCATTCCAAAGAAAGGCCTGTCTTCATTTCTGGTTGTTTACTGGCTTCTGGGAAGTAAACTCTAAATTCTTGGAATTTCCTGCCTGAGATAAGTGTTTTGTATGCCTATTAAGTGTAACCAGATAAGTTTATCCTAAAATATGATTTACACGGTGGCTGCTTGCACCCCCAATACAAATCCTAGGCTCTAAAGCTTGGATGAGGTTCCCTCATTTGGCAACATTTTGTCCATGCTGTCACATATACCTGTTGGTACTGTGTCTTCCTGCTACTATACGTGGAGAGGACACATGGAAGTTTGCTCTTGGTTTCTCCTAGACTTCATAGCATGTGCCTTTTCCCTTTGCTGATTTTAATTTCTATTTTTTCACTGTAATAAACTGTTAGTATGAGCATAACAGCTATCTTCAGTCCTGTGATTCCCAGTGAATTATCAAGCCTAAAGGTGGCTTTGGAGACCCCAACTGATAAGTCAGTGTTAATTACTACTTTTTGGAAGGTGTCAGTTCTTATATTTTTGTCAATTTTTATTATTTATTTATGCCCATTATAGTCCAGGCACTGTACTAGGGTGGTGAGCCTATGTCTATAGAGTAGCAGAGCTTGGAAGAACTGTAAAGAAAACTAATTATGGAAAAAAAAACTAACAATTTTATGAATAAGTGTTAATAGTATATGGAAACAAATTTACCAAGAGACAGACTGATTGTAGGGGCACTGTAGATGGAGTGGTCTCCATAGGGAGAGATGCTCACTAGAAGAATCATGAAAGGATCTGGACAGAAGAAAAGCAAATTTAAAGGCCAAGATGACGAGAATGAGTTTATCATATGTACATGCATATTTTTCATTGAATAGAGAAAAACCAAACTTGAAAATATAAATAACAGGGAAATTGGTAAGAATTGAAGTCAGAGCTTAAAAATATGATATGTAGTCTAAGAATATATTTTTTAGCATTTCTTATTGATATGGATAATCTGACTTTGGCATATGGACAGGTTTTTACTTTAACTCTGTCTTTACCCTCTGATATTTTACTGTAGTGTTTTGATTTGATATAGTAACTATTAATCATTGCTACAACATTAACCAAAATACTTTGTATAATGAATTTGAACATATGTCAAAATTTTTATATTTTCTATGGTAGCCGAGATGATATAAATTTGTAGTATAGTGCTCCATAGTATTATAATAATAATTCTCAAAATCTCTTTGGTAAATACTTTCTACTCAATTGAAAGCAATTAAGGGATATACAAATAGGATATAAGAAATCATCCAGAAGCTTTTCACATTGAATTACTGTCTTGTTTAAATACTTCTTGATATAGACACCTATTAATGACATTCCTCTTTCCTCAAGCACCTGTCCCTGGTAAAAACAAGGGCTGTATTGATTTACTGCAATTTATCTTCTCACAGGATTTTTGTCTTGACATTGTGAGAAGATTAATTGGAATTAATGGCATTTGCACAGCTAATTAAAGTCACTCTTCGTAAAGTCAAATCAATTCCTTTAATCAGAGGAGTGACAAAGCTTTGCTTACATGTTATAGTCTGCATGTAAATTCGCTGGATGAACCAGAATCTTTACAAGCATTAAGTGTAGAATATAATAACTGCTTGGGGTGGACAGGAATTTCTCTGGCACCTAGTAATTTATAAAATATTGCTTAGTCATTTACAAATACACTGTAATGTTTCTAATTAAGTGCAATTCTGTATAATTTACATGCATTTTATGTATAGTTTATCTTTGAAACTCCTTACAGTGGTTTGTACTCACATACATAAATCTCTAAGATAATTCTTAGGCATAGCTTACACAGTACAGAGACTGCAGAGGGTTAGTAATTATTTAGTAATTCATGCATCAAATTGATGCTTAGTTTGCCTTATTTAGTTTTATCAAATTCTTTCGACTCCTTCCTTTGTATTGACTATGTGTTTATAGGCAAAGTGTTCACCAAAGATTGAATAATTCAGACAAAAATAAGGCATATTACTGAGTGAAAATTTAGAGAACTACATCACATTTTTGTTTACATTGCTGTTCACTATCAATGCAACAGTATGCAGCACCAAACATAGGAGTACAGTGAGGGGAGAAGGAACCTGCACATTCTCTTCTTCCATTATGTCATATAAAATATCTTAATATTTCAGACAAGAGGGGAGTATAGTGAATGTCTGAAAAATAGAACAAGGTAGAATTTGAGATCAGCTAAAGACATTTTGTGATATAAGTAATCTTTGCTCTTTGGTGGTGTAAACTTCAAACCTTTAACACATGTTAAAGGTTCTGTTTTTATATTGGATACATCCTGTACACACCTTACTCTCTTGGCCTGACCATTGAGCCCAGTCATAGCTATGATGGCTTACAGCTCTTTAGCAGTAAACAACTTGCCTCAGATATTTAGAAAGACTTAGGTTTCCCTGCTAGAAGTTTCTCTGACCCTAAAAAGAACCAATGTACTCATGTACATGCAACTCCAAAATTCAAGGAACCAATGCCTGCTTCATGGATTAACTCTTAAACAGCAAGAAATAAGAAATGATACATGGATGTGTAAAACATTCTGTAAGCTCTTGAAGTTCTGATTGGACCAAACACTCTAGTTGCTCATAGACACAGCCAACTAAAGATGTAGCTTACAGACTAGATAACAGCTCATTACACTTCAGCAATCCAGTTAAGTTCAAAAAGTTTTATGAAACTTTGTTGCAATTTTATCTCTTCTAACTATTTGGAATGAATAATCAAAGAACCAAAGATTTAGAGACTTCTTTTTCTAAATAAGTCTGGAAATATTGAGAAGCTTGTTGATTATTAAATCAAAGCTGTAGCTTTCTAAATCAAAATGGTTGGAAAGAGTTGCTTTTTCTCACCAAAAAGATAAAACAAAAAAAGTAATCTGAAGTAGCATCTAAGATGAGAAATCTATAGTAATTTTCAAAGATGTATTGATCTGCCTTCTAAATTCATTCTTTAAGTTCCTTCTTCTGGAGTTGCAGACATTCTTTGTCAATCTGAGCTGTGGGAAGAATGTGTTAATGCCAATTTAGAAATTAATGAATATAAATAAAGAACTAACAGACCCAGAACAACTTTCTGATATACTTCATTGATGAAAACTATCAATGAAAGAGAGTAATCACTGGAGATATTTTTTAAATTAATTTATGAGTGGGGAGTAGCTGATAAGACAGAATTTTAAATTGTAACTACTTCCATGTCTATAGCTATTTAAATATTTGTCAAGGTTTTCCAGAGCTGACTTCTATGGGTAGTAGAAATCTTCTAATAATGGTAGGAAACATGAGAGTGTCTTCCTTTAGTGATATAAGTAAATGTCAAAGGAGACAGCCATTACACATAGAATAAGGGGTCTCCTATTTTTCCCCCCACCTGAAGGTCAATAAAGGCTTTTCATTTAATACTCAGCTTATTTGTCATTTAATCAAAAAAAGAGTACACTGTTAATATGTTCTATTTCATATCTTTTCTATTTATTTACAGAGCTTTTCCATCCTGTTTAAGAAATGTTTTCCTTGTACCAAAGGCAGGTGAAAGGCTATTAGGATTTCTGTGTACCACTCATGTGTTACAAGATGAAAGATGCCAAAGAGAGTTTGGAAACAGTTCAAGAAGAATGAGTTGTAAGAATAAGATAAATTTCATTTGAGGTCTTGAATCTTCATAACAGAGATTTAGTCAAAATCCCAAATAAAGCAGTGAGCATGAGTTCACAAACTCAAGAAATGAGGCAATATGATGTCAATGTCATTGGGAACCAGATTTCCAAGGAGAAAAATGTATTATAGTTATTGTTTGCTGTTGTTGGCGATGATGATGGTAGTGGTATAATATTGAGCCATGTGTGCCTTATACATGGGCAGAGATTTAGAGCTTGGAAGTCTACACTTGTTAGCTACCAAACTTTGACTCACAAGAATTCTAAAAAGCCAATGGAGTAGATATGTATACTGATGATACTGAGATACTTTTTGCACTGAATCTATAGTGTTCAATGAAAAGAAACTGGATGCTACTTTCATGTGACATGAATGAAGCACAAGGAAGGTCATTGAAGGAGATCCAGGAGAACACTTGTAGAAATTTAGAAAAGACAGAAATAGAAAACCATTTAGATGCACAGGCCATTCCTTTATGCTTCTTAAAAAGACAATGACTTGAGGCCAGTTTACCATTAGTGAAATAAAGTTACAAAACTGTAGGTACACTCAAAACAAATGACTGAGAAAATACAACTCAATCTTAAATGTATATGTACAGTTTTTATTCTTTGGAAACCATGACCTACCTCTAAAATTCTATCAGTTAAGTACTACAAACTTCTTCACTTCCTGACTCAGTTCTTCTAATAAGTGTGGTGAATTTGTCACCCTTTATGTCTGTTATTTTCTATCAGTTTTTGGTAAGAATTATTTGTTGACTCAAATCATTAACCAGAAAATCATATGTCTGCACAACTGCTGACCAAATGCTTTTATATTTCCAGTGTGATTCTACATGATAAAAGAGAGACTTTTTCCCCTAGCTTCCTTCTTGGTAATCTGGGATGTAGAGAAGAATTTATTCCATTATAATTGTAAGAAGTCTGTAAGAAACATTGTTTTGGGAAACAAACAAACAAACTAAAATAAAATAAAACATAGCCTTTTGAACACAACTATCCACAAATATTTTCTTTCTTGTTCCTCCTCATATAAATCCTTTAACCTAATGGTGTGGTTCTACTACTTATTAACTTTTGCATATTCCTGTGCTGCATTATTAAAAATTATATTCCCACAAATGGATTTAGAAATGAATTCAGAAAGGGCAGCCCCAAAAGCAGTTTTGGGGAACTAAAATACTCTACCACTTTTCATTACTTAAGAGCGTAGTTTCTCTCTGCCTTTAGTCCCAGGACTTTGAGGTAATGAGGTAAGCAAGTATGTTGCTGTCTTCCACTTTTGCCTCTCTGGCCTTACTGTTCTGAAGTCAGCCACTGAGACTTCAGTGAGTAGAAAAGACTCCTGAGGTTTTATAGCTATTTCTACACTGATGAATTTATCAGTTTCTTATTTATCTCTTTTTATTTAGTTATTTATTTTTGAAAAAGTGTATTATTCAAGTAAAATTTATAAAATGCTGAAAGTTTAATAGGCATCTTATCTGGGAGCCCAGTATATATTCTGCTCTTCATTATAATAAAATAATTATGAAGTCCACTCTACAAGATCAATCTAAGTAAATGGCTAAAATGCATGGAACCCAATGTATTATTTTCTGTCGACTGAGAGAAAATCCAGTTATATTAAAGAAGCAGAAAAATCTAACTTCCTAATTACCATCATATATAATAAGTATAGCTTGGGATTTGAAATGGACCTTAAATTAAAGTGAAGATTCGATTGGACAGTATGGGGTGGGGGTGCGTGCAAATGCTCCAAGTCATGTTCCAATAGCTCAATTAGTGTTGATTCTTCTTATTAAAAGGATTGATTATTTCAATACTATAAAGATAACAAATAAATGTAAATATCAAGGTATAGTAGTGACAGGACTATGGATTTTAGAATCAAAATGCCCTAAGACTAAATTGCTTTTTTGGATGCTATGACATAAGTGACTTCTTTATCTATAAAGTAGAATAAATAATACCCGTCTGCAACTAGTGAACTGTAATAAAATGAGTCACGTAATAGTATCTGATCCAGTGCTTGAAAAGTATCAGATCCAATGCTTGAAAAGTATCTGATCCACATCAGAATCTCAGCATTGATGTAAACTTTTTTCTTAAGCAATTCGTAGGCAATAAAAAGCCATTAATGGATTTCAGCAAATTAATGACAAAGAAGTAATTAAAGTAAAACAATCAGGCCATGATTTATAACCTACGTGGAGTTCAGAAACATTAGAACTGACAGGTATAGCAGACAAAATGCAAGCTGCTTGGGTTAAGTGGTGGCTATGACAATGGCAAAAATGAAAAATAGGAATTAATAAAATCAAAATACTTTGTTGAAACTTTTAGAGAAAGCAAAGCCAGTACTTCTCACTTGCCACCTTTTTCACTTAAAAGTTTGATATTGCCATCTTTTATGATGATCAAAACTGTCATTGTAAAATAAATTATAATTTATGAAATTTTCTTCTTGTTTTGGTCATTTGTATATTCTATAACATGTTTCATCCTCAGAAAATATAGACAATTTATTTCCCTAGAAAATAATTTTTTTGCCCATATACATATTTTCACCAGGTACTGTTTCAAATTATAAACAAGCTCAGTGGATTAATTTATATTTCCCTCCTTGAGAAATTAGTTATAATAAGTCTTGTCAAGAAGTCTTCATTTGATGACTTATCCTACATTTATTTTCCCCTAGATATCTTGTTTGATTCTCCATTATACTCTCTTTTCTATTCCAAACAAGAGTGGCTCCTGACACTCCCCTGATGAAACTAATGGTCAATTGGGTCTATGTCTTTTGCCCCTTCTTTTCATCAATCCTTATTAAAAGAATCCTACTAATGAGATTTCTATGTGACTAGTTCCCTCAGAAAACAAAGTTGCCCAGACATAATCATATAATGGTAGATTCCATCAATTGTTTCAACCAAAATAAGTATTTGGCTGTATGAAACTTTTAGTATTTCTCTTCATTCTTTGTAGCTCTCATATTTCAATATAAATTCACATTTAATTTATTTCTCATTAACACACCCAGAAACCACTCAGTAATAATGTTTCCTATCTTCTCTGCTCATTGAGTATCTAATACTATTTATGCATCCCTGGAGATATTAGTTGGCATCCTTCCCAGCAGAATTACATTTTATTATTTTGGGCTCAGAGTTCTGAGGTTTTTGCATCTATTTCAGTTTATTTCTCTCAATTACAGATTTTTCAACTGTTCCAGACAATATTGTTGAAAATGTCATATAGATATGTGTGTTCCCTCCTATAAATCATGCTAGTGTTTTGACATAAGACCAAGAGAAATGCAACCTATCGGTTTATCTAAAGGTCTCTCTTATCTTTTACTCATCATCACCTTTTGTTTTCCTTAAGTGTTTTGGATAAACACATTTTTTTGCTTTAATGCCATATGAATAAATATTAAACAAAAAGAGGCATATAGAAAAATAAATGTAGTTTATGTTTTTGAGTGATAATGATAGCTAATAATAATGATACCAATGACATACATGTATCAAGCTCATAACATGTGCTCTGCTATGTTACAGATGGGTTATATGTATTACTTTAACTAAAGCTCACAATACCTCTATAAATTAATGACTCTTCTTATCCTCATTTTTGCAGATAGATAAATTGAGCTTCTGAAAGATTCAGTAATTTCTCAAAGATCACACAGTCAGTAAGTGAAATATCAGTTTCAGTTTTTTAAAATTAATTAATTAATTTTTTATGATAACATTGGTTAATAAAATCCAATAAGTTTCAGCTGTACACTTCAACAGTAAGGCATATGTATATATTTACACTGTGCATTCACCTCCCATAGTTAGATTTCTTTCTGTCACCATGTATTTGACCCTCTTTACCCATTTACCTACCCTCTTGCCCCACCCCCTATGCTCTGGTAACCACTAGTCTATAGTCCATGTCCATGAGTCTCTGTTTGTTTGTCCTGTTCATTTGTTGCTTTTAGGTTTACATTCCACATATAAGTGCTATCACGTGATTTTCAACTTTTTCTGTCTGGTTTATTTTGCTTAGCATCATTTTCTCGAGGTCTATCCGTGTTGTCACAAATGGTGGTATTTCATGTTTTAACCAATTTGCTTTTATCCTTTAATTCTACTGATGTTATTCTGTTTACAACAAAATTAAAATACCCACACAACTCAAAATCACTACCCTCCCTATCATAACAGGAAAATAAAGAATAAAAAGAAACAATGGCTTCTATCTTACAATGGCTTGGTATAATTTTCATAATCAGAATGAAAAAACAGATGTACCTGTTGGTCCCAACATTGACTCCATTTCCAGGTTTGTGTTTGTTTCTTAATCTGCAATTTTTTTGTGTGTGATTCTTTGTCTCTCCATACTAATGATTTTACAAAGTTACATTTACACAGGTTTAATTTAAAAAGTTGTTTACCATTTAGTATATCGCAGTGATTTTCAAATGGTGTCATCAAATATAAATGAAGAGTTTTATGATAAGAAAATGTTTAATGGTTCATTTATTATAATGTACCAATCGAAAACAGCAAGATGCTTTCTTATATTTTTGACTATCAATATAAATCTTATGAATGAGAAAATTATTACAATATAACAATTATGAAACTCAATAAACTTTATATTTACCTCTTTTTTCAAATCATTTGATTTGCTCTGTGATGGATACAAAAGCCACTATCTGGGCAAATCTTTCATTTGTTGATTGATTGTTGAGGTATTAGGGTTCAGCTGTTATAGCAAGTATTAAAAGCATGTTTTTTTTTTGCTCTAGCATTTTATGACATATATTTTAAATGTTATCTAGTTTGAAGTAAATATTAAAGACTATTACTTACAATAATACTCATTGTGGAACTTGTCCTGAAAAGAAATTTCAGCATTTATCAGGACAAGAACAACATGCAATAAATGAGTACCCATTCTCCAAGAAGAAAAATAACAGTGATTATGATTATGAACTAGAATTAGATTATGTTAACATCTGGGCAAATGACACCTCTGATTATCAACATCAAATGCCTTTTAGTTTTCTTGTGATCATTCTCATTTTTAATCAATTTCAAACCTAATTTTGTGATTAACCAAATTAGACAAGCATGAAATGGAGTTTTCATAGTAAAGAAATATTCTTGGTGAATAATAATGTTGCATGACCTTGTCACTTCTCTATGTAATCCAGTGAATTGTGATAGAAATATCTATCTCCTGCTCTTTCCCTGCTCACAGCTACATGCTTCCTCAGCTCCTTGATGTTAAGTGAGACCATAGAACTGACCACACGCTAATGAAAAATTGAATGTAACTGATGTTACTACTCCTGCATTAAAATCCTTCTGTAGACATATTTAAAGCCAAGTGTTATAAGTGCTTGGATGGTAGGTCATAAATTATAAGAAACCAATGTTTCTATCATCTTTCCTCCCATCACACACACATACACACACACACACACTGAATGTTGGACTGTGGTTTGAATGACCAATAATCTTTCAGCTTCCAGTCAAGATGGCAGAGTAAATAAACACTGTGCCTTCTTCCTCTCATGACCATGGCAAAATTACAACTAAACTACAGACAACCATCATTGAGAAACACAGGAAATCTAGCTGAATAGAAGTCTTATAACTTAGGATACACACAAAGAGCCATGTTGAGACTGGTAGGAGGAACAAAGATGTAGAACAGGCTGGTTCTGCACCTGCTTGTGGTTGTTGAAAATTTGGAGGGATATCTCTGCAGTAGAGGTCGCTCCTGAAGAGTGAGGAGTTCCAATTCCACACTGGGATTCCCAGCTTAGGATTCCAATGATGGAAAAAGAAGTTCCCACAACTTCTGACTGTGCAAACCAGTAGAGATTCTTGCTGAGTAAGATGGAAAGTAGCTGGAGTCCCAGGAGTTCCTCTTAAAGGGCTCACATATGCTTACTCACTGATGGACTCACTCACTCTGAGCTACAACACTGGGGCAGAAGCTCAAAAGGTGTCAGGGATACACAGAAAAGAACTGAATTGTCTGACTTCAGGGTAACAGCTGAAGCAAAAAATTTCTCTAAGACAGAAATGCTGGCAGAGCCATTGTTTTTGTTGAGCCTTGCTCCCACTCGGCATGAAAATGCAGGAGGGGACCATATCTAAGCCTCCATCAACCTAGCTAACACCATTCACCACAACCTGGTGATTCCTCAGACCACACACCACACCCCAACTTGAAGGTTCACCCAAGACATTGCAGTGGACCATACAAATGACCTGTCTGGCTTATGCTGAGGACTTTCCTAAAGTCTCTCAAAAGTTCACAAACCTCAAAAAAAAAAACATTGTCTAAGTCAGTGTGCCCCATACCTCTTGCTAAGCAGCCCCAAATCAGCAGTAGCAGCAGTTGGTCTCAGTTTACAGCTTAGCCTTTTCCAGGTACTTTGAAGCCCAACACAATTGGCAACAACAACAACAAAAACACTTTCTAGCTTATACCACGTGGTCCAGGCAGGACACAGGTTGCAGCTGACATTGGCCTGCAACAGAGCTCCTCCCAAGTGACCCAGAAACAAAAAACTCAGTGGTCAGCTTCACACCACACCAAAGCACCACCCAAACACATCCACCAACAACACACCCAAACCAAAGACTGGGCAGGCACCAGAACCCTGATAAAGTGAATCCTGCTTTGTAGGGTCAGCCTTTGTGCAACAGCTTCTCCACTGTAGTCACCAGCCAGTCCTCACAACCAATCAGCTTCAGGGTCAATTCCTCCCATTGGCATGCAAATAATGAGTACAGCTCAACTACAACAGGAGGGCACACAACCTATACAAGAGAAACACCTGAATAATCAGCTCTGGTGACCAGGAAAACTGCACCACTGTGCCCAACAGGACACCTACTACATAAGGCCATTTTACTAAGACCAAGAGACAAAGCAGCCCTACCTAATACAAAGAAATAGACACAGGGAGGCAGCCAAAGTGGAAAGACAAAGAAACATGTCTCAGATTTAAAAAGAAAACTAAACAAAACACACACACTCACACACACACAAACATACACACACACACAGAAGAAAGCTCCAGAAAAAGAACTAAACAAAATGGAGATAAGCAATCTATCAAATGCAAAGCTTGAAATGCTGGTTATAAGAATGCTTAATGATCTCAGTACAGGCTTTAACAAAGAGATAGGAAACATAAAAATGAAGATAAAAAGAAAAACATTTTTAAAAAGTCAGAAAGGAAAACTACAATAACCAAAATAAAAGATACATTAAAGGGAGTCAACAGTAGATTAGATGTCGAAGAGGATCTAATCAGAGACTTAGAAAACAAGGTAGCAGAAAACACCAGAAAAAAAAAAAAACAACAACTAAAAAATGAGGATAGTTTAAGGGGCTTTTGGGACAATATCAAGCATCATGTCATTCATATCATAGGAGTACCAGAAGGAGAAGAGAGAGTACAAAGAATTGAAATCTATTTGAAAAAATAATAATGGAAAACTTCCTTAACCTGGTGAAGGAAATATACATACAAACTTAAGAAATGCAGAGTCCCAAACAAAAAAGAACTCAGAGAGGTCCACCAGAGGATGCATTAAAATTAAAATGACAAAGGTTAAAGACAAAGAGAATCTTAAAAACAGCAAAAGCAAAACAATTAGTTCCTTACAAGTGAGCTCCTATAAGACTGTCAGTTTATTTCTCAACAGAAACTTTGTAGGCCTGAAGGGATTAGCAGGTAACATTCAATGTAATGAAAATTAAAGAGCTATAATAAAGATTACTCTAGCCAGCAAAACTGTCATTTAGAATCAAAGACCGGATAAAAAGCTTTCCATACAAGAAGCTAAATGAGTTCATAACTACCAACCAGCATTAAACACACACACACACACACACACACACACACACACACACACACACGTTAAAATGATTTCTTTAATTTAAAAAAGATAAAAATGTGAATAATAAAATGGCAATAACTACATATCTATTAACAATTGCTTTAATTGTAAGTGGATCAAATGCTCTAATCAAAAGACATAGGACGTCTCAAAACAGTGCAGCCTTTTTTTCAAACTCTGTGGCTTTTGGCCTTGTTTCCTTGTGTACTAGAAGGATAAATTGGTGATATATTTTCTTGTGTTGCATTTTCACTTAATAGAATTTATGTAAGAAACCAAATCTAGAAGTGCGTGCGAGTGCTGGAGAATGGTTACACACCCACTTCCCCTTGTGTGTCAGTCTGCGCAATCACTAAAAAAAAAAAAAAAAAAAAAAAAGACATAGGGGAGCTGTATTGTTAAGAAAATCAGACCCTTGCATATACTGCCTACAAAAGACTCATTTCAGATTGAAAGACACACACAGACTGAAAGTAAGGGGGTGGAAAAAGATGTTTTGTGAAAACAGAATGGAAAAGAAACAACAACAAAAAAACTGGGGTAGGAATACTTACACCAAACAAAATCAACTTTAAAACAAAGGCTATATAACAAGAGATAAAGAAAGACCTAGTAATCCCACTTCTGGGTATTTAACCAAAGATACCCAAAGCACTGTTTTGAAAATACATATACATATATATGTTCTCTGCAGCTTTACTTACAATAGCCAGATATGGAGGCAACCTGAGTGTCTATCAATGGATGAATGGTTAAAATAGAGGTGGCACATATGTATAAATCAGAACACTATTTAGCCATAAAAAAGAATGAAATCTTGTCATCTATAACAACATGGATGAACATAGAGGGTGTTGTGCTGAAAGAGTAAATGAAACATAGAAAGGCAAATGCCATATAATTTAACTTACATATTTGAAGAATAAAACAAAACAAAACAAAACAGAAACAAACTCATAGATACAGAGAACATTTTGTTGGTTGCCAGATGAAATAGTATCAGTTGATAGGTAAAATAAAGAAGGAATTAAGAAGTACAATTTGGGAGGAGAAGCGGGAAACATGGAGAGTGAAAAACATCCTCAAATCTCTCCCCTTGAAACAACAGTAAATTGAACATCTAAAACTCAACAAAAAACACCCAAACTGCATGCCAGCACATCTGAGTGCGGGATCTGCACATAAGAGCTACCACAGGTCAAAATCCTGGGTGTTGGGAGGTGGACTCAGAGAAATAAAAGCTGACTCTGGAGCTCTTTGCAGAAGGAGAGAGAGGAGTGAAGGTGAGACGACTTCCCATATCATCCTGCCTGGAAGTGACGGAACTTCTAGCAGCTGGCACCAGGGCCCAGTCATCAGGGCAGAAAGCAGAGAAGCAAGATGGGACCTCAGAAAAAAAATAGTTGTTTTTTACTGGCCCCAGTTGCAAAACCATAGCTGAGCTGCAACCACAACTCCCAACCCAGAGGGCCCCTCCACCCATACCTCTGAGGCCAATCACCATGGATCCCCAGAGGAATCTGAGAAAAAGCCACTGAAACTGTTTCTAATACTAATGGACTGAAACTGAGAGCAGCAAGTGTGATTGAATATCTACAAGATAATAAAAAAGACATTTAGGCTTTATATAAAGCTGAGATCCAAGAGGCTTAGATGTCATCTACTGGAAACAAAAAGAAAAGCGGCCTTCTTTGCAGCAGGCTAAAGAAAGATATCTTACATAATAAATCTTTTTTGTGGGAAAACTACAGAATACACTTCCGTTAATTCCTAGGCAGAGAAATAGTCCATTAAACACCATGAACAACCAATGTGTATAAGAGAAAAATCTTCAGAAAATAAGCTTACAGACATAGAAATATATGACTTAAATGACAAAGAATTCAGGATGGTACTTCCAAAAATCTCAATGCGATCCAAAACAACTCAAATTGACAATTTCAGGAATTGGAAAAAATAAACTAAATGAGCAGAGCAAGGAGATTGACAACCTCAAAAGGAACCAAATAGAACTTCTGGAGATAAAGAACACACTGCAAGAGTTGAAATATGAAATAACAACTTGGAAAATAGAGTTGACCAAATGGAGAAAAGGATCAGTGATACTGAAGACAGAAATCTAGAAATAAATCAGAAGGAAGAAAAGAGAAACTTAGGAATAAAAAATAATAGAGAAATACAAGAACTAGCTGATACCATCAGGAGATAAAACATAAGAATAATAGGCATTACCAAAGGTGAGAAAAAGGAGCAGAGACTAGAAAACATTTTCGGACAAATAGTGGATGAGAATTTCCCCAATCTAAAGAATGAGCTGATTTGGAATTCGAGAAATCAAGAAAACACCCAAATATCTCAATCCAAAAAGGTCTTCACCAAGACACATTCTATTAAAGTTATCAAAAATCAACAACAAACACAGAAGTCTCAGGGCAGCCAGGAGAAGAAAATGGTAACTTATAAAGGAAAATATATTAGTTTATCACCGCACTTCTCAGAGCAAACTTTACAAGCCAGAAAGGAATGGAATCAAATATTTGAACTATTAAGTGAAAGGAATTACCAGCTTAGAATAATGCACCAACTAAGCTCTCCTTAGATATAAAGATCTTTCCAGAAATACAAAAATTGAGGGAATTCTCTACTACGAGTCCTGCACTACAGGAAATACTTAAAGGTGTTAGCTCATCTAAAACAAAATAACAAAAGCAAGAATACATAATTAGAAATAAAGTAACTATGAGACAAATAGAAGCAGAGGCGTGCAATCTTTACTAATAATAGGGCATTATAACTTTAAATAATAAGAGAATTATTATGACAAGATAGTAATGAATGTTCAGCATACATAAGAACAAATTAAGATAACAATGACTGAAAAGGGGAGGATTCAAAGATCTAAATTCGCAAAGGGAAAATAAGATAAGGCGCACACAGAAGAAAATGCATGACTATATATATATAAAACTATCCTTTACATATTTGTAATAGTAACTAGGCATCAAAGATTCAGAACTGAACTATATAACATAAAACAAGAAGAACCAGAGGCAAAACCCACAAAAGCCAACAAAATTAAAACAAACAAACAAACAAAAAAAACAAAGACAAGGAAGCAATGGAAATGCTGAGATTCCAGAAAGCAAAAGATAAAATAGCTATAAGAAGACCTCATATTTCAATAATCACCCTAAATGTAAATGGACTGAACTCACCAATAAAGGGGAACAGAGTTGCAGAATGGATCAAAAACCAAACCCAACCATATGCTGCCTTCAGGAGACACACCTCAGTTCCAAAGACAAATATAGTCTCAAAGTGAAAGGGTGGAAAATGATATTTCAAGAAAATGGCATTCAAAAAAAGCAGAAGTGGTACTAATATTGGATGAAGTAGACTCCAAAATAAGAAAGGTAAAGAAAGGTAGTGAGGGATACTTCATAATGATAAAGGGAATCATGCACCAAGAAGACATAATACTTATTAATATCTATGCTCCCAATCAGGAAGCCCCCGACATGTAAAGCAATTACTAATAGAACTAATGTGATAAACAGAACAAAACGCTATCATAGTAGGGAACCTAAATACCCCACTGTCGGATATGGACATATCATAGAACAGAAAATCAATAAAGAAATAAAAACTGAAATGACACATTAGATCAACTGGACATAATTGACATTTACAGAGCCTTTTATCCCAAAATAGCTGCTCTTACATTCTTCTATAGTGCTCTTGGAACATTCTCAAGAATCGACCATATACTGGGACACAGAAATAGCCTCAACAAATATAAGAGGATTGAAATCATACCAACCATATTCTCTGATCATAATGCTTTGAAACTAGAGATCAACTGCAAAAAGAAAGCAGGAAGAGCCACAAATACATGAAAATTAAACACATGCTACTGAAGAATAACTGGGTTAGAGAAGAAATAAAATGAGAGATCAAGATATACAGAGAAATGAATGATAATGATAGTACAACTTTTGGGACATGACAAAAGTGGTCATAAGAAAAATTTCATACCATTTTAGGCCTATCTACAAAAAGAAGAATGAACCCAAATAAACAACCTAATGCTTCATCTTAAAAAACTAGAAAAGGAATAACAAATGAGGCCTAAAGTCAGCAGAAAGAAAAAAATTGTCAAAATTAGAGCAGAAATAAATGAAATTGAAAAAAAGCAATAAAAAAATAAAAAAATAAATACAACAAAAAGTTGTTTTTTTGAAAAGGTTAATAAAATTGACAAACTCCTGGCTAGACTCACTAAAGAAAAAAGAGAAAAGACACAAATAAACAAAATCAGGGATGAAAGGGGAAATTACGATTATATCACAGAAATACAAAGGATCGTACAAGAATACTATGAAAAAGTATATAACACCAAATATAATAACCTAAAGAAATGGACGGATTCTTAGAAAAAAAAATTTCTAGACTAAATCAAGAACTGGAAAATCTAAATGGCCTGATCAGCAGTATGGAAATTGAAACAATCATCAAAAACCTACCAAAAAGTAAAAGTCCAGGACCAGATGGCTTCACAAGTGAATTCTACCAAACATTCAAAGAAGATTTAATACCTATTCCCCTCAAACTTTTCCAAAAAATCGAAGAGGGGGCTATACTTCACAACTAATTTTACAAGGACAATATTATTCTGATACCAAAATGTGGTAAGGATACACAAAAAAGAAAACTACAGACCAATATCTCTCATGAACAGAGATGCAAATCCTAAATAAGATACTAGAAAACCAATTACAGCAAGATATTAAAAATATTATACACCATGATCAAGTGGGCTTATCCCAAGGGCACAGGGATGGTTCAACATATGCAAATCAATTAACGTGATACACCACATAAACAAATTAAAAAATAAGAATCATATGATCATATCAATAGATGCAGAAAAAGCCTTTGACAAGATACAGCATCCATTTATGATGAAAACACTTAACAAAATCGGTATAGAAGGAAAGTACCTTAACATTATAAAGCCTATCTATGACAAACCCTCAGCCAACATTATACTTAAAGGTGAAAGTTAAAAACCTTTCCTCTACGATCAGGAGCAAGGCAAGGCTGTTCTCTACCACCACTGTTATTCAATAGATCATTGGAAGTCCTAGCAAGTGCAATCAGACAAGAGAAAGGTATAAAAGGCATCCAAATAGAAAACAAAGAAGTCAAACTGTCACTATTTGTGGGTGACATTATTTTCTATATAGAAAACCCTAAAGTCTTCAAAAGAACACTACTAGTAACAATATGCAAATACAATAATTTATCTGTATATTCAAACATTTATAATGTTCCTATACTCTAATAATGAGATGTCAGAAAAAGTAGAAAAAACAATTCCTTTTGCAATTGCAACAAAAAAAAATAAAATTCCTAAGAATCAATTTAATGAAATATGTGAAAGACATATATAATAAAAACTACAAGACCCTATTAAGAGAAATCAAAGATGATACAAAGAAATGAAAAGATATTCTGTTCTCATATTGGAAGAATTAACATAGTTAAAACTACCATATTACCTAAAGCATTATACAGATTTAATGCAATTCCTATCAAAATGCCATCGGTATTTTTTAAAGAAATAGTACAAAAAATCATCAGATTTATAAGGAAGCACAGAAGACCCTGAATTGCCAAAACCATCCTGAGAAAAAAAAATGAGCCTGGAAGAATCACTCTGCCTGACTTCAAATTATACTATAAAGCAATGGTAATCAAAACAGCATGGTATTGGCAGAAAAACAGATTCACAAACCAGTGAAACAGAATTGTGAATCCAGATGTAAACCTATATTTATAAGGGCAAGTAATTTTGACAAAAAACGTCAAAAACTTACAGTCAAGAAAGAAAAGCCTTTTCAATAAATAGTGCTGGGAAAATTGGAAGGCCACCTGCAAAAAAAAAAAAAAAAAACAAAAAAAAAAAAACTAGACTTTTATCTATCACCACACACCAAAATTAACTCAAAATAGATTAAGAATGGGAATATAAGACCTGAAACAATAAAATACATAGAAGAAAACACAGGAACTAAACTCAAGGACGTTGGACTTAAAGAGGATTATATGAATTTGACCTCAAAGGCAAGGGAAGTAAAAGCTAAAATAAATGAATGGGACTACATCACACTAAAAAGCTTCTGCTCTGCAAAAGAAATCATCAACCAATGTAAAGAGACAACTATCTGAATGAGAAAATATATTTGCAAGCAATACCCCCAATAAAGACCTAATATCTAAAATATACAAAAAATTCATACAACTCAGTGACAACAAAAAAACAAATGATCCAATCAAAAAATGGGCAGAGGGCCGAACAGACACTTCTCCCTAGAAGACATACAAATGGCCAACAAATAAATGAAAAGATACTCAGCATCACTAGCTATTAGGGAAATGCAAATCAAAACCACAATGAGATACTATCTCACAACTGTTAGAATAGCTATAATCAACAGAACAAGTAATAAATGTTGGAGAGGATACGGAGTAAAAGGAACCCTCATATACTGTTGATGGGACTGCAAATTGGTACAGCTACTATGGAAAACTAAGAATTGATCTACCATTTGATCTAGCAATCCCTCTACTGAGTATTTTACCTCAAAGTCTTGAAAACTCATGTCCAAAAACATATTTGCACATCGATGTTTATCGCAGCAATAATCACAGTGGCCAGGACATGGAAGCAACCGAAGTGTCCTACGATAGATGATTAGCTAAAGAAGCAGTGGTACATATATAAAATGAATATTACTCAGCCATCAGAAGAGATGAAATACTGCTATTTGTGACAATCTGGATGGACCTCAAGATAGCCATGTTAAGTGAAATAAGTCAGACAGAAAAAGTTGAAAACCACATGATATCACTTATATGTGGGATATAAATCTAAAAGCAACAAATGAACAGGACAAACAGAGACTCAAGGACATGGACAATGGACTTGTGGTTACCAGTGTGTATGTAGGGGGTGAGGGAAGGGGTAAGAGGTAGATTGGGTAAAGGAGTTTAAATATAGGGGTGATGAGGGGGGCGAAGTGGGTAAAGGGGATCAAATATACGGTAGCTGAAGGAAACTGGACTTTGGGTTGTAATCACACAATAGAATATATCAATATCAAATCTAGTGCACACCTGAAAATTATATAATTGTATTAACCAATGTTACCCAATAAACTTAAAAAATAATAAAAAAATATTATTGCTCAAAAAAAGTATGACTTGGTAGTTATAGAAAGTCATGATGTAAAGTATAGCAGTAGGAATACAGTCCATAATATTAAAATATGTATGGGATCTGATGGGTACTGGATTCATTGTGGTGATCACTTCATAAGTTATATAAATGTGTAGTCACTTTGTCATACACCTGAAACTAAAGTAATATTGTATGTCAACTGTAATTGAAAAATAAAATGATTAAAAGAGGAAAGAACAAAAAGAGTCAACCTCAATAACAAATAAAACACATTTAACAGCAGTTCTTTTAGAAACATATTCAAAAGATAACTAAAACTGCATGAAGAAAATGAGTTAAATATAGATTATCAAATTTTTATTTATCGTGATAAAATATGGGAAGCAACACAATGTCTAACAAAATGAACTGATTAAATAAGACTATTTTAAAATTCATATAAAACAGTATTTCTACTTTTTTGCTGTTTTAATAAAACATTGCTGTCAAAAGCTTTTAAATTTCTTGGGATGACATTGGTTAATAACATCATATGTGTTTAAATGTACAAGTCAATAATACATCATATGTAAATCACATTATGTGTTCACCATCCAAAGTTAAATTTCCTTCTTTCACCAGATATTACCTACATGCCCTCCCCTACATCCCTCTGGTAACCACTAATCCACTGTTCATGCCCATGAGTCTCTGTTTGTTTGTCATTTTTTTACTTCCAGTTTTATATCACATATGAGTAAAATTATTTAGTTCTCGTTTTTTTCTGTCTGATTTTCTGTCTGATTTCACTTATGATTATCTCAAGATCTATCCATGCTGCCAAAAACAGCAATATTTCATCTTTTCTATCTTTTCTATGGCTGAGTAATATAATCCGTTGTATGTGTCCACACACATATATGCATCTTCTTTACCTAATCTTCTATCTTAGGTTACTTGAGTTGTTTCCATGTCTTGCCCACCATGAATAATGCAATATATATATCTTTGGAGATAAATGTTTTCAAGTTTCAGAGGCAAATATTCAGAAGAGGGATTGATGGGTCATATGGTAATTCTACTTTTAATTTTCTAAAGAACCTCCACACTGTTTACCATAGTGGCTGTACCAATTTATATTTCCACTAGCAGTGTATGAAGGTTCCATTTTTCCTACAACCTTTCTAACACGTGTTATTGTCCTGTTGATGATAGCCATTCTAACAGGCGTAAGATGGGATGTCATTATGTTCCTGATTTGTATTTTCCTAATAGCTAGTGAGGTTGAACATCTTTTCATAGGTCTGTTGGCCATTTGTATGTCTTCTTGGAAGAAGTGTCTGTTTAGGTACTCTGCCCATTTTTTATTTATTTATTTTTTGTTATTGAGGGCTCTGCGTTTGTATATTTTGGATATTATTTAATTATCAGAGACTTTGTTTATAAATATCTTCTCCCTTTCAGAGGGTTGTCTCTTTGTCTCGTTCATGTTTTTGTTGTTGTCCTTGTTGTGCAGAAGCTTTTTAGTTTAATATAGTTCCATTATTATTATTTTTTTATTTTTACTTTTACTTCCTTTGCCTTTGAGGTCAAATTCATAAAATATTTTCTATATCCATGGTCTATGACTTAGTACCTATGTTTTCTTCTATGCAATTTATTGTTTCAGATCTTATATTCAGGTCTTTGAAGAAGTCTAATATAATTCTTTTGTATGTGGCTTTCCAATTTTCCCAGCACTATTTATTGAAGAGACTCTTTTCTCCATTGTATGTTTTTGCCTTCTTTGTTAAAAATTACTTGTTCATATGTAAGGGGGTTTATTTCTGGACTCTCAAATCTTTTCTATTGGTCTGTGTGTCTTTTTTTTCTGCCAGTATCATAATATTTTGGATATTAAGACTTGTAGTTTAATTTGAAGTCAGGCAGAGTGGTACCTCAAGGCTTTTTTCTCAGGATTGCTTTGGCTATACAGTATCTATTGGCCTTCGATGCAAATCTGATCATTTTTTCTTCTATTTCTTTTAAAAAATCTGTTGGGATTTTGAAGGGGATTGCATTAAATCTTTATATTTCTTTGGGTAATAAGGTTATTTTAATATTAATTTTTCCAATCCACAAACAGGAAATATCTTTCTATTTCTTTGTGTTTTCCTTAATTTCTTTTAATAATGTCTTATAGTTTTCAATGTGTAGGTCTTTCACTTGTTTCACTAGGTTTATTCCTAAGTATTTTATTCTTTTTGTTGCAATAGCAAAATAAATTTTTTTTCATTTCTTTTTCTGAAAATTCTTTGTTAGTGTATAACAATACTGTAGACTTTTGTACATTGATTTTTTTAATCCTGAAACTTTACTGTATTTGTTTATCATTTCTAATAGATTTTTTTTTTTTACTGGAGTCTTTAGGATTTTTCATATAGAGAATCATGTCATGTACAAAAAAAATGACAGTTTGACTTCTTCATTCCCAATTTGGATGCCTTTTAATTTCTTTCTTTCACTGGATTGCTCTCAGTAGGACTTCTAACACTATATTGAATAATAGTGGTGATAGTGGACAGCCTTGTCTAGTTCCTATCTTAGAGGGTGAATTTTTTTAGTTTTTTTTTTTTATCATTGAGTATGATATTAGGTGCGGTTTGTCATATATGGCCTGTGTTATGTTGAGGTACTTTCTTCCTATACCCATTTTATTAAGTTTTTAAATCATAAATAGATGCTCTATCTTGTTAAACACTTTTTATGCATCTATTAATCTGATCATATAATTTTTATTCTTTATTTTATTCAGTAGTGTATCACATTAATCAATTTGCATACATTAAACCATCTTTGTGTCCCTGGAATAAATGAATTTTTAAAGACACTAAAATTTTGGGTGTTAGAGCAATAAGTCTGCCTTAAATAATACAGTTATAGTTATTCCAGGTGTAATGTAAATTCGCATAGTGGTTAAGAGCACAGATTTTGCATAAGATGTATCTGAGTTTATACCCTGGCTTTCCTTTTGTTAATTGTATGGTAAATTAGTTAATCTCTCTATGCCTCAGTCCTTTAATCAATAAAATTAGGATAATAGCTCCTCACAGATTTAAGTATTGAAATACATGTATGCATACATATGTATATGTGTTTGCATAGTGTTTAGAATAGCCTAACACATACTGGAATTTGATAAGTACTAGCTTTTAAAAAACTTTTTAAATATAAATTTCAGTTCATTTAGGTCATGCTCCATCCCAGAAAAGAGAAAATCGAGAGATTTGAGTAGTAGATATCACCATTAAGAAAAGGTGGAATCGAAATCCTCATTTGATAATAGAAGTTTATGTCTCATACTCTTCAAAGTTTACAAAGAATATTTCTGTACTTTTTGTGATTACTACAATGGAACTTTGGATATTTTTCTCAATCTAAAATCTTTATTACTTCCTCTACCTGAAGCTATGTCTCAGATCTCCTAAGGCCTAGAAAAATTTCTTGGTTTTTAGGTGATGATTAGACCATATTTCAAGTGTCCCTTGTCTTTCCTAATTATTCCCAAAACCCTTAGCTCTCTCTGTATTTACTCTCAATCCCTGTGTTACTGAGATGATCACATTACTCTTTCTGAAGCTCCCACAATCCCTGAATACAGGCAACAGTTCTAAGATGTTTTATATAGGTGCAATTATCTATGGACAATTGTTTTTTTCTAAGGCTCTTCATGATTCATATCTTGTAGACTAGATTCAGGAAGTCTGCACTGTGTGTATTGCTTGGAAAAACAGGTATTCTTTCATACTTTGAACTTTTCTTCCCCAGAGGACAATTCAAAGATTTGCATATGAGAATGAAATAATTTCGAACAAAAATTAGGACTATAAATCAGATCCTTTATTTTACCACTGTAGTTGTTCCATTAAAAAAAAATTGCTTGACTTAATGTTTGTTGAGGGTGAATCTAAACAGAGGAATCTGAACATAAGTGAATGCATGAGAAGTTCAATATAGGTATAATTTAGAGAAATGGAAAATAAACTAGAAAGATATAGAAGTGCTAGACTGTATAGAAGTTATTATAGACTTTGTTGTAAAGACAATGGGGTCTCGTTGAATAACTTTTAAGGGGAGGTTTGTGCTCAGAAGCTGTAGAAAGTTTACTTTCTATTTGTTCATTCACCTATTTAGAGATCACACGTTTATCATATTTTATAAATAGAAGGGCCTTAGAGATATCATTCATTTTCTCAGCTGATATAGGATAAATTAAAGGTTCTAGATGCTTAGTAACTTATCCAGTGCTCCCTAGCTAGTTATTGGCAGAATTGGGGATAGAATATAACCCCATGTCCCAGACCTGTGCTCACTCTATTACAAATTTTCTTTTTCTTCTTACTTCTCTCTTCTGAGTTTTACATTTACAACATTTCTATTCCAAACCAGATATGTTTACAAGAATGGTGTCACTTTTTGGATTTTTATGATTTCAGTGTAATGAAAAAGGTAACAGTGCAAATATTAAAATAGTGTTCACTGTAGAATAAATGACTATTCACTGTAACCTAATAAGTTTGTTTGATATTTAATGAGCTCATCATGTCCTATCCCAGCTGTCTTAAAATGTCTATGCCTATCAATCTACTTGCCTATTATTTATCTTCTATCTACTTATCATCATCTATCAATCTTTCTATCTATCATCTGTCTATCTACTATCAATCTATCTCTTAACTAATTTACCATCTATTGATAGATTCTTCTACTAAATTAAAAAGCTAATGAAAGATTGCCTTATAAATATAGCCAAAGCCAAATACAAATACACACCTGGCAATATGGCAGTCTTTTTCTTGTTATTTTAGACTATTGTTGTTTTTCTTCTTGCCTTTTTTTTCCCATTTCAATGATAGGTGAGGACATCCCACCATTTGTTTGTTTGTTTATTTATTTATTTATTTATTTATTTGTTTGTTTGTTTATTGCCAGAGTAGACTTTTTTCACCTCTTATTTAGTATTCCTCTATATTATGAAGGAGACTACTAATATGAATGAGCAGAAATTCAATGCCTTCCTGGGCTATACTTTTAGGCTGTATCTGTTTGAGAAGAAATATCGTAAACTCAGACCCAGCTTACTCTTTCCCTTTTCCCCATACCTGTTTTGGCTCCTAGTAGTTATCATTATTCAATCAGGTCTCAGTTGTGGGTTTGTGCCTCAATTTCTTATTCTGAAAAGACAATCAAAGGGTCATAAGAATCTAAGATTCAATTTGAGTGTAGGGTTTATAAAAAGGTAGGATGTTCTGCTTAGAGTTCAGGTGTAAATCTATTAAAAAACAATTTTTACCGGAGTCCTATTTTGGAATAATTAGTAATTTGATTTTAAACATAAATTGGCATTTTGTTTTCAAAACTGGCTATGGTTTCTTTCATGTATCGTCACTGACAATGCCAGGGGGAGATGAAAAGTAATGGATAACACAATGTTTGGACAGCCCTCTCGATAATTTTCTATCTCAGTATAAGTTTGCTTAAATGAGATGTGTAGCAATAATGAGGAAGAATGACAATCATTTAGAACATAATAGTGGGCAGTGGGCATGGCAGCTGCAAATACTATTTCTGTAAAGATGGCATACCAGTGAGAAGAAGAGTTTTTTTTTCTGTTTGTTTTTCTAATTGGAATAATAAAATTCTAGAGTTGGGAGAACAATTATAGGTTGATATGATGGTTAGCTTTTATGTATGTAACTTGGTGAGGCTATAATGCCCAGTTATTTCATCAAATTGTGAGTCAGGCACTACTATGAAGGCCTTTTATTAATGTGGTCAATATCTACATTTAGTAAACTTTAAGAAAATTATCCTTCATAGTGTGGGTGAGCCTCATTCACCTAGTTGAAAGGACCTAAGGGAAAACAAAATTGGTTTACCTGAAGGAGAATAAATTATTTTTAAAGACTATGCTGTCAGCTCTGCCTCTGCCTGAGACTTTCCAGACTTCTGGCCTGTCCAATAAATTTCAGACTTGTTTGCTCCAACAATCATATAAATAAATTCCTTAAAATAAATATCTTTTTGTCCATCCATCCATCCATCCAACCATCCATCCATCTATCTATTTATCCATGCATTCACCCATCCAGCTAACCTATCTATGGATCTGTCTAAGCTTATTACCTATTTTTCTATCACCTATCTGTATTATCATATATCTATAATCTATCTATTTATCTATCATCTATCTATCTATCATCTATCTATCTATCTATCTATCTATCATCTATCAATCATCTATCTATCATCTATAATTTATCTACCTATCATCTATCATCTATTTATCTATCATCTATCATTTATCTACCTATCATCTATCATCTATCTATCTATCATCTACCATCATCAATCTGTCATATCACTATCAATAGACTCTCCTCCTTACTGGTTTGATTTCATCTGGAGAACTCTGACTGATACTAATATCCAGTCTAATTTCCTACTCAGTACAAAAATCTTTTTTACATATCTGTCAAAACAACCTTTATTTTTAAAAAATTTTCATTTATAGAAAACCCCCGGCTTCTCGAGTTATTCTTTTTCATGGCTGTGTTGATTGAATTATTTCACTTTTCTATATTTTAGGCTTTGTACTAAAATTATTACTGCAGCTTAGCTTTTTTATGGTATTTAGAATTCACCTTACACCCTTAGGGCTTCTTCTTTGTTAAATTTTATGATGTCAATTAAACAAATAGCACAACTCTTATTATAGCATGCGCTATATTAAAGTTCTATGTAAATACATTTTCTTCCTAGTTTATAAGTTCTTTGTGGCCAAGGACTGTGAAGAACAATGCCATATTCACTTAATTATCCTTATGCTTTCTTAGATGCTCAACATCACTGTTAAATTTGATGTCAATCTTGAGATCAGTGAAATTTGTTTACCTCTGTTATTACTTGTTGATCCTCTCTTTTCTTTCTAGGACATTGGCCTTCAACCCTGGTTTTGAGGTAGAATACTTTTCAAAAGCCCAAATCCTATCCAAAATAATTTTAATCAATATTTCTAGGATTGGCTTAGGTGTGCAAGTTTTGTAAGCTTTTCTCAGATGAGTTTAATACTGAGCCAGGGTTAGCAAATACTGCTCTGGAATAACATAAAACATCCTCCTCCCTTCCCCACAACACCACTTTAATATATTGAAGACATTTTTCATATCTCCCTGTCTCTTTCTGAAATAAAACATTGTATTTATAACTCAAATGATTATTATTGTTTTTCTAGAATCTGCACCATGCAATTTGACTTCCTCTGGGGCTCATATTAAACTGATCAGAACCTTCATTAAATGCGTTATTCTCAGCATGTAGCTTCTTCGAGCTTTTGGAGATTATCAGCATCCCAACCGAGATTCAGGATTTGTGAGATAAAAGCTCTGTTTTTATGGAATCAGTTTTTGTTTATTTTATTTGCAAACAGTACTCAGTAGTTTCCATGGCTGCTCTGCCCTATGACTGATTCTAACTTTACTGTTTAATAACCTTTTAAAAAATTTATTCCTCTTCTAAATGAATAATAGCTAGAAATAGTAGAAAAAAACATAGGCTTTGAAACCTGAAACACCATAATTTCTGGTTCTATCCAAGAGGTAACTAATGTGTTGTTTAGTAAAAGCATCGTTAGATGGGAGAGATTTGTTTTCCTTATCTGCAAAAGGGGTCAATGCAGCAATTTTATCTTGAAATATTAATGAAAATTATAAATAACATTTGTAAAGGATTTAGCATAGAATCTAGCATTTGTAAGGTGTCCTCATAGCATTCATGGATTTAAAGTGGCCACATCTCTTCTATTATGTCCTTTGATGACTCTGCTACAACAGTTGTATAACAATAACTGAAGTATTAGTAAGATAAGTATTGCTATTATGCTGTTTTGAAAGAAAGAGAAGCCTAAAAGTGCACATGGACTGTACGCATCTACTCTCCAGAACCCATCCAACATTTCCTGCAGTTTCAGGCACAAAGACTCCATTTAATTGGGGGACCCAGTGTGGTTTGTACTGGTAAACCTAGTAGAGATTGGTTCTTGACCTGGATATTGAAAAAGGTTGGTATAAATATAGTTGTAAGTATCAGATGAGGTAGATCCCATCTGGTTCCCTAACTGACACATTTCCTGATTGAAATCAAAGTCTGCAACATCACACAATTTAGCATGAGTTGAGGGGTTAGGAAGAAAACACGAGTAAGCAAGGAAACAAAAAAAGGCACATGTTCTTCATCTCCTATTATCTGATATAAAGGAGGGGCTAGGGCATTTTGTTTGATCCCCAAATTTGAATCTATATTTCAAAAAAGGAATTCTTTGTTCCCATGAGTTTCATTTTCCTTTGAGGGGGATGGGAATGAAGAGTATAAAAAAATCAATCTTTTCTGTGAGAGACTGTTCAAATTTAGATTCCTGGAAGTCAGAAATTGGAAAACAGCTGTTTGCAGGCATTGCCTCGGAAAAGCACTAGCATCCCAGGGGATGTTCTTCAGGGGAAGAAAGTGTCTATTTCTGTCAGAATATTTTTCTTGGATCAGTTCATTCTATTTAGTTAATGGAAACTTAAGTTTTCAGCAACTCAGACAACCAAAAGTGAGCTTTTGAGGACTCATACATTCTTTTCTACTTGGTTTCTTCATCTGAAATAAAAAAGTTAATATAAACAACATTTTAAACTTGCTGAATATCACTAGTGAAACATTATTGTGTGGTTTGCACAGAGATTGCCAAGAATATATGGTCGCATCCCAGATATTATCACCTAGAGGTGAACAGCTATGGCATATATATTAAAGTATATTACAATATAAATAATAGACTTTATTTCTAAGTAACACTAGCATGCTTGCATTTCTTCAAGATTCCAACCTGCTTTTCTTTGTATTTGTGTTATCACAAATTTCTAGCTTTATTTTAAAATAATTAATTACATGACCCAAGAATCAAAATCTTATAAAAAATGCTTATATAGAGAAGACCCATTTCTATCTTGTCTCCCTTTATTAGTAAGATGACCATTTTTATAATTCTAGGGGTTAATTATGCTTCTGGTGTGTCTTTAGACAAATGAAAAAAAATTACCTAAATATTCTCATATATACCCTTATACACATCTTTCTTATATATACCCCTCTAACATATAAAAAATAACATACTATACACTGTATTCTGTTAAGGTTTTTAATTACCTTTTTTTTCTTTTTAATAGTTTTCTTATTTAATTTTTTAATTTTTTTATTTAAATATATAAGTATAGTTAGTATACAATCATATGTTTGTTATATTAATTTTAAGGAATAAAATAGTGATTTGAAATTTTTATACCTTACAATGTGATTATACCACTAACTCATGCAATACTTGTTGCTGTGCAAACTCATCACAATATTATTCACTATATTCCCCTTCCCCTTTTGATTCTACTCTCACTGAGAGTGGAAGTGAGGAAGGAGTAGAATGTGGGGACATTTTTCTTTACTATTGGCCCACCTTCTTATTTAATTCCCTGGTAGTGTAGCCTCACTCTTTCTATTCTCCCTTACCAACCTTTTTACAAGTTGTGATTACTTTTCACTTTCAGTGCTTAACACAATGCTGGACACATAGAAAGAGATAATAACAACTGTTAGTGGAATAGGTGATAAATAAATACCTCAGAACTTGATACATAGGATCTTTGTGTGGCATACCACAGCACTTCTGCCAAAGTGTCTTTCCCTATTGCAAATCTAATAGGACCTCAAATATTTTTCCCTGTTTCAAATGAACATGTCTTCAAGAAAGTTCTGTGAGGATAGTGTTTAGTGTGCTAATGAAGTATGGAAAAATGCATTTTTCTTTTGCAATGAGATACTCATAATTGTGGTATGTACTCAGCCAGTTTTCAAATGTATTAAAAAATAATGCAAAACATATACCAAAATATAGTATAACTCTAAAAACTCACTTTTTCTCACACTTTAAATATTAGTTAACTGGTTCAAACGTCTGATAGTTAGGTAAAAAAAAAAAAACTAGAATAAAAACACCCATTTTTCAGTATCCAATTATATCTTAATATAGTTCTGTTTAGCTGGAATTTTAAGTTAATAGTTGAAAAAGATATTGGGTTATTTTATGGAATAGATTTGGAGTCTATTATGACAGTTAATAAAATTTCCAATAAGAAGAAACAGAATTAAAATTAAATGATTTTAGCACTGTACTTAAATTTTTAACCCCAATTCTGTGAAAGATAAAACTTCAGAGTTTTGTCTCACCCTGCATAGATAAGTAACTCCTCAGCAGTGACAGCATAATTGGATTTCACACTAAGTTTTACCAAACTCTTTCCAAGGAAAAATTCCTATCCATGAAGTGAGAATAGATCTAGTAGATTTTGTTTTGGTATATTTACATTCAGTGAAATTTGTAAAATCCCACATTTAAATTATGGATATATTTTGTTTTATTGGATTACTATTAAGCAACCTCACTCATTTAAAAGTTTAGATAACTCGAAAAACTATAAAAATCCCAGAACTTGAATTTGTCATGAGTATAATTATTTTAATTCTTACAAGAGATAAGAATAATAAAAGGGCAGTTATTGTGATCTTTTTTATAAAGAGGGCAATATTTTCTGAAATATGAAGATTGTTTATAGATTCTGGTCATTTAGGCTCTCATGAAATAAGAGCATGATATGTCACATTGCAAGTCTGACAAATGAACATGCCATTAAGACTTGTTTACATCTAAGAAATATAAGTAGATTGAATTTTTTTTTACTTTGATGTTACTTGTAACTAGTAGACAAATAAGTCTTGGGGATCCAATTACAGTATAATTAATACAGACAATAATACTGCATTATAATCTCAAACTTGTTAGGAGGCTACATCTTAGCTATTTACACCACAAAAATGAATGATAATTATGTGATATGCTAGAGGTGCTAATTGTTGCTTAAGCGACAATCATATAACAGTATATAAATGTATTAAATCAACATGTTATATGGCTCAATTTTACAAAATGTTATAGTAAAATTTAAAAAAATAAAGACATTGACAACTATTAAAATGTAAGAAAAATCAACCATTTTTAATGTAAAATGATTTCCTAAGATTTTCAAAAGTAACATTACTGGATAAAATGTATGTCTCATTGCAAACAAATTTTTGGATCTTAAGGCAAGTGGAGATTCATATAATTTCAAATGACACACTACTCTTTGGTTAGTTCAAGTGTTTAACATATATAGAGTATTAAATCTTGTCTATAATTCATCATTTTGTCAGCTCAAATTAAGATGTATATGAATACCTTAAATAACAAACCCAATTAAGTGAAGTATAATTAAATAAATTAATATCCATTAATTGGAAAATACAATATTGAGGAGTAATTTCTATGAGAATGTGAATTCTTAATTCATATATGTGATCTTAAGCAATCTGCCCTGATTTTGCAGGGAGGGTGCCCCAGTTTTCCCATGAAGATATTGGACCTAATCATCTCTTACTGATATCTGCAATTCTATTTATAGATGATGTGTGAAAGGGTAACTTTCAAAATTTTTCTATGATAGTTCTGATAATTTCTTTAAGTTTTTGAAACAAAAGTTAATTTTGCTTTTAATGAGAAGACCCCTTTTTACTCTTCAAACCAATGAGGACAGGAGAAACAATTTTGATAGGGTTACCAGTGATTGCTAAAATAAGTGGATACTCAGTAATCCTCTTTTACCTAATCTCTGCAGTTCTACCATTGAGATGCAATTTCATTTCTGAAGCTGCCCGCTCCTTTGGCTTTCTAATAGCATTCCTATCTTTCTCTTTTTTCAGAGGTCACAAAAATATATTAAATTTAGTACTTTTGGAGCTGAAGTTCACAAATTTGACACACACAATTTTCATCTTCCTGTTATTTCCTTCATAATGAATTGTATTACCATTCATAAAACCATAAACATCAGTTTGGAGGCTAAAAATACAGCTCATGCCATTTTTTAGTCCGACCTATTGTCAACTGTAATACTATGCAATAGTATATGTCAATTTAGTTCTTATTTGTATTCAGATCTAGGCAGGAAATAGATCAGACTTAAATTGGGTAATTTAGAAATAATTTGGAGGATTATTTACAATGATATGAGGAGAGTGTAGAAAAGCTACATCTACAAAAGGTAGTAACTATAGGGTGCCATCACGTTCCATGGGCCAGAATAAGCAGAGGAGGAATGAATCCAAAATCGAGTTCATGTAGGGAGGGAAGCAAGTGCCTTCAATTGAGAGTTTGATGAAAATATGCAGCCTGCTCACAATTAGCCTTTCCTTTTGGGGATGGAATCTAAATAAATACTCTAACGTATCTTTCATCCCTTCTATCAGTGCTACCATTTGTTGAAATCCAACTATAAACCACAGAACAAGAGAGCCCACAACTACAGCTCATACAAATCAACCTCAATGGGAAGAGTAGAGAGTAGAAAGAAACAAAGCAGATCGAAGGGGCAAATGAAGATATCTAGCACACTTAACAAAGCAATTATTCACCTACCAGTATCTCAGATTTTACTAAAGTACATATGCAAATATCTTTATGTTACATCCAAGGCTTTTGATAATCTAATTCATATTTACTGTTATAGTTTTATCTTCAACTGCTACCTCATGTCTTTTCTTAAGCATAGCACTCAACTTGTAGCTGTTTTTTTCCATGTCATATTCTATGTATTCATGCATGTTTAGTATTAAAATATAGAGAACTACAAATAAAACCTCTCTCTATATATGCATTACACATTTAAGCAGATTATTAACATTTGCTTATCTGTTAATTTTGCTGAAAAATATTGATAAAATTATTTAGTGACTTAATAAATTCTATAAAGTCTATTTTCTCTGTCATATGAAACCACTGAAATCTTTGCTCAATTATCTTAATGGTCATCTAATAATGGTATAGAGATTTACTTAAATGTCTGGAACCAATAAGTCTTCTAAATTATGTCAAGAAGCTCTGTGTGTGTATGTAGGTTATATCTTCAATGTTAAGAAAGACATTTTACAACTCCATATTACCCTTAATTTTTTGTTTGCACAGAGCCTCTGGGTCAGGCATAGGTAAACATGTAGTTTTTTCTGGGCACTTATCCAGCCCTGAGCATGGACATACATCTCACATTTGCACACCCTTTTAGAGTATCAAGAACATATTCGAGCTTTCAAAGCCATCTAATTACACCTTTTCCTCAGTCTTTTCTTTAAAATTTTAAGTCAGATTGTTGTTTGGCCCAACAGTGGTGCTAAATAATTGCCATTGATTCTTTTTCAACAACCTCCCCCTCTCAGAGAAAAGTCTATTTGAAGTGAGATGGTGAACTCACTACAACTACAGATTCAGATCAAATAAGCATATGAAATAATAAAAATTTGGGAATTGAGTTTTGGAGGAGCTCTAAATCCTCTTCAGAGCCTGATAAAGTGCTGGTTTTCATCATGATTTTGGGGTTATTGGTTTTCAAGGCTACCATTGTTCAGAGGGATTTGGATGAGATTAAGGTAATTAATACATCACAAAACTCTCTGTTCTTATCAAGATTCAACTGTTTTTCTTGAATAATCACCTTCTGGTGTTAAAGTATTTCTTTGATTTCCAGAGTTCACACAAAGATGATTCTGACAATTTTTATTAGTTTTCTCATTGCTTTAGGGAAGAGAGAATTTTTGGAGTTCATTATTTACCATTTCTACTGAACTCATTCTTCCTTAATAGATTTGCTTTCTTATTTTTCAGTTTGACTCTTTCAAACCTTGTCACAAAAATGCATTATTTCTCTATCACTGTTACTTGATACAATACTTCACTGATAAATGTATAGAATCCAGAGATACAAAGTTACCTACACATATAATTACATTATCACTTATCCTCCTTTTCTAGTGGAAGATATGATCCCTCTCCTATTGATGTCCAATCTGTTCACCTGTGCTATAAATCTCCTCTCTGTCATTCTCTGGAGCTTCATTATTTCAAAATTATCCTGTCCTTTAAATTATCATGTTTTCTTTATTTACTGTGTCATGACCAGAGATGTGCACCTATAGCATAATGCACTCTCTATTAAAAAATTTTTTCTCCTTTGACCGCTTGTTTTTTTTACTTTTGTCTGTTTTCCAAGTAGTAGAACTATTGAACTGTTCTGCTCACTTTTTTGCCTAAGGTTCACAGATGTGTTGGTCTTAACTCTCCCTATTTTCTTAATTCCAGTTTCTAAAAATGGAGTCTTTCACAACCCAGTACTGAGCTGTGTCAGGTCTAGGAGCCAACACTGGGTATGGAAAAGCTTGAATGAAGTGGGGCTAGCTGAATTATCATTAAAAGCATGGACAAGTGGTATAGGCTCATTTCTGGAAGGTCCAAATACAGCAATAACTTTTTGACATATCAATCATTCTTAATATCAATATTATATCAACAATCCATTAATTATATAAAATAAAAAGAAGTGAAAATTGTTCTTATATGCATAGTGAGCCTCTGCTATCTCAAGTATTTGTAATACATAGACTCTATGAATACAAAAATGATACTTTATCCCAATACTCTCATTGCTATAAGCTAAAATGCTTTTTTTTTTTTTTTAAGTGGAATAATCTCTGAGAAGACCCAGCAATGAGCCTGAAACTGCAGATTCATGTTTTAAGTTTGGGTTATTCAGAGCTGTACCCCTATGCCCAAACTTTTTAAACTAAAGTGAAATCAAAGATTAACTTAACTCTTCTAATACTTTTCACCTTAGCTATAAGTCATGTGTCTATATTCTCTAGGAAAAATATGAATATTATCCAACCATCACTCTTTATACCATATCGAGTAATACAAGGAAAAAGGTATAAATTATATAGAGAAGCAAGAATATGAAACACATATTTAAGCAAAATGCAATAGAAACCAACTCAGAGATGACTTGGGTATTAGATATAGCAGACTTTACAATAGCTATTATTAATATGCTCAAAGTATTACAGGGAAATATAAAAATGAGTGAACAAATGTAGAAATGAAGATCATAAAACAGAGGCAATAGAAAGTCTTGATTTAGAAAATATAAAATAACTGAAACCTAAAACTTTGGAAGATTTGATAGGAGAAAGGATTTGTGTGAAGACAAGTCAGATAAATGTCCAAAAATTAGAAAAAAAAAACCAACAACTGAAAAACCCCTGAATCGAATTGGTGATATATGGGGCAGTATTAAGCTGTGTAATGTGTATGCAATATGAATCTCAGAAAGAGAAGAGAGTGGGGCAAAACACACATTGGGGGAAATATTGGACAAAACCTATTCAAAAATGGTGAAAACCTTATTGCACAAATCTAAGCACCACAAATCACAAACTGAATAAATGTTTAGAAATCTACATCTAGGTATATCACTATCAAACTACAGTATAATAAAGATAAAAGAGTAGATTCTGACAATGTTCAAGGTTAGTAGTTACTTATTCTCTACAGGAAAACAATAAAAATAACGATTGAATTTTCATTAAACAATGCATCCAGAAGACAATGAAGTGATATCCACCAGGAGAGATCTTCAAGGAGTTAATTAAGCCAAAGTGAAGGAAGGCTTTCAAATATTATTTTAGAATTAGAGATGAATTTGTAGATAAGTTGCAGGAGGTAGAGCACAGAAACAAGTGGAGACTAAGGTCAAAAGCAAAGGGGTACAGAACCAATAATGAGGTTGAGGATAGATGAATGAAAGATGAAGTGTAAAGTACACAGAATGTAGACGCTGACAAAGGCACCAATATAATTCAATGGACAGAGATATCTTTTAAATAAATGGCACTGGGTCAACTGAATACTCATATGAAAAAAGTTGAGCTACAATTTGTATCTTATATTATATGCAGAATTTCCATACAAAAAATTAACTTACAATAGATTACAGACCTTGATATTAAAGCTAAATTTAGAAAGTTCATAGAAGAATACATAGGTGAATATCATTACATAGCTTCAGTCTTAGAATGCAAAAAGCATTGAATTGCACTTCATCAAAATTAAAAACTTTAACTCATCAAAACACACACTAAGTGAAAAGAAACTACAGACTGAGTAGTCAGATTCTCAGTACATATATTTATCAAAGGCATAATATTTACATTATACAAAAACTCTTTTAAATCAATAAGAGAAAAAACAATAACATTAAAAAATGGTCAAAAGCCCTACACAGGTATTTTATAAACAAGAATATATAAATATGTAATAAATACATAGAACTATTCTCAACATCATCACTCATTAAGAAAATGAATATTTAACCAGATTAAAATCTCACTATTCACTCACTACAGTGGCTAATATTAAAAAGACAAACAAACCAAACATTGAATGGGCAGCAGCTGGGTCTTTTACATGTTGTGGGGGGAATATACAACCTCTGTGAAAAACCTTTTGCAATCTCAAATAAAACTAAACACATACCTACTTTATCCAACAATTCCATTCTTGGCATTTACTCAAAAGATATAAAAACACAAAATGACATGTAAAAAATGTTTATCATACTCTATTATAGCAAAAATATGGGAACTTACCTGTGTCTCTCAACTAGAGAATGAATAATCATAGAAAGACGTTCTGTCCAGCAATCGAAAGGAGCAAACAAACAAAAAAGAAACTTATACATTCAACAACATGAATGAATTGGGGAAAAAATCTGCTTCAATCCCTTCTCCTGGATTAAATCTCTAACTTCCATGAAGCAAAAAAATTAGATAAGTAAATTGCTTTGTATTTTATTGCAAAATTTTCTGACTGTTTTTCTATCAAACATATTTGTTGCTGAGTATTTTTCTGCCATGTTGAGTTATAAATGTAGAAAACATGAAAACTCTGCTTGTCATCATGAAAAACAAAAGCAAAAAATCTTTAAGCATATTGTTTGGGGATCAAGAAGTGATGTTTTAATCATTTTACCTCTTGATGATAATTTGGTTCTTCTGTAGGCAGTTTATTTTGTTTTTGGTTAAATTTTAGGAAATCAGTTAGGGTTTGGAGGTAGTAAAATAATGCAGTATAATTTTTTTCTTTAATATAATGAAAAGTATATTAAATGAAGAGTGTTTAATTTTTATAAGCAGTTTACTAATATTGTGCAGGAAATATATGTATTTTATTCTACCTTCATTTGTCCTAATTTGATGCCAAGAAATGTCCTTAAAAAGTCTCTGTGGGAGGAACACTCACAGGAGATAATGCCACAGAAACCTAAGTTACAGACCTTTTAAAAATATACCTGTCTTTTCTCAAAAACCAAAGCAGAGGTTTCTTCTGAACTGGGGTATGTAATCATATAGGGGTTTCACTTCCACCTTCCTTAGCTATGCAGTATCATGCTTATGCCAATTTTAGTTTGCAATATGAGCCAAGAGATAAGAAGTGCCAAGAAAGCAAAGCTGATCTGGCTTCCTTCAGTGAGTCTGATTATTGCTCCAGCAGTCTAAAGAAGAAAAAGAGAGTACTGTGATTTGCTATTTTATCTCCACCTTTAATTATTCTCCATACCTTGACCAAGAGAGTTCATCAAGATAGATCATTACAATGGGAACTAAATGATACTACAATACATAATGGGATGACAATATTTATATAATATAAATTTTATGCAGGGGAAGCTAAACCCATTTCCACAGAGAAGGTAAACAAACAAACAAAACTGATAGTCTTTTTCATTTTAAAAATATGTTTTAAAGTGCTAAAAATATAACAAATATGTAAAAAAAAACCCCACTAGTTTTAAAATATGTTTTCCCTAATTTCAAGGAATATTTTTAAACATTACATAGAGTTCTTTGGCCTGCTATGCTTTACATGTTGACTGATATTTATATGATTTCATTAGCCTTAACTTGACATGTGAGCTACAATCTTACATTCAGGAAGATTTACTCAGGAAGCTAGACAACTATTCTTTGTGGGTGGAGTCTTTGTCACAGATCATTGTATTGTCTTTTGTTAAATGGAGAAATGTATCTCATAAATTACTAGTATGCTGTAGAGAAAAGTAGAATAAAATTACCTCTATAAATGTCTGTTTCTCATGTTTCTTTTAAAACTTTAAAATCATTTTTTGCTTATAAATTTGATTTTTAATATACACTTAAATACTATTAATGTTATTATTTTTATTTAACAATGATAGCATAATCAAAATTTTAAATTATCCACTAAATCTACACTCTTGCTTATTTTCTCAAAAGGTAGGAACAATGCCAATTATTTTTTTAAAATGTTTGAGCAAGATATAAATATTAAAAAAATATTTCCAGGAGTTTTATTTTATAAAAAAGTAAAATTCATAACCCTGATAATATATTTAATAAAGTAAAAAAAAAAAGTAAAAATTAGAGCAAGAGCATTATTTCACTGCATATGTGTGGGTATTTGTGCTGAAAAGTAAACAGATGTTTCCAATCCTATGATTATCACTTGTCTATCCATTCCTTAAAAATAGCACATTTGCAATATTCTTATTCTTAAGTCATATATTTTCAAGGAAAAGATCAAATGGAACAGAAAAAAAGTCATTTTGAAATTTTTATCTGATCCTGATCCATTTAATCTTGAGCTCAGCTACCCAGCAGCACTTTTTCCTTCAAACTGATTATCAGTAGAAAAACATTTCTTGTCAGACCACAAATAAAATCTTTCTAAATCCAGACTCCTGTGAGGTCCTCTTGTTTTCAATAAGCCAGAGAACCAGTATGATATATTTGCTTGATTTAGAATAGAGTTATGGTTTTTGTTGCTGTATATGTTCATATTGTGTTTATCTTCTGGAAAACAGAAGTTCTTAAATCAGTCTATGAAACTCATGATAATTTTAGATTAGCTTCATTGAGGCTTTTATTTCAAAGAGCTTAACATTAGGTAAATAAAAATATTCTTTAGTTTTCTAGCAAAACTGAAGAAGTTGTGGGAACCCATATAACTTCTCCGTGCCACAATCCCTGTTACAAATCGTGCTTATTTGCAAAATAGCTAAAGTTTAAGGCTGCAGATAGCTGTCTTGGGATAGAATTGAATAGCAGAAGACAGCTCTTGTCTTTCTGCCCTGAGAGGGTAGCTGCGCATGTGAACAAAAGCTAGTCTTCTGACCCAAGTGAGCACTGAAACTAGAACCAGTTTTCAACCTTTGTTAAATAATCTACATCACGAAATAGTTAATCTAAGTATTAAGAAACAAAACCAAAAAGTGATCTTAGTTGAGACGACACTGGTATCCTGTTGATGACATGGGCCATTGCACCTAGACTCTAGGATCTCAGTTCATTGTTTGTAACAAAAATAGGTTCAGCTAAAATTTGCTGCTAAAATGCCTTGCCTTCTTCCCCCTGTGATTATGAACATATTTCTTTTCCTCAGATAAGTTCACAAAGTATTTAAATAAAAATAATGGTGCCATGTTATACCTATTCCATCTTCACAATAATAACTGAAGACAAATAGAGCTTTTTCTACTTTAGCAACGGGTGAACTGTATGTTTTTTTTTTTAAACAGCATAATCGATTAATACTTTTGAATTGATACTTTTTCTGCCCTGCTAAAAACACAGGTACATACATATCAGAGAGAAACTCACTAGTGAAAATATCTGTCCTGGGCCTTTGTTTTTTCATCCCAGTAGTGGATCACTTGAACCATTCCAAGAAATTTCTCACCTGGCAGCTTTTCATTAACATTTGTCAATGTTCTCATAAAGAGCTATATTTATATTTATAATTTTCTCCTACAAGAGTTTCACAAATACATTAAACAATAGACTATGCATTCCTTAGGCCTTATAAAATATCTAATAAAGTGCTTTAAAATATTAGATATGATAGGTTGTTTGCCGTCAACAAGTAAGTTCCTCATAATCTCAACTCCTCTTTCCTACTTATTGGACCACTAGTTGTGTCATTTGGTAGGTATTTGACTGGTATGCTAGATGTGGCAATATTAGGATGGTTAAAACATGATTACCTCCTTTAGGAGTTTATTGTGTTACATAATCTAAACTTTTCATGAATTTAATTTCAATCTTCATAAACTCCTTGAAATAACTGATACATCAAGAGAGAAGACACTAGGAAAAATATAAATAGACATCTAACAAAGAAGTCATAATATTGTGGAAAAGTAAGGGAATCAGGAGGACAGGATTTCTATCCCTCACGTGGCCCCTGCAACAAATGACATTAGGTGAGTGACTAGTGTATCTAGGTTATGATGTCCTTAGTGTTCACAATTAAAATAACTTAATTATTGAAAAGATTAAAAGTGATATAGGGGGTCAAAACAACATTGCATATACTTTGCCTTTACCAGAATTAGTGAAAATCATAATTGATTCCATCATTGCCACTTACTTTTAAAAAGAAACCAAAATCTTGTCTCTCAGTCACTGCAACTTTTAAGCTATTTTTGCTCCATTTTCTATTGTTCTAGTGACTATTGAACAAACACCTGACAGAGCTGATTTATGAGATTCTTTTCCTTTTTGTTAATTTTCAGATAGGATAGAAGAACAACAGAAAAATAAAATTTCCAGAAAAAAAAAATAAATTGGAGTTTTATAAACATAGAGACCCTACACAATTTATTTCTGTGATTTAAAGCCAAAGCCATGACTGGTACGTAGTCAGTTTACAATAAAATCTTGTTAGACTCAAAACAAAAAAATCCCAATGCCTCTACTTTAATGTCAATAGTGGTCAGAAAAAAATTGCTTTCATCATTTTGTGGACATGAAAAAACTTTAGAAATCATAGTTTATAAATATCAGATTTTTCTAAATAATTTTTATTTGTTCTACTATTTTTAAATAGCACAGAAAGGAAAAAAAGAACAGGATTTCACCGTTTAAGTGGAAGAAAAAGACACTGTACTAATCTGAAAGTTGATTCAGTTCCTATGACATCCACTATGGTGACAGGTATTTATTTTGAGCCAGCCTTAAGGTTACTAGAAAATGCAATATTATATTGATAAAATACATGAAATAGAACAACAATAATAATAATTATAATAATACCTAAAATTTTTATAGTTAATTCATGGCTATGTGTCAGGCCTTGTTTAATATGTATTCATAAATAATATTATTTATTCTCATGAATACTGTAATAAAGTATGTATGTATACATATAAGTAAATAATTATTTTCAATTAAAGATGTGGAAAGCAAAGCACATAGAGGTTTGATAATTTAACCAGTTATGGAGCTATTACATAGGAGAAGACACTAGGAAAAATTCAACCAAAGCATTCTGACTCCAACGTCTACAACTGTAATCACCGTTTCAGAAATGTGAAGAGAGTAGAATATTCTTGTGTTTGTCTTATAAGTGTACTTCTAATTATAAAAAAATAAAAAAATGATAAATATTCTTATCAGTGGTTGATCCACATTACTTTCATCTGCTTAGCACAAAATAAAACTCAGCACTATTGCATCCACACATTCCACCCCTCTGCCTAACATTCACACACTTCAAACAATTTGATTCACATAACCTCAACTATCTGAACTGTTTTTTTTTTACACATTTGTTCACAATTGAAAAATATGGTCCTTGCCCAATTATTTTTACAGTCAACCAAGGTAAACATAAGCCAGTTGATAGTAAAATGGCGGCCTAACAACCTACGTGTTGATTATACACACTGCCTACACTGAGCTTTTCTGAAATTTTATCATAATCATAAAATTCTACCCCTAGAAGCTCTCTAATACTTAAGAGGGATAAGGTGCCTGTGTGACATCTGATGCAATAAATATGTATTAAAATTCTGTCATCCTCCAATTTAAGGTAACTTACATCAAAATGTTCATTGCAATAAACTACATTCCTATGCGAATCTCACTATTAGGTGCATTACTTTAGGTTAGTTTCTAAATAGTTTATGTATTTAATTATCATCTTCACAATATTATTGGTAGAACAAATCATTTAAAATGTATAATGTTTAACTATTTACTACCAAGAAATACTCAGTAATGACTAGTGATAATAATAAGACTACTACTTTATCAGAAGATATAAATGTTTTCTATGAATGTATTCTAAAATGAACAAAGTCTTTTTGCTGGGTTCTATCAGCAGTCTTATTAAGCAAGATATCTTTTAAAGGAAAAGAATAATTTATCTTGAGTGAGAATATCTAGACTAGTCCTGGCTTTTAACCGATCTTGGAAATGACTTTTGCTGATTATGAACCTGGGCACAGCAAAGGATTCTGGTTCTGGCTACCTCTCTGACTCCTCTCTCTCCATCTTCCTTGTTCTCACTGCCTTTCTGCTGACTATATATATATATATATATATATATATATATATATATATATATATACACACATATATGTGTGTGTGTGTGTGTGTGTGTGTGTGTGTGTGTGTAAATTTTACAAAAAACAGCTTTATTAAGGTATAATTGATATTTGAAAACTATACATATTTAATGTTAGGTGAATATTGTCTTTGTTCTGAAACTTACTTAATGCCTTACTACTTAGGGTATTTACTTGGGAAAATCCCTTAACCTCTACACACTAAATCTTCTGGATGATGTCACCTCTTCATTCAATTTCTAATGTTAAAAGACATCTTTTCATGGTGGGAGGTTTTTATTGGTTAACCTATATAAGCCTGTTCAGTTCCTGATCTTATTGGTTTCTTAACAATTGTCATTATCTGCAATTATCTCACATATTACTTCATTTACATGTTATTTTCTACCCCTGATAGAATGACATCTCTGAAAGCACAGACTTTGTTCATCTTTTTAATGAATTAAATCCTGACACAAAGTAGGTTCTCAATAAATATAGATTGAATGAAAGAAATAAAAATTGCCGTATTATTCTGGGACAGTTACTATGAGGACAAATAATATAACAGATGGGAAAGAATATGCTAAACTGTAATATACATTACAAATTACTACTATGAGATAGATCTTAATACTTTTGTATTAACTGCCCACAATTATAGAGTTATTATGTATGATAATCAGAATCAGAATCCAGGCACTCAAGCGCCTATTTTAATTGTACTCATTTTGTTGCAGTCCACATACAACTACAGAAACTAGGCTATTTACTGATGGTTAACTTCTTTGAACAAAATAATTCTTTCCTTATTAGTTCAAATTGGTTCATCAAAGAGATTTAAGCATTTCAAAACTTCCAGTGGGTAGAGTCCAACATGATCTGGGAAACTATAATTTATTTCAAAATTTGGTATAGAATATTTAACTTTTTGATAATATCTAAGCTCTCTGATTGCTAAACGCGGTTGGGATCAGCATAGTCAACTATTCCTCATTTTCTACCTTCCTAGGGATAGGTCAAGTAATGACTCATTGAAGACAAAAGCAGAGAGGAGGCAATAACTTCTCAACCAACTTTTCCATGAATTCCAGAGAGAAATGTGGCTATATTGAGTTTGATTTCTGTGTTAAAGCATATTTGCCTGGAGCAATCTCTCTTGGAATTTCATTCACAGCTGCTAGAAAGAAAATGACTTACGAGCAACCATATGTGCTCATTTTATAATTGTTTCAGGCACTTAGCAAAATTCAGAGTTTTTTTTTTTTAACCTTAAAAAAATATATATTTTTTATGTAACTGGCTTACATGTATGCCAGTGCTGTGAGTCTTTTTCATGATATAATCAGGACATTAGTGAATATATTTTTTTTTTCTCATCCTCTGTTAATGTCATTTTATGTTTATTTGTCTATACCACTCTAGTATAATGATGAGCAAATTTTCCTTTAGACCTAGAGCAAACATATATTTTGGTTTCTTCATCAATTTCTTAATTAAATTTGTCAGGGAGATATAATTGTGAAATACTAATATTTCACCTAAAGAATCTATTAGGAAAATGAAACATTAAGAAATTCAAATTTTACTTTTAGTCAAATATGGTAATAAAGTAATAAGAACCACATAATAAGAAATTATGATAATTATCTTTTAAAATGAGAGACTTAGGTCTTATGTGCCAACTTTGTGAATATTTTAATAGGAATATTGACACAGTAGAAAAGTCAGAATGCTGAAAGAAAGAGCTCAAGATCATATCATATAGCAATAGGGAAACAGAACATTTAACCTGTAAAAAAGATTATAAAAAGGTTTATTATTGCTCTCAAAAATTGGAGGAAACATCATATTGAAGAGTCATGGGGACACAAATTTCTAATAGCGACTTTTTTGATCTATGCTCTGGAGAGTAAGCATTGTATAGTAGGTCATGTGTTTCTATTAACTGGAAGTATTTAAGCATGAATGGATGACTGCTTACTAGAGATGTTATAGGTAAGAATCAATTTTGGGGGATTGACAAATCGAACTTTTGATTTCCTGCCAGTCTTGGATTTTTGTGGAGTAAAAACTGGCAGGATTAGAGTGTTGGGTGTCATAAAACCTGGGATATAGAACTAGTTCTCTTCCAGGCTTTGAGGATCATTGGGCATATTACTTAAGCAACATTCAATTATCTTGTGTCTCCCTTAGATACAGCCAAATGCTAAGACTGGACTAAACTTTGGCAAACCTCTCTTAAAAATGTGTCTTCCTTCAATTACCTGGAACCAGCTAGGGCCAGCAGTGTTCAGCAGGCTGCCACAAACCAATGCCAGGACATGTGTGGGCCTCACTCTCCAATCCATGTCTAGATGCTCTCTGAACTCTGTGTGTATAAAAGAGTTTGACCAGATGCCCCAAATGAGCTTCATAACTGACACATATATAGCTTTATAAGGGTCCCATGTTTAAGTGCAGGTCTGGCAAGTTGCTCTCATGATACTTCTTTCAGAAGATTGTATAATATTGGGCTTTCTGAATAGGACTTTCTGAGTGATTATTACTAATTTTAGTCATAGGAGGATGCGTCCAGGCTCTGGGTTACTAGTGATCCACCACCAAACATTAGACTTAAGCCATGTATATGGCTTTATGTCTAAATTGTTATTCACTTGTGTGGCCTTCAGTGTATAGCAACTGAGAGCAGCAGGACCAACAGCAGGTATCTTTTACCCTGTGTCTCCCCTGCTACTGCTGGTGGTTACCTAATCCATTGTATAGTCTCTGTGCCTAATTCTCTGACAGTGGCAGAGCACATTTCTTTCAAAGACTTTCACTACTTTTGCTCCTCATAGACAAAGAGATATTTCAGTTGACTTCTTCTGTTGTATCCAGTCATAGATCTATCGTATTCTCCCAGGTCATTTTTAAGCCATGCTGGATGGCTGAATTTTTTTTTTTAAAGGGACATTCTTTACCTGAATAAAATCAGTTACCATTCTAAACATGGACCTTTGTCTACCCTTCCCTGTTGGTTGTGTGTGAAAAGCAGGGTTATGATCAATATTGAAATGAACTACCTCTAAGAAAGCACTGGTAAAGACCTAGAAAGTTCAAGAGAATAAATTTTTGGAAGATGTTATTCTATGTTTACACATATAAAATTATAAATGGTAAATTTAACATGACCATGAAATGAATTAATGTTTAAATATTTCTGTTTAATATGGATAGCGCTATTTGTGGTCACAGTCAACAATGCAGAGTAATAGCTATTGAGAGAATCATTGGAAGTCAGTATTCATGAGAGCATAATGTATAGTACAGCATTATGAGAAATGATGTAATTAGCATTACATAAATGGTATTAGAGAACTGTAGGGATAAGAAATTTCATATTATTTCAATATAACCTGGTTCTATAAAGCCATGACATTATAATACTTTTGCTATATCTTTCTCAAGGTGGGAGATGTGAAATTAGCTAGGAGCAGCATATTTCAAAATATAGAACATAAAAGAGACAATGTATGGACTTGAGAAAGAGATGGGAGTCAGGCACTATGTAGAATCTTCATGTTCATTGACTGGATAACATTAAATATGTAAGTAATTCTTCTTTACTTATTATTCTATATTTTTATCAATAACAGTATCCTTAGGGTTTATGCATTCTCCAATAAATTTATAATCAAATTATTTATATAGATGGGCACCACACATAAATATATGCTCAGGGTTCCACATACCTTAGGGTGATAGTGCTCATCTATTTTAGAAATTAGTCTGGAATCTGTAAAAAGTCCCTTCTAACTTTAAAAAGCTATGATGATACATGAACATTTTATTATTTGTTTTATATATTTATGCATCATTTCTAGGAAACAAGAATTAAGAAAAGAAAAGAATAAGCTTGATGTACAAATAAGGTAAAATATTATTGATGAGCAAGATCAAAAGCTGGATTAGATTTGAGTACTGGTGAAAATAACAGTTGGATCTTCACTGAGCTTATGAATTAATTTTACAACTCACTAGCAAATAGGCTACGCAAAGAATTTCTGTATAAATGTAAGTTCAAAGACAAATAATAGAACATGTGGATATGACTTCTAAGATTTTGATTAGTTCCCCATGGCTAAAGTTGAGAATTCACCAAGAATATAAAATTTTTTACCATGTTAGACGAGTCCATGAACCTGGGAGAGCTTATTTTTATACACTTTAACCTAGAGTCTAGGGAGGGAAGAACATCTTTGCTGAAGGGCTTTCTTCATTATCATAATAAATACAGTAATGGTAATTACCACACAGTTAGCCAATTGACTTATTGCTGCACAATTCAACACTCTGGATGGTTCCTCCTCAGTCACTGCAGATAATGACTTTTCTAAATGCACAGGTCTCTTTCCTTTGCCTGTGGGTCCAGCATAAGAGTTCCTAAAATTAACAACAACAACAACAACGACAACAAAAAACGAACCCAAAACTCAAAGAACAACTATATGTCAATAATCTAAATTTCCCAACAAAGGCATTCTTAGCAATTCTTAATACATGAAACAAGTTAACCCCACACCTTCAATTAGGAACTAATGGGCTTAATTAGTATCTACTATGAAGACCCATGGAGTATCTACTATGAAGACAAATGTTTCTCCCCCCTGAAACAGTGAGCATAATGTGACTCAGGGGAGCAGCGAGAACATGCAACAGTTGTGGATGTTGTCATTAATTCTGAAGCAGGAGCTGGGCACTTATGGGAGAATCATAGGAGGAATGTTGATATGGTAGCTTCAAGTGTATCACAAAACTTAGGTCAGGTTTCATGCTGAAATAGGAGGAATCAGAGATTCAGAGATTGTATCGCATAATGGATATATGTGTTTTGATGTCTGACAACTTGATTTTAAACAGTTACTTGCTAGCTGTGTCATAGTGAGCAGAGTTGCTGTGTATGTTTCTGCAGGTTGTGCACTGCCCAAGTTCTCTCAGTCAGCTGATCATTCAGCCAATGATCTACCTGACGGAAGACACTCAGAGATGCTTCCACCTGAAGATAGGGAAACCTTTTTCTTATTTTCACAACTTCTTTTTGTGGAAGGGTGCTAGTTAACATCTTTGAAACTCAGTTTCTTCAACTTTAAGATGAATGTAATAAAATTTGCTTTGCAGGGGTGTTGTAATGATTACAGAAAATATGTGTGAAGAGCCTCCTAAAATACAGGCACCTAATAAGAGGCTCTGGAAGTAATAGGACTATTGCTTTATGCTCAGCTCTGTATGTTTGAGAATTATATGATGTCTTCTTGAAAATAATGAGTTATTTATGGAAAACAATATGGTCACATTAACCATGTTGAATAAGATAGGTCAGAGTGGCCAAGAGAATCAAGTAAAACTTCATAAAAGAGGCTAGGGTATTTTACTATATGTAAAATTATACCTCCTTGAAGAAATGTTTTTAAAAAGTCCTTTGTTTTGGAAAAGTGCATATTCATCATAAGTAATAAAATGCCAAATAGCCCTTAGAAAGAAGCCTGTGATTAAATATAGCAACATGTTAACAGCACAGAGGAGCACAGTGGAGTGGATTGTTGAGTAGACATCTTGGTTTATACCCTTTCTCTGCTGTTTACCAGCTTCATGTCTCTAACAAGTTATTTTTGGAGTTGTAGCTTCTTAAGTAAAAAGTAGATTATAAAATAGAACTATCACACTCTTTTACTACGGGAATTAAATGAGCTCATGAAATAACTTGTAAAAAGTATTAATGGTTTTGTTATCATCATTGAGCAGGAGCACTAAAGGTGACTGACTTCATCCATTTCTGAATTTTCACTTTTTTTTCAGAATGTGCATGAATTGTGTTTTTAATAGAAAAATATACACATAATTATAAAAACATGCCTGTTTGATGAAAGCCATGATTGTAGGGAAGCAGATATGTTTCAGACTCAAAAGCAATGGAATGTTTTCAGGGTTATGTCAGGTGGAGTACAGAGTTATTTTTTATGCATACCTTTTTTAAAGTGGGTATTTCCATGGAACTATTTTCCAGTGACCTTCTGAGCTAGTGTCTAAGCTACAAAAAGAAGAAAGAGTGAGTGACCAGGGTAAGGCTGCTATATTTAAGAAAAAATAAAACAAAACTGGTCATGCAGTTAAATTTGGATTTCAGATAAACAAAAAGGTAAATTATTAGTAAGGATGCTTTATACAATACTTAGGACATACTTCTACTAAAATAGTATTCTTTGTATGAAATAAAAATTTAACTGGACATTCTGTATTTTTTCTGATAAGCCTATTCAAGGGGTTAGTCATTGAAAAACTCACATCCCTTATCTTTCCTATGACAATAAAGCTATCACCCATTATTGAACATATTTCTCCCTAAGTTACCAAAAGAGAGAACAGAGTGAACCACTGAGGCTATCTAAATCTTTCTCTTTATTTAAGGAATAGTGAAGCTAAAAACAAAACAAAAATAAGAAATGATGATACTACTTTAAATGTAGTATCAGCAAGGCTAGCAATCTCTTGGAATGGTGTTTCAATTTTTCATAGCAAGCATAAATTTATTCACCTAAAGAGATCAAGGTATGAGAGAAATAATTTTTCAATTCACAAACTATATTGATGTGGGAAATTAAGGTGGGATAGCACATTGGGGGAAGGGAATGAAGCTGTCAACACTGGGATCTCAAATGAGAGGTATGTGAATTTGGAACGCATCTGGACTAGGAGCAGTAAGTGCTACTAGGAAGGTATATTTACAATTACATTCTACGTTGTTTCATAATGTATTTAAAAGGGTAATGTCCATTACCCTGAGGTGAAGCTAGTTTTGTATAGTTGAAGATTTGGACACAAAATAATTATTCAGATCAGTGATTAATTGTGAGAGGAACTAATAGTGCAGCATTAGAATGTTAATTTGTTGATCAAAAATGCATTATGAAAAGATGTAAGGTAATTCCCACCTTTCATCATCAATGTTTTCCATTTGGATAAGGATAATTTGGAATGAGAATTTCTATTGCTTTATTATTTATTTTAATTATTTAAGCATTACTTTGAACATCTTAGAATTATTTTTGTGTAAAATTTTAGAAAATTAGCATGTAGATGGATTATATTTATGATTTCTAATCTGCTTTGGGAAAAAAAACTATCTTTGGGGTGTGATAAGGAAAATGCTTTAGCATACATCTGAGTGCAAAAGATTTTGCCTTTTAGTATATTTTAGTGAGAAGTTTTTAGAGCAATTAATAATGCATTAGCTGACAGCTTATCATTGTTTTTTTTGAAAAACTCAAATGTCTCACCATACCACTTTGTAATTCACTCTCAGCCATCTGCCAAGCTAGGTACTTTTACCACATTTTGTTTTACATATGTGGCCTACTTTGAAAGTCTCAAGATTTTTTTGGCTTTGTTTTCAACAGAAAAAAATTCAAATAACTGAATGTGTAAATGTTCCATAGTTTTATACAAGTATAAGCATCGCAGAAAATATGCTTACTATTATTACTTGAGAACTATTGCTCATTAATTAAACTGCATTTAATTGAATGCTTACTTCTTGATAAAGTAATCTTAATATTTCTTTTTCATTTAAGAGAATACTTCTGATAGCTGAAAAAGAAAACTTTTTTTAAGATTTTTCTTGACTTTTGGTTATCCCCAGCCCTAGTGAAAAAATATGTTTTCTGTACCTGCTGCTGATAGATCAGTCCTGGAAACATGGCTCCAGGCAGTGAAAAGAATAAAATTCTTGTTTATCCTCTTCTACATTTATTCTACATGGTGGACATGAATGGAATAATCTATATTGGAAGGGATCACATATGTGACAGAGAAAACCTCTTAACTTTTATAGTATAGTAGTAGGCTAAAAAATGTCCCAATCCACCAAAGATATATCTGTGTACTAATTTCTGGAGTCTGTAAATGTTACAGATTTGAAAAAGATGTATAAAAAAGAATCTTCAGAATGGGGGAAGATATTTTCAAGCAATGCCTCCAATAAGGGCCCAATATCCAAAATATTCAAAGAACTCAAACAAGTCAATAACAACAAAAAAACAAACCAGTTAAAAAAAAAAAGGCATAAAGACCTTAACAGACACCTCTCCCAAGAAGACATACAAATGGCTAACAAACATGAAAATATGTTCACCATCTCTAGCTATTAGGGAAATGCAAATCAAAACCACAATGAGACACCATCTCACACCCATTAGACTAGCTGTTATCAACAGAACAAGTACTAAGTCTCGGAGAGTATGTGGAGAAAAAGGAACCCTCATACAGTGATGCAGCCACTGTAGAAAACAGTATGGAGTTTCCTTGAAAAACTAGGAATTGACCTACCATGTAATCCAGCAATCCCTCTACTGAGTATTTACCCCAAAGACTTGAAAACCCATATCCAAAAAGATATTTGCACACTAATATTCATAGAAGCATTATTCACAGTGGCCAGGACATAGAAGCAACAGAAGTGTCATGCAATAGATGACTGGATAAAGAAGCTGCAGTACATATATACAATGGAATGTTACTCAGCCACAAGAGATAAAATACTTCCATTTGCTACAACACAGATGGATCTTAAGATAATCATGCTAAGAGAAATAAATCAGACAGAAAAAGTTGAAAACCAGATGATAACACTTATATGTGGGATATAAACATAAAAGCAACAAACAAACAGGACAAACAAGCAGAGAGTCATGGACATGGACAATAGACTAGTGGTTACCAGAGGATGAGGGGAGGGAAGAGCAAGGAAGTAGATGGAATAAAAGGGGTCAAATATACAGTGACAGAAATCTAACTATGGGTGGTGAACACGCAATTACATATATATATATATATATATATATATATATATATATATATATATATGTATATCTATATCTATGCTCCTTACTGTTAAATTGTACACCTGAAACTTACTAGCTTTTGTTAACCAATGTCACCATAATGCAAATAAATAAATATAAATAAATAAATATAAATATAAATAAATAAATAGATTTTTTTAAAAAGAATCTTCAGATGAGGAGATCATTTTGGATTACCTCGGTGGGCCTTCAACATCATCGAGTGTTCTTGTAAGAGAGAAATAGAAAGGAGAAGACACACAGAAGAGATGGCTTTGTGAAGATAAAGGCAGAGATTGGAGAGAGGTGGATGCAAGTAAAAGAATGTCAGAAACAACCAGAAAGTGGAAGAGGCAAAGAATTTATTCTCCTTTAGAGCTCCCCAAAAGGTACAGATTTGCCAGCACCTTGATTTTAGCTATTTGAAAATGCTGATCTTTTGGCCTCCAGAACTGTGAGAAAATAAACTTCTGTTGTTTTAAGACACCAAGTTTGTGGTAATATTTTAAGGTACTCACTGGAAACTAATATAGGACACTGCTAAGTTCTAGTCCTAAATGTATAGCTGTTTTTGTTATGTTATTTTACTATTCTTCAGGATTATCTACACTGTGAGGAAGATTATTTTTACCTTCATTGTATAGATGAGAAAAATGAAGCTGACAAAACTTTCCTGAGGTCCCACAACTGCAGAACAACAGGGTTAAGATAAAATTTGTCTGCCTGAACCCAGAGTTTATGGTGTATTTACCTACATGTTTTGCTCACCTTTATGTTATTCCTTTAAACACTCCCCAAACACTGATGGCTTCCCCTTTAAAGAACTTATTGCTAAGATTCCTTAGGCAGTAATGGAAATAACAGAAAAGCATTGTCTTAGAAAAAGATTTTATACATTTAAAGAAAATAATGGTCACCAAATATCTCTAGTATTTATCTACTCTTTTTATACTGTAATAGTTATTTTCACTCAAACCTGGTAAATTTAAGATTGAGCAGCCTATTAGGCAGACTTTAAAATTAATTGAGATTCCCAAAGCCTTGACAGCTAGAGTTTCTCTTCATGAAAACCTCAGCTTTGATCACTAGGCCAAAACTAAGAAAACCTGTTACCCCAGAAAATGGTACATTCTCATTTATGTTACTTAAGAAAAAAATGAAAGGAGAAAATTTTAAGCAACTTTCATACATTAGATGTATTCGTCATAAAGTGACCACATTTATGCATTTGTGATTCAAATTCTTTCCTGTTTTAATTTAAGCAGTTAGAAAAATGTACTAAGTCTGTATCTATTTCTCCATCTTCTTTCCTATTTCATTTACTATTTTATCCTATTTCATTTGTAACACACTCACAAAACACATTCTAGCTTAGATCTGATTTTGTTACTAGTATTTTACAAAATTAGTATAGAACTGACCAAGGTTTTGACAAATTTTAAATTAGTTCCACAAAGTTCATTCCATTTGTTCATTGGCCTACATCCTTGCTTTTAGGTTCAGTCCTCCTCCAGTTCTCTGCCAAGTATGGATTTCAGAGAGGAAGTATCATATTTTGTGATTTAATGAATAATCTTTAGCACAATCTGAATAGGTAGGATACACTCAGTCCAGGTGACTGCAATATGCCTAGAGAGGTACTTTCATTTTAGACATTATTAAAAACAGTCATTAAAACTGAATGAACCCATTCAAAAGAATATAAATAAAATGATTGTTTTATTATATAAAATTTATATTTTGTAGAGTTTTATTCACAAGAATGTAAATTTATTCATGAATTCACACTTTGTTATTAAGGAAATGGTGATTCTCCTTAACCTACTAGGTTAAGTCATAATCCTGGCTCTGGCTGAGACTGGATTCCATTTTTCTTGTGCTGCATCCATTGAACTGACCTTTTTTTTCCCTGAGTCCTATGTGATCTGATCACTTGCCATTTTCTGTTAGGATATTGTTTCCTCATTTCATGACTTGAATTGCAAGTTCACATCTTTTATGTAGACTGTCTAAATGTTCTAAGTTCATGTTGTATAGCCTTCAGGGTAAATTGGCTGATTATCCATATTCTGTGTGCAAAGAAAAGCAGGTGCTTTCTCTGCTTGTTGTCAGAAATGTCTTTTGCAAGTTGGCTTGACTTGGCAGCTTGCTTTCACTCTATCTGGAGCATCCTGGCCTGCTGCATGAGCATCTTCATCATACTGCAGCAATATCAATTACATACTCCTCCTGGTATAAAAAAGTTACTTTTTAACTAAAAATGGATTCTACCACAAAAGCTTCCATCATGCTTTCTGATAACACAATTTTGTGGTGATATTGTTTTTATCCATAAGGTACAATTTACATATAGTAAAATATACAAAACTTAAGTTCACGGCTTGACAAAAGCTGACATCATGATATAGAATATTTTTATCATTTAATATAGGTTCCTCATGGCCCTTTTTAAATCAATCCACCACCTATCCCAGACAAACACTCTTCTGATTTTTATCACAGTGATTAGTGTTGCCTCGGCTTGAACTTTATATTAATGGAATCATATATATACTTTATAAATACCTTATATATACATCATTCATCATGAGTCTTTGGTGTTTGGCTTCTTTTGCTCAATATAATGTTTTTAATATTTATCCATATGTTTACACTCATCTATAATTTCTATTAATTTTGCTACTGATAGATATTCAGATTATTTCAAGTTTCGGCCTCTTGTGAATAAAATTGGTTTAAAAATTTCTGAACAGGACACAATTCTCTCAGAAATATACTTAAAAATGGAATTGTTGTGTCACAGGGTAAGTATTTATTTAACTTAATTAGAAATTGTAACATTAATATCTTAAGGACAGTTGTTAAAATATGTTATGGGTACTACTAGCCAAACAATGAAAGCTCAAACTTGTGTAATAACACAGAATCAAGCATCTGGCTTTTATTTCTAAATTTTTAAGATTGTTTTATTTATTCATTTACTTGATAAACACTTAATAGAGAAAGGAAGGCAGGATTATCATATATGTATGATTCTAGAAGCTCAAGTTGCCTCATTATAGGTGGACAAGTAAGGACATTTTTCTTTAATGAGAGGAGCTGCCTCCTATGTAAAGATGGGTGAAACTCCTTTCCTTTCTCTAGCACTTGCACTCTCAATGGTAGTAATATCATACCCAAAGGGATGAAAATTCATTCTTGAGAGGTGGATGGTAAAAAAAAAATTTTTAAAGCATAAAGCATATATATATATATATATATATATATATATATATATATATAGTATTTAAACAGAGCCAAATTGTATCTATGATGTTATTAATAACATTATGGGTGTTATTAGGAGCAAAATGTTTGTAAAAACCTCCTCAGAGAGGGTAAATAATGAAAAAAAAGATTAAAGAATACTAGTTTAGTAATGAAAATACTATTTCTCAGGCAACTCTTGGCATTGACATTTGTATTTAAATTCTCTAGAGCCTAGGTCATTTCCTTCTATATGTCACTTTCACGGTACTATATAAAGTATGGAAAAGAGGATGGGGCCCTACCCTGGAGCAGCATTACGTGGTGTCACTTCCATCCTCATCTAGTCCTCACCTACTTTCTCTGTGGCATGATGAGAGAATGGTGGAGTATGTGTCTACATTTAATAATCTGGGGCTTATAGGTTTCTTAACCCATGACATGAGGTAGTGTTACTAGGCTTTGCTCACCTTTGTTAGACTTGTCTAAGCTCTTACTGTATTCTATCTTGTACTCCATGTGAAACAATTTATATTGATTTGCTTGTTTCATTTATTAAAATCTTTTTTGTCAAGAGCTTATTTCGAAATCATTAGTCTTGTTCTTGTCAATTTATTTTCCTAAAACTAGTAGCCTTGCCCTTGTTTCCAAGCCTAGTGCTTCTGGTCATAGTTCATTTTGAGCATACCTAAAGAGACCACCTATTTGGCTGTCTGGCAGTCCAGCTTTCCCTGCTCTGCTGACTTAGAATACTCAGTCTTTGATACTTCATTTCATTCCCCAATTTCAAATAGTTATCTTATTTAGAAGCAGAGATTTCTATACCTCTTAAAATAGGCTGTGCCAATCCAAATTGAGTTTCCTTGACACTGAAATGTTCCTCCAGCCTAAACTGTCTTTCTTCAGACACATTCCAATATCTAGTAGGCAAATCCTCAATTATGACAATGTAACTATAAAAATGGGAGGAAGTTAATATAATCCTTCTTTATCTTGTGTCTATGGCAGATAACCTGTTTGAGAAATTTGCTATAATAACTTCTTATGGGCTTATTGGGAAAGAATGGCAGATGTTTTTTGCTTCTTTTCCCATAGGGACTTTCCCCTCCCCTTACTCTCTTGGAATAGATAAGAGGCTTGTGGAGGTAAAGGCTAAAGTGTCTGAGTCCAGTTGAATTCTGTGTTGAAAGAGGAAGAGAAGTGACTCTTAGAACATATGGTTTTCTTAAGTCTTATAGATTGGATTTTTTAAGGTTTAAGATGGATGTGCACTTCTCTCTTCCCCCCTGACGTAGAGATGGTAGGCTCTTTTAGGGGAGCATTTGGATTACTGGGAGCTGAAGTGTAAGTGATAAAGCCATGGAAATCACAGCAGTGAGAAAGCTGGGGGTTGGTCCATAGCATCAGCACCACATGCCTTTGGCAGGCCCATCCAACATTAGACAATGAACATCTCTGTGGGCCCATGACATAGAGACCTGTGTGATCTTTCCTCAAGCTTTCCAAAGTTATTAAGTATGGAGTGCTGCATGACTTTAAGGAAGAAAAAGTATCTCTTGTCAGTTGACTGACTGAATTTCTCATTAAAAATTAAAGGTGAGGGTAGAGATAAGAAAATACAAAAAGACAGTTAAACTCAGTTTGGAAAGTTGGGAAAGAGTTCATGCACTCAAGCACTGAGAATAAAATTCATACCGGTTTTATATTTAATAGTAACTGACTGTTAGACTTTGACCGTATGTTTTTAAACAGACCATCCATCTCAACTTTTATCACCTTACATTTTTATTTTTGTTCATGGCACTAATACTATCTGATGTAATAGTGTTTCTTTATTGCTTTTATCCTCTACTAATATTAACCTCCATGGAGGAAGAGGCTTTGTCTTTCTATTCACTGCTCTATCACCAGTGCTTACAAGACTGTCTGGAAGATAGTAAGTGTTCAATAAATATTTGTTGATTGAATAAATAGTATTCAGAATGTTTCATGATAAAAAATAGGAAGAAATGGTAAGGATGTCAAGATATTTAATCTTGATATAGTGACAAGATGAAGCTCTCTCTCTGAGATGAAAAATACTTTCCAGATATCTTTAAAATAGTGTTATATCATTGTTTTGTGTTTTGCTTTAATACCCTTTTCAGTTTATCCAATACTTCTGCTTTTTTATTTATGGCTTATCTTTGTTTAGCAGATGACCCCCCTGGGGTGTATCAGCAATTGGGAGTGTAAATAAGTTTATCAGCTAACTCCATCTATTTGGCAATGTTAGACTTCCAGTCAGTCTGAAGTGACTGGAAGTGTCCCTCTTTTCATATTGCTCATATACCTTGCAATTTTTAATAATTCAGTATTTTATTTTTAAAATTTTATTTCATTAGTTTCAAGTGTACAATCTTCTCCTTATTCCTGATTTTCCAAAAAAATGATAGGTCATTTTTATTTGATGGATTTTGAATATTCTTTACTTTTATGTTCTATCTGATATATTTACATTGTAACCAGCATGTCATTTTTAACACATCTTGAAATGCAGAATTCAGGCTACAGGGATTAAGACAACTCTCCTCTAGAGGAAGCCAAAAAGTAAATGTGAGGTGGAGAAAAAATACTGTAAGGGCTTAAGAGAAAGAGAATCTAACCTATCTGAAACCAAATTTCAATGAAGAAAAAGGAAAAAAGAAAATCAGTGAATTATAAGACTTTGCTTTATCATAAAGTTTATCAGGTTACATCTCTCTTCAATTAAATACATTCTCATTTTTAGTTATCTAGCACTTAGTAGCAAATCTTTCAAATATCAGTGTCTTAATCTAACCACAATAATTTGATACCTTTCACAGTTTCTCTGGGTCAGGAATTTGAAAGTGACTTGACAGAGATTTGTCTCCAGGTCTTTCCTGAGTTTGCAGCAAGATATCGACTGGCGCTGCAGACACCTGAAAATTTCATTACAGCTGAAGGAACCACTTTCAAATGATGCTATTGCAAAGCTAGCATGGAGGTGCTGGGTATTACCAAGAGATATCAGTTCCTTTTATTGTTGACCTCTCTGTAAAGTTGCTTAAAAGTTCTCACATCGTGATGAGTACTCCCCAGACCGAGTAATCCAAAGCACTAAAGCAGAAATTGCCAGTACATTTTATGGTCTAGCCTTGGCAATCACATTTCTATCATATCTACTGGTCACACAGACCAGTCCTGATTCGTCCTGGAAAGAAACTAGACACACATATAAATACAAGGATGTAATAATTATTGGAGTAGATCTTGTGAGCTGACTTCTGTAACTATCATATACTTAAAACTGTCTCAAGGCAGTTTATAGAGACTAGTTTTGACTGTCTACGTTATTGGCTCCTTTAGTAGTTTCTTTCTGCTATCTTAACTGAGAATCAAAATATACAACATCCAACCTTATAGTACCTTAGGGAGAATTCAAATGATGTTCAGACAGACATGCAAACAACTTAAGCAGAATACACTGAAAGTATTTTTCCTTTTCTTCCTTTGTTTTTTTTTTTTACATTTTCTTTTTCAAATATCAAGCTGGGTAAAATTGACCTGTTTTCATTTAAATATTAGAAAGGAGGAAAACAAAATGAATCACAGAATAGAAAAATAGTATCACATTTGCTTAGTCCATTTTTCTTCTACTCTCAAACTATCATTTCCTGTCTTCACTTATTAGATTACTAAGCCTCTACTCTGTTAAATGAATGAATTTGCCTTAATTCTTTAGCAATTAGACTCACTTCTATAAAATTAAATTAATTTTCCTACATCTGTATCATATACTGTTCCTCACTTGTTATTAGGGAAAAATATTGTCTGTGCTCTTAGCTACTATCAACCTTTCCTCTTTTGTACTAGAATGCATCATCTGTTACTCATGGATACGTCTCCAGCAACTGTTTCCTTTCCTTGATTTTCAAGTTTGCCTTTTTTCGAAGAGGGGGAGTTATTTCCATCAGCCTAAGAATATGCCATTATTTCTCCATTTATTTGTTTTTTTCTTGACCTCATACTCATCTTTAAATATTGTCCATTCTTCTTTAGTCCTTTAAGAAAGGTCCTCAAAAGAATTATACTTGTATTCTTGTAGTTTCCAATTCCTCTCCTCCTATATCCTCTGGAATGGACTTATTTGAAGTTTTATTCTCTGGTTCCACTGATGGAGCTATTCTAAAGGCTAGTAATAGTCATCATATTGCTTTATCCAAAAGTTAGTTCTAAATTCTCTTATTACATGACTTATCAGTAGCATTTGACACAACCAATCATACCATCCTCAAAATATTTCTCCATTTGGCTTTCAGTCAAAATATACTTCCCCATTTTCTACCTTTTGCAATGGCTGCTTTTCCTCAGTTCATATTGTTCCTTCTTTCTCGTCTACCTTTTCTCTTGAAAGTGTTTCCTTCATGATCAAGAATAAGACAAGATGCCTGCACTCATTACTTATTCAATAAAGTATTGAAGTCCTAGCTAGAGTAATCAAGAAAGAGAAAAAAAAAAGGCATCCAAATTGGGATTGAAAAACTCAAATTATCACTTTCTGAAGATGACATAATTCTTTAGATAAAAATCCTAATGACTCTACCAAAAAGTATTACAATGACATATAATAGAAATAATTATAGAATCACAAGAGTTTATAGAATTAAAGGCTGTATAAAAAACATGGAAAATTAGTATTAATTGATAGAATCATTTTAATTACATAATATAACCTGCTCCCATTTCATAACACAAAGAAAAATAGGAAATATAAAATATAAGGCTAACACAATTATAATGCTCACATATTACAGATATATTATAAAATAGCTACTTGTTACTCAAGAGGAATTCTTGACCTTATATACCAACCTCTAAAACATCCATCCTTTTAACTTGTATGTGATTGTTCATATAACTTACATGCAGTTTTACTTCTAGACTCACTATCTTGTTGATTTCTTTATATTATTTTGTCATTATTTGTTTTTCTGTTAGTAAAATAATAATAATAATAATAATAATAATAATAATAATAATAGTTAATAATAAACAAGATTTCATTAGCTCTAAGGAGAGGGGCAGCTATTTCAACAGCCACTAATCTGTTAAGATTTCCCCATCTTCCTCCAACACTGGATATGTACTGTGGGTGCAGAAAACTTATGGAGAAATAAATTAACAGCATATCATGTTGAAGTAGGAATTCAAGTGGAAATCTAGCATTTTAGATGGAATTACTGGACAGATCTAAATCAGACTAGAAAAACAAAACTTACTACCCAAGTTTTTGGTGCCAATAAATTTGGTTTTAGGTAAGACATGTGGAAATTGAACTTTGAAATTTCCCAGAAATTCTGATTGTCAATAAATAGTATATACACTTTAAGTAATGTTCGGAATATATTTACTTACTAATTTTAATTCTTTTAATATAATTTGGACAATGCCAGTAGCAAAGAAATGGGAAAGACTAAAAAGAATAAGAATCTCTCACGAGTTTTCTATGTGAGTATAAATGTACAACACGATCAAATTAAAACACAAGAGTTTTACAATGGGTAGACTACCTTAGCAAGAGTCATGTGACTGTGAGCTAGGTATATTTTATAGCCCTCAGTTAGTTCATTGTTATTTAAAAGATGAATAAGTACAAGTTTTATATTATTAGATGAGAAAGCAGAACAATTCGTATGAAAACACTTTAGTAGCTTGAATGTAGAATGTCCCTTATCTTTAGCAATACAAATCCTGACATACACATTAATATTTGTATTATGATGTTTCTCTTGTCCCTAATTTATAAAAATTCTGACCACTGTTTAGAGTAGAATTAGAATTATTATTATTACGAAAATGTTCTTTCCTATTTAGAGTCAGTTAATTCACTGGAGATTTTTGTCTGCATGATGATTACTTCATTAGGTACACCTGGAAAATCATAAAAGGGGAAAATACAAACAAGACTATTTTTATTTTTGCTGTTAAGACAGGTATAATAAACACAGAGGATAATGGGGACATTCAAGCTATAGAAATTTATGTATTTAAAACTATGTATTTAAAACATAGATTTATGATTGACGTTTGTATTCCCACAGCAAAGACCAGAATTCTATGGGTTTTAAACTGGGCAGAAGCTAGGGCTAAAGGAATATGTAAGTAGTTTTATGTAATAACTTAAATTGCTAATTTTGGCGATAACTACCCGTTCACATTTCCTTACCCAGTGAATGAAGAATGGTATAGGAAATTTGATATTTTTATTGTAATACTCATTGAGAATTTTCTTTGTACATACAGGGAACATAATCAATTGAAATATTGTTGACATGAGGAATGGTGAGTATGTATATCTACTAATATTAGTGATTGCTTAAGAGTCTAGAAAGATAGGAACTCAAAAAAATGTTTTTAAAAAGCAAATGGCTAAAATAAGGCTACCTAGCATGTTTTAATTTAATTAATCTGTGTAAATAATTGATTATGTCTCTATTTGTAGAAGGTATTTTATAACATATATTAAAGCATAGTGTTATAAAAAAAATGATATAGACCCTATCTCTATAATCTCTTTCTTTAATTAGTGCAATTTGTGATTTGAAGTGCACTTTTGGTAGTCAAAGATATAATCTCTATAGAGATAATTTTTAATGTAAATTTCATTATTTATGTTATAGTAATTTATTAGATCACCTATTGGGGATTAGTTGGGAGTACAATATTACAAGTAAATTTAATGAGTTTATGGTGTTAAATGTAAATGAGTGCTACTAAAAGTGGAAAGAATCCTATAAATACATAGAATGAAAGATAGAATCATCTATTTATTCTTTTGGTCTTATTTTCTTATCAAATAACAATAATAAGCATTGGAATTAATATCACTTTAAATAATATAGAAAACAGAATAAGTTTTGTGTTAGTGGATGTTTGATAACAATAATTTGATCTAAAATAAGTATTGAAATGTAGATTTTTGGTATTTCAGGCATTTTAGATATGGGAAAATTTTTAGCACCTAGTGTTAGTGGTGATAAACAGCTCACCACTAAAAGTACCTACTGGTAATAGTGTCAATAGTAAGTTGAAAGACAATTAAATAAATTTCTTTCTTTGTACAATTAATGTATTAAATAATGAGGTTTTAGGAGAGTGTTAATTCAGCTTTTATTTGTTTTGAAGCACCATATTTAATGGAGAAAGTAATTTTTAAAGTTGACATGTTTTGAGAATTTTGATGTACAAAAACAAACATATCCACCCTTCTTAGAAGAAATGTTTACATTTAAAGCAGTTTTCTGAAGTGCAAATATAAAACATAGTGCTTGATGCTAACATTTAGTTTTAACAAAGCATTATAATAGATAAAAAATATCCCCACTAAATATTGTAATAAAGTTATTTTATGGGATAAATTAAAACACTTAGAAGGGATATTATAAATACCAGTGAGTGTTTTATACTAATAGAAGAATTAGGGAATTATGTCATAGCCCATAATTTAAGGTATCAAAATTATTTGTCTTGCTGTTAAACTAATTTTACTCTCGTGAATCTTTTTAAAATTCATTTGCAGGCTAAGTCTGTGACTCATGGTATAGTAAGAATAGCATTTATTTAATTTTTTTATTTATCATTATTTATTTTATTTCATTTCTATACTTTATAGGTTGGCTTCCTGAGAAACACAGAGTAGTGTTAGTAAGAATAAAATTTTGAGGTTAAACAATAACAATTTGATTAATACTAGGAAGTATTTTATTGTCAATTGTAGAAACAGTTCTAGATTTTCAAGTCAAATTCATATGGACTTGATTATCTTGTATAAAAGCAGTAATTGTAGTAATCAGAATGTGAAATTACTAATATAGAAGCTATTAATATTAAATGGTCTTGACACTAGTAGATTAATCACTCTTCATCGGGGTTAAAGCAAAACTAACAGATTAAGAGTTATTAATTTGTATAAAAAGAATAATATCAGTGTCAATACATTGTTATATAAAGAAATAGATAAGAATTAAAAAGTTTAATGTTGGGGTTAATTTCAAAATTGAAGTGCTCAAATATGAAGCAAAGTTTTATTTGGCATACAAAACATAATAGGGGGATGTCTTATCAGTAATTCCACAAAATCTATTTTTATAAGTAATATTGAGTCATAGATGCTGTGAGAATTAGTATATGATGTTTCATAATAATTATAAATATTGAGGAAAATGTTGATAAATACTATTTGTAATATTGTGGCTTTAAAAACTTTACTTCTTTAGAGTGGAGGCTGCCAGCAGATAGAAAGATAAAAATATTAAGAAATTTTAATATTAATGAGTTCAGCAGTTTACTAGTTTAATTCATGCTCATGATAGTCTCTGCTGAATTCTGGCATATGGGATACACCTGAGCAATTAAAAGCTCAAAAATGTCCTGTAAAAAAAAATATTTTAATACACCGAAGAGGATTATTTCATATAAAAGTTTTTTTGTATGCACCTAATATATGTTTGTATCTTGTTTAATAGTCTGATTATGAATAGGGTTGATGATTTAAAATAGAATCTTTAATGGTATAGATAAAGCTCTCGTTAGCGGGCAGGAGCTTAACTTTATTATATGGTAAGTGAGTGTGTAGCAACTCATTAAATATTATCTGTAAATACAGGCTTCATAAAGAGGTGAAGATATATGATTGATTTAGGACAAATAAGAGCTCTAAAACTGTAAGAAGTACTAAATTAGTAAACATGATTGAAGCTACTGATAATACTCCTGCAACTACGTGAATCATCAAGTGACAAGCTATAATATTTGCTGTAAATCACATCACTAAGACTATTGGTTAAATGAATAATGTAGGAGTTATAAATAGGCAAAATATATAGGTGTTTCTTGAGATAGAAAACATATTAATGAGGCTTCAGTTTTATTGTGAAATCAGTATTTATTCCTCCTCTTAATGAGATGGCTATTCCTAGGTTTTTTGTGAATTGAGTGGTTGAAGTAAATGCGTTGAGGTTTACAATAAGTAATTCTACTTTTGCTAGGTGGTAAAAGAGTTGAATAATTCTACTTTTGCTAGGTGGTAAAAGAGTTGTTTATTTTGTTACTTTATTTTGACATTTTAATTGTTTTGGATGAAGGTAATACTTCAAAAATATAACAGAAAATTTTCATTTGAAATATTAGTGTTAGGATTATTTATAAGATAGTAATGGTGCTATATCTAATTGTGGCATGCCACTGATGAGATTTTTAAGTACTCAAACTTCAATTTAAAATGTTAATGATAATTTAATAACTCAGTGAATTTAAGTATTGATGTGAGTCAAATTTCAAAAAATGTACTGTCCTAAGCACAATGTTTATGAAATTATGATCTCAGGTATAAAATTTCAGAGCATTGTTTACCATATCTAATGGATATTAACGTTTCTCATTTTACTTGACCTGGAATAGCAAATGTTTTTAAACCTGAAGAATGAACAGCTCATGTATACATCACATTTTCTATGAGACCAATTTTTAGATAGGCAGTTTTATAAGGATTACTACACGACTATCAATTGCTAGAAGATAAAATTCTGTTATGTCTGAATCAAAGTTAAGATCTTCATTGTCTACATAATCATAAATGTAATTCAACATCTTATTGCTTCTACAGTGAGGAATGGGCTATTGCTTTTTCTTAATAATTAACACACAAAAATGGAAGAACAAGAATTAAGGTAATTAAAGATAAGATGGCTCACACTTTTTCAATTCTTTAGCATATGTTGTGCTTTTCTGAGTTAATTGTAAAGTTGTTAGATGTATAATACAGGTTTAAAGATAAACTGATGCATATTAAATTTTTTTTAAGTTTATTTGAGCAAAAATCCATTTGAATTAGGTAGCACCAAATTGGAAATGGTTAGGAATGCTCCACTGACAGGAGGTTGGGTAGAGGCTTTTATACAGAAAAGGTGAGAGCAAAATCTTGATTGGCTGCAGCTTAAAGCTTAGTTGGCTCTTTGTTATTGTTTGTCCTTAGTGTTTTGAATTTGTAACCTTGAGGCATTTACAGGCTTAGATTTTGATTTGCTTACATAGGCTGTCACAACATTAGAGCCATATTAGTATAATGGACTCCTTGTTTAATTAATTTAACATATATAATATTAAAGAGCCAATTACAAATGTTATAAGAAGACATAGAAATGGAAGCATTATTCTATAATGGAAAATATACACCTTAAAACCCTAATTTTTATCAATATCTTATTTGCCAAGACAAACTCTTAAAGGCTATGATATTGGCTTGAAACCAATTTTTGTAGAATAGGTTTGATTCCTTCATATCTTGATATTTATGGTTTTAAGTTGTGTATTATTTGAATAACGTGTTGGAAAGCATCTGTGAAGTTACTTAATATATGTAGTAAGTTTTAGTGCTGTTTTTGTTTTAGATAAAATTCTGTCAGATTATTCATATTTTGTTATCACTACTATTAGTGAATTAATGATTCTATAGATAAAAGTTTCATGTTGTGTTAGCATTTGTATAAGCTGAATATCATAACTGCATACCAGAAAGGCCAATAAAATGTCAGGAAAGTTAAATTAATGTCTATAAATAATTGTTGGGTTTTGACTCATATATGGTGTAGCATACCTTGAAAATAATGGTAATAAGTAAAAAAAAAGCTGTTTATGATAGTGAATATTGTGTCTAGGATAGATGTGATAGAAATGAGCAACACAAAATGTATCTTGTAGAATAATATAATCAATTAGATAATTCTATTAACCTGTCACAGTAAGTATGAAAATAAAGTCTATTGGCTCAGAGGATAGCTTGTGATCATTTATTACTTCATTCCTGTAATACAGTCAGTCAAAGACTTTTACTTCTGTTAAGGTAGTAATAATTATAGTAATAACCACAGTTGCCAAAATGAGAAATGCTTGCATATCTACTTTAATCCTTACAGTAGAATTATGATATGGTATATAATAAATCTTAAAATTCCAATTGATAGTGCTGCTCAGACTATTTTAATGGAACTAAAACAATTTTTCCTAAATATATTACAATCGTAAAATTATTCCAAAGTATCTGTACTTCAGGATAATCAATTATTAAGAATGTTGATATTAAGTTTATGTCTCCAGCTCCTGCTGTATCAGCAAGGAAATACTTATATTCCATTTTGTTAAATTATCTCTTCTGCAATAACAATGTTAATAATAAAATCATTATGTATGTTTATTGTTATGTATTTTAAGTGATTAGTCTAGATTTGTTCATTTGAAGGCTTTTCAATATTCTGAGATTACCTCAACCAAAATAATTCAGGTTATACATACTTAGATAACTAATTTCCATAATCAGTTAATAAATTTACGTTTTATAGGTTATTTTAGTAAATAGAGGGAAAGCTGAGTGTTTATTAGTTACCTTAACTTCTTTTAACCCTCTCATTATTTTGTCACAGAGTAAAATTTTTCTATATTAATTGTTTACAAGGAGCTCATATGTTTTGTTTTAAGTTAAAGTTCTTTATGTTTTTTATGCTTAATTTTTCCTTTTAACCTGTGATAAAAATGTATGTAGAGCTTAAGAACACTGTGTGGTGTCAACAGTTGGGGACACACAACAGAACTAATAAACAGTATATACATTAATAATTATACACACGGTTGGAATATAAAAAAACTGGTGTTTGGTATGGTTAAGTCTCCGTTTCCTCACCACGCTACAGCATGCTGGGGATCCTGCAGCTGATTGGCAACGGATGTTCAGAGTCTGGGCATTGTGGTGTTCTCTCCAACACATTCACCTACAGAAATATGTAGTGCATATTCCTCAGAAATTTCTCTTGATGCTTATATCTATTAATGGCCCCTTTGGTCACCTTGACCAGATGCAAGGTGTCAGCTACCTTCATGAACGTTACCCACCGTACCTTGGGTATCATAAGCCACACAAAATCAGGCTGAACTGCGTAGGGTTGATGTGGACATCGGTGGCCTGGAGCTGCAGGGGAAACCCATGCTGCTCTGCTGCCAACAGGTGCGAGCTTAGCTGGTTGTCGGTGAGCAATTTTACCAAGTGGAACAGGAAGAAGGTTGGCATTCTGCTGTATCACTTCCGGAGCGCTCGTCTCACTATCCTGCTGAATGGCAGGGAGGAGTGAAAGTAGTGAATTTGCTGGAACTCTTAATTCATTTTAATAGTAAGTCTATTTTATTTTTTTTGTATGTGATACTGTTTCTTTAATATTTAAATTAGGTTACTCTCCTCCATTCTATACTTTTTAATGTCAGCTTATCTATTAGTTGTATTTGCTTTATTAACAATTTTTTTTTAACTTTGAGCTAGGATTGGTTCAGAGTAGCATCAAGTTTAGTTTAAATTCCCCAGCAGCATCCTTGTTCTTGATGCTTTAAATTTAAATTATATTTTACTTTGAAATGCCCAAGTGACTGTCTAGTATGGTTACCATGTTGTTGTATTACAGTTTTTGGATTAATATTATTTTATATTATTCATAGTTCAGTTTTTTATTTGAGGTGTGTGTGTCATAGGAACACTTCAAGGCCTGTTTCAATTGAGCTTTTTATTGTTAATTTTCTTTTAACCTCTTAGTTTCCTAAAGATTTTGTTAATGGACTCAGAATGGTTTTCTATACCTCATCCTTTATAACTCGATTGAACATTATGATAATTCTTGTTTCATATCACTCTTTTTAGAGTATGCTGAAATGGTATTATGCAGGTTAAATAAGCAAGTAGTAATGAAGGTTTATTGTTTGTATAATGATTCTAGAGGAATTTAACGCATTGAAACTAATTTTAATTTTAAGCTACAGCTATTAGTACTCTGGTGAATTTTTTTTTAATTTACAAATAACACTGTGTCGTAATGCACTTAACCCAGCAGTTATGATTTATGGGGGTGCTTTCTATATGTAGTTCTAAAACATTTTGATGTCTTTAGAGAATTTAATTTCAAATTCAAGATCAGTTCTTTTAAAACCTTATATACAGAGTAGCTGAATTGGGAAAATCATTTTCTTTTAAAATATATCTCCAGAAAGACACAAGAATAAACAGAATATTGTTAAGTATATTATAAACACTTCTGAAATCCAGATATATAACTTTTAGGTCTAATGGTTCCATATTCATCCCTAGTAAACTGAGAAAGATTCCCCATATTCTTGGTGTATTATTTTTTCAAGGCATTAACCTTGGATAGACAGCTTTATTCTCATTTTGTAACTGGGAAGAAGAATAAGGAGGCATGTGAATTGATTAGTGAGAAGGCACTTTATTTTACTTAATTTTGTGTGTTTTTTTTAAAAGTCAATATTAATACATTAATTTATCCTACATTTAACATACTTCTGCATGCACAAAAGAGTAGGGAAAGAATTCTAAAGAATGAGTAGGAGGAAGTCTTGGAAAGAGTGCAGTTGAGATTTTTCAAGCTCTGAGAATCTCTTCTGTCAAAACGCAATTAGGAAGAGCACATGTCTTTCAGGGGGCTGCATCTTGCTTCATAAACCAGTAGAATTTGACAAGGGTAGTGAGAAAGTGAAAAATGACTCTAGCAGCTCACTGCTGGAAGCTGACAACATGGCCATAGGGTTCCTAACTAAAGATAAACAACTTTTTCACAATATAATCAATACTCAGACAAGGCCACTGTGTGACCACAATAGAGTGACACAGAGAAAAAGACACTTGGCAATCACCAAAGTAAGCAAAGATCCCCTTCTTCACGAAGGTATGAGTGACAACTATTTCTTTACCAGTGACAGTTCTAGCTCTACTTTGAACCCCCTGCTCCTTAGATAAATAATATGAAAATAACCAGTGACTTGTCTCTGCTGTCTGACAAGCATCCTGCCCTGAATTATTGACAGGTCTGTAGATCCTCTTTAGAATCTCTCAACATGTGTCCAAATATTATAAGCTTACCCTAACTTTGTTATACAGACACTTTTACAGACAGTTCCCTTAATATGTATTCTCCATTACTGCAATAAACTAAATAAACTTAAATTTGATTATAAGTGTGTGGTGGTTGTTGGTTTGTAGGCTTTGTAGTGGGAAGAGTTGATTCTATATAGTTAGTCTGGAATGAGATCATGAAGGCATATTATGATGTATAATGCCAAGACAATGCCCCCCCCCTTTTTTTTACTGTGGATGATCATTGAAAGACATAACACGGGGTGGTAGCATTTCAGAAATTTTGAAACATTGTTTTGGTGTTAATTTGGAAGATAAATTGGTATAGATCAAAAGGGAATTATTTGGGAGACAGTTTTAGGAGTTTTGATGAGATGATGAGAACCACAACTAGAGATTGCCAGTGTGAATATAAAGAAGTAGAGAGGGAAAGTACAGGGCTTGGTAACCTTTTAGAAGGGCAATGTGGAAGGAACATCTTTGAGGGAGGGTTGAGTGATTAGTTGAGTAGGAGTTGCTTGTGAGATTATAATTGAATAATAATCCAGGAGGCAACAAAATTTATTGATCTGACACTTAGAAGAGATGTTCAGGTTGGAAATACAGATTTGGTTGCTACCAGCGGAAAAATGACAGTTATAGCCATTTAATTTTTATATGACATTTATTATATCCTACACTGAATGAACCCAGAAAGCTCTGCTATTCTAGTTTTTATTATCTCCCTCTAGCAACTAACTCATGTATTTAAATTGTAAATACCAAATTAAGTTGAATAGGATAATTTGTACCTGCTTTAAGAAAGCAAATAAACTAGATTCAGGCAATTCATAAATATAACACATCTGTGAGGTAAGATAATAGGCATTCTCACTTGTTCATGAATATGGATTATAAGGCAGGAAGGACCTTAAGGATAGAGTTGCTCAGCTCAGGTCTAGTCAAACCCATGACAGTGGTGGGGAACAGAAAAATAGATGCATAAAAGGTGGATTTTCTTTGGAAGAGGTCTAATCTTTTCTCCTTTTTCCAGGGGAGGTTTCATATATGAACGAATGACAGTTGATGATTCCTAAAATATAGCTATAGGAAAGAGAACTTTGGTAGTCTATTGTCAGAGGATTTTAAGTAATCATTTATTTCCATATTCATTCTACCCCAAAGAATTTTTTCAAGACAGCCAAAATCTTGAAGGGAACCTGAATTATTCCAAAATATAATATTCTTAGGCCATGATCAGGCAAAACCTTTGTAGAGCAGGTGTTTGTTGTCTATGAGAAATTATGTTTGTTATCATGAGAAATTATTGTTTGATTTTACTCTTATTTAATTTTTAGTAACAGCTTTGGATGATATGAAAGAGTATGTTGTAAGCACAATATTGGACATTCTGATAGTAGACACTGCTACATACTTTACACATATTGTCATTTTTAATCATCAAAATCTCATGAGTTAACTATTTGATCCTAATTATAAGGTTGACACAATGGAGGCATAGCACAATTGTCTGTTATACATAGCTAATAGGTATTAGAAGTGTCTTTACAGATGGAACTCTTAAGTACTATACTTTTATTTATATAGTACAAAAATTAGTGTATAGTTTTCTGATGGAAAAAAAATCACCGACCTAATTGTTATATTGTTCTTATTGATAGCAATATTTATCATAATTTGCTTTCTTATTTTTGTTTACTTACAAAATATAATCATTCTCTGACACTTTTGATATTAGATATAAATTAATCTCTTACATTTTACATAGTATTGTGGTTTCAATTTCTTTCTGAATGCAAAGTCAACTCCTTTCTGTTTTACCTCCTCTTTAAATTGGGGAGTTCTGTTGTTTATACTTTCCCTTTTATGTCTATTCTCTGAGCAACAGAAAGTTTTAATATAGATATATTGACCTTTTCATTTTCTGCTGTTTATTTGGTTTTAACCCTTATAGCATATGAAATATTCTTGATCTATCATCACATACTCTTCTTCCCTTAGGCCACATTTGACATCCTGCCTGTGAATTTTGGCTTGATTTAAAAGGCGGTTGCCTGGACTCCACATTACATATGCAAAATAAAAAACTCTGGGGATGAGCCCTGTAAAAATGCAAATTTTACCAAGGATTCTAAGTAAGTTTTATGCACACTACAGTTTGACAACCACAGCTCTAGGGAGAGATGATTAGACATAACTTTATAATTTTTTTTTTACCCAGCTGCTAATCTTTGTATGATAAAAATAATATAAAATTTGTTTGTATTTCCTCTCAAATTGCAAGTAATACATTATCATCCTACACTCCTTATAATTACTACAAGATATTTTTAGTATCACATAATTAGTATAGTAGTATAATCATATATAAAACTCAAGTTTGAAAAGGTGAATTTTATTTAACATGATTTAGTGTTAGAATTTGCAAAATGAATTAACACTTAAAGAAGACTCATAGCCATAAACACAGAGGATAAAAGTTTTTTTCTGAAAAGATAAAGAAGACACTAGACAGTTCTTACCATATCAGAAAGGTTAAGAGGTTTTTTTTTTTTTTTTTCATTGCTAGTGCAATGGAAAGGGGGAACAAAGGTAGCACAATTACATTAACAAAAGGTATCCCGATTAAATTTATCAGTTACCTTAGAAAAAGAAAAGTAAATAATTAGCTTTGCTTCTTTTAAAACTAATGCAAACATAAAATTACCTAAGAGTAAATAAAATGAATGTAACAGATATATTTGTATTATATTCTGGTTAGGGAAGGAAATGGAAAGGACATGAAGGTAACAAGGCAAGAAAGGGAAGCCACAGAGCAGAGAAGAGGCCAAAGTTAGGAAGGTTTATGTATCAGCAATCATAGTAATCAAATTGGCAAGTTTTGTCTGTTGTTTTTTTAACAGTTGTAGGTGGGGAAAGTGAGCACCTTTTGAAACTTCTGATTGCTGTACAATATCCATTTCTCCTTTAGTAGCAGATCCTGAACATTACTTTAGGTACTCAATATTCTCAGCTAAATTATAACACTTCTCATCCTTTCTTTTATCTAGATGATATTGAGACAATATGAACCAATGTGATATAAAGAAACCTTAAAAGGTAGCTAATGTAGTTAACCTAGTTGGGAGAAGCACTTTTCATCCTTTCACTCTTTTGCTATCCAGCTGTCTGGATTTGGATGTGTTGGGCAAAGCTCCAGAAACTCTCTTATACCAGGTGGAGAGGATTTTTTTAAATTTGTATAAGATGTTATTGGTTACTTGATACCTTTTTATATCCAATTTATGGACAAAAGCCCATATAAAATAATATTCTTAAAGACACTGTCATTAGAAGTTCTCCATCAGAATATATAGGCCAGCTTCCAAGCTATACCAAATTGAAAGAGGTGACCTTGAGGAAGAGAAATACTAGATAGAAAGGATGAATGTTTTTCATAAAAATGTCTTGCAGTTTTACTTGACATATTTAACTATAAAAATATTAAATAAAAACAAAATCTGGTTACATGATAACATTTTAAAGCTAGTATGCCTTTGTAATTTAGAGTGCTCACTGTTACCAGCTACTTCCTAACATAGCTTTGTACAGAGATATAGTAGCAAAGAAACAGAAACAATGTCTCTGGAGGAAGATGAAGACACAGCAGTATATATTTCATACCTTCTAGCTTACTCTGGTCCTGCTTAGGACATTTACTCATTTACTATTTAATAACAAAGGACCAAACATAATCCCACTACATTAAAAACAAAATATATATATATATTTTTACTCAGGAAAAATTTTTAAATGCCAGAATATATAGAAACCTCTTTAAAAATTTAAATCTGTGTATATATAATAATTATATTATTAAGAAGTATATTTTTCTTCTCTTTAACTATTGCATGCTATAGAGAGTGATCCAAAGCAGGACTCTAGCTTTTCTATGACTTCAAATTATTTTGTGCTGCGGCAGAATGATTTATAATAGAATCAAGGCTTTATTTTTAATTATGCCTGTTATTTGGTACCATTTTTATGCCATATTTTTTTTGGTAATCAAAGTTAATGCAATTTAAAGCATGATAGGAAAATCAATTCACGAGTTATTCTTTCCAAGTGTTGCCTCCAAGGACCTGTTTACAGAGTTAAAAGTATTCTTATGGACTCTTTTTCTGATGTGATTGAAGAGATTAATGAAGTAAAAAAAACTTGCAAAACTCTTAAGAAAAAAAGTCTAATTTTATGTAACAGAAAAAAACTTGATCTTTAGATAATACATGCATTTTTCCTTTTCTCTCTCTCCCTTGCTCTTCTCCTCCTCCCCTTTCTCTTCACTTCTCCCCTCCCTCTCTCAATACTTACACATCAATATAAGTAAATGAATCTATTTATCTATTGCTCAACACTCTATGTATGTACATACATGTGCAATGGTGTATTGAATTGACATGACTGTAAAAGATCAGATTATAGTGCTATTGACCTGCAACTGTTATTTTTCATGTAATTCTGAATTAAGTGTTAATGATATATGGAGTCTGCTTCCTAATGGTCTTAAATTAATCACCCAAAGCAAACTAAACATTTTCTAATCCAGTGTTTCTCAAAGAAACGTTACATAAAGATCCTTTGGATATTCATTAAAATTGCAAATTACTGAGTCAATATTTCAGTCTGGAAATGGAGCCCAGAATATGTAGGTCAGGAGAGTGACACTCCATGCCTTGGACTCACATCATCACAGTGAGTTTGGTGGGTGACTCAGTGGAGTTGAACTTCTTTTCCATGCATTAGGTACTGAAGATGACTAAATATTATAGGCGCAATTTCTTCATTTTATAACCATCAACATCTTCCTATTTGTATTGAATTTTACTAACATATAGTTAGCAGGTGATTTTATAATGACACAATAAAGAGATTTTACTTTCAGAATTCAAAGGAAAATTATTATGCTGTTTTATTTTGATCACTTTTCTCTAGAGGTCTTTTCTGCACAGTGTAGATTGTAGGTATTTTACATCTGATTTGATGTGAGGAAGTAAGTCGGCCTAAAGTAAGCACAGTGAAGTAGGAAACTGAAGGGAATAAGAAGGGAAAATTGAAAAAAGAAAAGCATTTTCATGGGAACATGAGAAAAAGGCTTAAATGACCATCAACACATCCTGTTGGTTATCAAGTTACTTAATTTTTCTTAAAAAAAAATTCTTATTAACTTTATCGGGGTAATTTTGGTTAATACAATTATATAATTTTCAGGTGTACATTATAATTTGACATCTGTATATTTTATTGTGTGTTTACACTCAAAGTCCAGTTCCTTCTGCTACTATACATTTGATCCCCTTTACCCACTTCACCTTTCCCCTATGCTCCTATATTTGACTACCTTTAACCATCTACCTACCCCCTCCTCTCCGACCCTCTACCCTCTGGTAACCACTAGTCTATAGTCCATGTCTCTCTGTTTATCCTGTTCATTCGTTGTTTTAGGTCTATATCTCACATATAAATGATATCATGTGATTTTTAACTTTTTCTGTCTGGCTTATTTCGCTTAGCATGATTATCTCCAGGTCCATCTATGTTGTCGCATATGGCAGTATTTCATCTCTTCTTATGGCTGAATAATATCCCATTGAATATATGTACCACAGCTTCTTTAGCCAATCATCTATTGTAGGACACTTCAGTTGCTTCCATGTCCTGGGCACTGTGAATAATGCTGCTATGAACATTGGTGTGCAAATATCTTTTTGGATATGAGTTTTCAAGTCTTTGGGGTAAATACCTAGTAGAGGGATTGCTGGATCTTATGATAGATCAAATCTTAGTTTTTTGAGGAACCTCCATACTGTTTTTCAAAGTGACTGTACCAATTTTCAGTTTCACCAGCAGTATATGAGGGTTCCTTTTTCTCCGCATCCTCTCCGACATTTGTTATTACTTGTCTTGTTGATTATAGCTATTCTTACAGGTGTGAGATGATATCTCATAGTGGTTTTGATTTGAATTTTCCTAATACCTATTGATGTTGAGCATCTTTTCATAAATTTGTGGGCCATTTGTATGTTCTCTAGGGACAAGTGTCTGTTCAAGTCTTCTGCCCATTTTTTGATTGGATCAATCAGTTTTTTTTTTTGTTGCTGTTATTGAGTCACATGTTATTGGATATTAGGCCCTTATCAGAGGTGTTGCCTGCAAATATATTTTCCCATTTGGATGATTGTCTCTTTATCTAATTTCTTAACCTCATCTGTGTAGAAGCAAAAGTCAAATTTGGGTCAGATCGCTAAACTGAATTCTTTACAGAATTTCTGATGCTTATACTTTTCTTTAACTAATTACCCATTACTCAAAACCTTATATATTAGATAACTTATTAACATAATTTACATTTTTATTTGAGCACTAACAATGCATTTTTTTCAGCATTTTGATATATGAAATGGCTCCTAGGAAATTAATCATTTGAAAAGTAAAATTACAAAATATTTATAAAAAAATCAAATAGGATTTTTTTCAAATACTCCTAGGTATTATTAAAAATGAATATCATTTGCTAACTTGTTAGTCATCAAAATTTATTTGCCATTCTTTATAGATGGTAGAGAATTAACAAATTTTAAAGATATACCAAAGCTCAAGAAAGTTATAAACCAAAATACTGAAGTATTAATCCTGACACATGTAAGCAGAGGTACTCGAAATTGCCAAATAGGATAATGGAACAATTATAATTAATATGTGGTTATTGCCCACTGTGTGTGAACTTTTGTACCAGACACTGGAGATATAAAAGTGAATGGCAAGCAATAGCTTCTGGATTTTGGAGTAAGTAAAAAGATTGGAATGAAATTAAATTAACATGGGAAACTGTATTGTGACTAATCTCTTCTATATATTCCAGGATAAATGAGAGAAAAGTGGAGAATTAAGTTAATGTCATTTTATTGTGTATAAAACATAATAATAATAATAATAATAATAATAATAATAATAATAGTAATAGCAGTTAATTTTTATAGATTGTTCAACAGGTGCCTGGAGCTTAGTTAAGAACATTCAATAAATTGCTTAGTCCACAGAAAATCACATGAAATAAAAACTATCATTATCCTTCATTTCTCAATTTTTGCCTTGAAACTGAGAGTTTAACTCTAAATTTAAACAGCTATTAGGGGCAGACTATCCCAGAAGCTGTGCCCTTAGTAACTACACTGTGCAATCTAAGAGTTATATATGAGGAAATAGTGAGGAAACTCAAACTTGTAGTAAGTAACATTCTCAGGTTCTCAAATTACATGATTCTACATGATTTCAAATTACCTGTTTTTCTACTAAACCAACTCTACCCCCTGATACGTTTAAAATGTAAGTTTGGGGTGAAGAGCAGAAGCTAGAACTGCTCAGGAATAAAGTTGACTGGACACTAGGGTGAGAAATCAGTTGGAGGCTGTATAATTTCTAGTTATGCAAGCTGTGTATTTTTATGTTATTGTTTAACACTTTTTCCTCATTTAAATTTGCAAGAATTTTAAAATTTAAATTAATGAAAATCATATAAACTTTCAGAATAGAAAAACAATTTTTATTTTTATTTCTCCATCTTAATATCACAGACTTTACTATGACTATAATATAGATGAATGCTCTGAAATAAATAGCACTGTAAATCTTTTAAGAAATATGAGTTTTTTAGATATTTAAGGCAAATAATGTCGTTTCCAGAATTGATGATGAGCAGTTACATTGCACTTGGAGAGAAGTAACTCTTTTCCTTCAAAATGCTGGATGAACTTTCACTTTATGCATTTATATTTCTGATGCTGCTATGACATGTTCACTGGAGATATTTGTTATTTGGAGTAGTGGCTGTCAGAACGTGTGTGTTGCTGTTCTATTTAATTATATTTTATAACCTTTCTAGGTTAAGTTTTCTGAGTTATAATGCTAAATATTTTAATTATGTTGTTAATGATAATACTGTTATAATTTTTTTTTCAGTTTTATGTTTTAAAAGTCATATGAACTAAAAATCAAAGTTTAAATGTTATCTTCTGGTATTTAATGATAATACTTAGTTTTTAAAATAAGCGTGTATGGATAATTATTATCTTAGAGAAAAAATAACTGTAATGTAATAATTATATTATCTGATTGCTTATCTTTGCCCTAAAATCTTAACATGCATTATCTTACTTAAACATTTTTTAGATGTTAGTGTTGTTAACTCTATTTTACAAGTAATATTCTGTGGCTTAGAGAATTTAAGTAATTACTCAAAGCCACAGAAAAAAAAGGAGTTTGAATAGGAGCTATAACCATAGACTTCATGCTTAGTCCTATCATTTTCATCACCAAGTCCTTTATTCTAGTACATTTCTTAGCCAGATTATGTTCTTCTATATAACATGAATGTCAACACAATAACTGCATTTATTTTTGCAATTACAGAATAGTACTTAGGTAACAGAACAACAATAAATGTTTTAAATATTCATACCCCCATACTCTAACAGGCAAGTCAAATGGCTATTTAATATACCACCAGGCCAGAATTGTTTAAAGACATATTTAGTAACATGTTTTATATATATATATATATATATATATATATATATATATATATACACACACACACACACACACACACACACACACACACACACACACATTATATATAGTAACATGTAATATATTATGAAATGAAAATGAAACCTTGAAGACATGCTCTAAGAGAAAGAGGAATGGTTGAAGGAAGGAAGACTACTGTATTTGCTTGGGAATTAAGTATCAGGACTCTTTTTGAATTATAAAATAAGGCTTTCACAACCTAACTCCTCATTCTACTCCTAAGTAAAAAAAAAAATACATCTAGGTGGATATAACGTAATTGAACAGATAGGAAGAGTTTGAGTGAGTTAGCAATAAAGATTTATAAACCATTGGTATATAATTGGAATTTCCAAATCAATATGTGGCTGATATTGACCAGGAAGAGAAGAATGAAAAGAGCAAAGAATTCAGGGTTGAGCTTTGAGAAACTCCAACATTAAAAGTAGATAGGCAAATGAGTTAGCAGAGCAGCCTGAGAAGGGATGGTCAGAAAAAAATAGTAGGAGCACATGATTTTGCAGAGGCCAAGGCAGAAAAGTGTTTCAAGGAGGACCTGGTCAGCCTATTAAAGATCACTGCTGATTAATGAAGAAGGATGTGGTCAGCAGTGGTTAGGACACTGAATGTTAATATAAGGTTAGACAGAAAAATGCCCATTGTCTTTGTCAACATGAAACTGGCGACTTTTATGAGTGAAGTTCTGTTCTCTGTTATTTCTGTTGGAAATAACAGTGGGTTGAGGAAGAATAGGGGTAGAGGTAAATGTAGGCCTTCCAGAAATGTGCTTATAAAGGGGAGAAGCAAGATAAGCTAGTAACTTCTTATAAAATAATGACTTATTTTTTTAAAGAGGCAAGAGAATTACAAATATTTAAATATGTGTAACAGCATCAAAAAAAAAAACTAGAGGACAGAAATTTTGGACTGCTAGTAAATGAGTTATTGTAATTATAAGATTTATATTAGATAAGGAGAATATATATAAGAAGAAAGAATAGTACTATTAATATAAAATATATACAAGGGCTGATTGTGTGTGTGTGTGTGTGTGTGTGTGTGTGTGTGTGTGTGTGTGTGTGCGTGTATGAAAAATATATACTAAGAATACTTGTTTTTAGTGGTATTTCCAAAATTTCTATTGTGTGTCTTTCTGCTTTTATAATCCCAATATAGTTAATATTTGCTTGTGTATATTTGGATATTATATACAATTTATAAATAAAAAACATTTGAAAAAAACTGTCAAATATAGTTGGGAAGTAGACTGCTGGTAGTTTTTGTTTTTCTTTTTTTTAGAGATTTTCTACAATAAATGTATACTAAATGTATACTACTTTTATATTAAAAGGTACATTGCTTTTAGAAGGGCAGTCTGTCCTTAACAGGAATTGTAGTATCTAAATTTGTGTTTTATTAGTTTCCTTTACATTATGTGGTTTGTGAAACCTTTGTTCAGGATTTCCTCCAGCATGTCAGTGTAAGGAATTCATGGATAAATTTATGAAGTCTCATAGTGGAAAAAGTGAAAAGTAGTTATATGGCATTCGATTAATAGTTTCTGACTGAGATTCTCCCAATTACAAAATACCTGTAAAATACAGGAAAAAAAGAGAGAGAGTTTAAAATATTTTCAGAATCTGCGAGTAGATTCCACTAACTCTAACCCTGATATTTTGGAATAAGTAAAACAGCTACTGCCCTGCCCATGATTTACCTAATCACACAGATGAGCAGTTGAAGTTCTGAATAATAAAGATGAGGAAGTTTGAGCTTTCCCACTTCAGCCCTTGAAATCAGACAGGCAGATTTTGTGTTGTACATCACAGTAGAATTCACAGACTATAGTGAATTGAATTTTAAAAATGAGAAAGTTTAGTTACAAGATATGGACTTCATCTCTTTTTTCTTTTATTCCTTTTTACTTGGCATTTCTGGATTAGACAAAATTTTTTAAGTATGGATGAAAGTGAGAAAAAATAACAAGAATAAGAAAATTAAATTAAATGTTGCTAAATTCAAGTAAACAAAACATATTTTATGTCAAAAAATCATGAAGTCACATTTATACACATTTGTATATGTACATACATGAAATAAGCTTGCAAAATAAGTGAGTGGGAACATTAGAGTGAAAGAGAAGATCAAGCCATTGAAAATCAACATTAGAAGAAAAATTTAGAAAACTCTTGAACCTACTAATAGAATTGAATGAAGCAATGAATTTAATATCAAATGATTAGGCCTCCTAGAAATAATAGAGACTCAGAAAACAGACAAATTTAACATGTCAAAAGACAAATTCTGATTAAAAGAGATATGGGTGATATGTGGGGGAATGTTAAGGAGCTTAAATGTAATTTAAAAAAATATATGATGTACATTTAGGTGAGTCAAAGCCTAACATTTCAAATTTGATCAACACTTGGCAATGTAGTAATATAAATCAAGAGAAATGTTTAAGAGCCTCTAAAACACTTAAGAAGTGTGTCAAAAAATAATATTTTTAAAACTACGTAACCAGATCATTCAAAATTTCAAAAATACATTTTGAGGAAATAATAAAATATAAAAATTTGTGCACATGCATGACATTATAATATTAAATATTGGAAATACTCAAAATTTCAGAATTAAAAGAAATGCTACATAATTATGAAATATTATTTGGAGTTTTAAGCCATGTTTTCAAATAATTTAATTTATGAGAAGATATTTATTACAACATAATATTAAATTGAAAAAATAAATTCTTTACATATTCAGATACTTCTAATTTTGCAGATCTAAATAAATATGTGGTAAATAATTGAAATTTTTATATTTAGAAAATAGTTACCTATGTGGCTAAGAGTAACCAGGGTCCTTCTTACATAATATATGCAAACATTATATTGAGTCAGAAATACAAAAATTCAAGATCTCTTGAATAGTATCTTGAGGCTATTGGATGTAGATAAGGAAAATTAGGCTGACAATTGCCTGTTACAAAATTTGGGATCTAATGGCTATGTAGATTTTTATTATGTCTGTTTAGGTAAAATGAAGATATATTTACCAGAATTCTCTTTGATTGAATCTGGATGAAGGTTGGTAAATTTACCCCAAATTTACAATGTGAAATTGATGCAGTGATCATGTGCTTTTACACAGGTTAATGTAGGATTAGATGATTTTGCAGTTCACATGTGTGGTCCTTAATGTACTAGCAAACATCATTGGTGAGGGGCAGCAGCTGGATCTGCAGCTCTTGTAGTTTCTGTAAATCTTTTTCTTCATTTTGTAGAATCCCAAGATAGTTTCCTGTGCAGTTGATAATGGAGTGCACTAGTTTTTTTTTTCATGTTACTTGCAAGTGGAAGACCTATAGGCAACAAGAGACTAATGTGTGCTCCAGAAAAAAGAAGATGTAGTTTAAGTTCATTCTCATAGGTTCATTTATCCTATCTATTTTGTTCTTGCTTTCTCTCACTACTGCCATTGCTGCCTCTCTGAATGAATCCTAACAAATACAGCTGCTAATGAATGTGTTATTCATGCTTGAAATTTTAATTTATTAATATTAAGTACTTATGTTGACTATATTCTTCAATTATCATGAATGACCTAATGTATGTCTTCATTTAGCAAAGGTAAGTTATGATTACACTGTAGTATTAAGTCAATGAAGAAGGCCATGGTGTGGATAAGCCACTGTTACATACGGTAATAAAAATCATATTTCTAAAAAGTAATGGCAAAAGGGTTAAAAAAATTCTATTTCTGTTGCTTCTTCACTACCAGTCACTTCTCTCACCTGCTTACAATCATTTGTGTGCACAGGAAGGATTTCCTGGCTTTTCTGACATACCCTAAGGGTTAGGAACACTTATCCACAGTATTCTTAAAAACAAAACAAAACAAAACAAAACAAAAAAAAATGATGCCTGACAGCAACTCTGTTATTTTTCTCCAGTTTTTAGTTTGAGAAACTATCCCTGGAAATCATTGACGTTTTATTTTAAGACTGACTTAGATCGATTTATTTTAAATTTTAACTTAACCAGTTCTTGGGGAGTAAGAAGTTTCTGCTTTTATAACTTGCATTTTTTTTTTCAAACAAATTCTGTCATGGAGGAAAATAGTCTCAAACATGCCTTTTCTTTTGATGTTCAGGAGTTTCCTGAAAAATCTGAATTGCTGGAGGGCAGTTTTATTTTTCTAGCTACACATTTCTCTTTATTTTTCTCTCAGTTTAGACAATTCTTTGATTCTCTGGAGAAGTGAGGAAGAAGAAAAAAAGATCTTTGTATGTGTGAGATTTTCTTTCTGGAAAAATCTCATGATTAATTTTTCTGGAAGACAGTGTATTTTAGATAAATAGCTTTAATTTAGACAGGGATTCATAAATCCTAAGAATTAGGAAGTCTCTAATACAAAATGAAAAATGAATGGTCAAGTGAGGTAATCCATAACAGCCAGCCCTACACAATATTTCATTTAAAAAAATCGGAATAATCATATAAAATTATGGTTGACCATCGATTTTTATAAGAACTGAAACATCTAGTGTTACCTTTTAGAAAATCTGAGCTATGGCAGAATTTCTATTCACAGTTCAAAAAGCCTTGCATCTTTGCTTTGTTTCCAATTTTATTGGCAGACCTTATCACAGTGATGCCTCAATCTAATTGAAAATGTTTAAGTAGTAGTATCTGTGATAGTATAGTACATGTAAAGTCAGAAAAATTGCTCTGTTATTGTCAAGTTTGATACCAGAAATATCTTGTTACAATAAAAATGGTTTAGCTCTGAAGAATTACGCAGTTATTTATTTATTTGTTTGTTTGTTTGTTTGTTTGTTTGTTTGTTTATTTAGACAGAAGATAATTCAATAGTAAATATAACCCTTTAGGTATAAAACATGCTTCAATTAAGATAATCCAATAGATTTAATCATGGTGAAAAATCAAGCCTTTGATTAAAGAACAGAGGTCATTATATTGAAAAATATTGCACAGGTTTAGCCACAACCAAAATATGTACAGTTGATTCTTGTTATTTTTCAGGAGTTATATTCTGCAAAGTTACCATGCACACTGAATTTGTGAATACTAAACTATTGCTCCAAGAGGAAATAAAAATATAGGCTTTTAAGTTCCTGCAAACCCCTGGTCACAGAATTCTTTCAACTAAAACTCCATTTGTGTTATCTTGGTTTAGTTTCCAACATGCTTGTGAAACAAGTTGGTCTGCCCTTCCACATTTCTTTTACTGTATAACATTTCATAGATATTATTACAAAATTTCTGCAGCCTTTTGATCTGCAGAAGCTGCCTCAGCTGCAAGTTTAACATTTTTCATGACATATTGCATTATGAAAATTGTGAGCCAGTCAACCCTATTAGGGAGGGGTTTACTCTAACATTTTCCTAAACCTAGGGATATGACTGGGAATTTCTTTGGCTTTCAGCCTCAGCAATGCTGTCCAAATATACCTTTAAAAAATTCAGTCATTATTTCACAAGTTCACAAATTTAACCATTTTTCCATAGCTTCATCGTACGCTATAGATGTTACCTTAGTTAGCACTTTTCAGTGCTGCTTTACATAGAGACTGGTGAATCTTCTCTCTTTTTTTTTTTCTTAGATGTACCTTATTATTGATCTTTAGCATTGAACTTAACAGCATTAAGTTCAGTGCTGTGCCTGAATAAAGCTTATCTAACACGTTTTCTCCATAAGGTACATCAGAGCCTTCTTGCACTTAGGAACACTAGACAGCACTTCAGCTCTATGCTTGGGGGTCATTGTAAACAGAATCACAAACACGAGGCACAAAAAATGGCATTAAATAGATCCCACAAGGACAGTTGTTTCCAAAGTAAGAGCTGAAACAAGAATGCAGAGAGTGTTACCTTGTGAACCTCAGCTGGTAATATCTATGTAGGATGACTCAATTTTTTAACCACACATGACTGTGATAGTTCTTCAAGTTCTGTTTTTGGGGTTACAGCACTAATAAATTTTAATAATTAGAAAACTTTACAAATATGGAATCTGAAGATAATGAGGATTTACTATCAATGATAAAGATCCAATTGATGAAATGTTTTTGGCGAGTATGTTTAAAAATAAAGAGGTTTTTATTGACAATCTACTTTCCTAGTGGAAGGTTGAATTTTATTTTTTTGCTTATTGCTCATTATGAAAGGTAGAAATTTTATCAGTGTAGAACTGAACTAAGACCTCTTATCTTGCAAAACTGAAATTTGGACCCATTGGACAACTCATTTCCCCCTCTCTATAACCTCTGGCAAACACCATTCCAAGTTCAAATTTAGATTTATTTATTATAGTGGTGACATTGGTTAACTTAAAAGATATTGATTACTTTAGATAACTCGTACAGTATTGCCCTTCCTTCTGTAATTGGCTTATATTCTCTCCGGATTTTTCTGTTTTTGCAAATGATAGGATATTTTTAAAGTAATATTTCATTGCATATATATCCATTTATCTATAGGTGGAAATTTGGGTTGTTTCTCTATCTTGGCTATTGTGAATAATGTTGCAATGACCATGGGAGTGCAGTTATCTTTTTAAGAGCCTACTTTCAGTTCCTTTGGACATATGCTTAGAAGTGGAATTGTTAAATCATACGGTATTTCTATTTTTTAAAAAATTTCTATTCTTCAATTAGAGTTGCTGTTTAGCACTATATTAGTTTTAGGTGTACAGCATAGTGGTCAGACATATAATTTATGAAGTGGTCCCCCTTATTAGTATCCACCTAGCACTATACATAGTTATTGCAGTATTTTTAACTATATTCCCTATACTGTACTTCACATCCGCATGACTATTTTGTAACTACCAGTTTGTATTTAATCTTGTCACTTTTCCATTTAGTCCCTCAACTTCCCTCAATCCGGCAATCATCAATTTGTTCTCTGTGTCTATGAGTCTGTTTTCATTTTCTTGTTCATTTATTTTGTTCCTTAGATTCCACATATAAGTGAAATCATATGATATTTGTCTTTTTCTGACTTATTTCACTTAGCATAATGCTTTTCAGGTCTATCCATGTTGTTGAAATAATAAGATTTTAATCTTTTTATGGCTGAGTGATCATCTTTATCTAGTTGTCTATTGATGGACACAGGTTGCTTCTATTACTTGGCTATTGTGAAAAATGCTGCAGCCAAAGTAGGGGTGCATATATTATTTCAAATTAGTGTTTTTATTTTCTTTGGATAAACACCCAGAAGTGGAATTGCTGGATCATAAAGTAGTTCTATTTTAAGCTTTTTGAGGATCCACCAAACTGTTTTCCATAGTGCTTTTCCCAAGTTGCAAACCCACCAAAAGTGTACAAGGGTTCCCTTTTCTCCACATCCTTGCGGACACTTGTTTATTAGTGATATCCATTCTGTCAGATATGAGGTAATACCCTATTATGGTTTTAATTTGCATTTCTCTGATGATTAGTGACCTTGAGCATATTTTTACATGTTTATTAACCATCTGTATGTCCTCTCTGGAGAAATGACTCCAGAGCCTCTGCTCATTTTTCAATTGGATTGTTTTTTGGTTTGAGTTTTACAAGCTTTTATTTTATTTTTTTTTAACAAATTTTGTATGTTGACTCTTTATCAGATGTATCATTGGACAATATTTTCTCCCATTCAGTAAGTTGTCTTTTCATTTTTGCACAGATGAGTTCTTGTGCTGTGCAAAAATGTTTTAGTTTTATAGTTTCATTGTTTGTTTTTGCTTTTGTTTCCCTTGCCTAAAGAGATATATCAGAAAAATATGACTAAGAGCAATGTCAGAGGGTTTACAGCCTACGTTTTCTTCTAGGAGTTTTATGATTTCAGGTCTTCTGTTTAAGTCTTTAATCTATTTTGAGTTAATTCTTGTGTATGGTGTAAGGTGGCCGGATTTTTTTTTCTTTCTTTCTTTCTTTCTTTCTTTCTTTCTTTCTTTCTTTCTTTCTTTCTTTCTTTCTTTCTTTCTTTCTTTCTTTCTTTCTTTCTTTCTTTTCTTTCTTTCTTTCTTTTTTTCTTTTTGCATGTATCTGTCCACTTTTCCCAGCACCATTTATTGAATGGATGGTCTTTACCATGTTGTATATGTTTGCCTCTTTCATCATAGGTTAACTGACCATTTAGCATGGATTTATTTCTGTGCTCTGTATTTGTTCCATTAATCTTTGTCTTTTTTTATGCCAGTACCAGGATGTTTTGATTATTATAGTCTTGTAGTATAGTTTGATATCAGGTAGAATGATACCTACAACTTTTTTTTTTTTTTTGAGATTGTGGTATTTGGGGTCTTTTATGCCTATATAAATTTTAGAATTATTTGTTCTAGTTTTGTGAAAAATGCCTTTGATATTTTGATAAGAATTGCATTGAACAAATAGATTGCTTTAAGTAGTGTTAATTCTTCCTATACATGAGTACAGTACATGCTTCCATTTATTTGTAAATTCTTCAATTTCTTCCTTAAATGACTTACAATTTTATGACAAATCTTTTACCTCCTTGGTTAGATTTATTTTTAGGTATTTTATTATTTTTGATACAATTGTAAATGGGATTGTTTTCTTAATTTTTCTTTCTGATAGTTCATTACTGGTGTATAGAAATGCAATCGATTTCTGACTATTTGTACCCTGCTATTTTACTAATTTGTCAGTTCTAACAGTTTTTTAGTGGATCTTTAGTGTTTGGGTTTTCTGTAGTACCATGACATCTTCAAATAGTGACAGTTCTAATTCATTTCCAATTTAGATGTTTTTTATTTATTTTTTTGTTTGATTGCTGTGACTAGGACTTCCAATTCTGTATTTAGTAAAAGTGGTGAAAGTGGACATTCTTGTCTTGCTCCTGATTTTAAGGAAAACATTTAGCTTTTTCACATTGAATATGATGTTAACTATGGATTTATTATGTTTATATGGCCTTCATTATGATGACACTTTTTCCCTACACTGACTTTGCTGAGAATTTTTCTCATAAATGGATGCTGGATTTTGTCAAATGTTTTTCCCTTATCTATTGATATAATCATATGCTTTTTATCTTTTGTCAATGTAGTGTATCACATTAATTAATTTGTGAATATAGAACCAATCTTGCATCCTAGAAATAGACCTAACTTAATCATGGTGTATGATATTTTTAATGTATTTCTGAATTTAGTTTGCTAATATTTTGTTGAGAATTTTTGCATCTGTGTTCATCAGAGACATTGGCTTATAATTTTCTCTGTTTGTAATGTCTTTGTCTGGTTTTGAAATCAAGGTAATGAAAAGTCTTGTAAAATGAACTTGGGAGCTTTCCTTCTTCTTGAATTTTTTGGAATAGTTTGAGATGTGTAGGCATTAATTATTCTTTGAATGCTTGGTAAAATTCTCCTGTGAGGACATCTGGTCCAGTACTTGTTTGTTGAGAGGTTTTTGATCACTGACTCAATTTTGTTAGTAGCAATTGGTCAGTTCAGATATTTGTTTTCTTGACTCAATTTTTGGGTGATTGTATGTTTCTAGGAATGTATCCATTTCTTCTAGACTGTCCAATTTGTTGGCATATAAATGCTTATAATAATTCTTGATAATCCATTGTATTTCTGTGGAGATAGTTGTCACTTCTTCATTTCTAATTTTGTTTAATCAGGTCCTCTCATGTTTTGATGAGTCTGGTTAAAGGTTTATCAATTTTCTGTATCTTTTCAAAGCACCAGCTTTTGGTTGCATTGATCATTTGAATTATTTTTTAGACTCCATTTCATTTTTTTGTGCTTTGATCTTTATTATTTTTTTTCTACTTTGGATTTTTGTTATTCTTTTTCTAATTCCTTTAAGTGTAAGGCTAAATTGTTTATTTGAGATTTTTCTTTTTACTTTAGTAGGCCTGTATTGTCATGAATTTCCCTCTTAAGACTGGTCATAGATTTTGGGTCATTGTGTTTTTATTTTCATTTGTCTCAAGGTATCTTTTGATTTCTTTCTTGATCTCACTTTTAACAAATTCTTCGTTTAATAGCATGTTATTTAGCTACCATGTGTTTGTGGTTTTTTTTTTCCTTGTAATTGATTTCTAGTTTCATACTGTTGTGGTTGGAGAAGATGCTTATATGATATCAGTCTTAAAATTTATTGAAACTTGTTTTGTGGCCTAACATGTGGTCTGTCTTGGAAAATGTTCAATGTTCACTTGAGAAGAATGTATATTTTGCTGCTTTAGGATGAAATGCTATAAAAGTATCTATTAAATCTATCTGTTTTTGCCTGTCATTTAAGGCTGCTGCTTCCTTGTTGATTTTCTGTTTGTTAAGATCTGTCCATTAGGGTCAATGGGGTGTTAAAGTCTCCTACTGTTACTGTATTATTGTCTATATCTTCCTTTATGTTGGCCAATATTTGCTTTATATATTCAGATGCTCCTATGTTCACTGCATAAATGTTTACTGGGTTATGTCTTCTTGAAATGATACCTTAACATTGTATAATGTCCTCCTTTGTCTCTTATTATACTCTTTGTTTCATAGTCTGTTTTGTCTGATGTAAGTATTGCTACCTCAACTTTTTTATTTTTCCATTTGCATGTGATGTCTTTTCCCATGTCTTTATTTTCAGTCTGTGTCTGTCTTTCAATCTGAAGTGGGTGTCTTATAGCATATGTATAGGTCTTGTTTTCTTATCCATTAAACTGTCTTGTGTCTTTTGATTGGAGCATTTAATCCATTTACATTTAAAGTGATTATTGCTAGGTAGAAAGTAATTGCCATTTTAGTATGTATGTATGTATGTATGTATGTATTATGTGGCATTAATTAATAAGATTAAGTTTCAGGGGTACAATTTAGCAGTAAGGCATATATATATATATATATATATATATATATATATATATATATATATATATATGCCTTACTGCTAAATATATATATAAATATGTATAGTGTCATGTGTTCATTGCCCATAGTTAGGTTTCTTGCTGTCACCACATATTCGACTCCTTTTACCCACATACCTCCCCCATTTTCCCTCTCCCCAACATCCTGGTAACCACTAGTCTTTGTCCATAGCCATGAGTCTTTGTTCGTTTGTCCTGTTCATTTGTTGCTTTTAGGTTTGTATCCCACATATAAGTGATAGCATGTGGTTTTCAACTTTTCTGTCTAGTAATTGCCATTTTAATATTTATATTTTTGTTCTTTCCTCTCACCCTTAAAGATATTCCTATAATATTTTTTTTATAATACTGGCTTGGAGATATTGCAATCTTGTAGCTTTTTATTGTCTGTGAAACACTTTATCTCTCCTTCAATTTTTAAATGATAGTCTTGCTGGGTAGTCTTGGTTTTAGGTCCTTGCTTTCCATCACTGTGAATATTTTGTGCAAATCCTTTCTGACCTGCAAAGGTTTTGTTGAGAAATCAACTGACAGCATCATGGGACCTCTCTTGTAAGTGACTGCCTTTTTTTTTTTTTTTTTTTGATGCTTTTAGGATTATTCCTTTGTCTTTAACCTTTGGCATTTTAATTATGAAGTGTCTTGGTGTAGGCCTCTTTACATTCATCTTGTTTTGAACTCTCCATGCTTCCTGGGCTTTTATGTCTATTTCTTTTGCTAAGTTAGAGAAGTTTCGTTTTTTTTTGGCGGGGGGGGGGTTGCGGGGCTTGCATTTCTTCTGTTCTTTCATTTGGCATAGGCTTCTTTATATTCTTATTTTGTCTTTCCATGTTCATATCTGTATGTTAGGTAGATATGACACATTTTGCAGTCTTGGCTGGTTAGTTTTATGTAGTAGGTACCCATAGACCCATGAGATTTGCCCAAGAAATACAGGAGCTCAGGCCAGGGTTGGTTTCTCACCACTGAAAGTATTCCCTGAGGTGTACAAATTGAGGACTTCTGACCTCCATGTAAGGAGCCTTCTGCCAAAAGTGCATGGCAGGGGTGGCTGTCCAACCAGAAAATTGCCACTGACAATTTGTGAGTTGGGTGGTGCATCTCTCAGAGAATTATAAGGTGGGGTGAGCAGATCTCACGAGGCTAATGAAAATTCAGAATTGCTGCGTGGTGCGAGAGCTCAACACAGGTAAGATTGTGTATGCCTGTAGGCTACACAGGAGGAGAGTGCAACATAGTGATAATTGTGGCTGTCCATCCAGCCCTGCCCTAAAGTCTCACATCTCAGTTCTTCCCTGTGTCTTTCTGGTAACCTTCAAGCTGTTGATCTTCCTCTTGAGCCCAGCATGAGTGCCTGCCTAATGTCTGGGCTTCCACCTGCCTTCCATCTCACCTAGGTGGCTGGAATCCTCACTAATTTTTATAGCCAGATTTTGTGAGGTTTCTCTTCTTGGCACTGGAACCCTGGGCCGAGGAGCCCTGATATGGGGTTGGGGCTCCTTGCTCCTTAGTGGGGACTTCCACAGCCAAGATATTTCTTCTGATGCTCAGCTGCCACAAGCCCATTTCACATCTCCATCCCTTTTACTAGTCTTGTGATTTCTTCTTTATATCTTTATTATATGAATTCTCTTCAGATGGTTCTCTATGTTGATTGTTCTATAATTTAGTTATAATTTTAATGTTGTCATAGGAGTAGGCAAGCACAGCATTTACCTAGTCTGCCATCTTGACCAGAATTCCTCTGGTAATTCTATTTTTAATTACTTGAGGAACCTACATATATTAACTATACCACTTCACATTCTCATCAATAATCTACAGAGTTTCAGTTTCTCTACATGCTTGCAATATATTTCCTTCCTCCCTCCTCCTTCCTCCCTCCCTCCCTCCCTCCCTCCCTCCCTCTTTTCTTTCTTTCTTTCTTTCTTTCTTTCTTTCTTTCTTTCTTTCTTTCTTTCTTTCTTTCTTTCTTTCTTTCTTTCTTTCTTTCTCTCTCTCTCTCTCTCTCTCTCTCTCTCTCTCTCTCTCTCTCTCTTTCTTTCTTTCTTCTTTCTTTTTTTATGCCTACAACACCTGGTCAACTCCCATCCGAGTACTAACCAGGCCCAACCCCACCCTCCTTAGCTTCTGAGATCAGATGAGATCTGGCACATTCAGGGTGGCATGGCTGTAGACCATTGTGATAGTTTTGATATGTGTTTCGCTGATCATTAATGATGCTGAGCACCTTTTTATATATTCAGCTTTTTGTTTTTGTTTAACTTTTTGCTGTTGAGTTGTAGGAATTTCTTATGTGTTTTGGATATTAACTCCCTATCAAATAAGTGGTCTGCAAATATTTTTTCCCTCTATTTTGCTTGCCTTTCACTCTTGATTGTTTCTTTTTCTGTAAAGATATTTTTAGTTTGATGTTGTGTTTTTGGTATCATATCCAAAAATTGATAAAACCAATGTCAAGAAACTTTTTCCATTTGCTTTCTTCTATGAGTTTTACGTTTAAGTCTTTAATGAATTTTGAATTGATTTTTGTTAATGATAAAAGGCGGGTCTAATTTCATTATTTTGCATGGGAATATTCAGTTTTCCCAATAACCATTTGTTGAAGAAACTATCTTTTCCCCATTTGTATTGTTGGCTCTCTTGTTGACAACTATGCCTGGGCAGAAGGAAGCCAGGGGAAACTCTGGTAAAGGTCCTTAGTGTTCCTAACGTGCAAATTGGTCATCTGAATTGGGTAAGGACTAATTGAACCATATAATAGTTTCTTCCCTTAGGGTAACTGGAGCTCTGGCACATGAACCCATGCAGTTTAATCTAGGGAATTGGATGCTTAGATTTTGGGGCTAAAATGATCTTAACCTATTCTCAAACTTTAAATGGGTAAAAGGCCTAACTCTGTAGCATAATACCTCATGGGGGAAAAATAATAAAGTAGCTTTAAAATCTAACAAAGATTTAAAATAAAGAAAAAAATAAAAGACAAATGAAATATACACCTATAAGAAAGTAAACAAAACATGCAGAAACAAACACACAAAATGGTTATAAATTAATAGTAGGAATTTTACAAGAAATAATCTCTTAGGCTACCTTTAGTTAATAAATTAAGACATTTGGGGAACTAAAACTGTTTTTTGGTTAATAATATATTTCACGATTTAATTGAAAGTCTGGATCCCTAACAATTTACACAGTTCTGAACACACTACCTCCTCATGCATAACCTTGAAAGTTGCTTGTGTGATTTTCTAGAGCACATTAATTTTTTTGTGATAAATTCATGGTGCAGAGCACTACACATTATTAGAAATAGGTTATCTTTAATAAATCTTAGAAAATTATACTTTCTGAAAGAAAAGCATCCCAAATTAGTGAAATTCAACCATATCAACAGCTTTTGATAAACATCTTTAATTTTTTTGTGAAAGTTTTGTTTCGTTTCTTCTTTTTTATTTGACAACACTGCATTATGTATAAACCCATAGGCCTGTAACATTTGCAAGCAGCACTTCATTTGCAAGTGTTCCAGAAATACAGCTGAACATATGGGTAAATACAAAAATTTTCCCAAGTCACAACTGATATATAGCATGCAGCACAGAATGTGGAGCATGGTGAAAGCCAAAAGTCCCTGATATGATGGTGTACCTTTCCCCATTAGAGTAGTTTGATATCAGGCCCTACAGAAGGGCAAATAAAAGATATTGTTTAAAGTGAATAGCTTTATTATATTGTAATTCTCCCTAAACATGGCTAATGATTTAATAAAAGCAAAGAGTTGATGGATTGTTAACAAGACAAATGCCTATTATTCAAAAGTGGGGCAAAAATATTCTTGAAAATCTAATCATCTTCATAGCAAATTTTCCTTTAGCTTTTTTCTTCAGTGAAATTTGAACGATAAAATAGAATGAAATCTCATTATTAAATTATTGACTAGTTCACAAGTGGAATATTAAATTAGGCCAAAAGAAAGATCTCCCACTAAGAGGCTTCATGGGAATTTCTAGAAATCTGTACATTTTTAATGTAGATAGTAGTGAGAAGGAGGGTCCTATTGTCTTTGATATATACCATGAATTTTTCTTATGTGTAGATTTTTTTAGTCAGATATTAGATTTCCTAGTTTTATCACAATCACAATACTGTGTACTTTAATGAACAAGTAGAGGTAATCCAAACATCTCATTTCAGAAATTAGTAAACCCAAGCACAAAAAATTTGTGTGGTTGATTTGTTAATACAAAGGCCAGAAAAAAGAAACACTTTTACTTCAGTGGTTTTTACACTTTACCAGAGGGTCTCTTTGGTAAATCTCAAGACTAAATAAATGCTCATCACAAAGGTGACTTCTCTGCCTTCTGGTATTGCCAGGTTAATTATATTTTTGAGACTTTTTTAGATTTTCTCAGAAGTTTTCATCAAAATTTTCCATATGTTATTCTTAGGAAATCTGAGTTTTGAGCATATGCTCTAGTATTAGATTTTTTGATGATTTTATATAATTAATATGAATTACTTTTCACCTATAAAATGTTACAAATTATTGTTAAAGTCTTTAAAGTGATACTCCAGTTAATAATGTGTAATTATATATTCGACCCCTCCTCATCTCCTGATCTCCTAAGAATTAAAGGAGTTCAGTAATACAAGGACAGTGATCAACAGATCACAATAGTAGAATGAATCTCTTTTGCTTGCTTCATTATACAATAAACCCCTCATAATTCATCACTTTTTTCATGTATTTTAACAAAACTCAAATGAATATTTCGTCCTTCTATATATGTTCTATTTTTACAAACAAAATACAGTGATATCTATCATCATGAAAAAATTTAAGTTCTTTCATATTGCTTATTTGGGACCATTTCTGAATTCAACCTGGAAATTATAACTTTCTTATCCATAGGTGTCATCATTTGGCTAACCCTGGAAAAATCTTTATTTACTTGAAGCTTATCAGAAGTAATGTTTTTTTTTGTTTTTGTTTTTTTTTCCTAAAGTCTTTTTTTAAGTGTGTTGCTGTGGTCCAGTGGAAGGCTAAATTCAAATAAGTTAAATTTCTCTTATATGTTTCATCTTTCATCATTCTCAAAGTATCGAAACATCATTGTTTTGTGATTCCTTAAGAAAGACAGTATATGTGTGTATAAATCAATATTTATAATAGAGTGTTGTCTAACTATCCTTTATAAAGTTTGCTTTAGAATTACATGTTTTTTATATTATAGTGACCCATTACTTTTAGAGTAGGCAACAAATTCAACTTTGTAATCAATTCAAAGGTTATTATCCAAGGCTGGCAGTTAAATATTGAAGAAACATATTTAAAATGTATGTAAATTGGAAGTACACATAAAACAAAAGCAATGCAGAAGTTTATTTAAAAACTTATTTGGGCTCATATAGATTTTGAGACTGAGACCAATTAAAGGAAAATCAACACCTATTACTTTTTAGATTTGTTTGAGAACTAGTTAAATGTCTGTGAAATGGCTAATGCCAAACCTTTGTCAGAGCAAATTTATTTAAATTAAAAATATTGATTAAATTTATTACCTGTAGCATTTATGGAAGTGAACTTTTACTGTAAAGAGAACTGCTTGTTGCCTTGCTTTCTGTGCAAATCTGGCATCAGTGACTATTAGATTACCCTAATAGATCTGACCATAGTAGAACTGTACTGAAAATTGCAATTTCACCCTTAAAAGAAAGTAATGTATAGTGTTTTCACCTTTAAAGCAACAACAGTTGGAATGAACTGGAATGAACTTTTTATAGCTTATTAAACTTTGAATTTTGGTGACTACTTTTAATCCTGATGCCATAGTAATAATTCACACTTCTTTTTTATTTTTTTAAAAAATTTATCATTATTACATCAAAGTTAGGAACTAGAACCATTGATAATTTGATAACAATAAACTCTGAGAAAGCATATAATGTGGACAATATTTTCTCACATTAAAAAATTTACAGAGGTTAGATAAATTTCAGTTATTAAAGCAACTAGAGGTTCACAATATAGTATAGGTAGGAATAACTAAGATTCAAGAGCTAAGACTGGGAGCTTTGTTTCTCATAGGTTAACTATATAGGTTGTGTTTTACTTTTGGATCAACTTTACTGGTTTGAATAGACATATTTTGCATATTTACTACTTATATATGTACAGAGTTTCTACCATGAATCTCTCACATGACTTACTAGTGAGCATAGTGCTAAAAAACACCTATACAGTAACTTAAAGAGAGTTTATCCACAAAAGATAAAAAAGATATAAATGGTTTTATTTTGTTTATCCTAATAATTAGACTTCATTTTTGCTACCTTACCAATCATTCTCAGCTTTTACAAGATAGAACATAGATAAGAGATCCTTGCATTACAAATAAATAGATATAAGAAATCAACAATCCTTGTCAGTCTAACCAAGCAGTTGATAGACTACCTATACATTATTTCTGTTTATCACATGCTTAGCACATACTATATCCTAAAGCTAAATTATTATAAATTAGTTGCATATTGCATACTTCTATGCAAAATTGAGGAAGGAAATAAAATATACAAAGTTGTAGCTGTTTCCACAAACAGTTTATATTTTCGTAGCTAGGATGAAGGAAAAAGACAACTCTTATCTTCCAACTCTTAAGATGGAATAAAATAATTATCAGGGGAAAGATATGTGGTGTATAGAGATTCAAAGAAGGAAGAAAATGTAGAAATTTGTAAGTTGGAAAATAAAAATCAGAAGTGTAAACAAAATTATAAGGCAAAAATATGAGCTGTAAAAATGGTGAGTCATAATAACATAGTAAATATAGCTGAAATAAAGAAATATGGAGGTTTACATATACGGAGACTCAGTAATGAAAGAATGATTAGATGGCTAATTAATTCAATAAACATATGTTGAACTGCTGGGTTTAAGATAAATAAGATTAACACAGTCACTAGCTTCTAATTACTCATACTTAAGGGAGAAACAAGTAAACAGCTGCTTATAATAAGTTTGATAAATTTAAAGAGGAATGCCATAAATATAGATATATCTAAATTGATTTTGTGGATTATGGAAAGTTTTCTGGAAAACCAAAAAAATATATATATAAATTTTATATTGGGTCCTGAAAATGAGTAGGAATTATCCAGTTGAAGTGAGGGCTGATAAAGCGTCAATGTGCTTCTTTAGATTCTCTGTCAATAATGATCAGGTACACCCAGTCTTGTATAAAAGTTAAGATCCATTGGATTCCATATGTTTTTGATTTTATCTATTTTATTTTTATTAAAATTATAGATATGACATTGGTTAATAAAATCATATAGGTTTCAAGTGTACAGTTCACTTATAGGTCATATATGTGTTGCATTGTGTGTTCACCACCCTAAGTTAAATTTCCTTCCATCACGATGTTTGACCCCCTCATATGATTTTGAATTTAGATATTGTATTGAATGATCTAATCTTAACCACTCTGTCATCTTGTATTTAAAATGGTCTTACTTCCTTTGTTATCTCTCTTGTCTTAAGTTGATTCTTTTTGTGAATCTTTTTTTGATTTTTATTCCTCTGACCTTGGATCCTCTTAACAATGATATGCACATTTTTTTGTTTAGAGGACTCTTCTGGCAGACATATTGCCTATTGCATATTTATTACCTAGTGGTATGAACATCAGCATGTAGTAAATATTATAGGTAATATCACCCAGGATGAATTATAGTCAGGGAACTACTTCTAAATAAACCCTGAATTGTGTATATAGGTAAAACATGATTTAGGATTTGAAAATTAAGTCATGTCTATATCAATAGAAATGTTATATAGATTTCTGTGGTTGATAACAGGATTTATTCTAATTTAAACAAATTAAATATTGGCTGAAAGAGTTTAGATTTACTATCATTTGAAGTTTTAAGTTGAAGGTAATTCCTAAGATTATATTATTCACTGCCAAAAATCTGTTAAGAAGACAGAGATACTATCAATTGTGAGTGTTGGCTATTAACAGACACTAGTGTGGCCCCTTTTGCATCATTTTTTGGACCTTGCAGGTATGCAATTTTTAAATAAACTCTAGTTTTTAGAACAGTGTTAGGTTTAAAAATAATATAGAGATTTTCTATATACCTGTCACTCAGGTACTAGTTTCTTCTAATACTAGCATCTTACATTATTATGTTATGTTGTTACAATTAATTAACCAATACTGCTATATTATTAATTCATAATTTATTTTGGCTTCCTTTATTTTTACCTATTCATTTTTTTTTTATTTTCCATGATTCTATCTATAATATCTCATTATACTTAGTTTTGTGTCTTCAATGGCTTCTCCTGATTATCAGATGTATTATAGGATGCTCCTCTATGGTAATGATCTGATGTTTGCATCATAATTAGATGGGATTTATGGGTTTGGGGGAGGCAGTTCACAGAAGTAAATAATTATTTTCCTCACACCACTTCAAGCTCCATAATACCAATATAATGAGAAACTGTTGATGTTGACCTCTGGGTGAGGTAATGTTTGTCTGGTTTCTCTACTGTTAAGATACTCCATATCTCTTTTTATACTTTACTCTTTGGAAAGAAGTCACTCTATGCAGCACAGAGTAAATAGATAAATTCTTCTGCATAGGAGATTTTTCTTTTCATCCCCATTTTTTATTTTAATATGGGCTCATAAGCATTTTTTTACTGCTTTTATCTTTACTAGGTTGCTCAGTGGTTCAAGTTTGACTATTAGGAGTTCTTTCAGTTGGATCTTGTGCCCCTTTGACAAATTCCTATCAAATATATGCATATATATATATATATGCATATATTTAAATATATTTCATATATATGGCACTTTATTACCTGCTGACACTACGGGGTGTACCAGAGTCATTTTGTATATTTACTGCCTCACTACAGAGTTAGCCATTTTTCCATGGTTCTTTACATTGGAGAATAATACTAAAAACCATAATCTGGATGTTAGGTGTGCTTATTGCTACTGGGTATCATTTCTTCTATGCCCTCACAGCTGACAGAGCTGAGAAATATGTTTTATACTAACCCTAATATGATGTTAGCTGTAATTTTTTAGATGTTTCTTATGAAATTGAGAGTAACCCTTATTCCTACTTTCTGAGAAACTTTATCATTAATGGGTTTTGGATTTTGTCAAATGCTTTTAAATATCAGTTGACATAATCATAATGTTTCTCGTTTTTAGTCTGTTGCTATGGTAAATTAAATTTTTGATTTTTGAATGTTAAACCAACATTGTCTACTTGGAATAAGTCTCACTGGCCACGTGTATAATGATTTGTATATATTGTTGAATTTAATTCCAAATATAGTTTTCAAGTTTTTCTGTATGTTTTCATAAGATATTAGTCTGCAGATTTTTTTTTCTTGTAATAATTTTATCTTCTTTTGGTATTCGGTAATGCTGGTCTTATAGAATTAGTTGAGAAGTATCCCCTCTGCTTATATGTTCTGAATGGGATTATACATAATTGGTATTATTTTATTCTTAAATACTTGATAGAATTCATCATTGAAATTATCTTAGTCTGGTACTTTATTTTTTGAATGTTATTCATTTTGATTCAACTTTTTAAATAGATATAGGCCACTTCAGATTGTCTACTTCACTTTGTATGGATATTGGTAGTGTGTGTCAACGTATTGGTCCATTTAATCAAATTGTGAAATTTGCAGGTGTATATTGTCCATAATATTCCTTTTTTTAAACATAAAAAAAAAACCACTTTTGAAAAGAGCAGTTTTAGAATCAAAGCAAAACTGAGAGTAAAGTACCTAGATTTTCCATATAACCTGTCCCCACACAGGCATGACCAACCCCATTATCTTATCATGGAATTTAAGTTTTTGTACATTTTGGATAACAGTTTTTTATTTGATGTCTTTTGCAAATATTTTATTTCTCAGTCTATTTTTTTTTGTCTTCTCATTCTCTTGAAATTGTCTTTCACAGATCAGTTTTTAATTTTAATGGAGTTCAGCTTATCAATTCTTTCACGTATTTTGCCTTTGGTGTATCTAGGCATTGGCAAGGTCATCTAGGTTTTCTCCTATGTTATCTTCTAGGAGTTTCATAGTTTTGTGGAATATTAGGTCTGTGTTTAGATTCATATTTTTGCATGTGGATCTCCAGTTGTTCTGGTACCATTTGTTGAAAAGACTATCTTTGCTCCATTGTAATTCTTTGCTCCTTTTCCAAGGTCAGTTGACTATATTTATGTGGGTGTACTTTTGGCTCTCTATTCTGTTCCATTGATCTGTTTGTCTATTCTTTCACTAACCGTGCAGTCTTGATCACTAATATTCTTTTTTTATCCCTTCAGTGTTCGTTAAATTAGTTGTGATAACTTTTATTTCTGATATTATCTATTGATGCCTTCTCTTTTTTTTTTCTTGATTATTCTGGCTAGAGGTTGATAAATAACATGTTTAAAAAAGCTTTTATTTTAATTAATTTTCTATATTGTTTTTCTGTTTCCAATTTCATTGCTTTCTTCTGCTTCATTTAGACTTAAATTGTTTTTCTTTCTTGAAATTTATTTTTTTGACCCATATGTTCTTTAGAAATACTTTCTTTAATCTCAAGATATTTTGGGATTTTTTTTACCTATATTTTTGTTATTGATTTCTAATTTAATTTCATTGTGGTCTGAGAATATACTTTGTATATTTTATTTCTTGTATATTATATTTCTTTTAATTTTGTTAAAGTGTACTGTGACCCAGAATGTGTTCGAATATTGATTAATGTTCCTTGTGATCTGAAAACAATGTGTTTTTTACTATTGTTTGATGAAGTACTCTAAAAATTTTAATTAGATCAACTTGATTGATGGTGATCTTTAGGTAAAATCTGATAGAATTGAAATAAGAAATAGATAATTCCATTTTTATATTGGTTGCTACAACATGACATTTTTATAATTTGACAATTGGTTAATTAGGCAGGCAGAAAATGAGTAAGAAATTTGTGAAAGCAAAGAGGCTAGTGTGGCTGGAGAAGAGTGAACATGTGGAGGAAATGTGTTTAGTATCTGGAGGGTGGCAAGACCATGTGGGTCTTAAATGAGGTGTGTAGGAAGGGATTAATTTAGAAGAAAAATTAGTTCATTTTTGTAGATGATAAGTTTAAACCGAATATTAGAGATTCAAGTGAAGATATCAAATAGACATCTGGAATATTAGCAACTACATTATACAGCCTCTAAAAAATACAATGCCTCTGTGAAATACTATTAGTCATCCATGACTGAAATTTTAATATCCTTCCACTAATGGGAATTGCATTATGAATGCCTTACAGAATTAGTTTTTTTTTTTTTTTTGTCATAGTTAAAAATGGAGTAAATCAACGTGATTTTGTCTTATTTCTATCTTCAGCTGTTAAAGTAGACACAGAAGATGTGGGAACTGTTCCTAACAAGGTTGAATGTGAAAAAAGAATGCTAGGGCATGAAAGTTGGTCACATAAGCAAGATAATAATTTTTGTTTTGTACTATATATTTTAAACAGTTTGAGAAAGGAAGTAAAGAAATGAGGAAGATGAGGAATGTAAACATATGTTATGATCAATAGAGAATAAGTCTAAATGTTGATAAATTATTTCTATTAGAATACTAGAGGAAGTAAGAAAGGAAGATGGGAGGTTAGTGAAAAAGTATGATGCATGAGTGAGTCTACTGACAAATTATTTTATTTGCTAGTGAAGAAAGATGGGCCATGATCATAGATGAAAGTGGCTAATACAGGATAGAAGACAAAGTCTTTAGACAAAAGAGTTCAAAAAATTAAATTTTGGTATATTGGGATGATAATCAAAGTGAATATTAAAATAATCAAAGATGAAAATGCTAGTAGTGTTGGAGAGACTGAGAATAACCCAGGTGCTAAAATTTTCAAAGAATAAAATGGAGTGCTTTGGGGGTATATGAAGTGCCAAACAGAGAGAAATAGCTTTTAGTATGATCTGAAGAAGTTCAAATCAAAGCTCAAGTAATTTAGAATGATAAAGGAAAATGTTCTGGGAATAGGAATAAGCAATAAGAAGGTAACCTACCCCATCTTTAGGTCAAATTATATAGCTATATAGAAAACAAGGAAATAACAACCAAATTCACAAGTGGCAGAGCTGGACTTACACTCAGATCTTCCTGTCTTGAAACATGTACTCCTTTCGCTTTTCCTTGGCAATTCCAAAAAGCAAAAACAACAAACAAATAAACCAAACCAAACACACACACACACACACACACACACACACACACACACACACACACACACACAAATTTGACTCATTGCCCAAATCTATTTTGAACAGGCTGAGGAATTTAATGTTTAAGTGGGACCAAGAAAATAAAATAGGATTTTAAGCATCTCACCAGTCTGCCACAGATAGATATAGTCAATTTACATTCTTAAGAAAAAAAAGTAGTTCTGCAATAGGAGGACATGGAAAAGAATTAGTGACTCTACATACAGATATGTTGAAAAAGAAATAGAGATGTGTCTAAATATACCAGTGAGCCAGACTGGAAGCTGTCAGATGAGTTCAAAAATAAAAACATCAACTCATGTTGAGAAATTTTGAGTAACTGTAGTTGTTTGAAAAATCATTAGCATTACATTATTAATGCAGAAATAAGAAAACATTATGAAAAACTTTAAAAGCAATATAATATGCCATTATAGAATATGCCAACGTAGAACGTTTCTAATTATTGTTTTTAATTTATTTATTTTTAAGTTTATTGGGATAACATTGGTTAATACAATTATAAAATTTTCAGGTGTACATTGTAATTTGACATCTGTATAAATTTATTGTGTGTTTACCACCCAAAATCAAGTTTCCTTCAGCTACCTATATTTGATCCCCTTTATCCACTTAAACCTCCTCTATATTTAGTCCCCTCAACTATCTACCTACACCCTTTTCCCTACCCCCTACCCTCTGGTAACCACTAGTCTATAGTCCATGTCCATGAGTCTCTGTTTGTTTGTCCTGCTCATTTGTTGCTTTTAGGTTTATATCCCATATACAAGTGATATCATGTAATTTTCAACTTTTTCTGTCTGGCGTATTTTGCTTAGCATGATTATCTTGAGGTCCATCCATGTTACTGCAAATGGCCGTTTTAAAAGGACTTGAATATCTAGAACAAGGATTTAAGTGTCTCCCATATGTGAGTTCACTATAGAATGTTTTTATTCTGAAATTTAAAAACACTTAGAAGTATGTCATACTTTATGAAATACTGGGAAACCCTGAAATGTATCTGAAATAAGGAAACAAAGGGAAAACATTACAGAACAAATTACCTATTTAAGTAGACTTGACAGTGTAGTCGGGGCTAAAAAGCCTTCTGGTGTGGAATGGGAAAAACAGTTGGAAAAAGTGGCATATATAGTTTCAGTTTTAGCTGTAGATTAATGTTTTGGGGTTCTCTTAGAAGATGGGAAGTAAAGTATAAATAGTTACAGTAAATAGGATTTATCTTTAATAAGATTTATATTGGAAGATTTAACTTTGAGTAATCAGCCTAAATGAGTCACACTGATGATTTTTTTGTATATGCAACTAATACTGGTAATATTTGGGATATTTTTAGGTAGATTTTAAATATAAGACTCAAAATAATTTAGTCTAAGCAGATGATAGAAAAGTGAATAAGACATTTCTATGCAATGCAATCATTAATAGTAATTGACATGTATTATCTGTCCTGCAAAGATGTTAACAATACATTCTTAAGTAAAGGTTGCAAATAAACATAGTATGCACTACAATATTTATTGAATACTGGGTATTTAGACTAAATAGAATCTCTATTATTACTGTTTTAAAAATAGCTATGTATTTTCATATAAAAGTTTCTAAAAGGACTAGAAAAAAATCTCTATAGAGCAATAAATTTTAAGATATTTTGAAGTTTCCAATTCATTTTGCCTCTCTGGATATTCTAATGTTTGAAAAGTTAATGTGTTTTTCAGACAATGAAAATAATATATGGAAATGGCTTATTAAAGAAATAAAGGGAGACTATTCCAAAAATGATAAATACTCTTATTTATAACTTGTTGTTTTGCAAAGTTTTTACCATATATGAAATGAGCAGGGATTATAACACCATTTTCTTCCAGCCCATGGCCCAGTTAACAGGCAACTTGACAAATTCCCACTGACGAGATCCCTAACATATGTCCTACGTGCTTTGATGCTTTATTCAGAGAAATATTTCAAACCTACCAGGTTACACCAAATTAAGTCAATCAATGTCATACCTTTTCTTAGAATACTCAGGACCACAGTCACTGGCATAACTCAGGGGAAATATAGCAACTGAAGTTTAGGTATAGAGTAAAATAATTGAACTACAGATTCCCAACTATTATTTAAACATTAACACAGCATATAATAAAAAGTTCTGAGGGATCCTAAACTTTCAGAACTAACCTGTTTGATTTATTTATTTTATTTCATATGTTAATTTTTCAAATTTCGCCATGTATAATGAAGTTGCAAGAGTAGTAATGAACACCCATTCACCCTTCACATAGATTTAACAGTTGTTTCCATTTTACTATGCATGTATAATATATATTTTTGAAAATATTTTCTAACCAACTGAAAGTAAGTTGGAGGCATCATGTCACTTTTGCAATGTACATTTCCTAATAAGGATATTATTCTTCATAATTACATAATTATATATCATTCACATTGCTATCATCTTACCTATGAAAAATAAAACCTTAAAATATAATTTGCTATCCCAACCATACATTTCACCTTTTAAATAAAGGTCTTTTAGAGCTTTTTAATTCAAGATCCAATTATGTTTTATTTATTGTATTTGGATGCTTCATATCTTCAAACTTTTCAATCTAGACTAGCTCCTACACCTTTTATTAAAAAATAAAATTTTATTTTAAAACAGTTTTGGATTAAAAAAAAATGAAGTAACGTTTTCTCCCTATTATAGACATCTATATGTGTTGCAGAAATGTTGCAAAAATCAGACTGGTGCAAAACCAAGCAGCACTCAGAGAGTTGGAGAACTGAATTGGAGAACTAAGGTTTATTCCGCTGGTGGTCCCAGAGAAGCTAGCGCTCAGAAGATCAGGGCCCTGAGTTCAGTGTCAACTTTGCTTTTACAAAGCTTAGTTCGCATGGGCCGATTGGTTAATTTGTCCTCAGACGGTTACTAGGTGCAGGAGTTGCTATGGGTTGCACACACTTACCTTTGTTCCAAAATATAAGAATTGCTTTGGGTTACAGGCAGTTACATTTGTTGTTTAGACAGAACAAGCAAAAGAAAGGATGAGTCTTTAATTTCGAGGTCACCCTGCCCTATAGCTAAGCGGCAAGCATATCTAGAGAAGCAGAACAAAGAGCTCAATATAAAGTTAGCCTTTTGAGTGAAAAATCCTCTTCGTAACTATGGTACATTTTTTATGTATGATAAAACAGTATTGAAACATTACTAAGTAATGTTCATAGTCCATATTTATTCAGATTTTCATAGTTTTTTAAATCCAATATATTCTTTTTATGTTCCAGAATTTCATTCAAGATAAATTTAGTGTTTCTCAGTTATTTTTATTTATCTCCCTTAATTAAGACAGGCATTGGGTATTTCCCTTCTTCTAAGTAAAAGGCTCCAGCTGACTAGAATTGGGTATTTCCTTTCTACCAGGTCATATTATTAGGCTCTGATAATATCCCAGCCAGGTAGACTCTACTTAATGAGTTATCCTTAAGAACAGAGTGCTTTGGTGTATTTTAAAGTTGTTACTTTTCCTCTCCCCCTGCCAGATGCATTAGGGGATTTTTTTCTCTGTACTATGATAACCTAGTTGCGCTCATGGTGGTAAATCTCATGAAGTTGTGGGGACCCACTAAGATTGGGTTCCTCTGTCCTTTTTAACTCTCAGAGTTGTTCATACCAAGCTTCTGGCAATTCATCAATTACGGTTCAGGTTTTAGTTTTCTTACCTGGCACTGGCTCCTGTGGCAGTTTCCATTCATGATTCTCAGCTCTGGTAAGCCATGGTTCCTTGTGTTTTTCTTTATATCTCCAATATTGGGGGCAGTGACTTGCCTTGTATTCTCTTCTCCCAACAGCTCCAAGGAGCAATGATTGTTTTAGTCCATTCAGCTTTTTACATGTTAGAATGGAATGGTAACTTCAAGCTCCTTATATGTGGACGGGGAGGGCACATTAGTTAATTTTTAATAGTTTTCTGTTGACCATGTTTTTCCTATGTGAACAGGCAGATTAGAAAGCATAATCGTTCTTATGTCTTACCCTTTCCACTTTTTTCATCTTGGTATGTATGCAGCTCAGCTAGGCTTCCCTCTCCTACTGTGACAGTCGATAGCAATTCTCAAGCTTGAACTAGACCTCTCAACACTATTTTTTTCACATCTCTTCTGTCTTCTTACTTGAGATCAAATGTCTCTTCACCAAATACATAGTGACCTTTATTCTTCATTTATAGAAATGCACTTTTATTTTTCTGTATTGTATACATGAAGATATTATATATTAAAATACTCAAAAACTATTTGGGAATTTTGTTATTAATTGGTTTTCCTGAGTAAAGAGGTTTGTTAGTAAAACAACAACAACAACAAACAAACAAAAACTAGAGTTCTTTTAAAATTTTAATTTTCCAAGCCTTAGGATGATCAAGGATTTTGTAACAGATTTGAGTTTTCTAAAATTGTTTGAGGAACTTCTGAGTAAGCTTACTGTGAAGGTAGTCAAGCAGATATTTGACATCCAGCTGGTGAAGGTTTTGTAGAAGAAATTGGAAAGACAAATGAGAATTAGAATACTTTTGTTCTAAAGTCTCTTCCTGATCTGTTGCCTATAAATTTATACATTGATTTTTTACTGGTGATAGTCATGAATTTCACTTGAATCAAACCGCATATTCACCTACTTTTCTTGTTACCCGAATAACTAGATGTATGGTCAGGAAAAATATTGGCCGTTCCTGCTAAATGACCAACAATATCACATAAATCAAATAGATAAACTCATTTTGAATATTTTAACTAATATTAACTTGAAAATATGATTTCCTGCTTTAAATTTACAGTATTTTTTGTTGATAAAGTTATAGCTATTGAGTTGGAAAATTGGTGGAAATTTATTTGTATAGGCACCTAACATAATTTGGAAGAGAGCAGAATTGAAAGATGAAGAGATGGGTGAGTTGATTTATAAAGGGCTGACCTTGATTTGTGAGGATAAGAATGAAATATTGTGGCATATGGAACATAAGAGTGATACAAATAGAAGCAGAATGTAAGATTTGTGACTGATGTTAGATAATTCATAATTTTTGTGATATAAAATTGATGTAAAAGGGGTGAGCTATCTGAAAGCATTGAAACCCCAAAGTAACAGAATTGGAAAGAACTTCAAGGAGCCAGTAAAGGGCTTTGAAAAGAAGATGTTTTAAACTATGTGAACTTCTTAGAATGCTGCAGTTCAATTCCAAATTTTCTGTGATTTTAGGAGCAGCCAGTAAATGGGATCAATATTATGGCAAATTGAATTTTCAAAAAACACTCAAGAGGAATTCATTTTACTAAATAAAACAGATTCATTTTTTATGAAATAAAAGCACTTTAAAAAGGCATCATATTAGCTTTAATAATATCAGAGTTGGTGGCTATTTTTATTAGTTTGTTCATTTTATGCCACTGTGTTCTTATTCTATCAGGTCATTTTCAATTCATTGTTTGAAATGAAGTTTATAAAACATGGTGATGCTTTTTTAAGTCTCTTCCAGTTGTTCATGATTGGAATATGCATTAATGGAGAAATCTTTCTTATGAAACTTATCACTGGTTTTTTGGAAATAAAGAATACATTGTTAATCTCTGTAGTGGATTCCATGACCATGATTGAGATGGTCACCTTTGTTGCTACCATGAACTTTACTAATGGAATACATTTAATGCTTAGAAAAATAGACTCGACTTTCCTTGATGTAAAATGGATTAGTTGCCCAAGAATATCACAACATTCATTTTTACAGTATGAAAATGATAATTTAGTAGTCTCTTTTTCCCCCCAATTTTGGTCTGCAGTAAACAAAACATGTAAAAACAGGTGTAGTGGTTAATCTGAACTAACAATTATGCAGTTAAATAATAAACACCAATATCAATACTTTTCACAATTGAATAAAGCTGTTAGAATCCTTACATGGGAAAGAGAGGAAGGTTTTTATAAAGTAGATGCATGGGTTAATAGACACATACCTCCCATGTAAATGATTAATCCTATTTCAATTAAACGTATTACGCAGAATTAAAAATAGAAAGGATGGATATGGATATAGATTTTTAGCAGCGTATCTGGGTTATGAGTAAACAAAAAATGGCTATAGAATAAACCAGGGCTCCCAGGCAGGATTTCAGAAATAGCTTCTTACTAAGCAAAAGTTTTTCAAAAGTGTAGGGTTGTAAAGATATTTCTTTAAAATTAATATGTACTAGTCAAATTTAAATCTTTAACATCCTTTGTCTGCATTTATAAAAATATTTCAGTTAAAAAGTTCCCATTGATAGTGTTAATTATTTCAAGTGCAATGCTTTAAAGAAAGGAGATTTTTAATAGATGAGCATTATAATTGGCATTTGATTTATTTCAAGTAAAAATATAATCAGTTCTAAAAATAAATTCGGGATTTTACTTGGTTATTTTCAAGATTAGTGATTTACAAAATGTGCGTCATTCAATTCTATATTTTATACTATGAAGTTTAAAAAATGGTAAGTATGTAAAATATAATTGGTGATTCTTCAGTAGACTACTCTTGTTCTTAGATTTTCCTGATTTGCTAATTTAATATGCATAGGAATGTCTTTGTTTTACTAATTATATTTGAATACTTTATATTTGAAACTAGACACTAAACTGGTTTTCCTTTATAAAATACCAAACACTTGTTTTTATACCTAATTTTCAGTTCATGAAGATATATATATATATATCTTCATGAACTGAAAATTAGGTATAAAATATATATATATATATATATATATATATATATATATATATATATATATATATATATTTAAAATGGATTTAGGAGGCTAGAGAAGAGAACTTTCATGCATGTGTCACTCAACACGCACTGCTGACCCCAACAGGTAGAGACTACTTTACATCTCCAATAGGAAGTGATACTACTTTACTACCTCAGCAGGAGGAAGAAAAGATTTCTTACTGCCCAGTAGCAGCTCAGATACTGGGAGACTGCCATAACCCAGCCAATGAAAACTCACAATACTTTGAACTTCTGTGTTCTTTCAGTGGTCTCTGTTTATAACAGCCCCTCCCAAGTCCTTCATTTTGTGGCTTTGGGCATATTTTGCCATTAGACCACATGTCCCAAAATTAATTCTTTGTTCACAGTAAACCTATTTTGTTGGAGAAATATCTGGCTATTTGTTTAAAATCAACATAATGTTGGCCATGAGACTAACTTTAAATACATTTTTTTTTGTTTAGAAGCAGTCCTAGAACTATCTACATTAAAATTAGATTTTAATAAATTTGATATGTCAAAGATGGAAGCATTATATTTAAGTTGTACTATACATGCATAAATGTTATACTATGATCAGGAGTGTGTTTGTGTGTGTGTATGTAAGAATGCATTAGGGCATATTATTGAACGTATTATATATGTCAGCATACAACATATGTGAGTTACATATTAAAAAAACTGTAGTGGCTCTATTATGAAGAAAAAAAACAAGTTTTATTAACATCAATAATGCACTTAATTTTACCAGTCTATCAAAAATATTATTATTTCGGTTTCAAGCAATGTAGAAAACAGTGATGCTATTTTTTTCCAATACTAAGCCTTCAGAATTTGTGTGTATTTTACAATTACCACACATTCCAATTCATACTAACCACATTTTAAGTGTTCAATAACCTTTTTGGCTAGTAGTTCTTATTGGCCAGCATGGTTCTATAAAGAGAAGGTTATTTCTCGATATTAACTATAGAAATGGGAGAAACAACATTTTCCCAGTGAGTAAATATTTAACCATCCTACTTGTACTTAGTTGGAAATAGAAACATTGAATTTATAATAAACAAAACTCTTGTAAATATACAATCTCTTGTAAGTGTTCATATATATAATTACTTCAAATTGTTATTTAAAGTTATTAAAATTTATAACTATGGAGACTATGATAATACTGCACTTATTATTCATGGATATAGCTAAAATATATCTGTGATTTGTATGTGAAAAATACTGGAGTAGTGAATTAAAAAAATCATAAAACTATACCAGTTTGAGGGCGTTAAGCTTTAAACAAGAATATTTTGCCTCCAAGTTTGATTACCATGTTAGCAACTATTTAAGAGGAACAAACTACTAAAAATAACTCTGTTAGTAAAAATAGTTTACATGATGGTAAAATTACTCATTAGAAAGAGCTTATACTATTAATTTTCATAGAAATAGATTCTAATATTATCTTCCCCATGTACTTGCTAAGTGGCCTGGAGAAAGTTATTAATCTCTCTGAACCTGAGTTTTCATACCTCTAAAATGACTATACCTTCTTGTCAGAATTGTAACAAAGAAATCAAAGACACCATTTATTGAAGAGACTTTTTTTTCTGCACTGTATGTTTTTGGCTTTTTTGTTGAAAATTATTTGCCTATACAAACATGGGGTTACTTCTGGACTCTTGATTCTGTTCCACTAGTCTGTGTGTCTCTTTTTATGCCAATACCATCCTATTTTGAATATTGTCACTTTGTAGCATAACTTGAAGTCAGGCAGAGAGGTGCCTCCAGCCTTATTTATTTTCCTCAAGATGGCTTTGGCAATTCATGGTCTTCTGTGCTTCCAAACTAATTTGATGATTTTTTTGTTCTATTTCTTTAAAAAATACCGATGGGTTTTGAAGGGGATTATATACAATCAGTATAATGCTTTAGGTAATATGGTCACTTTAACTATGTTGATTCTTCCAATCCAGGAACACAGAATATCTTTTCATTTCTTTGTATCTTCTTCGATTTCTTTTAATATGGCCATATAGTTTTCATTATATAGGTCCTTCACTGTTTTGTTAAATTATTCTCAGGTATTTCACTCTTTTTGTTGTAATTGTAAAAATGAATAATTTTTCCACTGCTTTTTAATGACAATTCATTATTAGAGTATAGGTATGCTATGGATTTTTTGAACATTGATTTTGTATCCAGAAATTTTACTATATTTTCTTATTGTTTCTAGTAGTATTCTTGTGTAGTTTTTAAGTTTTCTATACAGAGAATCATGTCAACCACAAATAGTGACAATTTGACTTCTTCATTTCCTATTTGGGCGTTTTTTGTTATATTGAATATAACAATGTTGATAGTGGACAGCCTTGTCTTATTCCTGATCTTAGAGGAAAGATTTTTAGTTTTTCACCATTAAGTATAATGTTGGCTGAGGATTTGTCTCACACACACACACACACACACACACACACACACACACACACACACACATCCATCCATCCATATATATTGCCTATTATGTACGGTACTTAAGTGTTTTGATCATAAATGGGTGCTGTATCTTGTTGAAGGCATTTTCTTACCTATTGATATAATTATATGATTCTTATTTTTTAATTTGTTTATGTAGTATATCCCATTCATTGATTTGCATATGTTGAACCATCCTTCTTCCCCTGGGATGAAGATCATTTAATTGTGGTGTATAATTTTTTAATATGTTTCTGTATTAGGTTCACTAGTATCGTATTTGGAGTTTTGCATCTGTGTTCATGAGAGATATTGGTCTATAGTTTTCTTTTTTTGTGTTATCTTTACCAGTTTTGATATCAGGATGATACTAGCATCATAAAATGAGTTGAGAAATATTGTCTCCTCTTCAATTCTTTGGAAGAGTTTGAGGAGAGTAGATATTAAATCTTCTCTGAATGTTTGGTAGAATTCACCGGTGAAGCCATCTGGTCCTGGACTTTTACTTTTTGGTAGGTTTTTGGTAATTTTTTCAGTTTTCATACTGCTGATCAATCTACTTAGATTTTCTAGATCTTCTTGATTCAGTTTAGGAAGGTTGTATCTTTTGAAGTACTTGTCTAGATCTAGGTTATTAATTTGGTGTTATCTACTTTTTCATAGTATTTCCATGGTGTCTGCCATAATTTCTTCTCTGTCTTACCTGATTTTGTTTATTTTGTCTTTTCTCTTTTTTCTTTCATGAGTCTAGCCAGGGGTTTTCCAAGTTTATTAATCTTCTCAATGAACCAGCTCTTTGTTGTGTTTATTTTTTCTATTTTTGTTTTTGATTTTATTTCTGCCCAAATTTTGGTTATATCTTTCCTTCTGCTAATTTTAGGCTTCATTTGTTCATCCTTTTCTGTTTTTTTTTTTTAAGATTAAATATTAATGTTGTTTATTTGGGGTCATTCTTGATTTTGGAGATATGCCTGTAATATGAATTTTACTCGTATGACTGTATTTGCCATGTCCCAAAAGTTTTGATATGTTGTGCTATCATTATCATTCATTTCTATGTATCTCTTGATTTCTCTTTTTATTTTCTGCCACTTGTGAATTTGTGAATTTGGTTGTTATTCCCTTGTTTTCTGTATAGCTATATAATTTGACCTAAAGATGGGGTAGGTTACCGTCTTATTGCTTATTTCTATTCCCAGAACATTTTTCTTTATCTTCCTAAAATACTTGAGCTTTGATTTGAACTTCTTCAGATTATACTAAACGCTACTTCCATAAAAAGAATCGTTGTGTGAATTTCAATAGTTTGTATTTTCAAAGAACTTGTTTATATTACCTAAGTTACCAAATGTTTGCATATAGTATTCATGGTATCCCACTGTCCTTTTTAGAATGTTCATGTTATCAGTAGTGATGATCTCTCTTTTATTTCTGACATTTGTAATTTGTGTTTTTCTCTTAGGTTAACTGTAAATTTATCAATTTTATTTATCCATTAAAAGAACCAGGTTTTAGTTTGTTCATTTGCTCATTGTTTTCCTGATTTCAATTTTGTTGATTTCTTCTCTTTTGAATTTTTTGTGCTTCTTAAACATAATTTATTTTTCTAATTTCACAAAATGGAAGTGGATTATTAATGTTAGATTTTATTATTTTCTAATTCATAAGTTTAATGCTATAAATTTATTCTATTCACTGCTTTCACTGCCTCCCACGGATTTGGATAAATTGTATTTTAATGTATTCAGAATAGTTATTGTTAACATGCTATATCTTTGTCACTTTACTTTTATCCTATCTGTATATTTAAAGTGGATTTCTTACAGGTAACATGTTTTTTTTTTTTTTAATTTGCTGTGAAAATATTTGTGTCTTAATTGCTATATGTAGACTATTTACATTTCATTTAATATTGATATACTTGGATTAATTTTTACATGTTCACAGTGGTTTACTATTTATTTCACTTGGTTTTTGTTTCCTATTTTTCTCTTTTTCTGCCTTCCCTAGTTCAATTGAGCATTTTATATAATTCATATTCTCTCTTTTCTTATATCATTAATTATATTTATTTTTAAGAAGGCTTTACATTTTTTATAGTGATTTTAGGTGTAAAGTGAAATTGGGAGGTAAGTATAGAGATTTGCCATATACTTCCTGCTGTCATACATATTCATAGCCTTCCTTATTAATCATATCACCCACTAAAACAGTACATTTTTTACCAAGGAGAAACCTAGACTGACACATCATAATGAATCCAAGTCCATAGTTTATACTAGGGTTCTCTCTTGATATACAGTTCATGGGTTTGGAAAAATGTGTAATGTAATGATATATATCCATCAATATAATACCATATAGAGTATTTTCATTGCCCTAAATATTCTCTGTGCTTCACTTATTCATAACTACCCCTCCCTTGAATTCTAGACAACTACCCATATTTTTATTATTTCCATAGTTTTGCCTTTTCCAGAATGTCACACAGTTTGAAGCATATTGTGTGTTACCTTTCCCACGTAGTTACGTGAATTTAAGATTCTTCCATGTATTTTCATGGCTTGATATCTCATTTTCTTTGGGGCTAGATGATATTTTGGTTGCTTCCAAGTTTGTCAGTTATGAAGAAAGTGGCTATAAACATTTGTGTGGTTTTTGTGTAGATATAAGTTTTAACTCCTTCCCTTTGAGTAATTACCAAGAGATATGATTTGTGGATCTTATGTAAGAGTATCATTAATTTTGTAAAATACTGGCAAACCATGTTCCAAAGAGCCTCTATCATTTTGCATTTCCTCTGGTAATGATTGAGAGTTCTTTTACTCCACATCCTTGTCAACATTTGATATTATCAATGTTCTGGGTTTGGGCCATTATAATAATGTGTAGTGTCATATCATTATTGTTTTAATTTACATTTTTTGATAATATATGGAATGGAGCATTTTTTATATACACATTTTTGTCATTTCTTTTCTCTGGTGAGGTGTAGGGGCACATTTTTTAAATTGGGTTGTTTGGTTTCTTATTATTGGGTTTTAAGAGTTCTTTTTAAATTTTGAGTAATAGCTCTTTATTAGATATGCCTTTTGCAAATATTTTCTACCAATATATGGCTTATCATCATTGTCTTTAAATGCATGGGACATTTTAAAAATAATGGATTTATTACGTGAATTAGAACACATACAATTGTAGGAGAATTTTAGGTAGTGAAGTCCAGAAAGATTTACTGGATGGTAAGAAAGGAAATCATCAACTATTCAATTCAAGAAGACAAGCAAGTCTGGCCAATGAAATGGAATGGTAAATGGAGAGCCCCTAGATGTGTCTGTGGGAAGTTATTTCCTCTTGTAGACTTCTCTTTAAGTCTACAAATAAGTGAGAGACAGTGGGCAGCATGGACACTGAGAGTCTGAGCAATGACAGCATTTGGGAAAAACTGGATGCACAACAGTTGAAAGCTGTTGAGTACTTATGTCTATCACCATGTCTGACTCCATGGGAAGGAGAGAAGGGAGGCTTCAGAGAATATTAGGCATTGGTTTGTTTCTGATGCAAAATTTCCTGCAAATCCTTCTGTTGGCTAAAATAAACTGACACAGCACAAAGCAACACAAACTCTCAGTATTTCTATACATTAATTAGGACTGACTATATACCACTGTCTAAATTAAAAAGTTATTAAGCATCAAAAAATAATGCTCAAAGGAAAGAAATGACATTAGGAAAGTTTAAACCAAATAAAAGCAGAAAATAGACTTTTTTGAACATGGAATAAGTATTATGGAAGATAGATTTAAGAAAACCTTTATATCATGGAGAGGAAAAAGATATAGAACAAGAGAAAGATGACAATAATGTTAAACAGATGGAGAGAATACAAAATATATATGATGTAGAGAATATAGGTAAAATCCTAAATGTATACTTTTCACAGAAATTTAAATTATAAGACAATGAAGTTCATGTACAAATTTAGAAATTGATACAATTTCTTTAACATGAAAGAAAATGGATTTTTAAAAATTTTTAAAGGCTCATGAAGTATCCAATTTTATGACTTTGTGAAAATTAGACATAAACAATAAATTTCATTAACATAAAATAATTATTTTAAGAAACCATTAAATATGTTTATCAAACAACATGGACGTTTCCAAAGAAAGTCAATAAAAACCAAAATATTACCTCTGCTTTATCAGACTGAACTGAAATCTGACTCTGACATAAAGAAAAAATAATAGAATTATGTTTTGATACATGTACATGCACATATATGCAGAGCAGGTCATTGAATAATGTCATTTTGTTCAACATCATTGATGCCTTAAGAACTTAACTCTTGTTTATATCAATTTATAGCAATTAGCCTATGGAAAAATTGGTTTTATTATATCTCACTTTGTTTAAAGCCACAGAACCTGTCAATGACATTCGTGAAGATTTACTGTATAAATTCTTCTAAAAATTCTCATTCTCATTATGTGTGTTAATTATTTCTACATTTATTTATATATTCAAATGCAATTCTTTGGTTATCCATGTGGATCAGACACTATTTTTTTCTTAGACACTGTTACAATGTTATGATGTTTGAGAGAAGGACTATGAAGAAAAATCAATTTAAGGACATAGTTACAGGGATAATGAATCTATAGACTTCTTTCATTTCATTTCAAAATTGACAGCAATGCTTATTTGAAGTTAAATATGGAGAAATGGTTGAAATCTGTATGTAAATCTATTCCAAACTAAAGAAAAAATATAATACAGAATGACCTTGAGGATAAGTCATTAGGAACGTATAGAACTGAAAAGCAAAGAGACAAAAGTATGAGGAAAGAGAACAGAATATCCAAGAACTGAGATAACTACAAAAGGTAAAAATGTACACATAATGGGGATACTAAAAGGAGAAGAAAGAGAACAGAAGCAGTATTGGAAACAATGATTTCAGATGTCTCCAAATTAATGTCAGTCACCAAACCATAGATCCAAAAGTCTCAGAGAACACCAGGATTTTTACAGGATAAATACCCATACAGTAACAGCAGTAACAATACACCTAGGCATGTCATTTCAAACTTACGAAAATAAAATGTAAAAAAAGCTTTGAAAGAAACTAGAGGGAGAAAAATCCCTCATGTATACAGGAGCAAATCTAAGAATTACATCTGATTTTCCCTCAGGTATCATGCCAGCAAGAAGAGAGTTTAGTGAAATATTTAAAGTGTTGAGACAAAAAAAATGCACCAATCTAGAATTTTGTACCCTAAGCAATTATCTTTCAGTAGTGAAAGAAAAATAAGAACTTGAAATCAACGGATTTTTTTTTTTTTTTGCTACTAGAAACATTAAAATAAGGTCTTTAGATGAAAGGAAAATAATTTACATTAAAAACTTGGATCTGCATTAATAAAAGAAGAGCATAGGAGAAGGAATCAATTAAGTTTGAGATCCAGCTCAGGATCTCATACAGCAGAGAACACAGTACTGATGCAAGTGGTAGGTACCCTAAAGTGAATTTTATTTTCACTCCCTCTGATTATCATCTAAATCTTGAAAGTCTGGTTAATACCAGAACTCATTTCAGCATGTTTCCCTGGCCTCCTTTACTTATCCTCTTGAGGAAAATAAGCCTAAATTTTTATAGTAAATTTCACATGATTCGTATCTAGTTTATGATACATATGTGCCCTGATTTAGGCTTGGTTTTAGAGGAATTTGACCTGACAGAATCTATGTGCTATGATTGATTCATGAGGTACTGTTTTTAGGAAAAAATGAGTGGAGAAAACAGAATAAGGCAGAGAAAGTTGCTAAGCATGGATGTGGTCTCCTCTGGAATTTACTTCAGTCTGAACCCATGGGCATCCTGGGAGCATAAATTGTTCCACATGTGTGTCTTGCCTTGGGACAAAGTGGTAAGTCCTTTGTAACCCCATGTTAGGAAGTTATTAGGGAAGGGATAGGCCCAGAGAGAATGCATGACTTACTATGCAAGGTGACTCCTTAATCCCATATTTAATTAGTTCCAAAATTTTTACAAGTTCACATTCTTTAAAATAATAAAATAAAATAAACCAGTAATCAATCCAAAGGTTCTCTCTCTTTCAACTACTATCTATAGTAGTGATGTCTGACATAAAATGTTTTATTGTATATAAATTCTACCCAATTCTCAGATGGATTCAATAGCACCTTTATGGTATGATATATCCTGATTCTATTAGAATAATCTCTGAGTATGGATCTAACAGCACTTCTTCTATATCAACCCCCTAGCTTGTAGAAATTTGGGGAGTACCTTTTATTCTTAATAGTTCCAGGCCCAGTTTCACATGGCAGCTGTGGCAATCATTTATTTTCTTTTCATTACTATTTCCTTCGACTGAAAACTCTCCATATAGGATGTGCCTTGTTAATGTTATTATCACCACAACCTTTTGCACATACTCCTTTAAGAGAAAAAATCTCCAGGACTCTTAAAAAAAATTTCCAAGAGACTTGGGACCCACTAGTTAAATATAAATTATATAGTCACTCCATTCTTGGAAGAAATTCCCGTGTCATTAAAGGCCTTTAACTAGATGTATATCATGGTTTTTCAGCTATGCTTCTGGTATATACACTCTCTTTTTACCTGTTTCAGTTTTGGCTTTGTCTCCTTCACTTTATTGACTAAATATGTCAATTGAACTCTATCAATACTTGGTGAATATATGTACAAAAATATGGTGTGCCTTTAAAAAGAGCAGTGTCTAGAAATGTGATAATCGCATCACTGTCATTCATGTTTGTGTAATAAATTAAACCATTTTCTCATCATCACTTGTTTTTGAGAATAGATGTGCCATAAATATTTACATCTGAAAGTTAATGTGGATTACCTTCATTGCCTCAAAATCTGACTTCCTTATACCCATTTATTTCATGTTTTAACCCAAACCGAAAGTGGATTTCAGCCACCCTATGTCACAGATATGTAACTTTGAGCTATGAAACCTCTTACTACTTTATGTGCTCTATTAGAAAATAATCTTTTTTTTGGGAGGGGATTTTAAAACCATCTTATAATTATTTAGTTATGTATTTTTAGAATGTAAATGAGAGAAATGGATTGTAGTTTTGAGAGTGGAAGTTAAATTGTGGAATTTACTCCTGTAGTCACTGGGCTTTGGAATTCATAAGTAGAATGTATTCATATTTTTGCTTCACAGTGTGATTTGCTTTTAACTGACTTAGTATAAGGTTCATTATATATACATATATATGTGTATGTTTACATATATGTATTTACTAAATAGACAATTCTAAGTTTTATAAATCATTATTATGCAGTCAGAGAGACTGTATTTAGTACACTAAATATTTTACTCAATTGAGGAGTTTGGAAGTTTGTGTTCTCTTACTATTTGTTACAGAAATGGTGTTGAGAGACTATATCCTAATCAGATTTATTCAGAGTGGTTTTAGAAGTCAGTATTTCCTACAGAGAAACATATGACAGTTACAGGTAATCATTTCTGAAACTTTTGAATTTCTATCTAAATGAATGACTGTGTAAATAAGATGGCTTTTCCCTCTTTTGGGTCAGAATAGTTTAATTCCAGTAGAAACAGCTAATTGACACAGTATAGTATTCCATTTTCTCACATGAGTTTATATTGAGAAGATATTGATTCAGAATTTCATGGTAATATGACTCTTATTTATTCAGAGTGTATCAATAGCTTTGTCCACAGAATATCTTGCTCCATCTCCTTTGAATTGTAATAGTTCAATTTTTAATGGAAATTAGAACAAATTACCTGTATGATGGTAAGATGCTACTTAAATGTTAAGTATCATAATTTCAAGTGTTACAGTGATATGATGATTATTTTATCTAGATGATATGATATTCAATTGCACTAACCCATATCCCCATGTTATAACATTTAATATATGTAAAATACATATATACACACATATGCATAAATATGCCTTTTATTTCTTTTGAAATCATGTGTCTGCCTGACTAGAATGTCTGTTCTTGACTTGAAATGTTAGATGGGTATCTTAATTAATCAGTCAGAATATTAAAGAAATACAGATTCTAAAATCATATTTTAAAGGAAAAATGTAGAAAGCAAACCTAAGACTTTTAATAAAGAAGTAAATACATTGGGAAGGAGTAAATATAAATAGACTATAATTAGTAAAACATATACTCAATAAAATGTATAATAAAATATTTTAAGTATATAAATAACTTTGTGATCATAGGATGATATGTAAAGACTTTAGGACTCATAACAACAAAGATGATTCAATGGCAAGGATCACGGATTGACTTTATGTTCAAAGAAGTGTGAAAAGAGACAATATTTCTAATCCTTGCATTAATTTTGCTAAATAATTATATGAAGAAATTTATCTAATCTAATTATAAAATTTATTATCACTTATTTGTTCATATTTGTTTTTCTGTTAGCTTTTTAAATGTCTGTAGGATCTGAAATGATATCCTTTCTCTCATTCTTTATATTATTTTTTATGATTATTCTGCCTAGATGTTTGTAAATTTTTTTAAACTTTCCAAAAGATGAAATTATATATTTGTTCATTTTCTCTGTTGTTTTTCTGTTCCCTAATTCCTTTATAGTTGCTTTGCTTTTAATTTGTCTTTTTGTTTGTTTGTTTTTTGAAGTTGGTATTCAGATAATGTATTTAGTAAGATTTTCCCCTCAATTTAAGAGTATAAAACTGTGCATTTAACTTTAGAACCACAAATTATAAGATTTATTTTTGATATTTGATTCATTTAGATGTGTATTGCTAAATTTGCAAATGTTGGGTTTTTCTAGAGTGTTATTTTCAGTTTCATCACATTTTTGTCACAGAACATACCTTATCCTTTAACGTTTGAAATAATTTACCAAGAACATTTTGTAGCTCATCTTATATTCCAGCTGCACTTGAAAAGAATGTATATTATGCAATTACTTCATGTAATGTTTTATAAAAATCAATTTGTATTTCATTATGTTAATTTTATATATTTTGTATATATCAGTTTGTGTCATAGTGTTTTTCAACTCACATACTGTATTGATAATTTTTCAAATTTCTATCAGTCATTGAAGGGAAGTTATAAATGTCAAAATATTAGTATGGGTTTTGCTATTACTCTATTTAGTCCTACCAATTTAGCTTCATTTATTTTGAAGCTCTCTTATTAGGTGCATACAGTTGGGGAAACATAATTTAAAACAAAATCTCTTAACAATCTAGCAAACCTCTCTACAAAAGTAGAGAAAAAGGAAACAGTTTTATTATTGAATAAGCATTAATCCATAATGTGATGTGCATCACAGGTAATCTACTAAAGAGATTGCAGAGACAGAAACAAATCTCATCTTTTTATATTGTCAAGCAGATGCAGTCCATTTCCTACATGTTTTCAAGATAAATGCTAACTCATTAAAGAAAGGTTGATAGCACCACTTGTCACACAGAATTCACCCTAAATTCATTTGGAAATTGGGTAGCCGCTTAGATCTGCTCATTGCTTTAACGTAAAGGATAATGAATTTCTCTAATCTTTATGACAGGTCATAGGTGTCTAACTTGGTGTCAACTGAAGTTAAGTTCCTACCCTCCCAAGGTAGGGAAGCTATCTTCCTTTATGGTTATAATTTCTAGATGGCTCCCAGGTCCTCGAGGGAAAAATGCCTAGGCTGTAAAACTGGCAGGATGATTATTTTTTTTAAGAAAGATTTACATGCATCTGAAATAAGCAGAGAAAAATCTTCACAACTACAAATTTTCTGAAATAATTGCTCCAGGAGAAGGAAAGTTTATTTCTTTTTTTTTCTCTAGAGAAAATTTATTATTTTTTAAACTAGTATTTGCTCTTACAATAAACAGTTTGTTATGTCTTCTTAACTAATTGACTTTTTAACATTGTGGAATATATTTATTTGTAATACTCCTCAAATGGAACTATTTTGAATTTGTGCAACCATACCTGTTTTCTTATCTTTACTTTTGAGCAGCATAACGTTTTCTATCCTTTTACTTTTTTTTTTCTGTCATCTTGGTTTAAGTATTTGTTAGTTGTCTGTACTATCTCCTACTTTGCTTTTCTTTCCTTTGTTGTGTCCACTTTTATGTTAACTTAACCCAGTGATTTAAAAAGTTTCTGTTAATTTAGTTTTCAGTGCTGTTTTCCATTTTGTTTCTTTTTACAGATTCCAGATCTCTCCTTAAATTTTCTATTTACTCACCCATTTTATTCATTTTTTTTAATAAACTTCTATATTTAGCATAATCACTTCCATGTCCTTCTGGGCTAATTTTAACTTTGAGGTTTATGGATTTTTCCTCCTATTAAATAGTATTTCCCTTGTCATGGTTCATATTGCACTATTTCTCCAGGTGGTTAGTAACTTTGTCTTGTATACTGGACATTTTACCTGATAGATTATAGAAATCTTGTTTCCATTTTATTCTCCTGGCAATGTCCTTACAGGTCTTCTGGCAGTATCCTTACAGGGTATCACCTTGTACACATGTAGGCTTGCATTTTTGCTTTATTTTGTTAGGGTGGTTCTATTTCAAATTGCCCATAATCCTACAGTGAATCTCGTTGTCCAGGAATACATTATTTTTTCCTTCTAAGACAGTTTTCTTTGGAGTTTTGACAAAAGACAGGAGGTATTTTCTAAACTATGTTTACTTGAAGAGACTCAAATACTAAATTCTGCCTTCCTTGTGGTAGGCAGTAACTTAAGTCTCTGCTCAGCATTTTCACCCTCTTCCATATATTGTTTTTCTTTGAACTTCTTAAAATCTTCCCTGCCTATGGTTTGAGGGGTTAATTAAGTATTTAGTGAAAATTTATACATGGTTTGGAGGTTCTTTCTACTATGGCTCTGTCTTTTTCCTAATTTATCCAACCCCAATATCCAGACATTTAGGTAGTCCCAATCTCCTCTGATTTAGGAAGGCAATCAGATTGCAGCTTTTAATTTGAACCCTATAGATAGAGCACCTCATTATCCTTCCCTCAGTGGAAAATCCATATACATTTGTCTCTCATAAGTGTGGTTCCTTTTTTACTAGGGTCAGATCCTCTCTACTATTTTTCTGCATTTTTTTTGCTCTTCTGTGAATTCAGACAGGCTCCCCCTACAAGAATTCAGTTGTCAAATGGAGGACTGCAACTCTTATGTAAGATATGTTATGATTACTAGAACTAAAACTTAAGGTATTTTTTGTCTTTGTGTATAAATTAATTTTATTTAAAAATTTTGGAAACATATAGCATTCAATTACAGAAATAATTTCTTGAAAATTTTTAAATAATTTATTTCCAGTTTAGGATCATTTTTTAAGAAAAACAATCTATGAATCATTCTGATATTTTTAATAGAATTAAATTTTTAGGACACCTCACCATTAATTGTCTCTTTACTCTCTATATAGGAATTTTAATAAGCTTTATGATCATGAATTTCTAGTTATGATTTTAAAAAGTACTTTTATTGCTTTTAATGAATAACCAGAGATGCATAGTTTTGTTTTTATCATCAGTTTGATCTCAACAACAACTTTAAAGGTTCAAATTTATTTTGAGTTCAAGCAGATAAACTTGCCCAAACTATTATTCAGCTCAAATATAATTAAACTCTTTGTTAGGGCATACTAATTTACTCCAGAAAATGTTATTTAAGGAGATAAGAGTATATTGGAAGACAAAGACAACAGAAAAATCAAATAGAAGAATCAATAGATGGCCCAGAAACTAACAAATTATTGACCCATGTATATGTATTTTCACAAGAGAAAGCAGATCTATAATTAATAAAATAAAATCTAGGAGGGAAGTTTCTTAAACCAACATGAAAACTGAAAAGGAATAAAAAAATGTTAGAGTCTTACGTGTGGGCACAATGTGTATAGTCAATCTAAGGTTAATAAATTTTTAGTTTTAAATTTTAAACTAATTTATTTTGTCTAATACTGTACCATGTTGTTCTACATATAGATGATCTCACCCCCTTCTCATGTTGCTAACAGAGGAAGAATGATAGACTAATATGGCAAGCGTGATATTCCCAGTTAGTTAACCTCACCTCAACCTAACATTTGCTCATAATCCCTCTCTAAATCCTGGTCTACACCATCTCCCAGGTGTCTAAGATAGATACAACAGCAGCGCTTTACATTTGCCTTTTCCATTTATAGTAAGCTAAACAGCTTATGATTGTGTTCTTTTTTTGTCCTGTCCCTAGTTCTCTAAAGATCCGTATCACCTTCTTATATATTTTCATTTTCACCAAGTTTTGGTCTACCCTAGCTTTGATCTTAAAGAGTTATGCTCTATGTTCTTCTTGTCTCTAATGATTTTTCTTACCTAACAATGACCTCAGTGGAGTTTTTCTTCAGGAATGCTCCTAAAACACAGAGAGTCTGTTAACCAAACTAATTTTCTCTGATACCTATGACAAGAGATTATATAACAAAGCCTAACCATCTATGTCCTTTTTTCATGACTGCTAAGTGGCAAAACAAAACACAAATGTTTTATTTTTTTTTGTTTTACTTAGTGTATTAGTGAACTCTTTCTTTTTAGATTAATAAACACAAATTCTAATTTAGCATCTTCATAATCTTTTTATAGACTTTCAACAATAGGAAAAACTAGGAACAGAAGCACACATTTATAAAGCTATACTAGCTAGCTTTGCCTAATCCAAGACAGAAGCCATCTCCTCATTCTTGTAAATTTCAGGTGTTACCATAAAAACAAATTAATACAATAAAATGTTTTCTTAACAGAATGCCCATTCTAAAATTTAATACACTATTGATTTCTTGCCAAAGGAGAAAGATGTTGAAATGTTCTTATTTAAGAAGAATTGCACTTTGAAGACTGGCTGTCAGTTCACAGCATGAAGCAAATGTTTCAAAAAACAAGCTACTATTGAGCTACAAGAAGTATGAGAAAGAGAAAACTATAATTTCATGTTTTTCACTTCTTTCATTTTTCAGTGGAAATTTATAAAGTAAATCCATGTTTCTTAAGTTTTGACATGACAATCAAAGAAAATAGGCTAAATTATTGCAGTGGTATAATCATTGCAAACTGATATATCTTGGTTTGATTCTTCATGTTGACAAGAAACAAACATCAGGAACATACAGAATAAATAGATCACTAGAATTAACCACAAATTGCTAATTGCACAAATTTTAATTTTCTCATTTTGTCATTCAAAGAATTACTATGTATGATGTTGCCCTAGTATGACTTTCCATGCTTTTCAAACTATTCAACTTAAATTATACTACATATTTGCTAATTGTATTTTTTCTCCCCTCCTCCTCCTTTCCATTTATTGAATTAATTTATTATTTTTTGTTTTTGTTATTCTTCTATACATAAATATCCTGCATTGTTTTGCTCTTTTCTCTTTAATTTTTTGGTATATGTTCCACCCAATTCAAAATCTACTGATCCTTTAAGGTTTAAGTCAAATTCATGCTACCTCTTAGGCAAATATCTCCAGAGAAATACATAGCTTTTGTCTCTGAGCTAGCAATGAATTTATCTGAAGCAATCTTTTTGTACATAGTGTTGTATTACATGATCTATGATAAAATATAATCACCTCTACCTTGATTGTAAGTATCAGGGTGAATTTATCCTCACATATCTTATAATAAGCATCTCAATTACAAAATGATCAATATATATTTATATATTAAATAGTTAATTAGTTAAACCAAAAATGATGAGACTTCATGGACAATAGAGTGCATTGCTATAAGGACTCCAAGAATCAGTCTTTGTATCTGGACTGGTAGCAAAGGTCCAAAGAACTCATGGGAGGGTTCATTGTATAAATTCAACATAATTTTCAAATTGCTTCAGGTATCACGTTATTGTTAGATATGTCTCAAATGAAAGATTCAAGGCTAAGATATGAATTCACACATCTTTTGCTAGCTGTGTACTCTTAACAATAGGGTTTTCAGGAAAATAAAAGGCATACTGTCTAAATAACCACTGTTTATTCAGTGTCAAACTCCCTGTCTTTTTCAATTTGTTATACTATTTGGCTGCCATCAGAGGTGAGCATTGGTTGCTTGTTAAAAGTGTAGGTTCTTGTGTTCTACCCCAAACTAGGTAAAATATCTATAGAGATGGGCTCACAGAATCTGCATTTTGAACAAGAAACAAAGGAATTTTTGTTCACATTAAAAAAAAAAAAAAGAATACCTGCCATTGTGGTTGCCTAATCAGGCATTAACAAAATGTAAATATTTTGTTTAAATTTTGGTCCAGAACTTAAGATAAACACCCTCCTAGGTCACATTTGAGGACACCAAACACATCAGAATGAAGCCCGCAAAACTTCATCTGTATTTGCAGACTAAGCAAAGAGAAATAATGTAAGAACTAATAAATGATGTGCACACTATAGAAAATCATTAATCACTTTATTGATTTAGTCTAAAATTTTTGCTAAATAATTATGTTCATTTAACTGATGTGAAGGAATTTTTTCTTCTTTAATTGCAAAATATTTCATAATACAAAATATGTATATGTGCATACTTGTAAGTAAGAAGAATTAGAAAATACTCATGTACCAGCATCATACTTAAGAAACAAACTATTATATTAATTCTCATGAAGTCCTTTCCAAATTTTGTAAGAATCCCATATGGCTTTAGGACCCAGAGAATTAATGATTCTGAACTTTGTTTCCCATCTTCTTATTTTTCTATTTTTTCACATACATAAAGATAATAAGAGCATTTTATTTTGCTTGTTTTAAAACCTTATTTAAAAGGTAAATATACTGTACTATTTTTATTTTCCCCTGTAGCTCAGACATCCATTAGTATTAATAAATGTAGCTGGCATATATTTGTTTTTATTCATTTTTAAGAATACAGCACATTCATTATATTATTATATTGTATAAAATTACCTGCATGAGAATTTCAAATTTGTTTTCAATAGCTTTAACTTGCCAAATATTTGATTAATTTTTATCAAATTTAACAGATATTACATTATAATATACCTCAGGGTTTTGCTACATTTAAAAAAATTGTCAAACATTTTGACACTTGAAACACAGAATGGGTGATGTTCATTTGTACAATAGCTTCTTCTTACTTTACGCAACATAATAATTATTGTCATTTTTTTCCTTTGTTTTCTGTAACTAACTTGATGGGTTGATATAATTAATGTCTTCATTAAGACTTGAAATTGATATGAGTTCTGTAATAAAATATGGCTTGTGGATGTAAAAAGATTGTAATAAAATTATGAGTATTCCCGACTCATTAAAATGGCTATAGTAATCAGTAAAAGCCATTAAGAACACTTTATGAGTTAGTATTTTATGATTATTTTTTTTTAATTAATCCTAAGTCTTTTCAACAAACCCCATCCCATTTCAACTGAAATTACCAAAGAACTACCAAAAAGGAAAATGTTCTTTCGTCTTTGAAACAGGGAAGTGCATCTTTCAAATGCTTGCAGAATTAATTAAACATTTTAACATTTTTTCCTGTATATGTTCAAATGAGTTTATATTTAGGCAGGAAATATTGGACCTTAAATTATCACCATAAAAAAGAATGGAGTGGATTGTTAAGAAACAGAAGGTATTCTAAGCTCATCTGTTTTTGTAAGTTAAGAACTACAGTTTAGTGCAGGCCATGTTATTTATTTGTTTGTTTGTTTATTTATTTATTTATTTATTTATTTATTTATTTATTTTTGGTGATCTATGCTTTGACTACCTAAGGAGTATGTATGAGGAAAGTATCCTTGCAACTAGGACAGATAATGTAATTGTTAACCCTTGGCAACTTGGATTTTACATAAAGTAAGAACATTTTCACAGAGTGCTTCTGCTGAGAATAATCATGTCAGTTAGAGAATTAGGGAAATTCCCCAGCTATCTTCAAGGTGCCCTTGAAACAAGCAAAGAAAAACTGCACATCACTGAAATTAGCCTCTTATGACAAAAGCTTATATACTAATTGAATTGCTGAACTAAAGCTATAAAAAAGCTCAAGAGGTGGATAAGTCTCAAGAGTTAATATAAATTATTGGAACAGAACAAGTAATAGAATATTAATTAATGGTTGTGAATCAAAAATTGAATATTCATTTGTTGATTTTCATTCATTAGCAAATATTTATTGAATGACTAAAAACCATTTTAGACACAGAATACAGCAACAAACAAAACAACAGAGTCCCAAAGAATGAAGGTAAACAATAGACAGATAAATTTATAATATGCGAAGTGGTCATAAGTGCTACAAAGATTAAAAAAGAGCAAGGAGATAAAGGAGGAGTCAGAATGGGGGGTTATATGTGGGAAAATGTAATTAAGGGAAGTAAGTTTTGATGAAAAACTAAATTGCTAAATTCAAAATAGAAAGGGGGGCATCAGTTACAGATACCAAACACACACACACAAAATGTTTTTTAATTAATTAAAAGACCAGTCAGAGATAATTTTGTGATGTGTGTGTGCTCAGCACATATGCGCCAGAGGAGGAGGGAGGGGAATGTGTGTGAGTGTGGTGTGAGTGTGGTGTTTAGGGGAAAGAAATTTGTGAGTACACATATGCTAAATTCAAGGAGAAAATATAGTGGAAAAAATATCACTAAGTAGAACATAACCTTGAGTATGTAGATAGAGTGAGTTCACTAATTATAAATGCAGTTAATTGAAAAAACTCATTTTAAGACAGTGTTAGTTGATATTTTTTGTGTTTGTGTATTGTGTACTGTATGCTGAGCAGTTTTTTTTTGCCTTCACTATATAATTTCCTTCTCTCCTTCCCCTCTTTTCTCTTCCTCCTTCCCTCTTCTTCTACCTCTCCCCGCTCCATAATTTTCCTTCTTTCAGAAATCTTACCACAGAGCTCTTTTTTTTTTTTTTAAATTTTAAAACTAAGAGGAAACTTAGACAAACAATTTAAGTCAGGTTCCTATAGTGCCATACCTAACAAGAGGCAAAGGTAAGCTTCAAACTCATGTGTCTTGTTTTAGAGCCTAGACTATAAACGTTTCCCTGTTCCTACAGTTTAAAAAGCATTTATTTAAAAAAGACAAAAATACTTTAGACCTTCCTGAAACGTTGAAACAGAGTGGGTTATGTTCATAATAATTTCTTCCAGGGTAAAGTTCGGGAAAATTTTAAATTGAGAATTAAATTTGAGCAAGTTATCAGTGACATATAAAGTCAGTAGAAATATATGTAAGATGTGGAATTACACTGAAAATATACCTCCACAGTGCCATTTATCAACATTGATCAGAAAATATACCACACAACTTAGAAATGAGTATAATATAGGAAGCAAGAAACAGAAAAAGATGACAAATGCCAGTAAAAGGAAAACAGAAAACCTTGTACTTTTGGCTTAGTATGAACACAGACTAAAAAGTGAATATCAAAAATAATTGATGAAATAATACATTAACTAAAATTAATAAAAACATAAATATAAAAGATCACCTAATGTGAGGAAACACTGGATGATAAGATGAGACAGAGCCAGTGACATATCTTAAAATGTTAAAATTTTGTAACACTGGTTTAATAGGTTTGCTTTCTTTTTTAGTTAGAGAAATTGATGTTTAAATATTCACAATTTAAAGATAATAGTAAAAAGAAATGTAACTACGTAATTTATAGAGAAGAAAAGAAGCAAACTGACAGCATAAACAAGATAGAAAATGTAATGACTCCAATAAAGGGTGGATACTAAACCAATTGGGAAAGAAATTCTAAGCAAAATAGGATGCAGTTATTAATAACAAAAAATTATGAAATGTTCAAATAGACAAAGAGAACTTCAATATAATCCAAAGTAGTTTAGAAAACTTATAAAGAAAAATATAAATTGCTAAGTAAACTACAAATATTTTAATCTTGCCAGTAATCAATAATACGCAAATCAAGGGAAACAAATATAACTAAAATTACTATGGTTAGTGTTGGTAGTGAAGCGCATGAATACTTAACTGCTACCAATAAAAGCATAAAAGGGTAAACACGTTAGGAAGATAATTTAGTAGTTTTATATTGAGAGCTTTAATAAATGTAGCTTTCGTTTTCTAAGTAATTTTTCTTATGAGAATTTGTCTTGTAAAGACTAGATATACTCAGAATATTTTATATATTCAAATTGGCTCTATTAAAGTAGTTACAGTATTGAAATTGGGCCACAATTCAAGTGGCTAATCATTAGCAATATTAATTTTGAGGAAGGAAAATGTTAATTCGAACATAACTGAGTCATGCCTTTGTAGAATAGCTTCTACTGTTAAGACATTATCATCTAATATTAAAAGATGTGATCTAAAATTATGTATAGATCATGGTACTAATTTTAGATAATATATTTTAATAGCTTTAAATACACACACACACACAATTGAGGAAAACTATTTTTCTTTTAGTGTTATGAAACTAGCTCTATTTTCTTTTTGTTTTATTTTTCCTGAAAGAAGTAAATCTAAAAGCAATATTTATATTCAAATTTTGTAATCTAAAATTTTTATGAATCTAAAAATAAATATATTTATCCCACTAGATGTTATAATAATAAAATGATTGTAACCAAACCTTTTTCCAAATATGAAGGCCGTTATAATGTCTTGATTGTCAGGATCTTCTGCAACTCATGAGATAACATCTTTTTAATCAATGCAGGGGCTATTAGTAGAGTTCACAAAGTGTTAAAAGTACCACATACACTCTGGAATTGGAACAGAGTAATGCTCTTTTAAAAATTTGACAAAAGTGCAAAACAATGTACAGGGGTTTGCTAAATGAAGCCACTTGGGAACCTCCTGGGAATCCCCTGAAATTGACCACTTGACATAATTTTGTACTATGTCGGCAGTATAGGTGTAAACTAAGAATTTTGAAACATGTGGTGACTTTTAAGTTCTTAGCACATTTATTAGAAGATGTGATTATGCAGCTGTTAAGGGGAATTTAAAGAGCTCAGGACCATCCAAATCACAGCACTCTTCAAGGAAATGACTTACCAAGAGGCTAGAACAATAATAGCAAGTTGTAACAGCAATATCCTTTTCCCATAGATCTCACAAAAAGCCTAGTTAATGTTATTGAGTTTTTGAGATGAGCAGGTAAATAAAAAAAAAATAAATTGTGGGTTTTCTGATGGAAATTCATCTTTATGGAAACAAGATAGTGGTGAATTGTAGGTGATTCTTGCCCAGCCCAGACAGTTATATTAACCCATTAGACCAGAATCCAGAACTTAATTTAGAAACTATAAATTAAGTCAACCATATATTAAATGGGTGTTAATTTGGAGTCTCAAGAAATTTGAATAGTATATTTCTTGAAAAAGAAAATGCTGGAGGAAGTGAAAACAGTTTTTTTCCTAACAGAGGGATTAATACCTCAACTGACTTCCTACTTCACTCAAAAAATTAGCCCTGAACAAGTTCAATCCTGTCTGATCTCAGAAGTTAGGCAGGGTTGAACCTGGTTAGTACTTGGATGAGGGACCACGTAGGAAGACATCCAGGTGCTGTAGGCATAAAAAATAAAAAAAAAAAATAAGGGATTGTAAGCTGACAAAGTCCTTGCAATTTGTGAGGTCAACCAAATATTAGGACATTTATATTAGAATAAAAAATACTAGATGAAATGACAAATATTTCTAATACAAAATATTGCCAGTACCCACAATGACCTATAAAATTCTATATAATTTGGCCCTCTTTTCTATTTCACCTTCTCTCTTGCTAATTTCCATGAATCTTACCTTACCCTGAGTCTTACTTACCCTGCTCCAGCCACTGACCTACTTGCTGACTCTTGAACTGAGACTTTTCACTAGCTAATATCTCTTTTGAGGTGCTCTTTCAAAATGTCTTCATGGTTTTCTCCATCTCATTCATGTATTGTTACTCAGATATCTCCCCTTCAGGGGAAACCCTTCAAATCCCTTTTCATCCCAAATTCTTGATTCCTCACCCCATTTTAGTTTTCTTCATTCCCCATCAGCATCTGGCAGAGTTCTATATTGTTTTTTTTTTTTTTTTCTGTTTTGATCAGTCTCCCCTTACTAGAAGGTAAATCTTATAAGTACAGAAATTCTTGTCTGTTCTGTTCACTTTGTGTTTCTAGTGCCTATAATAGTTCTCTCCTACATTATATGTGTTCTAATATATCTTGGTTATTAAGTATAACATACAATTTTTTTCATCTATATAGTCAAATACAACCATTCCATTTTGGTAGTTCCATATCAGAAAGGTGACTTTTTGATTTTGCATTTTTGAATATTAATAGTAAAGGATTAAGTTAAACAGATGGTATATTATGTAAACAAGCATTTTACTAACAGCTTCTAAATTAAATACATTGAATTTTAAAATACTTTCAATAAAATAAAAGCTCATGCAAAGATGGCTAATTCTATATTTATATCCATAAATTATCAACTATTTTGAATTTTTAGATTTTATATTCTGTTATTAAACAATACAATAACTGAAAAAGCAGCAGGAGAGAATAAGTGAAAATATTAATTTACTTTAAACACTAAATTCCCGGCAATGAGTGAGAACTGGAACCACATCAACAAAGAGAGACTGCCAGAACAAAAAAGCCCATAATTGACTTCATAAAGCAATTACCTTTTCCCTGTACATCCAAGTTGCTCCCCTCACCCTCCTTTATCTAGTAATTGGACCTACAGAGAATGAAGCGAGGGAGTAAACCAGATACCATATTTTTTTGTTGTTGTTAGAACTCTCCTTTTACTATAGTTTTATCTTTTCCCCTTATGTTTTTCTGCCTCTTACTCAGTATGTTTCACTTCTCTCACATGTATTTCTCAGATTCTTGATGAACTCATCACTCTCAGCTCTCAGCAAGGCCCTTGAAACACAAAAGTCAAATTGTTTAGGAGGATGGATGCATTGAGTAAGAAATGGCAGGCAGCCAAAGAGCTCTTCCTGAGTGACAGGTAGTTGACAGAAGGCCATGGACTTTTTATAGCAAAAGACAGGAAGCTAGATTTCTGTTATTAAGTACACAAGAGGCAAAGAAGGTGGTCCAGAGTTTCAGTGTAAATTACTGTATTCTGTGGGAAGGTCATGAATCTTAACACTCTGAAGATTTATCAGTCATCAAACTACAGAGACTTATTTCTCTGGTCACCAGCTCTGTATTTGCCATTACTGTGACTCAGAGACCCCGGCTCTCACTAACAAGAGCTCTGCCTTCCCTACTTCTAAGTTGGTTTTGTTTTGCTGCCCCAGATAAAGCACCTGCTGCCACAGTCTGTACTGAGATACTTTACTTTGTTTTATTTATTTTTATTAATTTTTTGGGGGATGACTTTGATTAAAAAAGTCAAATAAGTTTCAAAAACCAAAGTCTCAGTCACACTCACACACACACACACACACACACACACACACACACACACACACACACAAGCACACACACGCGTAATGGAATATTGCTCTGATTTTTTAATTAGTCCATGGAGCCGTTTTGTTCTGTAGGCCCTACAGACTAATTTGATAGTATTTCTCTCTTCTGGGAATGCACAACCAAGGAAGAAGTGTAAGCTCTATATGTTTTTCCATCACGATGAACTGTTTTTTCAGCTTATTTTTAACTGCACAGCTCACTTGCAGTGGTCTATAAATGCCTATTTTCCAAGAAACTCAACTTTCAAATTAAATAAATAAACAAATGACACAAAATCATTATATATGTCAAAAATTATAATTGTCATGAAGAAAATTTGAGGACAGGATGTTAGAGGGCGATATTAATTAATATACTCCAGAGTTTTTTCCTGAGAAGTGAGCTTTTTTTTTTCTTTTTGCAATTCAGTTTTTTCCCCCCAATTAAAGTTGATATACAATATTATATTACAGGCATACCACTTAGTGAGTAGACATTTATATAACTTATGAAGTGATCCACCACCTGGCACCATATATAGTTTTACAATATTATTGACTGTATTCTTTATTTTGTAATTTATACTTGATTGTTTTCTACTTGACTGTTTTGTAACTGCCAATTTGAACTTCTTAATTTCTTCATTAACAATGATGTTTGATGAGAGATCTCAGTCTCCTACTAGAACATGCCCACTAAAATGTTAAGTTCAGTAAGGGCAAGGGTAGTTTATCCTTACTCTAATCCTAGTTCCTAAAACAGTGCTGACACATATTAATGATTGAAAATATTTGTTAAAAATTTTGGGAAATTAAGTAGAATTCTCTTCAGACTTCTCTTTTTAAAAGGGCTTGCAATTTGGTATACACATGAAAATATTTCTGTTAAAATTGTTAATTATATAACCTTTTCCTAAAAGTTTAGTCCTTAGCCATCCAGATATATTAGCTAATTGAAGCAATTCACTACCAAAATATTCTTTCTTTTTGTTTAAAATAAAAAGGACTTCAGAAAAATGACAAAGTGATATAATGAACACGATGGACTTGAAAGAGCCCTTTGCACTTTTAGTTCAATTCACTTGATCTGGATTTATTTATTTCTTCTACCTTTGAAGAGAATGACTATTTCTCCATTCATGTTGTAACACACATGAAAATGAAAATACTTTTTCTTCATTGAATTTCCATTTCCATTTAAAAGGAAGGAAGACCATTGTTATATTCAAGCCATTCTTTTCAGTATCTACCTGTCATATTTGTGACTTACATATAAAGTAGTAAAGGAAAATAAGGGCAAGAAAGTACTTGGGACCTTCAGAGGTTAATAGGTTTCAGAATCTTTCATCTCCAAGTCAGTACTTCAAACTGACCTAGTTTAAAATGGTTAAGGTGAAGCATTTCTTTTGTAAATATTTAAAATTCTATTTTGACTAAGAGAAGTAGTGTTTAAAGGCATACAAAAGATGAATAAGAACAAAAGATGAATAAGACAGTAAAGGGCCAGCAGATGAGAGGGTCATGGAAGTGGAATAAGTTTTGAGACAGGTAGTGCTTAATTATTTTCTTTTTCTAAGAATATAAATTAATCTAAATATGTCTTTATAGATAAATTATATTCACATTTAAGCATAATTTATGAAGTGAATTAAAAAAAGTTTATAACTTTTACCTTATTTCTTAAAATTGGTGCCTGGCTACAGATAACAGTAAGTTTGAATAAGAAGATATTTTTCTTCTCCAAGTTTAGAACACTAGAAATTAAAATAGAAACAGTAATTAAATGATATTTAGACTTTGCATAGCAAGAATGCATGATTTTTTGTGTGTAGCTTTTAATCATTTACCTTGGGGGGTAACTAGATGAGCTGATGCAATATTTTTGTTCCTTGGAGCGGGCAGAGGGCTATTTGCAGCATACTTATACAAATGTAGTTTCAAGGTAGCCTTGATTCCCATTATTTTATCATTTTATGTGATGAAAACAGTAAAGATATAGCCCCTACACAGTGATTTATTAAAAGCACTCTATAAAATTTAAGCAAAGAAAAATAGAATGTCAAGTACACAATAATGTAAACATGTTAATGCATATATGTGTGTGTGTGTGTGTGTGTGTGTGTATACACACACACACACACACACACATATATTTGGACACTCAAAGATGTTTCAATTTTGAAATATGGCATCAACTTAAGTTTTCTGAAGAGAAAACAATATCACTCACGTGGAAATTTTGATTTTTTTTTAATAGTGTTAAATTATATCTTTGTTGTTCTGTCTTTCACATTATTTATGGTGAGTTCATAATTCTTCAAACTTATCCACTCATTGCTTGTTTCTATTTTATTTCTGACTTTTTAAATACCTGCAAATTATTTATAAAATTATATTAAATACATATTTATAATACAAATAACTGTGCATGTCCATTAGTTATTAAGTTTATAGTGTTTAGATGATTTTTTAGAACATTAGTTTTCAAATGTATTGTAAGTGTAAATAACTTATCTTGAAAGCATACTTGGAATTTTGATTTGTAAAATATAAAATGTAGCACAGGCCTCTCAGGTTTTTAGTATATTACTCTTTTTTTACTAGAGACGTGTTGGTATATGATGAATTAGAGAAATGAGGATTTTAGGCTCCATTTGAAAAACAAGGTTTTAAAATGGAGATGATCTTTTCTAGCTCATTAAACTAAATATAAAGTAATATGTATTAAGCTCAATATTTGTTTTTGAGTCTGGCCCTACACATAAATATTAAGTCATATGTATACACATATGAAAGACAATTATAGAAAAGATAGAACCTTCCTAAAGGAAAAATTATTAAGAAAAAATACCCAGTGAAAGATTTTATACCATAAACTACGTCTATTCTATCTATATATACAAAAGAACAAAGCTAAAATAGAGATTCATAAAAGTTAAAAATAAAAGACACACAAAAATATACAGTGGCCATAATTTAATCAGACATGACATATATCAAGCCAACATATTATTTATATAAAGAAGACCTTATAAAGCTAGAGGCAAAAATTCACAATGAAGAAATTTGTTAATATCTATATACCCAATACTATCACCAATAACTGCATAAAGAAGAATGTAATAAAATGCAAGAAGAATCAGAAGGAATCATAGCACATATCTTTTAGTTCAAGACAGAATCAGTAGAAAAACAATATTAGAAAGAAAAAATAATCACTAAGTTAGGTCTTAGAGAGAAATGGTAAGCTCCAAACCCCAGCAATAAAGAATGCAGCAGCACATGGGACATTTACAAACACTGGTAATATATTAAGCTATAAAGAAAATCTCTGTAAATTATAAAATACAGAAATGTTACAAACATTCTCTGAATATAATGCAGTAAAAGTGGAATCTACTATTAAAGCCAAAAGAAATAATTATCCAATAAGAGTTTCAAAAATAAATGGATTAATATTGAACATCAAGAACTCAAGCTACTCAAAAAATATGAACCAATTAAGTAGATGGAAGGAATTTTAAAAATTATTAAAACTGAATTTAATGTTGACAAAAATGTAGCTGAAAAATCATTAAATAAATAATGAACCAATTATGTAAAACAAAGGGAAGAAACAGATCTATTAAAAGTAAGTCATGAAAAGTTGGAAATGATCTTCAGATGAAAGGACATTACAAAAAATCATGAGACTTCCATATACAGTTGTACACAAATAAATTTGAAAATTTAAATTAAATGTATAACTTTTAAGGGCACTGAAAAACATGTAAAATTTCGAAAAATTTTATATAGCAACTATAAGAATTCTCCCAAACCTGAAAAATATTAAACACAAGAAAACTGTTGATAATCTTCACCTATGAAATAAAAAGCAAAAATCTGAATTATCATTTAATCAGAAAGAATCTAAGAGTATATAAAGTCATATGACATCTTAATTGAAGCTGGAAAAGAATTTGACAAGAAATTGAAAACCTGTTTTTTAAATAATACTAATACTCAATAAAAAAGAAACAGGTGTATTTTTAAATGATAAAATATGTTATATCAAAAGTTTACATCTTCATAGAAATTATTAGATGCTTGTCCATAATTCCAAGAAAAGAATGACCTGTGCTTTACTACTATTTAATGTGATTTTAGATGTATTATCCAATGAATACTCTTAGAGACATAAATATTAAAAAGAGAGCAAAATTGTACTTTATTACAGAGAAAGAGATGAATACACTAGTCATCGTTCTCTTTGATAAAGTGGACATTAGTCTTGATAACATTTGCCTTGAGAGAGTTATATGGGAAAAATGATAAGAGAACATCACATTTAGTGCACATACTCTTGTTATAGCAGCCTTGCCCCTTTGCTCATTACTGTGCCTTACTGGTATAATGGCATGGTTTCTTTGGCACTATCAAGTGGATTTTACTCAACTTGTATCATTAAGTTTAAAAGCATGTCATTTACATCTTTTAGAATTATGAAGTTAATCATGGATATTGGATATATTAGAAGACTAGTTAATATTCTTGGACTCTTCCTACGTATGTTTGTTTTCATTTTTCATGTATTCTGTATTTATAATTTCATCTTTAGTGTAATATAGGTGACTCCCTTATCATTCTCTGTGGGGAACTAAGGAAGAGAAGCATTGTGGGCAATACAAGCATCTTAGAGAAATTTTAGGAGATCATTTTTAAAAGCAGAGCTGCAGCTCACCATGTGCCCTTTACTGTCTCTTTTCTAGGCATCTGTTTCATTATCTATGAAATTATTCTGTTTCATACTGACATTGTTTATGTGGGTTGAATGAAAATAGCATTCACATCATGAAATGGAGTGCGTTATATAATTGAGATGTATTATTTTTACAAAAATGAATTGTTTGGGAAAAGTGAGAACACAATTACTTAAGGGGTGGAACATAGCAGCTGTTGAACAGTATACTTGTAGAACTAAAGTACTATTTGAAAAGGATGCCAGGATTTGCTGCCTAATTTTATTTTTCAAAATGATATTACTGGAAGAATTTAGCTCTATAGCACAGTGCAATTATCTAAATGGGAATTGGCCAGGGAACAAAGGTTAATAACCTCATCTCTTTCAGGGTCTTGGTTTTAATTTGATATCAAAAAATGAGCTGATTTACACATTACCAAAATGGAACAAAGATTAATAATACTTAAGTTTTACAGTAACCAAATCCCATGCCTTATTCTTGGAACCCATAGTTTTGTTTTCTATTTTCCTATAGGTAGACCCTTAAAAAATTTATATTATCTGGACATAGATTTACCAGATTAAAGCCCATGACCTTTAAAAATAGTTGGTAAAATATGATGAATTTAGTACATCGACAGCAAAAATATATGAGAAACTGGTTGTCATCTTTTAAAAAATATTTTAGATTGACTTATGTGGCTTTAGGCAGAAATTTTTGTTTTAATTCTACCACCCCAATATCAATTTCCTCAGCCTCATGAGATTAAGTATAATTCAATTAGGAGGAGACTAAATCCTACTAGAAAAGACTGCATTGGTAAGCATGCTTCATTGCATTGAACACTTAACTTTTATATCTAAGACATTTAATTGTATTGTTTGTGGAATAATTGCTAATATTGTTAAATTATTGAAGATCTTCATCTTGACCTCACCTTCTTCATATTACCAAAAAGTAATTGGGCAGGAAAACAGAGATTAATGTAGTTTGATAGAATGTGTTTCTTTACTTTAGAATGGTGACATGAATGAGAGTCCTCCTTTCCAAGTTTGAAAAATAAAATGACCAAGAACACAATTGGCTAGCTCTGTGATTTTAAATACCTAATTTAAATTTTATCTGATCTGGGTTTCTCCTTTGCATAACAGACACAATCATATACATGGGGTTAAAATCAAGTAGTTTATTGGGTGTATTCATAAGAATGAAGAATATTGGGGCTAAAATCATGTGGTAAATCACTATTGCTCCTCAGTTCTCCTGGTTCTCAATTCTTTTCTGGCGCATAGGGAAATACACTACTCATTCTCTTAGATGCACCATGTAAGCATTATGTAATTTTTGTTCTCTTTCCCCATGGCTTAGATTGACATATTATAAAATGGTACTGCCTCCATCAACCTAGGTCCCTTCATGGCCAAAAGAAACAATGTCACTGAAACTGGTGCTGGGCATATAGTGTAAAAGAGAAATGGACCCTTTTTAGTTAAATCCAGTGAGTTGAAGTTGTTGTTAATCACAGCATAAATTAGCCCATATTTACTATTTAGACTCCTTGGATCATAATAAAAGTGAAGTGTGTGTGTGTGTTTGTGTGTGTGTATTAAAAGGTAAGAGAAGACACACTTAGATTTATTAACACATAAAAATAAGTTGAACCAGGATAACATAAATGACTTTTAATGTTGACTGTAATTGTCAATCTGTTTTACCTACAAAGTAATGATACATATGTAAATCATCTTTTTAATAAACACAAAAACATCTGAGATTCAAATTAAATAATTTATTTTAATCTACTTAGAAATATTTCCAAAAGCCTTTATGAATAATTCTATTGACCAGTTTACTAAACACATGTGCTGAGAAAAGATAAGGATCATTAAAGTTTTCAATACTAATTAAGCACATTTATAGTTGGTAACACAATAGAGATTTGAAATATTGGGCACTTTTACATTCTTTTTTCATATTTATGAAATATAATTATTTTAATAAGAAGTATCTGCTTTACTATATGCAAGGAAAAATTAAGAACAAAATAGAGGATTCTGCAAAAACTACTCAAAATTTGTTTTACTTAATCTAGTTTAACGTATCATGTTTTGATACCCACAGCAAAATGCTGAAAGATGTTTAGAAGCTGTTGAATCAAAGATGTGAAGGTAAAAAGAATAATAATAATAATCAACCTTTAAATCACTGATAGTCTAATCAATAAAGACTCAGTTTCAAATTCTCATGTACTAATGCAAATCAAGCTAATGATTTTGGCATTTTCAGGAAGGGATTTCTGTATTTTGAATGCCTCATCCTACCTCAGGTGACACATACAACTGAACTTAGAGAGGTAATCAGTAAAAATAAGACATTGAATTTTTTTAATAGGCACAGTTGCCTTTTTACATAAATGTCATAAGTAATTAGCATGCTGTTGAGATCCAATAAAGCGTTCCTTTCAGTCGTCTGGGCAGGTCTTCAGTAGTATCATAGCTGAACTTTACTGTAATAGTTTACTCTTACATACGCAAAATTTATAAAAGTCTTAAACTTCAAAAGAATATAAAGTAGGGACAAATAAATGACAAAAGCAACTCTCTTTACTTCACTTGGTATTCTGCAGCCCTTCTGAAACTGAATAATAGCTTCTGTCATGAACATGACAGTTCTAAATATACCCAGAGATTCTGCCCACTTGCTTCTTTATCCTAAAATCACCCATGGAGCACCAGAAAAGCAATCGTTACAACATTATCTTATTTTAATTTCTAATAGTGCTTCCTTTAACTTTCTCTTTAGATAAATCATATAAAGTTGAGAGGGGGGTCATATTTACTATAAAATGAATGAGCATAAATAAGCTTCAGGTTATTTATATGCACATGAGCTCCTATGAGTGTTGTAATTCATAAAGTGTTCTAGGTAGAGAACAGAAGCCAGACTTCAATTAAGAAATATTTCTAAACATCCATTTCTTGTAGAATAGGTAAACAAACAACAGAAGGAAGTACATTACTTAGATTTCCATTCTTTTCTCATTCTGAAAATATATTCACTTTCAGATCTATTTTTGTATCTGTAAGCAATTATTCTTTTTCACTTTTAAATGAGGCTCTCCAACTTTCATAAGATTTTGGTGTCTTCAGACCTTTTAAACATACAAACTGACATATTTGCTGTTGAAATTACATAGGTTCTTCCCAATATGAAAATAGAGAAATGGATAGGAATGAGATGAAGCAAAATTTATCATGAGTTGATAAATGTTGATGTTGGGAGATGAGCCTATGTTGTTTGTTACATGATTCCTTATTCTTTTGCAAATTTTTTTTTGGGGGAAATGGCTTTCTTAACCATTTATTGCTCTAAGAATGGCAACTTTTAGTAATAATTTACTCTCAAGTATAGTAATTATGTTGCTTTTACATAATATATGATGGTTAGAGAAAAATGAAGAGTAGAAATTACCTAACAAAATATTAACTCTACTAAAAAACCAATATTTAAATCAATTTTATACCGTTCAGGATGAATTTATTTCTGGTTAATCTCTACTTACATGTACATACTTAAAAACTGTTTATTGAGTACTATTTATGCACGCTTCTAGGATTTGGCCATAGACTGAAACAGGTGGATGAGGTTTCTGATTCTAGGGTTTTATAATTGTGTTAGTTTTCTATTGCTGCCATAACAAATTACCACAATTTTGGTGACTTAAAACAAATGTAATATAATTCTATAGCTCAGGAGTCCAACATGGCTCTCACTGTGCTAAAATCAAGGTGTCAGAAGAATTGCAGGTCCTTCTGAAAGCTCTAGGGGAGAGTCTGTTTCCTTGCATTTATATCTTCTAGAGGCCCCTCACATTCCTTGACTTGTTACTTCTTTTCTCCGTCTTCATAGCCAGTGATGTTGCATTCTTCTGTGCCTTTCTTTTATAGTCATATCTCCCACCAACTGACTTCAGCCAGGAATAGTTCTCTATTTTTAAACATTTGCATGATTAAATTGGGCCTACCTGACCTACCTGAACAATCCAGGATTATTTCCCCATCTCAAAGTCCTTAACTTTAATTACATCTGGAAAGTCTTTTTGCCATATTAGGTAATATATTCACAGGTTCCAGTATGTAGAATGTGAACACATTTAGAGGGCCATTATTCTGCCTACCACAGTGGCTAAATGTTGGGAGAAAGAAAATAAATGTGTAACAAATAAGCAAAGTGGATATTTTGACACTGATGTATAGTATAAATATCCATAAAGCAGTAACACAGTATACAGTTATTAGCAGCTTGTGTGTAAGAGAAGGCCTCACCAAAGAAATTACATTTAAGGTGAAAGTTTTCTAATAAGTAGAGATCATCTTGCAAAGTTCTGTAGGTGGATTGTTTCTGGTAAAGGCAAAAGTGATGTAAATGCTCTTTTGTGGGAGAATAGGAAGAAGATAAATGGCCTGGATCCTAGAGAGCTAAGAGGAAAGTAGTATTCCATGAAATGTGAGAGCTAGAGTTCAGATTTATTGGCTTGTACAGAAGATGATTTACTCTTTTTGCTTGACTTGTTTTATATCATTTGCAAGGAAAATGCAACATCAGACTTTAAGGAGAGAAAAGACATAATTCGATTTATTTTTAAAAAGAACATCTGGCTGCTTTGTGGGTAATCAAATGTATTTGTCCATTCTCCACAGAACCTGTTAGGTTTCTTGATTAATATGTCCTAAATTAGTTAATTAATAATATTTAATATTTAACAAAATATCAATTTTCAGTAATTAATTTTAAATTTGGAAAAGGGACCAGTATAAGATTTGGAACTGGTGGTACTGGAAGAATAAGTAAGATTAGAGAGACTATTAATTATTTATTTTACATAAGTATCCTTCCTTCAGTAGAAGTAATTCTCTTATTTGACATCTACCTCACAGCTTCACATAGTAATAAGAACAAAATATTCATGTATATTTTTAACAAATTCCAGTTTACAATGTTTGGGATACCCCATTATATTTTTAAAGCTATTTAAGAAGCAAATCAGTCAATCATACTATATCAAAATCTTCAAAGCAGCGGTATTGTTTAAATTCATGGGTAGTCATTAATCATTTCACAAGGTTTATTTCCTGAATATATAGGTAAAAAATATAGAATTGGCAGGAGCTGAATGAAAGAAATAATCTCTCTTCAGAAATGTATGCTTTTTTGATAAATGAGAGCAAATGACCCATGTTTATAGGCTGCACTGTGCTTAATAGATGAACTGTATTGTTTTCTGTTGTAATATGCTTTATTTAAAAAATCAGTCTGTGAATAGTAATATAATTGTTTAGGTGGTAAAAATTTGCACACATTAAAAGATGGTGGTTAGAGGGAAATTTAAACCAACAAAATACATAAAATTAACTATAGAAAGTGTACATGGAATTTCATCACCTTCCTGTTTATTCTGGAGTACCAAGTTCTTGTTTTGGCAATGAAAGATTCTAAAATATACCCACTTATTGCAGTGTTAATGTATTTCCTGTGTTGTCTCCGTAATACATATTTAGCCAGACATATCACTCTGATGAAGAGTTCTGGCAGCTTGATAACAGTGATAAAAATTGAATGAAATTGTAGACTTGACTTAATGAGAAATGGAATTACAATAGAAAAAATCCTAATTTTGTTTCCATTTTCAGTACAATTAATTTATACTAATTATATCATTGCATAAAATGATGTTTGAAAAATGCGTGAAGATGTTGAAATTATATGCTTTAATATAATGTAAAACTGATTTATCTCTTTCTGTTAAAGTCATCAAGGGGTGTGTGTGTGTGTGTGTAATAAAGTTAGAGTATACTTTATAATCACAAACCCACAAATATGGCAAATTTTGATATAACTTATAAATAACTGAAAACAAAACCAACATGTATTTTAACTGCAAAACTTCACCTTATTTGGGTTTTCTGACTTTTCTGATGCGGTTCATGGTCACTGTACTCACAATTTTGGCACTACCATTTCCCCTCATTCAAAACAATGGTAATTCATTACAAGTGTACATTCTTTTTGAATGCTTTTGTAGCATTAATATAATAAATCTATAATTATGAAACAACAACATTTTTCTATATAACTTCAACAGAATCCGTTATTGTATCTGCCTTTGGCAAATAGATGTATCAGAAACCATGGTATTTTCTCTCACCCTATACTCTGATGAATAAATGAGAGGAAGCCACACTCAACAAGTTGCTTTATTTTCTATTCCATTTCTAATCTCCTTGCCTTTCTGTGGACCAAGGTGAATTAATAGAGCAGTTAATCATATGATATCTCTATCCTGCTAGCACTGACTCTACTGACTACATTTATTTTCTATACTGTCAAGTCTCTCTGTCACATCCTCTGACTTGTTATACCTTTCCCAGTAAATATCCATGCCGTTAATTATTCAGCTAAAGCAGCATTATGAATCAATTTAAGAATGGTTACTTAGGTAAAGAAATCAATAAGCAGAAGGTCTATTAAAATCCAGGTAATGATGGAAGATTTCAGAAAAATCATGATCTTTCCTGTGTACAAAAGGCATTGTCATAAACCAGTTAGAATTTGCTTGTACTGGTAACATCATTTAAAAAATTTTAACAGTAGAACATTATCTCCTTACTGCTTTGACTTGCTAATAGATTTCTAGAGAGAAAACAAGTTGATCCTCAGTCAAGAGAGACTTCTGAGTTTCAAATTTTGACAGATCATGAGAGTATCAGAACACACATTATTAGTCATTTTCTCCTGGTATGAGTTTTATCTACAGCAACACTCTAATGGGTCTTTTAGAGATGGCTCGGTCACTTATCATTATGGAGATTCCAGAAGACATACAATCTGGATAAATTTGAAATTTGCTGAACGATCTCTTATTCATTTGAATAAGTCTCAATCTCTAGCTGCTTCTCAACTTATGGAAGAGGCAGAATGAGACCAACACCTAAGCAAACAGTTTTCTTCTAGAGGCCATAGGGGAACAGTTCTTTTAAACATCTGTACTCAGAACTTTCAAGTAGCAGCCTCTAAAATGTTATTATTGCTCCTTTCCACCAGTCAGTGTCAGATGTCTGTCCTGGTGAGTGCATTGATTGTGGAATTTATACCACGATACCTAGCCACCAATTCAGACTGCCATGAATAGTCTCTCCAGGCAATGGAGTGAAAGGGGAGTGCTAAATCATATCCAGACACTGCAGAGGGCATATTTCATAACAGAGACTCAGCAATCTTGAGATTCACATAGCTACTTATATTCTTCATCTTTCACTCTATATAAACTTGAAAAGAAGTGGGGAAACTAGTTACATTAATCAGTATCTTCCTTAAGGAAGAAAGATTAGGCTTTAGACTGATGAGCGAATGTGTTGGTGTCTATTACAAAATTATTTAACCAATTATATTTATAGTCTAGAATAACAGGGATCTGGCTGACTTTGAAATCACTATTAAAGATGTATACTTATAGGCGTCATTGTACAATATGTGTGATTACACAAAGTGATTTTAGAATTTTCTTCCTGGATGAAATAATCAATGATACATTTAGGTTTTCTTTTATGGTAGTTCCAGAGGCAACTCTGATAATGCTTTCAGCTCCATGTGCTGCCTATGTGTAATAAAAATGCAGAAGTCCAAGTCTTAGCAACATAAGAAAAAATGAACAAGTTTATTTTCTCAGAGTTCTACATGGGAGTATACCATATATTTTTTTAAATAAAGCTTTACTTATCTTTCCATGTCAAAATGTTTAGTAAAATTACAAAAAATATGACTTGATTTTATGACCATTTATACATCAGAAGGTATAGTTTCAATGCGGTCCTTTTTTTTTCTGTAATTTCATTTATATTTCTCCATATTAAACAGGAAATCACATTTAAGTGTAGTAATGGCTAGGAAAAAGATGAAATCACTTGCTCCCAGTTTAGTCCCAGTTAGGCTAGACTTTTTGATGAAAATAAATAATCCTCAATTCTTGGCAGATTAACAGAACAAAAGTTTATCTACATATTCCAAGTTTTTTTTTTTATTGTTGTTGTTTTTTTTTTTTGCTTTCCACCATCACTGAGAGGCCCAGACTGATAGAGCTCCAACATCTAATATCTTCACATATGGGTATGCTCCCTGCTAGTTGCTAAACTGTTTATGTACTCTGGAAGCACCATGATGACTCTTCAATTCTTTGACGCAGAATAGAGACATAATATCTCTGCCCACAGCTCATTTGCAAAATGAGTCATCTATCTGCCCTACGTTGGCATTAGACAGAAGAGTGAAAAGCTGTGCCTGTACTGTCTCTACCACAACGTAGAAGTAATGCCACAATGATATGATTTCCAGCAGTATTAAGATATAATTTATATATTTTAACAAATTACTCTCTATGGCTGTTATTTTATTTTTGAGTAAGATGCTTAAAAACACTGATGTATGTGATATAGGAATATTCAATTTTCAGAAGTTTTGCTTCAGTTATATTACCCAGAAACAATTGAATAACAATTGATGAATTATTGTCAGATGGAAGGATGGATATTTCCTTGGCATCATCTTGTTCAATTTTAATCAATAAATAAGGAGATACATACTGTCAAATATTCTCTACTGATAAAAAATTTATGTTTAAAAAATTGAGAATTTATGGATATGACTTCAGTGAATTCTGTAAGAAAAATTAATATTTTATGTATCAAGTTATAGTTATTCATAAGTATATTTTGCCTCTTAAATAAAGAATAATAGTCTTACATGTTAAAACATTACTCACTTTTTTCTGGCTTTAGCTGATTAGAGAAGTGAATTTTATTTATTTTTAATTCTTCTGATTGCTTATTATAATTCATTATTATATTTATTGATACTTTTATTGGGCCTATAATGTCACTATATATTACATTTTATTTTTTATATTACAATTTAATATTAATAATTTTTTCAGAGTTAAAATATGTAACCAATTAGTATTTAAGAATAGACAAAAATACAGTTTAACAATTATGTGTATATTTTGGGTCATAATTCATGTGTTACACATATTTTTAAATGATTTAGCTATTTCTCTGAGTATATTTCACTGATAGATATTTATTGCTTTATTGCTTCTCTTTGTCATCTGATTTTTGATGTATAACTTTCACATTATACATTATAATGTGAATGCCTATACCTTCCATAGATTCACTCACATGTGTACTATTAGTCTTGTTATCAAAGGGTGCACATTTGTTGCTCATTATTAAATAAGTCTGTGACAAAAGAGGAATGGAATCAAATCTGTTATAAAAGAGAAGTTGAAGAACATAACAAAGCTAGAAAAGTGAGAGACCTGTCGCAGCAAATGTTGATACGAGATGATATCATGCATTGTTAAAGACTGGTCTGCTTGTAGGTCAGCTGTAACAAAAGGGTGCAAGACCTCAAGAAGCCAGAATAAGAGCTCTTGATTTGTCCAGAGATAAAAGTAGATGAAAGAATACAGATATCTATGTCTTGGACATATAGAGAAGCAAGGATGAATTGAGTCAATGAAGAAAATAAAGGACATAAGCCTGAGCATATTAATAATTTGAATTTAATAATTTATATTTTGTAAATAACTATAACATGTCAACCCAGTATTTACTTACATTGTAATATTGATTTGTCTACCAAACTCCTGGCACTAGTATGTATGTATAAGAGAGGGGGAAGAAGTGAGGAAGAGAATATAGGAGAGGAATGGAGAGGAATGGAGGGAGGAAGGCAGAAAGAGAGACAGACAGACAGACAGAAGGATAAAGACATAAATTGAGATTGATTTATTTCTTCTGAAAATCCCAATTTGGTTTTTGGTCTCCAAGGTCTAATTATGTAATTGCCATTTCATTTCATCTTTTTTATTTTATTTATTTATTTTTTAACTAGAAAAATTACTAATTCCAAGAAACAAACTCTATGTTCAGGAATGCGTTCCTTGAAGCCCAAGATCCTTTTTCTTATTGCTTGGTGCAGAATTTTCTGGAAAATAAATCTTTGTTAAAGGGAATCTGTTTGCAGAAACATTGCAAAATCAAACTATTTTGATTCTACATGTATCTCTGAAGGGTTAAACTGGCATTATTACTGCTTCATTGCTTTGGGCATGTTAGTTTTGAATAATGCCTAGTTGCACCACAGTCTTCTAACTCAGAAATCTGGAATTGATAGCTTTTTCTTCACTTTTTAATTCTTATATTCACTAAATTCTGTAACATTTTCTTTGAAAATTCTTTAAGACTAACACTTCACCCTTATTTCCAAACAATATACAGGCATTTAAATTTTTTTTTTATGCTTTGTTTATCATATTTCACAGGTATTGTGCTTCTTTTCTTTCTTTCTTTCTTTCTTTCTTTCTTTCTTTCTTTCTTTCTTTCTTTCTTTCTTTCTTTCTTTCTTTCTTTCTTTCCCTCTCTCTCTCTCTCTCTCTCTCTCCTTCCTTCCTTCCTTCCTTCCTTCCTTCCTTCCTTCCTTCCTTCCTTCCTTCCTTCCTTCTTTTTCTTTCTTTCTTTCTTTCTTTCTTTCTTTCTTTCTTTCTTTCTTTCTTTCTTTCTTTCTTTCTTTCTTTCTTTCTTTCTTTCTTTCTTTCTTTCTTTCTTTCTTTCTTTCTTTCTTTCTTTCTTTCTTTCTTTCTTTCTTTCTTTCTCTTTCTTTCTTTCTTTCTTTCTTTCTTTCTTTCTTTCTTTCTTTCTTTCTTTCTTTCTTTCTCTTTCTTTCTTTCTTTCTTTCTTTCTTTCTTTCTTTCTTTCTTTCTTTTTCTTTCTTTCTTTCTTTCCTTTTCTCTCTCTCTCTCTCTTTCTTTCCTTACAAATTGAAGACAAGATCTTCTACCAGCCAAAAGATTATGACTCGCTTTATTGCAATACTCTCTTTATTGTAGTGGTCTGGAACTGAACCTAAATATCTCTGAGCTGTGCCTGCATTCAATTTTTATGTTTTCACATACTTTGGATATGCTTCTTGATCTTTGTAGTTTATGTTTTTACTTGCATTCAGTCCTACTAATATTTCCTCAGTACACTTTGTCTCTCAAAGTCTTCAACATTAAAAAAAAAAGACCCCACAGTTTTGGTTGTAAATGGGAATATGATTTGCATTCACATCTTGACACCATCATTATGTTCAAGTCATTTAAGCTTTTAAGAGTGCCAGCTTTCTCATTAAAAACTTCAGAAAATTGGAGTGAATGTCTGAACTTTCATTTGTCATTAACACACAGTGATGCCATGATATTGTTGTCTACCAGATTAAGTTTAGGATATGCTTTTCAAGTTCCTTGTCAAATTAACCCATATTAAATTTTCAGTCTGTTGCCCAATATGTATTCTTGACTATGAATAGTCACCTTCAATAACCAAACTCCATGTTTATTTATGTTGATTTGACTTTGACAAAATTACGACCTTTGTCAGAATGATTCCATCTTATCTCTGAATTTCCCTTTCCACCAAAGTCCAGAAAAGAATCGGCATTGGTTATTTTATACTGTATAAAAATGTATCTCGTTTTCCTCTCACAGAACATTCTTCACTTCTCATTCTAGATTGCTATCTCTAATATTTTTCAGAATTCTAAGCTAAACAATATACTTTAGAAATTACACTTATGCAGTATGTTTCTTCCCTAAGTATTTTTTTCTTTGTTAATTGAAATAGCATTCTGGTTTTCTTTTCTTATACTTTCTCCTCCTCATGCCTTCTTCTCCTCCTCCTCCATCCTCCTCCTCCTTCTTCTTTCTTCTTCTTCTTCTTCTTCTTCTTCTTCTTCTTCTTCTTCTTCTTCTTCTTCTTCTTCTTCTTCTTCTTCTTCTTCTTCTTCCTTCTTCTTCTTCTTCTTCTTCTTCTTCTTCTTCTTCTTCTTCTTCTTCTTCTTCTATTGTTAATGGTTGACATTTTCCTTATTTGGGGGGCTCTGGGTGCATTTCTACTTTAAAATGTAGTTCACTATGAGCTATAAGGATTTTTTCAGTTTCGTGCCTGTTTTAAAACAATACCAATTTGTTTATTTTTTTTTTTTGCTTTTTTTCTGATCAGATACTATCTGATTGTCTTTTAATTGAAGAATTTTCATTCTCTCTCTAAAGTAAAACTTTACTTTTCATTGTATTTATCAGAATAGAGTGGGCTCATTTGTAAAATAATATTCAGAATGAACAGAAAAATTTGAAAATTACTTGAAATTATGTCTGTGAATATAACTCCTCCTATCATTATATATTGAAGATTCTTCCAAACATGCTTTTTAAATATATCTTGATACATTTGTGTGTTGGGATAGGGGAAAGAGTGGGTTGTGTATCTGGTTATTTTAAATTAATAACATGACATTTTTTTTCTCCAGCATTTTTAATGACTTCAACACTAAATTGGTGGATGTACCATACAACATTAAGCTCCTGTGGAATGGATTAGTTGTTGTTCAGTTTTTAATGTTATAAAAATTGCTGCAGTAAATGATTATGTGTACATATCTTTGTATACCTTTTATTTTTGCCTTATAAAAGTGTTCAAGGTAGATTTAATTAGTCAACTAAACTCCCAATTTAAATAAGACTAGATAGTTAAGACTGCTTTTCTCTCTCTCCTAATAATAACATTTTGGTTTTCTGCTATTTTTTTATATGCAGACATTTTATAATGAAATGGTGTATAAAATTCCTTACTGAATTCATGATTTACTTTTAAAGAAGACACAGTATTATAAGGTCTCAATAAGTAGTACTTGGTATAATATTTATGAATGATCATGCTCACACATGTGTATATATGTAACGATGTAATGATGGCTAATTAAATCCACTTTGAATAATTTTATAAGGCAAAAATAAAAGGTATCCAAAGATATGTGCTCATAATTATTCACTGCAGCATTGTTCATGCAGTGATGATCATAGCTTAACTCCATTGGGCACAACTATTGTGATATGACAGGATATGTTTCAAACATTTTTTACTGTAGTATCATGCAAATATGAAAATGAGGAAACATAGTAAGAGCTTACCCAAGTGGTTAAGTTATATTACTAGATTTCTACCAGTAACTAAGATCTCACAATTAAATGTTGTATACAGAAGAAATCAGATATCAAAATAAGAATGACTATTGATCAGTCTTCCACAAAAGCAGCAGAATCTGCTGCATTCCTACATTATGGCAAGCCATAATCCATTGCCTTTCTCAATGCAGATTGTTATTTCAGAAAAAAATGTAAAGAATAGAAGATATACCAGGTACAAAAATGAGCAAAAATAAAAATTTTGCCATGGAATATAGCAAAATTGATAGAAAAAATAAAATTGTGATGTAAACAAAATAGGTAATAGCGTGGTTGTGCCTTCAGACCCTGGCTTTCCTTTAATGAATACTAACTGTGAGTTATCATTTCTTTGTGTAGGATTTTTACAAATGCATGTTCTAAACTGGAAAGAAAATTAAAACGTATTGAGCTTAGCTACCTTAATGTTTATTACTTCATTTAACTTAATTTTAACAGTGCTGACAGCATGTACTATACATCTATCAAGTGTTAGACTAACATTCAAACCCAATTACAGTATATGCATGGGTTATAAATAATATCGAAATACTCCATGATAACTTGTAAATAGATTTTTAAAACTTGTCCTCTATAATTGAAATTGATCAAATCTAAACGCATCAGCAATTATTGTCTAGTAACACCTTGCTGTTATAATAGTTAGTAATTAACTGAAAAATAAAGGTATAATTAATGAAGGTAGCAGATAATGTTCGGTAAAAGAAAACGGTGATCATGATGAGTTCTTTATAATGAATCCTAGATATCATGTCACCTTCCTCATATCACTGAATATCTCCCAATTCTCTTATTACAATATACTAAGCAATGCCTTTTTCTTTAATTATTTTCCAGAAAAAAAGGTAACATAATCGGAGTGTATGCAGTCCCTTAACTGAAAAGATCACTGCTCTTTTGTTATTAATGAAAAACAATTTCTAACAGTTATTTGAATTATGTTGATTTTAGCTAGAAAATCTTATCATCTCTTTGTGTCATGACAATACACAGTTTCTAGACCAGCAAGGTAATTATGCTCTCCAATATGAAGTGTCTTTGAAGCCACCCAAAACTTTTTTTTGTCAGAAACACTTTCCACTCGATATCATATCTTTTATCATTACAAAATATGTAAAAGGATAATAATTAGTTATCTTTGATGAGAAATAATATAGATTAAATAATCTGTGAAAATTTTTGAAGATAAATAACTGTGCAAATAGATTTTTTAAATATGTCAATTTGTACCAAAGGAAACCATTTATTAGCATGGTAAAACACTTTTTAATTATCTGTGTACCTATTTATTGTAGTTTATTCAAAACCATACTTTAATTACTATAGCTCTTCAGTGGCCTTGTTCAGCCTAATTGTCTGGCAAAGCACTGTTGTTCAATAAATTTTAAACATAGGATGAGATTCAAACAATCTCAAACCTTCATAAATTATACATTCACATCTGATATACAAAGACATACATATAGATGGGTTTTATTTTATTTTTTACAGTTACTAAGAGTGGAAGAGATCTGGCACTAGATGAGGAAAGAAATAAATTTAAATTTCTCTGCACAATAAGAAAATAGATGTATATAGTAAATACATATTTGAATGCAATGACCTCTGATCTCTCTTTTTGTATGCCAAAATCTGTCTTTACCTCTGCTTACAAGGCTCATTTAAAAACAAACAAACAAACAAACAAACAAACAAACAAACAAAACTTTAGGCCCTGAAAGTCCTTGAAGTTTCTGTCTCACCTCTAGACCTTTACCTGACAATAAAAGAATGGAGATCTAAGATCAAAAGTGTTAATTTTACATTTCTATTGCTACACTTTGGATTAGTACCCCCCTCCCATCTCCCTTAGGAGAAGATAGATTATACATTTATCTCAACATAAGGTAGTACAGATTCTTTCATTTTCTTCTGTTTTAATCTATTTTACCCCTGCCCCCACCACACATTGATCTGGTTCTCCAAATCCCTTGATTTGGAGATCCCTGGAGGACTGACATTCTGAAAATAAAATATAACCTGAATAAACAGCAGACAGAGAAGATGAAATTAAGACTACATCTTTCTCATCTCTGTTAAGAATACACCTTTCTGGTCTCACCAGGGACAATCTATATATTTTTAATCAAGTATTTTTTTAAAATCTGTTTTACTCAACTCTTTCCTCTTTCAAAACATTAGGAATGTTTTCCAGGAGCAATCGTCCCTGTATTTCTTCAAGGAAGGCTCTCATTTTGGGCACCTATAAATTTGAGCAGGGAACATTCTATAGAAGATATAGAAATAAATGCGACATGACTTCTAAGATTCTTAATAGAGCTTAAATAAAATAAATATAAGGCAGTATTAGAGAAGTGATCAGAGACCAAAGAATGCACTGTTAAAGTATTGAAGTGGGAGCTATTGTTTCTGTCTGTGAAAATAAGGAAAGAATTATCATAGGTAAGACATTTATGAGCAAGATTTCAGTAACTAGACATTTATGAACAAGATTTCAGGGCAGGACAGGGAAGAAAAATATTTTACCAGATCTAGAGAATAGCAAAAAGAATATATTACTGAATTTCGTCTTCATCTTTTGGACTTTCAGAATCATGTATTGTTCATAGTCTATTTCACTACTACTTTTTAAGTATATTGTCACACTTATTCCTCATAGCTTCTTTGGAAATTAGATATCTTTATTTCCATTTTATAAAGTGAAAGCTTCATTTGTCCTTAAGTAAGTTGTCAATTACCTTCCAGTATGACTAATTAAATATAAGATTAGTTGTCAAAATCAACTCTTTTCACTCCAAAATCCATTCTTTCAAAAGTTACACTGCCGTCAGAAACTAAGAACTTTCAAGATGGACTATTTGAATTATTTGCTGATTGACTGTGAAGGTAAAGTTCACAAGGGCATTGAATACAGAAATGGTCACTAAAGATGAGAAAATCTTCTTTGCATCTAAAATTCACGTCAGAAAGCAAATATAATTGTATTCTATAGATATTTTAATTTTGTCATTCTCAATATTTTTATCACAATGGATGCCACAAAATAAGTAAAAAAAAAATAACGGAACATTGCAAGAACCCCAAAAGGCCCTTTGTGCAACAACCTGATTGCTTTTTTACTCCCTTACTCTCACTTTTATCAAAATGTAATCACTGTCTTGACTGTTAGGGTAATCACTTTCTTGCTTTCCATTATTAGATTTACTATATAAGCATAAATCCCTAAATAGTACATATCAATTTTGTCTCTTTAAAGATAATTAATATAATAAAATTATACATCATGTGTTTTTTAAATGTACATTTTGGTCATTCATTATTACATTTGTAAGATTTATCCATGTTGTAGCTGCATTGTTTTTATTGTCATTGATCTTTGTGTTCTATTAATTGTATAAATCATAATTTACTTATCTGTTCTTTTTTCAGATTTGTTGAGGTATATCCGTTCTACTCTTGATTTATGTAGGAATTGCTTTATTAGTTACTTAGTGACTAAGAACAACACTGCTGTATTTTCATACATGTCTTTAGGTAAATTTATGAATGCATTTTGTTGGATATATAACCAGAAGGTAGACTGATGCATGATAGAGTATAAGTATTTACAATGAGAATGGATGATTTAAAACTCTTTTCTGAAGTGTTTATAACAATTTAATCTCTTGCCAGCAGTTTTCACTGCTTTGCATCTTCACTAACCCTTGTTATTAGTAGACATTTTAATTTTGGACCTTCTGATTGATATCTAGTTTTATCACTTGGTGTTCTCTTATTTAATTCACAATATCTTCAATACTAATGTATTTAAATATCTCATCAAATTTTGCTAATAATAGACATTAGCAGAAATTAAAAGTGGCTGTGGAACAAGAAATTAGTTATTTCCCCCACTGGCATTGCCAATGATCTATGATTATATCTCCTATTGAATGGCTTCTCTTCTAGGCTTTGTGGTCTTTTTATGGTCTGGTAACAGTCACATTTACCCTTATCCTGTCAGGTCAGGTTGGTAATGACTTCTTGCTTTTAGTCTTGACCATTTTACCATCCAAATTTGTTTTCTGCTAGAGCCCAAGTGATGCAGTCATTGGTGTTCGGATTAGCGTCAGGAGGTAGACCTTCAGAGTAGGTTACTTAGTGTTTTGAAGAGTGTACTCATATCTCCTCATTGGGTAGAATGGGAAATCTTGTAATTTTTGCAAATATGGTGACAACACTTTTGATGGTGACTTTTTCATGTAACTGTTGGCTATTTGTCTTCTTTGGAAAACGCCTATTCAGGTACTTCGCCTATTTGATTTGTAAATCTTTTCCCTCATTCCATAAGTTGCCCTTTCATTTCGTTGATCATTTCCTTTGCTGAACAGAACTTTTTGTTTAATGTAGTCCTACTTATCTATTTTTGCTTTTGGTGTCAAATCTAAAAGACCTTTGTCAAGACTGATGTTAAAGAACTTATCCCCTATATTTTCTTTTAATAATTTTAATTTTTCAGGCCTTACCTACAAGCCTTCAATCCATTTTTAGTTTATTTATATGTATGGTATAAGATAAGGGTTTGGTTTCATTCTCGTCTATGTGGCAGTCCAGTTTTCCCCACCTCATTTATTGAAGGGGCTACCCTTTTCCCATTGTATATTCATGTATCTGTTGAAAATTAATTGACCATATGTACATGGATATTCCGCTCCATTGATCTGTGTGTTTTTGCTGATACCATACTGTTTTGATTGTTTAAGTCTATGTTAATAAATACTCTTTTTAGCTGGCACACTTTAAGATAGTTAACTCTTCCACTGTAAAAACTATTTTTTTGATGTGGGAAGTCAGGGAATCTTGTTATTATTTTTATTATAATTAATATTGGAATTACTTCTGTTGGATGGTGTGGACACATTTTAACATATATCTACATATTCCCTTTTTATCATTAATGATTTTAAAGAGCAGTAAATGAAAATGTAAAATAAAGCTGATTTTTACTTATCTGAAACATTTTCGAAGATAATTTATTAAAACTTCAACTATATATGAATCTGCTACATTTAGTAGCAAAAAAGTTACTCATACCTCATGTCATTCAAGGCCGCATTATAGTCAAGTCTATTCTAATATTTTTCAAGATGGATTCTGTTTCAAAGGATGAGTATAATAACTTTTAGTACATTATTTAAAAATGGTTGGAATGTGCCCAATGTAAGCATACATAAATATTATTAAATGTTAAAAGTGGTCATACTATTTTAATCAGGTTGTTACTATGTATTTTTAAAATGACTAATTGCTTAAAATTAATCAAGCAAATAATTAGGCATAAAAATCAATAACCAAATAAAGTAAAACTAAAACAACAATACCTAAAACATCAACAGAAATCTGAGTACAATTCTTTTTTGTATAATTTGTTTGTACTTTCATATACCTGTGTCTTATGTTTCTGGCTATTTATAATTTTTAATATTTCATTGAAAAGTATTAGACTTATTTACTTATCATTTCTTGATAATCAATAAAATGCTAAGATTTTTTACCATAATCAGAGTAGTAATATTATCATGGTAATATTAGAAGTAATTTGACTTTCATGCATAAGCACTATTACTGTTTACAAGAAATGAGATGATGCCAAGCATAACAATGATTTTGCCATGTTTTAAAATAATATTTCTCAATGAGTTAATACTTTGAATTTAAGACAGAATTTTATCAACTAAATAAAGGTTCATGTGACAAAAATTTCTTATTGTAGAACATATCCTTATAAGTAATGTAAAAGAGAGGTTTTATAAACAAAATATGCAGGAATAAAGTGTATATTGACAATAAATAGAGCAAGAGGTGTTTCTCACAGTTAAATAGATATTTAAGGACAAAGCAAAGAATTAAAATTTAGTGTGTAGTATTTAAATTACAATATGTTGTGTGTTACCAAGGATGTCAAAATCTATCTTTACTGGGCACTAATGAATGGAGTCAATGTGAGCCAGTAATGTTATGTAGAACTTAGAACAGTGAACAGTTTAAAAGTCAGAATAAAGCTCTAGAATGCTGAGGGGAGAGGAATTTAATGTTATGAGACAGAATAAGTGAGAACAATATTGCCAGATTAAGTGAATATTTTAGTTAATAAGGTTCAGGTATAGATATGAAAAGGAAAAACACTTGGTAAGGGAACTGTCAAACAGTTTGGAACCAGGAAAGGCATGTTTTCATTTTAACTCCATAAAAAGTGACTTTAGGGAAAGTTGTCTTTAATATTCCTTTACTTCATTTTTCTCCACTTATTCACTAGAAATAAAACTTCCATCCTGAGTAATTAACTGTCATGATTGAAGATTAAATTAGATAATGCACATGAAAGTGCCTTGTAAACCACAATGTGCTATATACACGTTTTACCATTATTAAGAAACACTTGCTACTGTGTTATTCATAGGCTACATAACAGGGTTCTTGCTTTAAATATTGCTCACCAACTATGGATAAAGGCACTATTATGCTAAACCATGATAGCTAATTACATCAATTTATTCAACCATGAAATTAATTTGTTAATACATAAAGGAACAGATTTTTTATTTATGTTCTTGCAAATGAATACATCTGTGTAAATAGTGACCTTCAAAGGATTCTTCATTTTCTTTCCTCTTTTATTCATTTTTTAATAAAATAATTTCTTCAGACATAACTCTCTTTACCACTTTGAACACAATAAGATTTATCTAATTTTACACCTGTGGTCAAGGGCAATACCAATGAAACAAGACACTATTAATGCACATCATAAATAAAGGATGTAAATGTTGCTTCTGTGGGTTGAATAGTTATTTTATTTAAATCACTACTATTAAACCATTAAAAAGAGATATATTAAAAGAGACATTATGGACTGTGGTGCTCTTTTTAAACTAATATATTCTCTTGTATCTGTCTTCAAGGGTCAATGTCATAAAAATACTAATAATTTCATAAGGCTTAAAATTCTAGTGGTCACTCTGCATGTTTTTTTAGCATATCCTAAGTGGAATCATGTCCCATTTTCACACATTGAGAAGCCACTTCATAATACATTTTGCTTCTGCTTTTTTTCCTTTAGTTACTATTGCAGTCCCCACTGAATTATGTTTATAGAAATCAGTCCTCAAAACACATAATCTGCATGGAAGCATTTGTCTGAGTCTTACCTTTCTGGGAGATCCCAAGCGACAGAAAGCAGATCCTGGCATGGAATTCTTGATCTAGATCTTTCATTATCTGTGATAAGGACCCTGTTGCTGAAAAGTGGGAAGGTGACAGTCCTCGATTAGTGGCAGTATTGAAAGTCTCAATAGGTTGTAGTACATATTACTAAGAGTCTTTGTACTAGATTGGAATCTTCTACAGGTAAAGTTTGAAATCAGCATCTGTCATAGTGGTGGCACTTAAACATTATTGAGCAGTGGTGTTTTTAAGAACTGTGATGTTGTCTGGCTTTTGTTAGTAGTCTTAGAAGCCTTGAGCAAAAGAAAATGGCCAGCTGATATTAGTCAACTGTTGACTAAAGGCACATTGTGAAAATCAGAAAGTAAGACAGTGTATAATCAGCACTTTATTTTTGCAATTGCAAGGAAGATGGATGAAGGTCTGGCCCAATTTGTGCTTGTAATTTTAGCATAGCCCTAGAAGAGACTGAAGGCATGGTTTCTCTGTAGGTCTTCTGGGCCATATTCAATGCTCCAAATAGAGAAGGAATGTGACTTTAAGACAGAATGTAGACATTTGGTATAGTCTTTGCATCCCATTTTCTTCTGGACTTTCCAGCTATAGGTGCAGTGTCCTCTATTTAGATAAGACACGTGCCTCTGCCTTATAGACTACAAGAACCACACTTGAGATAAGTAGGTTCCACAAGATTGGCACCATCTCTAACGTTTGCCTCCAGAACAATAACTAGAATCATTTTGCAGCATATCTTGAAAGTGAAAAGTAGTACAGTCCTTACATTTTAGAAAATAGTATACTCACTGAAAGAGTTAATTGAATCTACAGTTCTCTAATGTACTGGCAGGTGTAAGGAAACACTTCTGAAGAGATCTTGGGATTACTGAAACAGATAATAGAATATCAAAGGCTGGATAGCGGAGAATTTAAGAACATAGTGGTTAAGTCATCTAATTTTTATGTATATTTTTCATGTATACTTTTTAGTGTATAATGTTTATATATTGGTCTACCATACCAACTAAGTACATATTAATAGAAAATTAGGGAAGACTTGGAGTTGGTTTACAATTTTTTTAAAAAGAGAATTTTAAATATAATGCCATTTAAATAAAGCATATGCAAAGTCAAGTATGTGGAATTTTTCTCAGATTAAAGGGAAACAACTTCAATTTTTGAAGGAATAGTCCCTCTCCACCCTGGGTAATTCACATCTATGTGAGAAAAACTACGAAAACTGATAAAATTTAGCTAGAACTTTAGGATATTGTAGATATTTCTGAAATGACTTTTTTCCATCTCTAACATATGTTGCATTTATCTTTATAAGTTTTGGCTCAAAGAAGAAAAAATGAATACCGTAAAGCGATCTAGTTTAAAATTTCAATGTCAATTGGACAAGTATGATTCTCTCACTGTAGAATTTTGATTTGGAGAAAGTATTTTAATTTGTTTTTCTCTTTTGAGTTTTAATTCTCGAGTTTTTTTTTTCTTTTTTTCTCCTTTTTTTTTCTTTTACTCTTCTTTTTGCTCTGTTCCCCTCCTCTCCTCTCCTCTCCTCTCCTCTCCTCTCCTCTCCTCTCCTCTCCTCTCCTCTCCTCTCCTCTCCTCTCCTCTCCTCTCCCCTCCCCTCCTCTCCTCTTCTCCCTCTTTCCCTCCCCATCCCCATCCCTATCCCTATTCTTATCCCTATCCCCTCCCTCCTTTTCACTTTTCCTTCCTTCTTTCTTTCTTTCCTTCTTCTTTCTTCAGAGTTCTTCTATTCAGAATATTACAATGTTTCATGCTAATACTGAAACACAGTTGTTTGGATTAGATCCATTTTACCCAAGGACATGCATTTATCTTCCACATATTTTTTTCACATTTTAATCTGTTTCTTGATTGATGCAATGCTCTTCAGATCAAGTGAATTTTTTTTCTACTCTTTTGATACCTGTCTCTAAAACACAAATTAGTATACTTCATTAATGCTCCCAAATTAGCAATCATCTATAGAATGCACAGAATCAGTTGTTAATTTTCAGTTTATGTCTGGTACTTCCTGTTTGTGTGCTGTCTAGCTGCAGGTGATGAAAGTATGTAGCATGTACAGAGTATTTATCCCACTTTCTGATTCAATGACTATAATGTTGGTCAGCATACTAAGGAGGCTTTTAGCATCACTAATTGCTTAAGACAGATATTTCTTCCATCTTGGTATGCCAGGGGGTAGTGAATGTGTGTATACATGAATACTAAGCAAAAGCTGTACCTCTCTAAGCCCCTCATGATTCTTTACATAGACTTTTTGATAGATTCTAGGCTGATGACACATACCATATGGCAGTATTCCAAAAACATTAGAAGTTACCACTTTATAATGAATTAAAACTCTTTGTCTCTGCATAGTTTACTTTAATTTAGACAATAGAATTTTGAGCAAAGAATTGTTTTTATTTTAAAAATTAAGAAAAAATGATACAGTAAAAATCACGATTTTAAAGCCAATGAAGAGCTGGGGATTCAAAAAATATATAAAGGTTAAATTCCAAATTCAGAAGATACTCTTAAGCAAACGATGATAAAGATTAAAAGGAAACACTAATTAAGTTCTGAATCAGGAATAGTACTAACAGCAGCATTAGTTTGTTTAGAATGGAGAAGATAATTAAATACTGTAAATACTCAAGCAATGGGAAATGAAAATAATCAGAAAGGAAGCATTGTTTATATTACCGATACACTTAGAATGAAATGGAAAGAATATCAGCTGGGGTTTCAAAAGCCTATCTCAGTAACACATAATATTCATATGTTGTATTTTTTGTGCTAGAATGGTTTCTCTGTTATATTTTCTAACTTCCAAAAGAAACAAATTAAAGAGTGATTTTTTTGTGACTCTAGACTTCACTCTTAGCATATATGTAAAATGGATCATTAAGGAGTTTGAAACAAATTAAGATAACTGAGATTCTCATCCAGTTTGAACATTAATGTTTATATATCAAGTGATGTAGCACATGATGTGTTCTCGCAAAATACATAACAATATATAGAAATTTTAAATAACTGCACAAAATAGATACTATCTATAATATCCAGCAGGATAGAAATGAAAGTGTCTATTTTTTGTCTTTTAAAATATTGAGTAGATGATCCTGGCCATTAGATATAAACACTGTGAAGGATCCTGTCAGAATACAAATGAAATATGAAAGTCTGAAACCTTTAAAAAAATTAAATATCCTTTTGTTTGAAATGGTCAGGGAAAATTATTTTTCTCACTTAAAAATGAATCTTAGACATTCAGGAAACATTCAGGTTTAGTATAAGCTCTATTGTGAAACAGCATAGGGATTTTTCACACAATTTAATATCTCATAATGTAGTTAGAAAATACTGCCCACTTGTTCATTTGGTTAAAATCAAAGTCAACCCTCAAAACCACTCTAATTTAAAATACTTAATGAAACTAAATAATCATGGTGAAATACTTGATGTTAGAGTAATATATTGTCACAACTTATTTTAGCTTCAGTCAATTTGTAAGTAAGCATTTCACATAATTGCCTTCCCTGATACAGTATTACCACATCACATATTGTTCCTAAGGCTTTAATATATTTTCAGTTAAGGAACATTATTTCTGTCTTTTTTCAGACCAGTCACAGAGAAGAAGTAGATTAAATGACTGTGTAGCTCCCTGGGTAGAATCACCATGCACTTCTGTCCCTTCTTCCATAAAAATCATGTGGATAAGTAAGCATATCTGTAAGGTACCCTACATGTCATTCTGAATCAGAGTCCAAAATGTCAGAATTGTTTGCATATTACCTCCTTAGTTGCTACTTTGATCTTCACCATTGGTTTCATACTGCAGACTTGTAGTTGAATTTCCCTGAATGAAACTCATAGGACATAATTGGGTTAATTTCATTAATGTCAGTATCTACGGATACCTTAATGTTTACTTCAGTACACTCTACTTGCATGTTTATGTTTTCTATTCATTGCTTGTCCCAAATTTTCCTGGAGTCTTTAGATTTGCATTAAGATTATAAAAGAAAAATATTTTATATACAGTTACTTTCAACCTATTATAAGATGCCATAGTATGTCACTCAGAATTAAATGAAATGATTGTCTTAATTTATAAAAAATATATGGTTATCTTTCTGAATATTTGACTATCATCTCTAATGTTGAGAAATGTTTTATAGATAATGCAGTTAATAGATCTAGTCTAATGTTTTGCAGCTTATGATACTGCAGCTGTAGTGTGATCTTCATGATTTTGTTGAATTTCACTCTTTTATTAATACTGAAGTTTCTGCTATTTCAACTATTCTAGGTTTTCCTGCAGTTTTCCTATTACCTTGACTCTAACTCAGTGGCCAATTTTATTTTGTGATGAGGCTTTTTAGTTTTCTGTGTTTAAGAATCATTGGAATTTTTGAATTATGGAACAAATATAGATGACACAAAACAAAATCATGACTTTTCTCCTAAATACTTTAATAACTTTTAATTATATTTTAAAGAACAAAATGGGATATTAATAAGAATAAAATCCTTAAAGTGTAGTATAATAAGTATAGTAAAATGTCTGTGAATGTGTGTATCTATAGTGTGTGTCAGTAGTTTGTCTGCATGTATGTTTGTATGTATGTATGTATGTATGTATGTATGTATGTATGTATAAAGAAAACATCTGGAAGGAGATATTCAGATACCAACAAGATTACTTTTGAGTGTCAGGATTAAGGATAAAATTTATTTTTTCTTTTTCTGTTCTTTTAGTTTTCTAAATTTCTCAAAATGAACATGTGTTACTTCCATATGCAAAAAAAAATAATTTTAAAATAATCAGCTTTTAAAAATAAAAATTTAAACATGTAAGTAGTTTTTTCTATTTTAAATGCTGAATTTGAATTGTGATATTTGTATCAATTTTATCTTTTATCAAAATATCATTGAGGAAAATAGGCATTGACCTTTTCTTCTTATTCAAGTCTTATTTTCATCTGAGTTTTGTAGTTCTCTTTTTGTTAAAATAAATGTTCTAAAACCAAGCTATAGATTAAAGCAGGTTTTGTTTTTACAAAAATATCACAATGAAAAATAAATATGACTATAAATTTTAAGACTTTTGCACATCTAAATATATAAAATGCTTCAGTAAATGTATAAAATTTACATATAAGGAATCTGTTGTTTGTAATGGAAAAAGTTTGAAATGAAATTGCTACATACAACTTTAATTTTCTTCACCTAAGTATCATGATAAAGTAATAATGGAAACACAAACATGTATGTTTGATAACTTTTATTACCAGTATTGATATAGAAGTTTAAAAATTAGAAACAATCCAAGTGTCCATAATTATGAAACATGATAAATATTTATGATACATCTATTTAATGATATACTACTCAACTTTAGTGATATACTACTCAAAATTAATGAGGTAATACTATATGTATTGATGCAAAACAATGCCCATGATTATCATGTGGGGGAGGAAAGTGAACTGTGGAGAATTAATAGTGAGTCCATTTTGCTATTAAAATATACTCACAAACATAGAAGTTTTTATAAAGAGAAAAAAGGAGAGGTGAGAGGTGAGAGAGGAGAAGTGAAAAAAGAAGTTAGAAATAGAAGAGATAGGTGGAGACTGAGAAGTGAGGATAAGTGGAGTACAGTTCAAAAGAGTGGAGAAAAGAACAGACTATTTGGATGGACTAAAATGTTATAAGTGAATTTGAAAAAGAGGTATTTTCATTTTTACCTTTATACAATTTTAGTAATGTTTAAGAGTTCTATAAAATAAATATGATAAAATGTAGTTTTTTAAATCGTAAAGTAAAAAGACCACCTATAGAGAAAAAATGTAGCAGGTGTAACAAAAGGTTTAACTTTAACATTAAAAAAAAAAAAAACTTTCAAAATCAATTTGGCATTACAAATGAAAGAGCACAAATAGACTGTCACAGAAAATAAAAATAGCTAAAAACATGGGAACATTTATTCCACAGGAGGAATGACAGGAAGGTGAATTACAACGTTGACTAGATGTTTTTTATCTTTAATAGTAGCAAAAAAAAAATTATTTCAATATACTGTTAGTGATGATAAAAATTTTCATACACTTCTTATTTAAAAGTAATTTTGTGATGCATATCAAGATTCACAAATTATGTCATTTGCTGTAATAATTTTTCACTTAGAAATGTATTTTAAGGATGCTCTAAGAAATGTGAACTAAGATTTATTTAAAGTATTGTTAATCACATATTTTAATAAGGCTTACATTTTCTACAAGATTATAATGGTTAAATAATAGTAGTTTTAGATAAATTATTCAACCAGAAATTTTTTTGAAAAGTATCAAATAGTGTGGCGGATGTCTAAAAGAAAATTCAAATAAGAAAATAGAATAAATATCTTAAGTAGCAAGTTTCCTATAAAGATTGTGTGTGTGTGTGTGTGTGTGTCAAGTTTCCTATAAAGATTGTGTGTGTGTGTGTGTGTGTGTGTGTGTGTGTGTGCGCACGCACACTTGTATGTTTAGGGGACTTCAAGATGCCCTTTTCTTACTTTATTTTAAAGATAATTCTAATAAAAAATAATATTTTACAAATAGCTTTTTATATAGATCATCACAAATTCTGTCTTATCCTTGTTGATATTAATAATATGTACTTTTATAAATTATGTTAACTAAAATTTAGATAAGAAAAGTAATTCTGAACTACACTCTTCTGCTGATAATCAACAGTCATTGGACAAAAACTCTTCATTGTTCTATAACACAAGGAGCAGCAAGGCACAGTGATTGAGAACTGGTAGCCAAATTGATTGGGTCTAAACTCCTTCTACTAATTAGTAGCTGTTGAGCCTTGACCAAATTACTTTACCTCTGTCTCAGTTTTTTAAACTGTAAAATGGAAGATATAATTATGTCCACAAGATTGTTTTGAGAATTTTAAGTATTAATACATTTAATAGTAGTTCGAGCAGTGACATACAATTACTAAGCACTAAATAAATTCATTGTTTTTATTAAACATTGTTATTATTATCAAACTCTATTGATTCATGAATAATTGTACTAGGCAAAACTCGATTACTGTTTTTACTCAAAATATGTTAATTATTTAAATTTAAGTGAGAGCCCTGAGCTAGTAAAAGTATTGAATTCTACTTAAAGGACAATTTTTTAAAATGATTTCCAATCAGTTTCAATTCCTCCCTGACTTAAAAGAAACTTAGAGATATTTTACGTGCGAATATTTGCCCAAATAGAATACATTGAATAGTTTGACAAAGATAGTTACCTGGGCCTAGTTCTTAAGTTATCTTAGTTTTCTAAAATCAATAACAAACCACCAACAAGATAATGTATTATTACCCCTGTTGAAAAACATGTATAAGTAAAATATCAATCAGTGCTATGATTTTTATTAAGTATTTCATTAAAGCTATTTTATTTCAGATCTATATACATGTATAATATATACATTTACATATAAATTTCTTTATAGTTATATACACTAGAAGACATGTAAATTTATTTCTACATGATATTTTCATATGTGAAATCTATAATTATATACATATATACTACAATTCATGTATGTATCATGGGAATTTTTGTTAAACAGATTAATGTCAATTCTTGTGCTTTCTTCTTTAACCTGAAGTTGAGAATAATTTTTTCATAGAACCAATGAATAGCACATGCTGGATGGATTGGAGGATGCAGGTGCATAAATTGTGCTCACGTGTTGTAGATGAGGATCCAAACATGCATGCTTGATTAATGATGCATAGCTCTGGAAATTTGTCTGCAGAGCAAAAGGGTCTCAGCATCTGTTCTGTCCACTGTAGCTCTCAGTAATTAAAAACATTTACTGTGTTATGAAATGTCATCAATTTGATGCTGCTCTACTTCAGGCCCAGCTGTCTAGTCATGGCAAAGAATATGAGGTTAAATACCTCCAATAATAAGAAATTTCAGGAGCAATGCAGCATAGTTCCTACCAATATGGAAAAGTGCTAATGGGGATTGGAGTTTGATTTTGTGTTTTAATTTCAAGGCACAATTAAAATATTTGGCAAAATGTCTTACACTCAAGCCTATTTAAGAAAAAAAAAAGCAATTCATGATTTTTTCCCTTTTATGCTGCTATTGTTCTCCAATGTGACATATTCTAGCAGCTTGAGTTGATAAAATCTTGCCAAGGCATTTTGATATAACTCTCCTTTGCCAATAAACTCAGCCAGATTCGGGAAAAAAATGTGTTGTTATTTTTCAGTTCTACATTGCAAGAACTATTTATTTTTTATTTGCCTGTGACACATTACCAATTTAGAATCTAAACTTGTGAGAAAGAAAAATACTATCAAAATAAATAAAAGTAACTTGTTTACATATGTAAGAGCTATTATTATACCACACATAAAGCAAATAGTTTTCAAAGCTTTTCCTTCACTGAGGAGGTAGAACAATAGTATTTGCAGAAATGATTTGGTGAAAGTACAAATTATGTCACAATATGAAAAGTATCTATCAGGTACCCGGACAATTAGGAAACACAGGCTTTGAGCAACAAAACTGGTGTTTGAAGAGTTACTCATGTGTAATGGGTTAAATATCTTGGAGTTTTTAATTTTCACTGGTCCTGTGGCCACCTTAAATAGGTGCTATCAAACTGTGGATACTTTTATTCTTTATGATTCTTCAGGGGTGTTGTAAAACTAATACTTTCTCTGTCGTTTGTTTTGTTTTATGAACATAGAATATACCAGAAAGAAATTGTTACCGGGTTATTTTCCTTCTCAGTGGTAATACTGTTAACAGTTGACACTGTCACAAGAATATGAAGTAGACACTATTATCACCTCTTTAAAAATGAGGACACTGAAAAAAAAAAAGAAAATATATATAGTGATGCTGAAACAGAGAGAGTTTAAATAATTTTCTCAATTAACAAAGTTAGTGGCATGTTGGGGATTCAAGCCCAGAATATCTAGCTCCCCACTCTGTGCTCTTAACCACTCTGCTCTTCCAAGTGTAAGCACTGCTGGAAAGTGGGGGTTCTGTACTACTAAAGGTAGCACTTTCCTAGATGAAAAGGCATTGTTAGCAAAATGAAAGTGAACTTATAAAAAAATAAGAGTGTAAAAGAGAGAGAAAATAGAGATCAGTTCAATGTAGAAGAGAAACACAGAAATGGTAAGAGGGACAAATTAAGATAACACAAGAGCCAAGTGATATGCAGAAGAAAGTAACATTGCTAAGTAGCACCAGTGCTTTATTGGACTTTACTTTGCAGTGGTATAGGCAAGCGCATGAACAAAGGTATAGGGGGTTTTGAGGAAGTTTTGAACCTGAAACATCCTGTGGAATTTCTAACACTTTCTATACTGTTGTCGTTATGAGCATTTCATTTCCTGAGGTCTTCTTCCCTTTGTGATTAGTATAAAATGTGTACAGTTGCCATCCCAGGAGATTGAACAGTTGAGCATTCCTCTTTAGAGACTGAATGTTCAGAAAGAGTGATGACAGAGGACCTGGATTGTCATAGTGAGAATGATTTCAAATGGGATAGTTGAAGGACTTACCTATAATAAGGAAAATTGGGAGAATTAGGAGAAAGATGATATTCTGAGAATAAAAGATACATTATTGATGGAAGGGCCAGGATAACATTTATTTGAACAAAAGCTTCTGCTGCTTTTTAGGTGAATATTTACAAGTTACTTTTTGTTCTATCATTTTTATTATGCATACTTTTTATTCTATAAAATAGTCACTCAGTGGATATCTAGACAAAAGCTACAGCCCTGCCCTTTCAGAATAAAAAATAAACTTTTCTGTAAACTGAGAGATATACTTTAAGCCAAAGCTAAACAAACAAACAAACAAACAAAAAAGAAAATGAAGTCAAGGTGAATGAATTACAAAAATGAACAAATAGACAGAACTGCACAGCAAGGTGAGTCAAGAACCACACAATAGAAAACACAGATGTTAAATTATAATGTACACCTGAAAATTATGTAATTGTATTAAGCAATGTTACCTCAATGAAATTAATTTTTAAAATGTTAAAAAAAGTAGGGAGAAAAAAGATAAGTCAAAGGCAATATGGGATTAATCAAAGAATCTAATAAGCAGGAAAGGAGATTGCCAACCAAAGAGAGGACTCAGGTGATCTCAGCACATCATGGTCTTCACACAATTTTTCAGGGTGCAGTAGAAAAGATTATTCACATACAACTTATACTGGTGTAGTTGTAATTATAGACATAGTATAAACTTTATTCAATTTCAGTTATTCCATAATAAGAAGTATTGTTTAACTCAGATAAACTTTTGCTTGCAGAAGGATAAAACTTATCTAGATTTGGTTAAAGAAAATATCATCCATTTTTTAAATATATTAAATGATATTAAATTTATACTTAATATAAATTTCATTTTAAAATAATAAAATATTAAAGATTTATATTTTCTTATGAAATGCCTGTGATATTATGACCATTTCTTGATTTATGATTACCTATGGATACAAAATATATATGCATATTTAAAATAGCACAGTATAATTTTTAGTAAACATGTACACAGTGCATAATCAACTTACTATAGATGAACACTATTTTCATTGTCTTTATATTTTTTTACTACAGTAAGGTAATAAATATATATGACTTTAAGAAAGGATAAATCAAATGAACTTTATTTGCATATAAGAATATATCTTAATCTAAGAAAATTATCCAGAAATGAGTTGATTGATTATTCTATCTTTTAGTTAATTAAAAAAAATCAAAATGAACATTATCATTAGTTTTTTCTCTCTATTCTCTTCATTAAATATATAGGGAAGTTTTTTTAGGGGGTGAGAGACATTCTTTGGGCCAAGGTGAGCTAAGTTTTATATATGTTTTTTAGTTTAGTCACAGTCCTCAAAAATAAAATGAAATAATATTAAAAATCTAATAAAATGAAAATCCAGTGAAAACATAGTCCAAATATCAGTTACTAGATGAAAAACTAAAGATTTCTAAATTCTCCTAAATTATAACTTTTATTCAATTATTATAATATATTAATTTTTGAAATTTTTTGTTTTAAAAAGTAATTCAAGCTTTGGCCAAGCTACCCTGAACAAGCCTGGTCCCATCTGATCTTGGATGGTAAGCAGGGTCAGGCCTGTTTAGTACTTGAATGGGGGACCACCCAGGAAGACCAAGTGCTGTAATTTGAAAAAATAATAAAAAATAAGGCATTTTAAACTGACAAAATCTTTGCAATCTGTAAGGTCAACCAAGGGTTGCCTCACCTAAAAAAAATCATAATTCTACAGATAATCGGAAATAATGGAACAAAGGCAGTCAAGAACATACTGAAAATAAAATGAAGTAGTTTCATTGCAGGTATCTTAATATAATATTTTCCAAAAGAAGTTTAACACATTAAAGAATTACAGATCACTGGGGGAAATATTGTTTTTATTTTATTTTATTTTATTATAATTTTAAATTTAATTTAATTTTAATTTATTTTTTGAAATGATTTTTTAAAATATGGTACTGGACAATTAAATTTGGAAAATAGGAATATTGAAATACTGTTACAAGAAAAAATTAGTCTATACTCAGCATCTTTGAAAAATAGCTGATGGGCTGAAGAGATAAATGAACAAAATTTAAAAACATGTAGATATTAGAAGAAATACAGGTGAGTGTTAGGCTAATATTTATTATATCCTTAGTTCCATAGGCTCTCTGTATAAAGATCAATGAACCATTTAAAAACAATTGCAAACATACTGGATGCAGAAAATTCTCTGAAAAGAAGATGACCATTTTAAATCCTACCTTCTTGCCTTATCAACTCCTGATTATCTGTCTCTGCAAAATAAATTGTTGCTAAACTGCAAGGAGTAGAATGCTAGTGAAATCTTAGGTGCTGTTGAAGTTCCAACAGGAAACAAACCTTCCCTTTTAAAATAGGCTGGGCTAACATCTAGAAATCACCATTGATTGGTAAGAGTTAAGATGAAGTGTTTATCCCTGATTTCTGTGTCCTCTAGAAAGAATGGTTAACAACATCTCCTTAGAATTATCTCTGTTTTCTTTAGTTTTAGAGAGGCTGTGGAATGGCTGAATGATAGAATTACAAATCAACACTTCTTCCCCTTAGGCTCCAAGCAACAGAAAAAATTAAAGAACAGGAAAGCTTTCTCTAGCACCTCATTTTAGGACCTGCAAAGTGCCTGCTTTCTCAACAACATGTCAAAGTGAGATGAACTACTTTGACTTGTATTCTGAATCTGTTCCCTAAATAGCAAATCAAGATAAATAAAAATATATTCAAAAAAGACCAGAAATCTTAGGAAGACATGACCAGAACAATTGAACAACACATATTTTATGTCAAAATAAGAAAATCATTCAAAAGTCATGTGGAAAAGTAAAGTGAGAAAATCTGCAGCACAATAAACTTTATCTTATTATTTTAAATGCATCTTACAAATTATTAACAACAACAACAACAAAAAAAACAGTTACAGTTTTTAAAAGCCGAGTAAAGAAACTAACCCTAAGGCCAAAATACATATCACAAACATACCCAACATCAAATAACCAACAATTAATAATTAAAATATAATATATATTTGAGCTATTAAATGCCATATTTCATTATACTAAGGAAATTATTTCAAGATGTACCAATATGTTTTTGTAAACACTGAAGAAAATAAATCATCAATCACAGTATGTTTTGACACAGTTATAAAATCATTGATCATAAATTGTATCTCAAGTACAGAGATTATATCACTTGAAAAGTGAGTGGAATTGATGATGACAAAAAATTACTGAGTAAAATATTTTTATGTTTTTTAGATTGTCTTTAGTAGATTATTAGAAAATGTTATTTTAAAAATAAGAATGAAATGTAGGTAAAAAATTCAGTGATTTAGGAAAGAATATTACAGAATGTGCTTGTGTCACATCTAATAGAGTGTGTTCACTAATTCCTTAGAAGTATTAGAAGTTCATACTAGAGTACTACATTATTTTTAATAACATTTTATCATGCTTAGGTGAAATAAATTACATTGAACATTCTTATCAAATTATAATGAGTTCTGAAAGAAAACCACCAGAACACGCGGGAATCCGAAATGAGAGAAATCACCAAGACGCGCAGTAATCCGAAATGAGAGAAATCACCAAGACGCGCAGTAATCCGAAAGGAAGGGAATCACCAGGAATCGCAGGAATCCAAGACGAAAGAAATCACCAGGACGCACAGGAGTCCGAGAGGAATTCCAATTTATTAAATGGAGGAGCGAGCTTATATAGGGGGAGGATCCGGTTGGGGACGGCTAGTGTTCGTGTAGGGTATTGATTGGATTGTGGTAGGGGGGCTAGTGTTGATAGGTCTCTTGGGCCTTCACTAAGATGGAGGGGGCTTTTGGCGCCAGCGGGCTTTTCACTAAGATGGAGGGGGCTTTTGGCGCCGGTGGGCTTTTCACTAAGATGGAGGGGGTGAAAAGTTAAGGGCCATTTTGTTCCAACAAGTTCATTATCTTACATTCAGTATATATGTATGTAAAAAGCATGAAAGCTCATCCAAAAGAAAATGTAAAATATTAAATAAAGTATAGATATAGAAAAATCAGTTACTCTTTACTCAAAATTACTACAAATTTTGGTTTCGTTACTAGTAGAGGTGATTTTTTTCCTTCCTTTCCCTTTTCTTTCTCTCCCTCCTCCCATAACTTTGTATGTAATCTCTTTATTCTACATTGACAGAGCTAATGAGCTCATGTTTGTGAAGGTGTGAAAATTTTCCAAAAATGCACATGTAAAAAAGTGGAATATTTCAAAGTAAGATATATTTTTTAAAATAGTTTTAAAATGTGCAGGTTTATATCATAAATAGACCTAGCAGAGTGTACATTTTGTTTTTAAAAAATGGTTTTATGACTTTGGAAATATTATTTATGTTCATCAGGAATCCAAACAATGCAGAAAATACAGTGAACTACTACTTGAAATTCCTTCATTGTGTAATAATCATCAACTTAGTCGAATACTTTACTCTTAAAGACACTTTGTTCATTATATTTACACAAATGGAAACATACTGAGATAACAGGCAGACATTTGAATGAAAATTGTATACTATACAAACTATGTTTAATACAAACCATCAAATTTAGTTTTGCTTTAATTTATAAGAAAAAAACATGTGAAACCGAATTAATGTTGAATTTCAAATAAATATTTCTTCATCTTAATAGATTGTATTTACTTGATACCAATGCAAATTGAAAAGTTTATAGAACACCTTTTTACATTGTAGTCATTTTTTAAAACTCCATGTTTCAAATTTAGAAAGTACTCTTTTATCCCCTTCTGTGAAAGATAAATGAATTGTCCCTCTCACATTGATGTCCACCTACCCTGCTCTCATGTTTGAAAGTTACTGAGGGTTTTATTTTAAGAAGGCTTTTGTATTTCCATCATATAGAGTGTTAATACTTTTTCTTTGAGTTGTTAGTATTAATCCTAGATGTGGACTCACCATATAACATCATAGTTTCTCTTTTCCTCATTTATGTATTTTGATTGATCATTGGATTGTCTGGGTTTTGTTATAAAGGTGTCTCTGTGTCTGTCTGTCTCTCTTAAAAAAGGACACAGAGATATTAGTTCCTGTTTAGGAATGTCTGTTGATTTTAGTGTTTAACTATTCCTTAATTGCATTTTTCTTTTTGTTTCACACTTTATTTTTTATTGAGTGTGGAAAAATAAAGGTGAGTACATGCAAAAAGTTAAAAAGCAAGGAACATAGCTGATTCCATGTACATCTTAAATTCAGATTTGAGAATTTTTTATTTTATTTTAATACATTTGAAAAAAAATGAGAAGAATGTTTTAATGTTCGTTGTTGTCTCTTTTTACTCTGTCTAGGAATCTAGGATTGGTCACTACATTTTGTGTAGAGTGTATGTAAAAACCTTCTGTTAGCTTTTTTGATTGAATCACCTTGGCTACTCTACTTGTCAATGGGGTAAATGATTTGATTACCTTGAAGGTGATAAGTTACTATGTCTCCACTGTTAAAATACCCTTCCTACTTTAGAAACAATGGTTGAGGTCTTGCTTTTTAGTCTTTTAAGTGCTTCTACAGTATGCTTTGTTACACTTAACTTTCCCCATTGCCTTTCTGAGATTGACTGACATTCTGCACACTGCACTCCTTTCAGTTAAGTCTTAAAACTGGGGAGATTAGTATGGCAACTTTTTATATTTTGTGGCAAGGCAAGGAGAATTCTTTTCTAAACTATCCCACATCATGACTTAGAACATACTACTAAATCACTAGAGGCAAGGATATGCCAAAGGAAAAACAAAGGAGAGTGTTTGCTGGTAATCTTTAGCACAAAGACAAGTACTTCGTAAACAGTTTTCTAGGCAATAAGTATATTCTGTACTGACTATCCACAAAACAGCAATTGTCTGCTACTCTTAACAGTGACAGGGCTTGTGGTTTTACAGGCCATTACACAAGCAACAAATTCATATTCCAAGGTCTGTAGTTTAACAAAAATAAAATGGTGGAATACACTGAAAGCTAATTAAACTTCTCTTTATTGGAATATGGGCAAACCGATGTTTACTTAAATTTAGTTCTGAAGATAATGCAAGCAAGATTGTAAGGAGAGTATTTAAAACTTCTTCAGATGGTAAACCTTTCATACAATCAAAAATAATAAAAACAATTTATTTGCATATAATTTATAAATTGAACTTTTTCTCATCTAGTAATTATAACATCACCCTGTGGATAGCTACGAAGCAGGAGTTTGTGTTTAATTGATTAACATTAAGTTGAAAACAAAAAAACAAACAAAAACTGAATTTGTTAAGGTTCTATGATTTTGAATCTATATTAATACATACTGACTTTCTTCCCAAATAATTATTCATTTATTTCATTTAATAAATATTTTTTAACATTTGCTGTGAATAAGCCTCTACAACAGATTATATAAATTATTTCATTAAAGTGTGTGTTTTTTTTTAATATACAAATTTTCATTGTAAAAATAATGGAGAAACTTAAAAGTTGTATATTTGAAATTATAAGAAGACAAGATATGCAAAGATATAGAATGGACTTCTGGCTACTTAGGCTTCCCACACTTTGGTGTGTACTCCACGTTTCTACTTTGGTTCATAGGTTTGTAGGACTAGAAACATGAGTTACCATCTCTACCAAAGTAAATTTTGTTCCTGGAAACTAGTCATGACAAAAAAATCTTGAGGAGATTGATATATAAATCCTGATTTTAAAATATTGAATCATAAGAGATTTTTTTTGTACCAGAATATGAATATTTGTGGTTAAATTTTTCTAGAAATTTTATTTTGTTTTATTGGTTTATCAGAAAAAGACTGAGAATATTTTGGGATAATCTGAAATATCTAATTTGTTATATACTTTTTTTAAATAAATGTGATGTTATATGCAAACTATAATGCATAACTATTTTTTTCCATAAAATAATTACACCAGATAAAAATGTTGTTCAGATTCCAGTTTGAGTCACTGTTAATGAAATTGGCCAAAAAGTTTGTATTTTTCAAAATATACTTAAACTTCAAGGAAAATATAATTCATCTACAACTTGAGATTTAGGGAACAAATCTTTGTGGTATAAGGGTACTTAATACTAATTGGGAAAATGCAGACATCAATCATAGAATTAGAGGTTGACTTAAGTGCATAGTTCTTTGTATTTATTTTATTTATATTTATAGGTTTTTTGGATGTGTATGTATTCAAAAGGGGATTTTGTTTTTAATTTATATGAATTGAATCAAAGAAGGGATTGACAGAGAGGAAACTTATTCACATATCCTTGAAGAAACAGTTATCAAGTGGAGATTTGATAAGTGAAATTGAAAAGCTGAGCTGTTGAAAAACTAGCTATTCTTTCAATAAATGATTATCTTTATTTTACTAGTGAGAAAACCACAGCATAATTATGTTTAATCTGCTCACGTTAGTACTTTAATTAAATAGTAGAGTCAGACTTCAAACATAGACAATAGTGCTGTAAAGTCCAATGTTAATCCTGATTTCTGTTTCTCCATTAAGTAGATGAGAAAAATAAGCTGAGGGAACATATATTTTTAGTCTACACAAAAACGAAGAGGAAAATAGTTAATAATAATAATAACAGATAAGGAATAAGGGAAAAGAGAGGACTGGTACTAGGATGAGGCAATCTAGTGACATAGGATGCAATATTTTTTTATTAAATTTTTGGGGTGACATTGGTTAATGACTTTATATAGATCTCAAATGATTCAGTAATACATCATATGTATATTGCATTGTGTTTTCCCTCAAAGTTAAATTTCCTTCTTTCACCATATATTTGACCCCCTTTACCTTTATCTAGCCCCTTCTCCCCTTTCTCTCTGGTAACCACTAAACTGTTTGTGAGTTTCTGTTTGTCATGTTCATTTGGTGCTTTCAGTTTTATATCTCATATATGAGTGAAATAAATGGTTTTCAACTTTTTGTGTCTCACTTATTTCTCTTAGCATGATATTCTCAAGATCCATCCAAGTTGTTGAAAATGGCTGTATTTCATCCTTTCTTATGGCTGAGTAATAGTCCATCATATATGTGTACCACATCTTTATCCGATCATCTATCGAAGGGCTATGGGTAGTTTCCTTGTCTTGGCAATGAACATCGTGGTGCATATATCTTTACAGGTAAGTGTTTTCAAAAACTTGGGGAAAAATAAATAAAAAATAAAATAAAATTTGGGGGCAGATACTCAGAAGATGGATTGCCAGATCATATGGTAATCCTATTCTTAAATTTTTTAAGAAACCTGCATACTGTTCTTCGTAGTGGCTGTACCACTACACTACTAGCAGTGTATGAGGGTTCTTTCCTCCCCCTAACCTCTCTAACACTTGTTATTACTTGTCCTGGTGATGATAGACATTCTAACACATGTGAGATGACATCTCATTGAGGTTTTGGTTTGCATTATCTTAATGGTTAGTGAAGTTAAACATCTTTTTATATATTTGTTAGCCTTTTGTATGTCTTCTTGGGAAAAATGTCTCCAAGTTCTTTGCCCATTTTTTAATTGGATGGTTTGTTTTTATTGTTGAGTTGTGTGAGTTTTTAAATATATTTTGGATATCAGCCCCTTTTTGGAGGTGTTTGCCAATATCTTTTCCCATTTTGAAGGTCTCCTCTTTTTTTTGTTGATGATTTTTATTGCTATGCAGAAGCTTTTTAGCTTGATATAGTCCCATTTATTTTTGATTTACTTTTTTTTTGTTTTTGAGGTCAAATTCATAAGATCCTCTCTAAATCCAAGGTATATGCATTAGTGCCTATATTTTCTGATATGTAATTTATTATTTCAAGTCTTATATTTAGGTCTTTGATAAATTTGAATTAATTTTTATGTATGATGACAGATAGCCATCTAGTTTTATTCTTTTGCGTGTAGCTTTCCAATTTCCCAGACCATTTATTGAAGAGGCTTTTCTCTTTTCCATTGTATGTTTTTGGCTTCATGTAGAAATTTATTTGGCCATATATATGGGGGTTTGTTTCTGGGCTGTCAATTCTGTTCCTTTGGTCGGTGTGCCTGGTTTTCTGCCAATATCATGCTGTTTTGAAAATATAACAATATTATGTAAGTTTTTAAAATAGTATTGTTATTTTTTTCCAGAATCTGGAATATAGAAACTAGAATAATACTCTCTATGTAGTAAGTGCTCACAAAATGTTCTTGGAGCTTAATTGTATTAAAAGATAGGATTTATTTTATAAATAAGTGTAGAACATTTCTAAGATATATTATAGTCTTATTAATTTAAAAAAAAAATCAGTTGTCTTTCTGATGCCTGTGGTATTACCAGATTGATACAATCACCATGAAAGATTTAATGTGCATCTTTGCACAATATTTTAAACAAAGGTATGTATATATTTCATTTTTGTATATGATATATGTATATACACATGTATATATCATATACATACATATCATATTTGCTTTTTCAGTTCTTTAAAGATCTACCACTAATATGTTTTATTCTATTACAGAAATGAACTCACTATTTTTCTACAATAATTATATACATTGTGCTGTTTTTGGTTTTTTTTTTCATGTTTATTGTTGTGAAACCAGCTTATTAAATATCTTTAGACTTACTTGTATCATTACATACTGTTAATCTAATTTATAAAAAGTGTGTGTTTGTGTGTGTGTGTGTATGTGCGCACACGCACACGCATGCATGCACACACACACACGTATATAACAGGGACAAAAGTTATAGACTGTTCTTATTCTAATAATTATTACCAGATTATTATTTTTAGAAAAGGTATTTATTTTTGTTCAGCCAATAGTGTAAGAGATTTGTTTTGGCATACTGCATTTGAATACCATTTCCATAATTACTATCTTTGTGACCTCAGGAAATATCTTAACCATTTGTACTTTAGTTTCCTCATTTCTAAATTTAGAGAAATAATTGAACCCACCACATAGGATGCCTGTAATGATTTAATGAGATGATGTAAGGAAAGGAAAATGCATAGAAATTGGTTGATATATTAACAAATATTAGGTAACGTTTCTGTACATGAATATCTTAAATTTCTAGCAATGCTTCTACTTACTCTACTTATATGCTCATTTTGATAAAGTTTTAAGCACTCTCTAAGTCACATGGGAATAACTAAAATTTTCATTTTAAATTAGAGACGTTTATTTTGTTACATACAATTTAGAATAAAGATTTGTGATTTAATTGCCATAAATACTATGTTTTCATAAAGTATGATTCTTCTGATTGGTTGGAATTATTGTTTTATCTAGCAATTTTTTAGAATATAGCATTTTTTTCTAGAGATTTTTCTCTGAAAATTAAAGAAAACATATTTGATTTATGGCAAATGGTAATTTTATTTATATTTCTTCCTGATTGTCCAACTATGTATTCTAGAACAGATAATGTCATGCTTACTCAAGCACTATTTTATTCTGTATAAGATCTATTCAACTGTTGTGGAGTAAATGAAGCAGTTAAGGTATAATGAAATGTTTATTCACTTGTTTAGCTCAGAACAAAAGTATACAGTATTGACTCTGCTATATTTCACTACAGGATACTCAATTCTCTAGAAACTGGCTTCTTATATTTTAATGTTTTATGGCTACATTACATTTACTCATCACTTTTATAGTTCTGTTAAAGTGAATATGATTATCTTATAGTAAAATTGGCTTATCCCCAGGTAATAACCAGAAAAGGCAAATCCCATCGAGGCAGAGAACAAACGAATCTTAGTGGGAAAAGTTACTTTAGAGAGTACTCTGTCAATAAAGCCACTTTTATTTTGATATGAGAAAACGGAGCAAGAATATTGTAGAGCATGCATAGTTACTTAAAGATGGATTTTGAATGAGAATTCAGATTTTTCTAATTTAATGCCTATTCAACAGTACTGAGAGCTTTTTCTAATTAAAATATAAACCTAAATGTCACTTAAGAGATATATGTAAATAAATCACCTTAAGAATTTGAATATTTCTCTAGAATAAGTACAATAATATCACTTCACTCTCTAAAAAACATTATGAACTGAAGAATATTTGAATTTGATTAGACTTGACACTTTTGGCTAGGTGAGTGGAAAGTGCTTTTAAAAATTAGCAATCCTAACATGTTCTCATATAATCATTTTATTTTTCTTTAGAGAAATGGTTCCAAATAGTTATTTGAAATTTAAAAGTCTGGTATGTAGCTTATCTGATTTCTTTCTCACTTTAACATTAGGTGCAGATTTGTTTAGGGTTAAGGCAGTAACTCCTTTTTAAAGCTACAGATGGCCTCTGACAGTATTTGTAAATGTTTTATTCAGGAATTACACATCTGGCTGCAAAAATTATCCCAGAGGACTCTATCTTTAGACACAACACCAGGTTCTTAAAACCACTACAATGTAATTATACTCAGGATTAGTTCACCTGAAACATTCTTCTGGTGTCATTTATTTGAAATCTCTCAAATTATATCTTAGACTTATCCACTGACTTAAAATACTCATATTTTACATCATTCCTCTATGACCATTATGAAAATATTGTTTGATACAGAAACATTCAGAGGTCCTGTATAAAATTTTCTTCCATGTATTTAATATTTCATAATGATATTGTAGCTCAATGTATACAACTTCTAGGTAACTGTTTATTGTATGCTTCTGATAGACAAAGATAATTTGTTTGTTTCCTTTTTCAAATCATTACAGCCCTTTAAGAAGTTACTGGAATTTAGTAATATTTTAGTAAATACATTGAAAAATTAAGCATTAAAGTTTATTTTGGTAGATGTTTAGAACAGTAATTTATAAAACTAGCATATCATCAGGAATATTTAGTCATTTATCAAATTCCTCCCTAATTCATTTCAATATCAAATGTTGTTAAGTATAACTTAAGTAGCATAACTATTTGTGGAAACAGTTCAATGGGAGAACTTATAAAATTATATTAAGATGAAGAGATATCAATGCTTAGAAAAATTCAAATAGCATTGCTTTCAAAATTCTAGTAGTAAAGGACTGAAGAAGAGAGGAGGGAAATGTGGAGGAAGGTAGATGAAAGGAGGATGTTGGAGAAGAAAAATTATTTTCTTAGATCTGATATTTTGGTTATCTGTTTCATTTTTTGCTCTTAAAAGTATATTTCTAATGTATATTATCATTTGCTTTCAGACTATGAAATATTCTACATTCACTATAGAAACATTTAGGTTAGTAAGTTTGACATACATGTGTTCTCTTAGCAGAAATATTTAAGAATGAAGCAGAGATATATTAGTATATACATTATTGGTAATTATGTCTTAAAATAAATTTTGTAACAATGAAGAAGGGATCTCTATATTTTTTTAAGAATGAATAAACTTAAACTCTTTAAATCATAATGAAAATCACACTTATATTTATATACAGGTGAGCTGATAAGATGAATTGTATTAATGTTTTAATTGTATTTATGTTATAACATTGTATTAATGTTATAAATTAATTCTAAGGACTGTGTAAATTTCACTAGATCATGAGTCCTGGAAAGAGCACGTAATTTTAACTTTATCACAGAATATAAATTGACTGTAAAAATCTAATTTTTTTTTAAACAGAGAGAACTATCAAAATCAATCTTACCCATTACTCCACTATCCAAAAGATAATTGGAAATGAGAGGACTAGGGGGAAAGATAGTTCTAGAAAGACATCAGCTTCTTCACTTTTTAGTTTTTCCTTTTCAGGGAGAATTGGTCTTTAATACAGTGATGGAGGTTTACCACATGTTATGTTCTAGTAGTAGGTTGCTGTGCATCAACTGCATTACATAGGTCTTTATCACTTAAACCATCTCATTCTTAAGTTACCAGTCTAGGTGAAATCTAATGATTTAAATATCAAAATATCTTATGACTCTATTTTTGAAAAATCAGTTATTCCAAAGATATGGAGTTCTATTCAAGTTCTTTACCCTCTATTTTAGTTACTTCAATTACAAAATGAGGATAATAGAATTTTTCCCATTAATCCAATCAGGTTACTTGAGACTGAGTCAAAGAACTTAGTAATCTGTTGTGTTTTCTTTTTCTATTCAGTATCTCTCTCTCTCTCTCACACATACACACACACACACACACACACACACACACACAAAATTCAATTATTCAGTGGTACCATTTGATGCTTTGGTTAAGAGCTCAGGCGTTAGAATCAGAAGATCTGAGCTGGAATTCTGGGTCCATCACCAGATTTAAGTTTTTAACCTCTAAGCTTCTGTTTCTTCATTTGTAAAATTATTGTATACTGTTTTTCTCAGCATTTCGGTCACTCTTAATGAATTAGAAATTTAAAGATATTGACAATTTCTAGTCATTGCATGAGGTTGAAATTTAAATACGAAATATTTAATATGCTGTACTTTTGTGACTGAACGTATCTAAACAACTTACTAAAACTTTAAGCTTCTTCTCTAAAAAAAATGTTACCTCATCATTCCTTTCTTTGATACTTATTTTTATTAATCTACTCTTTTTCTACACTGCTCTATGAAGAAAGGTTACTTAAAATTACAAAGCAAAAGGCTCCAAATCCTCATGGGTTCCTAATATTATAAGTATTGGTATTGTTTCATTTAAAAGATATTTGAATGGATTAACTCAGTATTATCTTTAGCTAAAGATAGTCAAATGGAATATATACATGCTTCTCACCCATAAAAATGACTGTTTTTTCATTCTAATCTTTACCGAGGCTATAAAAAGAATAAATTCATTTGCAAGAGATAGTTGAAGTCCTTGAAGATAAGCTAATATTCTTAATAGTTTTATATACCTCATTTACTCCAGCTACAATGCCTTCCTGATTTTGTTGAACTTTAAAGAATACATGGTAGTTAAATGATAAGCTAAGGGACATGAAAATCTATGGAACTACTGCCTCCTTTCCCAATTCCTAGGAAGCAGAACTCCCATGAGAAAGCAAAATTATTCATTTAAAATAAATCAATGCTTTGCTATTGTCTTTTCTTTTAGATTTTGGATAGCAATGCCATGGTATTAGTATCAAGTAATTTAGTATCAAGTCAGCTAAGAGGTTTTTTTCTATTTGCATGTCTGCATGTCAACTGAAACAGCTCACGCTTCAGGGCCCAGGGCTGTGGGTTGACTGGAGAAAGCCCTCTAAATGTCACCAATCTGGCACTCAAAATGATGGGGCAGTTATTTCATAGAGCATGTTTTCATACCAATAGCAGGAAAACCCAACTGCTCAAATATATTTCAAATTTCTGTTTGCCTCATATCTGTCAATTTCCCTTTGACCAAAGCAAGATACATGAGCAAGACCAAAGTCCATTGTTGGGAAAGAACATTTTATGGTAAGGGTGTGGATATGCTATGCAATTAAACAGAAGTAGAGATTGGTATAAATAATTCCATCTACTATACATATTTAGTCTCCCTTTCTTCATTCTTTGAATTCCTTATTACTACATATATTATTGAAGTTTAAGAATCATACTCCTTTTTGAGATAACACTACACTTTTAGTCTTCCAAAATAGCACTTCCAAATTATGGATGTGCAATGCCTTAAAGTAACAGCCTTCTCTCATTATTTTCAATGGAAGTTATTTGATAATGAACTGTACATTTCTTGACATTCTTCAGCCTAGCATAAGTTAAGATCATTCCTGTAAGTATCAATTACTATTCTGTGCTATACTACCTTTTCATTACTAAGCCTGTGTATTTTGAGTTGAGTTGCTTATTTTTGCAGATTTTTTCAATTTTTTTTAACTATTTGCAGTCATTTGTAACATATAATACTGAAGTTGTAATATTTCATTCAGTAGTTATAAACTTGAAAACCAAATACTCTAACCAGATGTAATTTTATTTTTCATTAGAATAAGTAGTCCCCAAATGAAGGCCAAAGAATGGTCATATAATTAAATTATGTAGGTTAGTGTGTAAGTTTTATAGTTTAACTGTTAAGAATCAACTTTAAATGCTTCCTGTATGCATTCCAAGGTATTGCTCACTTACTCTTTCTTGCTTTGTATAATAAGCAATAGTACCCCTTGATATTTAATTGAATACTGTTTGATCACCTGGTTGCTATCAGTGCATGGGAAATGGCTTAAAAGTGATGAGTTACATACCACATATGAGTGAAATCATATATTCTCAACTTTTTTTGTCTGACTTATTTTGCTTAGTATGATTATCTCAAGATCCATTCATGTTGTCAAAACTAGAGAGAAAGGATGAGGGAAGTAGATAAGTGGTCAACTATATAGTGATGGAAGAAAATGTGACTTTGAGTGGTAAGCATACAATGCAATATACAGATGGTGTATTATCAAACTGTACATTTGAAACCTAAATAATTTTATTAACCAATGTCACACTAATAAATTTAATAAAAAGTGATGAGTTATAATGATATTCAGAATTCTCAACATTGTTTAGTCCTATTATCTCTTTGATATTAACTAGGGTATTTGATATTACTAATTTAATTTTATAGGTTTTTTCTTAGTACCATAAAATCTATTTGTTGTTACTGAAGAAACTATTTCTATTTAGCCTATGCAGTGGTCCCCAACCTTTTTCGCACCAGGGATTGGTGCTTCTGTGAGAATCTAATGTTTGATGATCTGCGGTGGAGCTGAGGCGGTGATACAAATACAAATGAAATTTCTCTAGCTCCACTGGCCACAGATAGGTACCAGTTCATGGCCCAGGGGTTAGGGCTCCCTAACTTACAGACTATGTTTCACTTTTTAATACACAACAGGCAGCTCATGAAACATTAACATCTAGAGAAAATCTAAGCACCTTCATTTTAATGCATTAATGTATACTGAGTGAGGATATTTTTTATGTATTGATTTACAGCTATTTTCAGTATAAATTAATATTCTCATGTATTTACACTAATGATTAGACTAGCCAAGCATTAATTTTATTTACATTTAGGTTATACTTTTCATACTGTTTTGAAAGAAAGACATAAGAACAGTCAAGCTATCAAAATTATGATGGTAATGATTATGCTATTGGTGCTGCTGCTAATATAAATAATTAATATTATTACTATATTAAATGCAGTTTTTAAAGTGTTTTATGTATATTATGGCATTTATTTCTCACACCAAGGCCATGAGGTCCTATTTCTATATCTTCATATTTTAGATATTACCTATAAGGTGCTTTTATTTATAGTCTCATTTATTTTAGGTAAGAAATCTGAAAAGTAAAACTATATTGTTAACTTGCCCAAGGTCATACAACAAATTGTGAAGCTGTGGTCTAAAGAGGATGTATCTGATTTTACAAATCATGTCCTTAATAATTATAGAATACAGCTTTCTAAAGGTGCTCTTTTTTCCTGTTAGACAACAAAAATAACTATTAATTCTTTTAATGGTTTGTATCAATATTAAGGATATCTTCTGAATTCTTTTTATAAGCTTTAGGTTAAAAATAAGTATCTAATCTATTTTATAGAATCATATTTACAGTATAATTGTGTTGATGTTTTCTTGTATTTTCCATTTCAAAAAATAATAAAATATGGACTTTATAAAAGGAATATTATGAAAACAAATGAAGTATATATGCATATTTAGGTAATACTTACAAGGATCTAGCTGGTTACTAACTTTTGAATGAGCTTCAGTCAATCAGGACCAGTTTTATGGACCACATATCTTGTGACCTCTGTAGAAAAGGATACTAACATTGAAGGAATATATATTATATTTCATGTAACTCTGTGTTCTTGATATTCTTCACTTCAGTTTTTAATACTCTACTTTTTATTTTCTGTGTACTGATTTTAAATATCTTTGCAACAGAACTGTTTTAGATTAGCTCTAACTTCATAGAAGAATTCAACCAATTTTGTAGTAGTTTAATCTATATAAAAAATGAGAATGTATATTGCTGTCACCAAAGCTTAAAATCAACTGAAGATAACTCATCTTTTCTTCATACAAAAGCCTGATTTTCTAAGCCAATTATAATAATTTTTTTTCTTTCTTTCTGGAAAAGGTAGTCTATCTTTGTTTAAACAAATTGTGACTCTGTATCCCTATTAAAGTTAATTTCTTAAAGTTTTATTTAAACTTTGAAAACATATTCACAAGAAAGAGAAAACTTTGATGTTTTTATTAATTTTAAGAGTGACTGCATAATCATCTTATAAAAGCTTGGTTACTTAGATCGCAGTCAGTTATCATTTAATGAGTTAATTATCACTAAGATTGTTGGACCCAGTGACTCTCTAATGATTGTTATAGTTACATCCAAGCTTTACACAAATTTTTTAACATACTAAGCAATGCATATTTCTCCTAATAAATTCACTATATTCTCAAATTTTTACTCAATACAAAAATTTTGGTATTATGAGAAAGTTCTTAGTCCTTAGCATAATACTTTAAATTAAAATTGAACTTTATGTTATCAAGATATAGTATTAGTGTGTAAATCTGAGCTAACATTTTCTTTACTGCCTAACATAATGAAAATGGTAGCTCAAGTCATGTCTTCCTCAAGAACCGGAGTCATCAGCTTTCCATTCATTTCAAATATGATTACTGACAGTTGCCAAAAGAAATTTGTCTCTCTTCTTTGATTCTAATTTATAACAAATGCTCAATTAAGTAATAAATGCCCAATTAAGTAACAATGGGTTTATAATTTTCTGTTTTCATTTATTTAAGGATATTTTTTGATAAACATTCAACTTGAGGAATATAAAGACTATATGAATCATTTTATTCTGGGTCTGTCAGGTTGAAATAAGAGACATTTGAATATAATGACATCATCCAGATTATTTTGAAAAAATGAGACTTCAGATTCCAACTATTTTGTGCTTAATCTTTTAAAACAATGCTATCACTTTTGTTATAGTCTCTTGATTATGTTATAACTTAAGTTTATAATTACCAATTGAATAAGAAGGATTTGCCTTAGTACTTTTTCCTTTGTCTGAGTAATACTCTTAGTTAACAATTATAAGGCCTTAATAATATGAAAATGAAAATTATTTGAAGTATTTACTCTTGAAGTCACCCTGATAATGCTGATTATAACATGAGAACTACATCTGCAGTAACTGTTTTTTTAAATAAATACAGCAAAGAATCAGCTATCAGAAATTTTCCTAGGGATATTTCATTGTGATAATGATCATGATTATTATCTCATCATAATGCATCATATTGTTTTTTAATTAATGTAATAGTTTTTAAGTTTACACACAGATCTCATGTATTTTTATGTTATTTGACCTGCACATCAACTGTGTGAAATTAAATGGGCAGACATTGCTCATTTTACATAGTTGAGAAACTGAGCCTTGGAGAGGTTGAGTAGCTTGGATCTGAGGATACAGAGATAAGAGGTAGACTTATCTTTATCAGAAAGATAGTCTAATGGCATTTTCTCCTGTTGACAATTTTACATATTGCGTTAAGACATGCATATCCACAGTATTACATAATTAGCATTTGTCATGTCACATCTCTTTAATCATGGATACAATAACTTCTAGGCAAATATATCCCCAAGTGAATATAATGTTCACTTTCTTTCCAAAGCATAATGATTCAAAATATTTGCAGTTACAGGAATAGAAACTTAAAAAAAATTAACAGAAATTGTTTTAATTACTATTCCTTACAAATTTTAAAAAGTATTAGTGAATGATAAAAACAGGAAAAAAATAACTGTAAGTAATGAAAAGAAATTCAAATTCTTGCCCCCACTTCTCTCCAAAAAGATATTTGTGGTGGAATTGCTGGGTCATATCTATTTTTAATTTTCAAGGAATCTCCATGCTGTTTCCCATAGTAGCTGCACCAAATTACAATCCTACCAGCAGTGCATAAGAGTTCCATTTCCTCCACATCCTCACCAACACTTGTTACTTGTCATTTTGATAACAGTCATTCTGACAGTTATGAGGCGATATCTCATTGTGCTTTTGATTTGCATTTTCTTGGTATTTGGAGAAATGTCTATTCAGGTTTTCTGCTCATTTTTTTTTTACATCGGTTTGTTTACTTTTTTAAATTGTATGAGTTCTTTATATATTTTAGATATTATTCTGTTATCAGTTATATAATTTGCAAATGTCTTTGGTAAGTTGTCTTTTAATTTTGTTGATGATTTTCTTTGCTGTGCAAAAGCTTTTCTGGAAAAAAAAAGATGCAAAAAAACTCATGCAGTTTAATTACCTCAGAAATAAAATTAATGAACAAAAGGAATATTTTACCAAAGAATGAAACTTTAAAAAAAGAACCAAATAGAAATTCTGGAGTCAGAGAACCCAAAGAGATGAAGAATGAAATAGTGAGTTTAGGAAATAGAGCTGATCTGATGGAAGAAAGAATTAGTGATATCCAAGACAGAAATCTGGAAATGACAAAGATGGAAGAAGAGAGAGACTTGAGAGTGAAAAAGATAAAATTAAAGAACTCTATAGGAACTATCTGATTCCATCATAAAGAACAGTATAAGAATAATGGGTATACCAGAAGGAGAAGGGAGGGATAAGGAAACAGAGAACCTATTCAAGCAAATAGAGAATCATGGATATGACGATGGATTATTGTCTACTGAAGGGAAAAGGGGGAGGAGAGAGCTAGATAGGGCTAAGCGGTGTACAATTCAATAATATATCATATGTATAGCGTATTGTATGTTCACTACCCAAAGTTAAATTTTCTGTTTCCATATATTTGATGCCCTTTACCTTTATCTGCTGCCTCACCTCCCGTCTTTCCCTCTGGTAACCACTAAACTGTTGTCCATGTCCAAAAAATTCTGTTTGTCTCGTCCCTTTGTTGCTTTCAGTTTTATATCTCACATATGAGTGAAATCATATGGTTTTCAGTTTGTCCTGTCTGACTTATTTCACCCAGCATAATAACTTTTAGATTCATCCATGTCATTGCAAATAGTAGGATTTCATATTTTTAATACTGAATAGTTTTCTATTGTATATGTGTATCACATTATCTTTATCTAGTCATCTATTGAAGGACACTTAGGTTGTTTACATGTTTTAGCCACCATAAGTAAGGCTGCAGTGAACATTGGGGTGCATATATCATATGGATAACTATTTCAAATTTTTTGGGTAGATACCAGAAGAGGGATTGCCAGATCATATGGTAATTCTATTTTTAATTTTTCGAGAAACCTGCATACTATTTTCCATAGCCGCTGTACCAGCAGTGTAGGAGGGTTCCATTTTCCTCACAATCTTTCCAACATTTGTTGCATCCTATTGATGATAGCCATTCTAACAGGTATGAGATGATATCTCATTGAGGTTTTTATTTGCATTATCTTAATAGCTAGTGAAGTTAAGCATCTTTTTATATATATCTGTTAGCCTTTGGTACATCATCTTGGGAGAAGTGACTCTTCAGGTACTTTGCCCATTTTTTAATTGAATGGTTTGTTTTTATTGTTGAGTTGTATGAGATTTTATATATTTTAGATATTTTAATCCCTTACTGGAGGTGTTGTTTGCAAATATCTTTTCCCATTCAGGTCTCCTCTTTGTTCTGTTGATGATTTTGATTGCTGTGCAGAAGCTTTTTAGCTTGATATAGTCCCATTCATTTATTTTTTATTTTACTTTTCTTGTCTTTGAGTTCAAATTCATAAAATCCTCTCTAAATCCAAGGTCTGTGAATTTAGTACATATATTTCATTATATGCAGTTAATTATTTCAAGTGTTATATTTAGGTCTTTGATCCATTTTAATTTAACTTTAGCGTGTGATGACAGATGGCAGTGTAGTTTTATTCTTTTGCATTTCCCGGCACCATTTATTGAAGAGGCTTTTTTTCTTTTTTTAAAATTTTAATTTATTTTTAAAATTTTTATATTAGCTACAGATATACAGTTCAGTAGCTAGATATTTATATAATTTATAAAGTGATACCCCCAATTATTCTAATATTACTCAATTTTGAATTTGTGGTATCTCATATTTCATCAACTATGCAAAGTGACAGAAGTTATAAATTGGTGCTTTTGCATCTTCACATAATAGAAAATACTTTTGTATTTATCCCAGGTCCTTCTGTTTCCAATAAACTCAAATTCTTTCTATCAGTAGAGCCAGTGGAAAGTGTCCCTTAGTTTTATCATAATGTGTAAGGTTGGCTTTTAGGGTGTGGGAGGTGAATGATTTGGGAGAGAGAACCAGTTGAGATGATAGAGGTGGTGATAATTGAGAAATGTATCTAGACATGGGACTAAACACTATACTAAATTAAGAGAGTAAAGCTACATATATTTTATTTAAATAAGTAGTTTGGGGGCATTGCATACTGTTGGCAATGAGATATCTGCTTGATCAAGTCAATAGTACAATTACAGTTATTCTTATAATGTAAAAGAACTTTAGTTATGGAATGTTACCTGAAAAAGGAACCTGTATTAGTCTACTTGGTCTGCCATAAAAAATGCCACAGATTCGGTGGCTTAAGCAACAGAAATTTGTTTTCTCACAGTTTTAAAGGCTAGAGTCCAAAATTGAGGAGTAAAAATTTTAATTGCAGGTGAGGCCTTGCTCCCTGGCTTTCAGAAGGCAGCTTCTCTCTATTTCTACCATGGCCTTTTCATTTTCTTCCTGTTAGTACAAGGAGAGAGAGAATCAGAGACAGAGGGGCAGAGAGAAAAACACAAATACAGACAGAGATGGATAAATAGATGGATATATAGATATTGTTTCTACGTCATCAAAAATACACAGGACTCCACCCTTGTGACTGATTTAACCTTAATTACCTCATTAAAGTTCTTTTCTTCAAATATAATCACATTCAGTATTAGGGCTTTAACATAGGAACTTGAGGGACACAGTTCAGTTCATAATAGAAACAAACATTCAATTTTTGTATGAAAAGTGATAAGAAGCAAGAAAAAAAGTATTACATCATTGTTTAAAAAAGGAACCATTTTTATTAAATGAACTGTATGTCAGAGTATAAAAATATGAAGCAACTTTGGTTTTTTTTTCATCCCATAATTTTTTCAAATCCTCTCTCAGTGTTACTTATTCTCTGACTGTATGAAACACAGACCCTTTCCACAGCTTTCTGAGTTATATTATTTTAGTCAAAATGACAGTCTTATTTTAAAACATTAAGACATGTAGCCAAGTTAAATAATCAAAATTTGAATTTCTTTTTAAGTTAAAGCTTTTATCCTATCCCAGTTCAGCCTTATTTCAGTGGAGTGTTTGGCTTCCTCACCTCTCTCTTTCTCCATCTAGTTCATTTCTAATTTGCCAGACTCCAAGAAGTAAATATTCCCAATAAGATTTCCTTGAAACTTTTCTCAGTCAGTTTAAGGTGAAGAGGATCCCAACACCCATCCACCCTTATCTCATAATCTCTGAATTTATCACCTTTGTCACTGATATATAAAGATGTATTTCTCTCCTCTTAACAACTTCAACTGCTGACATGGCCTATGAGTGATGATTACTAAAGCTGAGAGAAATTCTTAATCTTTTAGCACATCTTAGGTAACCTTGAAAGTTATTTCAAGACGTGGGTGTGTCTGATGCTGATATAATGATACTAACCCTTATGACTTATTTTATCTTAGTTTTACATGTACATTTTTAATAAATTTAAGTTTGGTATAATAAAGAGTAACTTTTTTTCTATGAACTCTATGTATCAGAAATGACATGTTACACTATAAAATTTACCTTTGGATTTTATTTTAATGTGCTATTCTGATTCATATTTATTTACAGATTAGCAAAGTGCTCATATGCTTCCTAAAAAATGCCATGTGTCTACTTTAATGCAACTTCCTTTTTCAGTGTACAAAAGTCTAGAATGCACAGTGGAATTAAAGAGCTTTAAATGTTATCACCCTTATAGCAAAGGGCAATACCATTTACTTCAAAAAACACTGGATGGTGGAACCAAATCAATAGCTTCAGAGTTACACTTTTTTTTTGAATCTGTAAAGCTTTTCAAATACAAATAAGCACATACTATACTGTAGTATATTGATTTTTTAAAAAATTGTGATTTTTTGTCCAGCTCTATTCATACCCCTTCATATGCAATTTTCACATTTTTTCTCATTAAGAGGTAAACTGTTTTCAGAACTCTTGAATATGCTTTAGCCTTATTACCTCTTTTGGCAAATATAGTTGAGAGGATTTCATGGTGTTGTAGTTCTGACCTTGCTCTTCAAAACACTTGCTGGTTTTTATACATTTTATGGATTCTTGCCACAACCTTGTAAAGTGTTCTATTCTTGCCTGATGAATGATGAGAGAAACTTTGCTCAATTATTCATATTTCCCAAGCAAACCATCATATTTCCCAGTTAACCATCAAACATATGGTAAATCTATCCTAAACCAGCCAGTGTTCAGATGACTAGCCAGCTGACTGCAGAATCATGACAATACTGTTTAAGATCAATAATAGCCCAGATAAGAACTATTCAACTCAGCAATGAGGTTTAAGATGACTTGTTTAAAGCAATAGCTTACTGATAAACATATATGAATATCAATTAAAACATTGTTTTCAACACATATATATATAGTGCATAAGTAGTTGTAAATATTTATAAGTCATTAAATGTCTCACAAATTTCTGAAAAAAGAAATATGATTAATATCAACAATTAATTTGGGCCACTTTTTAGATACAATAGGAATAATTTTATATCTTATTTACATACTGCCATAGTATAACTCAGTTACTTGTTTATTCCATAATAACCACTTGAGTGTCTATGTAGGGCAGGAATTTTTCAGTTCAAGTATCTAGGATCTGGTAAATTATTAGAATCTGTTTCTTTTAACATGAATTTAACAATTGATGATTAAATGTAAAGTTTTAATGCCATGTTAGAAATGGGCTTAGTAGACAAATACATTGCAATTTTAGGAAGAGATATGAATTGATTGAATAGTAGTTATTAAATATTTATGACAATTATTGAATAATGTCAGCCCATCAGTGCTTTTCATGTAGGAGCAGGACTGGAAATGTATTGGGGATATTTGGGTTGTGCCAATGCCAGAACAGAGCAGACGTGGGGAGTGATGTGAGGAAGGTGTTTTACTATTGACATTTAGGCAAGGTCTATACATACCTGGAATAATTCTATACAATAAAGAACTGGTAACCTAAAATTTCAATAATACCAACATTAAAAAATGTTGAATGGAAATTGGCTAAAAAAATAAAAAGACATGTCTGCAGAAATATAGAATTTGTTTTTGAATGGATTCAACTGGACTTTTGGCCATTTATATCATATAAAGAATCCAGAATATTTACATATTGACTCTGCTATCTCTCAATAACTAGCTTAATAATGGAGTTTTGATACAAAGAGCACCACCAAGGAGATTATGGCATCATCTCTTATATGAGATCAATTTGAAATTAATATTATACGTTACACTGACCTTGTCTTGAAAGGTAAGAATAGTTATAGATTCAAGTTATGTCATTGGGGAAAATAGAATTATTTGGTGTATATATATATATATATATATATATATATATATATATATACACACCAAAGTACTGAAACTATTGACTTTCAAAATGTGATAACATGAGGAAAAAGTAAGAATTTATAGGGTAACGGACAGCCACAGAGTTGAGTGGAGATCAGTGATCTAGAAATTTTGTGAAGATCAAGGTCTATGGTTACTCTACCTAACAAGAGCCTCTTCACATCCCCATGATGGTCTTTGTGAAAAGTTGGTGATAAAGCATATAATATTTACAATAACCATTTTAAAACCAGAACCATCTTTTGTACATACAGAAGAGAGCCAATGCATTAGTGGTATTGTCTCAGGTGATTAGCACTGTATTCTAAATTGATGTTGAAATTTTAATCCTGCAGATTTGAATAATCACATTAAAATTTTAAGATTGTAAGTACATGGTGCTGCATTTGACTTTTATATATGCCCATTAATAACTGATTAACATCAGATTAGCTCTTACCTTGTGAATTGGGATACTGTCTCATTATTTTTAGTCCTTTTTTTTTTTGGCTGTTAATTTATCTACCTACTATCTACTTTTATTCTATCTTATAAATATCAAAGTAAAACAAAAATAGAATAGAGCCCTGTCACAGAACATTACATTGTTCTATAGATTGCTTGGCTAAATTAACTTGTGCCTCCCACAAAAACATTGAAAAGCAAGCACAGAGTGTCTGTATTAATCAGCTGGAACTGCTGTAACAAAGTACCACAAATTGAGTGTTTTATAAATAACAGAAATGTATTTCTCACAGTTCTGGAGGCTAGAAATCTGAGTTTAGCATGAGGGCCAATTTCCCAGTTGTAGACTGCTGACTTCTTGTTTCAATCTCACTTGATACGGAGCAGAGAAGGGGAAGCACATTCTTTACAAGAACAGTAATCCAACCATCATGACCTCATTTGGTTTTAATTACCTCTCAAAGCCCCTCCCTCCCAATAACATCACATTGGATAGTCAGGTTACAATATATGAATTTAGGTGGACATAAAAATTCAGTCCATTCAATAAGTACCAACTTTTCTCAGAACTCTGAAAAATCGTCAAAGGATTACAGCAACCAAGCAAACCCTGAGTCAAGAAAAAGGCAACTTAAAACTGGTAGCACTATATAGATGTCTAAGCAATGTACTGTATACTAGAAACTAATTTAAATAAATATTTTTTTTAAATTAAACAAAAAACAAAGACAATAACAAAACTGATAGCAAAGCTTTACAACATTTTTTAACAGGTTTTGCTCCATATCCTCCTAGGCTCAGTAGCGGGCTTGAAGACAATAGCCCATGTTATCAGTTTGGGATCCTGAGCACTGGTTCCAGAGGATGCAAAAGCAGACCTTCTTCACAAATTATTTCATTTATTTTAATTTGTCTTGATACTATCATCTTCGTTTCACTTAACTCAGAGTCCACTCAGGATAGAAAAGTTGTGGGTATTGCTTGAAAATATTATAATGTGAACAAAAAATTCACAGCCACCTGAGGTAAAAAATTTCAGTTGAAATATTAAATAGACCACATTAAACATGGGAATAAAAACAGACAAGAGAGTTTCTTTGGAAAATTAAAAAATTCAGCATCAACAATACCTGTGTATACTGAAGATTTTAGAGAACCACAAGCAGCCCAGTAGAGGATGTATGCTCAGAAAAGATGTGAAAATACCCTCATCTCACAGGCTCCAACTCTGAGCATTGAAGACAAGCTCTGTCAAAACACTGGCTGATCACAAGCCAAATGAATTGGATTTTTATGGACTACACACAACAAGGAATATATAGTCAAAAATAAAAAAAAAAAACAGTTAAGAAAAAAAAACCTAAAAAAATCACTAAAAACACTAAAAAGGGTGATTATAGCCTTCAAAAATCAAGAATAAGAAAGCTTAGGGAAAGGAGAAAATATGATTTCCAGAATTATTACATATTATTTAATTGTTCAATTTTTAACAAATACTTTCCTACCATAAATCATACAAAGAAACAGGAAAATAAGCCCCATACAAAGGGAAAGAACATAATTGACAGAAACCATCATTGAGGAAGCCCAGCATTTAGAATTCATAGACAGTGCCTTTAAATCAACTGGTTTAAATATTCTCAAAAAGTTAAATGAAACCATGGGCAAAGAACCAAAGGAAACCAGGAAAAAAAATAGTATGAACTATCAATAAAGAGACTATCAATAAAGAGAAAACTATATGTAAAGGACCCAAATAGCAATTCTGGAGCTGAAAAGTAAAATAACTAAAGTTAGGATTTTAAGAATATTTTGATCCCCATGAGAAATAGGCAAAATTCAGTCTTAAAACTGAAAGCAATGTGACTATATATGTTTTTTCCTTTTTCTTTTGGATCTGGATTCTGGGAGCCTCAGAGATAAATGTGTAGCCTTGTACAGAAAAGCGCATCTCTAATACTCAATATAAATATTTAATTTTTATCCTCTTGGACTTTGTTAAAAAGAATGTGAAGAAGGCAGGATGGAAAGAAAGAAAGGAAACAAACTGAAGGGGAGGAAAAGGGAATAAAGAAAATAAAACAGTGATGGTGATTTTTTATATCCCCTACAAATCAAAAGGCGATGCCATGCAAATGCTAGGATTTCAAAAATGTATATTGCCTACCTCCTTAGAAAGTATTACCTGTCTTCCTTCATACTTATTTTAACTGAGGTTTTCTACAGTATGTTTTCAAATTTACTTATAAAATCTATTATTACATTAGCTAATGTGCATACATTGTTGTATGATACTTATTTCATCACCAGTGTTTATATTCAATACAATGATCTTTTCCCTTTGTTTTTTGTTTATTTGTTTGTTTTTAGGTTCCTCTATCTAAGTCTTCACTAAAATTGAAATATGTATTTATTTAATGTATAACTCCCTTTCCCTTAATAGACAGTTAAAGTAATAATCTTAACAATCACACAGTGAATTGCTGACTTGAGTTTCCACAAAGAAAAATTAAATTCAAAGCTTTTCAATTTAGTGTGTGTGTACAAAAACCTATTATTTTAAAAATTACAATATTTATTACAAAGTTTTTTTTTTACAAAGTTTTTGAGTTATCTTTAAAACTAAAAAATAAGGTTCTCAACTTGATATAAGTTCTACTTGAAAGCCGTTCTTTGGTACCTCATCTGTATTGGTGTCAATAGAAATAATTTTCTAGTTATCATGATAGTGGAAAACAAATATTACAAGTCAATTTTAAGAAGTGCGATGGAAACAACCTAAGTGTCCCTCAATAGATGATTGAATAAAGATGTGGTACATATGTACAACAGAATATTACTCAGCCATAAGAAGAGAGGAAATATTGACATTTGCAATGACATCAGTCTTGAGAATATCATGCTAAGCTAAATAAATCTGATGGAAAAATCGAAAATCATGATTTTGCTTATATGTGGGAAGTAAAACTGAAAGTAATGAACAAACAAGACAAATTAAAGCTCATAGACACATTCAACAGTTTAGTGGTTGCTAGAGGGAAATGGGGATCTGGAGATAGAAAAAAAAAAGGGTCAAATGTGGTGATGGAAGATTTACTTTTGGGTGGTGAACACTAAATGTAATATACAGATGTTGTCTTTTGAAAAGTGCCAGTTGGAAGTATTTTAAACTAGAAACAGCAGCTTTTTTTTTAATAATGATATTTTGAGTTGTTAAACTGAGTAAACACTCTTCTTAAGTAAAATAAATGTTTGAACTATCAGTGGCCTTTTATCTTCCATATCCATCTCCCAATAGATAATGCAAGTACTCTGAAGAAAATAACAAAGCAATGTGTTTTGTGTGAGCAAATGAGTCTGATAGGGGGAGAAGAGAGAGGTGGTAGTGAAGAGGGCATGGTAATGTATAGAACATATAGAGAAATTAGGAAAGTAAAAAATAAAGAAGATGATTGGAGCTTGATTATATTTACTTTGTAAAAATGATTTTGCATTCTATTCAATTGCATTCAACTAAAATCTATAATATTACAATAGAAAACATATTTTCACAATATGATTGCTAACATTGCTTGAGGAGAGAAATGATATAGTGATGTCACATGCAAAAAGAATAGAGGCAGAAAACTACAGTGAGTATCAATGGTCCCAAACAGGTTTAGCAGAGAAACTTGTAGAAGAAAACATTCTTATCTCTATTATTCTGTTTGTTTTTTATTTCTTTCACCAAAAGATATAAACGTTTTCTATTTGTAGTGTGAAATGGGAAGGCAATAGTTTATTTACACCATTCTTTTAAGACTAAGATTCTCTATATTGATCTCAAATGAGAAGATAATATAACCAGAATATCTCAGGATAGAATCAACTGATAAAGATAGTTATCTATCTCAACTTTTATCCAGTGTTTTTCATCAAAATACTTTTTAAAGAGAATGGTCTTCAGAAATGTTGACAGTCTTCTAATTAGTCAAAGTAAAAGTTTTAGCTGCTTGCTAGAACTCATATCTTCATTGGGAATGCAATCTAAGTTACATTTATAAGTCACATGATTCGAGGCTTAAATCTCCATTAAATAGGTATGGGTTAACAGCAGAAGAAAAAGATTAATGATGTAGATTGTACTGAAAACAAGTTTTTTGCTTAAATTTTTAAAGTTCCATCTCTGTGAATTGCACATTCCAAAAGCATGAATTGTCAAACTTTATGGATAATGGGTTTTTCAAACAGAACATAGAAATTTAAAGAGGAAACTGAGTGCCACTCAGTGACCCAAAAGTGACTGTCCTTATTTTTATTGTTTAGGCAGTGGTAGGCTCTTAAAAGCCTCACTAGGTGTTACTAATGCAATTGATAATATGACAAGAAAAATTAAGAAGTTCTAAAGTTTTACTGTTTTTCTGATTTATGTGTCTCAGTGTGAGACTATGTGTATAAATGAATAAAAAACCTATGTATCACTCACATTACATTAGTAAATTCAAGATCTTTATTATTTGTAAATAGTGTTGTCTCATTTATCAGGCAAGACTTTGAAATTTTCCACATTGTTTCACCTGAATATTTTCTCAAGCCAAATATTCAGTGCCTAAAGAATCTAAAGAAGGGAGAAAGAATGAGAGATGGAGGGATAGAGGGTGAAAAGGAAGAAGAGAGAAAGAATTCAGCATTTTTGTTTCTTTTCACTGCAAATGTCCAGAGATTTTCTGTCTTGTACTCCATTATCATCCATTTCTTCCTACTTCTTTGTCCCCTAGGAAAGCATATCCCTGAAAAAAATGTACTTCTTAAATATGATTTTCTTTGGTGGTATGTCTATCAACTAAGAAGGAGAAAGGAGTTCTACTACCTTTTTTCCTTTTTAAATAACAGTAGCTGAGGATATTATATTATTATTTATGCCTAATAGCAAGCAAATATTGAACTGTTTTCAGATGAACAGTTTCTCAGTTGCTGTTAATATATTTAATAAGATTTTAGATTAAGAAATGTATTAAAACCAACAAAAGAAGCATCTCTATCTCTATGATACCCTCAATAATGATCAATTAGCTTTGGGTTATGTAATTCCAGGCTTGTTTGATGAAAATTATTTCTCTTTTATTCTATTTGACATATGCTTGTAATTCCACCTACTTTTTCAGTATTTAGCCTATAAAACTATATAGAAAATAACCTACCCCTCTTCTTTATGAAGACACTACAAGTTCTGAACATAGCTACAGTTCTTCAAATCTTTCAGTCAAGTTTGCTTTACAGTACCTCATGCCTGTATTTGCTTGAATTTTCAAGTGTTATTAGAAGTGCTAATTTATTACTGCAAAGTATTGCATTTAATATTTTTTCTTAATTTGGTCTTCTGTTATTGTTTATTTAGGTTATTTTCATCTTCCATGGTAATAATGGTGAAACAAGTACTAACCATATATTTATTCTCCTATCTTGAAATATATTCTTAGAATAGATGCAGATGTTCAAACGTCTTAATTGTTTGGTCATCATTTTTATTTCACTTACATTCAAGCCATATAAAGGAATGTTCGAGGGGGGGCTTATTTTTCATCAGTATTGCTAAATGAACTAATAGAACTCACTCTTCTGAAACAAAATGCTGCATATTTACTAATAACTTCCACTGCACCAGATGTAATTTTATGCAGTTTCTATGGCAATAAACTTTGCTGATACCTCCTACCTTCATATACCTTCTCTCCTCTGTTTTTTTCTGACCCAGATTCTCACTTTTTTTTATGCCTCCAATGACTGTCCTTTATCAACATTTTCTACATGTATCTCTTTTTCAATTAGCCTTTTAAAGTTTTGTTAAATGTATTTTGTTCTCACTCATGTAATTCTCTGAATGTTTTCACTTACTCCACTCATTTGTAAGCTCCTGACATTTTATTTGTTTGTGTTTTGCTTTCATTCATTTATTTTATATACCAAATATCTTTTGTGTGCTGGGCACTGTTGTAGGTGCTAGAGATACAGCACTGTTCAGCAGCAACAGAATCCCCTACCTATACAGGTTAAATTTAAGCAGAGAAGACAGACAATAAAAAAAGTAAATATCAGGTAGGGAAAATGACTGTAAAGAGAAATAAGGCATATTTAGGTGATAAAAACTTACAGACTGTGCCATCTTTTTATAAGATGATCAGAGAAGACCTGTATCATAAGGTACCATTTCAGCAGTGACCTGAAAAAAAGGTGAATGAATAACCTGGATAATATTTGAGGAGAAAGCATTCCAAACAAACAGAAGAGTATGCATAAGATCCTCTATGTGGGGTCAGGTTTTGGGTGCACAGGAACATCAGCCAGGGCAATGTGGTCACGGGGAGGTAGATATTTTGGGGAATAGTAACAGGTGAGGGAGAAATCATTTAGGGAGTGTTAGGCTATTTTAATTCTCTGGATCTTATTCAGTGTCATATAGGGAATCTATGTCAAGTTGTGAACAGAGGAGTGCTATGACCTAATTTTGCAATAAAAGAATTCCCCTGGTGGCTCTGTGGAGTTTATGGTATACTTTTGCAAGTGCCTAAATAGATGACCAAATAAAAAAGCTATTATGATAATCAAAACAAGGAATAATGGTGCTTGGACTAGAGGATAGCAATAGAGATGGTGACAAAATTTCCAATTCTAGATATGTTTAAGAGATATAGCCAAAAGAGACCAAACTTTTATAGTGCCACTCTAGAGCACTTTCTTGAGCTACCAGCCTACATGTTGATAGGCTAGGTAGAAACGTTAAATCATTTCTACCATCATATGCCATTGATGCCTCAAGCTTTCCATGCTTAAAACCAATGATACAAACTTTTATAGTCAACCTGTTCCTTTTCCAGTGTCTTTCTTGACTGATCTCATAGTGGTTGTTATTTAGTGACTTTTTAAAACTGTCAGCTTTTCATGTCATAGGTGGCCAAAATAATGCTCCACCTCAGAATGGTTATGAGAATTTAATGAAAACATTTCTTTATGCTTCTTGCTGTCTTACTTCTCCCTACTCTTGTCCAACCCCACACCCCCAACTATACACATTTTCCTTTAGAAATAATTGAATTCTTTAGAGCAATAGTTTATAAATATTAGTCATTACCATAATTATTTTAGAAATTAGATTAAACACAGAGCATTATCCCCCAACCTCCCAAAAATAGAGATTTTGATTTGTTAGGTCTGGAGTGAAGTAATTACACATCTGTCTGTCTTCCTCCTTCCCTCCCTTCCTCCTCTCCTTCTAAGGATCTTCAAGTGTTTTCAATTCTGAAGACCAGACAGGTTTTAGATGTACTGACACAGACTTCCCTGAAGGAATCTGGCTCTTATCTCTGTTTCCTCTGCTTGAATATTCTTTGCTATGGCTGTTAATGTGAAAAACTACTTTTTTTCTCTAAAACATGATGAAATCACAGTTTTTTTTGAGAATTTCCTTAAACTTCTCACTCACTTTCTTTTCTTCTCCATACCAAGACTTTAGCTTGGAGAGATTTCTTTTGCTATATCTATCATGCTTTTTTTTTTTAACTTTCTCATCAGCATGTGGATAAAGCATTGAAGAATAGAGTATATCTACTTTATTGTTATTTTCTCTCATAGCACATATTAGGTGCCACATAAATCTATGTTAAACTTTTTTACAAGTTACAGTCCCTCACTGCTATGGGAATGTAGTGCTTATTAAAAAGAATTAAATGAAGGAAAGATAGAAGAAAAGAAGGAAGAAGGGAAGTAGGAAAGGATGGAATGAGGAAAGAAATAGTGGTTGGCTTCCTACCCTCCACTCACAAGTGGTCTTACTCAGTCCTCTTATTTATAGGATTTAAACATATGTAACCATACATCTTTTCATGATAACTGACCGAAGAAACACCTTAATATCTTATTTCGGCAATAGTGAAATAGTGTGATTATTTTTACCTGTATTATTATAGACATATTTTTTAACATGGAAAAAGATACATTCTTACTGCTTTCTGTTTGTGCTTGGGTATAATTTTTCTGATGCCTAATTTATATGTCTTAGGTACAGTCATTTATATTCAGTTAGAGAAGTTAACTAATGGAAAAGCCATGCATGTTATGAGATTTTGATGAGTTTTTTTTTTCCCAGTTGGAAATTGGGGGAGGAGAAGATGCAAATGGAGCATAACTATAACATATTAAAGACCTGAGCCCTGGGTGTACAGTTTTGAATTGTGTCTCTCTGTTGAACTAAAACTGTTAGAGTTCCAGGGTGCTAACAGTTTTGAACTATTGAAGGGAGAAAGTCACAAACAATCCTCTTCTGGAAGAGATAGGGCATTGTAGTCACTATAGACCAAATTATTTTATTTTTTCTCAGTCTTGTAGTATACATGTTGTAGCCACATCTGTATAAGCGAACACAGCGTGTACATTGGTAGGAAATAGGGGTATTGAACAACTAACATTTTTACTGGAGGTAGGGCATAAAATCATATAAAATTTATCCCAGGATGCTTAGATTTTCAGCGTCATTGACAGATGCGTTGAAGCCTTATTTCTCCACAACTAAAAACCCATATAAATGCAGAAATCTATCTTGTAGCTTAAGCATTATCTTAGGATTATAGCTAAGAATTCATATTCCATTCTTCAATGATAGTCTTACTAAAAGGCCACTATTGTGTTATGTCCCAATGAAAGAAGAGTATTTGATCTAATAAATAATTAGCTTCCTATTTTAAAAAGCCTTCTTCTGATATAGAGCCTTGGGAAGGTGGATGAATGTTCTTTTTTCATGGATGAGCAGAGAGCCCTATTTCTGGTGATGATAGTAGTCAAGTACTCTAAGATCAATAAGATGTAAATTTAGTATAAGCCTACTTTGCTGTTATGCTTTGTTTTTCTGGAGGGTAAAATCCCACTTCAATTTTCTCTTTATAGATAATAGTAATATAATAAGGCACCCAATTATACTCAAATCATAGTGTAAAGATATCTCTCACACTTTGTCGTATCCAGCTTGAGATAGAATGCCATGATCTTGTCAGCATACTTTATATTGGTAAATTAGAATAGAAGAAAGTTTTCCTATGTAACAGTTCATTTTTTATGAACCTATTATTGAATCAATAATTGATCCATAAAAATGGAATGGCATAAATTATTTTACATCATAGTAAATTTCTCTACGGATCTATTTCACCAACTATAAAATACTTCTTTTCAAATGTACCCGGAATACCTAGAAAATTGAACTTACATTTTAAATAAAACTTTAATTGATTCTAAAAGTAAAAATTATATGCATTCTTTGAACATAATGCAGCTAAAATGTAATAAGACAAAAAGAAACCAAGGAAAAGAAAAGCCCAAATACTTTAAGCTTTATTTAAAATATTTTTTTCTCAGTAATTTTGGAGTTATAAATGGAATATTTAAAAATGTCATTAGAAGAAATTTAGAAAGATAAAAAATATATATTAAATATATGAAGTGTGAGCAAAACATTACTTGGAGAAATCTCCAAAGCTATAAATGTTCTGATTGTTGCTATAAAGAACAATAAAAATAAAAAAAAAAAAAATAAGCAACTAAAGCTGTAAGGACATAATCTAAAAGTGTTATTTAAAAATATACAAAACAGTAATTAGTGGTACATAAATAAATTGAAGTATTACTCAGCCATAAAAGATATGAAATACTGCCATTTGCTACAACATGGATGCATCTTGAGATGAGCACGCTAAATGAAGTAAGTCAGAGGAAGTCAAAAATCATGATTTCATTCATATGTGCAATATAAAACTGAAAACAATAAACGAACAAGACAAGCAAGCAAAAATTCATAGATAGAAACAACAAGTTTAGTGGTTACCAGACGGAAAGAGGGGGCTGGTTGATAAGGATAAAGGAGGTCAAATATAAGGTGAAAGAAGGAGATTTGACTTTGGCTGATGAACATGCAGTGCAACATACAGATGATGTATTATAGAATTTACACGTGAAACATATAATTTTATTAACAATGTCATCCCAATAAATTTAATAAAAAATCAAAATTAATGGATTAAAAAGCTGCAAATGTAATTATAAAATAAAATCTAAAGCTCTTTTGTAGAGATGAATAAGATAATTTGAAGTGTGAGGCGATATGTATTTGTTCTATTCCAGGTACAGATAGATGCTGGGTAATGTCCTAGTTCAAAGGATATGCTTTATTTACTGTCCAGTGAACAACTGTTAACATTTACAAGATTTCCAGGCATTGTTTCAATTGTAGGTTAAGTATCAATTGGTAAGATTAAGTCTGAACTGTCACCGAGCTATCTATTTGTAGAGACTTTGGGGGTAAATATAGGCTAATTTTCACATGGAATAGCTGGTATCAAAGCTTCAGGCATCTGCAAACATATTACCTATTATGTCTCTGGCTATGTTTGACCCATTACTTCTGGAACATTGTGTTTATCTGTGGCCATTTATGCTAATTGTAGTGGTGATCATGATTATTATATATTAATTAAGTTAATCACATAATAATGTGATATAATATGATTAACATAGCTAAATAAGTACTATATAATTAAATAAAAACATCATAATAAACTTGTTAAAACCATTATGCTTAATTAAGTAAATACTTAAACTACACAATAATAGTCTTCATCATTACTGTATCTCTTACTTTTAAAATTACCTTTAAACTGTTGCTCTAGAAGAGAATTCATTACTTTGCGCTAGGCTTAGAAAAATTTATTATGATTGTAATGTAAATCAATATTATTTTCCCAAAACCCTACAAATTTAAGAATTCTTTATTATTCAAATAAGAAATAGTCAATTTTATTACCATCTACTCAAAAATGTGTAAAATGGACTAAATAATAATATAAATAAGGATAAAAGGAGGTATAATTACTTTATAACTATTTTAAAGCATCTTGAATCAGCTGACATACAAATATATCTGATGGGGACAAGAAAAAGAAAACTATTTAATTCATAAAATATATTGTTTTTAGACTACAGTTAGAAATGTTGTTATTTGAATTACTAGACAGATTCAAATATTGAAATTAAATTTTTCTATATTGTTTAATAATCTGTTTCTGGTTATCTAAAATGGCTTTCTCCCAATAGATATTAATGAAGGCTTTGTATTTTATGTTTAAGTAATATTACATTCTGGTAGGATAGAAAAGATAACAGTGCTAAATTTTTTACATCAAGAGAATAAGCAGGTTATGACATAATTAAAAGTTGTTTTCTTAACACTTAATTTTTTAGAGCAGTTTTAGCATCACAACAAAATTAAACAGATGGTAGAAATATTCCCCCACACACTCTGCCCCTACACATTCATAGCCCCCTCCTTTATCAGTATCTTTCACCGAATTGGGACATTTGTTACAACTGATGAACCTACATTGACACCTCAATATTATGCAAAGTCCACAGCTTACATTAGGATTCATTATTGATGTTGTATATTCTATAGGTTTGAACACATTTATAATGACACGTGTCTACCATGAAGAGCTTTTGTACTGTTTTAAAATTTCTCCCTGCTTTCTCTATTCATCTCTCCCCCATCCTTAACCCCTGGCAAATACTGATCTTTTCCTGTCTACATAGTTTTTCTTTTTCTAAAATGTCATATAGTTGGAATCATACAGTATGTAATCTTTTCATATTGATGACTTTCACTTAGTAATATGCATTTAAGATTCCTTCATGTCCTTTCATAGCTTTATAGTTCATTTTTAGCACTGAATAATATTCCACAGTTTATCACCTAATGAAGGACGTCTTGGTTGCTTCCAAGTTTAGGTAATTATGAATAACACTGCTATAAATATCTGTGTGTAGGTATTTGTGCTGAAAATATATTTTCAGCCCCTTTGGATAAATGCCAGAATGTGATCATTGGATTATATAATTAGAGTATGTTTAGTAAGAATCTGTTTCTATTTTTAGTTTTTTAATTTGTGCTTATAGCATCTGGTCTTCCTAGGTGGTATCCCATCCAAGTACTATTCAAACCTGACCCTGCTTAGCTTCTGAATGAGACATCAGGCTTGTTCAGGATGGCATGGCCATAGACCATGGACCATGGCTCCACTCCACTGGAGTGCGAACACAAAAAAATTCATTTATAAAATGATTTTTATTAACATTATTTACATGAGACATTTTTATATTATCACCATGAAGAGGTTTACAAGATGCAATTTACTTTTCTAGACTAACACAGTTACTGTAAGTTAAGACATCATTATATAATGCTTATTTGTAGCCTGGGACTGACATTAGACTTTTTTTTTTTTTTTAAGAGAGAAGATTTCAAAGCCTATAATAGCTAGTGTCTGACACACAATATAGCAAGGGCCTTCGATGGATCTAGCAAGATTGGTTTTAGTTACTGAGTAGAGCTCCTTGGAAATCAAATTGTCAAAAGGAAAGCAAAGTCCTAGATACAGGCCGATTCTAACTAGAACATGGACTTTAACGTAAGGAACAATAATCATTACCTAATAGACACTGCATCTTAAGAAGTAAGCAAAAAAAAATTTTTTTCTGAAGGGTTTCAAAGGACCAGAAAAAAAAGTTGCAGAATAATAGGTCATAAACTCTTTTTTATTCTTTCTGTCTCAAGTGATGATTAACCCTAGAAATTTAGAGACATTGAATCTACATTTGAGATCAAGTTCATTTAACTATGTGGAAAAAAATGATGCTGGGACTAGAGGGTCTGGCAAAGCCCTGTGAATGCATCCCGATTTAGTTACAACTAGAAATGTAAGCATTTAGCCTTGCATTTTATGAAGAAAAAATTATAAAAAATCTACATATTCAAGATACCAGATAGAGATGTCACTGTTTATATAGTGGTCAGTGATTTATAGGACCATGGCTTATATGCCTTTGCTGGTTAACAAAAATTGTCCATGTTTTCTATTTACAGAATGGATTTTTCTTACTGTTTCAATGTCATTCTTTTAAATAAGATGAAACTTTGAGTTTATTGGTTTGCATAGCCCAGTTTTGCAGATGTTTTATTACTAAGTCAAAAGGTACATAAAGATAGAAATTAAGAACTTACTTAGTATAACCTAATTTCTTCCCTGAGATGAATGCAGCACAACAATATATATGTGTGAAAGAACTAGTGTTTCAGGGTGATAGACTATGCAAATAAGTAGTAGCTGATTTTGCCTCCTGCAATCAATTTTTTACAAATGTTTAGCAAAAGTACGAACATGTAGATGTTGATTTTTAAAACTGGGTTGATATTCCTGTTCAACGTTTGAATCATTAGATCAGTTGCTGAAAATATGCTTGTAAAATCAGGCAGAAGCTTGGATACCAAGTGTATTTGTTTTACACTGTTCCAGGCTCTAATAATATGAAAATTTTAATTAATGCAAATTTTTCTTTGATGAAACAAGTGGGTTTTTCTTGATGAATAATTGATGGACTGGTTTCAAAATGGTGGTTAGATCCTACATACTTAAAAATTCTTGATATCTATTTTAAAAAATGTGCTTGAAACCAAGAACACTAAATTATTACTAGGAATTGGTTAATATAATGATAAGTGACCAGAAATATTAATGTATATCTAAAATTATATTGCAGATGGTATTATATCAAGAGGCATACAAAACTGATTTAATATCAAAATAGGTAGAGACAGCTATAATCAAAAGGACAAGTAGTAAAAAGGGTTGGAGAGGTTGTAGGGAAAAGAAACTCTCATGTACTGCTGGTAGGAATATAAATTCACATAGCCACTAGAGAAAACAGTAGGGAGGTTCCTCAAAAAATTAAGAATAGAACTACCATATGACCCAGCAATCCCTCTTCTGTCTATCCAAAAAATTTGAAAACATCTGTAAAGATGTATGCTCCTCCATGTTTATTGCAGACATGGAAACAACCAAAATGCCCTTCAATAGATGACTGGATAAAGATGTGGTACATTACAATAGAATACTACTCAGACATAAGATGAAATACTGCCATTTGCAACAACATGAATGGATCTTGAGATTATCATGCTAAGTGAAATAAGTCAGCAGAACCAGTTGAGAACCAGATGATTTCATTCATGTGGGATATAAAACTGAAAGCAACAAACAGATAAGACAAACAGACTCATGGACACAGATAACAATTTAGTGATTACCAGAGGGAATGAGGGAGAGGGGAGGTGAATGAAGGTAAAGGAGGCCAAATATATGGTGATGGGAGGAGATTTGACTTTGGATGGTTAAACACACAGTTACAGATGATGCGTTATCGAATTATGCACTTGAGACCTATAAAATTTTATTAACCATTGTCACAACAATAAATTTAATTTAAAAATAGGTACAGACAGAAGACTATTGAGAAATATGTGAGTGGAACACAATACCACAATAGTACTATATGTTTAGAGCAGCAGAGGCTTATAGGAAGGAATGTTACAATGACAGATTTGAGTAATTGCGACAGACCATGTTGTCCCCAAAGGCTAAAATATTTAATGTCTTGGTGTGGGCGTCTTTGTATTCATCTTGTTTGGTACTCTGCATTTCCTGGAGTTGTATGTCTATTTCCTAGGTCAGGATAGGGAAATTTTTTGTCATTATTTCTTGAAATAGGTTTTCAATTCCTTGCTTGCTTTCTTCTCTTTCTGGTACTCCTATGATACAAATGTTGGCGTGCTTGATGTCCCAGAGGCCCCTTAAACTATCCTCATTTGTGTTTGGATTATTTTTATTTTTTGCTGTTCTCATTGGGTGTTGTCTGCTACCTTATCTTCCAGATCACAGATTGGATCCTCTCCTTCATCTAATCTGTTGATTCCCTCTAATGTATTCTTTATTTCAGTTATTGCATTTCCTCACTTCTGACTTTTTTTACATTTTATATCTCCATTTTTATATTTCCTGAATCTTTGTGAAGTGCTCCCTGAGATCATTGAGCATTCTTAAAATCAGTGTTTTGAACTTTGCATTTGGTAGATTGCTTGTATCCATTTTGTTTAGTTATTTTTCTGAAACTTTGTTCTCATCTTTTATGTGAGATGTATCTGTTTCTTCATTAGGGCTGCCTCTCTGTATTTGTTTCTATGTATTAGGTAGAGCTTCTATATCTCCTGGTCTTAGTAGAGAGTCTTTATACATGGTAGGTGTCCTATGGGTCCCAGTGGCACAGTCTCCCAGGTTACTCGACCCAGGTGCTTCTAGTATATGTCCCTTGTGTGGGTTGTCTTTCCCCTCCTGTTATAGTTGAGCTTTGGTTGCTGTTTACATGTCAGTGAGAATGATTGACTCTCAAGGTGATTATGTGCACTGGCCATAACTATAGGAGAGGAGCTATTGTTCAGAGGCTGACCCTACAGAGCAGGATTTGCTTTAGCATGGCTCTGGCACCTGCTAAGTAAGTTTGTACTTTGGATATGTCATTTTTGGAGGTGATTAGATTGTTCTCTGTCTCAATTTAAAGCATCCATGAAGTGTGATGGCCTTGGGGACTTCAAGTGGGGTGACGAAGTTATCTGCAGATGTATTCCACCAGACCTGGCCTTGGAGGTAACTGGGAGAGGCAAACTGCCATCTAAGGTCAGCTGCCAATAGTGCCAGACTTGGGGGTGCTTAGCAGGTGGTACCTGGCAAGCTGAGGCCAGGTGCTACTTGACTGTGGTTAGTGAACATTTGAGAGATTTTAAGAATGACTATAGTATGACAGGCTGTTTCTATGAAAAAGTCACTGTAGTCTTTTCTCACTCAGCCACAAACTCCACTGGTTTTCACACCCAGAAGTTCTGGAGACTTCTCTTCCTGGGATTGGAACTCTGGGCTGGGGAGCCTGGTGTGGGGCTGCGGCCCTTCATTCTTCCAGGGGGACCTCTGCAGCCAAGATATTCCTTCCAATTTTCAACCACCTCAGGTGGGCATAGGGCTAGCCTGTTTGGGGTCTCTGCCCCTCCTACTAGACTCAATGTGTCTCCTTCTGTATGTCATTTATAGGACTTCAGTTCAGTTAGACTTCAGATGATTCTCATTGATGGTAGTTCTGTAGGTTAATTGTAATTTTGACGTGGTTATAAGAGTTGGCCAGCACAGTGTTTATTTACTCTGCCATCTTGACTGGGACACCATCTATGTGGGGTTTTATTTTTAAATGTCAGGGTTTGAAGTCATCAGATATAAGTTCTAGTTAGACTTGATTATTTGTCATGGTTATTATTTGTGTACACAGGCATCTATTACTTTTTAGGACCAATTATCATAGTTTAGAATCTGTAAAAATGTGTTTTGAGATTGATTCCTTTATGTGGCAGTTTGCTCTGTCTCATTGCTACAAAATACTGCCATCCCTTCTTCTCTGGCCCCAGTAAAAACCATATACATTCAGGAGAGGATGTGGATTGATCTGTATAAATACATTTTTACTCAGAGTAGGGTTGAAGTAGAATTATTCACTGAGCACTCCAGTGTTTGGTCAGATTTCTAAGCTCATATCAAAAGGCAGCTAAAGCATTCTTTATATAAACAACTGTTTCATCCAAATGCACAATGTGATTGTAGCACTAATATTTTACGAATGTATATATCTCATATGTTTAAAATATATTAATTCATTAAAAATAGCTAACCAGTCAGATGTCAGCAGTCAGGATTTAACAAGCACGGTGCCATTGTGGCCTCTCCTGAGTCTCAGTGAGTACCATGGAAACTGAAGAGATGTGATATGGTCACAGGAAATATCTCAGAATATTTTAGTGAGTTCTCTTTTTAATTTGCGTGAATGTTTAAAATTATTCTGTGGAAATAAAAATATTATTCTACCACCTGCTTATATCTGCTTTTCTTTAATCTGAGTTGCCACTGGGTTATTACCAGTGTGCTTTACTTGATAATAACCTAGACTTTTTTTGGAGAAAGTGACTTCTATTACCATTGCTGAAAAAGCCCTTAACTCTACTACATGCCACATCTTATGGTTGCAAAGCATATTTTGCTCGATCTTAATTATTGCTTCAGGCAAAACAGGTGGACTCCCTTCCTTGTTTTGGACCAGAGCAGATCAAGGTTCTGATTATGTGTAAACCTGAAGCCTGCATAAAATTGAGCTGATTGTGTGTAAACTTTCCTCATTTTTTACTTGTCATTTTTCATCATAGTTCATCATAGCTATCTCATGCTGTGTAGCCACATGGCCACCAAAATGACATTTACCATTACAAATAAGAAACCAGCTTGAGGTCTTACCTGCATTTGTAGGCAGGGAATATTTGAGGGAAAACAGAAGAGAAAAGAAAAACAATTGATTTTATAACACATTTAATAATGTTCCATATACTTGTATTCTTGTTTCACTATTTAAAGTCTTACTATAAAGATACTGATTTTTAAATATATTTCAAAAAGGAACTTTAACAAATAATAGTTTAAAAAGTATATAAAGAATGATATCATGACCAAGAGTGATGCCATTAGGTCATTTATCAACATTCTCCATTGAAAGATAATAAAGAGAAAACAAATGGAAAGAAGACAAAACAATTATTTAGGTGAATCAATATAGTATTATATATATATATATAGGTGAATCAATATAGGTGAATTTAGGTGAATCAATATAGTATTATATATATATATATATATATATAATATATTTATATATTATATAGTATTTTATATATATATATATAAAATACTATATAATATATAAATATATATATAATAACTTATGTTCAAGCTCTTTAGAAATCAAAATATTTATTACACCCTTTTATGCAACTCTACAAAGAGGTAGGAAGTGTACTTTTTTGGATAAGAGGTACTGATAATTTTATACACTTCTGTCCTTTTCACATTTTCTACAAAGATCATATCTTAACTTATTGTAACCAAATCTCTATTTAAAATCAGGATTATTATCTGTGGATATTATGTAGAACTCTCTTAAAACACAACAGAGTAGAAAATTAAATGCACATATATACATATGTAAAAGTTGGTATTATATATACCAAACTGTGACAAAGGTTTTGAGATAGATGGGCAATGCATAGTTTATTTCACTAAATTTTTCTGGGTTGCCTACATTTTCTATTATAGATATGTATTACATAGAATAAGGATGATTTTAAGTTTTTTGATAAAAGGTAAATTTAAACTCATTGAAATTGTTCTGATAAAAGGAATAACATGAAGTTAATTCAAGGTAAAGCTGGGAAAATAAATTTAAGCTCATTAATTATTTTGTAGAAAAGTATTTGACCTATGCATTGAGTAGTTAGAGAAACTGCACAGGTGAAAACTAATTATTATCAAAACTCTAGCCCAAAAATAAGAGAGACAGGTTTCTAATTATTTAGAGAAAAAATACAAAAGAATTTGGGGCATAAGGTATTGTAAAGAAAAGTGATTTAAGTTTTTTGTTTAGTTTTCTAAAATGAATTCTACTTTAGTACTTTAGATCATCTTAAAGGAGAGGAAGAGATAAGTCTAAAAATGCAAGCTCTGAAAGAGGTCATTATAATTTTTAATGATTGTGCAAAAATGTTAGGAAGAAAGACATATAAATTAAGACAGGTAAAAGGAATGTATTTTATTTTATTACATAATATCTATGACCTGTGTTAAATATATAAATTTATTAAAAATATTTCAGAGACAAAACGACTTAATGAGTTGTCTTTATAAATTGTTTCTATTTTGAGGCTGCTAAGCTGTTATCAAGGTCAATAAAGTTTTTGATGTTTCAACAATGAGAAATTAAGACCTGTAATAATACTAAAATATAATTCCAATCCAGAGCTTCCCTAAGTCTATAACTTTCCATTTTTATATTCAAAGATCTCCACAAAAGTATTTTGTAATAATTTAAGTGTTTTTCAAGTGAATGCTATCATCATTGTAATTCATTTTTGATATTAATCACTTATGTTTGAATATAGAAAAAGTGTAGTTAAAGCCAGAGGATAGTTCCTGTGGTTCTTTTTATTATGTATTTTTTGATAAAAGTTAGTATGAGGATGAAATATAAAGTACTACTGTATTTATTAGACTATGAGTTTAGAAACTTTGCTGTGATAATTATACTCAATATTTATTTGATTTTCTTTGTTCTCTTTATACAAGCTGTGCTCAATAAATGTTTTTTTTAATTGGAAATTAAAAGGCAATTTATTTAAAATAAGAGCTTATAAACATCTGCATTCATGTTAACAAAGCAATGCTTTTATGTGTAAGAACCAATTATGTTAAAAATTACTGAATGGTTTTAAATATTCACATTACATAATTTCTGTATGGAATGGCTCACATACCAGACTCTGTGAGCATTTAGAATACCAAATGCAATTAAAAGTAAACTACCTGCTGTTGCAGTCAAATTGTCACATGAAGTAATGCTTAAGCAATTTTAGCAATGCAGGTGTACATGTATAATGATGTCCCCTCAGAACTCTTTTTCGTATATTATCCAGTGTGAATGGAAAGCAGTAAAATTCCACAGATAGAGAGCAGACTGTCATTTTCTCTTCTTTTCTTTTCTTTTTTTTTTAATTTACATTTTATTTTTGAAGTATCTTTTTAGTGGTATTTTCCAGAAGAGAAATAACAATTTATATAGCTATCTTCAGCTTAATGTATGCCATAATTTCTGGTCTGTATAAAATCTCTATTTTCTTCATGAATTTCCTATTGTTCAATAAGGACTACAGTGATCTTTAAATAGGAAAATTATACTCAGGGTACAATTAAAATCATTTTATTCTGTAACTTGGACATTTATTTTAAGTTAAAATACAGTAAATCATTATACATATTAATTCATTTGAAATAATTCACTTAATCTATTTGTCTTCCTGGAATTAATGTTTGTTTTTATAAAGGCTGTCTCACTAGCTTTACATAGAACGAAAAAAAAAATTGAGGTATTTAATGCATACATTGAAAATTATCAGATTTCAATTAATAAATTTGTTCTAATATATCATTAGTTTGTACTATGTTGATTATAAATACTATAAATTTTAAAATTATTTATATTTGTATAATTTTATTAATAATTGATGCCTCTAGTCTTTCTATATTTAAGTCTGAAAGTCCACTGCTGAGAAACAAGTGCTTGTAAATGCAGCCATTCATTATCATAATTATTCTGGCAACACAATTATGGAAGTTGGAACTTGAAACATAAAAAATAACTCAACATCTGTATCTGAATTACTATATTACACACTCCAGAAAAATTTTATTCTGAACTACATTGCCCAGAATATACATCATTTATTTTCATAATTCTAACAGCATTTACTTATATATTTTAAAGCTATATTACATTACATTTATTGGTGCACAGAGGAAGATATTTGTTGAATTATTACCCCTCTCATATCCCATTGAGTTCCTTATATGCTTAATTATTTTTTATCTGATATTACCTCAATTTCTTGTTTTTCTTAGTATATGCCTGATTTATCTGCTTCTATTTTTTAATTTATATCTTCTGTTTTTTTAAGTTATTTTCTAATACATAAATTAATTTAGAAAACTTTAGTCTAATCTGATAGTCTCTGTTTTCAAAGAGTTGTGTTTAACTTCCTTACCTTTACTGTACTTGCTATATGTAGAATACATTTTTGCATACATATGGGTAACCTCATTTTAAAAATCATTACTCATTCCTCCTATAATAATGTACTAATTGTGCTTTCTGCATTTGAATAAATTAATCCACTTTACTTGTTCTGTATTTCCTCCAGCACTCTATATTTAGGTTTTTAATTAACCATCATATGTCTATTACTTAATAGTCTTAACATATATTTAACCTACATTTACACATTTTTGATAAATGTTTAATTGTAATTAATAAATACATTTTTCCAATGTAGAAAATAATCTTGTTATCAGAGTTTGGCTTCTACTTTAAACCTCAAACAACTTGATAGAAAATAAGTAATTTTTTTGTTTGTTTTAATGTTAGATTAATACTTTCTACTGATTAATCTATAATTATTTAGGCTTCCTTTCAGGTTTTATTAATTTTGTTTACTACAATTTTTTAATCTTAAACTTATTTATATATCTACTACATTTTCAAGGAATTATCTCAGAAATGCTTATGGGGAATAACATTTCTGAGTATTGGCCTGTAAGTAAATGACAATTTTTGGTTTCTTAAATTTGATTAATATTTTGTCTGGACAGAGAATTTTTTTCTCTAAAGCTTTTATGACCTTATTTTATTGAGTAGTCTAGCTCCTGTTTATTGATGAGAAGTTGGTGGAAATCTGATTCTACTCATTGATAATTTTTTTTTGTTTGTTTCGGTCTCCCATTCTTGTAATTTTCTTGAATTATTTTTTCATATTTGGAGTCCTCAAATTTCATTGCATTATACTTTGAAGTCTTTTTTTAGTATTAGAAAATTTTGTAATATTATATTTTTATTTCTTCACCATTACTACTTTTTTCATCTTTTGGAACACTTAGAGGTTCTCCATCTCCTTGTGTCTTTGCCATTCTTTCAGAGATGATCTCAGGGCTAGTTAGCCATGTCAGTTCTCTTCTTTTCCAATTTTTGTAATTTTTAAAATCAATATTTTAAAACAACAAAAAAAGAAAGATCTTGAAAATATAACTGACACTTTCATTAATAAAACTTCATATATCTTATTTTTTCTTTTCTTGAGATTTATGTAAGATATATGCATATTAAATATATTTAAAGTTCCTTTTCCTTTTCCTCACTCTCTCCTCAAAGTCAACTAGTTCTCCAAATTTGATGAAAGTTCTAGTTAGCATTTATATATTTTATTCTGTTTCATATATTACATATTAATGTTATAATAATGTATATATATGTATATATTCTTTAGCAAATTATCATTTATATGCAGGATTATCTATTCAAAGCCTGTCCATATTGATAAATATGTATTATATTGTATATATAACATTTTATTTTATATTTAACACAAATTATATTTTAAGTTTTAGAAATATGTATTTTTATAACAAATTTTACTTTTATGAATGTGATATCACTTTGAGGATGTTTATTATTACTTCTGCATATATTATGGTAAGCTATTACTGAGTAAACTAAACTATCTCCAAAATTAGTGGTTTAAACAATAATTTTGTCCTCATCAATTTTCTATTTGAACGGGGCTTAGCAGGAACAGTTTACCTATGCTTTATCGGTATTACCTGGTTTATTCAAAAACTGGAAGTTAAAGCAGCTCAAAGTTTGTTCACTAATATATCTATCAATTGATGCTGCCTGTCAATAGTAACCTTAGTAGGGACAACCAGTTCATCACCTCAGCATGACTTCCCCATGTGACCTAGGCATCTTCAAAGTATGTCTGGGTTTCAAAAGGCAAGCATTCCAAAAGAGAAAAAAGTCAAATGGAAGCTGCATTGTCTTTCTGATCTGTCCTAAGATATCACCTAGTGTCACTCTTGCTATGTTCTGTTTATTAATTTGGGTCTCCAGAAACATTCAGCTCTGGACAGGCAAAATGCCAAGGTTGTGGGAGAGAAAATTGGACTAAAATATCATTATAGGCATTATGAAAAATATAATCTTCCACAGTCTTCCTTCACCAAAATAGTTCTTACCCTCTCACATGCTAAATATAATCACTTAGCATCTCAGCCATCCACTCTCAAATCTCATTCTATTAGATAATTAGGCTGGAGTTTATATTAGGGATTTTATCACCTAAATCAGGACCAGGTGTGGATGAGTTTTGTTGGTGTGGTACTTTAATTGCAGCTCCATTGGTTTCTCTCTGAAAATTTGTGAACTAATATGGTAAGTTATCTGTTTCCTATCTATTCAACATATGAGATAACTGCAATAGACCTTCCCTCTAAGGGGGAGATGGGAGGCATTGGGTAGTCACTGTTCATAGCAATTCTGAAATTGCTTAGTGATGGTTGTCAGTTGCTCACTCCCCTAATCACAACTCAGTGATAATTCTGGAGAGTGACTCTATGGATCTTTACTCTGCCCTTTGAGTTTTTTTTTTTTAACTTGTGAGTGATCTTCCCTATCCTATTAGAAAATATTCATGTTGCAACTGAGTAGTTTTTTTAGCCTGCTTTCTACCTTGTGATATTAATTCAAGGGTCTGATTGCCTATTTTCATTTTTAATGTCTTTGTCCATTTTAGTACAAGCTAATATATTTTTTTAAAAAACTTAATGGGTTTATATTAGTTAAAATAAAATTTCGTAGATAAAAGTCACACCCAGAAACTTCTTTGGAGTAAGCTCCATTTTATTCAGCACTTTGAAAATGTTGTACCATTCATTGTCTTCTGGCCTTTATCGTTTCCTGCAAGAAACCATGCACTATTTTTGTCATTGTCCCTCCATGTGCAAACTGTCCTTTTACTCTGGATTCTGTCTCTTTCTACCTGTCTATCTACCTATCTGTCTGTATGTATCTATCTATCGTATCATCTATCATCTATCATCTATATATCTGTCTTCTTTTTTTCTAGGTTTATGAAGTTTTACAGTGGTGCCCAAGAGCCCAAAGCATAGGGTTGTTTGTTTTTGTTTGTTTCAATTTTGCTTAATGTTCACTGAGTTTCTATGGCTCCTAATTAATAAATATTTGGCTGCTATTTTCTCAGTTTTTTTCTGCCCCATTTAATCTTTTTCCTATGTTCACTTGTTGTTGTCCATTTTTGACCATTTGATTTGCCCTACAAGATTCTGAGTATCCATTTTATTCTTACATTTTTCTTTCTCTCTTTTGGTTCTTAAAATTAGATGAATTTATTATCCCTTAAATTTTACATTTACATCTTCAACTTCCAATCAGTGAATTTTTCACTTGAGATATTATAATTTTAAATTTTAGACATTCTCTTTGATCCTTTGATATAGTTCTTATTTCTGTTACTTTACATCTTTTTTTATTTTATCAATGTTTTTCTTAGGTTTTAAGTATTTCTCATATCTTTTTTACAAAAATGTTTTTATGTGGTAATTTCAATATCTGTATTATCATGGTATCTATTTTCATTGACTGATTTTTCTTTTGATTGTGTTTTCCAAACTATTTATAAGAGATTTTTAATTGCATTCTACACATTTTTAATGATTGAGTCTGCATTCTGTTGTCTTCTTTTGAAAGATGTTGAGTTTCGTCATCAGCAGTCACTTAAATTAGGCTCTGCTTTGGATATGTTATTTGCAGGATTAGCTTAATTTTTCTTCTTAGTTCTAGGGCTTAAACTTTATCTAGTTTGTTGTCTTTACTCATAAGATGTGGCCATTCCTTAATCTACATTTAATTCACAAGTAGTCAATTCACAAGATCTTTACTTGGCTTCTCTGCTTCTGATGGGCAGCAGTCTCCTCTTGTAAATGAGAAACTCTCTGTCAAATACCTGTTTGGACTTTCCACACAGACTTTTGTTATCAGCCTCTGCATTTTTCCTGATTTCTGGAGGCCTGCATAACAAATTTTAGTTGCTTGAGCAGTAGTGCCTAACTCCATTCTCTGTTACCATAACTGAATGCATCCACTATGTTTTGCTTGTGCTTCACTTTTCTAAACTGTAGCCCAGAACAGCCGTTCCCCAACCTTTTGGCACCAGGGACTGGTGCTCCTATGAGAATCTAATGCCTGATGATCTGAAGTGTTGCTGAGGCAGTGATGCTAGTGGTAGGGAGTAGCTGCAAATACAGATGAAGCTTCTGCCTGCTACTCATTTCTTGCTGTGTGTTGTGGTTCTTAACAGATCACAGATTAGTACTGGTTTGCAGCCTAGTAGTTGGGGACCACTGGGGAAAGTACTCCTAAGGAGAAATCTAGAATGACCATGAGACTCACCTAGTATGTTACCTTCAACCATGGAGCGTAGTCTTGAGCAGCCTTTTGGCTAATGACTGAAAACGAAAGGATTGTGTTTTTACTTTGTCAAGGTTTATAGTTATCTATAGTTGGAGGGTGAGTGTGATACCAGCTATACTAGTAAAGACTATTTTATATGTAGATTTTAGAGGTAATTCTTTACAGGGTTTCTTATTGAAAATGGAAAATTTTGAGTAAATAAAATAACCAATAACAGTATATAAATCCACAAAACTAAATAGGTTTAAAATGAATTTACATAATAAAACACTCCAGTGACACTTTGTTAAGTAGTAGCATTTCTCTTCTAAAGTCATTAAAACTTAACACTGCACTAAGATTTTTGGACCTCTTGCCCCCCGCCCCAAATTGTTATAAATACATAAGTAAATGCATACATGCATACATCCATAAATATATGTGTGTATCTATATCTGTTTCTACAAAAAAAAGACAAAAACATTTCATAACACTGTTAAACACTAATAACTTTGATATCTGGATTACAATACAAAAGAGGATATAAAATAAATATATTTATTTTTTAAGACTACTGTGACTATAGTGATACTAATATTTATTTTATATTCCTACCCCCCAAAAAAAGTTTACTTCTGTAATGTAATGTAATTTGTAATTTGTCACACTATATCTTTTCATATGTATCTGTTTTTCAATGTTTGTGAACATGAAGTTTTTCTATTATGAGAATATATGGGCTTTCAGATTCAAATATATCATCATTGAATTTCCATTTATGTCAATTGAAACATGTATATTCTTCAAATTACTTAAATTTTCCAAGCTTTCATGATCTCATTTTACAAATAGAAGTAATTATTAATATCTCAGATATTTTTTTTTATGATCAAGTGAAAAAATGAATGTGAAAATACCGGTAGAGTGTCTGGCAAAGATGGGACTGGTAAAATTTAGTTTTCATCTTTGTATTGTGACAAAATCAAGTTACTTGGTAAATCAGATTATAATTTTGCATAGGTAGATCACAATTGCAGTAATGACATTTCCATTTTTGATTAGTCTTCATTTGCAATGGCTGAAAACTTTCAAACTATTATTAAATGCATAACATCATTCCCTTATATTATCCACTCATATTGTTTATCAAGGTGTTAAATATTTTTTAAAAGTCATTGAAAAGAATCAGTGGAGCTCTGGAGTTACAAAAGTGATTCACTTTGTATTTTGCGATGCAGTAAAAATTGGTGGGAACGTGAAATGTTGATAGTGTAGTTATTAGATCCAAACACTTTATGCCTATATATACTCTCCCTGATGCTGTCTAATATCACTCAATAAAACATTGGCACATCTCTGGGGAACTTACAGGACAAAGTTCAAGTAAGTCTAGCTTGCATATTTAAGCTCAGAGCTAGGATTTTGCAATAGATCTGGAGTCTTGATTACAAATATGTGATTTCTTTATGTGCCAGGATCCATGGTAATGGTATTTACAACTCTGAGATGCATGAAAAAGGACTGAGGATAAAATACTGTATTTGGATAGACTGATAGATGATGGATATTTTATATATCTAAGACATTTGTGTTAAAATAAATTTAGAGTTTTAGTTGGTATGATTGCTACAACTTGAGAAATAAGTTTTCTTTCCTAATATCAAAACCAAGCGTAGTCTTTTCTCAATGCCAATAACAAAACAAATAACACCTTTTCATGTTGTATACATTTCTTATTTGCTCAGCTTAATTTCTCATGGGCAGTTAATTAAATATAGGACAGGTAGGAATTTTTACTTTGTTTTGGGGTTTAGTTATCACAAGGTTTGTGCAGTTATTCCAAAGTTTGTTTCCTTCTAATTTATTTTCTATGAAAAAAAATATAAATTTGACACTATGACTAAAAATTTAAATGGAAAAGCAATAGAAGAGGACAAATTTTATATTTCTACTAAATAGTACTTTTTGAGCTCTAGAAGAGATGCATGAATAATAAAGAAATATACTGAACTTTGAGGGGAGAATTGTTTTTCTGTGTTAAAGATTGAAATGGAAGTTGCAAACATAATTCTGGTTTACTGCACATGCGTAGCAAATTTTTAAGGAACAAGAAGTTTATTATATCAAGGACAGCATGAGTCAATGGTTTTAGGGGATTTAATAATAACCATGAAAACTCTGTACTTTGATATATTGGCTGTGACATATCTTGCAAAGTGTCATGTAGAACTTGCTGAATTGTGTTATTGAAGGCTGCAGTCCTTAGAGCAGAAAAGGTTCTTTAAATGTAGGTCATTGTGTTCTTTTGTTTAATCAGATAGAAGTAGCCAGAGAGTTTTTTATGATACTAAAACAAAGAAAATTAAAATTATATTATTAATTCATTTTAATATACAACTCATAATAGTTATAGCATAAGTAGCCCTAGTATCTAAATTCAGTTAGTAAAGAGTGAACCTTCACAAGTTTGGGAGTTGAGGTATTTATAATAGTATACTTGATGTGGAAAAGTTAGCTATTCAAAATAATGCTTGTAGTTCTCTTTTAAGTGTTCTGGAAAGTAGTGTGGTTTGAACAAATGAGGTAATAACATTGCTAGTATTGTAGTATCAGTAATAGTAAAGTAATAACCAACATTTGTTGTGCACTTCATGTGTATCAATTAAATTCATTTAACTTTGCCCTCAAATGTGTCTGTTGAAGACTGGGGAAGATTCTAGAGAGAAAAGCACACAGAGATTTGTTGGTGAACTAAATAACTGCAGCTCCTTTTTCTGAAGGAAGTTACCAATACTCTCAATACTGGCAAGTGACTACATTGAGTTTACTCTCGGCAGTAGTTGTTGTTGAACGGAGATTCCAACAGGTCTAACAGAACTAGAGTAAACATATTAAAGATTTTCAGGACCTCTAATATACTGAGAATTTTCTTCTCAAGTTATTCATTAAATTATGAGGCTATATTGGAAGGAGCCTAAGAAGTCTAAGCAGATAGTATATGAAAATGGCAACAGCATTATTTTAAAACTATTTTTCTACTTCCAAAGTCTGAGAGATTACAGTTTAAGATACACCAGAGGAAGAGTTACCATTGAACATATCAATCTTTCCATTTAAATAAGAGTGTATGTGTGTATGTTTAGATTCCACATATAAGTGAAACTCTATAGTATTTGTCTTTCTCTGTCTGCTTAACTTTCTTAGTATAATATCCTTGAGGTTCATCTATGCTGTCACAAACAACAGGACTTTCTGCTTTCTTGTGGCTGAATTGTAGAATTCATATAGAATTATATAGACTTTTTCAGATATATACATACATACATATATGTATGTATGTGTGTGTGTATATACACACATATATATACACATATATATACATATGTATACATATACATATATACACATACATATACATATACATATGCATATGCATATGCATATGCATAGCCATAGGTTGATGGACACTTAAGTTGTTTTCATGTCTGAAGAAACAAAAAGTAGAATAGTTGTTGCCAGGGACTGGGAGGTGGGGGAAATTGATAGATGTTGGTAAAAGGATACACATTTTTAGCTATAAGATGAATAAGGTCTGGCACATCACATTCAATGTGATGACTAAAGTTAACAATACTGTATTATATACTCAAAATTTACCAAGAGTAGGTGTTAGATTTTTTTCAACACACATTATAAAAATTGTAATTTTGTGACATGATAGGTTAACTTACTTTATCATGTTAATAATTTCACAGTATAGATATGTATCAAATCATGTTGTACTCCTTAAACTTATACCTTATGTGTAAATTATATCTCAATAAATTGGAGGGAAAAAAGAACATAGAGCAGAAGACTTTTAAAATGGACTTCAGTAGGATGCAATAGGCATCCTTCCTCTTCATGAATCTACTGTATTTATTTAATAGAGAAAATTGAATAATACCAATACAATAATAGCTGGATTAACAGGAAAAAAAATGTGGTTATCTACACTCTAGGAACAAAGGTGACACAGAGGTAAGATGAAGCTTTAACAAAAGTTTAACCTAGGTTTTATTTATCTCAGACATGATAGAATTAAAGTAGTCATTCCCAAGCAGGGATAATGGTGAACCTTTCTTAAAGGAAGGTAATACAACCTAAGTCATTAAAAAGTGAAAATAAAGATGTATAACATTCAATAAAATAATTCTTCTAGGCATGTCAAGTGATAGGAATATATTACTAAGGACAAAATAAAAATAAGGTAACAACAATAGACCCACAAGAAATCTAGATATTGAAATTGTTAAACAAGGACTTGAAAGGAGCTATCATTAATATGTGCTAGAAAATAAAGTAAATAAATGACAAGAGATTAATAGATGGATAATTTAACAGAGAATTAAGCTTATTAAAACATATTATATAAAGTTTTTGACTAAAATATATCTCAAATAGAATATTAGACACAGGAAAACAAGATGGGTTAACTGGAAGATGTAAACAGAATATTCTAAATAAAGTACACAGAGTGGGGAAAAAGAATAAAAGAATCAACATAAGACACATTGAGAAGATGATGTCAAAGAGAATTTGGAGCTAATTTATTTAGATCCTTATATAGACTGAATTAAATTTGGCTATTTTCTCAAATGCCATTTATATAATCTGTTGATAATGTAAAAGAGGGGTATTGGATATTATGTTGTTCATTTTTTATTACTCTTCATTTTTCTCTATCAATATCTGTAGTCTTTTTTGATGTACCAGCTATAAGTGAAATACACTTAAAAACATTTCATTTTAGAAATTTGGTTGTATTAATGCCGACTACACTACCTGTAATGTACTCCTCACTAAAATGATGAAAGTCATTTATGACTTGAAAAAATGCATAAAATAGGAAAACAGACCCTAGAGATTGGAAGAATACTAACATTATCATTATTTCAACTTTCTGAATGGAGAAATAGGAAGTGAGTGAGGGAGAGAGAATAGATAAGGGAAAGAGAAGAAAGTGAGAGAAAAAGTGAATGAGACCCCAAACAGAAAGCTCAAAGTTTGTGTTAACTTAGCAACCATATCTGGGTATTTGTGTGTATTTTAGACAGTTCTACAAGCAGGAGTAGGAAAAACAAGAAATGAGATGTGGTATGATAAAAGAAACTTTGGAAAGGACCCCTGACCAAATAACTTCTCAGACTAAAGTTCCCATATTAAAAGTTGTTTATATAATTCTATGGGAAGCTAATGCTGTCTCTAATATGAGATGCAGTCTACAGTGAATAAAATAATTTGGCTATGTTTTTCAGTTCTTACTTTATTAAAGGCTCCCCTGCTTTCCCAATTATCATATTAATTTGGACTAGTCTGTCTATTCATTATCTGCCAACAAAGAGATAATTCGGTCAAAGGAAAAGGAAGCAAGTGTGTTTTAATGCAGAGAAAAGGCCAGATAAGCTCCCTATCTTGAAGTTCTGCCTTCAAGAAATATCCAAGAGATGAGGGCAGGGGTTCCAAGGCACTTTTAAAAACTTGAATACTTCCTGGGACTGCTAGACAAAATCTGAAATAGGCAGTTGCAGACAAGATACAGAAACTCAAAGACAAATTTGGCTAGCTAGGAATTTGGCTACTGGCAGCCCTGATGATAAATTTTCTAGAATTAATTTTAACATTTTCTATAGAGGTCACCGTAAACAGTGATAATGTTCCTGGATTGTAGGAAAAGCAAATTCTTTAGATGATTTGATATCTTTCTTTGGACTATATTCTAAAGCTCTAGCTTTTCTTTAATTTAATGCAGTTATTTTTTTTTTTTTTCATATCAGATTTTAAAATCACTATCCCTAAATGAAACTATTTTTCTTCTGTCTCTGGTTGCAAAATAATGTGACTTCAGTATCATTCCAACTCTAGTGATAATAAGATATACCTCAAATATGACTCTATTCTAAGAAGTTGCAATTACAGCAAAAGAAAATTTTAGTTTGAAATAACCATTTGAAAGTAATCTTGCAATGATGGCATGATAAATATGCAGATCTCTGAATCAATATCTATCTAACATGAAAAGGAATCCAGGCCCTGGTATAGTAGAGCATGAAAAACATGAAAATTGACATGCATATGTGAATATATGCTTTTTTCTATAACAGATAAACATATTACTATGCTTTATAAACAATTAAAAAGTAGAGATACATTAATTAATTTACCATTTCATGAGTATGAGATTATATATAAAAAAAGGCTTTCACTAGGTTTGATAAGTATTTGGACCTAATGTTTTCACATTATAGTAATAAAACTTTTAAGCCCACCCTTCCATATCTGTGACACCTTTTTTTCACTGTACACTTAATCTGAAGTATAGTTTTTATAAAAATTCAAATCTGATGTATTAATACCTACATACTCACACAAACAAGCACATATGTCATTAAAGAAAGAAAATAAGTAATGTGTTACATTTATGTAGACTAGACAGTGGGTGAACAGAGACCTGTCTCTAGTTGCTAACCTCAGTAAAAGCCTGATTAGAGAAGGCCCTCAGTAAAAATGTGCTGAATTAGTTAATATATAAAATTAATGCCAAAAATTCTAGCTCAGTGTATGATTCTTTGACTTATACTTAGTGTATGCTAGCGTACTCCTCAATGTGTTGTGAAAAGCCCACCATATTATTCATTTTTCTCTTCTCAGGTTGATTTTGCATACATTTCTAAAGGACAAAATATAAACATTAAAAATACAGAAAATGCTAACTTAAAGTCAGTGCACTAATTTTTTCTCAGTTTTGAAGTAATTTCTCTATTCTTGTCAAGTACGTGATTATAATAATGAAGAGGGTGCATTTGGTATTCTGAATATGAAAATATTACATTATTACATTGCATGTGTATTGATGGATGGTAAGTATGCTAAATATTTGATATAAAATTATATTCTATAAATAAATATCACTTCAAAGCCACATAGTATTCTAATGATCCACTCTGCCTTAAATTATTTCTAATAATAGGAAATTTACTCTGTTCAAGTTTCTATGGGGCCATTTATTTATTAGATTCTAAGATTTACTGTTCATTTTAACCTACTTTCAAGAAGAGGTTCAGCAAAAATCTAACGATAAAATATTCTTCTTGACCATCAATTTATTACACAGAAAGTTAAACATGTTATTCCATGTATGTTTAAGTCTGCATTTCTCTCAGTGTAATTCAGTCATTTCATTGTGTAGGTGCTTGAACTCTGTAGAAGCAATTATCCCGTGCCCAATGCCTGTTTATTTCTTCTAAGTCAACTAGTGTTACTAATAAAATATTTGATTCAACCCATGGACTTTCAGAAGAATGATTGACATATATCAAGAAAATTCTGAGGCCCTTGCCACAGACATCTCATTTCCTCATTAACAGAACATATACTTAACAAATATGTGTTCTGTAATGAGGGCAAAATGATGATGGTAAAGAGCCTGGGGTCAGAGAAAAAATCAACTTGTTACCTATTAGCTGTGTATCCTTAAAATTTACTTCTCTCATTTTAGAATGGACAAAATTCATCGGGTTGTTTTGAGTATTATAAAAGATAGTGAGAAAAACACATAGAGTGTTAATTTTTAATGTAAATAATACATGAGAAACATTTAAAACAGTGGCACATAATAAGTAAGAGCAACATTTTTAGTCTTATTTTCTAAACTATTTATAATACAAATAATACGGGAGAGAGATGTAGGATTGGTGAAACAGGAAAGACCTTGAGGTACCTCTTAAATTACATCCTATGATCAGGCACTCAACTAGAATCGAATGAAATTATTTTGGCTTCAGAGTATTGCTGTAGTTTCTACTTTCTCCAAATTCCCTGATCATATCCAGGGTTAAGAACCACAACTTCTATGTTGTCTAGTTGAGTTCCATTTCTATCCTTCACAAGCAGTAAGAAATTTCAGTACCTTTGTGTCTGTGGTCTAAGAGATATATGAGCTAAGTTTCTCTATTCATCATAAGCACAGAAACCAGATGCACATGAGAAATTGATGCTGATGAGAATAAACTTTGCAACCTGAGTATGAGGGTCTGAGCAGACTAGCTGATCTACCAAAATGAGGAAACACAAGCAGAATTGGAATCTCTTAAGTGGCCTTGGAAGAAACAGCTGGTGTGTGTGTGTGTGTGTGTGTGTGTGTGTGTGTGTGTGTGTGTGTGTGTGTGTTTGAGTTTTTAGTGATATACTATACCTATCTTTTCTTAGCCTCAGTTTTCCATCTGAAAATATATGTGTCCTTAAAGCTCTAAAATATTTCTCCTGATTATAACCTAAAACCCAACATAGCTGATATAAAATAAATCATGCGGGGAAAAAAAAGCAGCCTGTAATGCACTCAGAAAATAATGTTCACAGTGAATAGGTACAAGGTACAATGAAGTAAGAGAAGATTATGAGAAGAAAAAGCTGTGGAGAAAAACCTTTTGTCTGGTGAACCTTGGAAAAGACCTGATACGAATGTATCAAAATGCTTTTTACTGTTTTCCTTTAAACAGCATCTCTGGCCTTTGAAATTACTGGAAAGAGAAACTGTTCTCTCAAATTTCTTGCAATGCCTAAGGGAAAGTTGGAGAAAGATCTGAAATCTTGACCATAAGCCCTGAGGAATATATACATTTTTAATCAAGGATGAGGTATTTCTAATGTTATTGCTAGATGAATGCCAAGGTATTTAAGTTTTAAAGCAAAAAAAAATCTCTGAAGACCCACTGACAGCATCTAGACTTGCTGCTGATTGCTTATATGGTTTTAAATTAAGGCTTTTTATATGGCAACAGAGTCTAGCTTACATCCTATGGGGAAACCCCAGCAAATAAGTCACCTGTGATTAATTGGCTACAAAATATCACCATCACACTTTTTAAATATAAGGAGAAAACATCTTTCAGGAGGGAAAGCTCTCTTGAAATGAAACAATGCCACAGAAGGTCTGCTATTGCCATATCCCTGATGACCCGGTTTCCCTGCTTTAGCTGGAAAGTTAAAAGGAGCCACAGGTCTGTTAAAACATTCATGTATAGTCTTGTTTGAAGATAGGTAATGTGGAAAATGGTAATTTCCTGACAGTGTCTATAATTTTGTTTGTCAGGAAATGAATACTAAATTAGCACTCAGAATTCTTAGGGGAAGAACAAATTTTTAGCCAATTTTTAGCTAAGAACATATTTTTAGCCAATATTTATGCTATATATTTAGAGGGAGCATCCAAAGATTACCCACATGACTTTAATGATACATTTGATACTCAAATGCATTTTGCAGGTATATCGATAAACATTGTAGTCCCAAGAGGTATATATTTGAACCTTTTTTTTTAATGAAGAGTAAGGAAAAAATTCAAGATGACATAATATCCACCATATTAATCATCACTAAAATATGACTTTATTCAATTTTTTAAGTAAATTTTGATTTTATTTTAATTTGATGTACTCATGAAAAGAATTTAAAACAAGTTGGCACATCAGTTCATTATTAGTATCACATGCCTTTACTAATGACCAGCAGATTTCATAAAAGGCTATATCCTTTTACAGCAACAATTTAAAGCTGTTGATCTGGCTGAAAGATAGTTGCTTCTGTAAAGATTATCTGATTGAAGTAATTAAGTTATTGCTGTCCTTTTCTGTGTCTGTGATTTTTTTTTGTGCATATTAACTTTCAAATCTAGATTCCTTCTAACAGACACATAAAATAACCAAATAATCTAGTTACACAAGAAAGTTACATTGGAAATGGAGAGAGTAAATCTCAAAATATTTATTAAATAACATACAAACAGGTGAATGTCTCTTTTGTTTAAGAGAAATATTTTAAACTCTCTAATCCTTATCTTCTTCTCTATAAAATGGAGCTGGTAATATCTATATTGCAGGATTGCCATTGGGACATAATAAAATTATGTATTATATATATTGTACTGAGGCAAGAAGCATAATCACTATCACAAATAGCCTTTCACATACAAACTGCAGCTGCTATTATTGAGATTAGAATTATTTTTCTTGATTTCCAGTCAAGATGGTGGAGTAGGTAAATGCTATACTTGCCTCCTCTCACGACCACATACATTTTACAACTAAACTACAGAGAAAATATCATTGAAAACTGCCTGAAGTCTAGCTGAATAGAAGTCCTACAACCAAGGGCATACAGAAGGAGCCACCTTAAGACTGGTAGGAGGAACTGAGATATGGAACAAGCTGATCGCACACCAGCCTGTGGCTGTCAAAAATCAGGAGGAATATTTCAGCTGCAAAATCCTCCAGAAGATCAAGGGCTCCCAGCCCTACATTAAACATCCTAGCCCAGGGTTTCGGTGCTGGGAAGAAAAGGCCCCACGAAATCTGGATGTAAAAATCACTGGAGATTGTGGCTGAGTTAGAGGGCTGCGAGAATCCCAGGCATTCTTCTTAAATGGCCAGTGCAAGGGCTTACCTGCAGAATAATTTGCTCTGAACTCCAGCACTGGAGCAGCAGCACAAAAGGTGCCAGGAACATATGGTGATTAACTGAATTGTCGGGCTTCATGGAGAGGGCTGCAGGGACAGCCTTCTCTCAGAGAGAAGTACTAGTGGAGGCCACTGTTGAACTCTTCCGCAGCCCAGTGTGCAGATGCAGGTGTATCTGAGTCTCCATCAATTTAGCTAAACACTGTTTACCCTGCCCAGGTGATTCCCTAAGATCCCACCTCACCTAACTTGCAGCACCAACACCCAGCTGCCTCCAGTGGATTTCCATACAAATGGCCTGTCTTGGCTCATGTTATGGACTTTCCTAAAATCTTTAAAAGGTTCACAAACTCTAAACAAGCAGCATCTGGCCTCAAGGTGTCTGGTAACTCTTGCTGAGCAGTCTCAATCCTAGCAATAGTGGTAGCCAGCCTCAGTTTATGGCTTGGCCTCTTGAGCACATTTAAACCCAGCATGGACAGCAGCCATCTGCAGATGGCTTTATGGCTCATGTCAGGTGGCCCCAGGCAGGGTTCAGGCTGCAGCTGAACTTTGCCTGTGGCAGGGCTCCTTCTAGGAGGCACTGGCTTGTATGCCTGGTGGCCGGCTTCCTTCTGAGCTGGAGCATTACCCAGGATCACATCCAAGGATGACACATCCAAAGGGCAAATTAGGCAGGCAACAGAGCCCTGCTAAAGTGAATTCTGTGCATAGTCAGTCCCTGTACAACAGCTCCTCCACTGGTCACAGCCCATCTTCACAGCCAATTAGCCTATTGGTCAATCCCTCCCATTGATGTGCAAACAGCAACCAAAGCTCAACTACAACAGGAGGGCAAACACACATACAAGGGACATACTTGGAGCACCTGTGTAGGTAACCAGGGAGGCTGTACCACTGGGCCCCATAGGACACCTATTAATAAGGTCGCTCTACTAAGACCAAGTTACATAGCAGCCCCACCTAATACAGAGAAACAGACACATGGAGGCAGCTAAAATGGGGAGACTAAAATACAGCTCCCAAGTGAAAGAACAGAACAAAGCTCCAGAAAAATAAAAATGAAGATAAGCAATCCACAAGATGCAGAGTTCAAAACATCAATTATAAGGATCCTCAGTGAGCTTAGAAGAGTAGATGAACTCAGTGAAAACTTTAACAAAGAGAAAACAAAAAGAATCAGTCAGAAATGAAGACTACACTAACCAAAATGAAAAATACCTTAGGAGGACTCAACAGTAGATTAGACAAGACAAAGGATCGAATCAATGATTTAGAAAATAAGGTAGCAGAAAACACAGCAACAAGATAAAGGAATCCTCAAAAATGAGGACAGTTTAAGGGGCTTCTGAGAGAACATCAAGCATACCAACATTTGCATCATCCAGAAGGAGAAGAGAGAGAGAACAAGGAACGAAAATCTTTTTTGAAAAAGTAATATGAAAAACTTCCCTAACCTGGTGAATGAAATAGACATATGAACCCAGAAAGTACAGAGTCTCAAACAAGTTGAACCCAAAGAAGCCCACATCAAGACTGAGCATAATGAAAACACCAAAGGTTAAAAGATAAAGAGAGAATCTTAAAAGCAACAAGAGAAAACATTATCGGTTAGTTGCCCACAGAGAAGCTTTCGTAAGACTGTCACTTGGTTTCTCAGCAGAAATGTTGCAGGCCAGAAGGGATTGGCAGGAAATATTCAATGCGATGAAAAGTAAAAACCAAAACTACCCAGTAAAAATATCATTTAGAATCGAAGGGTAAGTAAATAGCTTCCCAGACATGAAAAAGCAAAAGGGATTTATCACCATAGGCCAGTATTACAAAAAATATTGGATAGACTTCTTTAAGACAAAGAAGAAGAAAAAAGAAAAGAAAGATATAAGAATAATAAAATAGCAATAACTACATATCTGTCAATAATTACTTTTAAAGTAAATGGAGTAGGTGCTCCAATCAAAAGATAGGGAGTGCTAATTGGATAAGAAAACACGAGTCTTATATATGCTGCCTACAGGACACTCTCTTCAGATTGAAAGACATAGACTGAAAATAAAGAGATGGAAAAAGATATTTCATGGAAATAGAAACAAACAAAAAACTTAAGGTGGCAATACTAATACCAGACAGAATAGACTTTAAAACAAAGGCTATAACAAGAGACAGAGAAGAACCCGGCAATCCTTCTTCTGGGTATTTATCTGACCACACCGATTCAGGAACCCAAAACACCTTTTCAAAAGGACATGTGAATCCATTGTTCATTGTAGTATTATTTACAATAATCAAGATACAGAGGCAATGTGGGTGTCCATCACTAAATGAATGGATATAGAAGAGGTGGTACATATATACAATAGAATATTAGCAATAAAAATGTTTTGCCATCTGCAATGACATGAATGAACCTAGAATATATTGTGTTGAGTGGAGTACGTCAGACAAAGGTGAATGCCATATGATTTCACTTACATGTGGAATCTAAGGAACAAAACAAACAAAACAGAAACAAACTTATGCAAAGAACAATTTGATGATTGCCAGATGGGAGGGGAGTTGAAAGGGTTAAATGAAAGGGGAAGGTGTTAAGAAATACAGATTAGTAGTTACAAAATAGTTATGAAATTTAAAATACAGCATAAGGAATATAGTCAGTAATATTGTCATAATATGTACAGTGTAAGATGAGTACTAGATTTATTGGTCTGATCATTTTGTAAGTTATATAAATATCTAATCACTATGCTGTACACCGGAAACTAATATAGTATTGTATGCCAACTGTAGTTGAAAACTATATTTAAGAAATACAAATTGGTAGTTAAAATAGTGTCACAAAACTATAAATTATAGAATAAAGAATATAGTCAATAATATTGTAATAACTATGCATGCTATCAGATGGTTACTAGATTTTATTTTATCAGTGTGATCATAAGTTATATAAATATCTAATCACTGTTTTATACCTGAAACTAAAACAATATTTATGTCAACTATAAAAAATAAAAAAATTATTAAAAAAAGAAAAAAATATATTTTCTGAAACAACAAAAATAATTTTCTCCTTCTCCTCCTTCTCTTTCTTTTTACTTACTCTCTTTGTCCTTTGATTTCACTTTCTTTTAATCAAAAATGTTTTGGATATGAAAGTTCAAGTGTTACTGTTGGAGCGATCAGAGTTATGGTAACACACACACCTGTAGGTCCTTTTCACTGCTGAACAAATGAATTTCAACTCAGTGAGTATGAGAAATATTTGTTTATTAAAAACAGATTATGAGGTAGAAGACAGATCAAGCCTAAAATCAGCTAGCCACATGGAAATAAGGTTACATACCCCTAAGGAGGTAGTATAGGTTACAACCAGAAAAGATGGAAAGCTATAACACTGGGGGAGGAAGAGGTCTGTGTTATATTTGGGGGCTGTAATGGGGTGGTCCTAAAGACATTCCTAGGTATAATGACGCTGAGGTTAGGGGCAGTACATGCATTTGTAGTTAGTTTAGGTTAATAACTTTTATGGCCTTTGTGCTCTAGAATTTGAGGTAATTTATAACCCTAAAAGGATGGTGTTTCTGGGAGATACTTAAGGAAGGTTTTCAAGAGAAGTTTCTACGGTTGCAGAGCTGGACCCCTATTCCTTTGTTCCCCTGTCATTCATGTCTGACTAGCTACCTAACACAAGGATGCGTAGGAAAAAAGAGATTTTACTTACTCTGAGAAAAAAATTCACTTACCCCTATGAAAGGGCATGTCTGGGGTCAAAAAGACTGAAGATTTTGATGGCACATTGGTATTCTGTAAAATTTTTATTTGCAGATATAAAATTATAAGAGAAGAATTACATAGACAAAATAGAGAATTGCAAGTAATTACTTCACCTACAGTAAGGTAAAATGAAATGTATGATCTCATGAAGCTAGATGCCCAATATGTATGGTTAACTAAGAGGTTATCACTCATTTTCCCATAAACTTAGGCTTTTACGATATTAAAAGTATAACCATTTTAATAATAATGAAGCAAGAGATATTTTTAATAGTCTGCACTTTAGAGACTGAAACAAAATAAGTTCTTCAAATTTTGCTCTAAAATAAGTCAATAGTATATTTTCATTACTAATCTTTAAAAGGTATACTTCAATATTTTCAAACTAATTCTCCATAAAGTATATCTTAATAAAAGTCTATATGGGTTTTTCATAATTTTCCACCATTTATGGTTAAAGAATTCTTTTCTGTCACCTAGATGATTTCTCATAGTTAAATTTAACTAAATAAACTATAAACTGTTTAAATGCCATGTTCTATAAAATCATGAGGCCCAGATTCAGTGTTTCTTCAGGATTGCTATTGAACCACAATATTTGAGTCAGTCCACCTGTTTGTACTGGACAATATACATGCATGAGCAGGAGTTTGCAGTGAAGAAAGGAAGTTTATTATAGGCTTAACTAGTCTGGAGAATGGACGAACTCATGGTCCAAAGATGTGGTTCCCCAATGCCTTGTGGGTTACAGATTAAATAGTGCTAAATTATAAAACACTGTTGATTAGGGAATTATATAAGGCAAAATTACAAGACACCGTAGGTTAGTGGTTTGGAGTCAGGTTAGGAGCTGATTAATGAGAGGAAATATAGGTAAAAAATTACAACTTTAGGTTTTTGAGGACAGCTCCAAGGTCACCTCTCATGTACTTTTGTCTGATTTCATAGAAAAGTAGTCAGGGGCAATTCCACCTTAAGGCTCAGGAGCTGAAACATTATATAGATTAAGATGTTATCTTCAGCTGGAGGTCCAGACCTGTGACCGTTAGTCAGGTCTAGGCTCTTCTGCTGCCTTGTGGGTTAATTATTATTAGAGCTAAAAGTGAGGTACATAGAGGAGAAAATGATTTTTTAAAGCTGTAGTCACAAAGTAAATCAAAAAAATGAAGACCCTTGGTTTCAGGATCTAAGATACACTTACATGTGAACAAATTCTGCTAAAATTTTTAAAAAGTCTTCATTAAATAAGCTGTATGCTTGATTCCTGAACCTTTGATTTTCTTCATAAAAAATAATTTTATATACCTTGTCAAGTTTCATTTTTGACAGGAAGCAAAAGGCAGCTTGTGCATTTTGGCCATTTGTGTATATTCTTTGGAGAAATGTCTATACAAATCCTTTGATTGTTTTTTTTTAAGTGAGCTGATATGACCAAATACTTTTTCAAAAATTGCAGAGGCACCTTTAAAAACAAGCTACTCTGGGTTTTTTTCCCCCAAAAACCACCTTGATGAGTGAAATGAACATTACACAGGAGATTTTAGCATAAAAATATAAAATAAACACGATATCCATTTGCCATCTGGTGTGTTGTAAATATATTGTTGTTTACCCTTTTCAGAAGCCCTAAGTGAATTTCATAATTGCCTCATTAGATACAATATGTGATACCTCCATGGCCATTCTGGTGATGACAACACATGGCTTCTTTATCAAAATAGAGCAAAATGAAGAGAGAGGTAAAGTCGTCTAATGGACCTATACGCATTTGTATATAAAGAAAGATCTCTACTGAAATAACACTGTTCTGGGGTTCCAATGCAGCTTTAAGCAATGTTAACTAATGTCATCTGCTTCAAACCTGTAAGTGCATCAATGAGACTACAAAGCATACTTTGCTTAAAATCAAATCAGAGACAGAGCAGAGTTTAGCAATAAAAGACGATTGGGATGTGTCTCCAATGCGTTCTTCCTCTGTTAGCCTCAATTCTACTCTCCTCTTTTAGAATGGGTATATAAATGCATGATAAAATTCAGAGTGTAGTTGAGAGAGCCACTTCAGCAGTATATTCTCCTGGCTTTATGATAGCCAGTATCTAAATATATAATCTCTATAATCATATATGCTTACCAAGAACTTTATAACACGCTAGCTCTCTAACAGACATAGATGTACTCTCAATAAAAAATTTTGATGGGCCCCTGATTTGTTTGTTGCTGATTTTATTAGGATCCTTTCCAGTTAGTAAATATTTAATAGCATTTGTGTTGTATGAAATGTTAACAGGAATCTTGAGTGAACCCAGAATGAGAACTTCTTCCATGTTGACCACTTACATGGAGCTCCAAAATAATGAGATGGGAATTTATAGGCATTCACCCAAGCATGGATTTATTGTTCAGTCAATACAATCTGCTTGCATCCATATGGACCTTGGGATGAAGACACTTAGTTTTGATCCAGTTTTCTCCTTTATCCCTCACCATTTCCATCATATTTTATTAGAGTTTTCTTCTGTCTCATAATTGTTCTCTTTTTAAAATCCCCTGCTACCACCCAGAGTCTAGTATCACATCACATCAGGCCTTTTTTTGCCAGATTAGTTTCTTAGTAGCTGTTCATGGCTTCAGTTTCTTCAAAGAAGAGTTAAAGGGAAAGGATCATGTATTTAGAGAGTTTCTATTTAAAGGTAGAAAAGAGGAAGACACTTGAAAAGACTAAAAAAGCAAGAGAGAAGGGCAGATATTTTCCAAAGGATAATGTATGTATATGTGCATGCATATATGCTTACATATATACATAAAGTACACAAATCATAAGTACCTAGCTCAGTGAATTTTTATAGTGTAAGCACAACCATATTTCCCAATATCTGGATCAAGAGAATAATTACTAGTATGACTTTTGAAACCCTATCAACTATGTATAAATATGCAGAAATGTTTTCTGTCTGGCTTTCTGCTCAATCTTATGTTTGTGAGATTTGCCAATACTACTGTGTGAAGTTATAGTTCATTTAATTTCTGAATAATATTTTATTGAACAAATATACCACACTTTATATAGTCTATTATTGATGAGCATTTGGGGGTCATTTATAGTTTTTTGATATTAGTAATAATCCTAGTATGAATACTTATATTATTTGAGGGGAAAACATATACCCATTTCTATTGGTATATATTTAGTTGGAGTGGAATATTTAGGGCATGAAGCACATTCAGTTTTAGAAATGTGCCAAACAATTTTCTAAAGTTGTGGTACTATAAGTAAATGAGAGTTGAGATTCCATCATGTTGTAGCTAACATTTAGTATTTTCTACCCTTTTATGTTAGCCATTCTGGTGGTTGCACATTGGTATCTCACTGTGTATTAGCATCTCATTGTGACTTTAATTTTTATTTCTTTTATGAGTAACGCATTTGATTATTTTTTTGTAGGTTTATTAACCATTTGAATAGTCACTTATATGAAGTGCCTGTTGTAGTAGGTAGATTTTTTAATCTATTGAGACATCTTATTTTTATTGTTTCGTAAGAACTGTTATACATTATAAATATGAGTTTTTTACAGGATATATATAGCACTGTATAGTTTGTCTTGTCCAAAATGACAAATAATCCATTAAATAATGGGCAAAATATTTGAATAGACATTTCTTTAAAAGAGGAAAGCAGATGAAAGATTACTCAACATCAGTAATCATTAAGAAAGTGAAAGTCTGAGCAAACATCAAAACACTTTATACCAATTTGGAAGGCTAAAAAAAGATAATAACAAATGTTGAGGAAAATAGGAATAGTCATACATTACTGGTCTATAATGTCACACATTAAGTTTATAATGGTGAAGCTTTTGGAAAATAATTTTGTAGTTTCTCACACTGTTAAGCTTAGAGTTACAAAAGGATCCAGCAATTCCACTCCTAGGTATATTCCAAAGAGAATTGAGAATATATGTCCCACAAAATCTTGTCCATAACTATTTACAGCAGCGTTACTAATTACAGTTAAGAGGTGAAAACTACTCATATGTCTATCAGGTAATGAATGATAAACTAACTGTGGCATAGAGATACAATGGAACATTATTTGACAATTAAAAAATGAAGTACTGGTACATGCTAAAACATGGATGGACCTTGAAAACTTCATGCAAATTGAAAGAAGCCAGTTGTTAAAGACAACATTTGTATGATTTTATTTATAAGAAATGTCCAGAATAGGCAAATTCACAGAAACAGAATCTAGATTGGTGGTTGCCAGGCACATAGGAACGAGAGCAATGGAAATAACTTCTAATGAATATGAGATTTCTTTTGGGTGATGGAAATGCTCTAAAATTATATAGTTGTGATGATTTTAAAGCTCTTTGTATAAATGAAAATATACTAAGCATACACTTTTAAAAGGTGAATTTTATGATAAATGTTTTATATCTCAACAAACCTTTTCCAAAAACAACTGGCAACACCAACAATGGGAGAATAAATAATTGTCATGACATAGCTATAGAATAGAATAATTAACACTGAATATCGTGGAGTTGTGTTTACTAACCGCAGTGGATTTCAAAACAGTGTTGAGTAGAGAAGTCAAATTAAAACATGGGAACAATTAACACTATATTCAGGCTAGTGATCTTATATGCAGTGTTTAGTGAAAGAGATTGAGACATACTACAGAGGAATCTTCACCAGTGTTAGTAATGTTTTTAATTCTTAAAATAATTGCGGGTACATGGGATTTGATTGTATTTTTTTATGGCTCTTATAATGTTTAAATATATTTATAACTGAAAAAGAATAGTGATATTAGAAGGTAGGAGACTTAATGGTGAGAATTAAAATCAATTAAATTCAGGGTTATATGTAAAATTGTGTTCTTTTTGATTCATTGAGTGGAGCAGTTTTTCACACATAAATAATAGAGGTCAATTAACTTTGAGAACAAAAAAAATCTGTAGCTTCATTAACGTGAGTATTAAAGTTGAGGACAGAACCTTGCTTAGTATTTTTAAACATGTACAGTGTCTTAAATTTTTACTGCTGGCACATCAGCCAAGAAATCATAAGGTGTATAATAGTGCCACTTTTTTCCATATAATTGTCCATAAAAATTCAGTACTTGCTCTAGCTCAGTGATTCTCTACCCTCGCTATATATTAGAATCACCTGGGGAATTTTTTAATGTACTTAACCTGCAGATATTCTGATTTAATTAATTCTTGAAAGGTACTAAGCATTGGCTGCTTTTGCAAGCACTCCAGGTTGTTCTAATGTGAGACCGGTTTGGGAGCCACTGCTCCCTTCTTAATTCCTGTGCTCTCTTATACTTTTTTCCAAATCCAACTATTTCTCTGGTACTGATGGCTCTTTTAGATTCCCTCTATCACAGACCTAATTTCCTTTTTGCTCCTGTCTACAAGGTTACTTGATCTCAGCATGCCTCACAGGTCTATGATGCAAATGATTTCTTACACTTTGATTTCCTCTAATTCTCACCACTCATTCCACCAAGGGAGTTGCTTAAAACATTTGCTGTTGAATTACCATGTTGATTAATAAAAACTAAATCTCTAGCCATTAAAATTGGTTTATATATAAAATAAGAATTTGAGTTTTACTGAAAGATTATCTAAGGATTAAGGAAAACAATATGACTTGACTACCACATAGCCTGACAGTGGTCTAATTAGTGGTAGTTCCTTACAACATTTCTGATTGCTAATAGAAACTTGAGGAGACATTCTGTCTTAGCCTAGTATTTACTGTACCAGTCCTTATTTAAGGCAACCTTCAAAGTGTTTCCAAACTTTTGGATGTTATTTTCCAGTTCAGTTATAAATGTGCAGCAAAGAGAAGATGATTTGAAGTTGTGAGAATAGACAACACACACAAGGCCTAAGTAGTGCATTTACTTTTAGCAAGAAGAGAGACAGCTCTAGCTGCTAGCAATGCTTTGGTACCCCCTAGGAGAGTGGATCCACTCTGCAGCCGACTGAGGTCACACAGGTGCATACACCACATCTGGTGCTGCAGAAGTGTACTGAGCCCTACCACATTGAGTCTGAAATACAGCAAGCTGAGAACTTGCCTGAAAGTCGTTGATGCACACATGCTTAAGCAGAAGAAAGCATACACAGTGCCCATAATATAGATAGATCTTTCCTCTGAGGCAATAAATCCAGCACAAGCTTGGAGATGTCTTCATCTTCCAATAAAAAAATGTTCCAGTCCATACATAGGCAGCCATGCTGGAGGTGGGAAGCTAGCTGCTCACATCAGCCTTTCCCAGCTGATAACCTTGCTTAAAACATAGTAACCCGGTGGATTAATTTTCTAGGGTTGCTGTAGCAAAATACCATAAACTGGGCAGCTTTAAACAACAGAAATGTATAGCTTCACAGTTCTGGAGGCTAGAAGTTTAAAATCAAGGTGTCAACAAGGCATGTTGCTTTTGAGGTTGTGACTGAGAATCTATTTTATGGCCATCTCTTAGCTTCTGGTAGCTTCAGGTGTTCCTTGCTTGGAGATGGTTTTCTCCCTGTGTCTTCACATTGCATTCCCCCCTGTATGTGTATTTGTGTCCAAATTTTCACTTTTTATAAGGATATTAGTCATATTGGATTAGAGCCCACTCTAACGACCACATTTTAAGTTGCTCATCTCTCTGAAGACTCGCTATCCAAATAAGGCAGTATTCTGAGGTACTGCAGTTAAGACTCCAATATCTATCTATCTATATCTATCTATCATCTATCTATCATCTATCTATCATCTATCTATCATCTATCATCTATCTGTCTACCTACCTACCTATCAATTTTCTATCTTCCTACCTACCTACTTACCTACCTACCTATTATCTATCTATCTATCTAATTATCTATCTATCTATCTATCTAATCTACATATTTTTGGTGGGATATGAAGTAGGATACAATTCAACTCACAAAACCTATTTGAAATTTGGAATGTCTAGAATGTTATGCCTAATCTACAGTTTTCAAAAGTAAATTATTTTTCGATAACAGAGAACTGAGCCTGGTTCTTAGCCTGAATAAATATTGAGATTCAGCAGCAATAGAAACAAAAATGGAGATGCTTTTTTTGTTTTTTTTATTTATTTATTTATTTATTTATTTATTTATTTATTTATTTATTTGTCATAAACCAGTATTTCTCACTAATCTAAAAGACAAGTAGATGTTTTAAAACCTGTCACCCACCATGCTCACTTAGGATCACAGCAAATGTTTAAAGGTTTAGCATAAACAAAACTTTCTCTGATGTTTCATATAAACAAAGACATTGCTTCTCTAGTCCACATAAGCTGCTTATAAAGAGAGGAGTGCTCTTGAACATATTCTTGGTTTGGTGCAAACGAAGGATTTAGGTAAATCACTAGAGATTACAGAGTTATTCATATGTTTTATATTGGATGAGTTGTGAATTTTGTTCTTTTGAGGAAGTGGCTCATTTCATCCAAGATGTCAAATGTGTGTGTAAAGGTATTGGTAGCATTTCCTTATTATCCATTTGGTATCTTCAAAATCTTTAGTGATATCTTTTAGTTACTTTCTGATACTGATAATTTGAATCTTCCCTTTTTCTCTTTGTCATTCTTACTAGAGTTTTGTCAAGTTTCTTGATGTTACAGAGTATCAGCTCTTTTTAAGTTGACTGTTCTCGATTTTTTTTTTAGAATAATTTAAATAGTATCTACTCTTATGTCCAATACTGTTTTTCTGTTTACTTGTGGTCTATTTTCTCTTCTTGATTCTCAATATGGTAGCTCAAGTTTTGATATGAGTATTTTTTTTATATAAAGTATATTATTAGATATAAATTTCACTCTTGGCACTAGTATAGCTATGTTCCACAAATTTTGTTATGTTTTATGTTCATTTTCATTCAGTTCAATGAAATTTTTACTTTCCACTTGGATTATATGAAGTGTGTTTTTTGATTTCAGGTGTTTGGGATATTACGTTCTTACCTTTCAATGATAGATTTCTAGTTTGATTACACTGTGGTCAAAGGACACACTCTGTACAGTTTCAATTCTTTTAAATTTGCTGAGGTTTATTTTACGTTTCATTATATGGTATATATTGGTATATATATCATGGGCACTTGAAAAGAATGCATGTGCTCTTGTTGTTGTGTGAAGTATTCCTTACATGTCAATTAAATCTGTTGCTTGATGGTGTTGTTCAGTTCTTTCATGTCCTTGCAGATATGCTGTCTAGGGTTCTATCAGTTGTTAAAAGAGGCGTGTTGAATTCCTCAACTGCAATTGTGGATTTGTTTATATTGCCTTTCATTTCTCTTAGATCTGTTCACAGGGTTTGACATATTGTTGTTTGATATATGTACATTTAGGGTTCTATTATCTTATTGGTAGATTATTGTTTTTCAGTTATTATGTAATGTCCCTCTATGTCTCTGGTAAGAGTCTTTGGTTTTAAATCATCTTCATCTTATACTCATAATGATACTTTTGCTTTATTTTCATTAATATTTGCATGATACATATTTTCTATCTTTTTATTTCCAGCATGTTTATATTGTTATTCTATCTTTTTACTTTCAAACTGCTTATGTTATTATATTTGATGTGAATTTCTTATAGACAGCACATAGTTGGGTCATGTGTTTTAATCCACTTTGCCAATGTACTTTTTGTTGTATTTACAAAATTATATTTAAGAATTTTAGGACTAAAGTATGGTATTTTTCTTTCTGTTTTCTTTCTTCTTTCTGTTTTAAATTTAAAAGTTTTTTCTTCTTTCCTGTAGGTTTCTTGAAAATTTTTAGAATTCTGTTTGATTTATCTATAGTGTTTTTCAATGTGTTCTTATGGATAGAATTTTATTGGTTTTTCTAGGAATTATATTACATATGTATAACTTATTACAGTTTACTAGTGTCATCACTTAACCCGTTTTAGGGAAGAGTAGAATTTTTTCTTTATGCTCCTCTTCTCTCATTTACAATATAATTGTCTAAAATTTTATTCTATATATTTAAAATCATATCAGACAGTTTTACAGTTTTTGCTTCAACTGTGAAACACAATTTAGAAAACTCAAGAGGAAGAGTCATGCCTATTCTACTTATCTACGTTATGCTAACCAAGTTATTTTGTTTTTTCTTTAACCTTTCTTTTTTTTTTTTTTTAAGTTAGGCATGATGGTGATAGTATCTTCATTATTTCTTGAATCTGAGAATATCTTAAGTTCTCCATCACTATGAGTAATGTATTTTCTGGTGTGTGTGTGCATACATGCACATTTGTGTGAATTTATTGGATGATCCAAGGTGAGAACTTGGAGAGCCGATGGTGTAGTTCTGGTCCAGAGACCAGCAGGTTCAAGACCCAGGAAGAACCAATGTTACAGTTGAAGTCTGAATGCAGGAAAAATCAACATCCCAGTTCAGACTGGTGGAATTATCTTATTCTAGGAAAGATCAGCTTTTTCATTCTATTTAGGCTTTTAACTGATTGGATAAGGCCCATCTACATTAGAGAGGGCAATCTGCTTCACACAGTCTACTAATTTAAATGTTAATCTCATCCAAAATTACCCTCACAGAAACACCCAGAATGGTATTTTACCAAATATCTGGGCACCCTGGGACTGAATCAAACTGACATATAAACTTAACCATCATACCCAACAAGGAAAGTTAGTTAAACAATAAAAATTCAAAGAAATATTAAACATTCATTAACATTGATGATTATGAGTACAATGTAAACATAAGAACCTGTACTATAAAAAGAGTAATGATTCTTTTTTTTCTTTGTTTTTGTGGTGGGGAGTCAATGTCAACCAGCTTTTATTTATTTTTTGAAATTTTTTAATTAAGTTTATTGGGGTAACATTGGTTAATACAATTATGTAATTTTCAGGTATATATTATCATTTGACATCTGTAAATTCTATAGTGTGTTTACCACTTAAAGTCCAGTTTCCTTCAACTATCATATATTTAATCCCCTTTACCCACTTCACCCTCCCCCCTAAACGCTATATTTGACCTCCTTTACCCAATCTACCACTCTTGCAAACTTCCCCACCCCACTAATAACCACTAGTCTATAGTTCTCTGGTAACCACTAGCTTATATTCCACATCCATGAGTCCTCTGTTTGTCCTCTTCATTTATTGCATTTAGGTTTATATCCCACATATAGGTGATATCATGTGATTTTCAACTTTTTCTCTCTGGCTTATTTCGCTTAGCATGACTATCTTGAGGTCCATCCATTTTGTCGCAAATGGCAGTATCTCATCTCTTCTTATGGCTGAGTAATATTCCATTCTATATATGTACCACAGCTTCTTTAGCCAATCATCTATCGTAGGACACTTCAGTTGCTTCCAAGTCCTAGACACTGTTAATTATGCTGCTATGAACATCAGTGTGCAAATATCTCTTTGGTTATAAGTTTTAAGCCTTTGGGGTAAAACTCAGTAGAGAGATTGCTGGATCATATGGTAGATCAATTCTTAGTGTTTTGAGGAACTTCAATACTGTTTTCCAAAGTGGCTGTACCAATTTGCAGTCCCATCAGTAGTATATGAGGGTTCCTTTTTCTTCACATCCTCTCCAACATTTGTTATTACTTGTTCTGTTGATTATATGTATATCCTCTAGAGAGAAGTGTCTGTTTAGGTCCTCTGCCCATTTTTTTTTCTTATTCGTTTTTATGTTGTTATTGAGTCTTATGAGTTCTTTGTATGTTTTGGATATTAGGCCTTTATCAGAGGTGTTGCTTGCAAATATATTTTCTCATTCAAATGGCTACCTCTAACTCGATGGTTTGTTTTGCTGAGCAGACGCTTTTTAGTTTGATGTAGTTTCATTCATTTGTTTTAGCTTTTACTTACCTTGCTTTTGAGGTCAAATTCATAAAATCCTCTTTAAATCCAAGGACCTTCAATTTAATTTCTGTGTTTTTTTTTCTATGCATTTTAATGTTTCATGGCTTATATTCAGGTCCTTAATACATTTTGAGTTAATTTTGGTGTGTGATGATAGACAACAGTCTAGTTTCATTCTTTTGCAGGTGGCTTTCCAGTTTCTCCAGCACCATTTATTGAAGGCTTTTTTCTTGTTAAATGTTTTGTTCATAAATGGATTCTGTATTTTGTCGAAGGCTTTTTCTGCATCTATTGATATGATCATATGATTCTTATTTTTAAATTTGTTTAGGTGGTCTATCATAAATGATTTGCATATGTTGAACCATCCCTGTGCATCTGGGGTGTAGCCCACTTTATCGTAGTGTATAATCTTTTTAATATGTTGCTATATTTGGTTAATTAGTATCTTATTTATATGATTTTTGCATTTGTGTTCATTAGAGATATTGGTATATGTTTTTTTGTGTGTGTGTATGTTTACCAGATTTTGGTATCAGAGTAATATTGGTCTCATAAAATGTGTTGGAAAGTATTATCTTCCCTTTGATTTTTTGGAAGAGTTTGAGAATAGGTATTAAATCTTGGAATGTTTGGTAGAATTCACGATGAAGCCATCTGGTCCTGGACTTTTACTTTTTGATGGGTTTTTAATGATTGTTTTGATTTCTATACTGCCAATTGGTCTATTTAGATTTTCCAGTTCTTGATTCAGTCTAGAAAGGTTGTATTTTACTAAGTACTGGTCCATTTCTTTAGGTTATTATATTTAGTGTTATATACTTTTTCATAATATTCTTACACGATCCTTTAAATTTCTGTGATGTCAGTCATAATTTTCCCTCTTTTATTCCTGATTTTGTTTATTTGTGTTTTTTCTTTTTTTTCTTTAGCGAGTCTAGCCAGGGGTTTGTCAATTTTATTACCCTTTTCAAAGAACTAGCTCCTTGTTTTATTTATTTTTTCTATTGCTTTTTTTTTTTAATTTCATTTATTTCTGCTCGAATTTTGATGATTTCTTTCCTTCTGCTAACTTTAGGCCTCATTTATTTTTTCTTTTCTAGTTTTCTAAGATGAAACATTAGGTTGTTTGGGATCGTTCTTATTTTTGGAGATAGGCCTATAATGATATGAACTTTTCCTCTTATGACTGCTTTTGCCATGTTCCAAAAGTTTTGATATGTTGTGCTAACATTATCGTTTCCTGTACATTTTGATCTCTCATTTTATTTTTTCTCTGACCCAGTTATTCTTTAGTAGCATGTTAATTTCCATGTATTTGTGGTTCTTCCTCTTTTCTTTTTGCAGTGGATCTCTAGTTTCAAAGCATTATGATCAGAGAATATGGTTGGTATGATTTAAACCCTCTTATATTTGTTGAGGCTGTTTCTGTGTCCCAGTATATGGTTGATTCTTGAGCATGTTTCTTGAGCACTAGAGTAGAATGTTTAAGCAGCTGTTTTGGGTTGGAAGGCTCTGTAAATGTCAATTATGTCCAGTTGGTCTAATGTGTCATTTCAAGATTTTATTTCTTTATTGATTTCTGTTTGATGATCTGTCCATATCTGACAGTGTCATATTTAGGTCCCCTACTATGATAGTGTTTTGGTCTGTTTCTCACATTAGTTCTGTTAGTAATTGCTTTATGTATTTTGGGGTCCCTATTGGGAGCATAGATATTAATAAGTGTTATGTCTTCTTGGCCAAAATTAGCTGTTGTTTCTCTGAGGTCTGATGACTGGGCCCTGTAGCCAGCTGACCACAGGGAGCTCACAGCCATTCCAGGCAGGAATGTTCAGTTAACTCACTGCAGGAACTTGCCACTTCTTCTCCCCTCTCCCTCCTCCTGCAGGGAGTTCTGGTGGCTGTGAGAGGCAGCTTTTTTATTACTCCCAGTCCACAGTGTGACATCTGGTGTTTTGACCTATCGTAGCTCTTATGCACAGATCCCATACTCAGATGTGCTGGTGTGCAGTTTGGGTGCTCTTTGTTGAATTTTAAGATTTTCAGCTTATTGTTGTTTTAAGGGGAGAGATTTAGGTTGTCTCTCACTCTGCCATATTTTTAAAAATAGTAATGATTATTCTCAAAGGTAAAAAATGATATGACCTATGTTTAATACTAGATGGTGTATGCCCATGAATGAGATTTTAAAACTGCATTGAAGTGATAATAATAATTGATAATGTGAGTAAAGTTTTTTGTTAATTAGTTAAATTAGTGTGACATTCGTTAATAAAATTATATAGGTTTCAAGTGTACAGTTCAATAATATGTCATATGTCTATTGTATGTTCACCACCCAAAGTCAGATTTTCTTCTATCATTATATACTTGATGTTCTTTATCTTTATCAACCTCTCTCTTCTTCTCTTTTCTCTTTGGTAACCGCTAATCTGTTGTCTATATCAATGAATTTTTGTTTGTTTGTCTTGCTCATTTGTTGCTCTCAGTTTTATATCTCACAGATAAATGAATTCATATGGTTCTCAATTTTTAAGACTTATTTTGCTTATCATGCTAAGTGAAATAATAATCTTATTTTTTATAGCGAAATACAAATATGTTGTTTTACAATGAACCATTACCTATAGTAAAATATAATTATTTTCAAAAATGACTTTTTTTCACAAGTCAGTTTAAAAGCTTTTAAAATGCAGTTATAAAGAGGACAATGCCGTAATTTCATATGTTCATGACTATAGTTAATATTTTTGTCTATTTCTGTATGCTAAAGTAATGCAGTACATTTTCTGTAATTAATTAAATAAATATTTTGAATATCAGCATGGTTGCCATGCTCCATTTTATATGATAGGGATATAGCAATAAATCACAACAACAAAATCTTCTATTTTCTGTGTATTTTACATTCTTGTAATCATCTTTAATGATCACAAGATATTCACTTTGCTTTATTCAAAAAGATCTATGAGCATTTTTATGTTATTACATAATTTTATAATGACTATCTTAATACATATATTGCAATTCATATAATGGATATGTGACAAATTAAAAAAAATCATTTGTCTATTATCTAATAGCAGATGTTGTACATGTCTTTAATAATAAAAGTATTACTATAAATAAACTATACATTCATTCATGAAGTTATTTTATTCTAAATTTGTGTTATCTAACCCTAAGATACACCAGAGGTAGAATCACAGAGACAAGATGAATATACATTTTATCTGTGAATATATTTTGATAAATTGTATATACAAATTCCCCTGTTTGTGTTTCTAATAGCGGCATGAGAGAGAGTTCATTTCATCTTACACTGGTCAGGACAGAGTTTCATATAATTATTTTTCAATTTTTGTAGTTAAGAACTGCTATCTCAGTGCTTTCTCATTTTGTATTTCTATTTTCTGTATTAAGGCCATCATGTATCCTACTAATGTTGTTTTCTTCATTTAAAATTGTTTATAATTTTTTCTTTATTTGTTGAAGTCTTATACATGTTAAGTTCTTTGTAAGTAAAATGTCAATTGTACACATTTTTCCAATTTATCTTTTTAAATTATGATTTCCTCTTACCATGAGAGTTATTACTCTTACCATTGTTATTACCACTACTATTAGCAACACAAGTAGTGTTTTCATTTAGTCAAGTTTGTCAGTCTTTCAGTGTGCTAATTTCTCAGCTGAAGAGTCATATTTTCTAAGGATGTTTTCTAAATATTCTCAGCTTTGGATCCTTGAAAATTTATTATATTTACATTTAATTTGGAATCACTGTCAGTGTTAGTATGAGGTAAGAATCTAAGAAGCTTTTTCCCCTTTCAAATCATTCTCCCTGCACCTTTAATTTATGAATTTTTGTTAACTCATTGATTAATAAGACATTATTATTAAAAATTATTTGGCATAAGGAGAGCCCTTTTAAGCTGATATGATTTATATTTTAGTATTACATATATTTCAGTTGAAATTTTTTGAGTATTTTTTTCTCATTGATCATAGAATGATAAGTGAGTAAAAGGATGACTATCCAACCAGCAGATGAGTTAATGAACCCTGACAGTTAATAGAGTAGCAGTGCCAGAGCAATTTAATCATCTTCACATCCACATCTTAAATATATAAAAGAGACAATTATTAACATTTAAAAGTCAAGATATAATCAATCACATATAACCATTGAACTCAAAGCTAATTTATTTTACTTGTTCATAAATTTCTATAGCGTCTTCCATTCCAGAAATCTCCTTAGTATCTACTTTATCACTTATAATAAAGATTCTGATTCCACTTCTGATATTTGACTGCTGACAGCTTTCAGGCTCCACCATTCCTTTTTCCTCTTCTGTGTGGGCAGTTTGAGAAGAAAGACTGAGTTCTCTCCTAGGACTCTAGTGAGAAATTCAAAACACCAAGCCTTCTCCCAGAAGCATGCACCCTCTATGCCCCCAATCACCGTAATACCCCAAGCCAGTTTCCCCTCCCTTCTCTCAAACTGTATTGGACATGCTTGACAGAAAATATTTTCTTATTCTCATGGTGTATGTGTGTCATCATCAGTCTCAACATTCAAAACAATTGGGGAATTATTTTACTTCTGTGGAATGATTACAACACACTCGATATAATTTCTATAGTAATGACACAGATTCAATTCTGAACTTTCAGTTGGTATTGCTGATAAATAAATATAAATAATCATTTTTCCAAGTCGTTGGGATACTTTTCTTTTTAAAATTTAAATGTGCTTTTAACTAAAGTACATTTAAAGAAAATTATGATAATTAAATTACCCAGTAAGAGCAAATTGGTAAGTCCATTCCTGAATAAGAAAAAAAAAAATCTTAGAAATTTAGTTATTTCCTCTTTTGTACAAGAGAATGGTGATAATGAAAATAATAGAAAATAGATATAAATGAGATGAGAAAATTAGGAATTTTACTGCCTGTAAATGCATTAATGAATATCTAGAGAAATTGTATCTAGGATGAACATAGATAATTACAAATAATTATTGATGAGGAAAAAGGAAGTAGATATTGACAATAAATGTGTATTTTATAAAACTTTTGTGTGAATAAATGAGCAATAAAAAGAAAAAAATTTTGTACCAGTCTAGAAATTAGAAAGAGTGGGTATATTACTTAAAGTTATGCTAATATATAGGAATAAGCCAAGTTCAAATTATAAAACAACATTCAGAATCAGAGATCTGAATATTAATCAATCAGATTTCAACCAAATTCTCTTCTTTGAAATTCAATTTTCAAAGGTTAGCTCAAGGCTTTTTATCCTTATATTTATAATCTTCATTTTACATTTAGCATTGATTCTGATGCATCTATCCAGCCAACCATCTTTACCACACTTTACTCTTTTATCTGAACAAATGATGTCCCTTGGAAGAATCTTAGATACAACTATAGAATGAAGTAAGAAGTGAGTAAGTAAAAGATAAATCAATAACTTAGTTTAATACTTTTCTTGGTGCCACTACTGCACATCAGTCAGTTTTTAATCAGGAAAGAAGAAAATCTCTTTTGTCCTCTTTCTACTTCTCTTTCTATTTCTCCTTAATCTCCTGCTTCTGTTAGTTTCTAAGGAGCTAAATCAGTGTCTCCTGTGCAGAAATGATGACTTCATACAGTTTAAGTGAAACCACAGTACACAAAGAGAATTGCCATACCTATATGCAGCTGGTTTCAGGAAATAAAAAATAATAGTATATCTTATGACAACATGGATGGAGACCTGGAGAGTGTCATGCTAAGCAAAATAACTCAGATGGAAAAAGTCAAGAACCATATGATTTCACTCACATGTGGAATATAAAACTGAAAGCAATAAAGAATCAAACAAGATAAACAAAAAAACTCATAGATACAAACAACAGTATGTTAGTTACCAGAGGGAAACGGGGATATGGGATAGAAAAGAATAAAGGGTGGTGAACACACAATGTAGTACACAGATGATGCATTATAAAATTGTACACTTGAAAGCTGTATAATTTTATTTAAAATTTTAATAAATTTAATAAAATTTTATACATATCCATATAAAATACCATAAATATGTTATGGAGCAATATCACAAACATCTTTGGAGGGTTTGGTTAGAATTTTTAAGGGTTATGAAAATAATCAAACTCTCATTGCATGATCTAACTTCTAAACATGGACCTAAAGAATATGGTAAGAGAGAAGTAAAACTAAAGTGTAGAGTAGACATCATATTATTTTTTCTCATATTAAAGATTTTTTCATTATTATCAATTGAAATTTAGAATATTGATGTGAAAATGATGTAATCAAAAATTAAAGCTCTAAATTTTATATATACAATTTAGAAACTCCAATAAAATCTCCCCTTTAGACTAAAGACAAGAGGAGATGAAATTACACACACATACACACACACACACAATAAAATAAGGAGGGAAAATATTTTAATAATAGTCTCAATTTTCTCTACATAGTAGTGTTTATACAATTTAAAATAATTACTGACATTATTATAATCATACAATTTAAAAAAATATGTTACATTTCAATTTGGTGATTGAGGAAGCTATTTTAGTTATTGAGGAGATGTTCTCTGAAGTTACATGCAGGAGGACAAAAAAGTTTAGGGTATTTCTGACCAGGAGGATAGTTTTTCCCTTAGTGAAACATTCATGCATGTCCAAATACAGATGTAGTTATCCATGTGATTAAAAGTGGGTGATTGAAAGATTTTCCTTTGAAAAAAGAAATTATCTTTGAGAGGAAGTTGGTTCGTATAAACATAATTTGAGACCACTGAATCTTGGAGAGTATCTGAGGAAATAAAGAAAGCTCCAGAACCTTGGGCAATATTCCAACCCCAACAGCCATCTACAGTAAAGGGACATTGGCAGTTGGACACCCATGATATCTTAGAGGTTTAGAAGAGGATTGTGGTCAACCAAATATCTGAGCACCATGAATAGACTAGCTACAGGATCAGTGTTCCCTGCTTTCGAAAGTCAGATGCGATGAAACATTTTAGAATGGAGAAGCATCTGTAAGTTGATATCAGAGAAGCTGCCTACTCATGTGAAAGTGAGTTTGGGAGCATCCTCTCTTGTGCAGAGATAGGAATAAATTGAGATAAGCTTTCTATGAGGAAGAAAAGCATATAGAAGATCTATGTCACTCAGTAGAGAAATGCTGAGGTTATCATTTTCTTCCCACAAAAGATCAATTGTGCCTGAGAAATCAGAACCTACAAATAACATCTCTGTAGGAGCCCCAAGTCTACAACAGTTTTTATGAGGTAATTGTTCTATGCATTTTTTATCTGTCTGAGTGATGGTTGCTGCCTTCTATAATGATTTATTTTCTTTCTCACTTTTACTCATCTGTGATGCACTGGAAGTGGAACGGTAGAATAAGAAATTATCTGACCCTAAGGAAGTAGAAAAAGTAGCCCAGAAAGTTACTGCCTGAGGTGAGACTAGAATTCCTCTTTAACTTTGAAAAGACTAAACTGAAGTACACATGGATAGCAATAGAAATTCTCTTTGGTCAGAGCCAGTGTATAATGTACCATGTAAGATAAATTATGTATTAGATAGATGGATGGAAGATGATGATAGATGATAGATAGATTAGATAGATGATGATAGATAGATGATAGATAGATAGATGATAGATAGATAGATGATAGATAGATAGATAGATAGATAGATGATAATTTTATTGTAGTTTTACATAATATCAAGATCATGAGACTATTTTCTCCTTGACTGAGGAATCACTTTTTTTTTTGGAGGGGGGTGACAGAACAAGGAGAATGGAATAAGAAAGATACATTGATTTGAGGAGTAGATGAACATGGGGGCCAGGGATGCCTGACCAGAAGCTGAAAGTGTTGGGAGGGGAACAGAATGAAGGGCAGGTAAGAATTCAAGAGTTCCATGGGTAACTTCTGCTCTCATGAAGAAGCCCTACCATATCCAACCCAGTATGTAGCAGTGGTCTGGCCAGCAAGGCTCTATGCTTCTGGTGAGTTTTCTTGCAGTGGTGATTGGGAATAAATAAAGTTAGAATAAAAGAGAGAAAACATCTCTGCTTCCTGCCATACCAGGCTTTCATCAATGCTGATGTCTGTATGGGAAATTTCTAGCATACCTAATATTTTATAAATATCCAATTTGTGTGTGTGTGTGTGTGGGTGTGTGTGTGTGTGTGTGTGTGTGGGTGTGTGAGAGAGAGAGAGAGAGAGAGAGAGAGAGAGAGAGAGAGAGAGCAAGAGAGGGAAAGAAAGAGACAGAGAGAGAAACATCAAATTAATTTGTTCATTTTTTTTCCTCTCAGCTACCCTGACTAAAAGATAACTCCCCAGCTGTATCTGCTGGAGATAGCCTGATTAAAAGCATCATATTGTGAAGATGATTCTTCTTATCTCCTGTAATACCTTTTTCTTTCCTCTATCTAAGCACTAAAGGGAGCAGTTGCTTACAAATGTGTTAAATGCAGGTCCACACGGTAAAGAGTGTTCAGATTGAGGCAAGATTTAATACCAAAGAGAGAGGTTCTTGGTATCCTGAGGGGCAGTTGCCTCTCTCCTGTCAATCATTTGGGTTATATATCTTCAGTCCCCGAAATTATACCTATGTGGAAAAGGACCCCATCGAGCAAAGGGCATAGGTGGAAACTCTCTCATCAGCTACTCTCAGCTCAAAGGTTCAAAGAGAGCAAGAAGACTTGCTAGCATCACTGTCACTCTCCTCATCTCAGTTTCAGAGAGGGTGTACAAGAAGGAGAAAAGAATGCAGCTCTCATTGTGAAACAATGTAAGGGCTTGATGATTAAGGGAACAGCTTTGAACTGCATTCAGCAAACTTGATGCTTCTAGTAGACATGCTACCCTATCTTGTGTGGCCAAGTAAAGGAAGTCACAGGTTGCTTCACTCTGATTTCTTGGGCTACTGGAGTTTTCAGGTAAACTATTAAGAATAATATAGTTTTTCTTAAGTAATAAACATTTCAAAAACTTACCATGATAATATTGAAGCCAAATATTATTTTTTATGCTCCATTAGTGCCATGAAAGCAAATGGGCATGCTAATAGGCAGGAGATGTAAACAATGAGCTATAGGGAGGAGGATGCTTGTAGAGACCTTGACAAATGGAAGCAGAGACCTATAGATTATATGGAGGTCAGGGAGTATGGAAAACATGGCTATGATTTATACATGTGATATGTAAATTCTTTAAATCTGAGTGTCTTAAGAATGCTGAGGTAAATACAGGGTAAAATCACTCAGGAATTGAGTGTGGTGCCCCACCTTACTCCCAAAACAGTCTTTCATCAGGCCATTTCTTAATAGCTTTGAGGCTTGGGACAAGTCACTGTAGTTGCTTCCTGGCTAGGCTAAATACTTAATAATTTTACATACAAAAAAAAATGGTAGCTTGAAGGTCAAACTAAAGGGTAAAATACTATAGAAAAACTTGCTACTTAGGCTATGTAATACTTATTATACATGTGCTCTCACCCACTTTGCAGTCATCTTACTAGAGGCTAAGGATTACCTATTGAAATTTAACCTTAAGAATTTCTTTTAGGTACATATCAACTGAGGCTTTACCCCATTTGTCCTGGTTTGGTATAGTGGTTTCTATTCTCATTATTCCAGGGTTATCAGGTGCATAAAGAAATAATAAGGGAAGAGGTATTAACAAGGAATTAGAATAGTGACGTTCATGTACAGATCCCCAGGAATTATTATCATTCTAAAGAGCAGCAAGAATAGTAGAAACCACTAAGATGACTAATGATCAGACAGGGGAGAAAGAAGGTGAGGGGACAAAGCAGAGAGAAGAGAAAGGTGAGGGTAGCAGTTCTAGGAGAGAGGAAGAGCACAAGATACATCTGGAGGAGGGGTGAGGTTCTATCTTAGGGCAGAACTGAGCTGTAACAAAGACTAAAACAGGGCAAAAAGGCCAGAGTCTTACAACCTCTTGATGGAAGTAGTACTGGGTCTAGTGCATAGAGCTGACAGAAGTGGGCCTTTGCTAATACCTTAGTAGTAGAAAGAGAGCACTCTGTTCAAGTGTCATTTGTACAGATGAGAAAATAAAATTAAATGATGTATTTTTCTCTTTTCTCAGATACTAACATGCATAAGAAATTAAATGGTAGTGAATGAATAATATTAAAGTCTAGAAGATTAACTTGTAGAGAAGTGAAGAGAAGCCCAAGAGCTAAGCCAGCAGCACAGGAGGTGCCCACCATTGCTGGACAGTTTATAAGTCTCTCTTAAAGGGGGAATCTAATCCTATCTAGAAATCTGTTTAGCTCAGGCTGTGGCTCCTACCACAGATTAGAAATGCCCATCCAAGCTCAGGCAATTTCCTAGATAATTATTGAGTCACTGGCTTTCATATAGACTTTCATATCCAGGAAAAGTATGGAATTAGTGACCTAGAAAGGTAAACTGCTCAAGGCAATCATTTATCAGAATATTTTATCTAAATATTTATTAGTATCTCAGAATTAAAGCACATTCCCTGGTAATTTCAATTGTGTCATTGAGTGGAGAGTTATCTTCTTTGAATAGCTGATGCCCATGGAGAATTCAGGTTCCACATAAATATATATGTAATTCCTTAATCTTATACCTTTGTCCCAACTCTGACAGTGTTGTGATAAACATTCACTGACAACAGAATTGAATGTTGAGCAGTGTCTCCTTTCCATGATTATTCTGCAGTAGTCTTGAACACCTTGAAAGAAAAAACCATCTCAGTTGTCTTTTGCCTCTTGCAGAGTCTTTGAGGATTTCTGAGTGATCACTTAGACATTTTTCTGTTTTATATATTTTCTACATGAAACTTAAGGATTATTATATACTCAAAGAAATTGAGGCTTATAAACCAAATGTAGCTGGAACCCAAAAGTGTAGAAAAGATAGCCTTGGGTTACAGACCCCTGAGTCATTAGGCTTGCAAAGGCTTGAAGGATGCCTTTAAGGTCTGTGATGTCCCACTGCATTAGTCCTCAAATATGAGAGAGCTCTTGCTATAGCAAGAAGCAGAAGGCACTTGATATTGATATTTCCAAGTTGTGTCTTTGGTTGACTGGAGCCAGGAAGAAGGAATGTTGCCTTCCTTGGGAAGAAAGCCATCATGTCCCCAAATGAGAAGAGGGCAGCCAAGCTGCCTCAGGGTGGGAAGGCCACTGGGTATCCCTGGACCTGGTCAGGCCCAGAATTTGAACTTGTGACCAGGGAGGGCATCTGTGAGACAGTTGAAGTAAAGGAAAATTCAGTCATCTCTAAACAAAAATTATCTCATTACTGGCTTTTGTGGGAACCAGTTCTTATAAGTGTTAGAGATATCAGAGTACTGATATCGATTAAAAAGGATCAACTTGGTTAGAATTCTGCTATTAACTAACTGCTCTAAAATTTATTTTGTTGGTAACATGTTTTATCTTTACAGATTTTGCAAACAGGGCTGAGAATGGGAACCTGATCATCTAGCAAAAAATAAATAAACAAAAAATGAGGCTATTTTACTTTAGCTCAACTAAAGTCTATATCTTGAAATTACAAACGTTTGTGAGAGTAGAACATAAGCCTAGTGTTCAGTTCAAGAGAGGAACAAGAGTTTTGGAATTAGACACACTTGTTACAGCTTGTATGATTTTCTTGCTTCCCCATACCTCAGTGTATTCTTATCTAAAATAGGAATAATAGATACAAGTAATTGTGGTAAAATATATTACATATTTATCTAAACTACTTGGCACAGAATATTGCATATAGCAAGTACATTTCAAAAATGCTAGCTAATTGTTTATTATAATAATTATTGTTAATAATTATTAGTATTATTATGCTCTTCTGAGTATTGTTTTCAGAAATGGTTATTATATGCCACAATTCTTTGATAACATGTGACGAGTTTTGAGGTGGGAAATAATGTGTGCTATCTGGGAACCATGTCAGATGAAATGGTAAAGATGGACTTGGAGAAACAGAGGCTCAAGTCAGAAAGTCTCTTTGTATAAATGTAGAATCCTACCTAATTGGAGTATATGTATAGGAACTTACAAGGAGTTACATTTTAGTGCCTTGAAAAGGAATTCAACAGAATTTGTGATGTGAATAAGATGTTGAGCTCCCTGTCAATAAATGTTCAGACACAGGGTAGATATTTCATAGAGATATTTCTGAATGGGAATAAATGTTAGATTTTTACTTTATAAATTATATATAGGACAAACTAACAACTAACATACCATTCAGAGATAATCATTAGCATTTTAATTTAAATGTTATATATTTTACAAATAAAAATTAGACTGCATGTATTTTACGACCCACATAATTTGCTGACTATGATATAGAAAATATTAAGGGAATTTAACATTACTCATGAATCATTTTAATTCTTACATATTATATACATGTACTTAATCACTGAATGATTATTTAGTGCCTTCTGTATCTAGCCACTCTGCTAGAATAACACAGTCGTGGTCCCTGTTCTCAAAAAGCTTAAATTCTATTTTGGAAGACTAACTATACCATAAGTTACAAATAGTCTTTGTTACTAAGGAAATTAAAATTAAAACTAAAATGAAATACCAGTACACATCCACTCAAGTGGCTGTAATCCAAAGATAATTCCAAAGACAGAGAGAAATATTTTTAAATACTTTCTCTGTCATTGGTGGCCCCTTTCCAACCAAGATGTATGCTGGCCTCCACCCTCTTTTCTTTTTCTATTCATTATGACCTACTCTCAGATAAGTAATTTATATATTAATCTTTCTTTTGTATACTTCCAAATACCTTGAACAAAAAGTCAATTGTGTTATATATGCATGTGTATATATATGCATATGTAATGTGTAAGTTTCATTATCTTCATACTTTAAAATATTTTGTAAAACTAAAAAAATCAGTTATAGATACTTTATACATAGTATATATATACATACATATATATATATATATATATATGTATATATATATATATATATGAATGAATTGGATTACTGAGGAGTATATACATGTATATAGTTATATATGAGAACATTTTTTATGCATTAATATAAACATGTATGACACTCTGTACATATACAACTCGCTTGCTCTGTGTGTGTTTGGGTGTATGTATATGTGTTTGAAGAAAGAAATTGAAAAACATTTTTTCTTAGATTTCACTTTTCCCTCTAAAAGCTAAAGTATTTTATTCACAGAAATACTTTTTCAGTGTTGTGTGAAAGCTTCGCACTTCATTAAAAATGGTCAAATAAATGATGTTATTCCCATATGGTAATATGCACATTTTAGCTATCTTCATACTCTGTAAAATATTTTGTAAAACTAACTTAAAAATCAGTTAGTAAAAGATATTTTAATATAAAGCAAGAGAGCCAATATCAATATCTCAAAGAACTCTATAGCACACAAAACATTGTGCCCCTCTACACATGAACTTATTTAAATATATCATCTACCTGGAAGGTCAAACAAAATCAGTTTTTAAAAATCTTGATCCGATACATTTTTATAAAGAAAAAGAGATGACATTCCTCAGCAGGCACAGCAATAACTTAATTTACTTAAGGGAGAGAGATAAGTGACAGATAGAGAATATTTCTGTCAAGCCATGGAAACCTTGAGATGAAAGTAAAACTCTTTTTATATAACCAAAGGTCATATTCTTAGTACTTTTAAGAAGCCCTCCTTCATGGTCTCTTGTCATTGCTTGGTTCAATGTAATTTGATGAATCTGGAATTTTCTCTCAGTTTTTAATGGAATCAGAACTTTAAACAGATGAGGCATAAGTCTAAGAAATATGAAACTGTGAATGTTTAGCTTTAAATTATGGAGTATTTTAAATGATAGGTTAAATATATTTATTTGTCTTTGCTTGTTTTAACATTATAAAATTTCTATAATCTTTGAAGATATAATGGATTTGGCCAATCTATTGTAAAATTATTGTAGCATATTTATTCTAAATGATGTTATTGACTAATATATGTCATTGTCCACTGTTATGGGTCTTATGTTTTAGTGGAATGCAGTAATCATCCAAACTACTTCAAAAGTAATTATGCACTGTGGTCCATATTATGAAGGATCATAAATACAGGATGCTATGGACAACACAGTAGGAACAGATGTGTTACTGATTTCAGTACAATTATTTTTAAGGAAACAGACCTCAACAAAAATGGCTAACATAGCCAAAGAACAGTCAAGAGGGCATAAGAAAAAAAAAATGTGTTAGGGCCTCTGTGGAACACACTTTTTGGTCATGGGAAGGATTTTATTTTTTATGTAAGGGAAATCATGCAGAGATTTAAAAGTGTATTAAACTTTTTGACAATGTTTTAACATCTTTATGCATAAAAAACAATGAAAATTAATAGGGCAATAGTCTTTTTTGAAGCTCAGAAAGTTTGCAAAAGAATGTGATGCTTTAAGAAGAGTGAACCTTATGTTAAATACATCTAATTTAAAAAAATTTTGGTTTTTGAATATGTCAGCTCTATTATATTAAAACCTCTATAAGAAATAGTGAGAGAAAGATAAAATCAGAGGTGTACATCACAGAAAATAAACATTAAAGAAAGTAGGAGAGTATAGCAGGAGATTTATAGGAGTGAACATCCTGAGATATTATTCAGATAAAATAGATGTTCTCAAGAGCCTTTCTTTGTGCCCATGTGATATTGTCATTTGTATTACTTTTTTTCTTTTGAATTCACATATTATATATTGCAATTATATATGGTTGGTCTACCTACTTCTAGGTAAAGACCATCACTAAAGCACTGACAGTTTTGTTATTAGAAAATATGATAGCAGATAAAATTTAAATAACTTAGGTCTTTAATAAAATCACATTTACCTATATCTGTACATTGTTGCTATACTCCTTTTCTATCAAATACATAATGATATTAATGGCCAAAAAAGAATGCTATATTTATAGAACTTGGGGAGACTCTCATCTGTTTTCCACTTTTTGCTTTTACTTTTTTTTCCCCATAAATGTTCTGCTCTGCCAGGTTCATTTCTGGTATAGTGATAAATTTTCTAGACTAGATACAGTTTTTCAAAAAATGTCATTCTAAATACATGCTTGAAAAATTAGGAAATGGCACTGGGTAGATAGTTTTAGTTTTAAAAATACATGTTCTTAAGAAGTCAAAAAATAATCATTACCTTTTAATACTACACATTAAAAAGTACCTGTAAATGCAGCCTTTTGTTGGCTAACTGTCATGTGCTAAACTGTGGTTTATAAGATTTTATTTAATCTTTGTAATATAATAATCTTATTTTATCCTCAAAGAATGAAGATCAGAGTTTATTTTTCTTATAAAAGTAAACCAGTTTTAAAGCCTATATATTAACCCTAGGTGTATTAGTTTTTATTGTGCTGTTCATCATACACATAATATTAATTTTGGATTACATAATTTCTTTAGTTCCACTTTATTTTTCGTCAATCTCCTGTTCACTCTCATTAACTCTATTTTTCTTTGTGTCTGTCTATCAAGGCCTGAATAGGTCTTTTACACTGAACTAGCTACACTGGGTATGATTTTTTTATTGTAGGTTATAAAACTGTTGTTTTAATACCTTGCACATCTCTAACTAGACTTGATCATAAAACTATGTCATTAAATAAAATAATCTCAAAATTGTTTCATGAAACACTAGTCCAGAGAAATATTCCTTGAAAATGAGATGCCAAAATCAAGTAAGTTTAGAAAATTTTTCTTTTATGTCTCTCTTCCCATTAGGTTACTCCCAATAAACATTACCCTATTAAATTGTCATAGACATTGTGCAGTAAAATGATATTTTACCCATCTTTAAAAAATCTTTGAACATAGAAAATATATATATTTTTTAGAAAAAACCTGTTTCCTAGACTTCCATCTCCACTCTCTTTACTGAGCTTCACTTGCATTATGCTCAGCATTTAACAAGCTCACATTGCTAAATGGGTTGAAGAAGTTTAGAAATAGTTATTTTAAAAGTATATACAAATTTTTTTTGATGCCTAGGATTTTTTAAAAACAGCTTTTTAATTAAAAATTATTGGGATGACAATGATAAACAAAATCCAATAAGTTTCAAGTGTACAACAGTATATCATGTATATATTGCATTGTTTGTTCACTACCTATAGTCAGATTTCTTCTATCATCATGTATTTGACCCCTTTTACCCATATCTTTCTCTCCCCTCCCCCATTCATAAGTGCTAATCCTCTGTCCATGTCCATGAGTCTCTATTGTCATGTTTGTTATTTTAAGCTTTTATAGTCCACATATGAGTGATATCATGTGGTTTTCAAATTTTTCTGTCTGACTTATTTTACTTAGCATTATCTCAAGATCCATCCATGTATTCACAAATGGCAGTATTTCATTTTTTTTTTATGGCTCAGTAGCATTCCATTGTATATACGTACCACACCTTCTTTATTCAGTTATCAATCTTAGGATACTTTGGTTTCATGTCCTAGCCACCATGAATAACACTGCTATAGACATCGGAGTGCATATATCTTTTCTGATAGATGTTTTTAGGGTTTTTTTTTTATTCTTTGTAAATTCCCAGAAGAAGAATTGCTGAATCATATGGCAAGTTGAATTCTCAGTTTTTTGAAGATTCTTCAAACTGTCTTTCACAGTGATTTTACCAATATACTGTCCTACCAGCAGTGTATGAAGGTTCCTTTTTCTCCACATCCTCTCCAACATTTGTTATTACTTGCCTTGCTGATGATAGTCATTCTAACAGGTGTGAGATGGTATCTCATTGTGGTTTTGATTTGCATTTCCCTAATAGCTAGTGATGTTGAGCATCTTTTCATATGTTTTTTGGCCATTTGTCATTCTCCTTGAGAGAAGTTCTTTTCAGGTCCTCTGCCCATTTTTAATTGGATTATATTTTTTACTGTTGAATTGTGTGAATTCTTTGTATATTTTAGATATTAGGCCCTTATCAAAGGCATTGCTTGCAAATATATTTTCCCATTTGGATGGTTGTCTCTGTTGATTTTTCCTTTTGCTATGCAGAAGCTTTTTAGTTTGATACACTCCCATTTATTTATTTTTGATTTTATGTCCCTTGCCTTGAGGTCTAATTTATAAAATCTTTTCTAAGTTCAAGGTCCATGAGTTTAGTTCTTACGTTTTATTCTATGCAATTTATTGTTTCAGGTTTTATATTAAAAGTCCTTAATTCATTTTGAGTTAATTTTGGGGTGTGGTGATAGACAACTTCAGTGAAGTTTCAGGATACAAAATCAATGTTCAAAAAAAAAACATAGGATTCTTTATACTCTAATAATGAATTGTCAGGAAAAAAAATGGAAAAACAAATCTCTTTTGCAGCTACAAAAAAAGAATAAAATACATAGGAATAAGCCTAACAAAATATGTGAATGACTTAGTCAATGAAGACTATATAAGACACTGTTATAAGAAATTGAAGAAGTCAAAAGGAAATGGAAAGATAGTCTGTGTTCTTGAATTGGAATAATCAACATAGTTAAAATGACCTTATTACCTAAAGCATTATACAGATTTAACACAACCCCCATAAAAGTTCCATCACATTTTTTAAAGAATTAGAACAAAAAATCAGATATGTGTAGAAACACAAAAAACCCTGAATAGCCTAGAACTGTTAATATTGGGATTTTAGTTGTCTCATATGATCTCTATGTCACTTTCCCATTTATCTTACATGCCAAAAATGAAAGACATAATATTTAGCCTTTTGAAATTAAGTTCTTAATTGTATAGTTTTATAAAGAGTATAAAGGTGTCATTTTTTAAATGTATGATATACTTAGACTGCTGCACAGGAAACATGAAAAATTATAATAGAAGCAAGAGGCAGTAACATTGCTCAAATCTATTTGATTATTGTACATCATTGACACAAGAGTAAATCTGTCCTAGGAGCATTATCAGAATAATTATTATATTTTTATGTATTTTTTTTACAATAGGAAAAAAATGAATCAAAAATCAATAAATAACTAGATTAACAATCTAGGTTTTGATTGATTCAGAGAACTATTTTTCTCTTTGCATAATCCTGCTACCCAAACAATTATTGCCTAAATATTTGCAAACTCAAATCCAGGATCCCACTGAGAATATTATTTCTATGGGAAAAAAAAAAAAAGAACATATGCAATAGTGCATGACCAACTAGATGTACTTCTTCCGGGCAATTGAAAGGACATGATCATCTCTATGGGGGAACTATGCAAAGAGTTCGTGTAAATTCTATTAAATTTGACCAATCACCCATAATAATATGTCTATGAGGTAACCTAATCATTCTATGAAACATGACTTTAGAGCAATCCGTAACTTACATGGTGTTTACTATACACAGAGATGAATAAAAATACACAGGATGGGCTTTCTCACAGTGTTTAGGAGAAAAATAATTGAATCTAGGATGAGAATTAAATTCACCTAGTCTATAGAAAGGATCAAACAAAATCTATTTGGACAGTAATGTTATTTAAATAATTCATCTTTAGAAATGGTCAAAGAACAATACAGTAGGTCATCAAATAATATTTCATTCAATGTTTCATTATATTGTTGATGAGAAAAATCAATTTTCGGCCAGAGTTACTGTCTGTGTAGAGTTTCATGTTGTCCCCATGTCTGCATGGGTTTTTCCTGGGTTTCCTTTCACATCCCAAAGATGTGCTCATGAGGTAAATCAGTGGATCTAAATTGTCCCAGTCTGTGATTGTGGGTGTGTGTGATGCACCCTGCCATGGAAGGATGTCCTGTCTTGGATGGGTTCTTGTCTTGTGCCTGAGCTGCTCGGAGAGGCTTTGACTACCTGAGTCTGAACTGGAATAAGTGGGTTGGAAATTAATTATCTTACTTGTTTTTATTAATATTTCTTAAAGGTATATATAGCTCACATTTATTTTGATGTTTAATTTAAGTGTTTTGAATCTGTCTTTAGAAGTTTGGTGATGTTTTTGTGACAATAAGTATGCCATAGAAACTTAATTTTTGTTTAAATCAATTGTCCTGTGGTAAAATTGGTGTCCTTGTACATTGTTTCACTTAAAGTTGCAGTTTCCAAAAGAACTATTGTGGATGTTAAGTGAGGACTTAATATGCACTCATCTAATGGAAAGAAAATAAAAGTTATCTTAATGGGTTGAAGTGATACTGTATCTTTTCTCAGACAAATATGTTTAATAGAGTGGAAATGTCCACAAGTATCTGGAGTAGACAGAAACATTGAAAGTAGGGAGACTGTCTAAGATGCTTGTAGAGGCATACCACTTCTTACTATTGTTATAATAAGGAAATCTGTGTAATCTTTTCTTGATTTGCTGTGAATTTTTTCTTGTTAATCATATACCATCTATAGAAAAGAATGGTGTGGTCAGTGATTGATTTGACCTAGGATCATAATTTCTGAGCCCATTTCCACATTTTGATTCAATAGGTCTTCAGAATTCATATGAATATATGAATATATGAATACACATATATAAATATATATTTTCAAATATTTGTATAAATTTATATATTTATAATTTTTTGCATGGTATTAATAGCTTTTTGTAATGTATACTGAATGATTTCAAATATTAACAAATTTGTCTGATACAAATTTATGGTTTTAAATCTCTATTGTTTGATCATTCTTTATGACAAGACTAAACAATCTTACATTACCTTTTAAACTTAGTCAATAACCTGTTTAATTTTCTCATAAATATCAGTTCTCTTTATTACCAATTTCATCCATGGAGTATTTTTACCTCTTCTTTTTTATACATTTAAAAAATATTTTTGCTACATGAACACAAAATACCATATGGTGCTGGACATATCCCTTAATTAACTGCTTAGTAAGAGATCTGAAAATCTTCATAAATATTTATTTTACAATAAGATAAATGTCATAAAATGTTAATGCACGTAGTGCTGTGGGAGCAAAACAGATGAATGTTTAAGACTGGGTAAAGTTTTCTAGAAAGAAAACTTGAAATTGTGTCTTAATTGAGGTAGTTGTAAGGGGGAGTCAGACTAGTGAGAAAAATCACAGGAAGCAGAGATAGCTCGTGGAAGAAAAGAAGCCTTAAACAGAATAACGTGTTTGAGAAAAACTACAGCACTGTGACCTAGAGAGAGGGAAGGGAGTGACAAAGGAACATTAGCTGAAAGCTTGATAGCTCTATGGAAGTCAGAGGATGAAATCTGTTAAGTAAAAATGCTAGAAACTATTTCATTTAGCTTTATTTCATTCAAATATTTTTTTTTTCCAAAATTTTTACTTTAATTGAAAATATTAGTCACAGCTAATATACGGGATCAGTCTGCAAGCCTTAACCAGGTCTGTGTGCTTGTGTGTGTTTCCTCTGTAGCACCTACCTACATCTATATGTTCATGATCAAATACATAAAGAGCAGAGATGCACAAATAAGGTGCATTGGCTTGTTCTACTCTATTGGGCTCATTGATTTTTTTCCTGCATAACTTTTTTTTCTGTAGTGAACATAAGGCTGAAAATCAAGACTCCCTATCTCTAACTTCAGCCACTCAATCACCTGGCTAGAAGACCTTGAACCAAAGTGTCATCTTTTTGGCATTATATAAATATGAATAGATTGTTATCAAAGTGGTTGGTTTGCATTGCAGTTCTATATTAAAATAAGATAACACATTGAAATTTACCACGTGGAAAAAAGATAAAAGCCTGGCATCTCTGGTCAAAGCAGCATTGGAGTCATGAGCTTTGATGTCACTTCTGCACTGGATGCCCGCAATGTAATTTAGAGTTATTTTCTCAGGACTCAAAACCTCAATTATACACAGATAGAAAACCCTTACAGTCTCCTGTTTCCTCAAGTGTCCCTTCACCTCCAATCTGAAAGCTCCAGTTTGTTAATACATAATTCTGTATTCTCAATGCTCACACTCTCTATCGATAGTTGTCTTCAGCATATACTGTCTCTAGAAAGGACCTTAGGTATCATTATTTCACCTGTTTTGTAACGAGGAAAAGTCATATGACCAACTTTATAAAATTAATTCTAGTATATGTCATATACTCGAGAGTCTCAGCATGGAACAAGGGGTCAACACTCAGAATAGCTGGTGAAGGAGCAATCATTCCTGTAACACTTCTGGCTTTTTATTTCTCTATAAAGCTCTCTCCTTCCTCTTCAATATTTGATATCCAGGCCTATCACAAATAGTACACCCTATGGATAAATTGCAATGATTTTTTCCACTTGAAACATCATTTCCAACTTGGTTAATTATCAACAATGTTATGCAAGTGAATGAAAGTTTCTTATCTTCCACATTGTATGTTCTAAGAATATTTAACATTAGTTGATCCCATGTGTGAAATATTATTATCAATGCTATTTCAGTGCTCCAACATGTATTGGGAGACTTATTTTCATATATGACTACTAAAAATAAACAGTTTCCTCTTTTTATTTACCACTTAGGCTTTCTCTTTTTTAACTGATTATTTATGTTCTTTGCTTGATTGCTCAATACTTTGTAGGAGTTTGTTTTTTAAATATATATTTTGGATATTAGATCTTTGTTATTCATTTGCATTGTGACATTAGTTTTATTTATATTCATGTCTGTACTATGTTTTAAGGAGGCAATTTAGTTATTTTAATATGGTTAGATTATTTTCTTGTAATGTATTTTAAAAGTTATGTTTGCTTTTCCCATTTGGTATTAAGTATTCTATTCATCATCTATTGATATAGATTCTGTCATGTCAAATTATTACATATTATTGTATATATTTATGTGTTTCTCTGTTTATGTGTTTATTTGTCTATTAGTCTTAAGTGCAGTATTAATTTATTTCTAAAGTTTTATATTAAGTCTTGATAGCTGATAAAATTATCCCTATCGCTTTTGGGTTTCAGGAAAAACCCTGACAGGATTTAATTGAAATTGCATTGAATATCTATATTATTTTTAGAAACTTTTAGATACTATATTTTTCCATCAATGAACATGTAACATCTATATATTTATTAGCCTTATGTTTTCGTTTTGTTTTTAAATAATGCTTTACAATATTTTCTAGTTCTAATATTTTTTGAGGTTGTCATTAGATATAGGCAAAAGAAAGTTTCATCTATAAAGTTTTTTTCTTATGATTGCATCTTACTTTCATTTACCTGTACAAGTTCAGTCCTTCACCCTTCACCTTTTATCTTTTTGTTGTCTTAAATTATCTCTCTTTATGCTGTGAGTTCACTTCAAAATTGCAGTAGCTATTGTTATCTTTTTGTTTTTAAATATTTATACCTCTTTTAACCTTTATGTTATATTTAAGTGTTTTATACCCTATTCTGAACAAGGGTTGCAATTTCCTCCTTCTGTCTTTTCATCATCTCAATTATAGTTTTGCATCCTTTTGTCTTTTTATTTCAGGTAGAACATCCTGTAATGTAGGTCTTATGGTGGTAAATTTCCTCAGCTTCTGTGTGTCTAGAAAAGCCTTTATTTCTCCAATATCTAGAGAATAACTTTCCTGGATATAATACTCTTGTCTGGTGATTTCTTTCTTTCAAAAATTTGAATATTTAATTTCACTCTCTCTTAGTTTATAGAGTTTCTGCTGAGAATTCTTTTTCTGTCATTCATTTTTGATGCTTTTAATGTAATATGCCTTGAAAATGCCTTTTTGAATTGAGATAATTAGGAGTCTGTTAGCTTCTTGGATTTGAAGATCCAGTTTTTTTTATAGATTTGGGAAGTTTTTGTTGATTATTTGTTTGAATAAGCTCTCTGTTTCTTTGTCCCTCTCTTCTCTCTGTATACTCATTATTCTTTTATTGCTCTTTCTGAGGGAAGCAGTTCTCACAGTTTTTATTTGTTTTATTTTTTTTATTTTATTGTTTTTATTTTCAGTCTCAGTTTTCTCTCTTCTTCCTTATGAGTCATTTCTAGATTTCTATCTTCAATATTTCTAGTTCTTTCCTCCATCTGGTCTGCTCTATTTCTTAGGCTCGCTAGTTCATACTTCATTTCATTCATTAAGTTCCTCAGCTATAGAATTTGTTTGTTTTTTTTTTTTTATTGTTTCAGTCTCTTCAGTAAAGTACTCCTTTTGTTCATGGATTTTATTTCTGAATTTATTAAATTGCCTTTCTGAGTTTTCTTGGATTTCACTGAGTTTTTTTAGAACTGCCATCTTGATTTATCTGTATTTAAATCATAGTCTTCCATGTCTTTAAGTTTATTTTCTGGAGAGTTTTCATTTTATTTTGAACTGCCTTGTTACCTTGAAATCTTATTTTTTATTTTTATTTTTGACACCTCACTGTTTAGCAAGTTGGTAAATAGAGATTTTTCTTTTGTTTTCCAGTGGGTGGTGCTGAGGAGCAAATTTTTATTTTCTCTTACCTGCACTGCTGTGGCTTCCAAAATCTTTACAGGGTGGTGGTATCTCAGCTCTCAGCAGGGCATGATCCCCCTGGGGAAATGTGGTAGACAATGGGGCTCCCGTCTTATGAGATCCTGATGCTGATTCCTGTAACTAGATGCTTTCAACAGTGCCATACTCTCTGAGGTGCCTCAGGTGCTTTTATGGGGTTCTGCTGCAATGTGGAGGTGGGGTGGGTGGAGGAAGCCAGTCTGCAGGTTTGTGGCTTTGCTCTTTTTCTATTAATGGTGGGTGTAGACCTCAGTTGCCACACCTCTGTATATCCTCCCATGTCACTAGGTTTAGCCAGTGTGTACCTGCCATTCAGGGAGAAAAGTTTCTGCCCCTCTGGTCCTCAGGGATGCTAAGGGTGTTCTCCATAATCTGGCAACATCTACTGCTATTGCATTTCCTGGGGCCCCTGGGAGTTCTGGGAAGGTGAGGAGCTATGTGTTTTTGTGGCTTTGTTTACTGCCTGGTAATAGCACTTCTTGACCACCGCTACTACACCTTTGTGTTCTATCTCAGCACTTGTCACTGAGTTTAGATGCAGTGTGTGCTGACTACTCAGGTGGCATATTGACTCTACCCCTCTATTCCTTGGGGCTGCAGAGCATATGTGCTGTAGCCCTACAACACCCCTGCTAACCAGTCCTCTGGGGCCTTAGTGAGCTCTGGACTGTGTCTGCAGCATGCATCTTTGTCCTTTCCCCTTCTCTCCCTCCCTGTTCATTTAGATATGCTCACTTCAGATGCTTCAATACAAGGATATCTCAGATATGTTTTATATGTTGAGCACGGAGTACTTTGAATTATAGCTGTCCAACTTTTGTAAATTCAAGGAGAGTGATCTGGAGGTCCTGAAACACCATTATGTTGCTTTATATCACCACTTAAATCTTTTAAATTCTTACTTTTATCCCTACAAAAAGAAACGTTAAAAATCTCTAATCATGATTTTATCTTTCTCTATTTATGTTAATTTTTATTTTATATAATTTAAAGCTATGTTATGTGCCTCCAAATTTAGGATATTTATATAAATTTGTTGACTATTTTATCATTGAAATAATTTCTGTTTTATCATTTATAATACTTGGCCTTAAAGTCTCCCATATAAAAGAGACACTCTAGTTTACATTTAGTGTATTTTCTTTCCATCATTGTACTTTCCGTTGTCATTTTTGGTTTTGTATTTCAAATGTACTTTTGAGGACTGCTCATATTTTGGCCATGTCTTAAGGTCTATTTAATTCAACATTAACCTATAATACCATTCCTTGGGTTAGTTTTGCATGGTAATTCTTTGATTATTTTAATTTCAACCTATCTTTTTAAGTATTTTTTTTATAAACAGTATTTCTTTCTCTTTCCCTTTCTCTTAATCCTATCTTTGTCTTTTAATTTCCACATTTTGTCTTTTCACATTTCATGTTATTACTGATATACTCAGGTTTAAGTCAACCATCTTGTTATTTGCTTTCTGTCACATCTATTCTTTATTCTTTGATCTCTTCTTTCTTGTATTATTTTATATTAACTAATTATTTTTTAGTATTCTTTTTGATAATCTCTGTTAGAATAATGTCTTTTTCTAGCACTCTTTATTGTTTTCTCTTATTTCAAAATTTGTTAGATTATTGGTAACTTAGACTACTACTTTTATTTCAACAAGCTTGCAACAATTTAAATTCATTTATCTCTTTTAGTTTTGATTTTATTCTAGCTGTTAATATATATTATAAAACTGCTTTCAATAATCTTGCAAGTAGTTCAGTTTATTGGCAACATTTTTTCTCAGCTTTGATTTCCTGAATATCTTTGTTTACCTTTATGTTTAAAGGAAATAGTTTTACTAGGTGTGTGTAATATGTTGGCAGGTTGCATCCTTTGATTTTAGTATTTTGAGTGTTTTCCATTGCTGTATATCTAGCATGTAAATTATTTTTTAAAAATTGTATCATGTATTTTTTCATTACATGTACTTTCATATATATAGTATTCTGAATTTACATTTGATTGGCAGCGATCTGAAGAAAGATGAAACTGAAAGACAGAAGAAAAGACTTAACATAAAAAATATATGTTGAAGATGTGAAACATTTCTTAAAATAAATTTCTAAAACCAATATATAGCAATCTTTGTTGAAAGAATTTCTTTGGGGACAATTAGGATTATATCATAATAAAGTTGTAGGACAACCAGGCAAGTGAAATTATTTTGAAATTTATACTACAGTTATTCTAAAGAAACTTAAACCAGCCCCCATTCATTTCCTCTCAACATATAATTTAATAATTTTGTAAGTTATAGCCTATCACCATAAAATAACTGAAATGCATTAGCTGAATATTATGAGTGAAAAAAAATTAAAGTAGGATAACAATTAAGGAGCAGACATAAATTCCTTCTCAGAAACATTTAGATATTGTAATGATTTGTTTTCATCTTTACTTACTGTATGTATACTCTCTGGTTAACTTTTCTTCTTTATAGAAATGATGTCAGATGTTGCTAAGGAAATTTATGGCAAAGAAAGAACATTTTAACTAAATGTTATTTTAATCAGATAAATAATTTTTGTTTAGTGGAATTGAACCAGTATACTCACTTATATAGACATATTTTGTTTAAAAGGGGGAATAATGTAAAGTATATAACCAGAGATTTCTTAAATATTTTATAGTAGACTCTATTTTAGATAGGGACTCTATTTTAAATAATAACATTATTTACTAAATGTAATTTGAGTTAATTTATTTGAAATATTTATTCTGCATTTTGCCTGGAGTTGGGGAAAGTGAGGGTAAGAATCAACATTAAGAAAAGTCAACATTAACTAAAAGTCATTGGACGAAGGCATAATATAAAGATAGGATTTCAAAGCAAGCAGTAGGTCTTAGTTTAGCCCTTCTATTTTTAAAGATAATGCTTATAGTTTTATTGTTATTTTCTTGCTGCTTTTGTTTTGACAAGTTATACTTTAAAGCATCTTTTTTTGGGGAGGGGAGTAAACCCCCCTCTCATCCAAATTTGTAAATGAATATTCTTAATTCTCAGGATAAAATTCTATCTCCTTTATGATTTTCTCAACTTCTCTACTAAATTGTTCATTTCTCATTCTCATACCATGTTGCTGTACCACTGTTTTCTTTTTTCATTTGTTAATGACAACTGATCCTTCTAGACCTAGTCTATAAACTAACTCTTCTGTCTCTCTGCCACTCTGGCTGACATATGTTATGCTGTATGTCCCAATTCACAGCTCTCTCACAGCACTGTGCAACTGTTTCAATAGTTCTGATACGTTTGTCTTTCAGTTAGTAAGGGAGAAGTTAGTATAGGAATTGTGATACACACACACACACACATACATCTATATACACACATACATATATACATATATGTATGCGTATATATATATATATATATATATATATATATATATATATATATATATATATATATATATATATATAATCTCCAGTTTTTAAGGCTATATATAGTGGACTCCTTAATTGTTTTTTTGAAATTGTAGCTTTATTGAGATGAAATTCACATGCCATAAAATTCAAATATTTAAAAAGTACATCTCAATGGTTTTTAGTATTTTTATAGATTTATAAAACCATCACTGCTATCTAGTTATAGAACATCATCCTCACCCCAAAAAGAAACACCGTACACATTAGTATTCACACTCTATTTCTCCTTTTCTCCACCCCAGGTAATAACTAATCTGCTTTTTGTTTCTATGTATTTATGATTATGGATATTTACTATATATCAAATCATACAGTATATGGCCTTCTGTGACTAGCTTCTTTCACTTAGCATAAAGTTTTTAAGATTCTTCCATGTTGTATGTAATATGAAATCCAGTGTCAGCCCAGCGGTGTTGGTTGGGGGGAGGAGTATGATGGTGGCATTGTGTGTCGTTCCTCAGTTCTTCCCCACTGATGCAGCAAAGAATTACAGATTGGCAAGACTTAGAAAAAAAAATAAGATTTATTAAAAGGAGAAGGGTAGTGCTAGGGAAGGCAGCAGCCCTGTGGAATTTGGGAGGTGAAGACATAAGATAGAATACTCCAAAGAAAGGAGCGGGTTTCCAGCCAGGAGAGCTGTAACAATACAGAAATGAAAAGATCTGTTTATATTTGGGCCATGATGGGAGGTCATAGATGATCCATATGTGAAGCCACCTTGATTGACAGTTGGCTGCTACGTAATGCTTTGCCTGCTCTGCATGTGCTTACCCAGAATTCAGGGTTATAATTAGACTCATGAACTTCTAGACATAGTCATGATATTATGATGATGATATAATGAGGCTGAAGTTATAGGCAGTACTTTCTGTGCATGCATTTGTGGCCAGATTAGGCTAGTAAGACTATGACCCACCTGTCCTTATTTGGGGATGCAGGAGGGATTCTATAACTACCAATAGGGTGTTCTTTGGGTGTTCTCTAGGTCCCTATTCCTTTGTTCTCCTTGTCATTCATGCCTGACTAGCTACCTGACAGTACATGTATCAGTTATCATTTCTTTATGTTGCCAAATAATATTTCTCTATAAGGACATCCATATTTTGTTTATCCCAATGGTCATTTCTGTTGTTTTCATTTTTTGTCTATTATGAATTTTACATCTATAAACATTTCACTGCTCTTGGATAAATGCCTAGGAATATTATTACTGAATTACATAACTCTATGCTTAACATTTTGAGGAACTGCCAAGCTGTTTTTCAAAGTGGTTGTAGATTTTACAATCTCATCAGCTTGTGTGTGAAAGTTTTAATTATTCCCTATAGTGGCCAAAACATTTTATTTTCTATATTAAATAGATTTCTAATTTTATATTTCCGTTAAAAAAGTCAGCCATCAAGTGGTTATGAAGTGGTATTCCTTGCGGTTTTGATTTGCATTTCCCCAATGACTTTGATGTTGAGCATATTTTCATGTGCTTATTGTAAATTTGTAAGCTTTCTTTGGGTAAATATCTGTTGACACCTTTGGTCATTTTTAAAAGTAGGTATGTTTTATTTTTTATTTTTTGTACTGTTGAGTTGTCAGTATTCTTTAAATATCACAGTTACAAGTTTCTTCCACATATAAGTTTTGCAAATATTTATCCCATTTTTCTGTTGACTTTGCACTTTTTTGATGGTGTCTTTTGAGGTGCAAAAGTTTGTAATTTTGATCATTTAATTTATCTAGTTATTTTATTTTATCACTTGTACTTATGATGTCATATCTAAGACATTTCCTAATGAAATATCTCATATATTTACTCATGTCTTCTAAGAATTTTATAGTTTTAGCACTTACATTTAAGTCTTTGATCCATTTTGAGTTAATTTTTGCATATGGTATAGGTAGGAGTCCAGTTTCATTTTTTCTCATATAGGTGTCTAGTTACCAAGCATCATTTTTGAAAATACTATTGTTTCTACCATGGAATTACCTTGTCCTCTTTATGGATAACCAATTGATAATATAGACAATGCTTTAATTAGGACTCTAAAGTTTATATGGCTGTTTCTATGCTAGGATTACACTGTCCTGATTACTATAAATAATGACTTCTGTATTTAAGTAAGTAAATTTTGAAATAGGAAGTGAAAATCGTCCAAATTTATTCTTATTCAAAATTTTTTTGGCTAATCCAGCTTCTATGCATTTCCAGATCAATTTCAGGATTGTATGGAATTTTTGGATCAATTTTGGGAGAATTGCTATCCTAACAGTTAAATCTTCTGATCCATAAACATTGAATGTTTGATTATTTACTTAAACCTCCAGTAATATCTTAAAACAATGCTTTGTAGTTTTCAGAGTAAAACCCTTGTACTTCTTTTGTTAAATTTATTCCCAGTTATTTTAGCATTGTATGTGCTATTAGAAATGAAATTGTTTTACCTTCATTTGGAGATTATTATATGTGAATGTGTATAAATATAATCAGTTTTTATATATTAATCTCATATCTTATAATCCTACAGACCTTCTTTATTAGAGTCAGTAGATTTTTTATGATGGATTCTTTTGGAATTTCTGTATACAAGATTGTATCCTCAATAGATACAGTTTTACTTTTTTCCTTTTATCTTGATGTTTTTATTTCTTACTTTTGCTTAATGCTTTTGCCATGATCTCCAGTACAATGTAAAATTGAAATAGCAAGAAGGCCTACATCTTTGTTTTCTTCCTCTTTGTATAAGAAAAAAGATTTCATCATTTAGTTTTATGTTACCTATGGGTTGTTTTGTTTGTTTTTGTAGATGCTCGCTATCAAGCTGGAGAAGTTTCTTTAGTCCTAACCTGTCTAGTGTGTTTATCTTGAAAAAGTGTTATTTTTCTCTAATATCTTTTCTTTATTTCTTGAGATGATCAGGTTTTTTGTATGTGTGTGCCTTGTTCTATTTATATAGTTTATTATACTGATTGATTTGGGAATGTTAAGCCAATCTTTCATTCCTGAGAGAAATCTTACTTGGTAAGGTTTTATAACCCTTTTTTAAAATTATTTTTTATTTTCCTTGGCTTGTATTTTAGTTTTTTTTTTTTTAATTCTTAACCTATATTTATAAGGAATATGGTTTGTAGTTTTGTTTTGTTTTGTTTATTTTTGTGATGTCTTGTTTTGGTACCAGGGTGGTAATGGCCCCACATAAAAAGCTAGGAACTTTTCTATCTCTTTTGTTTTTTGAATGGTTTGGAGGAATCAATGTTAATTCTGTTATAAATATGGTAGAATTTGCCAGTCAAACCATCTTGGATTTCTTTGTGCAATTAGGCATGAACTAAGTGCCCCCACCAAAAAAATAAAAAATGCTCTGGGTCTACTTGAGGAGTGTTAGCAGGCATACAATATCACTAATAGCCAAGACATTGAATTTATTATCTATAACTGTATAACAAATTACCTCAAAAACTTAGTCACTGAAAATAACAAACTGTAATTGTCTCGCATTTTCTGTCAAGCAGAAGTTCAAAAACAACCTTTCTAGGTGTATGCAGGGCTCTCTTCCATTGGACTATTGACAAGATGCCTTAGTTCCTTTTTGGGTGTTGACAGGATGCTCTTAGTTCCTTGCTACTTGGGTTCTTCTATAACACTGTCAAAGCATCCTCATAATGCATCATCTGGCTTCCCAGAAAGTAAGAGATTCAAAAGAGACAGAAATGAAAACAACTACATCTTTTATGACCGAGTCTAAAAAATCAGAATTTGTCATTTCTACAACCTTATTCACTAGAAGCAAGTCATGAATATGACCATATTCAAAGGTAGGGAAATCAGGCATCTCTCAATTGTCAAATGATCATCAAATAATTTGAGTACCTATTTTAAAATCACCACACTTATATTAAGTTCACACATGAATTGGGCATCTTACCTTATAGTAATTTATTCAATCTTCAAAGAAAATTTGTAATTAGATGTTAAAACTAGTTTAATTTTACATTTGGGGAAATAATCCTTTGAGAATATAGATTAATTTCCAGTCACACAGTAGCACCAGAATTGTTATACCAGGCAATCTGTCACCCAAACCTACTTACTATTCATCTTCTCAAAGATAGAATCACCAAGTTTGCCTTCCACATCAAGAAAACCATTAAGAATGTCTATGTATTTTTTTTTCCAAGCAAGGTGACAGAGAAGTTAAATAAAGATTAAAAAAATGTGTACATGGATTGTCTACACACAGTGGGCTGTGAAATATCAATGAAAGGAAGGCTACAGCTTTACTTTCATACAGTCACAAAGAATAACTTAGTACACTGGTTACAAAGCCTATAGAAAGTTCAGACATTCCATATAGAATTAAAGAGGATAGACTTCCTTCAATTCATACAAACTTGATTTTCATTGCTCAGCAATGAGCCAGCTCTGTATCTGATTCTGGCTTCAAGGCTTTAGGATCTATAGCTGAGTAAAACTGCAATTTACATAGATTATGATCATTCCATTATTTGCCATACACATCAGGAAGCCCTCCCAGTCATAGAAGAGGAAATGGGAGTTAATTTTGTCTCATTTGTAAATGAAAGATTGTATACGCCAAAGTCTTCAGGACATGAAGAAATCTGAAAACAGTATTTCTACATAAGAGATACTTAAATTTCAAACCATACAAATCTATCGTCAGAATATGAGCCATTTAGATATTTCTTTGTTTTTGGTTTGACTGTCAGCTCTACCTGATGACACAGTTTTCAATGACAATTTTTCTATTCATTCAAACTCTTGGTTGTAGAATTGAAATGAGCCTTTGTTATGAAAATGAAGTTTCATAATTTTTAATCAATATGGATCACCTCTAGGGCTTATCTAATGAAAAACTATGAAAGGAACAGGAAGGATAACAAAAGAGCAATCATAAAAATACAGATAGTATCTTAACGGCTTCAGTTTAAGCTTTGAATAGTCAAAATAATCTTTTGACACTTGTCATTTCATATTCCAAAAGCATTTGCCTTTGCAAGAGAAGTCAAATTTGTAGCATTGACAGTTGGGATAATGGCACATCAGTAACCAATCAGTTTTACTTATTAATCCTTATTAGGCTCTCCATAATCTATTGAATGTGGTAATAGTATTAATAACATTAAAATAAGTTAATAACGATCTATTATTTGTTACTTAGCATCATATATCATTCATAATAAAGAGAAAAAATGTTTTATTTTTATAAAAAAAGGAACAAAGAACAGTGAGATTAGTGGCATAAAGCATGGACTTTAGAGTTACATGGACATAAGATAACAATCAGTAAAATAACTTTCTAATTTTGAAATTTCATCAACCGAATTAATTGATTTCTAGTAAACTGTACTTATAAAATGCCTCTTCCACAATTTGCTGTGAGGATTAAATGACAGATTTTACAAAAAGTGCTTAGCTAAATGACAACTGTTAATACCATTGTCACTGGTCTGATAACTTTAATGGAAAAGTCACATTTACTATTAAGTATTATTTTAAATAGCAAAAGTGATGTTTTATTTTAAAAAAGTAATTATAATATTAAAAATTATTAATTTGTATACTGAGAAATGTCTTGACACAGAGCATCCAACACATGGTAGACGATCTTATAAACAAAATTAGTATCTGACAAATCCAGATTTAATTCTTATTATGTTTTTGGTTAATATTTTTTTCTCAAATACTTATACACACATAAAAATTTTAAATATCAAATCAAATTTCTATTGCTATTCATGCAGTTTTAAAATTTTTATTTATGCTTGTAATATAAGAATTTTATATTAAATTATTATTGCATGTACTATAAGGCTTACATGATATCCTGTTTTACACATGTGGCATGATATACTTCACATTTCATAATGGAAATACTTTAAGGTGTGTTTGGACAAAGCAAGTACTCAATAGTAAGTGAATATATATAAAAAATCTTAAATGAGTGTCTAGAGATGAACCAAGGATAGCAATTAGCACATGGAAGAGGCAGGGATCAAACAGATAAAAATGAAACTTTTCTTTTTAACTAAGAGATATAAAGAAAGCTATTAAAAAAGTAGCTACTGAGTTTTTTAGAACCAGAATAAACAACAGTATAAGAATGTAAATGTATAGTCAGTATTTTATATTAACAGGAACAATAATATTCTATCTGAAATATTAGCAAAAACAATGTATAAACACAAGAAATAATACTATACTATAGCCAAGTAAAACTTGTAGCTATAATTCAATAATTGTTAAAACTCTTAGAATTCACATATATTTTTCAGCTTATTATTTGGTCAAAAGTAAAAAAAATATACATACCTACATACATGTGTATGTAAGTGTATATATATATATATATATATATATATATGTGTGTGTGTGTGTGTGTGTGTGTGTGTGTGTGTGTGTGTGTGTGTGTATATCTTCAACAAATCCAAAATAGATATGATAAAACTCAATATTTATTTTTGATAAAATGCCTATTAAAATAAAAATATATATGGTGATTTCTGCAACACTTATTATGCTGCCACATTTGATGTGTTCATCATTTGATTACTTGCTACTGGTGTAGTTTGGCACACACCCAAATACTTTGCAGCAGACAAAATAGTTACCATTATTACTGCCTAACATTATTCTGGATACCTTATTAAATACAATTAGATGGAAAATTATTGACATAAAAATTTATAAAATAAATATTTTTCACTGATAGAACTGGAGCAGTCATGTGAACTAAGGAAACATTATTAGAATATAAAAAAATAGTGTAATATTACATTTTTATAACTTTATATGAAACATCTTATTTACAATGGAAATTTGTTAAATATCTACATTTTGAAAACTTTTAATTCTCCTAAAATGTAAATATAGACTGCCATGCCTTAATTTTGAATAGAAAGATTCAGTATTAAAATATTTGGCTGCTCAAAAAGTAAATTTAACCTTTTTGTGATTCCATTTGACAGATAACCTAATTACAAAGTTCAGAATGATTCTGAAAAAAAAAGACTATTTAGAAAAAAAAACAGATTATGAGAGGAGGGAAACCAACTATAATGACCTATTATGTAATTTATATGTATATTTTCGTATGGATGCATGATAAAACAGGACAATTAATGAAAGAGAATAGCTAAACTGGAGAAACATTGAACTGATCTGACATTTTGATTTAGAGAGAAAAATGTGGATTATCCAATCAAATGATATTGAGAGCAATTTAGAAGAAAGCATACTAGGTTTGATCATTTTTTATTATTAAATTTATTGAAGTGATATTGGTTATAAAAAATATATGGGTTTTAAGTGTACAATTTGATAGTATATCATCTGTACATTGTCTTTTGTGTTTACCACCCAAATTCAAATCATGCATCACCATATATTTGACACTTTACCCTTATCTACCTCCCCAGCCTGCCCTTCCTTATTGTAACTACTAAGCTGTTGTGTGTGTTCATGAGTTTTTGTTTGTTTGTCAATCAATATTGATATGAAATATTTCCCAAAGATAAAATATTTGCATTAATATATTAATACACAGAAATTAAATTATATAAAATACTTATTAATATTGAGATGTGAAGCAATTTCTAAGAAGAAATATCAGAAGCACTAAAGAAACAGTTTGGTATATTTGCCTACATAAATTTAAAAACAAATATGAGGACTGGGGCTCTGTGAAGTGGATGTACTTTTTCCTGTTTCTCCCATTAAATCAAAAAAACAAAAACACAGGGACAAAGATATACTCTGAGCATAAGAGCATGAAGGCTCTACAGACCACTTCCCAATAAAGCTTGTGAAAAACATATATTAACATATATCAACAACTATATATTTATAACAATAAATATACAAAAATATAAATTTATATATAAATAATATATATTTGTATAATATATTCATTACATATAAATATAAATGATAGCAAATTTGTATATAAAATATATAACATTATATAAAACAAGTATATACATATGAAAGAATAAGTTGTAAACTCCAAAAATGCTCCAAAGAGCATACATTAAGTGAATAAATATCTACTCAAGATAATGTATGAAAATTCAGTAAGAAAGAATAGTGTATATAGTACTTGAACTAAGCTCAACAAGGCAGAAATTTCACTTCAGACGGGCATAACCAAGAACCCTGGGCTCTCTCTCATCATAGCTCCCTGTCATCATGTTATCTTCCCAGGAGGAAATTTCTCATTCAGCATTTCTTTCCCTGCCACCTGTTGCCTAGGCTATGATCTGAGTGAGTGAAGTTGAGAGGCAGAGGGCTACCTTCTACTCAACATATTTGTGTAGGAGAGGCTCTATCTTGGACATGAAACCACTAAGAATAAATACACTCACCCTTGCTTCACCAGGTGAAGCAATCAAACAAGTAAGTATTCAAGCTACTGTCTCCTTCCACCAAGTGTTCATTTCCTAGATCAGGGGTGTCACTGGGAAGCATGCCATTCTGCCCACTCGCAGAGTCTTAGCCCAGAAATTTCCTTGGAGGGATAAGCAAGCAGTAAAAGACATAGCTTCTAACCTCTTTGCAAAGAAACTGATTTCATTAACAAAAGAGCATGAAGAAGCTGATGTATAGGGTGTTCTCAATAACCGTGGAGGTTATGTTGAGGTATAGCAATTGGGAAATGTGGATTTAGCGAACTGCTAAACTGTACATGATAAATGGATATTAAATTGCAAGCAGTCTAGTTTGCTGAGAGAGCTAGAGAGGGGAGAGGATAAAAGTGATATTAGACACTTACAAAAAACAATGTAAATGGCAGATATAAATTCAGCTATATAAATAATGACATAAAACGTGAATGAATTAAACAATTCAACAAAAGACAGAGATTGCAAGTGGAAAAAAAACGAGCCAAGTTTATGCTGTCTATAGGAGACATGCTTTATATTCAAAGATACAAACAGATTGCATATAAAAAATGAAAAGGATATATTATGCAAAGAGCACTCATAAGAAAGCTGGAGTGGCTATACTGATATCAGATAAAATTAACTTACAAAAATTAAAGAAGTTTATTTTATAAAGATAAAATGGTCAATCCATCTAAAAGATGACAGTTATAAAGCTATATGCTCTTAACAATAAATACCAAAATATGTAAAAAAACAAAATTATTGGAGAAATATAAAATTCTGCAGTAATAATAGGCAATATCAGTAACCTACTTTCAATAATATATACACACACTATTCAGTAAACAGTGTAGGAGGCTTGAATTATACTATTGACCGACTATAACTAGAAAACAACTATAGAACATACAACCCAATAATGTCAGGATAAATACATCCTACAAAATGAACATGGAATATTCTTCTGAATACATAACATACTGAGCCAAAAAACAAACCTCAATAAATTTAATATGATAGAAATGAAGAGTATACTATCTGATTATAATGTTTTAAAATTAGAAATAGCAGGAAAAAATTAAAAAGTCACAAATGCATAGTTGCAGAATAGACATGGAGATGTAGAGTGTAACATGGGGTAGATGGTTAATGGTTAATGTAATAAACATTAAAGGGGAAATGATACTAGCCTTAGTGGAGTGATCGGTTGTGAGTTATGTGGATCACTGATCACTATGCTATACAAGTAAAATTGGTATATCATTGTATGCTAACTATGATTGAAATAAAAACTCATTGAATTGTACAATATAAATACAAGCAACGAATTGTCTATTATATTTCAATAAAGCTGAAAAACTCACAAATATATTAAAATTAAATACTTGTTTAAATCACAGATGAGTCAAAGAGGACATTAAGAGGGAAATTAGAAAATACTTTGAAATGAAACTTGGAAGCTCTGCAAATCAAGTCACAGCACATAAAACAGGATAAAGCTAAAGCAGTACTCAAGGTGAAATTTATAGCTGTGAATGCATATATTAAAAAGGAAAGAAAGATTTTAAATAAACACTTAAGATTAAACCTTAGGGGACTTGAGAAAGAAAAGCAAAGTAAAACTAAACCATGAAGAGCAAAAGAAATAGTAAATATTGGAGAAGTAACTAATAAAATGAAAAATAGAAAAGCAATGAAAAAACAGTGAAATAAATTGTTTTTTGAAAATATCAACAAAATTGACACAAGGTTAGCTAGATTTCCAAAAAAAACAAGAGAAAGCTCAAATAACTAGAATCAGGTATGAAAGAGGAAAGACTAAGTTCCTTACAGAAATAAACAGGATTATACAAGAATATTATGAATAATTAGAAGACAATAAATTACTTAGATGAAATAGACAAATTTCTAAGAAACAAATTGCCAAAGTATCTCAATAGTAAGAAATAGAAATAAAATAGGAAATAGACAATATGAATAGACCTATAACATGTGAAGAGATTATAATAGTAATACATTTTATTTATGATTTGCTAGTTATTTACTATTAGTAATAATAAAGTAATAATTTAAAGAACTACTTACAAAGCAAAGCTTATGCCCAGACTGCTGAATTCTATCAAACATTTAAATAAGAATGAATAACAAGTCCAGAAACTATTTCAAAACATAAAAATGACTCTGTAAGTCATTTTATAAGGTCAGTTTTATTCTAATACTGAAACTATCAAAGACATCACAAGGAAAGAAAACAGTACAAAAAGCAAATTCCTTTTTTGAATAAGGATGCAAATACCCTCAAAAAAATTAGCAAACTAAATCCAGCAATAAGTTTAAAAATTATATACCATGCCTAAGTAAGATTTATTCCAAGGATTTAAGATTGATTTAACATTCAGAGATCAATTAATATAACATTAATCAAATAAAAAACAAAAATCATATCCATAGATGCAGAAAAAACATTTGACAAAATTCAATGCCCTTTCATGATAAAAGGGCTCAATGAACTAGATGGAAAATTCTTCAACATAATAAAGGTAATCTATGAATATCCCAGAGCTAACATTATAGTTAATGGTAAAAGACTAGAAATTTCCCTGCTAAGATCAGGAATAAGAAGACGAGGATGACAGCTCTCACCTCTTCTGTTCAACATCAGAAATTCTAGTTAGAGCAATTGGGGACAAAAGAAAAGACATGCAACTAATATTATATTTAATAGTGAAAGATTGAATGCTTCCTCCTATAACTGGGAACATGACAAGAAAAACTGTTCTCTTATTTAACAGAGTTCTGGAAGATTCAGCCAGTGCAGTCAAAAAAAGGAAATAAAAAGAATACAAATTAAAAAAGATAAAATTGTCTCTACTTGCAGATGCCATGTTGTGTATACAAAACACCAAGAAACCTACAGAATTTTAAAACTAATAAGTGAATTCATAAAGTTTGCAAGATACAAGATAAAATAAATTTTATTTCTGTGTAATAGTGATGAACACATGACACTGCATTTAAAATATAATACCATTAATAGTCACTCACACATGAAATTATTAGATATAAATCTTAACAAAGCATGTGCAAGATTCAAACGCTGAAATCCAAAAAATACAGATTAAAAGAATCAAGGGATAAATATATACTTTGCCCACAGGCAAAATACAAGTGCTATAATTTCTAGTATATATGTGAGGGGATGAAGTTTTCTTGTCTGGTTTGTAGAATTCTTTTTTTTTTTACTAACTGCACATTTTAGCTACAACCACAATGTAAAGATATTCAAAGCTAATAGGTCAGATTTTTTTTCCAGGTGGAATCATAGACTAAATTTTATTCATACGCTGCTACTCAGTGGGTAACAATGGGATACTATATATCAATAGACTTCATGCCTCACTGGGACAAGCAGGGTGCCGGCACAGACAGGCCACAGGATGGCGCAGATCTTCTGGACTTGGTTGGTCCCTTGGCAACCAAATAGGAAAAAAATACATTGGGTTGTAGGATACTGAGATTGCAGAACTCATTACATTTGGAAAACTGGTAGATGAATTTTCTGTCTCTGAGTCCATTCTACGTGTTATTAAGACCAAGATAGTATATCAGTTTTCTTCTGAATTCTATTCTATTGTGCTAAATGAGCATTTAAAACCACAGAACAAAAAAATAAATAAATAAATAAAAAATAAAACCTGCAGAGCCTTCATAATGTATCTGCTTTACACTATGACTCTTATTTATCCAACACCAATAGTGATAAGTACAGTTATCCCAAACATTATATGGTGTTATGTCAAATGGTAAAAAGAAATCAAGGAAAATAAAAATAAATGAGGAGATGTAACCTGCTAATGTGTTAAAGAGTTAATATAGCAAAGATCAATTTGCCCTAAGTAATAAAAGCTTTGAAACAAACTCAGCAATATTTTTGTAAATATAGGAATGTTTATTCTAAAATATACATAAGGCTATAAATGTACCATTAATTTTCATATTTGTATTTAAAATTTGTTTTAATAACTATCATGAAAAATTTGACATCGGTTAGGTTTGTGTTTTAAACCTACAAAATACTTCCTACTTGATATTTCAGAACTTTAATTTGAAAGGCAAATCCATCTATCTACATCCATATGGTAGAGTTTAAAATAAAGGTCCACCTTGGAAAGTTGAGAAACAATAATTAATTTAGAATAGAAAAGCAGTAAAAAATGGCTAAGACACTTGACTGTTCTTTTACTTATTACTATGAATTGCTGATTAAAAAGAGTTAGAACTTTATTATGAATCAGAATTTATGACAAGGTAGATACGATCTCATAAAAAGTATAAGTCACTCAAGAAAAAGAAAAAGCCTTTAGCTAATAAGACCTTTGACACAATTTTATAGAAGTATGACTGAAAGGTCTAGTGATGCATTTTATTGCTAACAATACATTTGCCTCCTTTGCTTAAATTCAACATAAATTATTTTAAATGGTAACTAGCTAACATCCATATAATTGGTATAAAAATGAAAATCAATAGATCTTTTCTAATGGTCTCAAACAAGTAATGACTCTAAAAATAGTCTTGATTAGGACACCATTTAAAAATGTAATGAACAAATCTGAAATTACACTAGAAGATGCATTGTTATTCAACCATTGTCACTGAGCTTCTAAAAAATAAACTACACAGGCAAAACAAAATTCTTCCAGTATCTATTTATTAGTAAGATAACTTTTCCAAAATATAAAACCTCAAAACAGGAAGTATTTTAAAATATGAAATATGCCATTATTCATATTTGACTGCTTTGAAATTTATTATCAAAGAGGAATTTTTCACTCTTACTTTCCACTATTTATATCTTTTCCTATCTGTGGTGGAACTAATTTGATGTATCTTACGGATTGTACTGGGGTCCATCTGATGTGAACTTATCAAGCATTATATAGAAATTATTGATAAGACTATACGACAATACTAGTCAGCAAATTTTAGCCAAAGTTAGGGAGCAGACTTTGCCAAAATTACATATGTAATTTTAAACTGTAAAAACTATTTACATATATGTATATATATGTAAATATATGTCTATGCATGTAAATAAATATGTATATCCATATTTAAACTATAGCATATAAAAACTATAAGCTATTATTTTAAAAGCTAGACTAAAACTGATTTAAAATATATTTTAAAAACCAAGAACAATGTAAAATAAGACACCCTAGACTCAATTCTTATCAAGATAAAATTCAGCATAATATATATGTTCTGATTTTACATATTTATGGCTGAGACAACTATTGTGAAAACTTTGTTTTTCTACCAGTGATACATAGTTAATTATTTTTTATCAATTATTATCTATTTTAATGCAGACAGATAAGATTTGAAGGGCCAGCTATCTACTATCTGTTGGCATTATTTGCATTTATAAGCCCAACCTAATTAATTAGAATTTATAAAAATATATGGTAGAAATACACAGAATATATAAAATATTTTATAATATATAAAGTTTTAATTACTCCTTTAAAATATTAAAATAAAATGAAAAATTGATATAAAATTAAAATCTTGATATATTTAAAATAAAATAAATATATGCTACAGCGGAATTTGGTAATAATAGTCAGTGTGAGTTCTTTGTTAGGTTATTTTATACTCTTTGTGACTGTACTTGCAGCAGAACATTATCCAAATTTTAACTAAGTGTAGACTAAAGTATGATAAATTAGAATTTTTGACAGAATCAGCCAGTTTACTATGGAGACTCAAATAATAGAAATTTTCAAAACCATGACAAAAACCATGCTAAAAATATTGTCTTGAAGCAATATTTTGTTGTGTATAAGCTTACATTTTCTTACATTTGATGTTTTATTTACTTTATTTGCTACATTTTTATGTAATATTATTTTGACTAGGAAGATATAAACCTGTAAAACAAGACTTGTCATATATGAAAAAATGTATAAGAATATACAAGATTTTACTATTTAGAGTTTTCATGTCATATTTGGTTGCATGACTCAGAACTAATAGTTTATCTTCAAATATTTGTAATGGTTCTATTTCTATTTATATATTTTATGTAATAATATACAAATATTTAGAATATAGGATTGCAATTTTGAATAGTTAGAATCATGATCATGGAAGACCTGGGTTCCAAACTGTGTTACATGAGACATGAAGCTCTGCTTCAACTTTTCTAACATGAAGTTGATAATATCCATTTGATAGGTTTTCTTAAAATTTAAGCATGTATTTAGTAAGACCATAATCATTGAAAAAATTGTTTTCATTAATTGTAATGGAAAAATATATGTAAAATATAAAATATTTAAAATGATGCAGAGTAAATCTTCAAAATAAGAAAACTTAGATTTAAAAAACTGAGAAAACACCTAAAATATAATAGTGTTTTTCTCTAAATAAAGATTAATGTGATTATTTTTTTCTATAAAATTGTCTACATTATTCAAACTTTCTTTAATGAGTGTGTGGGACTTTTAAAATTGAAATGTATTTTATTTAAACAAAGTAATCTGAAGGAAAAAAATTCCATGTGAATGAAGAAGAAAAGGAAACACAAGTGTAGGGAAACAAGATCTAGGAACAATCTTTGGGACAATTCTTAGAGTGGCCTAAAAATACCTGTGTGCCATGAACTGTGAGCTGTCTCATTTGTAGAAATTATCATATGTGACATATCATAAAAGTTAAATAAATTAAGAAATTAAGATTTTTGTTATGAGAGCGGCAATAAATGTAAGCATAGATGTAGACATAGCTATAGATATGAATAGATGGATATGCCCAAATAACTAGTTCCAGGTAGAAAAGGAATAAGAAATATTAGGTAATTTAAAAATCTTTTATAGTATTTGAACAAAGTAAATTTTATTGTTAAAATTCAAGCAAAGATATTCTGCTGAGAGTATTAAATACAGTGTGTTAATGCTATGGTCCCAAAAAATTAAAAAGTTTTTTTACAGACAGCCTTTTTAAGACTAGAGATGAAAGAATATAAGAAAATAACGTAAAGTCTTTGAACAACTTGTACTTTCTTTTGAGAAATTATCTGTGCTGCCGCTAAGGGGCAGTGAGAGAATTCAGATCTTTCTACCAACACAGTAAAGAACACAGATCAGTGAAATTTAGGAAAAGTAATATTTACTAAAGTACATATTAGGAGAGAAACGAGCTATGCCAGAGATGGCTGCAGCCCCACTGATTTCGGGATGGGTAGTTACATGGATGGTGTTAGATAATTGGCATGTGAGGTTTTGTTGATTGACATCCTGCTGTTATATAACCTTTTGTTTACTACTCATGTGGTTACCCAGAATTCAGTCTGTTATAATTAGATGTGCGAACTTCCAGGCATATGTATGTTATGATGCTGGTATAATGAGGTTGAGGTCAAAGAAGGTCAGTACAAGTACTGACTGCACACATGCTACGGACCAGACTAAACTCGAAGTTGTTTTTGCAGTTTTTACTTCTTCATGTTCCAGGATGTAAAGATAATTTTTAACTATTGAGTGAGTGTTTCAGGGAGGTTCTAAGGGAGGTCTCTGGCTTGGGCCTTCATTCCCCTGCCTAACATCTTCATAATTTTAGACCCTTATCTCACCCACTCCAAAACATACATATCTTACTTGCTTACATATTTACTATCTTTTAGTTCTCAGCATAAAAATATTTTCTTGGCATGTCTTCCAAACCCTCCAAGTATAATTAGCTCCTTCATAAATAGTTTTTTTTCTATCTATTCATATGTTTGTCTGTATGCATCATAATGTGCATTTAGCACATTCCATTTCATTTTTTTTAAACAACAGAAATTTATTTTCTCATAGTTCTGAAGACTAAAAGTCCAATATCAAGATGTTCACCAGCTCTGTTTCCCCTGAAGCCTCTGCCTTTGGCTAGCAGAGAACTACCTTCTCAAAGTATCTTCTCTTGGCATTGCTCTGGGTGTGTCCATTTCTGGTGTCCTTCCCTCTTCTTATAATGACAAGGTTGAATTGGGTTAGGGCCCCACCCTATGACTTCATTTAACCTTAAGTATCTTCTTAAAGGCCTTATTTTATTTATTTTTTTTTTTAGGCAGAACAATCCTCAGTTGACCTCACAGATTGCAATGGACCTTGTGAATTTATAATCTCTTATTATTATTATTATTATTATTTACACCTACAGCACCTGGTATTCCTAGGTGGTCTCCCATCCAAATACTAACCAGGCCCAACCCAGCTTAGCTTCTGAGATCAAACGGGATCAGGCTTGTTCAGGGTAGCATGGCTGTAGACCCTTAAAGTCCTTATTTTTAAATACATCCACATTGGAGATAAGAGCTTAAAACTATGATTTTGAGGGAGAGGGGTGTGACACAGTGCAGTCTATAACAGAGAATTATGATGTTCTCAAAAATGGTTTATATAAAATTAATATTGTTTTTCAAATACATATTAAAATTCACCTGTAAAACAATCTAGTACTGTGATCATGAAAAAGCCTTTTGACAAATTCAATTTACTTAACAAATATAGGACTATTTATATTTTTATTTCCTCTGTGTCAAATATGGAAGGCTGTATTTTTCATAAACTATGTCTATTTTCTTTATTTTGTCAACTTTATTGACATAAATTTATTTACAACATTGCCTTACTATTTTATCAAATTTTATATCATCTGGAATAAAATTGGTTAATTTTTTTCTTGGTTATTCATATTAAAGATTTATTAAATTTAAAATTATATCAAATACAATATCTTGGCTATGCCATTTTTAATCTACTGTCTTTTATATTTCATTGATTTTAGTTATGCTATTTGAGTTTGTGTCAGTGCTCCCATTGGGCTGTAGGCACAAAGGTAACCTCTTGTCTCTCTCAGATCTGATCCTCTGTATGTAATGTATTTATTGGTACATAATAGGGAGCCATAATTTTTATTTGATTAATAAATACATGAAATAATTGTATTTGTCCATGACTAATAGTATTCAGAATCATTTTATGTGCTTATTTTCATTTGCATACCTTCTTTGGTGCAGTATCCATTCAGATAGTTTGACCATTTCTCTTGAGCTGTTTGCTTTCTTTTAATTGACTTCGTGGGTTCATTATTGTTCCAGATACCAGTGTATTATCAGATATGTAATTTTCAAATATCTTTTCTCATTCTAAGGTTTGTCTTTTTATTTTTTCTAATGATGTCTTATAACTAGCATGGATTCCTAATTTTGAGAATTCCAATATGACGTTTATTTTCCTTTTATATATTGTTTTGGTGGCTTATCTAAAAACTCTTTGTCTAACTCAAAAAAATAAATATTTTATCTTATGTTATCTTATAGAATGTTATAACTTTAGGTTTATATTTAGTTTATAATGAATTTTGAATTTTTTTTTTCCATGTGGGAGAAGGTCATACAGATATTTTATTGTTTCAGAACAATTTATTGACAAGCCATTCTCCACTGAATTGACTATGCACCTTTGTAAGTAATCAACAACAATATACATCTGTGGATCTATTTCTGTATTCTTGATTCTGTTTCACAAATCTGTTGTCTATATTTTTGTTCATACCTCGCTTGATTACTGTAGCTGTATCGTTAAGTTTTAAAGTCAGGTAGAGTCAATCCTCTGACTTTATTGTTTTCCTTCAGTCTTGTGTTGGCTATGCTGGATCTTTGTCTCTCTTTATAAATCTTTAAATCAGTTTGTTGATATTTACAAAATAAGTTACTAGAATTTTTTATTGGTTTTGTGTCAAATCTGTATATCAAGTTGGGATAAACTGGCATTTTGGCAATAACGAGTCTTTCTCTGCATGTACTTAAATTATTTATTTAGATCTTTGATTTCTGAATCAGAGTTTTATAGTTTTCCTCATACAGATCTTATAAATATTTTGTAGATTTACAACAAAGTATGTAATTCTTTTTGGTATTAATGTAAATGATACTGTGTTTTTATTTTCAAATACCAATTTTTTATTGCTGGTGTATAATAAAGCAATTGATTTTGTATATTAATTGCATATTTTGCAACCTCATTATAATTGCTTATTAGTTCTAGGAATATTTTTGTTGATTCTTTGGGTGTTCCACTTAGACAATATTGTCATCTGTGAACAAAAGACATTTTATTTCTTCCTTTCCAATCTATATACATTTTATTTCCTTTTATTATTGTATTGTATTATCTAAGACTTCTAGTATGATCCTGAATATTATGTGTGAAAATGTACATACTTGCCTTTTTCCTGAGCTTATTGGGAAAGCAACTAGCTTCTCACATTAAGTATGATGCCAGTTTTATGTGTTTTATCAATGTTCTTTATCAAGTTGAGAGACTTCTCCTTTGTACTAAAAGTTGTTTTTTTTTTGTTTTTAATTATGAATGGGTGTTGGATTTTGTCAAGTGCTTTTGATGCATCAGTGTATATGATTATGTGATTTTTCTTCTTTAGCTTGTTGATATGATTGATTATATTAATTGATTTTTGAATGTTGCACTAACCTTGCATACCTGGAATAAATCTCACTTGGTTGTGGTTTATAAATGTTTTTATACATTGTTAGATGCTATTATTGTTTTGTTAAGGATTGTTGCATCTGTGTTCATGAGAGTTGTTGATAAACAGTTTTTCTTTTTCATAATGTCTTTCTGGTTTTGATATTAGAGTAATACTGGCTCATAAAGAAAATTAAGATGTAGTCCATTTGCCTCTATCTTCTAGAAGAAATTGTAGAAAATTAAAGTAATTTCTTCCTTCAATATTTGTTAGAATATACTAGAAAGCTCATCTGGGCATAATACTTTCTGTTTAGAAGTGTATTAATTTTTATTCAATTCCTTTAATCAATGTAGGCCTATGTAGTTTATCTATACTGCCTTATGTAAGGTGATAGCTGTGTCTTTAAAGAAATTGGTCCATGACATTACATCCACATTATTAAATTTGTGGGCATAGAGTTGTTCATAATATTCCTTTATTACCCTTTTATTGTACATAGGATCTGTAGTGATGGCTCCTCTTTCATTTCTGATAGTGGTTATTTGCGTCTTCTCTTTTTCCTTTCAGCTTCAATTGATTTATATTTCTTCCACATTCTTATTTGCCTTTCATGCTGCTTTTCATTACCATCTGTACCATGTTTTATTTGTTTTAAATACCAGCAACTATAAAGTTTTTCTTATTGGGTGCTGGATATTTTCAAATTACTGTGAATAATATTGAGTTTTATTTTGTGATGAGTTGAGGTTATTTGAAATTATTTAATCTTTTGGAATCTTGGTTTGTAAGTGAGCTTATCATACATAGTGTTTGTTGTTATTTTTTCTCCATTACTGGATACACTGGCTTATGAAAATAGGCAATAATCATTTTCTTGCGTGAATTCTGATGATTTTCCTTCTTAATCCCTTTTAGGTGCTATTTCCCAAACCTCTTATAGTTTCCTTACATTCTTCACATATTAATCAGTACTCACCAAAAAAACAAGGAAAAAGTTCTATAGATTTTCATAGTTCCTTCCAGTATTCTGCCCTCCAGGTACCTGAGGCTCTTAGCCTCTGATTTGTCTTTTTAATTCAAAGGGTCTGCCTGGCTTTGCTCTCCTTGTGCTCTGGCTTCTAAACACTGTCTAGGGAGATTTTTGGAGACAATCATAGTTATCCCTCTTCCCCCCCTCCCTTATATTAGGAATTAGCTTGAATCCAATGTCATGAGCATTTTTGTTTCAATAATTTGTTCTCTTTTTTTCTGGTTGTTTCACATGGGAAGGTAAATCTGTCCTCTATAGCAATGGGCCCTAATCTTTTTGGTGCTCCTCTGAGAATATAATAGCTGATGATCTGAGGTGGAGCTGAGGTGGTGATGCTAGTGCTAGAGAGTGGCTGAAAATAACAGTTGAAACTTTGCCCCCTTGACTGCCACTAACTTTCCTGCTGTGTGGCCCAGTTCCTAACAGGCCGAATCAGGGGTTGGGCCATTCTGTAACTCCTTCTCAGAGAGTAGATATCAATAATACAAGTATGTTTCAGTGTTATCTTGCCTGTGAGTGACAGCAATTTCACTCAAACACATTTAGCTTATGAGGACAATTAATTGATTCATGAAATCTTAAAAGGAATATAGCTTCAAGTAAGGACACAAATTCTCTTGAGCATCAGGAATACATGAACTGTGAGCAGTGTGTTTTTCTAATTTTTGCTTAATTCTAGGTTTTAACTTCTTTCTCACTGTGAACCACATTGTAGACAATTTGGTCACAAAGAACCTGTGATTTAGATCTGTATTACCATTAAAAAAAGAGCTATTTGAAGTTTTCAGCAGAGAGATACACTGCCCCTGCCTGATTCATTTTTTTTACATTGGGCTTCTTTAATTTTGTCTAAGAAGACTTTGAGTATCACTATGAATATCTGGGGTGGTGGCAGGTAGGTAGAGAGATTGCTATTATATAAAAAAAGATTTTAATATTCAAATAGTCCTACAACTACTCCTTAAAACTTAATGCTGTCACATCAGTAGTCATTCAAGGTGTATATAACAACATTTCACTAATTGAAATATGTTGGGATTTTTATCTTTCCAAGAAAATAAAATATTCAATGAATAAAATATCCAATATGTGTTGATTAATCATTTTGTATCCTTCTGTCAAAATTAAACATTACTCTTATGTAGCAGATTTCTCTTCGAATTAAAATAAAATCTTAGAGACTCAAGTTTTGAATTTTCTTGGAGACAGGCAATCAACATGCAGAGAAGTTTACTATTGGTATTACAGCTTTTCTGAATTTTTTTCTTTATGGGTTTTCCAAGTACAGCTTATAACTCATCATTTCATTATCACTTTAATTAACTTCCTTTATTCATATCTGTAGACTTTATCTTTTTTTTTTTATTTTCTGAGGCATAGAAGTTCAAATAACATATATGTGGATTATGACAAAATGGCAACTATCTAGTTATATTCCGGAAATACTTCAATGTTTTGTAGACTAATGTAAGCACAGGAACTAAAGTTGGTTAGAAATTCAGCTCTCCCCAGAGTCTTTCTAAAAAAGAAAAAAATCAGATTTTAGTATTATGTTTAAAAAGAAATTCTGAAAAGTAAGATGCTTGTAATCTTCTGCTACTGTTGTTTTTTAGAAGTTAATTTTCTATGTTATCAGATAATAAGTATCAAGATGTAGTAATAAAGAAAAACAAAACAAAATGAAGTTTATTTAATACTTAACCTTAAAACTTGTTTTCATACCAAGTGAAGAAAGAAATTTAGTTGGTCAGGAATGTCTCTAATATATTCTTACATGCACATTGACCTTATAATAAAATTAATTACTTATTTAGTCATTGTAAACATAGTATATATCAGGCCATGGACTAGTTTTTACAATATAATATTTCATTAAAAATTTACAATACTAAGGTTTTAGCAATCTCTTGGCAACAATATGCATTTAAATATGTAAAGTCAATGATTTGTGATAAGCTACAGAACAGAGATAGACAAAGTCAGGAGTCATTAACGCCACCTGGATTTTTCAGAATACATTTGGGCTTATATTGTGAAGAGTAGAGGAGATCATAAAGTGCACAGAGAGCGGGAAAAAAATAGATATTATAAATAATGGTATGAAGAAGTGGAAGATGCTGTTATTCTTTCACAATTATAACTAATTTAATGCATGCTTAATTTACCAATCATGATAAATGGCATGCATTATGGAGGGTGTTGAGGTTAGGTAGTAAGGCTGCAACCAGAAAAAGGGCCTTTGGCTATAAGTTTAAATCAACTGAGAACACTAGCAATATTGAAGAAGAGATGTAATATATTTTATATGACATTATTTTCTCATACTTAAGGATATAATATTACTTAGTGAAATAATTTTGATTTTTCAGAATAAAAAATGTTTCTGCATGTTGCTCTCTTTTTGTGAAATGTTACTGAATCATTAACTACATTATTTCTATATATTTTATAATAAATTTAATAGAAAAGAGAAAAGAAAAAAATACAAATGATTTGAAGTTAAAAGAAATTATGACCACCATAACTTTTTATTGCTGTATATTGTTTCCAGTTACCCAAGCAACATTTCTCCTTTGTTTATTTTTATCCTTAGATAATTAAAGGGGAACTCAGAAGTTGTTATTTATGCAATAATTTGTTTATTGCCTTTTTAATGGCATACACTTATTTTGATTAAACTTTTATTCAACTTTATTTCTAAAGTATATGGAGTTTAATTATCAAAAGCAAGTTTAATATTTTCTTCTCCTTGTTTTGAAAATTTGAGAGATACTGTGACAGGGTCTTCAGAGTTTCTACTCATTGGCTAGATTTGCAAATTCAGATTTGATTATTAAATTATATTGTGGTTCGTACTGTTTGAAAACCTCTGAATAGCAGTGGGCCAGATGTTGTTGCCTGGTTAGATACTAAGATATTTTAAACACCAGCTGTAGCAACATAAACCTGCTCTTTTAATACTTCACTTTAACTTTTCCACCTGCTTTCAGCATCTGGTCAGTTCTGTCTGGGTTGTCATTTTATTTCATTTCTTCATTGTTATTCCACTTATTGCTTAAGTGAAATTTTTCTATAAGTCTTAGGACTAAACCAGATATTATTATTTTTTATTTTGAAACACACATTATTTAAGTAATAATTATAATAATACCCAGGTTTTTTTGGAGTTTCATTTTTCAACATATCCGTGGTATATAATATGGACCAATAACACATTATACTTGAGATAGAATTCACTAAAGAAAATTTAATTAATCTAACTGATTAAGATGGGGATCCACCTTGCTCTTTTTGAAAGAATGAATTAATAAAATAACCTTGCTACTGTTTTTAGTTCATAGCAAGTATCATTTTAAGTGCAGTTGTGTTGATTACTTTTGCAGTCAGCTCTTGAGTTTGTATAGTTCAACCAAAACTTCAGTGAACGCTTTGTAAGTATTTTATGTATATGGGAAGAAATTATTCTTTACTATTACAGTATACCCTACATGTTCCTTGCTGAAACTGAAGAAGGCCGGGAGGTGTTTTAATAGATAGTTCATTCACCCTCAGTGTTACTTGGAATTCTAAACAGACTTCTTGTGGTTTACCAATTACTTGGCAGGAAATCTGGCACAAGTTGGAAAGCAGTGGGATCTGCTGATATTTGCTTCTGAAGACCTGTGTGGATAAAAGCTCATGTGATAACAGCATCATAGTTGGTTTAGGTCTGCTCGTAAGAATGCTATCTATTGATTATGTGGTATAGGCACACCAAGAGATTAATACTTTTGATTTAGACATTCAGTAAAACAAAGAAAGTCACACAGCTTTAAGATATGTAATCTAGGTCAAGCCTTTAAAATAACCAGATCTCCTGCTTTGAGTCGATATTTACTTGGCTCTCTTTTCCTTTTTTTTTAAAAAAAGTTAAAATTAAAATGTTTTAAAAATCAGTTTTAACAGATGTAAATGTTAAAGAAATGTTTAAAAATCATGCTTGATTCATCATGGATCCTCATATCAGAGAAGGAGGGTCATCTTTTCTGGTAAGAAAATTATGCAACACTTCCTTAATTTCATATATATATATATGTATATATATGTATATATATATACATATATACGTAAACATACATAAATACATACACACACACATACATACATACATATACTTCTTGAATAGTTATGATCAGAGCAGAGTGTTCTCTTTGCAATTAGTCATATTCTTGAGAATAGTTCCCAAAAGAGTGTAACTCACAGTTTACCAGGAAAAAATATCCGATTGTATGTGTGTACAGAAATGTCTGTTTTCCTTGTCATTCTTCCTTACTCATTCCCTTGAGAGACATAAGTAGAATCATTTTGCTGAAAGCTACTCTGCAGCAGTATAAGGGCTTTATCAAAACTGCTTTTATTCTCAATAAACCTGTGGAGAACTTTAAATCAGTGGGTTTTGATTGTAGTCCTCAATTTCCATCTCAGAGAACTATTTTTTTTCTCAGTCCCATTGTGCTATTTTTAAGTTACCCAAATAAAAAGGAGTAGAATTATTAAACTTTGTTTATCAAAAAAGGAGTGGCTTTGCAATACATAGGATAAGTGTCAGTAAAATACTAAGTAGCCACAGTTTTCATTAGAAAAAGACACTCAGTGTGTCACATGGAAAATAACCATAGATAAGTGGGGTCAGTGGCTTGATGAGAATGAGTGTTACAAATAAACTGCTTCTGGAAGTGATTTTGTTTTTGCCACAAATCCATTTTTAAAAAAATAATAAGTGGAACGAAATAGTGGTACATATGATGCCATGTTCCTTCAAGAAAGTAGCATTCAAAATAATAATAAATAATAATAATAATAAATTTACACAAGTAAGGCAGTAGATGGAAGTAAAAAGGGGACAATTTAAATATACCAGCTTCTAAAATTCTATTGAAATTTTAGCATTTTTCACATTTTAAAAAAGGGTAAAGATTTATGAAACTTTTGCATTAATATCTGAATTTCAAATTTACTGTGTTGTATGTATCATCATTTATATTAGTAATTCTATCTTCACTTTGAATGCCTTTTCCTGACTGTCTGAAAAATACAACTCAGATTTACTTTTATAATTGTATAATACTACATTTAATATTGTGATATAATTTATGTATCCAGTTCATGACCTGTACAGTTTTCTATGATTACATAGTAACCACATTGAGAAATTGGGGACTGTCGTACATGTGGCAATAAATCTTTCAATTTTTAAAGTGACTCAGGCTTTTAGTAACATGAGGAAGGACTATTGACATAATTCTTGGAGTCACATCATCAAACAAAAGTCATTGTTACTCATTGATATTTTTAGAAAAAAAACTATTTGCTTTGCTCCTTATTCTATTCCTTTAAATGGTCTCTATATATCAAAATTATTGGCGCAAAGTTCAAGAAGTAAATACACTGAATCATTCTATTACCAGAAATTTAATAGAATACACATGTATACACATAAATATATGCATGTACATATTTTTAAATGAAGTGCTTTACAGTCAAGGTTAAGAATTTATGAAAATTTTTTAATTTTATTCTTCCATTGAAAACAAACTTAATTTTAATCATGTGTCTTATGTTGAATATTCTACCAGTTATATAATATAGGTTATTTCTCATTAATTTTCAACGTACAAAGGAAGGGGTTTTTTTTCCCCCTGAGAACAAGAAGTAACCCATGATATAAATTTAAATCTCTATGAGAAACTGCTTATTTTGTGCAGTGATATATTCCCAGCATGAGCACATTTCCTAGTACTTGTATCAGAATAGTCTGAAATATTGTCAATTTGTGCTTAAAAATTGTTTTCCTTTGCGAAACATCCAACATTAAAACTTTGTCACGACTATTATTGCTTCACAGAATAGTTTGTCATAGTCAAGAAGAAAATTCAATTTTGACTTTTAGTGCATAGCGAAACTGTTTTCTGAAATCCAAGATACTTTTTATTTATATACAAGGATGCTTCAAAAGTGAAAGAAAAGATGCTTGTGTGTATTTCTCAGGACAGAGTCCTAGAAATTTGCATGTGCTACCTCAAAACAGGGGACAAATATGGTGTACATTACTAATGACAGTGTGATATTGATGCGGATAGAATAATGACACATCCTAAATACTATGAGAAAAATAGCTAAGAGTTGAATGTGTTAAAAAATGTTGTGAAGATTCAAAACCCCCACCAAATCAGATGAAGTCTATGGTGGTGAAGGCTGAGTGTGTGGACCTTGCATCCAGAGGCCATATGAAAGACCATAGAGCAGATATCCATGAATATTGAGAATCAGTGCATCATGCCCTAGGACCAGAAGGATGGGCTATGCCACAGTGGATGGCAGGTCCCCATCATTCAAAGACCAGGAGCAAGATGCCTTATCTCAGAGGAGACCAGTGATGTCAGGGTATAGTTTGGGCTATAGCTTTTGTCATAGACTACCTCTATAAATCATGTATCAGTGTTTTTGACGAATTTTATTGGTTTGCTCATTTTTGACTAATTGAGTTATTTCTAGATCTTTAGTTACCCTCCAAGGGAAGCAACAGACAATTCTAGCTGCACCAATAAACAATGAAGAGTTACTACCAGGTTAATACTCTGAACTGTTCATTGCCAAGCGAATGTATCCATTTCAGATCTTAAGCTGGAGGGAAAGTTGATGTCCATAGCTTGTAGTCAAACATCTAGTAGATATTTTTCATATGAAATAGTGGAGCAATGAGAACACAACAGTGCTTGCTTTCTGTCAGTTTTCTTCAAATAGGATGACCACCTTATGAAGCAATATGTCTTTGCTTGATTGTTTCCATTAGAACAGATGGTGCGCCCTCTCTCCACAGATTTCTTTATAACCATTTGTGGTGTGGTATTATTTTTTACTTTCCTCAAAGTGTTATGCAAAAATCAAGACAAAGTAATATCAAGTATGCACACACACGTACACACACAAAACTGAAGAAACCAAAGATTTAGTAACTTATACAATGCATTGTCTCAACAAACTCGTCCTACATTTATCTGAGTAGCTGCCTCTAATAGCCCTCATCACACGTTTTCCTTAAGCAGCAGGCTTAGAATTAGTAAAAGTCAGAAATCCAAAGCCACTATTATACTTTTTAATTTGGATATGTTGTTGGGAGGACTCTATAATATTTATGAAGCAGGTAGATACTCAAGTAAAGGAAAACCTGTTAAGTCAATATTTTGTAGGTACAGCTGCTCACTTATTTGCCCCACTCTGTCTCTCAGGATATTAACTGTGTTAGCCTCACTTCTTCTAAGAAAGCAGAATCTGAGACAAGCTTTTTTTATACAAGTAAGCTTATTTTGGAACGTTACCTCAAGAAATAAAAATGAAAGATTAGAAGTGATTAAATGAGTCCAGTTTCAAAGATAAGCTCTTTGGACCACTGTGCCCAATCTTGTCAGAATCTTCTAAAGATCTATAGAAAAGATACCTCAAATGGTCTGCATGAGGGCCTGAAGGCGGGTATTTAAACAATGTTTTCTATCTCCTGTTATTATTCCTAGCTCCTTTGTACCACTACTCAGTGTCTGTGTGAGTGTAGGGTGTGTTTCCAGAGACATCCACTCTGCTGAATCAGAAAAGCACCAAAAGCAGAAAGCCAGAGTTACTTGGAGCAGCTGAAGTAGATGCAGGCATATGAGATTGTAAAAGGTAGATACTAACATTAAACATTAAATTAAAATTGTCTGTGGAAGAGACAGTTCAAATTCTTCTTTTCAGTAAAACTAGAATGTATTATTTTAACACAAGGCTATATAAAGATTTGTTGAGAATGACTAATAGGCAATAAGAAATGCAGTGTTTACTTAACATAATAAATACTATGTGATATGAATTTATATACATGTCTCAAGTCTTATTTTGAGTGACAAATCTTAACACTTTTTCTGGTTATGTTAGTACTTTAATATAAGTAAGGTTAATGTGAGTAATATTCCGTATAACTAATGAAAATAACTATTAATTGAAATGAAGTAGTTAAAAGAGATATAATGAAATACTCTTCCAATTATTTTTCTATATTTCTCAGTCTTCCAGAGAGGAGCATGATCCTTCTAATCACCAGGGACTATTATGATTTTGGTTCATTTGACCCAAATGAAAAAACAAAAAACAAAAAACAAGCATTTCTTAAACAAATCTTAGCATTTTTATCACTTCTGAGACAATATGATTTTTACATAGGGAAGGAATGGAAATATTAAGGCAGATCTGAATCTGATTGATTTGGGCACTCATGAAGGAATCAAGAGTCAGTCACGCTGGTCTCAGCAAGCTGGATTTGTATAAAAACTTAATGCCTTCTATACACCATTTCTTGAAATCAGAATTTCACTGGCTACTTGACATGTACAGAGTTGTTGCTACTTTCCAGACTAGTCAATTAGTCAGTAGTATTTCATTACACATCTTAAGATCTCTAGCTTTGGAATTTTTGTGTTTCTCTCTATGATTGTCCAACAAGTTTCCTATTCTTTATACTTGCACACTAAAATAGTTTTTGCCTAAAACCTCTATTTTTTTTCAATATGGAACATTTATTGTTATTTTTCTAGCTTTTTATATAGTCATTTAGTATTAGAAATGGTAAATCAAAATTACATAATTTATTGAGTATTGTCAAGTGCATACTCACATTTTAAATTATCTTACTATGAATTTAATCTCATACATAAATATTAGATCTAAAAAGAAAAACAGTTAGAGGGGTTTGGATGATAACTTCAATATAAGTAAGGTTAATATGAGTAATATTCTGCATCACTAATACAAAGGCCTATTAATTGTGAAGTAGTTAAAAGAACTTCATAAGCTTCATATGAAGATTGTAGCTCATTATATGTAAAACCTCAGTGTCTGGCATAAACCATCTATTTCGTTGCTTAGTTTATTATTAAAATTTTATTTTGGCTTATGATATGGATGATTTTCTGTAAAGATTAATATTAGTTCTTTATTAATATATGTGGTTCTGTAGTAATCAGTGATTGACTTGGGCATTATTAGTTTTCCAAATAAAATGTGAGTTTCTAAATAGGTTACTTCTAGCTATTAAAGAGCAATGTTTTTACAGATTAACCTTTATGGTGATAACCATCAGTGTTTCTATGGCTAAAGATATTTTTGTTGCTACTTACTAGTGCCAAACACATGACATTTGGAAATTACAAAAGGTAACACTTTCCAAAAGTAAATATCTGCTACAAAATGTTTTTAAAAATAACTTTTTTGTGTGCTGCAATAGCTTAGACAGAAAAGGAATAATTTCATTGTTAAGCATTATCTAGGAGCCTTCCACAACAATCCTAATTGTTTTTTATATTTACTTTCATTTTAAATATGTTACTATAAAATATTAAAAGATAAAAATATCTTTTAATATATAAATTTTGAGATAAAATTGGTCTTTTTACTCTGAAAAAAATATTCCATGTTAATATATTTCAGAAGTCTAAATGAAGCTCATACTATATTGTTAATTAGAAATTAGTTCTAATTAATTTATATTAAATAATTCATATATTTAATTTGTAACTTTCATAATTCTACTTTGTGGAAAATTTTAATTTTTAAAGTATGTATTATAATTACTTTCTATTTTGAATTAGATACTATTACATTTATCTTCTTCAATCTCTATGTTAACAATGGGAATTTTATAAGTACATGGGATTATATTTTTTCATCACATATCTACACCTACACCTTTAAATCTATAGTCTATAATTTGGAAATTAAAAAAAATACTTCTAACAAATTCAACAATCATTGAATAAAATATAATAATAATTTAAAACATATTTACAGCTTATGAAATTTGACAATTTTTTAAAAATTAAGAACTCACAGATTTAATAGGTTATTTGGTATGGAGATACTACACAGAAAAAATTGTGTGCAAGGTTACTCAAACTCCTTTGCTGAAGGGATCACCTATTTTTAAGGAATGGATTACATACCTAGTGCATTGGATAATACTTCCTTGGGAAGAATGTATGACAAAGAATCAGATTTTCAGCTGTTTACATTTTATATAGCACAGATAGCCAATAGGAATCTTGTATGTTTCTTTAAAATGGCTTTAACACACAGAGAATAAAAACTGCCACAGTGTAAAAACATGAAAAAAAAAAAAAAGAATTTACCCTTATATAGTTTTGATAACAGAACAATGATTGAAAGTATTTTGCAGTCAAGTTTCAAACTGCTCATCACACCATCAAAAGATTGTCCCAGTTCTTTCTTTCGAGAATAATTCAAGTTTTAGTTACCTCACAAAAGCCTTATGAATAAAACTCTGTATTTAGTCAAATTTATGGAACAGTTAGGACATATTTAGTTGTTAATGATAGCAAAAAGATAACTACAATAATAATTTTAATTTGAAAATAGGAGAATGGAAACAATATACTTAAGTGTCTCATCAATGGACCTTTTAACGTCCTATTTATTAGGAATAACATAGCCTCTATTACCTGCTGTGCAGGGACTTTCTTGGCTGCTACAGGCTTAGTTTGTTCTAGGACACATTTCCCATATGCTTTATCCTTCATTACTGCATCTGGGAGGTACATTGAATTGACACCACGCCTATCAAGAATTATAAGACTCAAACCACTGTCTTCCTCTTACTGTAAATACTAGCGTGTCACTTAGGTGATGAATAATCACAGATATTTATTGGCCAGAATTAGACTCTTCATTTCAAAACTGCTTCTTAAAAACTTTAACAGCTTCTACATCTATTTGATTTGAGATGCCACATGTGCTAGAAACCATACCTAGAAAGCTATTATTTAATTATAATATTCGAAGTTGGATTCAGGCCTATGAATTTTGGTAAGCAAATGGACAGCCTTAGTCCCATTGCCCTAACCATGCCTGTACTGTAACCTGCCATTCAGAATCTCCTATTTAATACACTGAGTGGGGAGAAACTGTTAAAATTGTTCCTGCCTTCAGTATGCCCCCCAAAGGTAATTTTCTTTATTTTCTTCTTCCTCCCTTTCTTTTCCTGTGTTTTGTTTAGAAGTCTAAACTTCTAGATAAGGTGTGTAGTTTTGGAGATAGGAGTAAGTATCAGAATTCCCTTAGGCTCTAATCTTATTGCTTGTTCAATCTTCTAACTACCAAAAGCTATAATGTGGTTTTGCTCTAACTTTCCTTTAATGTATAGAATTTGCTTTTTCCAACCCAATGAAGCTGTAGATGTTCAGAATTCTGGTCATCCTTTATTTCAACCCTCAGACAAAAGGAGCTTCTTTTGGCAAGTCTCTACTTTTAATTTTAATTGTAATTTTTTAAGTTTTATTTTCTGTTTTCTTGTAGGCTGACTTCAGGAAAAAATCTTTTATCTTTCAGATCCTTACCAAAAACTGTAGAATTAGCCAGCACACTCAGACATTATGACATCTCTCTGCCTCAACTCTAATTTTTCAGGTTCAGTAGAAACAAAATCTAAGTCCCAATGTATGAGAGATTACTGATTCATAGTTGTTTTACTAACACAAGGATGACTAACTTCTGTTGTTGAAGGAGAAGAAGAGTCTACTACACTCTCTGCTGTCTACTTTGTTCAGTTAGTTCAAATTTCAGAATCTATTACTATCAATCCTTATTTCTCCATATCAAATTCAGTTGTCTTTGCTTGCAAGTAACAAATGGGTAACACAAAAAGGATTTCTTAGGTAGGTCTTATAACTCCTACACAAAGCCATGACATTCACTCTTATTGTACCAGTGGAAGTCTCATTTCCAGCTCTAAATAAGTCACCTTAGCCAAGAAAATAGAATTTGCTGACAGACTTAGCCATATTCACATGGACTAGAATTGGTCAGTTTTCAATAAATCCCAATGAAAATTTCCTACAGTTTGAGGAAAGTTTGGGTGAGGACTTGGAAGCTCAGAATTCAACCAACAGGTATATCCTATTTCTACAAATCATTCTGAATCATATAGGTGTTCTTAAATATTTAACTCTCTGCCTTAGGTTCCAGATGATATTTCATACCAGTTATATTAAAAACTAACTCCCTATGGAAAATAAGCAACATTAAGTAGACCTAGTAAGAACAGTTTGTAAATATTATGAAGCTGCCATACTCAATTTAAAAAAAAATGCCAGATTACGGGTAGAGACCATGCAAATTAAAATGACAATTTTCTTTCTTCGCCTTTTTCTTTTGTATAAGATCTTTGAACTGTAAAGTAAATATATTTGTAACATACATGAGAGAAAATAGAAAGTGTTCCACTAAATGATCTTAGAAAATATGTAAAGACCCATTAAGGACCTGATTGTGAAAAGATAGTTATCCTTAAAAAGGTTACTAAATTGTCAAGGCTATAACTTTAAATCTCACCAACACACTTGGAAGAAAGCACTGGCTCTGAAATAAGAGATCTGGGTTCAAACTCTCAATTGTTAATTTATAATACAAAAACAAGTGTGGGTTAAAACATATTGAATTATGCTGCTGTAGATATTAATACTTGGCATGCAGAGTTGTGAAGATTAAATGATAAAGCATAAATTAATTAATTTAGGAAACAACCTAATACATGAATAAGTCCTCAAAAACTTGAAGGAATTTAGTTACTTTTGTTAAATTAAGGAATAATGGCATTTATGTCTTCTTATTCTTCTTTGTTTTTTATTGTTCTTATAAAACTGCTTTTATTGTCTCTGAATTCTCAACCTCATCTGCTACTATGGTTTTTGGAGAGAATAAGTAACTTTCTGATTGAGTCACATTTAAAAATTCTCCTTTGTCATGGGGACATTAAGTTCAGCATAGGGAATATAGTGAATAATATAATAATTATAGTGCCAGGTGGGTACTAGACTAATCACGAGGATCATTTTGTAAATTATATAAATGTCTAACCACAATGCTGTACACCTGAAACTAATATAAACAATATTGAATGTCAACTCTAATTAAAAACTAAAAATTGAAAAAATAAAAATAAAAATCCTTTGTGGAAAATGCCAGGCCATTATACATCGTATTGCCTTTACAATAGCATTAAATATCCTGGCTCACCACAGCACCCCTGGGTTTTATTAATGACTCATTCATGACTAAATTATCGTATTATATTCATACACTTTATTTTATATGTCATTATATATATATTTTTTTTTTTCAGAACACAAAATCTCTGGCACTCTTACATCTCTAGTTCATACCCTAGGGGGAGCCAAAAGATAGTTACCGAGATCCCAATCCAGAATGTTCCCTTTGTCACTCCTGTGTGCCTCAGAAAATCACAGGAAAAATGATTTGTTTTGTTAAGTAAATTATATTTGCTTCTGCTTCCAAGCTCAGGAAGCTACACTTCAACAGGTTAGCTCTAGAAACCATAATTACAAATAAAGCTCCCGATTTAATGAGTGGGTTCTTCAAAGTCACTGTTCTCTCTCTTTGCATTTATTTTAACTATCTTATGTCTTATGTCAGCTCATTTATTTGCTCAACAGATTGTATGAAGTATCTACTATGTACCAGAGTATAGGCTAAGTACTGGGGGTGTAGTGGTGTCCAGAGCTAGTCTTACTGAATTTATATATGTTGGTAGCATTGGTTACTTCAGAGAGGCTTTTTGGTATGTGTATTTAACTTAAAAATCCTAAAATTTTTAGGGGTTTGACATTCTATTAATTCTTTGTGGCGTCTTAATGGAAGTTCTAACATACTTATTTTATTTGTGACAATGTGAATAATAAAGCATAGATAGGTTTACTCTTGAAAAACACCAATATCTTCAATTAGATTGCCTTCTGATTCTCCATTAATCAAACCTTTAAAACTTCCCTTTCAACTCTCCACACACAACTCTGGACCCTCCACCAAAGCACCACCTACAAATTCCAGACATATTGAATGACTTTGGTTAGTAAACCTAGAAAGAAGTTATTTTCATGTTTTAAAAATATGTAAATATATGAAGGAGCTTTGCATAAGAAAGAATGGTTCTGGATCTTCAAAGAAGTAGATATTCAAAGCACTGGTAATGGCCGCCATAAGGGAATAAGCAATATATAAAGGTTTGTGTAGGGTGAAATCTGTATTTTGGTAGCCTTTCCAGTATATTTGGATGATGACCTCAGTAAGTAGGAACTCAAACCACAAAATCTATTAAGTGTCTGCCATGTTTTGTTTAAAAGATAATGTTGACCTTTGCACTACGAGTCATTGAGCCACATGATATGCCAGTGATATTTTAATATCTTCTAGTACACTGTGCCTGAGAAAAGGGAGACATCTACAGAAAAAAAAAAAAAAACTTGTATTCTAAAAGTAAGATGAAACAAAATGGACAGATTTATTCCTAATTATTTTTTGTTTTAAAATATCGAAAGTAGATTTTTGGTTGGGACCCATGGATTGCCTAGAAAATAATAATAGAGGTGACAGAAAGTATAGTAAGAGGTCATGCCTAAAAGGAGTTCTGTTATAATAAATTGGTGTATATCTGTTGTTTTGTCTTTCAAGTTATCATTACCTGCCTTAACTTCCTTTTTTTTCTTCTTCTTCTTTTTATTTTTTAGTGTACTCCTGTACTCTCCAATTATTCACAATTCATTCACACTTGAAAGTAGTATGTTCCTAGCCTAAATTAAACCAATTATTTTTCTCTTTATTTCTGTTTTTGTAACTGGAATAATTTAGAAAGAGTCAGTGACCATCTCTTTGACCATGTAGTTTGGAAAAATAAAGAAATTAGGTAAAGAAAGAAGAATGAAATAGACATGAAGAGAGGAAGGAGTCAGGCAACAGAAAGCAAGTTCTCATTAGACTTTGGAGTAATTTCTCATTCTCAACTATCTTCAATTTTGCCCTTAATTTTTATAAGACATTTTGATATTTTTATAAAAATTTCTTAATTTTCATATTCTATTTAAAGAGTGTCTTTGGATCATTTATCTTAATATTTTAAATATATTCATATTATGGAATGACTTATTTTAAAATAGGTTGATAGCATTTTTTACAGTCCTTATGTGTCCTGTATACAGTCAGCTGATCAGCAAATTTTCATGTGATAGTACTTGTAAGCAATAATTTATTTTAAAGTTAAAGTAAGTATTATGGTGCATTTGATAATAGTCTTCCTTTTGGACTTTGATATACTATTAGTAATATTTCCAAGTGAAATATTTAAAAATATGAAACCTCTGAAATCTTACATAAAATGAATATCATATGAAACAGAAATTTTATTGTCAGTAGAAAAGCCATTTGCAAATGTAAAAAAAAAATTAACCACGTATATATTATATATGCTCTTTGTTCAGCTATTCAGTTACCCTGATGTTTGTCAAATCCCATAGTAAACCTGAATGATTTGTCTCCAGTAGTTTTAAAGTAATCAGAGGCAATAACCAGGTGTGAGTGCTGTAGCAAAATCAATTCTCACGAGATTTCCTGTTTAATCACATAGGGTTCTGAAACATTTAGCCAAAAGGTAATGGATATTTCCTTTCTGATGGGTCAGGATTGGAGGTCAACACTGTGAAAAACTGTAGGAGGCACATTCAGCAATATTCTTTTTTCTACTTAAATGTTCAAAAATAAGTATAGGAGTCACCTACAGGCTTTGTCCATAGTTATTTGATTTGGATTCTTGCTGCGAAGCAGCACATTGACTAACTGTGTGATGGGGCAGAGAAATTGAGCATGAGGTTGTGGTGAGCTGTGGTCAGGTCTGGCCATAGAAAACTCAAAGGTGAACATACAGGAGAAACTTTTAGCCACTGCAGCATGAATGCAGAGAAGGAGAATGTTTCAGTCGAAACAAGAAATTCAAAGCCTATAACCTTAGCAATAAGTATGTTGTATGTGACCTGGTAAAGGTTTATTTTCAGTTAGTGTATAAGTAATTGTGTGCTGAGGTGAATCCACAGAATAGTGTTCAACTGAAAAGGGTCCACCTATTTTCAGACATAATCAAGTGAGACGGCTACAATAGAGCTGAGGAGGAGACCACCACACTTTGATACACCTTCATGAAACTTGAGGGTAGAAATGGTAGCCAGGCCCAACCACCTATACACTGCTTGTAACTTTGTATTTCTTATTAGCTCCTCTAAGAGTAAGCTGGAATAAAAACAAATTTTAAACATCCAATGTCATTAATTCCCATTCTTGTATGCATACCGAATTTGTGATTAGGCTGAATGCAGGTGTAAATCAATACCTTTTTTTCTTGTCACCCCACACACATACACACACACACACACACACACACACACACACACACACACACAATTCTCTTTATAATAACTTTGGAAAGAAGTAAGGTATAATATGTGTCATACTCATCTTCATCCCTCTGATATCAGAAAGAAAATACAGTAAGTGGGTTTCACTTGAAGTCCTTAGATGCATAATGGGGAAGAGTCTAGAACATTAGATTTTACTTACATGGGATCCAAAGGTTTCAAGGTCAAATAGCCTATAAATCACAGATGCACCTTTCTTCCAATATTAGGAACAGAAAATGTTTTCACAGTGGACTTACAAGTAAAGATCACACCAGGATAAATAAACCCTTTTTTCCCATGCAATTTTGTTTGTTTGTTTGTTTGTTTAAGAAAGACCCTCATAAATGTCAAATGAGTGCCAAGTAGCAATAAAACTAACATTTATCGACTGCCCTGCTCTAAGTACTTTTTAGTTACTAATTTATTTAATTATTATCTCCTATTAACAAATGAGGAAATTAAGGTACTAGGGAACACACACACTCCTTAGAACTCACAGAGCTAGAAGTCATGAGAGAAGATTCTGACCTACTGACTTTTACAAGCTCAGAGTAGTAAGAGTTGGAACCAGAATTTCACCCCAATGATGTCTGTATTCATGGTATGAGCTCTGAACCAGTATTTGACACTGCCTTCACACACATATCTTGTTTTAGAAGCAAGATATTAGCAGTCCTTTTTACTCATAAGGAACCTGATTCTAAAATATAATATTGTTTCCCCATTGTTGCTAAGTTTTTAAATGGTAGAACTGGAATTTAACTTCATGTTTGACTCCAAAGAGGACAGCAGAGCACTGTGCACCTACTAGATTAGCTAGCTGATAAGAGATATTTGTGTTTGTTCAATTATTAAGAAAATGTTGCATTTTTCCCAACATCTTTTTACTTCTCCTGAGACAAGCAGGTAATAATGGATTAATGCAGATGACTCTGAAAGGTATAGAAAATCACTGCTTATACAAGAATGCCATATAACGAGTTTAAAAATATTAAATTTAGTTACAATATTAATTATTTTCTGAAAGACTTTCATGCCATGAAAACAGAGGAAAAATAAAAAAAAAATTGCCTTACTTGATACTATGATATAACATAAAAAATATAGTTTAAAGCTGTGTGGACCTGGAGCAAAAATAGGCATAGATATCTATATGAACCAAAAAAAAAAAAATGAGAATCATAGAACTATAAGAAAGAAACCACATCATATATAATAATTTGATATCTAATAAGGCTGACATTGAAATTAATGAAATTCATACAACCTAATAAATGACATGAATCAACAGACAGTAATAAAAGTAGCTAATAAACATATTTAAAGCATCTCGACTCATAAGTAAGTACAAAACAAATTAGATATTATTTTCAACTCTCAGCTGGGCATATACTTTTACATGTTTTGTAGGAAGAGGAAAGAGATAAGGGAATAGGCAGGTATTATTATGTACTGTTGATTGGAGTGTGGGCTGTTCAAATTATTTATAAAAGGCATTTAGAAAACATGGTCTAATTAAAAATTCCCATATCCTTCTAAAAATTTTAATATTTCTACATAATTGTGATACATAGCAAGAGAGATAAATGAAGTTAACTGCAGCACTCTGGAAAGATTTTACAGGAGAAAAGCTAAAACACATGTTTAGATGAAGTAATATTCAGTGAATTAAGATATATTTGTAATCAAATGTTAGTTACTCTTTATTAAAAAAGGATTGACTCTAATGTAATTGTATGTAGTAATTTATTTACTATCCATTTATGTGAACAAATATACCTAGCAAAATTTATAAGTATATATAGAATTTTTCTTTTACTTGCGCGTGCACACACACACACACACACACACACACACACAGACACCCTGCATGCACACACATAGCCTGTTCAGAATCAAGGAAGCAGAAGTAAAGCCTAAGGCAAATCTAGTTTCAGAAGTCTAGATAAAAGTGAAAATTGTGACTGGGACAGAGAAGTTATGGGATCAAATTTCAACAAGAAAGGTATGCCGATATTTACTCTGGGATAACGTATTTTGTTTAGGCTACAGTGAGTGATTCCTCATTTAGCTATACAGGGGCTATTTTTAATAGTCATTTTAATCAATATAGTATTTTTAAAAAATCCTATATTACTATTGTTATAAGGTTAAACCAAATTCAGCAAGCTCTAATAGTCAAATTCATCCTACTTCCCAGAGGCAACTCTTTTAAAAGTAGCTATTATTTTTAGTAGTTTTCTTCACGTTTTAATATTTATATACTGAAATTTTTACCCATTTTAGATATTATATTTTTAATTTCTCTTACTGTACTTGAGAATTTTAACTCCCTTGAATCCATTTATCTTGCATTTCCTTTTTCTTTTTTTCTTTTTTTCTCTCCTTCTTCCCAATGTGATATTACTATTCTGTAAGTAAATACAGTGATTTCATAAGTATTGATCACTGGTGAAAGAAAAATGTTTACTCTGATTATGCTTTTTTCTGTTTATATATTTTCATTTTCATGGATGACATTAGTGCCTATTTTTCTTTACATTTTTATTTTCTCAAACCCATAGTTTTCTTTTTTCTTTGTCTAACAGCTTTATTACATGATTCTCAATATAATTTTTCACATGGATATATAAGACAGATAATAAGTTTAAGTAATTGTAGTGTTACAATTTTAACATTTATGCAAATTACAATATTGAGCCTAAAAGCTGAAATGTTGTTTTTAAAAACACATTTAATGATTGCATTCTACTGTTAATATTCTATAAATAAAATAATTCATATATTTAAAAATGAGAAAAAATATATTGATTAAATAAAATGGGGTATTATTGCCTTTATATACTTCAGAGAACACTTATAATAATACTTTCCCTGTCACTGTACTAAAAATTGTAATGGTTGTGCAATAAAGTTAATAGATCATGATATTGCTTTTTTTATTATTTACAATGTTACTGATATTTTATAATTTTAATGTTGAAGAATTTTCAACAAGCATAACTTAATAGCTAGAGATTCAAATTGGAAATGCTATAGCATGTTTTTTTTTCTTTTATCATTTAAATTTTTTCTTTTTTCTTTTAATCATTAAGTGGTAGGAATTTTTTTTTATGTGAGAACATAGTAAACAAAATAATTGGTAATACCAGCTTTCCTTTGCTCTTGAAAGATTTAGGATTTTTCAGTTTTGCTAGACTTATCTTATCATCAGGAGGAAAGAAAAAATAATTGCAAATGCTTGAGGCCCAAAATACATTTGTGTTTATTTTTCATATTCTTATATAAAATAAATCTAGCAAATTAAAGAAAAAAAAAAAGAGTTTGTAAATGAGCTAGGATGCGTTTTGCTATTGCACAAAATTATCTGGGTCAGTTTGCTAACTTTCTTGCTAACTTAAATTTCTCTCCTGGAAAGTGAATGCAAATAAGATCATAACATTTGGTTTCTGTTTGAGACTGCAGATCACTTTCTTCTTTTTGTATAGAAATGTGATATCTTTTTCCCTGTTGATCTACCCATTCTCTGAAATTATTTATTCACTTATTCATTCATTCACTTGTTCATCTATCCCAGATCGGGAAGGCAGCTCCTATGCACCAGGAATTGGAGCAGGGGCTGGAAATGCAAAGTGAAAAAATACAGGTTGCTATTTTTAAGACAGAATGAAAACCAATAGTAACTAGAAGTTTTCACAGTGGTAAGTATAATGGTTGAGAACTAGGTAATCACATATCAAGAGCTCTAAAAAAAAAAAAAAAAAAGCATTTGCCATAGACCAAAATATCAAGGAAAGCATTTGTAGGTAATTAGCTGAGTGGAACCTTAAAGGATGGCTACAAGTGCGGGAAGCAGCAGCAGGTGAAATGGCCAATCTATTTAACACTGAACATAAAAAGATAAAGGTTCGTACAGGCCTATAAGAATATGATGTATGCATAATAGAAGTTAAATTTATCATTATTTTATTATAAAGCACAATGCATAGAGAAGAGGACAGTGAGCTAGAAAGTAAATAAAGACTGGTTTATCAAGATTCTCTTATGTCTTGAACAGGAAGCTATGTTTCATTCTATAAAAATTAACCGTATTCTCTTTGTATTTATATGTGTGTATATCATGCGCATATATATGCATATATACATATATGTATGTATGTATATGTGTGTACACACACACACACATACAGAATCCTAAATCCTTTACTAATCAATACCACCAATGACTAGGAGATAAACAGAACTTTCTAACTTTTTTCCTGCTGTTAGCTTAGCTAATGGAATCTCCATTAGTAAGAAAGAGAAGGAAAGAAAAAAAGCCACTGTGGAGCCAAAAGATACTTGAATGTTTTGATAATTTTCTTTGACTTTCTAAAACCATAATTACCTATGACACATGTGTTGGCCTTCATATGGTCGCTCCTAATCATCTCCTTTCATTCTACCTTTCATTCACTTACCTCCGAGACACTTGACATACACAAAATTCAGTCCTTTCTAAAGAAATTTCCATTCACTTTTCTTCTGTTCAGAAGTCTCATTCCTCCACTTTTATGTCTGTCCTTGATTTTAATGTTACTTTTCACAGAGATCTTTCATAGCCATCCTGATTATCCTGTTTCACTTTCATGGCATCAGTTAATACCTGAAGTTACCTTTTTTTACCTACACATTTATCTATATGTCAGCTGTTGACAATAAATTAAATATGAATGTAATTTTTTTAGAGAACCATCTCTATATTTTGCTCATTATTCTATCCTAAGCATCTAGAATAAGGTCAGATTCAAGTAGCTGATCAACTTCATGTCACTTTGATTTTCCTAGCAGAGAAATAAGTGGAAAAAATAAAAGAAAGAAGCTTGAAATTTCGATGCCCCCTTGGATCCCTAAAAAACTCTGTTTTGATATCATTTATACATATAATTTATATCTTGGCTATCACATATATTTTGTTGACTTTATACATTTATGATACTTACCATTTTTATTACATATGTTTAAAATATTTTCCCAGGATGCTATTTTTTAAAATTCACATTTATGGTACCATTTTTTGGTGCCAAATTTGTATGATACCAGGTTTATTGAAACATAAGACATTAAGTTCACACATTGTGTGTGATTTAATTATTTTCAGGAAATGTATTGAGTTATGCAATGATCACTGCAGTAAGTTTTAGAAGAGTTCCCTTACCCTAGAAAGTTCTCTCTGTCCCTTTGCAGATAATTCCCTTTCCCACCTGCAGTTACAGATAATCACAGATCTGATTTCTCTTTCATACAGTTGCCATTACTGGACATTTCCAAATGAACATGTACTCAATAAAACCATTTTTAGGTTATTTATTTATTTATTTTTTACATTTCAAATTCCATTTCTAATATGATACAAATGGGTGAGTAAAAACTACTTTAGTAGGAGAGTGGATAGCGGCATGTGTGCTTAGCAAAGTTATCCTACCCTGTTCATATCTCTATGGGGTTTGAGGATGAAAGTGGCTATTCTCAGCTTCAGTGCTTACACAGCTTACTGCTGCTGGCACAATCAGAAAAGAGACATGATGATAGCACTTTGGGGGCTTGGTAATGATGCTCATACCAGCATACAGAGTAGCAGCCAGGACATGAAGGAGGAAATTGCTAGTCACATTTGATTGTCACCTGTATACTCGTAAACTCTGAGATTAATTTTTTTAGTTGTCACAAAATAGTAAATAACATGGATAAAAGCTGTATCTAGGTACATTTCAAGAACAGAAAACTAATCAAAGAATTCTTTTGTTCATGACATGTCCTCATTGCAACATATATAATATGCTTTGTTTCTTTATGTTGAACTCCCAACTCCCTTCTTGAACAAACAGAGACCTAAACAATCTCTTTGTGAGCAAAGATTCAAGAAGATGATCCTACCCCATAAAAGGTAGTTTTATGACTTTGGCTAATTTTTTTTAAAAAATAAAATAAATCATTATAAGAGAAAATAAATAAAGATAGTGTCCAGTGACAAAGACAAATCTGAGATTCCAACTAGAAACCAATAATAATTTTAATCAAAGGAGCTAAATCAAGATGCAAATCAAGGCAAAGGACACCTGAACTGACCCCAGAGGGATGCCTAGTATGAGCAAGTGTCCTGGCCGGGAGGCTAGGACCATGGAAAACTTGCTGAAAGTTCCAGAATATAGTGACAAGCTTCTACGTATTGACACTTGAATAGGTAAATCAGTGAGATTATTAATAGGAATTATTTAACAAAATGCTTTAGAGATTTCAAAAGTGTTATTTTCTCTTGCCATTTTTGAAAGCACATTTTAAACACCACTCTTTTAAAATAAAAACTGGAAAGTCATGCCAACTGGCATGGTATTCTCAGTAAAAAGAAAAATCAGAGAAATAACAAAAAATTTATTTTTTCAAGTATAATTATAAGCCAGAGGAATCTGTTTGCTTCATTTTTGTCCACCTGTTTCAACTTGATATAAAATTATTAATTGAATTCCAGAATAAAATTAATGTGTTTTAGTATCAGAAAGATTTGACCGTTGCTTATTACCATTGATGTTCAGAAGAAACTTTTAGCTAATTCTGTACTCATCCACAAAACACTACAAGAACAATTAATGGGATTCCTTCAGATAGAAAAATGTGTCCGTGTGTATTTCAGAAAGTCTAGAGTCCCTATAAAGCATTTAAAATGTTCCCAGATAACAACATTTGGCTGCATACAAATGTTAAAATTTTAACATTATTTGTTTATTTATCTATTTTACAAAGAGAAACTTGCCTGGCACTTAAATATTACTGAGAATATATATGCTAGTTTAATGATCTTTGTTTAAGCTCCTACTAGAGTTGTAATGAAGTTGGAGACAGGGATAAATTCTAGGAAATTATCACCTATAAGAATAAATATTTTTGTAAGCTCTACTGTGTGTAGGTCCATTGATTTAAGAACTAATTATAAGAGATATATACCTGCTCTGACACCACTATCAAGCACAGGTAAAAGTGTGTGTGTGTGTGTGTGTGTGTGTGTGTGTGTGTGTGTGTGTGTGTGTGTGTTTTAATGCCTGGGAGGTGTTTGACTCTGGTAGATGTACTCACGAAAAAGAATCAAGAATGTGTCTGTCTGTGATGGGATAGATCCTTAAGCTACCCTTATTTTAAAAAGAAGGTTAAATTTCATCCACTGACTTGAAGAAAACTCCATTGAGCAACTGCTTCTAAAATTGGGCTTTGAGAATGAGTAAAATTGGATCAGAAAGGTATATGAGATAGGGTTGGGGTAGGACTTGTGAGAGTATTGTAATATGGGCAAGAGAAGTTGTATATGTAAAAGTATGGTAGAGAAAATGAGCAAACTACAAAAGAAAGATAATAAAAAAGACTTATTGAAAACACAAGAATTAATATGTCTATTCCTGGGAAGTATGGGGCAGGAAATAGATTTTGATTAGCAAAGAAGAACCTAGATATAGATGTGTTTAAATGGGCACACTGAGGATTCTCAATTAAGCTTAAGCATTAGATTTCTGTTTAGGACACTACCATGAAGAATGTAGTATTTTAAGAAGATATTGAGAGCTGGATACACAGGAGGCTGGGAAAAATGAAAAATGTGAAATCAGTCATTTAGATCATTTATCTTATAAATTATGTTACATTCCCTTGAGATGCATATTTCAATTCATTAGGATGTAAAAGAACTTTATTTAAATTTATTTCCCTCTTGTGTTTTTAATAATTACCTTTTTTGAATGTCTGTTGCATATTAGGTAACTGGTACATATTTATATTTTATAAATAATATATATATATATATATATATATATATATATATATATATATACACACACATATATATGAATGAAATGGTCCATTAGTGAAATATTTAATAACAGTGATATGTAATTACAAAAGTTTGTAGATGATATTTAGATGAAGCCAGATTAACATGGTAGAATTGATACTGAATTATGAAGCACAAATTTAAAATCGAGAGCTCAGAAAGGCCAAATTTTACATATATCATAAAGAATTCAGTGATGTATTGGGAATGGATAAAGAGGATGAAGTGGTAAATCTCATGCCAAGCTTTTATGCATAGAGTTGAGACAATGATGCCATGTACCAAAATTTAGATTTTTGAGGATGAATTTTGACTGTAAATGGTCAGTTTAACTTGGAATATTATTTATACCACCCTATTTGCTGTCAAATGTGTGCAAACACCCCTTTCTTTATTTCAAACCAAATTAAAAAATGTTTACTTGAACACTTGTTATGGACTAAATAGTGCTGAGAATACAGAAAAGGATAAAGGGGTCTTCGAACTGTAAGATATTGGGTGAATTCACACATAAATGTGTATACATTTGCCATAAACCTAGTTAATGTCAGAAGACAGGTGTTGAAACTATTGATTCTGTTCAGGGACATCAGAAAAAAGGTGGCATTTATATACAGAATTCAAATCCTTTCTATATTTGTCTTTTGGATACTTATTACTTTTGACAAAATGATTAAAAAAAATAATTGCCACTTGCTTCAGAAATAAAACACTGCTTTCTATACTTACTAATACTAAATATGGAACTTTTAATTCTTTGATAGCTGTTGTATTATCGGGTATGACCCTAAAAAGATAGGCGATTTTAATAAACAAGTGATATTATAGAGGTACATGATCCCACATGTAGTTAAGCATAGTTGCCTCATTAAGTGATACTTACAAATTCCAGTATAAAGGTATATGGAAAAGAAACTATCTGTAACCTTCAAAGGCAAGTCATAACACTTTATTAGATATTGACAATACATTTATACCTATTCCTAGTAGCACTGTTATGCCAAACATTACCAGGAAATGATACCTGTCACTTTTATAACACAATTACTATTATCATATGTCATTTACCAACTTATATTAGAAATCTAGCTATTATATTTATCTCTTGTGTGCTCTGTGTGTACAGTAGTATATACATACACACAAGGAGTACCTAAGAAAAACTAAATAACTATATTTCATATATATATTTATACTTATATAAATAAATTCATATATATTTTTAAAAATATATTTTTCATATGTATCTATATATATATTTGAAAAAAATGAAGCTTGTTAAGGGAGTTATTTTATGAATTTTTATACTATAGGTACCAGAATTTCTTTGATTTGCATTTTATTTGGAATGTATTCTAATCAATTTTCATAACTTTAGAGCAAAATATAATGTTTAATAAAATAATGATAGTTTAAATGGCAGTAAAGATGCATGCATACCTCCTTCACTTGTTATTTTTTCAAGTGTTAGAGTTGAAATAAAATATAGAAATTTCAATTTTCAGATATAAGTCAGCAAATATCATTTTTACATGTGAAAGTTAGAAAGTTAAATTATATGGATGTGTATGATAATATGTCTTTATAGAGTTTTAAGAGGTGTACAACAATTCAAATATTATCCAGAAATCATTTTTTATCATGTAAGATGTTTTTGTTCCTTTTTATGTGCAGCTAAACATATTATCTTTGTCTTTTTTTTGATTAGTCATATATCATTGGAGATCAAAATTACGTTTTCATTTTTGCCTGCATTTTTCTGTTACTTGGCTCTTTAACTTCTGAATGCCTCTATATTTAGCAGAAAATTCAGTCTTAAAGATGTAAAGGCAGGTGTAATATGCCTCTAAAAATAAAGTAATGTAGATAATTATTCTTAGAGGTAAAAAAGTAAAAAAATGTAGATACATTTGAGGGTGAGTTATCAACACATATCTGGAGTTTTATCCACAGTCATCAAGGATATTATCATGTGTAGCAGAACAAAGAGTATCATATAAGTTTGCTTTGATGAACTGCTAGTTGTTTCCTCGAGAGTGTATTGAGCAGAATTATGAGACAGATTGCAAGTGAAACAGGAATCTGTCCAAGATTAATACAATATCTTTCATGGATGGATGTGGGCTAGTGCAGGCACGGATGCCAGCCTTTTGCCCCTGTGGATATAATGGGTATCTATTAACTTTGCTGTTCAACATTCAAACATTCAAACACTCCTCCCCTAGTAAATAGTATGTGAATTCTTCTATGGTCACCAACTCATCTTCCAATTTTAATTTATGAATTTTATGTAGAATTGACTCTACTTTTAAACTCCAGGAATAGGCAAGGACCATGGGCTTGATAGAACAAACAGAAAATTATTTCCTCTAGTACTAGTGATTGGATTCAGGCATGAGCATTTGACCCACTTGATTATAGTAAGATCTACTTAGATTTTATCTGATTCTTTTAAAAGAAAGGCTTATAGTCCTTTTGCCTTAAGTAAACTTGTTTGAATATGAGCCTATGGCTACAAAAAATGACCCATAGAATAAATCCAAGTGGTAAGATGTAAGTGGTAACACACACACACACACACACACACACACACACACACACACACACACACACAATTTCATGAGCCCAGGAGAGGTGAAGATTCTTTTTGTGTTAGGTTACTAGTTATGGGGCAGATACACACACAAGACACATATTTATGTCCAAAGAAGAAACTACTTAAAAAGTGGGTGGGCCAAGAGCATTGCCTAAGAAGTTGTCTGGTTTAGCTTCTTTCCAAACCCACCCATGTCCAGAAAGTGTCTCCATTGAAAATGTATATATCCTAGAATGTTAGCAGATAGTAACCCCTCTCCTCCTAGCAGGAAATCAGTTAATAGCCAACAGAAAGGCAGCTGGAACTGAGTACCAAATTGGACAGATGAAGGAATACAAATGTGTGATTTGTCTTTGAGAGAGTGTTGAAGATAGAAATTCATGCTGACAAAATGTGGAATGATGTCTGCAATAAATTGCCTAGTTCATAGCTTGCTATAGCTCTGTCATGTTATATTTTTATTTATGTGGATTATGATTAGCATGTCTTAGATTTTTAGTTCTTGATTTGTACCAAGATATGCAATTAGCATGCATTAGTAAAACTGAGTATAGAAGTACATTATTGAATAACTATTTATGGGTATACACATGCATGTATATGTGATTTACAGGAGAAAAATGAATACATATTCTTTCTGCCAAGTAGTTTTTCTTCTCTATACTCTTCATCCCAGAGGAAGTGATAAAAGTGTGCGTGTGTGTGTGTGTGTCTGTGTCTTTGTGTGAATGTGTGGGTTTCAAAAAGAGTGAGGAGAACTGCAAAGTTGGGAGTGAGAGGAGTTGACAGAGGACACAGCCCTGAGAAAATCTTTGGATGTTTTAAGTTTGAGGTCCATAAAAAGCAGCAGATTAGATTACCTGAAAGGTGGGAGACCATAGATATGCATTTGAGGATAATAGAGATGTGTATAGATGTATCTTTTCCAGGAAGACAATATGGATTCTTTGGAGATACACAGGTAAATTGAAGGTTGAAATTTCTATTACTGGTGATATCTGAAACTTATTCAAACATTGTAACCAGGAGTAGACAGGTCCTTAAATAGTGACAGCTGTATGTATGACTATAAAAACTTGTTAATATGAACTGATGCCTTTAGAGTGGAGATGAAGATAAGTGAAAGGTATGACTAAATTCCAAGATAACTTAAGTAAAGAAAAAATAACTAAAGTCAGTATTTAGCAAATTCCGATCTATAGGTTCGCACCTTAATTTGCATGAGTAGATACCACCCCAGAGGTGCCTAGGGCTCTCACTGCATGTACACAGGCCATTTTCTACCTATGATGCTTATTTTTTGCCAAAAAAGATTCTTGAAGACAATAAAAGAGAGCAGTTCTTAGGGAAAAGTAAAACTCCATTACCACATACTTAACTAATTTCATATAAAGGGGTATATAAAAAAACAGATTTCATGAAGACTGGGGAGTTGAGCCCCTGCTGTATGTATCCTCCCTCCCAAGTCTTCTATCCGCAGACAAACAGTACACAGAAATGTCTCCTATTGGAATTTTAGTCTTTAATCTGTATTTCCACATTTGTTATGTTACTTGGGGAAATATTTTTTAAAATTCACATATTCAGATTCTACTTCTCTGATTGTGAGTCAGGAAACACACGTGAGTGTTTGGGAAGATGCATTTTTAACAAACCTCTCAGGTGACATAGGTAGACAGGCTTACAAATTACTGACTTAATACATGGAATTCTAGGGAAAGCAAACATAAAAGTAAAAAATATTCTAATTAATAGACCAATTGGAGATGAAGAAGAAAACGAACACATCTTATTTGAAGGAGTTAAAAAAGTTAAAGAGAAACCAATATTATTTATACAGTATAGTTGCACACAATTTTAATTTTTTTTTTTTAGAAAAAGAATATGGTTCATCATTTTGGACTATATTTCAATCTATTGATATACCTACAAATTTATATTTTTAAATTCAGCACTCTGTTTTTATTTTTTCATTTTTCATAAATTCCAGTTTAAAAAATTAAAGTAGGCAAAAGAATGATTGGATTAATTTTTAATGTGTTTATATCGACTCTCCGTGTTTTTAATCCATTTCATCTTTGATACTTCACATCACAATTAGAAAGAACCCATATTTTTAAGTTAAACTTATTGTAGTGAAATTGGTTAATAAAGTCATATAGGTTTTAAGTATACAATTCGATAATATGTCATCTGTATTTTTCATTGTGTGTTTACTACCCAAAATCAAATCTCCTTTCATCACTGTCACCATATATTTGATCCCTTTTACCTTTATAATTTTAATGTGAGTTTCTGAGAGTATCACCAAGGCCATTTTCATTTTTGTTATGTTTTGTTTAAGATTTTTAGGTCTATAGGTTCTGCTTTGGATACTACTGAAGCTATTGCTCATGGACTATACAATTTCACTCAGTTTTTTTTTTTTTTTTTTCCTTCATAGTCAATTCACCAGGTTGATTCGAATGACTTGCAATAATGATGAACTGTCTCCTATTGATTCATCATTTTGGGAGATAAAGATTAAAAGCCCGTGTACTATGAAACTGGTGAAGGATAGCTTCCTCTACTCCTTTGTAATAGTTACTTCCTTCTAGTTTTTATAAAATGATGGTGGTGTCTTTTCATGAGCATCTATGTGTGTTTATTAAAAGAAAAAAATAAATCTATAACATTTATAAAGTCTCAGATGCAGGTTACATGTCTCTAAATGAAGCCACAGGTATAAAAATACAACCATCTTTCAAAATTAAATTGTGTGTCATGTACATTTCTTTTTTGTTACACATTGAGGGTTTGCACCAATTAATTAAAGCAAAATGAAAATGGGATTGAAGTCATGTGTTCATGCCAGCTTAGAATTTTGCAGTTGAAAAATACTTTCATAGAAATAGATGCTTAAAAGTGAATAACTGCATAACCAGTCCCCAGCTCCAAAATCAACTTCAGTTAATTTAGCTTATTGCTAAAAAGTTAAAATTACAGGACAACACACAGGCCTCCAAAGTCAGTCTATCAAGGGGTGCCCCCTTGGTGGCAGCTATAAACACCAGGATGCCAATCATAAAAAAAGGGAGCACCAGGTGAGTCTACTCCCCTTTTCTACCCAGATGCTCATGCTCTGGAGGGAGAAAGGGAAAGGTTAATGATGGTGTATGAGCTGGAGCTAGGCAAACGGAGAGTGAAAAGATAGTACTCGCCAGCTATCAGGCCTGTAGATGTGTGCCAAACTAGATGGCCTATCCTCAGACTGATGCTTCTAGACCAGCAAATGCATGTTCTTCACATAAAGTCTGGGCACCTTTCCATCAGCTTCCCCAGTGCTGAGCCCCTGGGACAGGTGAGTCCATGCCTGCTCAAGCCCTGTAAGAGCTGTTTCTTTGTTTGAATTAGCCTATGGGCTTCCTGAGCATGAGCCCTGATAGCTTTCCAATTTAGATGTTTTGGGGGCTCCTCTCTCAGATGTAGGTATTAAAAGTTGGGATGTTGGATATGGGATTCAATCACTTTTTTTTTAGGAAGAAGCTCCCCAAGTTTTGTGTTCCCTTCTGACTGTGGCTTGCAATGTGGGAGTGGAGGAGGGGCTCTCTGGCATGATTATGTCCCAGCCTCACCTACCACCTTGGAAAGGAGCTTTATCTGGTTTGTCAGATGCCTAGAAATTGTTCAAACAGTTTTTGGATTTTTTCAGAGGAAGCTGCTTCATATGTAGCTGTAGATTTAGTGTGACTATGAGAGGAGGTGAGTTCAGGATCCTTCTATGGCAACATCTGAAACTGGAACTCTCCTTCTAAATTCTTAAACCCCACCAACCACTAATCTAGTCTTCATTTGTTTAATTTTGTCATTTCAAGAATGCTATATAGGTTGAATCGTACAGTGTGTAATCTTTTGAATTTGGCTTTTTCCACTATGCATGTTTAGAGGCTCTATTAAATTATTGTGCATATCAAAAGCTTTACATTTTATTATTGCATATCATTATTTCATGTTATAAATATATCACAGTTTAACCATTCACCCACTGCTGTAGACAAGATTCTTTTCAGTTTTTGGCATTTATGTATAAAGCTACTATAAACAATCACATGTGAATTTTTGTGTAAACAAGTTTTTATTTCTCTAGTATAAATACCCAAGAGTACAATTTCTGAGTCAAATGATAAATACATATTTTGTTTTTCAAGACATCTCTATGCTCTTATCTAGAGTGTCTGCACTACTTCACACTCCCATCAATAAAGCATGAGTGATCCAAATTTTTTGCATCATTGCCAGAATTTGGTTTTATTACTAGTTTTTAATTTTAGTTATTTTAATAGATTCTTAGTGATATTTTATTTTCATTTTAATTTATATTTCCCTAACAACAGATACTTTTGGATATTACTTTTATTGGCAATTTTTGCACCTGGATGTCCTCTTCTATGAAATGTCTTTTGACAGTTTCCTGATTGGATTATCTGGTTTTTTTACTCTTGAGTCTAGAGAATTTTTATATATTCTAGATACCAGTTCTTTTTTAAACATGTAGTTTACAAATATTTTTTTCTCAGCTTAGCTTATATTTTATCCTCAACAGAGCATTTCATGAGCAAAAGTTTTAAATTTTGATGAAGTCAAATTTATATTTCATCATTTTCTAGATTGTGTTTTTGGTGTCAAGTCTAGGAAAGCTGCATAGTTCTAAGGTTCCAAAGAATATATCCTATGAATTTTTTCAAAATTTGTATTGTTTTAAATTTTACTTCCATACGTATAATCTATGGCCTCATTACTGCAAGTTCAGTCTGGAAATGCAGGCCCCCCATGCAGCCTCTATTGATACCACAGATGGAACAAAGCTTGTTACTAATAACTGAATCCAAGTTCTGATTCCCTACTTAGCTTCTCTGACCACCTTAGTGGAAAAGGTTGAGGTTGAGATGCCTAGGTAGAACCTGCTAATTGTGAAGTCTCATTTAGCCTTTGGTGACAATGGTGGGTTGGTGCCAGGTTTTTCTTTAGTGTATGGCTAGAACAGATCAGTTAGAGACTCAAACCTTTCTGTTCTAAAACTACATGACCTTTTCCCTGGTCTTTTGGCTAGTGCCGGAACTCGCCGGCCAAGATCAAACAGTACCTGAGAGAGGGAGTGAGGATTGAAAGAAAGAGAGAGACAAGAGAAAGATTCAGGAGGGCTAACAGTCAATACTGCAGCCCCGAGTTTATTCAACACACCCTATTTATACATCATGATTGAGTAGGAAACCGACAAGTATGCATAAACAACTGCTTGCACCTGCACAGGGAGCCTGTTGCTCTCTCAAGGCTCCCATCCTCCTCCCTATAGAGGTAATAGAAAACTCAGCTCGCTCTCTGGAGCAACAGGTGTTTCTCAGCCGCTGCAAGAGTAGTAAAGTAATTGCAAACACCTTGTTGAGCAAACAATCCTTTGTCTACCCAAAGGGCAGCCATCAAGCAAATGGTTCACGACAGGCTAGGGATAGGAATTTTTTTTAGGGCTTTTTTGCTGTGCCATTTGTTGTTTCCAGGTTACTGTCTTCTCCAGCAAAATGTCTGGAATATGTGAGGCAAAAAAGTTCTGGGGAACTCACCACTTTGTTGTTCCTTGGGTTCCAAGGTCCTTAGCCAGTCTATCTTTTTCTCTCCAAGTTTCTGAGTCGACTTATGATCATCTTATATATGATATCAAAGGTTTTTAGTTGTATTTAGTGGGAGGAATAGGAAAAATATATCTACTATACATTCTTGGAAGTGGAAATCTGTTTTATATGATGCTTAGTGGTATCATATGTACAACTACATATTGACTTACACCAGTGTTTCATATAGCAATTTCGAAATTTATTTTCAAAGGCATAGTTTGAACATAGGCTTCAACAAATACTTTAAATTATAATGATTCATTTTACTATGAGTATAAATCTACTTATTTAATATTATGATTATTTTTTATTACTAACTGAACAAATTGACACATTTCTGGATTATATTCAATGCCTCTTGAGCTAGTATCTAATAATTTTTCTATATGAGGATCTTTAACTTACCAGCAAAACTTGGCATAATAATAGCTAGGTTTTATTTTAATTTTGACTTAGTTCCAAGAACACATTTTCAATCATTTCTAAGTCCATATTGAATTCTTTGACAGTTCGATATATTTTGTAGAAATAACTATTGGTCTCGAAATCCAATTATATCAGACATGCAGTTTCTTCTACACATATCTTAAAATGATGTTTAGACCCATTACCAATATTTCAAAGATACTGTTTTTCTGTGTCTGGTTGAGACCTCTTGTTTGACCTCTCTTCTAAGCAGCAGTCAGTCTTTGTTCATAGTTCTGACATGAGCACTTAATCATTAAAAGAAACTACCGAAGCTTCTTGGGATCTGTGGTAATCAGAAGGGTTCTTCAGAATTGAAGACTTATTCCTTTTGATATATATGGGGAAGAATAATGAAACAGAGTATGAAATCATGTATAAAACACAGAGAGAATAAGAATATTTTTTTAAATGCTGCAATTTTTGTTAATTCTATGGTAAGAAATAGGGGTGTGGAAGAAAAGAATATATGGACAAAAAGGAGAAAGAAGAGATGCTGTAAACTAATATTTAGTACATTAATATTATTTATATTTCCACACATTTGGTGGAACTATTCGGGTTATTAAATTAATGTTTCAGCAAATTCTATGGTGTATATAGCACAGATGTTAGTTTAGATCATTCTATTTTTAGGAGTTATTAATCTTGTGACTTTTTGGATAAGAAACTTCTAAATATAGTCTTTGATGGTGATGAATTTTTCAGTAACTTAGTTTTGCTAGAAATTAAAATTTGGAGAAAAATGCTTTCCACAGGATTCAAAGTTAAGATTGTAAAAAAAAGTATAAAAATCCAATATCTACAAAGAAATATTAAAGCTAAACATTAATAAAACAAGCAACCTAATTAAAAAAACTGCAAAAGATCCAAACAGCTATCTCACAAAAGAAGACATATAGTTGACAAATAAGTATATCAAACCATATTAAACATTTTTGATCATTAGGGAATAAAAAATTAAAACAACAATAGCATGATTTCAAAGAAACTATTAAACCTTTAGTCAATGGCAGCTTTACTATTTAATTTAATCACACCTTTTTAAAGTGCATGCTGTGTTGCATGCACCCTCATATCACCCTTTAGAACTGAAGGAGTTATATCACCAATTGCCGGAGTTCTGTAGAGTGACAGCCTATTTCAAACTGTTTGGGCTGCTGTAACAAAATTAATACATCAGCTGGTTTATAAACAACGAACCTTTATTTCTCACGGTTCTGGAGTCTGGGAAGTTTAAGACCATGGCAACAGCAGATTTAGTGTTGTAGCTTGTGAGAGTCTACTTCCTAGTTTATTGATAGCTCTGTGTCCTCACGTGGTGGAGAGACAAGCTCTCTGCCTGGAGCCTCTTTCATAAAAGCACTAATATCAACTGTGAGGACTTCACCCTCATGATTTAATATACCTCTCAAAGTTCCTACTGCCTAACCTCAGTTTAGGAGTTAAGATTTCAACATATACATTTTTGGGTAGATACAAACTTTCACATCATAGCATAGCCTCACCTATCAATTCTCTGGGAATTGCCTCCATGAAAGACATCCACCCTTCCTAGGGCCCTGCCTCTCTCCCAGGGTACCTTTAAATCTGTGACTGGTTATTGTAGGAGTATACAAACTTTGCACCATGTCCCAATGTAGGACAGCTCTGAAGGGCTATTCTTGTGTCATAGCTCCTTGTGAGAATGGCAGAGACCTTTAGTGGCTTGAGTGTAGTTCAATTTCTACTTATGCCCATACTTATTTCTTCCCATTTCCCTTTAAGAACACAACTGATTATGTTTACTGTACCTATGTCTCTACCTCAGAGTCTGTATACTGAGAAACCCAACTTTTTTTGTAAATAGTGCAAGGCACAGTCCCAGGAAGAAGATGTGTTGGCATTTTGGAACTGCATCATCAGCTATCAGCTGTCAAAGAGAATCCAGTCATTGGTGGTAGTTGGAGCATGAATAGACAGTAGCCCAAGGTAGCAATGTGATTAACTGAATATTATACTAGGTAAACAACATAGTCATTTGCTCAACTGAAATATTTAGTAGATATCATAATTAAAAGAAAAAATGAAAAGTATGCTTGATGGGGGCAATTGATATTCTGAAGAAAGATAATGAAAGGTGGAAGGTGTTTAATCATCAATTAATATTTCAATGTGAAATCCAGTGGACCTTCTTGGAGACAAAGAGATCAGAGCTAGAGATCAGGAAAAGTTTAGAGGTCCAGAACTTAACCATAAGGACAAAAGAGCTCAAACAAACAAAACAGTCTCAATCTTAACAGGTCTACAATGGTAAGAAAAAAACTCAGATTAAAGAAAAAAAGGACCTTGTGTATGAGACAAGGATATCCAGATTTATGCATCTGAAATTCTTTAATCGTCAGGTACCCTGAAGTTTCTAAGAATAAAGAAGTGGCGTATTCCTCTGTGTAGCTTGATGATGCAGGAATTTGTTGAAAACCAGGCAACATGAACGTTTCGAGATCTGTTTTCATATCCTCTCCTGGCTAATGGGCCAATAACTTAGTTAATCCTCCTTGTAATCCTGTCCCTAGAAATTTATAAAACTATATCAACTTTAAGTTAAATGAGAATCTGGCTAAAAACCATGTACTGAGCCAGGGAGCATTACCTTCTTTTAGATATTTATTGATTGAAGAGTAACCAGGATTGTTGTGATTTAACTGCATCAGAGAATGGGAGCTAATCATATTTTCCTGGAGAACACCAGAGCTGGTGGCTCTTCTCAGCTGAGTTGGTGCATACCTATTCTGTGTTATATCTCATGACCACTGATGTCTTGCATGCAAAGGGCTTAGGATGTCTGAAACTGTACCCAGGAGTCATGAAATCACTGCTACTCAGGTATCATGCCTGCTGTGTTCAGTAAACTTAGTGCTTCTTGAAATCTCTTGTCACGCGTTTTATGGTTTCCACACCTCAGCTGATGTTTGATCAATGTGAATATTGCAGTGCCTGAATCCAGCCATGATTGAAAAAATTATTCTTTAACATTATGTCACTTGGCTTCTTTGATAATTTGATTAGAGTTAGGCATTCTTCTCATCAAAAATTTCAAATGCATACATGCACATGAAATATATGCTATTTCAAAGTTACATATGGATATCAAGTAAAAATTCTTAATTTAAGGTGACTTAGCTTTTAACATACTTAATATCACAAATGCATATTTAGTCTTTTGAAAGCTTATTTATAGAGTATCAGAGATGTACAAGAATAGACATGTGTGTGTGGGGGGGGGTTAGGCTTATATCCCTTTGTTTATATGAAATGCTTCAGCTGTGGATTCTGTTCCTGATATTTTAAAGAGGTGATAGTGTCATTATAGTAGTATAAGAAAAGATGGGTCCAACTTCAGGAAACTGGAAGATTCAGATCCAAGGAGGCAGGTATTCATGATGGAGGGTTGGTTGGAGGGTGAGGGCTATAGGATGGAGACAAGTGCCAGAGAGCAGCCCAAGCTACTGGAGGAAGCAGACAAGGTCAAAGGCACTCTTTGTTCTTCAGGAAGTAATATTGTTTGCACTCCTTGCAGCATGCCATGACTGAGAGACTGAACTTAGGTAAGGCCCCTGGCCAGGTGCCCACTATCCAGGCCATGACACTGGCCAGAAGTCCTCCAATTGCAGGATGTCAGTACTAGGAGGAGAGTGGAGGGGGGCAAGATATGAGTGAGGCTCAAGGAACTTTTTGGGGGTGACAGATGTATTCAGTATCTTGATTGTGATAGCAGTTTCACAGGTGTACACATGTGTCAAAACTTACCAAATTATACACATTCCATTATCCATTTTGGTCAATTATGTGTCTATAAAGCTATTAAAATTTTTTAAAAAGATGATTTACTTAATTGGACAGTAAGAAAATACAATTAGTGTAATTTTCCAGAAAGGTAAGAGTGTTCCATTTTAAGTTCTGTTTCCCACACCATTCTTTTAGATTTAAGCAAAGGTTAATGAAGGAGGAAATGAAAATGAGATATGAGGAGAATTTTTAGCAGTCTGTTGAACACTATTTGTCATACCAAATTTTAAGTTTCTTGATTTTATTTTAAGACCCTAAAGCTTTATTGTTTATTAACTTGTGCCTTGAAAATATACTCATTGCAGTGAACTTTTCATTGTAAAGACATTTTGTGAAGGAACTTGACCCCATATCATTGTATGATGTGTTTTCCTAATTTAACAAACATTGACTTCCTGATGTGAAATGAGCCAATTAAAGTCATTTTAAAAATGCATTGATTTCTCTAGGTAGCTATCAGTTTTAAAAAGAACAGTGTATAATATCCTGACGCTTAGTTTTTCTATTTGAAAAAATGGTTAACCTCACCACAGTTACAGTTCTCTATTTCTACCATTGAGGACGATTTGAACTTCTGTGTCATTCCAATTGTGGGAGCTGGGGAGATAACCCTGCAGGAGTGTAGTTAGCATCTTTCCTTGGTTCTTCCTCACCGATGGGAAGAAGAATCACAGGTCAGTGAGATTTAGAAAAGATTTAGATTTCTTAAAAGTATGTTTTAAAAAGACAAAACATGCTCCAAGGACCGTGGTTTCAGTGACAAGAGCTGTAACAGAACACTGAGACAAGAGTCCAGAAGTAGAAATCTCTGGATTATATTTTTGGCCATGATGGGTGGTTTCAAAGGCATTATTAGGTGATTGACAGGAGAGGTCATCTTGATTGACACTTGGCTGCTATATGACTCTGTCTAGAGTGCATGTACTTAACCCAGAATTTATTCTATTATAATTAAATTTATGAACTTCCAGGCACAAACATAGTATTATAATGACAGTATAATGAGCATTAGATTGTGGGCAATTTAGGAGAGTACCTTCTGCACAGGCATCTGTAGCTGGCTGAAACCAGTTAAGATTATGACCCTCCTGTCCTTTGGGGATGAAGGAGGGATTCTCTAACTACCAATAGGGTGTTCCTTGCATGGTCTCTAGGCTGGGCCCCTATTCCTTTGTTTCCCTGTTGCTCATGTCTGACTAGCTACCTAACATTATCGTATATCCCAATCAAGCTGATATTCCAGGTCTTCTGTGATCTTTCTCTCTAATTTGGTTTGCTAAAGAAGTTATGCTGAAAAATCCATCTTCTAGTCGATTTGAAAAACTAAGTCAAATTTGCTTATTCTTTTTTCTTTTTTTATTATAAAGATAGAAAAGTATAAACAGCACTAGAACATTATTTATCTTTAATGGGTGTAAGAATATTCCAGCTTCAATAGATCTCAGAGATTGACACAGAACTTGGAAATAAAAATATCCTAAAGAAACAGTAAGAAAAACATATCCTAAAGGAAGAATCTGTTAATAAGCCAGATCCAGTAATCAAACTCTGTTCCGAGACATGAGGGACTTAAGAATTTTTACTAGGATAATGAAAGTATGAAGATCATCTACTTTTGAGACCCAGGAGCCTTAAAAGCTGATGAGTTAAATCTCAAATGACTAGGTATCTAATCGCATCATTTTTTCCACTGACAGTATATTAGCAGAGAGACAGAATGATGACTGTCTGGATATCTAAGCCTAGGCAGGCTCTTTTTTGGTTCTGCTTCCTTTCTGGAAATGGTAGGAAAAAGGAGCATAGGTCTAGCCCAGGAGGTAAGTTTAACATAGTTTTTGGATTTGAACATTAAATACTTCCTATTGTCTTTCTTTATATCAGATTTTGCAGTGTTTTGAAAAAAACAAGTACAGTGCTTTCCTAAAATTAGAAAGCTCATTTGAATCGTTTCTGAAGACACAGGAAAGCAATTCAGAGGATGTCCCCTGCCTGGCAAATAGTCCCTGATGTGCAGGCAACATGTTAGTATGTCATATATGCATGCCACATGTTGCTGTGTAAACTGGATCACCACTTGACATCTAACACTGATTTGCATCTTGTTTACTTTCCAAGGAACCCGTGTGAATGTCTTGAGAAGCAGCTAGGGTTGGAAAGATTTATTTGTAAATATAAGAAATGTTGTTTCAGTAATTTTGGATACAGGAAAGTTCTGTTATGTTACTCCCTGAGAGGAAGTAAAACAAAATTAAAACAGTGGTAAGGAAAGAGAAAGCTATTTCTCCCACTTTATTATAGTACAGCAGAGCCACAGAGCTGCAAAGTGCAGGGAGTCATTGGCAGAAGTTAAGTAAAGCAGCAGTGTAGCAGAAAAGATGCTTGTCAGAGGGACCTGGGTGGGATGGCGTTACTTAAGGAAGTATAAACAGTGAAACTTAAGTGGATGAGCTGAATTGAGAACCAGTAATGGTACGTAACAGAAGTATTTGTGTCTCTCAGGAATTGCAAGATCCAGTGAAAGTAACAGGTGATGTCCAGCATTAGGTAGGAGTGGTATCTAAGGAGTATATTGGTATGTGATGAACTGAGAGGTCAATCAAAGCTGAAAATTAGGGTGGAGAGAACATACAACAATAAGAACATGAAAGATTCCATTGAATACTTGACTAAACTTCATGAGAATATGAGAAAGTTATGGTGGTATAGGTTCCATAACATTAATTCTGGCTGCTTCCCCAAAGTACAATTCTCTTAATTAAATTCTTCTAAAGTGAAATGAATACAATGGCCCTATTATTGTTATACTCTTTTTAAGAAGGATTCTATTTAGATTGTGTATATATGCTATGGTATGAATATTAGTGTCACCTCCAAATTCATATGTTAAAATACTAACTCCCAAAGATTATGCTATTAGGGGATGAGGCTTTTGGGAATTGCATAAGTCATGAGGGTGAAGTCCTCATTAATGCCTTTATAAAAGAGAATCCACAGAGATCTCTAGCCCTCTTCCACCATGTGAAGACAAAGCAAGAAGCTACCATCTCTGAACAAGAAAGAGCCCTTAGTAGACATTGCATCTGAGGGTGCCCTGATCTTGGACTTCTAGAATCCAGAACTATGAGAAATAAATTTCTATTTTTTGTAAGTCACACAGTCTATGGTGTTTTGTTACAGCAACTCAAAGAGAGTTAAAGAACATAGAACAAATAAGAGCCCTCGTATTTTTCAGGTGTTAAAAAAAAAAGTGAACTGGATTGGATAGTTTTGCTGAAGGTTGTGGCATCAAACCTCCATGTATCTCAATAAAAATTATTCATTCCTTGTTCTCTAAATTAAGTACTTATATTTTCCTTCTGTTTGACCAAGGGCCATTGTTTATAAGCTGTAAGACATGATGGTTATATGACCACAATAAGCAAATTTACGTGCCATCCTTTAATTTTAAGCATTTGAGAATGCTCCACTAGGTTCTATAAACTTTAGCTTTTATTGAACATCTACATTATTAGGAAGCACTAAATGTAAGTTTCTGTACATTTGAAATGAGAATTACCAAAGATCATAAAATATATTAATATCCACATTTTACATTTGAGAAACAAATATTCAAATACATTAAGTAACTTTAAAGCTGAAAAAATATATATAATAATGTGGTGGTAACCACATTATACACACACTCACATATACATGAATTTCTCATTGCATCAAATATGCATTTTGCTTTGATAGTGAAAATTTGGCTTAGCTTAGTTTTTAAATGGCTTTTTCATTTGGACTTAACTAAGCCATGTTATCTTTCAATGATCAGAAAAGAGCTTCGTGTGAATTATTCATTAGGATGAGTGGAGAAACATTATTCTCCTGAAACAGCACTTCTGCTACCTAATACAGGATATCATGTCAGCTGTCCACCTACACAGCCATTTGTTGAATCTGATATAACCAGTTTTATTAAAGAGCTTTCTAAAAAAATAAAACTAGCCCACCTCTCTACATTTTAAAATTTTTCTTTGTAATTACTTACTCTATTGAGAAAATTGTCCTGCAATTGTGTTACTTTGCAGTACTTTCTCTGACATGTAGTGACAACAGTTTTCTTTAATCTTTGAGTATAAGAGTGAATTAGACATTTGATAGTTCATAGGGTGCATCATGTGAGAAGAGTAATGTGTGATATGTAATATGGCCACATTTACTCATTTGCCTTGTCAGTTATCATAATTTAATAATTTTATTCACATCTTTTTTCTCTTTAAAATACATGCATACACACTTTCACATTTAATTTAATTTTAAAATTAGATTTCAGAATGTCTTTTCCAAGGTCAATAATCAATGTCCTTAAACAAGGCACAAATCTTTTCCCTCAACTACTCAGAAAGAGGTCACTGTACCTATTCTTAAAAATATCTCATTACAAAGTCCATCACTTAAAATTTTTATCTTGTCTTTCTTTAAATGCTGTCTTCTTTACCCTCGTGCAGAGTTGCTCAACTTTAACACTATTGATATTTTGGATCATGTAATTCTTTGTTGTAAGGAGCTGTCCTACTTAGCGTAGGCTGTTTAGCAGCATCTGACCTCTACCTTCTAGATGCTGGTAACACCTGCTCTCTCTCAAAGTTATAGCAACCAAAATTTCTCCAGACATTATCAAGTGTCTTCTGGCTGGGTAACCTTCACAGCTCCTAATTGAGAATGAGTATCTTAGTGGTCTGGACTACCAAGCATATATCTGCCTAACTTAATAGATGTATTCTTTGTACCTGTGACTCTTCCTCAATACGCATTTTATTTTCAATTAAAAAACCAGTATCGTGATTTTAGAATGAACATTTTTTATTACATATCATTAATGTTATTGTATTTTATTTTTGCCTGCTAAGGAACTATATTACTAAATAATATTTATTTCAAAACACTTAACGTAATTCAGAAAGGCCATTGGAAAGAAAACATGTATGGAATAATGCATTATCTCACTCAGTTACTAAAAATATATTTGTTAAATGTCAACTACATTACAGGCACTATGCTAGGCTCATATATAAAACAATAACAAATGTGGTTTATGATCTAATGACTATTTAATGAGCAAATTTAAATTGACATAGGAAAATAGTGAAATATACTACATATTAACTGGTTAACCTATGTGAGCCAAGAAAGCTTTCCCAGAAAATTGCCACATAATCTGAGTTTAACAGATGAGATCCTAGCAATGAAGGGTGTGACCTTTCTAAATTGGGAAAGTCAATGCCTGGAGATAAGGTGATGAAGCTGACATATATTTTGTCATTGAATTTATTCTGGGCAGTTTGCCAAGCACTTAACTGGCATTAGCAGTATGTACTTTCTAATTAATCTTTCTAATTAAATCTAATCATCAAATCTTTGAAGTAATTTTTATTATTGTCATTTTAGGAATACAGATAGTGTGGTACAGGGAAGTAAATAACTTACTGGAAGTCATACAGATTAAGTTGTTCAGTTAGGTATGAATCCCAGGTTTGACAGCCTCCTGAGTCAGGGTCCTTGAACACTCTACTATATTATATTATGTTTCAATATTACATCACTCTATAAAAGAATTTAAAATGTTTATCATAACTGGAACAAAAATATCAAAAGGGTTAAAAGGATGGGATGAGAGACTATGGGATAAGGAGAGGATTCAGAATAGCCTTGAAAGATATCAGTGACCAGGTTACAAAAAGCCACATTAGAGTTTGGACATTATTTCAATGCAATGGAAAAGTGAAAGAAAACAAGTTTCAATGGGGCTGAGGTCATTAGATTAACTTTTTAGAAAGTTATTCTCTGAAGAAAGCAGCATTGATTGGAAACAATGGGAAGTTAAGGCAAAGATTCAAGTGAGAGATGGATGTGATGTACTTGGTTGATGGAAGTGGATTTGGAGTTAATTGGATAAACATGAAATTTAATTGGGAAATTGAATTGACTTGACTTTCCCGGAAGCTGACTTCTGAGATGGCAAGGAGCATTCAGGGAGGTTATTAGGGAATGCTTTTAATAATAACACCTGTGAGGTAAGAGAAAGATATGGAATTGAGCATAGGGTGAAATTAGGCTGTAATTCAGAATTAAGAAGTGATTTAGCTTCTTAACTGAGTCAAGCATTCAAAGTTGTCCTGGGCTGGAGTGAAAGTGTCAGGCTTTTTATATCAGCACAGAGTAGTCACTAGGTGTAGGATGCCCCCAGGAAAAGGATGAGTGCGGAGAGATCTCCTCAGCTGAGAACAATCTCTGAAGATATCGAACAGCTGATGACTGTCAGCTGACAGCTCTTCTAGATTCTTCAGTCCTGGAGAGCAAACTGAATAGGCATTACAGTATTCAGAATAGAAAGATCTCTGCAAAGTTTGGAAGGTGAAGGTAAAGAGGTGTCAACAGTTCAGCCCTAGTGAATGGATTCAGCAACATAGTGAATGGCCTTTCCAGACACTAAGATAATAATCAAGTATATGGAGAAATATGACTAATTTGATTTAGGAGACATTTGAAATTGAAATTCCTATAACATTCCTAAGTGTAAAATATTGGTAGCTACTCAGATACATGGGTCTGAAGTTTAGAAGAGAGATATGATAAAGATTTGAGATTTATCAATATTTTTATATAATTGTACATGTGGAATGAATAAAATTACTCAGGGATAATGTTTGGAGGGAGAAGTGGGTATCCATGAATGCAAACCTACCACAATTTCATTTAGTGTTATTTTTAAAGCTTGGAGATAAAGTCCTATTTTTATTTTATTCAGATGTTTTATTCACAATCAATCATAGGAGAGAAGGGAGCACCATTTCTCAAAAGTATCAGATAATTGTCTAAGAAAAAAATAGATTGTCAATAGAACCATGAGACTTTCATACTGGATTCTTGTGTTTTCAGTCTTGATTTCTGTTGATTATCTGAAAACTATTAGAATCATAAGTGAATTTCTCTTTTTATATATTTTTAAACACTTGGTGTATTTCATGTCTTTTTTTGCTTATCTCTCCTTTTTGAAATAGTACTGTGTCAGAACAAAATATGGCAATCTCTAAGCAGTTTGGGGTAAGATAAAACTGCAAAAATTATACTGTATTTTTTTGTCATTTTTCTCTTCTGTTTCTTTGCTCTTATATTTTTTCTATGCTTGTTTTTCTTTTTCTATGTCTCCATAGCCCATTGGAATTGAAGCTTCTGTATTAGCTGTTATAATTATTTCTTATTAATACAGCATTTCATTAAGCTTATTATGTCTGTTCATTTTCTTTTCACTAAAATGCTTCAATTGTCAAAAAAGTAATGATGAGGTTAAGGTCTTTTTATTTTGAAAGTTTGACAATTATTATTCTAATAACTATATATATATATATATATATATATATATATATATAATCAACCAACTGTTATATGCTAGTAGGATAATTTAAATGAAGACCACTATTTTGTTTTTTTTATTTACTCTTACCCTTGGGCAATGTGTGTTTCATATTTTAAAATAGAACTTGTGTCAAAATCTCTCAATATATTGCAAAAATACTTAATATATTCATTTATGTTCATATTTATATTGGTCTTATATAGCGACTTCATTTAAATTTGTGTAGCTGTGAAATCATGTCATTAATTTTCCTAATTCAGGTAGATTTTAATATTAAAGCTACAATGTTTTTTGGCTGAATTAAACAATTTGTCATTACATATTGATAACATACATTAGAGTTAATTGTTTGATGATAACCTGAGGGCCACATGACAAGGGGACAGGTGTTATCAGAGAAGTAATCTCCAAGTAGAAGGTACAGATCAGTATACAAGACTGTACTCCAAGATGCAAGCATTAATGTTAAGCCACACTGTAAAATCAAGAGGCTTTTTAGTATCAAATACTCATTCTAAAACATATAGGCCCTCAGTAATGTGGGAAAAAAAAGAGAAAGACTGTCTAAAGGTAAATGTATGCCAGGAAATATGAGTCTCCCATAAGAGTAAAATAATTCACAAGACTAAGGGTTAGAATATCTGGGATATGATCTTAGTCACGTTGCTTGTGTTTGAGGCCACAGTTCCTCAAGTAGGTCAAGAAGGAGAGAAAGGCTAATACAAATACAAGAGCTGCTAGACAAGTAATGTGGCACATTTGCAAGGGATTAAGCCTACAGAGGATATTAGGAGAGAACTTTGCAAGTAGAAATACTGGGATCAGGAAATGGCAATACTGAGTTAATAGCAATGGTTTTTAATTTTGAACAGGGAAGAATTTGAGTTAAAGAAAGGCTTCTCAACACTGACTTGAGCTAAGGAGAAGTCTGGCTCTAAATCAGAGTACTTTTAAAAATTGTAGGAAATTATCCCATACAATTGACTATATGTCATATGTATGTATATATATGCCTGTATATAGTAAAGCATATTACCTAAGTAAGCTCCACCCCAACTATAAAATAGAATACAATTAAGGCCATTGAAAATATCAGTATGCTTCTCACTGTGAATTTTATGTTTATAATTCCTTTCTTCTTACACACACACACACACACACACATACACACATTTATACTTTTACCATGTATAAAAATAATTTCACAAATTCAAGTTTTTACTATTTGGAGTTTATAAAAATGGCATATGCTTCAGTTTCCTGAAATTTCTGTGTACATTTACCACATAAACAAGAAATTAAAAATATTATATTGGTAATTTTGCTGTTTCAAGCTTTATAAAAATGCCATTATACTTAGGTTTCTGATCACTGCTTTTTCTTTACTTATATCTATTCATATTATATTTATTATTCTTTGATTTTTACTACAGTATACTCTGTGGAATGGAAAGACTTAAATTAAAAATTTTTTTCTACTTCAGTGAACATTTGAAGTTAATTTTTATTATTTTAAATTATATTGGGAACATTGCTGGTCAGCTTTACCAGATAATTTCATTGTTTGCAGTGTAGTGTGATGTAATTGACCAATTTATAGTCTCACCAACAATATATGCATTGCTTCCTATATAAATTTGAAAGTTTGATTCTTTCAGACTTAATTCCTTTAGTCAAGTGCAAGGTAATATGTAGCTTGTTGAGGTGGTCTCAATTTTTATTTCCTTTGTTGCTGATGAAGTCAAATATCTCTTTGTATTATTTATACCATTACAATTTTTTTTCTTTTCTGAAGTTCATATCTCTTGTCAATATTTATATTAGGTTGTTTTGTATTACAGTGAATTTATAAATATGTACTCAGGATTCTAATTATAGTTTTCAATTATAATGATTTTAAATATGTTCTGATATCATGTGGCTTTTCATTTGTCAAAACCTTCTAGCCAAAGGCCACTGGGAACAGTAGTTGAACAAGTTTTCTTATTCATTGCTCATTGCAGTGAACACACACCACAGGAATCATGACATGGCAGAAAAGGAGCATTATAAAAATCTTATAGGATTTAGGCTTTTGTTAGATGGTTTTTGGGGCAATCTTAAGGAAGGAAGTTCTGTTCCAGACTAGATTCTGTCAGGAAATGGTGGTAATCCTGTGAGTAACTGGAAATCTTAGTTAGGAAAGAACATAAGTGTGAAGCTAAAGCTGTATTTGATGAGAAGTAGCTGTTATCAGGTTAGGGTGCTATTTGGTTATTTTTGTGATTTGGAAAATATTTGTATTTTGACTGTATTTCAACATGATTAAGGGTTCCTAAATAAGTCCATTTTCTAATCTCAAGGCTTTGCGCATGTTACTTGACATGATAAAGGACTTTTAGATGTGATTTTCAGTTGAGGGGATATACTGACTATGTGGACGGGTCCTAAATATAATCACAAGTGTCCTTATGAGAGGCAGAGGAAGGTTCCAATACAGAAGGGAAAGCAATGTGACTACTGAACCAGAGATCGGAGTAATGTAGACACAAGCCAAAGAATGTTGGCAGCCACTTGAAGCTGGAAAAAGAAAGAGATTTTCCTCTGGAGCCTCCATAATGCACCAACCATGCTAATGCTTTGATTTTAGCCCTTTGACTCATTTTGGATGATTATACAGTACAAATCATTAACTTCTGCTTAGTGGTAGAGTAAGTGTATTAACAAACAGTCGTTAGGGTCTAGGTTTATTCTTATGTTTCCAAATGCAGTTGCACAAATTAAAAACTACATGTCTGTTTTGTTCTTTTTGCCTTTATCAACTTTTCCTAGTGATATCTTTGTAAACAAGACAGAAGTATTTGAGTTATTTTTTTTTAATCCCAAAATCTGTGGAATTTGTTAGCTATTCACATTTAGATCGAAAGACTTGAGTTGATTTTGAGATATAATACGTTTGACCTACTATTTGTTTTTGTAATAGTTTGAATCTTAATATCCACTGAGACCTTCAAATGGTTAATGTAATGAATAACTGTGGAAACCTAGCTGGTGTGAAATACTTGAGCATAGTTCTAGCCTTCCCCATAGTCTTAGATGATAGAATTTACCACAAATAAGGCAAAGGATAAATTTAAACTATATCTTTTATGAAACAGAAGATGATATTTATACAATGAATCAAAACATTTACTAATAATTAGTAATGAAATTAGTTTCAAATATGAAAAACAACACTCAGGAAAACAGTTGCATAGTTTTTTCTTCCTCTGTATTCACTGTTGTCAAAGCATGAACTATGAAAAACGCAGTATTAGATGTTACTTTAATGGCCTCAAATGGTTTTTTGTATCCAAGCTCTTATATAAGTTTCACTCACATGGCTCTGGTATTTGCTTTGACCAATGAGGCATCAGAAAACGTGGCACAAACAGAAATTTAATAAGCCAAACATTGGAGCTTTCTCACTTGAAACATTCTGTAACCATGTAAGGAACCTGTGGCTCACCTACTTCATAGGGAGACTATGTGGAGAGAGAAACTAGCGGACATCCGTCCAGATATGTGAGGCCATCTGAACCCCTCTATCCACAGTTGGGATGCTTCAGTACTCTAGAAGAGACTTTAATAATCTTGTTATCAAGAATAGATTTTGTTAGAAAGTATGTTATGACTTGACAGTAAATATTCATATGCAAAATGCATTTTACATTATCAATTTTAATTTTTGCTGTGAGGCTGAGTTTCAAAAGGACGTGGACCAATATCGGTCCGCAGCCAGGGGTTTGGGGACCCCTGTCTTTATCTATATTTATATAATTTATACATTTACCTATATATCTGATACTTCCCCTGTTTATTCCTGTGAAATATACAAATATCCGATAGGCAATTATAGTATTTTATTGTTCATGATGTGATCAAGTCTTAGCTTTTTATCCACCACTAATTTCTTCACCCTCAGAAAAAAAAAACAAAACAGTGCTAATATTCCTAGGTTTTTATTTTTATAAACTGCCCATAGCCTTAACACAATGTATTGTATAATTAAATGTTTTGCACAGTGTGTTTTTGTGGTCAAAATTACTCTGGAAGGTATTTACTTTCTTATCAAAAATTAATATCTGGGCATAGAACTGGAAAATAAAAAAGAAAATACTAAAATTATTACTTTAGAAAAAAATAAAATTATATTTTTATAGTATACACACATAAATGTCAACATAAAAGGTTATTAAACATAAGTTAATATAAATTTATATATCAGAGAATGATTGTAGAATCTAGTGCATAACTAAAGATTTCTCTATGCCTGGCATAAAACCTGGAAGCCTTAAAGGTAAGTGCTGACAAATTTTACCTTATTACCAAAAATATTTACCACAAATTAATTTAAGAGAGAATACATTTATAAATTTTACATTTCATGTAAAATTAAAGCAATTTCTAAGAAAAATGTTTAAAAGGCTATAATCTGATATTTTCAAAAGTAGAAACACAAATCACTAACAAATATCTGCTAATGTATGAATTAGTAAAACAATAGAAAAATATAACAATGAAATATTAATAAGTGGAAAATTTAAACACTGTATTAAATTTATAGAAGGCACTCTTAGATTCTACTGATGGAAATTTTAACTAAATAAAATTTTTGAGACAACTTATTAATATCTATCAAAATTTGAAATGATACATTGTGACAATCTTATTATGTCACCCTAAGGATATGACCAAGTGGTGTGCTGGAGTCCAGTTATACCAGCTCACAAGAGCTAATTCTTAAATTTTCAGGATTTTTGAGAGATGGTTTATAAATCAAATCATTTTTAAATATTATGTGAATGAAATTAAATTGTATTAAAAACAAAATTAAACACTTGATTTTCTAATCATTCCATTATATTTTACTATAATCTCAGGTCTTAAAGTTATTAACATTTGTTCTTTTGTTCCTTTATAGTGAAAGTACTCTATAATAATGTGTACTGCTGCTCATCTCCTCAATTTCATTTACGATGTCATGCTGATCGCTTGCCATGAGCCAAGGTGGGAGTATTTATACCATGGAAATAATGTATTTATCATATATAAATTATGGAATATTAAAAAGTCAATAAAGTAGTTACCAATGGACAGAGGATAAGAATAAGTTAGATGGGGATTAGAGGTGGGAGTGAATCTTTTCATTTTACACTTTTGACATGCATTTTTTGACCAATAAAAAGAGTTTATAAAATTCAAAACTGCTAGAAACAAACTTTTGAATCAAACAAAAAAATTTCCTTGAGAAGCATAAATATGTAGGTAAATTAGAAAAGACCTCCAACCTTCTAAATATTTTGTCTAAACGGAATATTTTTTTAGGTTTAGGAGAGAGAAACATTTTATATATTATTCTAAGAATGAGTATTAAAATTGTGGTAATAGAGTTTAAGATAATTGCTTTTTTATTGAAAACATTGCCTACTTTGTGGGCCTTTTGACATATTTTAAGCCCAAAAAGTACTTGACCTACCTGTGAAGAATCTTGCCAAATCAAAACTCCAGAAGTGGACCAATGCAGCATTTCTCTTGTTTCCAACTATCACGTGTTCTTTGACTTTAATTAGTTATTTCAGTATTTTATACATTAAAAAGGTTTAAAAGCTATAACACATTCTTGTTGCGCATTGAAATTCATGACACAAAGCTATTTCCCATGATATATCTTTGAATAAAATCAGATATTTAACAGGAAACTTAAATGCAAAATCACGTAGATTCTCAAATGAAATTAAACAACTCTGTAGGGACCAGCTTGTCATTTTGTGCTTATATCTCTCCATTCCCCATTGCTTTATTTACAATATAATATTTAAATTTTACTGTAAGAAAAGTAAAAGGATCATGAAACCACTTTGTAGTTATTTTTTTGATAGTCTGTACATAAAATAGAAATGAAATAGTGATTCAAGCAAAATTTGTTTCCTGAAGTGCATTTGTATTTATTTATATTCTTTTCTTGGAAGAGAGAATTTTGAGTAAAATAAGTATTCTATTGCCATTCTTTATTTAATCTTAATTCTAAAAGCCAGAACAGACTCAATTTTGGGGGTGTATTGTTCAGAAGTCAGAGAATTCAGTAACCTTCAGGGGCCTAATTAGAACTGATTTTGGATTCTTTTAAATTCCTTGGTTATATAAGCTTATTTTTGAGCAACAAGGTATAACTCATATTTTTCTTGGGCTACATATCTAATACTGCGGAGGATCTAATTTTATTCCCAGCCTAAGGAAAGACAATCACAATGCTAGACCAAAGTCAAAAGATTATAAATTAGACTAAAGGATAAATAGATGATGATAGATAGATAGATAGATAGATAGATAGATAGATAGATAGATAGATAGATAGATGATAGATAGATAGATAGATAGATAGATAAATGTTTATATTTCATTCTTTATATCTTGCATTTGATTTATGATTATATCAGGGCCTTCAGGGGCTGCATTTATACTGTCTCAATATCCACAGAGTTTGAGATTTTCTTTTAAGTTATGTTGATTTTCTTTTTCTGATCAGTTTTTGCTCTTTCAAAAGGTCTATTGAGTTCATCTTCTTGAATTCTACATTAATTGTATTTAAACATTTTTCCCAGCTTAGAAATTTAGAATGCACCTCCATTCTTCCTACAAGTCAACATATTAATAGCCTAGCTAATATGTTTTCTCAAATACATCACAAGTTAGAATCTGACAGAAAACCTTAAAAAATTGAAAAATAAAGCTTGCAACATCTTGTAATTTGGTATCACCCAGTCATCTTTTAAATATGCTCCCCCAAAAAGCCGATCAGCAGTTGTCACATGGCTGAGGGTCAGGAAATTGACTCATTTATTTAACAAACTTTTTACATGCATATGTTTGTAATACTTCTGAGTATGACTTAAAAATAAAGTAATTCTGATTTCTAATTTATTTAGATTTTCCTTTAACATGAAAGAAGATCTTAAAAGGTCTTTTCTTATGGGAACCATTTTTTCTTATAGTCTTCTCAGAGAGTGTATGGTTTTGCTCTCACAGCCTTCATGCCTTGGGGCATGGAGGTATCTACTTTGTTGCATATTGCGACTTCTAAGTCATAGTTTATGATTTATCTCTCAGAAACCTATTTCAAATGTATTTATAAGGTTTCTGTATTTGCTGCCCATCTTTGTTGCAGTATTAGTGACCTCACAGTAACACACTCTCCTTTTGTATGTTTTAACCCTTTATACAATGTCTTCCTCTCTATTGCTCTTCTGAGTAGCATTGTTTGGCAGCTTTAATACCTACATACATTACCCATATTCTTGTCCTTGACCAGCCCACCTCCAAAGATCTTTTCCCTTCCAATCTCCCACTTTTATAACTTCAATTCAGTTCTCACAACTAATAACACTTCATTTGAAACCTTAATTTTAAAACATTTTTTGACATTATATCCTATTTCACAGTGTAGTAAATGGATGTTAAAATTTTCCCTACAATGAGATATTAGTTCATATGCCTGTTTTAGTCCAACTCTCTTATCTGTGTCCTAGATTCTAGCCCCTCTCTTCTATTCCTACTTTGCCTCTGCAATTGTCTTCTTTTTCGCCTGTATTATAATTTTTTATCTTTTAATTAGTTACCATCATAATAAAAATGTATTACATCTCTCACCATAAAATTAAAATTATTTTGCCTTCAAGTTCTCCTCTACTTTTTGCTCAATCCTCTGTCAACCATTATAAGATAGTTCCCCGAAAGTAGTGTCTATACTAAATGTGTCTACTTCCCACATTCCTTTCTCTAATTCTTACTCTAACTCAATCTAATAAGCTATAATTTTGACCACTGAAACCATTTTTATTGAGTTCATCAAATCTCATTTTTCCTTTTGCCACATTGTGTTTTTAGCAACAATTTGTGTCTTATTAACTCTTTTAGCTTTAGGATCCTACACACTTTATATTTTCATCTTACTTCATGGCTACTTATTCTAAATTTCCTTTTCTGAACTTCCTTATTCCAAAACATTTGAGGCATTCTTGAAATCATCCCTCTGGTCTCTTTTATTCTCTATCTACATCCTTTATCAGATTATTTTGTGTAGGTATGAGATTTTAAATATCACAGATATACAACTAATTTTGACATAGGGTTCTTCTCAACTAAGCTCCAAATGTATATATTCCACTGCCTTTTAAACACCTATGTTTGGGTATCTCATAGAATTATTTTTGGTCTTCTCCTTTATTCCTCTCCTCACATCCAATTCATCACTAAGTCATGCTTTTTCTACATACAAAATATTTCTCAAATATGGCTGCTATAAGCCTACTTCAAATCAATTTTCTATAACCCTATAATAGCCTCCCAGCCTTCACTTCTACACTCATTCTTTTACCCACACTATATCTAAAGAGATATTTTCCAGGAAATCTGGTAACCTTATTTCCCTGCTTAAAATATAAGATCCTTAACATAACCTGTGGGAAAATCCCTGACTTAAACCTGGCCACCTCAACAATCTCATATCTGAATTATCTTCTCTGTGCACTCTTTGCTCTTGCTACATTGGCCTCCTGCTATACTTAAAACTAGCACCTATTTATGTTTCTCTGTCTTTGCTGCTGTTGTTTCTACTATAATAATTGTTCTCATGTGTCTTTAGCCACCTAGTACCACATGCTTCAGTTATCTTTTCAGTTGTTACTGCCTTAGATAAGGCCTTCCCTGATCACCCTTTGTAAATGTTTGTTACTCTTAATTGTCCTACCTACATTTTTTTTATATATTTAATCACCAGTGAAAGTTATATTAAACCATTCATTGATCTAATTTTAAATTATCCCCCACCCCATACAATTTAAATACCATGATAGTAGGTTTGGGTTTTGTTCATGTCTTTATTTCCAGATTCTGAGACAGAGCTTCACCCATTGTAAATACTTGATAAGTATTTGTTGAATCATTGAATCCTTACAATATGTGTGCCCAATTATCTGATCGAAAGTGAGCTGAGTAAGTGTTTAGTAAGACACCTTTGATAATGTGAAGTAAAATCTCCCAACTTTCCTTCATTTTGTATGCTTCTGTATAAGAGCAGATTTTATTAATTATTTTATTCATGATACATTTTTAAAAAATCAGATATACATTTTTAAAAATTCTACAGAAAGACACCAAATTTAAGGAAGCATTATTGAGAAACATTGGTTCCTAATAGTTATTTTTTCAAAGATGAAATAACAATATTTAAATACAGAATCCATTATCATTGGAAAGAAGATTGGACTGCTCCATCAAAATGGACATTTCATTCATTATAATATTTACAAAACCACCAATTACAGTATGTGATGCTGCTTGAATCCTTCACCATTTATTTTACCTTATTTTAGAATTGAAGCTGGTTGTGGATACTTATGTCCAATATGTCACTTATTAATTTATTAAGTTCTAACTATGTGCCCAATCTTGATTCATTTATTTTAAAATACTAATACATCCATTCTGATAAGGCAACATATTTATAAGATAATTCTCTTGCTAGAAGAAAATACTCCTACTCTCTCAAAGCTTACACAGAGGCCCTTTTTCCAGAGACTCTCTTTCTATTTGTATATCTGTCTATCCTGATAAAATTGTCTCAGTGAATGTAAGTAAGTATCTCAAATAAGATCCTGCAACTTCCCATGTATGTTTAAATTTTCACTTGATATTTTATTAAATTATTACCAACTCCTGTATTTCTCACAGTTCTAATGATAAGTGGAATAGTTTCCATTGGCAAGAAAGAAATTGAGTTCTATTTGGGGAAAGTCTAAAGGTTGACTCCATTACAAGTATGTGTCAGTGATAGTCCTATATGTATTTGGAATTATTCATCACTTGCATATCAACCTCCTGAGGGAATATTAATGCACCAAAGTAGTTTAAGAGAAAATTGGTTCATTATTTCTAAAACAAAGTTATTTTCTCACTAAAGGATTCTATAGTTTAGGTCAATAAATAATTTGAATAAGTTTTATGTAATAAGAACTGGGTTAAATGTTAGGAAATAAAGAAAACAAAAAATGTCTCCTGCATTTAAGGAACTTAAAATCAGCAAGTTGTGAGGGTGTCAGACATACAAACATGTAGATTGAGTTCAATGTGATAATTTGTATGATTGATAAGATAAAATAAATTACCATATGGTACCTTTTTCAAGTCAAATCTCTGTTGAGACTCGAGTAAAATAATGAAGACAAGCAGCAATACAGGTAACAATGACTTGAGAGATTTTATTATCATCATGAAGCTGTCTGGTAACAGAGGTAAGAATAACTTCTAGCTTTCCTAGAGAGGAAGTCATTCACAAAAATTTGTCAGATAAGCCCCAATGGTGTATATTTCCAATATTTCCTCACAGATTATTTTTAAATAATGTTTTTTACACATATTATTTATAAATATGGGCAGAAATGATTTTGGGGGTGGAGGGCAAAGATTGCTAGGAAAAAAGGTATGGAGGTAAGAGGAAATGTTTGTCATGGTTTCTTTACAGGGCATGGGCATTGGTACCATGTAAGTTCTCATCTTTATCTTGATAACTCGATATATAATGTCTATAGCACATCAGGATGCACAGCTCTCAAATTCTTCTAGCCCTTAGGGTATTAGAGAGTGTAGCTCATGTAGAAATTGGTGATATGAAAAATTATGATACTTTACAATATATTTATGTGTGATTGAACACTTGACAAAAATGTAATACATACTAATAGCTTTAGAACTTCTCTGTGTCTCAGGTATAAGTATTTCTCAGTTAAATATAATTTAAGAGAAATTTCCAGAGGCATAATTTGGAAGAGGAGAGAGATTCCCTACACTACCTATCCTGCCTTAAAAGCACTTTTAAGAAACTTTAGCTGAAACATATAATTCAAAGAGAACCACCTAAACAATGGCTTTATTCTTTGTAATGTGGAAAGATATTAAAATACATTATACTTTTTAAAATTTATAGTATAGATCTTTGGAAACATGGCAGAGTAAGAGATATTCCCAGATCTCTCCCTTTGAAACAACAGTAAGCTGAATATCTAAAATTTAGCAGAAAACACCCAAACTGCACACCAGCATGTCTGAGCATGAGAGCTACCACAGGTCTCAATCCTGGGTGTCAGGCAGTAGACTGGGAGAAATAAAGAAGCTACCTCTCATTGCTGGAGCTCCTGGTAGAAGAGGGGGAGGAGGAGGCGGTGAGTTCCCTGAACAGCCCTGCTGGGGAAAATTGTCAGCTTCCCTGGCCGGCCTAAGGCAGGACCAAGTCAGGGCAGAAGGCAGAGAAGCAAGACAGCAGAAAAACAACAGTTGATTTTTAATAGCCACAGTTGCAAAACTGAAGCTGAGCCACAGCCCTTAACCTCCAACTACAAGGGTGCCTTCCTACATACCCTCCAAGACAGAAAGCTTCAGAGCCCTAGGGGAATCTAAGCAAATGCTACCCAAACTGTCGATAACACTGACAGGAACTGAGATTGAGGGTAGCAAGAGTTATTAAACATCTAGAAGAAAAAAAAATAGCCATTTTTAAGACTTTATATAAAGCAGAGAGATCCAAGAGGCTTAGACAGCACTACTAGAAACCAAAGGAAAAACACCTTCTTTGTAACAAGCTAAGGACCATTATATAATAATTTTTCTGGAAAAAAAATTAGAATACACTTCTCTTAATGCTCAGGTGGAGAAATAGTCCATTAAACATGGTAAACAACCAGGTGACAAAGCATCGCAGAAAGAAAGAGAAAAATCTCCAGGAAACAAGCTTACAAACATAGAAATATGCAATTTAAATGACAGAGAATTCAGGATGATACTTCTGAAAAGACAGTGAATTCTGAAACAAGTCATATCACTAATTTCAGGAACTGGAAAAACACCTAAATGAGCTGAACAAGGAGATTGAAACCCTCAAAAAGAACCAAATAGAATTTCTGGAGATGAAGAATACATTGCAAGAGTTGGAAAAATGAAATAGCAAGCTTGGGAAATAGAGTCGACCAAATGGAGGAAAGGATCAGTGACAATGAAGACAAATAAATCAGAAGGAAGAAGAGAAAACCGAAGAATGAAAATTATGAAAGAGAAATTCAAGAACTAACTGATACCATCAGGAGAGGCAACATAAGAATAATGGGCATTATCAGAGGCAAAGAAAAGGAGCAGAGACTAGGAAGTATTTTTAGACAAATAATTGATGAGTATTTTCCAAATCTAAGGAATGACCTGGCACTTGGAATTGATGTCAAAAGAACAACCAAGTATCTCAACCAAAAAAGACCTTGACCAAGATATATTTTATTAAAATTATCAAAAATCAATGACAAAGACAAAATTCTCAGGGCAGACAGGGAGAAGAAAATGGTAACTTATAAAAGCAAATCCAATGGATTATCCTCAGACTTCTCAGCACAAACCTTACAAGCCCAAAAGGAATGGAATCAAATATTTAAACTATTAAGTGAAAGGAACTATCAGCCTAGAATAATGTTTCCAACAAGGCTCTTCTTTAGATATGAAGGAAAAATTAAGACCTTTCCAGACATACAAAAAATAAGGGAATTCTCCACTATGAGCCCTGCACTACAGGAAATACTGAACGTGGTCAGCTTACCTAAAACAAAATGATACACGCCAAAAATCATAATTAGGAGTGAAAGGATTATCAGGCAAATAGAAGCAGAGGAGTGTAAACCTTACTAATAACAGGGCTTTGTAAGCTTAAATAATAAGAGAATTGTTATAAAAATATAGTAATGAATTTTCAGCATGCATAGGGACAAATTGAGATAACAATGACTGAAAAGAGAGGATTCATTGATCCAAATTCACAAAGCAGAATCGAGATAAGGCACACATGATAGAGAATGGACGACTTTGTATATATATAACTATTCTTTACATATTCGTAATGGTAACCACTTACCAAAGTTTTAGAACTGAATTATATAATATAAAACCAAAAGGATCCGAGGCAAAACCCAGAAAAGCGAACCAAAATAAAGAAAACAGAAACACAAGGACAAGGAAGCAATGGAAATACCAAGTTACCAGAAAGCAAAAGATAAAATGGCTATAAGAAGACCTCATATTTCAGTAATCAATCACCCTAAATGCAAATGGACTGAACTCACCAATAAAATGGCACAGAGTTGCAGAATGGATAAAAAACAAACCCAATTATATACTGCCTCCAGGAGATACATCTCAGCTCCAAAGACAAATATAAACTCAAAGTGAAAGGGTGGAAAATGATATTTTAAGCAAATGGCATTCAGAGAAATGTGGATGTAGCATTGCTAATATCAGATGAAATAGGCTTCAAAATGAAAAAGGGGAAGAAAGATACTGAGGGACACTTTATAATGTTAAAAGGCTTCATACACCAGGAAGACATAACACTTATTAATATCTATGCTCCCAATCAGGGAGCCCCAAAACATGTAAAGCAATTGCTAACAGAAGTAAAGGGAGAAACAGACCAAAACACTTTTGTAGTAGGGGACCTAAATACCCACTGTCAGATATGAACAGATCATCCAAACAGAAAATCAATGAGGATATAATGTCCTTAAATAACACATTAGACCAGCTGGACATAATTGACATTTACAGAGTTTCCATACCTAAACAGCTGCTTATATATTCTTCTCTAGTGCACAAGAAACACTCTTAATAGACCACATACTGGGACACAGAGATAGCTTCAACAAATATAAAAGGGTTGAAATCATACCAACCACATTCTCTGATCATAATGCTTTGAAACTAGATCAACTGCAAAAAAAAAAATCAAGAAGAACCACAAATACATGGAGATTAAGCAACATGCTACTGAAGAATAACTGGGTCAGAGAAGAAATAAGAAGAGAGAACAATAGAAACATAGAAAAAATGATAATGATAGTACAATATAGTAAAACCTTTGAGACATGGCAAAAGCGGTCATAAAAGGAAAGTTTATATCATTACAGGCCTATCTCCAAAAACAAGAATGAGCTCCAATAAACAACTTTACTCTTTATTAAAAAAAAAAAAACTAGAAAAGGAAGAATAAATGAATACTAAAGTCAGCAGAAGGAAATAATCAAAATTAATGCAGAAATAAATGAAATTGAAAACCAAAGAACAATAGAAAAAATAAATGTAAAATGGGCGGTTCTTTGAGAAGATTAATAAAATTGACAACCCACTGGCTAGACTCACTAAAGAAAAAGAGAAAAGACACAAATAAACAAAACCAGAGATGAAAGGGGGAAATGACAACTTATATCACAGAAATACAAAGGATCACAGAAGAATACTATGAAAGAAATTGAAAAAGATTGTATTAAACATGGCAGTGTGAAACATGTTCCCAGATCTCTCCCCTTGAAACAGCAACAAGCTGAACACTTACAACTCAACAAAACAAAACGAAACAAAACAAAACAAAACAAAACCACCCAAATTGCACACCACCATATCTATGCATAGAATCTGCTCATAAGAGCTACCATAGGTCAGAACCCTGAGTGTCGGGCAGTGGACTGGGAGAAACAAAGAACCTAACTCTCGTAGCCAGAGCTCCTTGTAGGAGGATGGGAAGGGGAGAAGGAGTGGAAAGTTCCTGGAACAGCTCTGCCTGAGAGTGCTATGAGCTCCACTTGGCCAGCAGCAGAGCCCAGTCATCAAGGCAGAAAGCAGAGAAACAGAGATGGCAGAAAATAGGGGATGGCAGAGAAACAGCAGTTGATTTTTACCAGCCATGGTTGCAAAACAGGCTAAACTGCAGCCTTCAACATTTAACCCAGAGGGCCTCTCTCCCCATACTTTCTGAGATGGGATGTAGTGGAGCCTCAGGGGAATTTGAGCAAACACTACCAAAACTACTACTAACACTGACAGGAACTGAGACTGAGGATAGCAAGCAAGATTAAACATCTATAAGGAAAAGAAAATGCTATAAAAATATATAACACCAAATATTTAATAACCTAGAAGAAATAGACCAGTACTTAGAAAAATAACAACCTTCCTTGACTGAATCAAGAAGATCTGGAAAATCTAAATAGACCAGTCAGCAGTATGGAAATTGAAACAACCATCAAAAATCTACCAAATAATAAAAGTCCAAGACCAGATGGCTTCACCAGTGAATTCTATCAAATATTCAAAGAAGATTTAATACCTATGCTCTTCAAACATGTGCAAAAAATCGAAGAGAGGCAATACTTTCCAACTAATTTTATGAGGCCAACATTACTCTGATACTAAAACCTGGTAAAGATAACTCAAAAAAAGAAAATTACAGACCAATATCTCTCATGAACACAGATGCAAAAATGTCAAATACATAACTAGTGAACTGAATGCAGCAACATACTAAAAAGATTATATACCAAACTCGAGTAGGCTTCATCCCAGATGCACAGGGATGGTTCAACATGCACAAGTTAATGGGATACACCACATAAACAAATTAAAAAAATAAGAATCATATGATCACATTGACAGATGCAGAAAAAGCCTTCAACAAGTTATAGCACCCATTTTTGATTGAAACACTTACCAAAATTGGTATAGAAGGAAAGAACCTTAACAGAAAGGCCATCTATGAAGAACCCTCAGCCAACATTATACTTAATGGTTAAAAAATAAAAATCTTCCCTCTAAGATCAGGAACAAGGCAAGGCTGTCCACTATCACCACCATAATTTGATATAACATTGGAGGTCCTAGTGAGTGTGATCAGACACAAGAAAGATATAAAAGGCATCCAAATAGGAAATGAAGAAGTCAGACTGTCACTATTTGTGGATGACATGATTCTCTATGTAGAAAATCCAAAAGACTCCACAAGAACACTCCTAGAAACAATAAGCAAATACAGTAAAGTTTCTGGATACAAAAATCAGTGTTCAAAATCCATAGCATTCCTATACTCTATACTAATAATGAAGTGTCAGAAAAGGAGGTGGAAAAAATAATTCCTTTTGTAATTGCAGCAACAAGAAATAAAGTGCCTAGGAATAAATCTAACAAAACATGTGAAGGACCTATATAATAAAACTATAAGACTCTATTAAAATAAATCTAAGAAGGTACAAAGAAATGGAAAGATATTCCATGTTCTTGGGTTGGAAGAAACCACATAGTTAAAATGACCACATTACCTAAAGTATTATACAGATTTAATGCCATCTCCATTAAAATCTCATCTGCATTTTTAAAAGAAATGGAACAAAAATATCATCAGATTTGTATGGAAGCACAAAAGACTTTGAATGCCAAAACCATCCTGAGAAAAAAGAACAAGTATGGAGGCATCATTCTTCCTAACTTCAAATTATACTACAAAGTGACAATAATCAAAACAGCATGATATTGGCAACAAAACAGATACATGGACCAGGAGAACAGAGTCAAGAGTCCAGAAGTAAACCCATATTTATATGCTCAAATAATTTTTGACAAAAAAAAAAACATACAGTGGAGAAAGGAAAACCTCTTCAATAAATGGTGCTGGGAAAACTGGAAAGCCACCTACAAAAGAATGAAACTAGACTATTGTCTATAATCACATACCAAAATTAACTCAAAATGGATTAAGAACTTAAATATAAGACCCGAAACAATAAAAAGCACAGAAGAAAACATAGGAACTGAACTCAAGGACCTTAGACTTAAAAGTGATTTTATGAATTTTACCTCAAAAGCAAGGGAAGTAAAAGCTAAAATAAATTAATGGGACTACATAAAATTAAAAAGCTTCTGCTCAGAAAAAGAAACAATCAACAAGGTAAAGAGACAACCATCCAAATGAGAAAATATATTTACAAGCAACATTTCCAATAAGGGCCTAATTGCCTGAACAGACACTTCTCCTTAGAGAACATACAAATGGCCAACAAATATATGAAAAAATGATCAACATCACTGGCTATTAGGGAAATGCAAATCAAAACCACAATGAGATACCATCTCACATCTCTTAGAATGGCTATAACCAACAGAACAAGTAATAACAAATTTTGGAGAGGATACAGAGAAAAAGGAACCCTCATATACTACTGGTAGGACTGCAAATTGCTACAGCCACTTCGGAAAACAGTATGGAGGTTCCTCAAAAAACTAAGAATTGATCTACCATATGATCCTGCAATTCCTCTACTGAGTATTTACCCCAAAGACTTGAAACCTCATATCTGAAAAGATATTTTCACTCTGATGTTCATAGTAACATTTTTCACAATGGCTAGGATATGGAAGCGATCAAAGTGTCCTACGATAGATGATTGGCTAAAGTAGCTGTGGTGCATATATACAATGGAATGTTACCCAGCCATAAGAAGAGATGAAATACTGCCGCTTGTGACAACATGGATGGACCTTGAGATAATCATGCTAAGCAAAATAAGCCAGACAGAAATAATTGAAATCACATGATATCACTTATATGTGCGATATAACCCTAAAAGTAACAAATGAACAGGACAAGCAAAGAGAGGCTCATAGACATGGACTATAGACTAGTGGTTACCAGATGGTATAAGGTTAGGAAGGAGTGGGTATGGTTAAAGTGTGTCAAATGTAAGAGGGTAGGGGAAGACTGAAGTGAGTAAAGGGGATCAAATATGTGGTAGCTGAAGGAAACTAGACTTTGGGTGGTAAACATACAATAAAATATACAGATGTCAAATTATAATGTACACCTGAAAATTATATAATTGTATTAACCAATGTTACTCCAATAAACTTAATAAAAAATAAATAAGTAAAATAAAATAAATATATGATTTAAAATATCTACATTGTAAGGTTATAATGAAGATAATATCACATAACATGTGCGTAGGACCTAACTCATTCATGCGTCTGTCTTTGCCTTTTGGTTTTATCACATACTTTTAGTACAAACACACTGATACTATTTAGTAATAATTAATGACATATAAAATATAAGGTCATAGTTATAAATCAAAATATGCAATATCAAGCAGATAACGATGTAATCAAATTTAGAAGAAGTACCCTAGTTTACATTTGAAAATAGGATTTAATCTAATTTATGATTTTAGGCATAAAGTTTTAACACTTTTCCTCTTTTGATTAATTTTATTTTTGTATTTAGGACTAACATTGAATTTAAATGTCATTAAAGCATTGTAAAAAGACATGTTACTTAAAACTTGGAGCAGATTCAGGATCTATCATATCTAGCTTACAGACTTATGTGATAGATTTGTAATACATAGGTTTTAATCATGGTTTTTAATTTAATGGACCAAGAAAGAACTTAGAAGGGGGGGAAATATAAAAATACATTATTTTTTAAAAGCTACAGAGAAGGAATCACTAATATGAGCAGTTGAGGAGTTCACCCCTTACAATTTTGAAAATGATGTGAGTTATAAAGACAAAATTTAGACAAGAATTGAGAGCATTATTAATTGAGTTTCAAGGTAACACAGTCATTACAAAGAGTATTCTGGAACAAGGAGACTATGGCTAGGAACTGTATGGAATTAGAATGCCAAGGAAAGCACTGAAATGATAAGATACTCTACAGAGGACTTAGAAATGATATTAACACATTAAATTCAAACCTGTGTGTGATCCATAATCTGATGTGTTTTCATTGGGGCTATACAAAGCAGGGGGGTAATGTATTTGAAAAATGAATAATTTTAGTAAACTACATAAACTCTAGACTTTGAGACAAGTATGCTAGGAAAATATTATCTAGATTATAAATAAAAGAAAAAGAAAAGCAAACAAGTACTCAAGTCCAATAACAAGTACTAGCCCTACATTTAGTAGAAAATAACAGGGAATAAATTAAGAAATTTATGAAATTAAGAGACAACTGAGTTTTCTAGAAAAGGATATGGTTTAGAACAGAAGAATATTGGAACAATAGAGGGCTATGCATTTTGAAAGCAAATTTTTCTGCTTTCATTGAAGACAGTGAAAGTTACTCAACTCAGGGAAAAATTGAAGATCTCAGAGAAATGTTTTTGGTTTTTAAGAGGGAGGGGTAGAACAGAGCAGAGTTGTGTGCTCTGACTAGAAACCCAAGGAATCCATCTTCTAATATCTTAATAGAAACTTAAGGCTAGGATTCCATGATGGGTAGTTCTCCACTAGAAGGAAATGTGGATACAGTGTGAAAAACCATGCCAAAAATGTTTTCAGTTTTATAATAACTAGAAACAAGAAGCAGGCAGTAGCAAAAGCCAAAGTCAAAAGCACCAAAAACATCTGTTCATCAGAGAGAGAGAAAAAGAGAGTGAGAGAGAGAGAGAGAGAGAATTGCCTGAAAAAAAAAAATACCACATTGGAATATACAAAAAATGGGTTCAAAGGAGGAAAATGAGTAGAGATTTTAAGTACAGGGCATTGGGAGGAGTCAACTCTTTCTGAGTTGAAAAAGAGAGTCATTGTTGCAATTTTCTGGAATTTTGCAAAAAGTCAGAAATGTGTTAGATATTACTCTCTTTGAAAGAAGGCAGAGAGAATAGACAGATTTTTCTTAAGATATGTTAATCATAGTCTCATCATCAACCACTTGATGGGCAATTTCTCACAAATGTCTTTAGATTGATTTTTGATGATTGCTGTAAACTAGAATCCTGGTAAGGCTGAATGTAAGAAAGTATTTATTTTTCTCCAACGTTTTCACTACTCTCTATATTTTAGAAATTCTGAGTCATTTTTTTTTATTTCATTTTTTGACAATAGTAAGTAATGTGAATCTGGATTAAACTATGTATTGATATAAAAGGATTGCTTTTTCCTTGGGTACTTATTGTAGGGCCTAGAAATTTTCTTACATATTTATCATTTTTAAGTTTTAATAATCATATATTCATTATCATATTTTTGGCCTCTTTATATCTTAAAGGTATGAAAATTTTGAATGAACTCTAAAAATCTTAAGCAAAAAAATAACTAATAAAGCTGCTTTTTAATCCCAATTCCATTCAGGTACCTAATGATGACTGAGATTGATCACCATTAAGAAAGTGGTTTCAAAAGAAATGTAGACATCTGTTTATTTTAGATTTATCCTACAAGGAGGTTACTTCTTACTGGATTTCAATGTCTATGTATTTGATAATAGAAAAGGTTTTCCATTGAACAAATTCTATCGGGTTTATATTGTTGCCTTTCATCATCACATGATGTCTATGGAGCTGTACTGGACAATTTGGATATCATTTGAAATGAGGAATAGATGAGGAAATGGAGCTCCAGCCCATAGGGCAGCTTTGCCTAAAATTAACTTAATTGGTATATTGGAGTCTCATAGGGCGAAAAGTTGTACTGTTAAACAATGGTTTCTAAAGATGCATGAAGGTTGGCTTTTGCTGGTGGTCTCATGAAAATGAGAGCAAGCTTGCCTTAAATTTCTACACTCTTCCTCAAGGGGACAACCTCAGATTGACAACAATCTGAACTACTAAGCCTGATGGGTTTAGAAAACCAAATCTGGGTCATGTTAAAAATGCTATCCACATGTCCTTTTAATTCTGGGAGGGGTTAATGGTTTTTAGAAAAAAAATGGAGTTGTATTTTCTTTCTCTTTCTTCATTGCACATAATTCAAAGCAGTTACATTGATCTGATCAATTATATTCTAAATTAGGTCTGTGTATGTAAACTCGAAATTATTTACTTCTCTTTTTATGATAGCCTACCTACAGGATAAAGTTACTCTCCTTTTTTACTGACTTCTGGGCAGTATGCACACTTGCAGAATGTATTTCCAGATATAGCTCAAGAGACCTATCTATAGCTGATTGACTATGGGGGAAAGATGAGAGTGAGGTAGTAAATCGCACAACTGATTGGATTAGAATCTGCTGGAAGACTCTGTCCTGAGTTGGTAACTGTGATATGAGGTGTTGGAATATGATAAATTAAAACCTAGTTGTAGTCACATATCCAAGAGCCTTTTCAGTAATAAAGTTGAGATACCCCATCTGTTTGCATGTTTTTCAATTATTCTGTAACTTATAACGTGAACAAATAGTATTTGTGGTTTTATACACATGTATTACTTTATTTTTACCTACCACTATCCCTTACATTTTACTCAATATAAGTGATTAATCCCATTCCTCAATGAAAATTCAGGCAAACAACATAGGCTTTCTGTTCATTATTATGTATTTAACACTCTTATGGTTACTTTCACCCACTGAATATTTATGAACTAAGACTATTAATTCAGTAAATTGAATGTTCAACATTACACAGATTTTTAAAGCCCCATGACATCTCCTCATCCATTACATTTGTACCTTTCTATAATGACCAACATGATTTTTAATCCCCTAACTACACTATCTATGTGATGCTTTTAGGTTTAAGGATTTGAAACCCACAGTTCTTCAAATTAGCATCTTAACCTGGGTTAAAATAACCTGAAGAGGAAATATAAAAAGGAGCTAACAAGGGTACAATTACAACAAATACAGTACCAAAAACACTGAGTGCATGATAGCCCTCGTAGTAGACTTGAAAACACTGAGTGGCAGAGTGATAACATCAGTTTCAAGCATTTCAGTACCACCTTATAGATATTGCCATAATGGCATACCACTATAATTGTTATTTATTCATATTTTGTAAATGAAAATATGTTTCAATATAAATAAGTTGATCTCTAATGGAAATTTTAACTTAGTACCATAATGAACAATAAGTATATTTTACATTTTGGAGCTTTTGTCTGTCCATTATCTTGAGGGAATTCCTCTCAGTGTGAGTGTAGGTGGTAGAAAGAATATACCTTGTAGAAATTAGAAATGCTTTCTCAACAATCAAATATCTTGCTGATTGAGGCACCTGAACTGGATTTCTCATATGGAGCTAGTTCTGTAGAGTATAATTCATTTTGTTTGAGGCAATGGCACTAGCAACAGACAGTTTCTAGGAGCTACAATGGCAGAAATGCTCGCAATTAGGACTGGAGTCTAAGATGTGATGATGGTGTACACTGTGCTTAGTTCAGCAGCTGCAGAAGCAGAAACAATCCTTGTGATACTCATTCACTGGTATGACTTTGTTGATAATTCTGGCTGACTAGCCTCCCTGTATTCATTTTTTTTTAGTCTTAGATAATTTCCTCAAGATCCTAATAATTTGTTGACTTTCCTATTTATTTTCAGTAAAATATTTTTCTACATTATGCAACCAAAGTACATTTTGGTTGCACACATCTCAGTGTTGAATTGTATATGGGCAATACAAATTAACAAAGATATATACAGTAAAAGCAAGCAAACATATTTATTTATATGTCAACTGAAAGCATCGCCAGCATTCTTTTTATATGCATATAACTTTTTTAGAAAATCTCCTTCTTGATATCTTGAAAAAGGAATTTGGAAATTAAAGGTACTTTTATTAGAAATAGAATTAGTAAGGGATTGGAGAGAGGAAACATGGTAATCTAATAAACTAAAAGCATATATCTGAGTGCAGTTAAGATTTAAAGAAAAGCTAATCCAAAGGTCAGAGTTGTTTGGGATTAAAAAATAAATACAGGTTCTTACAGGTTCTGAGATCCAAAAAATATATATATTCAAAATTCTTGGAGTGTCAAATGTATTTTGGGAATGATAGTCCTTCACATCTGGCTATAGCCATCTGTTTAAATGGGTAAGTATGTGAGAAAGGAGAGTAGGACCAAAAATAGTACATAAATATGCACATGAGATAAGTTACATGAAACCAAGAGAGACTAGCAGACTCTTTCTTCACACATGATGAGCCTTTTATTTACTGCCTCTCTCTGATATTTCTTCTTATTGTTTTCACCTTCTCTTTCATTTACAAAGGGCATAGTCATAATATTCAAGTGTGTTTTTTGTTTATGATAGAAATATAAAATATTTTTTTAAATCAGGAAAAAGGTAAACAAATTGTTCCATTTGAAAACCAAAAGACATTGTATAGTAGCTACACATAATCTCACCTACATGTATAGTTTGCCTATTACATCATTTTTTGTTTTTATTTGGCCTTTTTATTTTACCTAAATATTAATTTGAATCATATAAAATTGTTTTTTAGGGGGGAGGGGAAAAACTTTTAGGTTGAATATTGATACTTCCTTGACACTTTCATGGACAATGAATCAACTGAAAACCATTTGTCAAGGAGCAATTTACTAATAGCGGACGTTGAAAAAAATCTACTAGATAGGAATTCTATTATTGATTGTAGGAATAAGTTTTGAGCCAATGGTTTTGGAAAATAGTATGCTGAGGAAGGTTTACCCATATGAAACTCAAGGATCATTTGAATAGAGAAATTGAAAAATATTACTGCAATATTAGTTTGAGTGAAAAATCTTCTGTTGTCCTGGAATTGTTGGTAAGGCCTAAAGGGAGAATTATATCCTCACATTTCCAAGAAAAAAAAAACCCAACCAGCTGCCAGGACATCACAAAAGACATTTACTTTGTCATGTCTGACTCAACCTGACTACCCCATACATCTCTCTGTATACACTGAAGATAAGAGTGAATTGAGATAGAATTAAATGATCATCTTTGTGGTCAAAGTTTCTTCCAGAAAACAAGGATTGATTTTTCACCCCAAAAGCTAAGCAAGTGGAAGTACTCACAAAAACTGGAGGAAGTATCTGAAAGAAGAGTGGGTTGGCATTGTTTCCTGATTTGGACATCTAAATAGGCATTACACATGCTCATTTGTATGTTTTTATTACTTGAACAAATACAGAAAAAATGGAGAGAGAAGGGCTAAGAGAAGGATTAACAGTGACGTGGCCTGAAGTTTCATGCTTTGGCTTGTAAAGAATTTGTGAAATTCCTGTAGATTGAACGTGTGCTATGACAGGCTTTAGACATTTAGTCATTTTTCAGAGGCTCTCAATAATAAATGTTTTCACAGTGGACTATAAATCACAATTTATGAAAGGAGGTATAAGAGATTGATTTAAAGACATACTCCCCATAGCAGAGAACTGTGCAACAAAGAGGTCTTTCAAGGTACTCTTTTAAGAACCCATATCAACACGCAGACAGTCAAAATTTTAACACCTGCACTGTGGCTTCCCTGGCTATGGCTTTTATGGCTAGGAACAAATCAAGACAAACAGAAGACAAACTTATTGCTACTTCACTCAGTTTGAGAGACTTTAGCTCTTTTCTCCTCCACTCTACACAATAGTGGAAACTGTCCGAAGCCTAGAAGATGTGGGTGAGATAACGTATGTAAGGAGAAGGACATTCCCCAGTACCCACCCCCAAACCATCAACACACATTAAGGCTGCACTGAGGGAAAGCACAACTTTAAATTTGTCTCTAGATGGAAGGTTAAGTTTGCTTAGTCTTAAAAATTAAATGTGATTGACAATTTAAGAGACTCATTCAAGCTGTTGCTAAGACATATGAAAAGGGGATTCAGTAGAACACAGTTAAAAATGATTGGAGAAAATAAATCTGTTATGTATTTTTATACCCCAGGATAGTAAGATTCTTCACCAAATTCATTATATTAGTAAAAACACACTTACAAATAACATTATTGAATAATGTTATTGAATTTATGGTTTTCTTTATCAAGGAGTGAACCAAAAGCTAAGATGAAAGGTTTTCTGAAGTTTACATTTTTATTGCTTCACTACAAGGAAGTTCTTCCTGAAGACTTAATAACCTAATAGCTGCAATCTTCTCAAATTAAACAGACCATGATAAAAGGCATCAGTGCCTCACCTCAGCAGAACCAAACTGACCAAGATGATAAAAATGATAAAAGAAATATTTACTTCTAGATATATTAAATCCTGGCCTTGCAGAGAACAAATTGATAAAAAGTTGAAGTTTAGTAAAATTCTTTGACTTTGTCCAAAAGTTCACTGGAAATGATAGGATTCCTTCTTATTCTTCCATTGGCTTCATTTAAACTACAGAGATTTTACTCATTGAATTTTTACTCATAAAAAAAAAAAAAACTTTAAGTTATTCATGCAAGGTGGTTGTGTCTGTGTATGTGTGTGTTTTTCTGCAATGAAATTCTTGATATAATAACTTTTAATATACTTTTTATCTTACATTGTTTATCATTTGATTATATTGTAGTAACTTGATCAGAATTTGTAATATAATGCTTTATGTTTATATCCAAAGGAACCAAGTCCCCATTATACTAAGAAGAGTTAAAACAATTTTATATATTTTGACTTTTGGAAATTTTCAGATAACAAGACATACATAACTATAATAGCCATCAGTAATAATTTCTAAAATCATTCAGTACACTTTTATATATCTCAGCCATTATATAAAAGAATTTTCTGTGGGAGTGTGAAAATTCTTTCCCATGATAATGAATTCTTAGGTTTAAGGATGTCATCTTAAGAAACTAATGTCCTTTTTTAAAAAAAAAAATATTTAAATTAGTTTCAAGTTTACAGTAAATTGGTTAGACATCTATATACTTTGTAAAAGAACCCTCCTAATTGCTCCCTGCCTCATCTGACCCTCCACCTATCCAATGTATTAATGCTAACTGCATTGCCTATGCTGTGCTCCTCATTCTTGTGACCATCCATCAGCTACTAATTTGTACTTCTTTAACCCTTTACCCCATTCTCCCAGCCCCGCAAACACCCCAGACCTCTGTCCATCACCAAATTGTCCACTATATTTGTGAGTTTGTTTTTGATTAGTTTGTTCTTTATATTCTTAGATTCTGCATATAAGTGAAACATATAGTGTTTATCTTTCTCTGATTTAAATACCTTCTAGGTCCATCAAAGCAATATCTTTCTCCATTCCCTTTCTTTTAGTCTGTTTTTGTCTTTTAATTTGAAGTGAGTCTCTTATAGGCAGCATATGTAGGGTCTTAGTTTCTTATCCATTCAGCCACTCTGTCTTTTGGTTTGACCACTTAATTCTTTTCCATTTGAGGTGCTTATTGATAGGAATGTAGTTGTTACTCTTCTTTATTCCTGTTTTTGATACATGTTTTTTCTTCTTAAAGAATTCCCTCCAACATTTCCTGTAATACTGACTTGATGGTGAAAATTCCTTTACCTTATTTTTGTCTGAAAAGCTCTTTATCTGTCCTTCAACTCTAAATGAAAACTTTGCATGATAAAGTATTCTTGGTTATATATCTTGGGTCTTCATCGTGTCAAATATTTTTTGCCAAGGCCATCCTTCCTGCATAGTTGTTTTTTTTTTTTTTTGAGAAATCAGTTGTCAGCCTTATTATAGGTGTTTGTTTGTAAGTAACTGTTTTTCTCTTGCTGCTTTTAATATCCTATCTTTGTATTCAACTGTTGGCATTTTAATAATGATGTGTATTGGTGTGGGCCTCTTTAGAGCCCTGGTTTTGGGATCTGAGCTTCTTGGAATTTTATGTCTATTTCCTTTTCCAGACGAGGGAAGTTTTCTATCACTATTTCTTTGAATAGCTGTTCAACATCTTGATTTTCTTCAATTACGCTAATCAGTTTGATATTTGGACCCTTAAAAGTGTCTAATATGCTCCTTAAATTATTTTTATAGTCTTGTCATATTATCTCTTACCATTCTGATTGAGTGTCCTTGGTTTTCCCATCCAATATTTAGGGCATTTGATCCCTTTTTTATTCACTCTGTTTATTCCTTTGTTTGTTGTTTCATTTAATATACTTCTCATCTCAGATAATGTGTTCTTCATTTCAGACTAGTTCCCTTTTAAAGCTCTCACTGAATTTATCTACACTTTCCAAAAGTTCATTAAGTATCTTTATAACTAGTGTTTTGAACTCTACTTCTGTTAGATTACTTGACTCCATTATATCTGGATCTCTGTTCTGTTCTCTCATATGGTTTCTGCATCTTTGTCTTTCTATTTTGGCTGCCTTCTATGTCTGTTTCTATGTACTAAGCAAAGCTCCTAAGTCTCCCAGTCTTATTAGTATAGATTTGTGAAGTAGGTGTCCAGTATCACAATCCTGAGAGGAGTTAAGCTGCAAGCCAAACTTAGTCCAAGCCTCTATCACTCTGGAACCACCTGTTAAGATTCAGTAAAGAATTCACAGATGCTTTGCTTATAGTTGCTTCAAAAGGCCACACTAGAAATCAAGGCCAGCTTGCCTCTGGTGCAAATCTAGGTGCTGCTCAGCAAGGAGCACCTGACTCGCTGTGGATACACCTGGATGTGCCTTGGATAGGACCTAAGTTGGGGGAGATGGAGTTTCAGGAAATCCTCTGGGCTGAGTGACCTCTGTTGTCCAGTGTGACATTGTCTTATCTATGTCTGTGCTGTGTCCTGCACTGGGAGTGCGGAGGGCTCAACAGGAAACAATGGATACTACCAGTACTTCTGCACAGAACAAGTCTCACCTTGATCCTCACTCCGACAATGACTCTCTGTAGGTCCCTGGTGCCCCTTTGCATGCAGCTAATTGGCATTAGTGCTTAGAGCTAGCAGGTCTGTCACTGTGAAAATCCGGTCGCAGACACAACCCCTTTAAGAGGCTTCTGCAGCTGCCACTGCTACAGCCTCCATCTGACTCAGCCACTGGAGAACAGGAAGCCTCGCATCCTTGCCCTGTCCTACATTCTGCTACTGCAGAGTGATATCTTGGATTTCTCCCTAGTTGTATGGCTTATTCATCTAGACCCGAAATGATTTTTCCTTGTTGGTTACTCCTTGTTTCCATCATAGCTTTGATTTGGTCACAAGATGGATGAACAGAGCCTCTATTACTACATCATATTTTTCTCTCCACCTAATGTGTTTTTTAAAAACCTGCAAACTCCAAGTACATTTTGTAATTTTCTATTTATATATATATATAATATATATTTTATATAATATATACTTTATATAATATATATTTTATATAATATATATTTTATATAAAATATATATTTTATATAATATATATTTATATATATATATTTATATATATATATATAATTTTGTATTTAGTCACCTTTTTCCCTCAGAACAGGATAGCTCTATTCATTATTGATTATGATTTTTTCCATTTCAATAAAATGTCAGTCAATTATTAGAAATATTTATTGAATACGTATTGGTATATTTACTCATCACTAAATAAACATGGCAAATAAATGTGAGTTCAGAAAATGTAACTGAAGAACTGTTCTTCAATGTTAGGCTGACATTCATTGTTCACTTTTATATAGAAGTATAGTGTAGAACAGCATGCATATTTATTCCACTTATAGTATTTACTGTTTCTCTGGGACTGGTAGGCAGTTCTTTTATTTTCACTATAATCCCAAATAATTCCACTGACATTTAAATACTGTAGATACATCTAATACATGGAAATTCAGAATATTTTTTGGCTTGGTAATAAAAATATCCAGTGGTAATCAAAGTGGATTATTAAGTATGATGATTTTGTTTCTTATAATTTATCATGTTTAATTCCAGTAGAGGTATCTTAACTCTTCAAAAGCCATTGAAAATATTAAAGACTTTCAAAGGATTCAGTGATGCTTTTGAAAGGATTCAAATTTAACCTTTAAAATATGAAGTAGTATAAGTTTTCAAACACCACTTAGAAATAAATGATAATCATTCTTTTTTAAATTTTTGATCAAATATTAATAAAAAATAAATTACAGTGAATACTGAGAAAGTTCTGTTATCAAATGTATGTATATTCTTGTATGTATATATTTAGAATGTATATAAATATATATGTAATATATACAAAAATATGTAAAATAAAATGTGGACATGCATGCAATATATCTTTCTAAATTCTTATAATAGTTGTGATAACATCATCTAATCATTTTGAGATGAATATATTACTTTACTCAAGGATCTAGATTGTTTTCATGAACATTTTATCTAGCCATCACTCTTGAGCTGAGAATTAAAAAATTTAATTAATAGAAGATTTCATATGAGAAATCTGAAGTTGGAAATTTTCTTTCCTCATAAAACCTTATATGTTACCAAACATCAGATATTCAATTTTGAAAAAAGCTGTGACCAAGGCAAAGCTGTTGATAGCATGTGATTACTTTAGAGAAATGTCAAGTCCCTAGCCTTTTGGCAAAATATTCAGTACACTAAGTTTGCTCTCAAACTCTTCTCAAAATATGCAAGACACTTTGTAGTGGTACCTGCAAGTTATATTATTTCCAGTTTATTTGGCTGTGCATATTTTATTAAATTTAATGTTCATTGTATCTTCTTATATTTATAGCACAATTGATGATAATTTGTATAAGAAAATCATTGTTCTATCCTAGTTTCTAACACTGTCATTTCACATATTCTTGATTTACTAGAATTTGTTCTCTAGTCAATTATCTAGCAAACTTTTATTGAGTCAATATTCTAGAGTAAAATTTTACAATGAAAAAAGTATATTAACATGGTCTCTAAACTAAAATTAATAGACCCTTCAAAATACAGAGAAATCCATTGTATCTACATATGTTTTAATTACAATTGCAAAAAAGACAATAAGTGGTACAATTAATGTAAAACTTGTGATAGCTCAGCTCTAGAACTTTCTTTACTATTAATGTGCTTAGCTTTGAATGAAAGATGATCAAGAAGATACCCACAATTTAAGGAACTGCTTTTATTATAAGGCAAGAAATTTTTGCATGTAATGAAACTCTGCTTATTAAAATTTTCCTACGTATACCTTTAAGATTTAAATTATCCTAAATTACTCAAACCACCGTAAGCTAAAATGCAGCTTTAATTTCATTAACTTAGTTTCATAAATAAAATCAATCTACTTTAAAAGTGAATATGGATGATTTTCATAAGTATAAGTTATTAAATATTTAGCCAGTGTTAATATGATAAAAATTGATGTTCTCTATTACTTGTGTTTTATGGTGATTTCCTCTGGAGTTTTATCACTACAATAGGTTATCTTCTTTAAGATTAAGAAGGCATGCAGAGATAAAACAAACAATATACTTTCCCTCTTCTAAACAACTCCCAGCACCTTCACACACACACATGAGCGCGCGTGTGTGCGCGCGCACGCGCGCGCGCACACACACACACACACACACACACACACACACACACTGTTGCTGATATAAAGTATTTTACAAAGAATAGCTAGTTTTGACATAGTGTATAAAGCAGAGATAAGAACAAGCCAAGGCATAAATAGAAGGAGCTGATAAAATTTAGGGCAAGTCATAGTTAGAATTAGGGCAAATAAATAATTTATCATCCAGAGTGATCACTTTTGAAACTGAAAAAGATGCTACTAGTCATTACTCTGGTATAATACGCATAAAAACTACCAACAAACAACTCTCCTCATTGCCATTTACTATGAAAGTGTAATACAAAATATTTTAGAGATTTTGGGGGGATTTTTTAAGATTTTTAATTTTCACAGTATCCTGCATATTTAAAGCTTGCTTTGTCATATATTTTTTCCTGTTAATTACTCATCTCTTTGGCCTAATGGTGACTATTTACTTTTGGTGTGCAAATGGCTTCCCAATATGCTCTGTTTTCCCACATTTGCTGATTCAGTGAATTAATATCCAGACTTAACACTCTCCTTCCCTGATATGTAATTCCAGAACCATAAATCAAATAAGGATAATGACACTATCTATCTCAACTTTGGTCTTCTCTTTATTTTACTAGCGTGGTGTTCAATGATGGAAATTATTTGCTTAATGATAGATGTAAAACACAAATTTGCACACTAACCTTGCTATTTTTGGAGCTTGCAGTATTTCCAGGAATAGAGAATTATTTTTGAATGTGATTGACTTCTTACTTAAAGTTATGCAGCCCAGAAATTAGTGATTTGAGCAAAAGTATGTTGTTAATATTTATAAAAATTTACATCCTGTTATATGATTTCTTTCAACAGTTTCTAATATGTGTCTTCTCCATCTCCACTCTTCTCTCATCTCCAAATTGCTTTATCCACAAAATGTATCCTTTTGGATTATTTTGATGGCCTTTAATATCCTTTCTCACACTCTTTGAAATCACTGTACCATTTTCATTATAGTTACCTAGATATAATACAAATTTAATCATGCCACCCTCATACTAGTAATTTGGAAGTTCTTCACTGTCTGTGAGGAGAGGATATCCAACCTACCTAGTGTAACATATTAAGGATCCTGTATGTCTGGCCACCTCACTGACATCTCTCATTTCCTACAACCTTTCCATGCCTTTGTTCATGTCTTTCCTTCTTACTTAAATTTCCTTCTCTCTCTCTCTTTTTTTCTTCTTTCAATTGGACAGCAGCTGCTAATTTTGCAAAATTCTCTTTAGGTTGACTTTTTCATTTGATGTTTTCTGACTATTTTATTTCACAATGATATCTGAGGATCAGTAGGTATGTTTTTGTTTTCAATTTCCCACACCTAAAAAAAAACACCTTATAAAAAGTAAGCATTAAATAAATTCTGTTTAACATACAAGTAAATAAGTTATCATTAGATAGTTAATAAACCTTTTCTTAGATCTAAAAATTTTATTATTTTAGATGTTGGGACGATAAGATCAGCCTAGATATGGCAGCCAAATTAACTACTTCATCAGAATTCATTCTCCCTTCCACTTCAAGTTCATTATACTTAGCCTATTTAAGGAAGAAAAATTCTGACTTGATTCTCTCAAGATCTTTTGAATAAGTCAATACTATAAAGTGCATGGGAAGATATTATCTACCCTTTATGTTAAATCTGATTATTACATGTCTTCATGTACCACATGCCTGATGAAGTTAAAAGCAAGTGGACCCTTAGAGTAAATCTATCAAAACAAGCAGGTGCATTGATTTTTTCTAGCAGATTATTTGAACTATCTTTTAAAATGCCTCAGGCCATATTATATAGAGCTGTACTATAAAATCTTGAATGTTACAGGATGTTATGCATATTTTCAAGAGTTTTCTAGTATAAAGGACTATCATTTTTATCACTCTTGGAGAGTTATTTCAGTTAGCTTTAAAATACAAAAAATGCAAACTTTATAAATAATATTTCTAGATGTTTTCAAAGAATATCTAAAAATGCTAATAGGAAGAATGGCTCATTTTAATTATTTTTTTTCTATTTTGAATTGAAGTTAAATTTATAACACTTATGGCTCAGATATTATTCTTATGTGCAGTATCCTTTTTTCCCATCCATATTGTCATGTCTAATTATCTTCTCCCATTTTTCTAACTCTCATTGTGTTTTTTCTTTTCTTTTTCTTTTCTCCTCTCCATTCTCTTTATTATGGTTTTCACTGAATTTTAATTGTTCCTTTTCCTTATAGTTACAAAAGTAGATTGTAAGGAATCCCATTATTGCATTATTTTATGTGTATATATATATGTATATATGTGTGTGTGTGTGTGTGTGTGTGTGTGTGTATGTATGTGTATATATATAAAAGCAACTTTTTTAAGCCATATATATTTAATATGGTTACTGATGTAATTAAATATAGATTTACCACTTTGCTCTTTATTTTATGTTTATTCTATTTATACTATTATTTCCACTTTTTTAAGTTATTTTGATTATTTTTTTCCTCCTCTATTAACTCGTTTCCTGTTTGCCCCAAGAATACTTGCTGTCGTGGTGTTTACTCCCAGACATCGTGTGGATTACAGTCCTAACCTAACCCCCAAAATCTGCTGTGAAATATCTTGCTTTTATTATTATTTCCCATTGCTCAAGTATATTGATAGTCTTTAGAAACAAATGTCATCATTCTGTCTATAACATTCTGTTTTTAGTAGTTTGATTGATGAAAATGTCAAATCATAGAAAATGTAGCAATCTTATATGCATGATGTTAAATTAATGCTAGCAGTGAGCTATACTTTTTTCTAAACAAGAAAGGAGTTTTAACTTTCTCATCATTCCTTTAGAATTTTATGCTAACATTATAAAAATTAGAATATGAATCATCAACTGATTAAAGTCGACTACAAATTAATACTTTTATGAATTTCTTAGCATTTTGAATTTATCTGGTGTTTCTTGCCATTTAAGTTACCATCACTATGTATTTTACTTATATTTTAAACAACTCAAGTCATTATTATTATTATTATTATTATTATTATGAGTGTAAGTTCAATATTCATTTAGACTTCTTTAAATATTTCCTTTCCTTTTTTTTGCTTATTATTCCTCAGATGTCACCATGATTCCTTCTTGAATCATTTTTCTTCTGCCTGAAAATCACTCTTTGACACTTCTTTTGGTTTTGACCTATGTATAGTGAATGCTTTTAGTTTTTGTCTTAAAATATATTTGTTTTGCCTCCATATTAAAATAATATTTTCACTTGGTGTAAATTTAGAAGTCAACAGTGATTTTGATTTTTCTAGCATATGTTTTTGGGGGTTGATCTATTTTTAGTTTCCTTTAATACCTTGGGTTTTAGCACTATGGAAGTTTTATCTAAAAGCCTGAAAGTCCTCTTCCTCAGAGGACCATGAAATCAAAATATTTTTTCAGATCTATGAAATGATCTAAAGCTCTGGTTATCTCCTCAGCATTTAAGCCTCCATTTTTTTTTTTTTTTTTGAGCTTTTCAGTCTTTCAATTTCTCAAGAGCAAATGCTATACCAAATGTTCAAGTCTCTTCTTTGGGCCTCTGTTAGTTCTTGGATCTTGGCCCTCTGACTGACAATTATTCTTCTTTTACTTTTTTTACATTTTTTTTTTTTTACTTTTATGATTGAACTTAACAGAAGAGTTGTTTTCCTGTAAAAAAACAAGCTATCCTACTGGTATGAGCCTCACCAGATGACAGTCATCTCAGATATCTTATGGTTTCCAGCTTTTACTTATTACACAGTAGTTTAAAAGCTATACAGTGACTGCTCTTTGTTCTTAAAGAGCATGTTATTTTTCATCTCTTACATTAAAGTCTCTATGAGAAAATTATGAAGGCAATATACTGTTTTTAACTCTGGAAAGAATTACTGAGCCTACCAATCACTGTACTATGGGCTGTAGAAACAATAGGGAGACAATGATTGTTATAATTGCCCTCTTGGAACATGTAATCAAAAATGGAAGAGTGCTGCCATCTATTTCATATTTTGATTTCTACAGAGGTGAAATCCAAATTAAATGCAATTTAGTAGGATTGTATTTTTACTTAACACTGAGTAAACATTTTTTAATCAGAGGGCTTTTTTTTTCAAATAAAATGAAATTTAGAGATCAAATAACCAATCTTTTCATTTAATTAATAGTTTACCTGGAGGCAAGACTGGAAATGCTACGGATGATACAAAGGTATTAACACAATTCTCATATTAACTACCTATTTTCAGCAGTGAGAATATCATCTTTTCATTTTTCACTACAACATGGCATACAAAACCAAAACATTATTATACCATCTCTACCACTACAATGTATCCTACACATGCTAGCCCATAACAACAAAAAACATATACATAAGATACTATATCAATCTTGTAATAGAAATCTTTACTGAAAATAACCTAAATGTCCATTAGAATTAGTCATTAAAACAGAAGTTATTACATAAATTATTATAGTAACCATAAAATGGAATAGTCTTCAACTATTGGAAAGGATGAGACAGAATTAAAATACCATTTAGAAAAGAAATGGAAGTTAAACTTGAGTGGATATTAAGCCAATGAAATAACAACAATTAAGATATTCTCTTATTTGTGGAAAAAATATATGAATACACACACCAGCACATAGCACGCACCTATGTATGTAAGACATGTTTTTTCATAACCAGTGTATGAATCTTTGCATATGCTGTTAATATCTGTGCAATAAGAATGAGGCCTGGAATGGGTAAGACCATTGTTATACACACACACACACACACACACACACACACACACACACACACACTTTTCTCTATATTATTTCTCATGTGCATTTTAAAAATCAATTTGGGGAGTCAGTGTGGGGAAAGACTACTTGTCACCTGTATACTTAATATAAATGACATAGAAACCCTAAACCATGAAATACTTATGGAATTCATTAAACATAACACATGGTAACACATGGGGAAATAGAAGGGAAAAGAGATCAACATTGCATTGGTTTTTGTATTCTAGACTTTGATTGACAAAACAATTTAGGATTTTTAATATTATAAAATATGCAATTTTTTTTTCTATTTTAAGTACTAAACCATCGAATTTACTGGATTCCTTTACTAGTCTGTAAGTCAAAATTAAGTAGTCATGCTCATGCTCATAGAAAGATGTTTTGAAATGGTAGTTTGGATTTATGATAAAAAAATTATGGTAGTAACAGCGACCATTTTCTACCTGTTTTGGTAGACAAGTACATATAAATTAGCAGAAATAAAGCTTGTGCTGTAAATGGAGCTATTTTTGCTTTAGAGAACTATAACTTCTGTTATTCTTAGGATCAACAGTACACATTTCCCTAATTTTAGTCTTGGAAAGAGACAAATTATAGGTAGGAACATTGAAAATATCAGAGTTAAAGTGATAATAAATCTCAGTATCACTTTGTAATTAGTGACTTTATGGTATAATTAAATAAGCTAGTCCCAAGTACTGTCTAATTTTGGTTGTCACAGAACACTATAAAATATTTTTTAAAAATCATATGTCAGAAAGCTTAACCATAAAATCTAGCAGAGAAAAACTAATTTGTGTCTTCCTTTGAAGATAAACATCTTAGCTACTTGTATGAAATTAATTTATAATTTGGGATTTTTTTTAAGTATCCAAATTGGAAAGAAGTAGTAAAACTCATTGTTAGCAGATGACCTGATACCATATGTAGGAAACACTAAAGACTCCACCAAAAAAAAAATATTAGAACTAATAAATGAATTCAGTAGAGTTGTAAGATACAAAATTAATATACAGAAATTGGCATTTTTATACATTAATAAGTTGGCAGGAAGAGAAATTAGGAAACAATCTCATTTAAAATGGCATCAAAAACAATAAAATACCTGGGAACTAGTTTAACCAAGAAGGCACAAGACGTATACTATGAAAACTAATAAGACATTAACAAAAGAAATTGAAGATGACACAAATAAATACATATACCATGCTCATATGTTGGAAGAATTAATTTTGTTAAAATGTTCTTACTATCCAAGGCAATATATGGATTCAATGCAATTCTCATCAAAATACCAATGGCATTTTTTACAGAACAAATAATCTTCAAATTTGTTGGAACCACAGAAGACCCTGAATTAACAAAAGAATGTTGAGAAAGAACAACAAAGTCATAGGCATCACGCTACCTGATTTCAAACTATATTACAAAGCTATAATAATCAAAACATCATGGTAGTGGCATAAAAACAGACACTTAGAACAATGGAATATATTAGACAGTCCACACATATTTTGTCAATTAAACTATGACAAATGATGTGAAAATGTACAATAGGGGAAAAGACAGTTTCTTCAATAAATAGTGTTGGGGAAACTGAATAGCTACACACAGAATAATGAGATTGGAGCACCATATTACACCATATACACAATTAATTTAAAAAGAATTAAAGACTTGAATGTAAGACTTGATACCATACAACTTTTAGAAGAAAACAGAGGCTGTAGCTCCTTGACATTGGTCTTAGCAATATTTTTTTTGAACCAGTCTATTCAGTCAAGGACAACAAAAACAGAAATAATCAAATAAGATTGTATCAAACTAAAAAGTTTTTGCAAAGTGAAGGAAGCTATCAACAAAACAAATAAGCAACCTACTGAATGGGAGAAGATATTTGCAGACTATACAGTTAGGGTGTTAATATCCAAAATTTATAATGAACATACAGAATTTAATATCACAAAAACAACTCAATTTAAAAATGGGCAGAATAGAATAGACATTTTTCCAAAGAAGATATACAGATGGCCAAAAGGCAAAAGAAAACATTGTCAACATCACTAATCAGCAAAGAAATGGAAATCATAACCACAATGAGATATCATCTCACACCTATTAGATTGGCTATTATTAAAAATACAAAAATAACAAATGTTGATGAGCATGTGGCAAAAAGAGAACCCTTGTAAACTCTTGGTGGGAATATAAATTGATGTAGACATTGAGAAAACAATATGCACTTTCCTCAAAAAATTGAAAATAGAACTTCCATATGATCCAGCAGTTTCACTTCTGGGTATTTATCCAAAGAAAATGAAAACACTAATTTGAGGAGATGCTTCTCTGTGTTCATTGCAGCACTATTTACAATAGCCAAGATGGAGAAACAACAACCTAAGTGTGCTTTGATAGATGAATGCATAAAGATATGGCATATGTGTACAGTATATATACTATGTATAATATGTATACTATGTATAATATATATACTATATAATGTATATACTATGTATAATATATATGCTATATATACCATATATATGTATACTATGTATTGTATACACACACACACACACACACACAATGAAATATTGCTCAGTTATAAAGAAGAATGAAATCTTGCCATTATTACAACATACCTGGACCTACAGAGTATTATGCTCTGTAATAAGTGAAATAAGTCAGAGAAAAACAAATACCATATGATTTTACTTATATGTAGAATAGAAAAATCAAAACAAGGAAAACAAAACAGAAGTAGTCTCATATATACAGAAAACAAACTTGTGGTTAGGGGTAGTTGTTTTGGGAGTGGGCAAAATAAGCAAAAGGGATTAAGAGGTACAAAGTTCCAATTATAAAGTAAATAAGTCATGAGGATATACAGTACATCATAGGGAAGTCAATACTTATTGTGACATCTGATGTACATCTGAAAGTAATAGAATATTATATAACAATTATACTTCAATATAAAATGAAGATTATTGTGAGAACAAATCAAAGTGCCATCTACCATATTCTTCATTGAAACCAAAATTAATTTACCTTTGAATTCACTTTCATATAGTACTGTTTATTTTTTCTCTTTAACTTCACTAGAAATATATTTTTTCTCTCTCTATCCAGATATCAGCTTGACTGTGCTTCTGGTCTCATTCATATTTTTAAAAAGAGGTCCTAGTATGCCAACAGGAATTGATTATATGATTAACATGAAAAGTCTACAAATTAGTCATGTGCTGAGCACTGTGATAGTATATTAATAAACAGATACATTACAGAGGTGGAGTGTCATTAAGAAAATATATTAGCTGTATAAAAGTGAATTGGACCATTAATCATGATTTGTAATTGTCACTTTATCTCTCAATGTCTAAATATTTTTTTCTCCATTTCATTATTCATTCATTCACTCATTCATTCACTCCTTCATTCATTCATTTATTCTATTAATAGTGAGTCCTACAATAAGTCAGGTGTCTTCTTTTTCAATTCTTATTGGTAAATTTCTCGTAGGGTATTTTCTACCTATATATGAACCCTACAATATATTACTTGTAATAGGAAAAAAGTCATCCAGATAATCCTAGAAAATATTTACAATATGTGGCCATTTAAGAGGGTTTTTTTTTTATTGATTTTAGTGTCTAGTTTAGATTATCATTTTATTTGGAAAATTTTTACATAGTTAAAAATTACTAAAGATAGGATTTTTAGATAGGATTAATGTGATGCACAACACTATTAGAAGTAAAATTGTTTTCTGGAAAAAGCTCAAGGGCAACATGATTCAATTCATGACAATATTGCATGTTTGGATATAACTTTTTATCTTATTCTCCTTCCTGAAAGTTCCCGGGCAGTTCATAACTTAGGAAACAATATATTTACAACTATTTTTCATTTATTTCATTTGGAATAGCCAGACAGCACAAGACAAAGAATTAAATGACTTTTTAATACTGCAACAATTTTATTAAATACCTTAGTTTTGAATATATCAATATTATATGTTGTTTTCTAACATGTCACAGTGATCTGTTTTGGTTTATAACTACTTTCTCATAATTAAAAACTATTTTCCCTTCATGTCTGTATGAATCACTCGCTCATCTTTGACAGGTGTGTGCTCAAATATTACCTTATCGGTAAGGCTTTTCTTGGCCATCCTATCTAAAATGGCATTTATACCTAGATGATACTCATTCCACTTTTTGCTGCTTTATTATTCTCTGTAATGTATTTTTCATCTAGCATAGTATATCAACTGCTGCTCTTTGTCTTCCTCCACTGGAATATAAGCTCAGTGAGATCAGAAAAGAATATCTCTTTTGTTCAGTTCTCTGTGTTTAACAATAGGCTAGTGCGTGGCAAATAGTAGATACTCCATACACATTGTAGAATGATTGAGTGAACAAATGCATTCAGAATGAGAATCTAGTGACATAATTTATTTTTTATAGCCTATAAGTTCCTTAAACAAAGGCAGAAATGTCATATTTAAACTTGGTTTTCCATACCCCTAACATTACCTTGAATTATGTTCAATAAATGTTTTTAAATTGACTAAATAGTAATTAGATAAAATTTCAATGTAAAATACTCAAGTTATGGATTAACTTCAATTCAGTGTGACCAGAGCCGAAAGCTTCTAACTATAGTGTTTGAAGTCATTATCTTTCTGGTGAGAAAAAAATACGTTTTGAAATATCTTTTCTCCATAATCAAATCTCATCCTCCTACCTAGAAAGCATAAATTTGACTTTGATATGATTAAAGGGAAGAGAGAGACAAGTAAATCATCAGCATATTTAAAATAGAATGTTAAAAGATAAATGATAGAAGAGAGTAAATTTAGAGAAAGGGTTGGGGAGTAATTGATGAGGCAAGAGATGATGATAATGGCTTAGACCAGATGCCAAGGATAAAGCTGATGAGTTAAGTTAAAAATCTCCAAACCTCAGTTTCTGTAACTAAAATATAATAAGAAAATAATAGTAATTGATTTAGGATTATATACAGTAATACATGTAAAATATTTAGTATGGTATCTAAAGACCAACTATCAAATGCAGCATATGGGGTTTAGACAAAATGTGGTAGATAGTCATTATTTTATCATTGTCACATTTATCATTGATAACAGACATATGGGCACCTGAATACTTTCCCACTTAAGTATCTGAGGTACTCTGTAAATTATTACAAAAGACAGAATTCTCCCTTGACTATAAAAGAAAAGTAGATTTGGAATAACTATTGAGCTCATAGGATGTTCACACATTATAGGAGATAATTTTCTGATTTTTCTAATATTGCCTACTGCTGCTGGCTTTTAAGACTTCAGACATTAGCAGACTAATTGGATTGTCTAGAGTATGGAAACATTTCAAATTATTTTTTTATTTTTATTGTTTTTCTTGTACTTTGCTTAATCCGCATATTTGGACCACTTAATGAGACAGACTTTTACTCTTTAGTACTGTAATCTTTCAAGTTGTAAACTTCAAAATATTAATTTTATACATAAAAATCTATGACACTAATTTTACTAAACTCATAAGATGTTATTTAGGCATCCAGTTTCCACCTTTTTCTTTTATGTAAATATCTTTATCTGTAGTCTAAATCTGTACTAAAATAAAAAGAAAACTGCACAGAGTCATCATGATATATGTAATATCACTTATATAGTTTATATATAAATGTATACATTTAAATAATTTTATCTGCATATAGGTTAATCTGCATGACATCAGAATGAAAATTACTATGTCATCACCCACATTAGAGATTCACAACATCAACTGGATTAAAAACAAACACTATAACTTAATCCTAGAAGTGGTTCCACAACTGCTTGAACACTTAACACTTCAGATTACCTATTTATTTAGCAGATATTAAATACTGGGCATGGTATTAAAGGGAAATGAAGAAAGTGTTCAAACCCTTCAGGACTCTAAAGTGAATGCCATCCTTTCAGTTACATGGAAAGTGCATTGGCTATATTTTTTAAAATAATGAATTGTGGAATCTTCAATATCAAGAATATTTTTGTGATCCTTGCATCTTATATCATGCTGAAAAAAAAAAGACATGGGAATTTAGTTTTAGTTTGTAAAATGGGATGAAAATATCCCGTGTCTCTTTTTTATTTAGTGATTTTAGAAATTTCTTTGTGTGACGAGGTTTCAAACTTGCTATTACTATCATTCTTTATAGTTTTATTCCTGTTCCAATGCTCAAGAACTTTTTCCTCTCAAAGCTACACTTCTCAGTAGGCATGTTTTATCCTGACTTAGACTGTATAAGTGATTTCTCCAGACCTCCAGATCTCCTTTTATCTGTTCACATTTTTTTTTCCTGAGGGAGGCCTTGTAGGGTCCCATGGACCTAGGGGATTGAAACATTGCACGAGAAAACAGAGAAACTTGAGCATAGGAATACAGAAGCCTGGCACTGGATACCTGATGCCAGATTCCTGGGTTGGAATCTTGAATCTGCCACAAATAAAAAGTATGAATGTGATAAAAGTATAAGTAAACTTCTTGCCCATTCATTTTTTCACCCTTTAAATGAAGGTACTGATAGTATTTACCACATAAAATTGTTATTACCATTGAATGAGGTTATATGGTTTTCTATTATTATGATGAATATGGTTTCACTAAACACTGATAGGAAATTAGGCAACTCAGTTTTTAACTAATGGGAAATCGTAAGAACTACAGTGAGTCACATCCAACTCTGCATGCAGTCTGAAAAATATATTAATTTATTTTCAGAAACCACTCAATGAACATAAATTGAAAGAAATTTTATATAAATTAATCACCAGTCAGGAGTGTTTTGTCCCAAGACAATGGGGACAAAGATAAGCAAATGTTTCTGGCTTTACCTTTCTTCAGGATGTAAATAGAATTGATTGTTCAAGGGTGGTTAGGATCAAGAGGTGAACCTACCAAAAGAATGTAGGATAATCCCCTGAAGGCCAAGTGAAGAAATACTTTTCATTATGGAATATTAATATGAATACATATTCCAGTTTTATTGTATCTCAATGGACATTAGTACCATGTCCACAGGCTGTTATTTTATTTACAAAGTCTTATTTACTGAATTTAAAGAGACACAGTTTGTGGAATAAACATATTTTTCCAACTCATTACTTGGTGATATGATGCCTCTCACCACAATAAAGTAATAGAATGTAGATACATTTCTAAGGATAGAGAGGTTGAGAGTAACTCTAAACTCCAGGCCAATAAAAGGAAATACAAGATGACAGATGTGTCTTTTTCATTCTTTTGTTTCTGATGCCTAGCATAATGCCTAGCACATAGTAAAAATGCAACAAATATTTTTGATTGAATATATAAATTGGATATGATAATTTTTTTCACAATGAATTCTTAATGTATTTGCATTATAGAGTAAGAAATTAATTTATTATGATATTCATGTATTAAAATTTTCCATTGCCGATAAAACTTTTATCATTTATTATTATATCAGAGATTCTATTTTTTAATATATTAAGCTAAAATATTTACATTCCTGGTAAATTATACTTGTTGCTAATTATCTCTGTCTTCTCCTTCAATTAAAGCCTAAAGAAGGTAGACATGCAGTTTGGGTTTTGAAAACAGGGTTTTCAAAGTGCATGTCTCAAATAATCATTCTAATCTGCAAAGCACAATTTTCAAAATTTCAAACAATAAATTTGGAGAATACCAGGCCTGGAAAACTAGAACATAAAAATTTTCAGTAAACAGTACAATCGGAATATTGACACCATTCTGACCCTAGTCTCCCCGCTGAGACTAGAAGGAGGGGCCTAGACAGAAAGGCAGAGAAGGAGGACAGGAGTATAATATAGAAACTGTGCTCCCTGCCAGCACTGCCACACTTTGTTGGCTCACTCCAAGTGACCCGATGGGGGGCTTTGTAGAAAGTCTAATAGGATAAGTGTAGAAAGATGAATGCTGTTGCACTGCTTTAATTTAAGTGTATATATGGTATATGTAAAATTTGGTTATAATTCAATTTCTCTCTGGCACATTTTTCTAAACTTCTATTTCTTTTCTTTTTTTCCCCATCTCTCTTTCCCTTCTTCTTACTTCATTTTTCTTATATAATGTAACATCTTTGAATAGATGTTTTGGTTCTATTTTATAATATTTCTCATCTTTGGAAGTAGTAGGATTTTCCCAGCCCAGCTATTTAAAGGAGGTCACATGGTAGCAGAATTTTACCTAATGATCTAGTTATTGTAAGTATATTGTTTTTAGATTTTTGGTCTCCCCCAACAAACTGAAGGGGCAGGGCTGGTAAAAATGCAGTGTCATCTTTCTATACTAATACACAGGTAGTTTGTTTTCTGCAAAAATTACTTGTGTAGGCGTTTCCTAGTTCAGCTCATTTTACCTGCCTCTCTAGACTTGCTGAAGGGAGTCTTAAACATTTTTGCTAGAGCCTGGCCTTGAGTTCTGTTGTTAAAAATAAGGAATTGTTTTTATGCCCCAAAGAATGTACTGTTCATGTGGGAATCCTGACCTATAATCATGAACTTTCTGTCTTTACTACATTTGTTAGTCTTTCCTCATTTATTAGAGTTGGTTTTATGAATATTTCAAGGTTTTGTTGAAAATAATGTTTTTCAGTCATTGATTCTCTTCGTTGATTTTGTGTGAAATTTAGGAGGATATGTGGTAAATCATTTACTTCTATCATTGACATTTTGAAACTGGAACAATGAGATGAAGTTTAAACTCAAACAGGGCTAAATGCCTTACTTGAAATATGTTTTTTTTTCCCTTCTGAAATGGATATGGAGATAATAAACAACCACTGCCCATTAACAATAATTCCTCTTATTTTTTGCTTATCAGTTGAATTATATAAATTTTGAATTTCTATTATATTATGATAAATATGTTTAATAAAAGATGGTATGTTTGAAAATGCTCAAACTGATAGTTTCTGTCTTATCTAAGAAAACATTTCTAACTAATCTTCCTAGATCATAGATAGATAATTGATTAATCATAGGATCTTCACATAAATGAATTATTTCTGCAGATAGTTGAGTTTACTGTTACCTTGTGAGTATCAGAATCATCTTATGAAATACTTAATTAATATATCCACTTTTTAAGGAAACTCACCTTCACAGAAATATCCTGGCTTTTGATCTTACCCTGAATATTACTGTTTTTCTGCTTTATTTGCTTAATTATCCATTATTTTACTCCAGTTTATCTGTTGTATTACTTAATTTAATTCCTATTTTCTGTGTTTTCTCATAGAAACATTCATATGATTCAGTTCTACTAATTCTCTTTAGAAGAGGCTGACTACTTTTTGTGGGAAAGTGAGCAAGCTACTACACAGTAGATGAGGTATCTCTATGGGTCTTTACATAGGACATGGAATTATGCTTTGATAAAGGGCATAACTCTCTTCAGTTTTTTATAATTATAATAGTAGAAGTATGAGAAAGCAGATATGAAAGGAAGCAAGGTTTCAAAAAGTGCAAGGCCAACACACTCTTATGATGAAGCTTGCTAGTAGAAAAACTATTATGATGATAACATCTCACACAGGAAATCAGAGGCTTGGGTAAATTCACAGGTTGCTCTAAGCCTTGTCAGTGTCCTTTCTGTCTGAAGAGGTGATTGAGTGACACAGTACAATTTATCTTTGGTGCCTGCCAGTGTCATGATTTGCTAGTTTTTCCATGGCATGATAGAGAACGATATAATTATATATTTCCCCTCTATGCTGTCCCTCTATATTTCATTCTCTAATTGCTTCTTGTCATTTAACTAATTAGGTAATTATGCTATCATCTAATATTAATTGGACAACTATTCTGTACTAGGCATGATATTAGACTAAAAAAAATACATGTTCCTCAGTTCATGTTTTGTTGGGAAGAAATACCTATAAACAATCATAGACTGGATTTTTAAGCATTCTAACAGATGCACATACACGTGTCTCATTATAAAATAACTAAGTATAATCACAATGATAGCTGGTGTTTTTAGTTAGGAAATTTAAGACTAACTGGAAGTAGATTATAAGAAGAGTTACTGCAGCAACAAAATCAGCCTGTCGCTTTAGGGGTGTGATGCCTTTTCTTCCTAAGATCATAATAGCTGCCTACCTATTACTAAAAAAAAAAAGTATCCACAGTATTTTTATATGTGAAGAGGTCCAAACAACATAAGAATCAGCTTATCAACATGTGAAAAGAACATGTTAAAAATTGTGAAAATATCATTGCTTTATGAACCTAAGAATAAAAACCTTTTTTTTATTTTATATTTATTTTTTCTGATTTGAGAAGCAAGAAAAAATATTATTAAACAAAATTAAAAACTAAATTGTATATTGAGGGCATATTTACCATAAAGGTTGATAGCTTTAAGACACAGAATATTTTATAAAACAGACAATAATTGACGGCTTAATTCTAATAGAATTCAAGAAATAAAAATAATTAATAAAAAGTATAATGCAAATGACCAATAACCATGAGATTCAATAGTTAATGAATAACTAAAGAAATGCAAATTTTAAAATAAGACATAATCTTCACATACCAAAATATAAATATTTTTTAAAATCTGGACATGCTGGCATGGTTAGAGAAACTTCTATCCTCTGTATTTGAGAGTTAATAGTGTCACAGTGCAGGAAAAAATCATTTCAATGTTCTGCATAGTAAAGAAAAACTAAAAAATAAACTAAATGGTCAACAGTATTAGAATGATTACATAAGACAGCATAATACTGTTTATATGATAATTAGAGCTTTTCTTAAATCATAAAATATTATTGTTACTATCACATAAAAACCATTAGAAATAATATTGTAATAACTGAGGCAAACATAGAAAAGTCTAAGCAAGAAACGTTTGCAAAAGTATATATTGGTGACTATGTAAACATTAAAGTTCTTTCTTAAAAGGAAATAAGATAAACCATTTACAGTGGATTTTGGTAGTTATCAGGTGTTTGGATGGTGTCTGTTATATATTTTAAATTTATATTTTTCTGTGGAAAGAATTTGACACAAAAATAAAATCAACAGATGTATATGTTTACAGCTTGTTTCATGGGTGGATTTGGCTCTAACTCATTTATAGAAAATGAGGATTTCAATTAAGTACTATTGGACACTTCAGTGACTGCAGGTGAGATGTTTTGTTGCTAAAATGACAGGAAGTTAAATGTAGAAAGACAGAATTCTGCTAGCAGAAAAAACAGGCAATTCTGGATGAGATTTGCTTGATAGCCTCAGACTTCCACTATATCCTAAGAAAACAAGTCATTTTTTTGCCTGAAGGTAAAAGGTTGGTTTTGAGATTAATTAGTCAAGTGCTTGATTTCAATACAGAATGCTGTTTCAGTGATTGGGTAAGCAAATGATTTTGTTAAGTTCTCCCTGGAACTTTGAAGAACATGAAGCCCATTCCTGAGTGGAATTTTTGGAAGGGTTTTTCTTTCTGATTTTTACTAGTATATATTTATCCCACTGCCAGCATCAACTCTTTTATAATTTCATCTTCTCCCTCTTTTTAAATAGTAAACTATCCTGAAGGTCATTAGAACTTTGAAAAATGAACTAAAAATCAGCTAAATGCTTATCTACAATATAATATTTAAACAGATACAGACCTACTTATGGGACACTGATGGTGTTTTTGCTTAAAACATCTGCTGAATATCTTAGACAGTTGTTTTAAGGTGAGGGTTAAATAACTTATATTCACAGAAGCTTATTTGAAAAAACAGCCATGTCCATTAAAATCCTATGGCAAACCAACTATGCCCATGCTTTTTAGTTTTTCTGATGTTTATCAAACAGAGTTGTCATTGTCTTTTTATCATTAAATTGCATCTGGCTAACAGGGATCAATTATAGGTTTATATTAAGACACTGCAGCACACTATTTTTTTTGTTTTGTTTTACAACTTATTTTTCCAAATAAAATTGATGTTTTAAAAGACATGTTCTTGAAAAAATATTACATTTTATCACATTGTTAAAATTCATCATGTTGATGAAATCATTTGTTTCTGTGTCATAAAAAGAGACAAAAATGAAAGTCTGTAACTAGTTTTGTTTGCTCTCAAAAGCAAATCGAATTTCTGTGTAGCCAAAGCTCCAGTAAAACCTTTGCTATGGAGCATGTCCTTAGTTCATTACTCTTATATACTGACTGCCAACTCCTTGACATGCAGCAGTATAAAGAATGCTTTCTCATTTACATTTTCTTCTATAGGCTGAGGGTAAAAGGGTGCAGACATCACAACAATCACAGTGAGAAAGATGATTTTAATATCTGCACTGCTTCCTGAAACATTCTTGAGATACCGCTTCCTGTGGTTCTTTCAGTAGCACTTCCCAGTGTGGATCATGTGCACATAATCTTAGAGAAACTGGAGCCTCAAACAGAAAATTGGAATAGCTCCCAGCCAGGGAGCTCTAAGCATCTGCTTAGGAAGCTAAAAGAATGATAGATGTGCTTTTGATTTCTGACTTCCCTTTCACATGTCTCTATATTTACACAGCTAAAGTGAACCCACTGAGAGGCAGTGCTATCAAAGAGCATGTGTTTTTAATCCAGTATGACAATCATGAATAGAAAAGAAAAAAAAAAAAAAAGACAGCTTTCTTCCAATATCTAGTCAGGATCCAGAGCAGAGGTGAATTCTCAGTTTGCTTACCTTTTACTTTCTCTGACTAGTGAGACACTGGAACACTCACTAGTTCTTATTTATTTATTTACTTATTTATTTATTTATTTATTTGCTTACTTATTTCTTTAAATTAATTGAGGTGAAATTAGTTAATAAAATTTGTTTCAAGCATGCAATTTATAATATGTTAAATGTATATTTTATTGTGTGTCCACCACCCAATGTTAAATTTCCTTCCATCATCATATATTTGACTCCCTTTACCCTTATCTACTTCCCCGCTTCCCCCTCTCCCTCTGGTAACCACTAAACTCTTGTCCTTGTCTATGAGTTTTTGTTTGTTTCATTCATGTGTTTCTCAGTTTTATATCCCACATACGCGTGAAATCATGTGGTTCTCAATTTTTTCTGTTTTAGTTCGCTTGGTACAATAATCTTAAAATTGATCCATGTTTCAAATGGCAGTATTTCATCTTTTCTTATAGCTGAGTAACATTCCATTGTATATATGTATCACGTATGCTTTTTCCAATCATCCATCAAAGTGAGGCAAGATAGTTAGCCTGGGGAAGTTCTCCCCATTCCCTATTCCAGTATATAGCTCTGGAACTTTTCCTTAGTCCCTTACTCAGCAGTCTCTCTATTTTGATTTTAAGTGTTAGACTCTAGTAAGAAAAACAAGCCAAGGCCAGGAGACGAGATAGATGGCTTTGGGCTACCTCTCCCTTCCAGGTAGCATGGGAAATAAACCAAGACTGGAGGCAGCATGGATGGCCTTGGGATAGTCTCAGCTCCAAGAAAACAAAAGCCTGAAATTTAGATAACTTGGGGCAAACTTAAGTGTGTAGTCTGCTCTAATAAAACCTGCGCTTTCCTGCTTGCTATTTGTCATGCCCTTAAATTCTTAGGCATAAGACAAGAACTTGGTCACTAGAATTCCAGGTCTGGGTCTTTCTTTGGACTCCTGCCCCATCAAGCTCTCTGGCTTCAGAAGGGCACTTTGGTTGTTTTCATGTCTTGGCCACCATGAATAATGTCGCTATGAACATCAGGGTTCTGGATTTAATATAAGCATTTGAAGGGGAAAAATACAGTGAAAACATTTGTTAGGTTCGTGGGGGAAGGGCCGGCCAGATGTGTGCCTGGAGATTTCCTAGCTTGACACTGGAATCCAGACCTTCTGAAAAGGGCCCATCTTAGAGCTCTGGCACCACCAGCCTAATTAGGAGGCTCGTAAATTAACATTCCCCACTATATACCACTACCTCCACATAACCCCACCCCAGGGCATGACTTCTCTGGCCCCTCTCCTCTCTGGACCAGAGAACCTTGCCTGGGAGCCCTTTCCCAACAAAGGCTTGCTTTTAAAACTTCTCTCGGTGTGTCCACGTTTACCTTACAACATTATCATTTAGTAGTTAACTGAGTATCTGGTTATGATTTTTTAAATACTGCATTGGAGTGCAATTGCTACCTCATTTTATATTAAAGTTTCCATTACAGTGGTTTTAATCCCAGAACAATAACCTTACTTTTTACCCAAGCAAACAAATGTTGTTTCCTTTCTTCCTGTAGATGAGTGAAATAATGGGTTTATGAGAAACTCCATCTTAGAGATAGCAGAAAAACATATATGGCATTGGTTTCCAAAATTGAATGAAAATAATAAGATGTAATCTTTTGGAGACATGTTACACATACACATATCCCATATATCCATTTCCTCATTGTCTTGTGCCTATAAAATTTTAAGATTTGGAAGTGTCATTATTGCAGTACTCCCTTTAAAGGCTATTCCTGGATTCTTATTTCCAAATTAGTCCTTGTTCTTTCTACTAACTGTAAGCCAGTGCTTTCCAGTGTGAGCTCTCGCATTCTCAAGCTACCCAGAGGCTACTAATGGGGGAGGTGGTGAGGAGGAAGTACACAAGTAATGTCTTTTCTTGCCAAAGCCCTATAGGTCAGAGTACATTTAACACTGGTAAACCTGCCATGACTAGGTAAAGAATTTAAAATATGTTAGTAGAACTTATTTCTACTTGCTGGTATAACAAAAGTTTTATGCAGCTAATGACACAAATGCTGCTAGGCAAACACACACGTTTTACATAGAAATAAATTGGAAAATAAATTACTACTTATTGATGCCAATTAGTAACATAATATTTCATAGTGTTAGGTAGTTAGTCAGGCATGAGCGACAGGAGCCAAAGCCCTGCTCTGTAACCATAGAAACTTCCCTTGAAGTCCTTCCTTAAGTATCTCCCAGAAAAAACCTCCCTTTTAGGATTGTAAATTACCCCAAATCCTAGAGCACAAAGGCTGTAAAAGCTGCTGGCTAAACTAGCTACAAACACATTCACAAAAATACTGCCTGTAACTCAAGCCTCATTATACCATCATAATAATATCATAACTATGCCTGAAAGTTTGTGAATCTATTTATAACAGACTGAATTCTGGATAAGCACATGTGCAGTAGTTAAAGTGCTGTATAGCAGCCAACTGTCAGTCAAGGTGACCTCAAATATAGATCATCTAGGACCTCCCATTAAGACTCAAATATAAAAAGCCCTTCCCATTTCTGTGAGGTTACAGCTCTCCTGCCTGGAAACCCTCCCCTCCCTTTAGGGTTACTGTCTTATCTCTTCATCTTCTAAATTCCACAGGGCTGCAGTCCTCCCTAGAGTGGCCCTTCTCCTTCTAAAATGTACTTTCAATAAATCTTACTTTTTCTCAATCTCTCTGACCTGTAACTTTTTGCTGCGTCGGTGGGGAAGAATCAAGGGGCAACAAACAATGCCACCGTCCTCTTCCTCCCGCTCTTCCCCCACGCCATGGGAGTGACACAGGATTTTACAGCATCCCAGTGGTGACATGTAGTAGTATAGACACTAATGAAGAGAAATATTAAAGGATGCTTGTTGATGAATCAGTTAGGAATTACTGCTGTAAACCTTTGTCTTATTTAACCTTTGTTTCGAGAGAGCTTATGTATCTGTCACAATACTGTCAAAAGAAAAAAAAAATGCATGAATCAGGACCCATTTTATACTTGTTCTGAAGATTGATCCTTAGTCAACATATGATACTATATGCTTCAGTAACAACTATTAGTGTGTGTGTGTGTGAAAATCTCAAAGCAAAATCAATTGTTTTAGGTTTTCACATGCAAAAATGTTTACTTATCATGAATAATTAATATATAGTATTTTGTAACCAGAGTACTATATAACTTTTAGTTTTAATGAATGTTATGAAGTTTGGCAAAATATTGTCTTGAAATGCTATCAGACATTAAGTGGCTCAGAAGTTTCAAGCTAATGAAGGTCTGAAGTAGATGTTTTTCTTTTCTGCTTGAACAAGACAAAACAGTTTTTTCTGTTGAGGGCTACCAAATTAGTCTACATTTAATATTCAATATACATCAAGTAAAATGTTCACGTTGATAGAATTATGGGCCACAGAGTTTTTTTTTCTTCTATTACAGTACGTTAACTACAACTATACAACTTATTATACAAATAAGAAATTCTTTGTACAAAGCTATGCAATAAATGAAAGATCCTTGATTTGCAGACATTTCTGAAATGACTTAGTCCATTTCTTTCTAATATACAATATTTTTATCCTTGAAAAATGTCCTAGTAAAATGACTATCATGAACTATGGTTCATATATTATTCAGTTACAATTAGAGGACTTGATAACTGAAAGAAAATTAAAGATATTTTCTAAATAATATTTTTGTCTTCCTCACATACTATATCACTGTTTCATTTTTTTATTCAATGATTTGTTAAGTAATAATAGCTACTAACTATAAGCATCTCATAATGATCCTGATTACAGTTATTATCTTCATGTTATAGCTGAGAACAACACTTGAGCTGTTAAGTGATCTATGCAAGGTCATACACATTGTTTAAATTACTAAAATATAAATTTTCATTTCATTTCAAAGGCTTTGGAATAATTTCTACATCTTCATCTTTACCAGTTTCCTTTGGGTTTCACCTACTTGTCCATCTATAATACAGGAAAATCAGGTGATCTTGCACAGGTGTCATGTAAATTGCCTTATTCATGTCATATGATGTTATCTCACCCTGCCATGTCTTCATCCCCATTCTTACCCAGACCACCGATTCTTGCTTCATGGCTGCACTCCCCCAGAAAACCTACCTTGATGGACCCTCCTGATTCTTCACAACTTTTTTGTTTCTCTCTTTTCTCTCTAAATATGAATTTCTGCTTCATGTTGCTCTACTCTGTTTATGATGTAACCATGGAGTGGGCCTACTTCATCTGAACATTTCTGTGAAGAAAGCATTAAATTACAAAATTCTAAATGGTATCTAAATGGAATCAGAACTCAGGCAAATGGTAAAATTATGGTAAAGTTGTACCTGGGAATTCCATATCGTGGCAAAAACAAGAAAAATGCTTACCGCTAATAAACATCAATTGAGGTATTCAGCAAAGTTTACTGGAAAGATAAACATTATTGTTATACCTGTGGGGAACTATGTAAATTCCCTAAACAATAAAATATATGTTCAGACTCTTGCTTTTTGTAATACTGTTATATTTTATGGTGTCAGATTCATAGCTGAGATGGAATTTATTGAATCGTAATATCTATTAAAGACTATCATATTCTATCTGGTAAAAATAACTCCTTACATCTGTCTATTGCTTTACAATGTGTAAAATGATATCACTAACATTATTACATTTGATTCTCACAGCATCCCTGAGAGAAAAGTAAGAAATACAATTCCGTAGGGTATACTTATAAAATCTTAATTTCTCCCTCTCAGTATAATCATCATTATGCACCTGTCTCACACTTCTGTTTTATGTATTTTATATGTTGGCATGAAGTTAGGATAAATAGATATTACTATCTGCTTCACTCGAGGTAATATTTTATTTTAGTTTACAAATAAAAATAAAATAAAAATTTCAAGTGTTTATGCTTATTAAGGAGAACCTATGTTATTATTGATGAGGTCTTTATCAAGCTGATTAATATAAAATCTTAAAGGTTTGTTGATATTACTCTAACAGGAGCTTTGAATTTAAATAGCTATCCTGTTTGGATTTATCTTAGAAATCACAAGAGAACATTGCAATTCTATGTCAGATGATGTATGATTTTAGTTTTATTAATGGATAAATTTGGGGCAAAAAAAAGAGAGTAACATTCTGTAGGAATAGCTGGGGGAATAGCAGAAGCTGAATATTGCTTTGCTACAAATCATATTTGAGTGGTTGAGATTTCACTGCCCTAAAGCCAGTTATATCACAGTCCGTTTATTTGTCAAGATAGGATTTTATTAGCAACCAGTTCTGGCTTTTGCATGAGAATGAATCTTCTCGCAACCTGAACATAAAAGACTAACAAAGTTCAAAATCAACACCACATTTGGTAGCTTTAGCCCAGAATCAGTGAGGTGAGGAGGTTGAAGTCAATGTTCCATTCTATTCTGCTCAGATGAAGCTGATAACAAATACTCCATGTATGCATGTGTTTTCATGTTGATCTCTTTGCGTTGGGCTTTAGCTTTCTTTCTCTTTTAGCTTATCCACGTTTGTAGTCATGGTAAATCAAAGTTGTAGCACAGATGTGAAAGGAAAATTGTGATTTGGGCCATTTTAGAAAAAGGAAAAAAACATGATGGGATTAAGCATTTGTTATAAAACACTGGAATTGCACAGAGGCTTGTGAAAGCACTTATAACTAACACAATATCTCAGGGCCACTGAAGGGTCAGCTGGCAAAAAAACAAAATGACTTTATGTAAAGTTTGATCAAATTACTCAATGGGAACATTCTACATATGTATGCTAATATTTTAATAATATATAATAAGAATAGTAAAAATTACTTTAAAATTATTCTAAGTTGGAAAGAACACTCTATTTATTATTAAATGACAAGGTTATTTCCAGCAGGAGAAAAAAATCCTCTTTAAACTCTCACAGAATGTTTAAAGATGTTTAAATAATGGCCTGATAAATTGTTTTGATTTGCACAGGGTCCAGGAATCCAATGGTCAAGAACTTAAATCCCAGTCAGATATAACCTACCATGCCTGACATGTTGCATTGTATATTGTATCTCAGGGTTGGAGTTCTGGAAGCTGGCATTCAGAGATTGGTGAAGGAAAATGCAAGCAGCATGTTGAGAAATGGTGTGGCAGGGAGGAGAGACTTGGCAGCATCTCTGAAAGTTGTGAGTGAGTTATGGTCACTGGTACATTACAGCATTGTGTTTGAATACATCCTAACAGCTTCACAGCAACTATTACCTCTTTTTGCATACCTCCTTCTTCTGAAGAAGAGGGATTATGAGGAAAAAAAGACTATTATTAAGGACCTCAGTACTTAGGCTGCAACACCCCACTACACCCACTACTTTAAAAACGTTGTAATCTAGGAAATAGAAGTGCAGAAGAAAAAACGAGTTACAAAGCAATGGAAAGTTCAAGAAAAATAAATCATGAAGCAGCAACAATAGGAAAACAGTGGCAAAGATCACTTCATTGGTGGTTGGGTTGAGCTTTGAGGAAAATTTCATATCTATAGAGATGTGATGGAAAGCAACAGGTAAAGATACTCGCCAGACACAATGATAGAACAGTAGTAGCCCTTATGGTCAGCTGATATGAAGACAAACTACCACCCTACCTTAAAGACTCCTAAAAAAATCAACAAAGTGGGTAAGGAGTAAGGTCTATCTCTTAGCAGTTTGGAATTATTAATGTATATAATGTATGTCGGAACTAATAAAGTGATCATCTTTCAGACTCTCAGACCAGTGAATCCTTGAACCTTATAACTGGTACTTCAGCCAGTGTAGCTAACTGATCTCTTTTTTTTTCCTTCTATTTTTTAAAATTAAATTTAAAAATGAACAATATAAACAAATGAACAATATAAACAGAGACTCATGGACACAAACAATAGTTTAGTGGTTACCAGAAGAAAGGGTGGGGGAATGGGGGAGGTAGCTAGGTATAAAGGGTGTCAAATATTTGTTGATGGAAAGAAATTTAACTTTGGGTGGTCAACACACAATGCAATATACAGATGAAATATTATTAAATTGTATACTTGAAATGTATATAATTTTATTAACCAATGCTACACATTTCAAGTATACAATTCAATAATATTTCATCTGTATATTGCATTGTGTGTTGACCACCCAAAGTTAAATTTCTTTCCATCAACAAATATTTGACACCCTTTATACCTAGCTACCTCCCCCATTCCCCCACCCTTTCTTCTGGTAACCACTAAACTATTGTTTGTGTCCATGAGTCTCTGTTTATATTGTTCATTTGTTGCTTTCAGTTTTATAGTCTACATATAAGCATGGTCACATGGTTCTCAATTTTTCTAACACTTCATTTAACATAATAATCTCAATATCCATCTATGTTGTCACAAATGGCAGTATTTCATCTTTTCCTATGGCTGAGTAATATGCCATTACTGAGTTTTATATGTGTGTGTATATATGTCAGGTGTTCTTGATCCAATCATCTCTTGATAATTTATTGCATTAACAAAACTCCTCAGAAGCCTGTCCTCATTGTGAAAGAATAGAATCTGACAGGTTCAGGTTTAGAAGTTTACCTGTAATGGAAAACTTTCCACACACAAATAATTTACTTTTAGTGTATGACCTGGTAATCCTCTCTCTCTCTCTCTCTCTCTCTCTCTCTCTCTCTCTCTCTCTCTCTCTCTCTCTCTCTCTCTCCTTACCATAGTCTCAATACTCCTCAATTTCATATTCCCCTCCAGATGTTTCTTCTACCTCCTTGCCTTAGTAAAATCTAGTTTTTCCCTGAGGATTGCTTTTTGTTGTGACTTCTCCAAAAAAAAAAAAATTAGTTATATAGTCATAGCTCTTAAATCTCAGCATCAGAATATGGATCCAGTGTCCATTATTTACCATACTACACCTTCTCAGTTATTATTTTCTGACTATTTTATAAAATGTTTGGCTCATTCAATGTGCTCTGTCTTTTATCCTAACATTTGTCAATTATTTTGCCATTTATATTGATTCAGCAAAGATTTTTGTTTCTTGTTCACAATATTTCTCTACTAAATCTGGCATCATGCTAGATTATTTTAATCTCTAAATAACCTAGCCATTCTTATTTTCTTTATCTTCAAAAACTTTTGACTCTTTATCTTAGCTACCAGCTTACTTGGCCAATACCATACATTGAAATTACACATTTCTAATTTATCTCTAAAAATTTTCGTCAAACTTTATCTCCTGCTATTTGCCAGTTTGCTTATTCAGTTATTCCCACTTGAGTCTTTTTCAGCTTTATCAAGACTTCCAGCTTAACATTCCTCAGCCTCTAAATACATCATTCAGACTTTTATTTTGTAATTTTATCTTATCTCTCTTACTCATTCTTATTATTTTCTTTTTCATTTTAGGAAACATCATTGAACATTATTACAAGCATGTATGCTATAGTTACAAAATCTGGGTTCAAATCCCATCCCTGAAATATCCTGAATGATTAACTTTGTGCTTAAATTTCTGTTCCTAAGTGTTCTCAGCTATAGTACTTATTTCATATGTTGGGTTATGGGTGAAATGACTAATATATGTAAAATAATTATTGATAGGTAGAAATTAACATATATTTTATATGTAAACTTTTATTATATGGTTTTTCAAATAGGTATGTATAAATGAATACATTTTGCATGTATTAATTATAAATGTCATTTTTGCTTATTTTAATTTTTATATTTATTTATGCAAAAATATAAATTTCTGACAAATCCATAAACTTCCTTGTTTATTCAGAAATAAAATGCCACCCATTTTCAAAACATAGATCAAAACAGTGATTCATTTTAATCATACTTCTAAGTAGCTGAGCTCTACTGGAGAGAGTTATATATTTGGTGCTATTACAAATTTACGGTCAGAAAATTCAAGCATTGCCCAAAATTTACCCCACCACCTCTTAGTCAATGATGTCACTTTCTTCACATTTATTTTTTAAAGGTCATTGGAACAATAAATACAGTAAGCATAAGTTTTTTTTTAATCTTCCTCCACAAAATAACTTACTTTTAACTATTTTTTTATTATTCTTTTCCTTCCTGAACAAATATTCCAATAAGAATTGCCTTTATGTACTCTTTATTTCATCATTTCTTATTCATTTCTCAGTTCACTTCAATTTGGCTTCTGACACATTGCAATCTTACTATGTGAGTCAATTTCCAACTTTAGTTTTGGAATGTCAGCACTGAACTCTTTATAATTATACATAGGTCTATTAAAATATTCAGATCTATATTAGCTAAAATTATTATCTAATTAAACAGTCAAATGGCATTTTATTGATTTCAATTTGATGAAAGTGCAATTAGAATTTAACTTTAACCCATACTTTCAAATGCATATAATCACTTTTATTTTACTCTATTTCTGGCTTAAATATTTTGTCATATTTTAGAAATTTCATATAACATTAGTTATAAACTATATCATACAACATAGTTTCACTAATGTTAACTGTCAAAATCGATATATTTCTTTATATCACACCATTTATGTGGCTTAACTTTAGACACATAGCATTTCAAACAGCAGGTCTGCTACTGACTCCACAAAGTGTATCAAGCAACATAAAAATGGTACTCCAACTTCCTTATCTGTAAAGTGGGGGTAGTAATACCTGGCTCACTGAGGTGTTATAAAGATTATACTTAACATTGACTTTAAGCATTAAGCACAGCCCTGACCCATTAAGTCCTCAGTTGGATAATTATTATTCAACACCATATCTACCTTGCTAGCATTGCACACTTAACAAAATAATCACTTAATTAACACTGTACATGCCGTGGCTACTCAATAACATTATTTTTTATAAGTCAATGATTAATCAATAAGAAGAAAAATATGTCTGTAAGGCATTTTGTATACTGCATTTAGTTTTATTTTTTTAAAAAAAGACAGTAGAATCTTTACCAGAAATTAATCAGCTTTGTAAGTAATTGGAGATTTTGTCACATCCAACTTAAAGCTTTCTTGATAACAAATATTACTTGCAGATTTTGGAGGAGAAATGATACACTCCTTTTATGTTAAACTAAACTATACCAAACTGTGACTTTCCCAGATTTTCATAAATCTTTTTTGTTGTACATTCTGATCAGTTTTTTTAACAATAATTTTTTACATTGTACAATTCAATGAATTTTTTTCAATTATAATTGGCTTATAATAATATACCAGTTTCAGTTGTATAGCATAATGTTCATAGATCCATGTAACTCACAAAGCAATCACCCACTAAATTTAGTACCCCCTTTCCTCCTTATATATTTATAACCATCTTTCCCATGCTACACTCTACATCTCCATTTCTATTATGCAACTATCTGTTTGTACCTCTTAATCCCTTTGCCTTTATAGCTATTCCCCAAACCCCCTTCCCATCTAGTAGCCCTCAAATTATTCTCTGCTTCTATATTAATTTCTTCTTATTTTGTTGTTGTTTATTTTATTATTTAGATTTCACATATACATGAAATCATGTGATATTTGTCTTTCTCTATCCAACCTATTTCATTCAGCATTATATTCTCTAGGTCCTTCAAGGCAATATCTTTTTCCACCCTTTTCCTTTTAGTCTGTGTGTGCCTTTTAATCTGAAGTGGGTCTCTTTTAGGAAGTATATGTAGAGGTCTTGTATTCTTATCCAATCAAGCACTCTATCTTTGGGTTGGAACACTTAGTTCTTTTCCATTTGAGTTACTTGTTGGTAGAAATGTAGTAATTACCATTCTTTATTTCTGTTTTTGATACATATATTTTCTTCTTAAAGAAATTTCTCCAACATTTCCTATAATACTGTTGATAAATTCCCTTAGCTTATTTTTGTCTGGAAAGTTCTTCATCTTTCCTTTAACTCTAAATAATAGCTTTGCTAGATAAAGTATTCTTGAATGTAGATCCTGGGTTTTAATCACGTCAAGCATTTTGTACCAAGCCGATCCTTCCTGCATATTTTATTTTGTGAAATCAGCTGCCAGTTTTAAGGGTGCTCCCTTGTATGTAACCAACTGCTTTTCTCTTGCTGGTTTTTAAGATTCTTTCTTTGTATTTAAACTTTGGCATTTTAATTATAATGTGTCTGGTGTGGGCCTCTTTGAGTTCCTGGTTTTGGTGACTCTTTGAGCTTCCTGGGGTTTTATGTCTAATTCCTTCACCAGGTTGTGAAGTTTTCCATCATTATGTCTTCAAATAGCTCTTCAATGTCTTGTTTTCTCTTTAGTACCTCTATGACACAGATATTTTACATTTAATAATGTCCATAGGCTTTTAAAATTATTGTTATAGTCATTATTGTGATAGTATTGGCTTCTTTTTTCTTGCCATTCTGATTGAGTGAGTGTCCTTGGCTTCCCCATCTTCTATTTAGGTCATTTGATTCTCTTCCTTATTCACTTTGTTTAGTCCATTTAATGCACTTTTCACCTCAGATAATGTGTTCTTCATTTTTGACTGGTTCCCTTTTATAATTTTTATTTCCATTTTTATGTTTTTTTAATCTCTTTGTTAAAGTTCTCATTAAATTCATCTACACTTTTCCTAAGTTCATTGAGCATCTTTATAACCAGTATTTTGTACTTCGCATCTGTTAGATTGACTCCATTATTACTGGATCTCTGTTCTGTTCTCTCACATGGTTTCTGCTTCTTTGTCTTCCATTTTATCTGCCTTTCTGTGTCTATTTCTATGTACTAAGCAAAGTATCTAAGTCTCCCAGTCTTATTAGTGTGGCTTTGTGAAGTGGATGTCCAGTTGCACAGCCCTTAGAGGGACTCAGCTACAGGCCAAATTTAGCCCCACCCTGTGCTTCTCCAGAGCCATCTGTTAATATTCAGCAAGCAATCCACATATGCTATGCTTATAGTTGCCTTGAGTGGCCACACAAGAAAGCAAGGCCAGCTGCCTCTACAGTGTGAGTCTAGGTGCTGCTCAGCAAGGACACCTGACTGGCTAACGATATACTTGAATGTGGGTTGGGTGGGGCTGCGACATGGGAGAGGTGGGGTTTCAGAAAATCTTCTGGGTAGAGTGACAGCTATTTTCCAGTTAGATGACATCTCGGCTCTGGCGGAGCTGTGTCTATGCACTGGGAGTGGAGAAGGTTCACCAGGGAACAATGGATACCACTGGCACTTCTGCTTGGGAGAGAGTCTTGCCTATGGCTCTTGCTCCAACAACTCAGCATCACCCTCTAAGTCCCTAGTGCCCCCTAAGCAGCCAACCATCTCTGGGTGCTGGTGCTCAGAGTGAGCAGGTGTATCACCCCAAAATTCCAGTCATAGACATGACTTTTTAAGAGGCATCAGCAGCTGCCGGCTGCTGTTACTATGGCCTCTGACCCACTCAACCTCTCAGGACTGGGCAGCCCCATGTCCTCACTCATTGTACCTCCTCCCCTTGCAGGGTGATTTCATATTTCTCTTCCTAGTTGTAGGCCTTATCCCAGGTGATTTTCCTTGCTGTTTACTCCTGGTTTTTGTCATAACTTTGATTTGGTCGCAAGAGGGATCAATAAATCATCTATGCCATTTTTTTTTGTCCCCCTCATAAATTTTAACTAATTTATTGGGTGGTCACATTGGATTTGTCTTCATGGCATAAAAATTGGCAGCATGTAGAATTGTTCAAATCCATGTTTATTATCCTGTGTATATTGGGACTAGGCCTACTGATGACCCTAATTATAAAAGTTTTGTCAGAATTCTTAAGGAATAATATTTTATATGTATTTATATGTGTGTATATATATACATATACATATATATTTTTTCATTAGGTTATCATTGTACTTTATTTTAAATATTGTCATGCAGATTTATGTATATGATGCCATTGAAGCCCAGAATAGCTTCATGATAACCAGAACTTTTGAAATACAGAAACTAAGACTTAACACATTTTCTAGAAGTGAATATTGAGATTCTACTTGGAAATTCTAGCCAATTCTTTACCTTAGCCAACTTTTGGTTAAAGAATCAATCTCAATCTGGGAAGAGATGTGTCTATGAGAGAGAATACATATAAATAATTGAGGAATGAAGGAAGAAAGCACTTAGCCATCACTGTGACAGATGGTAAAACATCCTCAGTCTCACACCCAACCATAAAAGTTAGGCCAATTTTCTTAATGTAATACAACTTGTAACCTGAAAAGCTAATTGACAATTAAAATATTATTGTCCCTGGTGTGCTCTAAAATAATACGTGTTGCATGGAATTGTGAGAAATGTTAAATATAATTCTACATATAACAAGCTTTACATGATGCATCTTACGTGACAGAGTATCTATAAATATAATTTCCCTTAATGTTGAGGCAATTCTGAGAAGTTCTATTTGTTTTTGCAATGTGCCTTCAGAAACTCATAACTGTGTCACAGCTTCAAAAAATATTGGGCAATATGCTGCCCCATGGCAAAAGGAAGAATCTAAGATATTATGCTGCAGCATGTCACACAGCAGGCAATTTAAGATTCTAGGTTCTGAAATCCATCTCTTGAAATAGTTCCACAGGTAGGTATAAGATGTTTATTTCAGGAAATTCAAAAGCAATCTTTTACCCTATCACATTTTTTCTCACCAGGCAGCCATAAGAATGAGAAGGTCAAATAAAACCAGCCACATTTTTTTGATATGTAGATATGATAAGTGATTTATTCAGAAACATGTTTAATCTCAAGCTTCTAATTCCCAAGGCTTTGCAGTGTTTCCTGACTTAATGAATTGACTAATCCTTTGTAAAGAAGGCAATGATTACTTCCTGTTTTTCTGACCCTTATCGATGCAGCAGTTTGAAAACTTGGTCATTAATCTTCAATGTGTTCACAGTCATGGTCACGTAGGGCCTATTTGGGATAGCAGATCAAATAAACTACATAGATTCCTGAACTAAACATTAGCATTGCCAAACTTAAATCACTTTCTCTGTTCTAGTTAGTTTCATGGGACAATGAGCTGAAAGTTCCAACTCTATCACGTCAGTGTGGAATATTTGTGAAGATTCCTTTTTGTACAGTGTCTGTAAGCATAACTGACATGGCCGAGAATCCTCACTAAGATAAATAATGAATGAAAACTTACTTAAGAATAATATTTTAAATAAAAAAAGGACTGCATTGTGTAGAAGGAGCAGGTTTACTCACTCTCCTTAGAATGACAGTCATTGCCTGCAGAAATATCAGTAATTCTTGCTGACTTTTGTAAAAACATCACTAATAAACTCTTTTTGGGTGATTGGAAAAATAGGTTGAAAGTGAAATGAAATAAAAAAGTAAACATTTGGATATGGAGAGATATTATTGCCTTTACTAACAGAGAAGTTAAACACGCAATCAAATTCCAAAGTGAAAATATAGCATGCAAAAATCAGCAAAGCTCAAAGCTTAACAGTGTATAGTAGATTTTTGAAATATATCTAAATAGCTGAAGTAATAAAAAAAAGGTCCTTTTTAGAGAACTGTCAAATTTAGTGATAATTATTGTTTGTCATCATAATGTAGGACACTAGTCATGGCTTAGAGGGAGATCCAAAGGGATAGCTAAGGAAATTTTCATTTTAAACTCTATATGAGATTTTAGGAAAAAAGAAGAGCGAGAACAAGAAAAGGAGAGGAAGGATATAGTGACCTTTAGAAATTGAAAGAGGTTGAAACCTGTGAGAAAAATGATTAGGAATTCCTAAGGTCAGAGAAGATAATAAAGGACTTGTAAAAAGAAAAGATGCTTAATATACAGTTTCTTAAATCATTGACATAAAATCCTTCTTCCCGTTAGGACATGTTTGTATGAATGTGTATATATGAAAGAGAAGATCAATTGAGTGAGCATTAACAAGAGGAGAATCATGGACACATGGGGCTTAATTATAAGGAATCAGAATCATGAAGTCAGAAGCTATAGCAATTACGAAAATATAAGTCCATGGAAATATTTAGAATTCTTGGGAACATGTGGAACATGCACCTTTGTCATCTGGACAAAACTGGTATCAACTGATTTCTGCTTTTCTGTACTTAAACTTTGCCGATTATATGTGAGACAGATTTTTTTTTTTCATTCTAAAATTATATTTAGTTGGAATTTTATTTTTACAGTTGTGAACCACTTGAAAAACAATGATTTTTGTTACAAAGCTCCATTCCCTAATAACTTCTTGCTGGACTTTGTTTTCTGTGATTTTTTCCCACACATCTGTTTTCTTCACATGTCTCACTAAATTTACTTCTTAAGAACAGTTCAGAATCATTAGTTTTAGCTGTCATCACAACTTTGTTTATTATCCTTCCTATTTTCAATCTCTGTACCCTAAACCTCTAAGCCTTTGTCCATGATGCTACCCACTACTGTTACCAGAGCACAAGGAGTCTGTCTGCCTGAATGCATCTGAGTCAAAGAAGGGATATGTGCCGGTTTTGCAACAGAAAAAATAAGGCTTGTTTAGAGTTGCAAGTCCTGGAAAAACAGGTGTGTCACCACTGGAGTGATGTGAAATCCGGTGTCTCCCCAGCGGCGTGAGGGAGGAGGAGGTGGACAGTGGACAGTGGTCTTGTGTATTATTGTCCCTTGGTTTTTCCCTGTCAATGCAGCAAAGAATTACAGGTCAGAGAGATTGAGAAAAAGTAAGATTTATTGAAAATACATTTTAGAAGAGAAGGGCTACTTTAGGGAAGGCTGCAGCCCTGTGGAGATGAAAAGATAAGATAGTAGCCACAAAGGGAGGGGCAGGTTTCCAGCCAGGAGAGCTGTAACCTCACAGAAATGGGAAGGGCTTTCTATATTTGGGCCTTGATAGGAGGTCCTAGATGATCTGTATTTGAGGTCACCTTGACTGACACTTGGCTACTATATAACTCTTTGCCTATTGGGCATGTGCTTACCAAAAATTTAGTCTGTTATAATTAGATTAATGAACTTTCAGGTATAGTCATGAGATTATAATGATGGTATAATGAGGCTAGAATAACGGGCAGTATTATTGCGCATGTGTTTATAGCTGGTTTAGGAAGCAGTTTTTATGACCTTTGTGCTCCAGGATTTAGGGGTAATTTATAACTCTAAAAGGGAGGTTTTTCTGGGAGATACTTAAGGAAGGACCTCAAGGGAAGTTTCTATGGTTACAGACCTGGGCCTTGACTCCTGTCATTCACGCCTGACTAACTACCTAAAAGGTCAGCTATTGCTCTCAACAACCTGGCTCCCTGGGTGTCTCAGGAGTACAGATTATATATAAAAAATCAGTAGTCATGGAAGCCAAGGAAGTTGGGGTTCATGGGTGCTACTGATTAGACAGTTGGAGGGGGACGAATTAGCCATGGCTCTATCCCATCTGGTCTCCTGGCTGGTCGGGTTGTTCTTGATGGGCCTCAGGCTGAAAAACATCTAAGGCTAAGATGTTATCTTTAGTGTAACAAAACTTATCCTTATGACTATAACCTGATACTTGATAAGTCTCATGTCTTAAGGTTTAATGTTAAAAGGAACAGGCATTCAGGGGTGGAAGGATAAGGGTGAAAAAATTAGATGAGTCATAATGCCATTATTTGGGCAAAAGAGGCTTGAATCAGAGAAAAAAAAATATATTAACGAAATGAAATGAAGTTTATGTGCTGTTATAGTGTCATTATACTATCTTAAAATTTTAAATCACATTTTTTTTTCACATTTCCTTTTTTAAGCAACTGTGATGGATCACTTCAGAGCAAGATACTTGAATTTTTCATATTTACTCTCGTGGGCATTTTGACTTCATGCCTGACCCTTTGTCTCATCTTTGCTCCACTACTGTTGGGAAGAATTACAACATCATGTGCAAAGTGATAAGGTTGGTGAAGAACAAGAGTGAGTGATAGAACATAAGTAATCTGGTCACTTGAAACATTCCTCAAGCAGCTCCAGGCAATTTGCCACCATATTTTTTATTGGTTAATTAAGAAAGAAGTACTCACCACCTAACCCACAATGACTGTTACTGGCACCTTTATTTAAAATAAAGGAAAATGACCAAAACATCTAATTATAAAAATTAGTTTTTCAATATGTTTACCATTAACCATCAGACATAGTACATACACATATACACAAAGACTTACAGTGGCAGAAGCTATAAAGAATAAAATTTGAAACTGAAAAAAAGTGATACATAAAACAAAATTTAAAAATATATTAACAGAAAATAATACTTTTTAACAAGACTTTAAGGAGAATTAATGAAAATATACTGAATAGAAATGGTTTAATACATTTTAAAGAGGTTGATAAGTGTTGAAATATTTTTAAGTATTAAACTTGGTCTTTAAAATTATATTGTTAAAAATCTGTCAGAGTCACAGTATTATGTCTAAATATCTTTTCGTTCTCATTGCTTAAGAAATTGTTTGAAATATATAACTCAAATTACTTTTCCAACTAGCCTAAGGCAACTTTACAAACTGTATTTCTTATAGGCCTTAGTCCACATTAGCATGATCATACTGAGGATTTTGTTTGTATTTCTACAATCTCATAATTTACAGTACTGAACATTTTTTGGGGACCTCTTTATATACTCCCATTTTTCTGCCTAGCAATTACTTATTTATCTCTGCAGGGTCAGTTCACCTTCTTGATCACAAACAGAATTGATTATTTCTACCATATGAGCATATTACTGACATGATATTATTCACATTAAATAGCTATTTCTCAACATACTTCATCCACCATTAATTATGAATTCAATAAAGACCAAAGTTAAGACCCAATTTTATGTATTTGTATATTGCTTTCAATATTTACAAACAGTGTGCATTTTCCCAAAATTTTTTCTGACTAAAAATCAACCTATGTAGTAAAGGGTTTTAATAGCTCCACAACTAATTACAACACACTTTTGGAAGATTTTCTTAAGCTCTTTGTATCATAGGGTGTACTTCTGTTTTGTTTTTCTCACCTTTAAAATAATAATGATTATACTGACCTCGTGGAATTGATATAAAGAAGAATGATACAAATTGGTATAAAGTAAGCATTCTATAAATTTTAGATATTATTATTTTAAAATTATTTTATGTCTTAAATATTTACATCAGTTCTAATTAGAAGTAAGGATACACAAAATGTTCTTGACCTATATACCAGCTCTGGGATTTTCTATGGCTTGTGAGTAGAAAGGCAGACATGTCAGAATTGCTCTGCCACTGTTTATACATCCTGATTTATTGTATGATGTATTTGGGATTTTAGAGTCCATGTAAACTAAAATGCTAACTTCTATATGATGGACTCTAGCTCTGAAATTATAGAATTTAATTAAAAAGAATTATGATTGTATTAGCTCTTTTGTGGTGAACTGGTTTGAAAGTTATTTTTTTTTTGAATAGTTTTTCCAAAAAATTAACTCTTCAGGAAGCTTAAGAAGCATCATTTCCTCTCATTACTTTCCATCAAAGTCCTTTTACTCCACAGTCATTGTGCTGATCCATTAAATGATAATTGAATCACATGAAGAATGCAGAACTTTGGGTAATTCTTTGCAAATAAGTAAATAAAAATTTTAGAGACAATGATGAAGTTTGATTTCTGCCATGTAGGGGCTCTAGCATTTGACAGTTTATGTTTCTTAATGTACAACTGAAAGCGGACATTTTCAGTGATTACTCAGTACACTAAAAAAAGAGATGCTTTTCTTCTAGATTTCTACCCTTTAAAATCACACTCCTTCATAGATCTCAGCTTTTGGCAAGGAATCCCACTATGGCAAGTTTTGTGGTTGCTTCTTCACACCTGGTAGCAGTTGTTCTGAGGTAGTAGTTGTTATAGAAGGAATAGATCTTCTATACACAATCACTTTTTAAAATTTAGATATAGTTATTATACAGTATTATATTAGATACATTAGTTTCAAGTGTACAATATAGTAATTTGACATTTTTATACCTTTATAAAAGGTATAAAATTCTAGAAATCTACTGTCACTATGCAAACTTATTACATATTATTGACTATATTCCCTTTCACCTTTTTCAACTATATCCTCATTCCCCTCCCCTCTGGCAACCATCCTTTTGTTCTTTATTTCTACATGTCTTGTTTGTGTTTTGTTTTGTTTATTCATTTTTTTTTTGTTTATATTCCACATGGTATTTGTCTTTCTCTGACTTATTTAACTTAGACTGATACACCCTAGGTCCATCCATGTAATTGGCAAGCTTTTATTATTTCTTATTGCTATGTAATATTCCATACCCTTCACATCTTCTTTATCCATTTATCTGTTAATGGACAACTAGGCTGCTTTCATATCCTGGCTATTGTAAATAATGCTGCAGGAAACATAAGGGTACATATATCTTTTTAAATTAGTGTTTTCATTTTCTTTTGGAGTGGAATTGCTGGGTCAATTGGTAGAATTATTTTTGTTTGTTTGTTTGTTTTTTTGTTTGTTGAGATATCTCCCTACATGGATTTGAAGGATTATATTGTTAAAATTACCATACTACTCAAAGCAATCTACAGATTTAATGAAATTCTTATCAGAACACTAATAGCATTCTTCTCAGAATTAGAACAAAATATCCTAAAATTTATATGGAACCATAAAAGATCACAATTAACCAAAATAGTGTTGAGAAAAACAAGGTTGAAAGTATCACACTCTCTGATTTCAAACTAGACTGCAAAGCTATAATAATCAAAACAGCATGGTATTAGCACAAAAATGGACACATAGATCAGTGGAACAGAATAGAGAGACCAGAAATAAACCCTCACTTATATGGTCATCTAATCTTTGACAAAGGAGGCAAGAATATACAATGGAAAAATAACAGTCTCTTCAACAAGTACTGTTGGCAAAATTGGACAGATATTTGCAAAAAATAAAACTGGACTACTTGATTATACCATATACAAAAATAAACTCAAACTGAATTAAAGACTTAAATGAAGGCAATCACATTTCATGAGAGAAAAAATTATGTTTGGGCTCCCTTAGTTTTTTTCTTTTTGAGCATCATCTATAACAATACCAGTTCAAAAGATAGTGTTATTCAGGTAACATCAGGACATTCATTTGTGGTAAAGAGGGTAGCCCATGTACCTGGCATTAGGGAAAAATAGTAGTGGTAGATTATGATATATAAAGATGTACACATGGCTATAATATTTCAAAAATAGTGTCCATGAGATTTTTTATATCGATTTATTACATAGCTTATAAATACATGCTGACACAAATGGCTTTGTAAAAACATTTATTTGATCATTCATTCATTTGGCAATCTGTTCTGTAAGAGACAGTGGCTGATACAAATCTTACAATGGAAATGTAACTATCTCAAAATAAATGTAGGAATTTATTCTAGAAATTGTCCTGTAATAGAGTATAACAACCACATTTGAAGTTTTTAAGTGTGCTTGAAATTCATTATGCATCTTGGCCAGTTGGCATTTTCAAAATACTTTCTAGGCTTGGGAAATTTTACATATTATTAGTCCTGTCTTCCCAGGCAGAAGCCTCACTAGCTTCCTTTCTTCCTCTGAGTTTAGGTAGCAGGAATATGGCTTGTCTGCCAATCAAATGAATTCACATGAGATATTAGTTTGGAAGAGATCAATATGCCAGCACCACCAGGAAATCTATTTCTCATGTGATGACCCACAGGAGTCTGGCTTTCAGAAGTAATGGTACATACATTGGGGTTTTACTGTGCAATGCCCAGCAATAGCATTGTGGACTGCAGGGTGAGTGCCTGTCAGAGTTAGGAGATTATTGCTGGAATAGCCTCCACACCTAACTCTATGATTCATCAGTGAGTCTGAAAACCTTCAAGTATCTGCTAATAAACCTTTCTTTCTAAACTAGCTATAGTGGTTCTCCTGCAATTAGAAGCCTTGAGGTATCAGTAGGAACTTATCCCAATTTCTAGGATACATAAATGAAAATGACCACATGCTTGAATTTTCTAGTTATGTAATACTTGAATATGGATCTCAAAATTGAATTATTTCAAGGTCCTGGTGAGTAGACAGGCCTTTGAACAAGCCACTTAAGCGTTAAAATAGCTCTTTGAGGTTCAGAATTTTGAGTTTAAAGTGTCAGTATTAATACATTCTTAGGCCAATAGTTGTTAAATAGAATGACTTTTATAAAATGACTCAAAAATATCTGAAACATATAAATTGCTCACAAAATTGTGACTGCTGTTTCTGATGTATTAGCAGTAGTGGTAGAAGCAGTAGTAACCTGTCCTGAGAGAAGTTCTTTATTATATTAGCTCACTAACCTTCACAGAAACTCTAGTAAATATTATAATTTCCAGTTATACTGACGAAGTTGAAGGTTTAAGTATCTCACCAAAAATTGCCCAGATTTTAATAGCAGAGTACACATTTCTCCAAAACCTGTGCCCTTTGTATCCTCCAATATTGATTACTCAAATCAAAGTCTGCTAAACACAAAGGTATGAATCAGGCTACATTATTTGTCAAGGCCTGCATGAGCAAATAAAAAGGCAGGCACAGTCAGAACAGGTGTGTATTGTCACCAGAAAGATAGATTCATATTTTTAGAAGACTGACTATGTTCTACCTACTGATGTAAGCTCTTCACATGTATCATTTCATTTAATTATCACAGCAAACCAAAAGACGAGTTCTATCAGTAAAGTAATTATCCACCTTTTATAGGAAAATTGAAATGCACCAACATTTTCAAGGTCGCAGCGCTAGCACATGTTGAAGCTGGAAACTGAAGCCAACAAATCTGAATTTCCAATCTGTGTGTACTAAGCAGTTTGCTATGGTTAAAAACTTTGACTCTGCTGTGAAGCTAACCTGAACTATTGCCTGCAAAATTAAAAAGTGACAATATGGAATACTTGCTTGGTTTAAGGTATTTTGTTTTTGTTGTTCTATTTGTTTTTCTTTATGGGAGGGGGGGTTCCCTTTTGTTTTCAAATAGACACCACACCTCTTTATTCCCTGGTCTGTTTCTTGCTAATATTTTTTGATTGCTTCTTAAGAGTATCTACTAGAAAGAAAGAAAAGAGAACGAAATGTTGATGGAACAGGGAAAAGTTATGGGGGAGAGAGAAATGTGGATATTCCCTGTAGGAATGGAAAAAGAAAATGGGTGCAGGAACAGTGGAGACTGGTTTCCTTGTTCTTGACACTGTCCAAAGCTGGTGATCAAACCTGGATAGCAATACCTGTATGATGAAGCAGGAAATAAAATACTTACCTTTCAAAAAAATTATCAAAGTTCAAATTAAGCTTGGCAAGGAAGTAGTTGAGAGTCTCATAAGTATGTAATTTGTGACTTATATATACTAAATGGGAAAACAATAATACTCTCTCATGGGTGTGTTTGCATGTGTGTTTGTATGTGTGTGTCTGTGAATGACATAGATCTATGGAAGGAAGAGCACAGTTCTGACAGTTCTAATTGTTCAATAAGTTTTAATGGTTATTATTGATATTTCTATTATAAATTCTTGTTTCTCTGGAATGAACCATTATTAAAGAGACAAGGCAAGCTCTTTTAAATAATAAATCTTAAAATTACAGATGTCTGTACTCTTTATATTCGTCACTAAATTTCTCTCCTATTTTCTTTCATGTCTAGTGTTTCCCTCTTTATGTTCTCCATAGATTATAATTATCAGTTTAAATGAAATCTAAGTATTGCAAGGTAAATAGCATCTAAGTTAATATGCTGAATAACTTTTCAAAGTATTGTAGAAAGTAATGTTTAATCTATTCTTGATGCTTTGTGCTAAGTTGATGTCTGTAAATAGGTGGCAATAAATTTACTCTTTTAGTAGTATAATTTCTGTCCAATTAACATATATTTAAATATGCTTATTAACATGTGTTTGAGTTATATATGAGTAAATGCATACAAACCTTACATTTGTGTACTTATAGTGAATGAAACAGATAGGACTACCTAAACATAAAAAACAGATGACTGCTGTCTAACTATAGAGAGCAAACACATGATTCTTCTCTTAGTGTTAAAGACTTCATCCCATTAGACTAATTTATTGATCTCACTGACCAGGGCAGCATAGCAAAGTAATTTTACATCTCAAAATGAAAAAAAAAAAATTAAAATCCCTTTTCTAATAGATTGTACATATTCAGTGCTAAACATTCTGTTTTCATATTTTCCTAGTTCTTGATTTCTTTATATGCCCAGAAATAATATAACTATAAATGAAATGAATGTATAGAAGTATTTTATCTACTATTTAATTAATAGTACCTTGTGTTTAATTCATTTATAAAAAATGTTAGTATCATGGAAGAATAAAATCTAGCAAGCCAAATGCCACATTAAAAAGATAATAAATGCTAAATTTTATCTTTTAGTATTAATTTGCTTTTTTTTTAGTGGGAGGAGATTTGACTTTGGGTGGTATGCATATTATAAGTATATTGACACAATGCAATAGAAAGAGGGCATATTATTAAATTTTATACTTGAAATCTATATAATTTTATTCAATTAATTTTAATTAAATTTTAAGTAAATTAAATTTTAAAAAGAGGAAATTAATAGGAAAAATAGAAATTATAGTAATGGTGAAAATAATTTATTTGTCTCTTGTTTGTTTTTTGTCTTCCTATATGTTTTTTATTTTCAACTTGTGGACTCTATAAAGAGACAACAGCAAGCAGCAATGTTAACTAATTCCCTATCAATTTGGAAAGGGAAAGATTTGCTTTGCAAATTTAGCAATCTCGACCTGTATTTGAAATATAAGTGTTAAATATGAATTGTATGTATTGGTTTTTATTTACTAGGTTTTTCCTTTATTCCTTAAGTTTTCATTTAGGACATTACATTTTTTTATTAACTGATAGTGCTGATAAACTGCACTGTTTCCTTTTCTCTGTGCATTCATTTATGTATTGAGAGTTCTGAAAATTTTAATATATCAGTTAACATTGTTAACTGTTACTGTATTTGCCATATAGTGGGTTCTTCATTTTTTTACTATAGAATAATGCTATTTCTATGCTCTTGTTTACTTGATCAATCTCTTCAATGATAGATACACAAGAAGTAACTCTAGATGAACTATCTCTGCCTCGGGGAAGCATGTAGCTGTTTTTCCTGGTATGTATTTGTACTATGGTACAGCTTTATAATAATGGGCTTGCAGACTTTATCCAACTCTTTTCGGCTGATATGCAAATGTCTCCTCGCCTGTAATATGATTTTTACTGAGCCAGTTGATGATTTAATTACATTTGTCAAAAATCTTCTATTTGTCCTTATCATTGGTATTGCTTTTGATTTTTTTTTTTACCTACAATGTTGCTTTCATGTTGAAGGTATAGGATTTAAAAGAACACTTAGAAGACACTTTGTTTATTTCAACTTTGTGTTTCTTAGTCTCCTGAATTGTATTCTCAATGTCTTTTTTGCTCAAAGGCCCTTTGTCATTTGTGATAGATATCTTGTTTCTTTTACTTGTAATGTTATCCTCAGGCTATAGCAGAAAACAGTAGCATGACTATGAATTAAAACTTGCCAAGTAGGTTACTGTGGCACAGACATTTTTATAAACCTTAATAATTATACTGAGCTGGTTGTCTAAATAAGTAGCAAAGGCCCCTGTCTGCTTTGTGGACACATTGGAATTATGTTTGATCATTGCAATTGCGACTCTATCAGTAGTTTCAGTACCAAAGAAAAATTAGTGATATCCAAGAGCAGAAAACCTTGCATAATGTCAGATTCATTCCTAAATAAGATGGCTGCCTGGACAAATATATTATAAAGAATAGCTTCATAGGGGTTGATGTTCTTTTTCAATCATTTTCCATTGAAGAAATCTTACAGAAATATCTGAGTATTAGAGATATGTATATAATCACTTGTCAGGATGAGGACATGTAGTGAAGACATATCCTTTGGCATAGCTAAGGGTTTTCTTCACAGAGTCCATAACACTATAAAAGAAGTCAGCATTCAGTTCTTCAAACTGGCACAGATAATGAAGGTGTGAAAGTCAACTCTTTCTTAGACAGAACCAATATCAAGTTTTACTTTTGTTAAAGTACATTTAGTATGTTTACAAGTATTATAGAGGTTATAGTCAGTTTTCTTGTTTTTCTTATGCTTGAACTTAAAATCCACAAAAAAATAAGATAACCTTTTGTTTGTCAAAATTTTCTCTATCTACACATTAGTCTTCAGCTGCAAATTATACCAGAAAGATTCCATATTCAATAGTGAGGCTTTACTCATTAAAAGTACACCTTGTAAGAAAAAATTAACTTTTTTTTGTTACCAAGATCCTGTTCAAATCATAAACAATAGCATCAATCAATGGTGCTTCCTGATATTGAGAGACATTAATAAACTAATGCTGTGACAGTAACATTTAATAGCCTTCCCAAGGTAGGCTTCTATGATTTCTTCATTGAGATATCTCCTATGGTTAAAAACTTTGGAGTCTTCCTTGTATTCCATCTGGTCCATGGGCCTTCTTGTATCATATACCACCAAGAAGGGCCTATGGTTGATATCAGTCTGGACAACAACATTATCAAATATATGTCCAAAAAACAGTCTGATTTTTGAAATACATCACCAAATAATTATGCATTATCAGTTAAGGTAACATAGTTTCAGGTGATTCACTTAATTATTGGCAGTTATTTCCAATTTCCCTAGCTGGAAGATATCCACACAAAAATAGATAGTACCAATATTATTGGCAACTGCCAGTTGCCATATATCATATATGGTTTCTGAGGGTAGATGTAGCTCAGCTCACTGGAGAAATTATTAACTAGAGCTGTGCTATGTTGCTTTTAAATAAAATGTACATATCATTTTCTTCTGAGAATGAAGATTGTACTTATTATAAAATAAACAGTTGATCTATAACAAATTATTCAATTAGCACTATATATAAACACTTGAGTGAAATTTTTGGTGATATCCATTCCAATTATTTTCTTCTGCATACCTCTGGATACATATAAGTATAAAACAAATTTAATTTTACATATATACATATATATGTATATATATATATATATGTATATATATATATATACATGCTGCTGTTTTAAGTTTTTATGTACAAACAGATGATAGATAGATGATAGATAAATAGATAGATAGATAGATAGATAGATAGATAGATAGATACAGATTAAATAGATAGGTAATTTTATCATTCAATTTAACTGTACCAATAGTACAGAAATGCATTTTATATGTGAACTGTTTAATTTGGCTCTCACTGATGAAAAATTTTTATATATCTAATTTTGATCTATCATAAACAATAACAAAATTGTCTTTGTGAAAGCATATCTTTTTACTTGTATAATTCTTTTCTTAATATTGATTCTGTAAACTTTTATTGCTAAATCAAAGTATATTTTATATTTTAATAGTAATTTCCAGAATAACCCCCTCAGAATTAATATTGTAATTAATATACCAAAAAAATCATAATATATTTCTTTCTTCATACTATCTCCAACACTAGATTTTATCTACACATTTTAAACTCTATCACTCTTATCATTTAAAAATTGTCTCATCATTTTTAATTTGCCTTTATTTTAATACTAAAGATTTTGAACCATGTTTTATGAAACACATGTTTATGTACCTTGAACATTTTTCTACTCTGATGATGAACTTTTTAAAACTCATCTGTAGTTGATTGACTTAATATTTCCAGTTATTTAACTGCATTTTGTTCTGTGAGATTTGTTTTTGTCAAACTCTTCTTACATTGAGCTTGACCATGTGATTTGATTCTGCTGTGAATAGGAATAGATGAGATGGGTAGCCTGTGGAAAGGAAGCTCTGGGAGTCATTGATAGTCCCATTATTGCTTTTATCTCTCTGCCACAGGACCCTTTTCTCTTAGAGACTTCTGCTGACTTACAACATAACACAAAAAAGAAAGAAAAAAAAATGTTTGATATAAACCAGTGAGATCTGAGGGATTTTCTTACAGCATAACCTAGCCTAAGCCAATTGATAAAAATACATTTAAAAATATGTTTGTATATTAAGGGCAGTAACTCTCTCTGTTGCTTTATTTGGGTTTTGTTTTCCAGACAGTGTTTGCTTCCAACTCAACTACCAATGTAGAATTAAAATACTCACTGAATATAAACTTCCAGTATTTCAAGCCTTCATTTTTAAGTTAGCACAAAGTTTAACTTTTTGCTTCAACAAATTCATGCTATTTAGATTTTAAGTCTTTTGACAAGAGAAATTAATATGCATTGTAGATATTTTGTCCGATGTTATTATATGTAATACTCATGTTTCTCTTTAAAAATTACAAATAACTGACACCTAAAGACAAAACAAATAGAAAGCCTCACATTATTTATCACTGCAAAATTAATTTTTGTTCTAAAAGGAAACATATTTGCTTTCCTTTCCTCTCCAACTATATCATATGCATTTCCTTAAGTATTTTTTTTAATACTTTTGTTGTGATCTGCTAATCCAAATTCTCCTGATCTGATAGGACACATTTTAAGCTATATTTTTCCATTCATACAAAAATCTAAATTCTTCATAGTTTCAACCACATCACAGAGAAAACAGTAGTCACACTATATGTTTATTCCTAAATTCTAAAACATTTCTCATTTTTCAAAGTATTAAATAAAAACATGCGTGATAAATACTAAGGAAGTACTTTATGGCTTGTTGAAAAATAGCAATACATAGTCATTAATAGCATTTAACCAAAATTGGTTTCTACTAATGCAGCCTCATTATTTTTATTTTATGTACCCCAAATTTATCAAAGTATACATAAAAAATTATCTTGTCATATAAGTAAGTCTTTATCATTTTATCTAAGTTGATATGATATTGCAAAATGGAAAAGCAGTATGAGAACTTTTACAATCAAACATATGCCAGAAATATAAAAATTAATATTTTCTTCTGAGTATAAGAACAATGGATATTAATGTCAGAGGTATTATCTTAAATTGGTAGATTATTTTAAGTGAATATGTCACATTTTCTTTATTACCTCTAAGACACTTCATCTTATTAAAACTAAGTTAAAAATGAGAAAATAATTTTAAAATGTTGCTTGTAAAGGTCTCTCCAATATTATTGGGTCTTAATTACAATAGAAATTTTTAAATACTTCTAGTTGATTATGACATACAAATATCAAAATATTGGCTCAGAGAGAAAATATATTAAAATATGTTTAAGTCATTTTTTTTTCATTTTAATTGACTCAAAGAGTGAAAGAAAGTAAAAATATTTGTGTTTGGGAAAAAAAAAATTAACTGATTTTGCTCCAGTTTAGCTAATTTAAATGCAAGCCTCCTACTCATGAGTGGGTTGTATTCTAATGTGATATGTAAATCAGTTATTTGAAAATTGGAGTGTATTTTTCATTATTGTAATATAATAAAAAGCGGTTATGTTACTTGTACAAATAGCTTCATAACTCAAGTTGCAAATAGTTAAATTTGCTTTCTTTTATTCTTTTTCTATTAATTAACTGTACAAAACATTGCTCTATTAAAATAAACACCTCTGTGAAAAACCCTATAGAGAGGATTAAAAAACAAGACTACAGACTGAGATAAAATATTTGCAAATCACATAGCTAAAAAAGTCTTATATCTAGAATATGTAAAAAACTCTCAAAAGCCAAAGTTAAAAGAAATCCAATTAGAAAATCAGCAAAAGACATGTACAGACATTTTACCAAAGAGAATTTCTGGATGTCAAATAAACACACGGAAATATGTTGAATGTCATTTACCATCAACGATATACAAATTAAAATCATTATATCACTGCACACTTTCTCAGATATCTCAAATAAAAAAATTGTAACAAATGCTGGTGAGAATGTGGATAAACTGGATCTTCTGTACTTTGTGGTGATGACACAAAGTGGGACTGCTACTTTGGAAAATAATTTGGCAGTTTTTTATAAAGTTATACATGTATTAATTATACAACTCACCAGTCACACTCTTTGGGAGTAATGTCAGAGAAATGGAAACATAACATTCACATTAAAACCTGTACATGAATGTTCATACCAGATTTTTATAATAGCTTACTCTGGAAACATCTGCATGTCCTTCAATGGGTAAATGTTCAAATAGCTGTGCTACATACACACCATGCAATTCTTTTCAACAATAAAAATAAACACAATATCTAGATATGCAATAATCCAGGTTAATTTATAAGACATTATTATTGGTGAAATACTAATTTCTGAAGTTTAAGTACCATACAGTTTATGTAGCATTAATTCTTGAAACTATAATGGTAGAGAATACATTAGTAGTTGTCAGGAAGTAGACTAGGCATGGGCTTGTGCATATAAAGTGATAGTATGAGAGTTCCCTTGTGATGACAGAAGAGTTCATGTATATGATGAAATTTCTTAGAACTATGTATACACAGAGATACACAAATACATGAAAAACAATTTTAAAAACTGAATATGGGCTGTAGTCTACTTAAATTGTACTGAGGTTATTTCCTGGTAGTGGTATTGGTATTGTATTATGGCTCTATAAAATATCAGCACTGAAAGAATTTGGGTGAAAGGTAAACAGGACTCTGTATAATATCCATCTCTTCTTGTAAATCTACAATTACTTCAAGGAAAAAGTTAGAAAAGAAAAAAGGAACATTTCTCACTTTGGTGATTTGGCGAGTTCATCATCTGATTTCTCTAGAAAATCTCACATTTCAAGAAGAAGATTCCACTCACAACAGAGAGCTTTAGTTCTAGTTATTGTATTGCTGCCATTGCTTTGTACCACTGTAGAGTATAATTTTTGAAGATTTATCTTAGACTTGAGACAATTTTTCCCATCCCGTGATGGTAGGCTGCAAGTTTTCAAATTTTTAAAAAATAAAGACTCTAATAAACTAGCCAAAAATGCCCTTTTGTAGACTTATTTCTCTATTTTGGCAATTCTCAGTGTTTTGTACTCAGAATCATGAAATCATGAAACAGCATTTATCTTTCACAGACCCACAACTATTTTTTACCAGTTAATTTTTACCAGTTAATTTGCCTATATTTTAAATATTCTTTATATAAATCTGCACAAAATGTCTAATTATTCTTTTTTTAACCAATGACACTAGTTATCCATTCACCTAAGGATACTTCCCAGTGACTACATGCAATCTATACAGCAAGCCTTATTAGGAGGCTAGTTCCTTTCTAAGACACTACCAGTTGATATTAATTTACTTGTTTACCCTTCTAGAAAGATTACACTTAGTAAATTCTAGTGTGAATTTATAAAATATGTCTGAGGAAGAAGAAAAACACAACTAAATTCTAAACATTTCTTCATTGACATGGTATGCTACTTTCATCAGGATCCCAAGTGAATTGACAAAAGCCTCTTAAACTTAGCTCTTTGAGAGTAAGGTAAGTAAACATCCATCATATTAAAAAATGTGAATTTATTTTACTTCTATGCAGAGGACTGAGTGGAGACATATAGGATAAAGTTTTCAGGAGACAAACTTGAGGCTTTTTTTTAATTACAAATTCAATCTATGTATATAATAAATGGCTTTGCTAAATAATGAGTTCTCAGAGAAAATTTTTAAAGAACTGATTATGTTTCAGAAATTTCAGAAGTCATTACTCTTTTAGTTTTCTCTTTATGTACCCATTTGTGTTTGCTGGAGTTCTTGATTTTAAATAACAAAAGCACATTAGCTACTTCAGACAAAGTGGTTAATGTATAATATAATAAAAAAAAATTTCAAAGAGGTACAAATAAGGATCCATCTGAATGGCAAAAATAAACTAGAGTCAAGCTCTTAGATGGCATGGAAACTTTCTTTTGTTCACCTTCTCACTATTTTACTCCATTGACTTCATTTTCTTTTTCTTTGGTAACCACCTACTTCTGCTTTTTTTAGCCATAGGTTGGTGGAATAGATTTTTTTTTGTTTTTAGTAGCTCCATATTCTATGATTTTGTATAGCCACTTGAGACTAAATGACATTTATCTTCTCATGAGATCAGGTATCACACTGTGGATCCATCAACTATAGACAAAGGGTCAGGGTCTGGAAAAGGGTAGTAATAGGCCCAGTACTTGGATCTAGTATCTGAGTAGTCTGGATCATGTCAGGCCCAACCATGGGCAATTATGAAGGTTTTATCTGTCACTGCTGCTTAGGAAAGAGCTGACCTGCAGCATACCTCATGCATGCATAAGTCATTGCAGTCTCTGAAGTGAGTTACAGTCAAGGATACAAACCTCCTGGCCATTTATGCTCTTATGTATGTCTGTACTCCTAGTCTAGGTGCCTTCATCAGGAAGTCTACTCATGGCGGTAAGCTTGAAGACACTTTTCTTCACTCAGACTCATTTCTAAGTACTTTTTTCTTCCTTGTTCTCCATCCTCCCTGGTCCCTGAGTTTAGAAATAACAGTCACCTTTTATTTGAAGCTTCCTTTTTAGCGAGAGGATCCCCACATCTGTGTTGATCCACCTGATTCTCAACCAGGGAAATTTCATGAAAAGAAAGGGAAGACTAAAGGATTTGACTTTTTTTCTAGGTTTATCCTCTTATACCATAGTACTGTGTTATTAAAGACTTGTCTATCACTTTCATTTTGGCTTATTTTAATTGATTACTAAACATCTGGCAATTCAGCTCTCTCCAGTTCAGCTCTGCTCTTGGCAGCATCTACTCCCATGAAAAAAATGAACTAAGGGGATGAGCTGGCTAACTAAATATGACTGTTCATAGTACCAGCATATAACTGAACTCAGAAAAGACTGACTTTTAAAAGGCCTATAGAATATCAATTTCTCATAGTCTACAAATTATGATGCCTCTAGGAGAAAAAAATCTTTTGTTTTTATTAAATTACCTAGAAGATGTGAAATACATGTCCAAGAGGGGAAAACATAAATGAGCAGCAATTTTCTCTAAACTTTTTTGGAGGGTATACAAGGTGTTTGATGCAACAATATTATATTGTTATATAATATTGGAAGATTGATAACAAATATTAAATCAATGCATGTGATTAAATTAAAAGGCATGCTTATAAAGAATATAGTATCCTGTAATTAATATGCTTCTAAGGTGTATGTTCTAGTGTCACCTTTACAGTGGCATATTCAATTTAAATACAGTTGACTTAAACTCCCATTTATGTCCCATGAAAAATCAAATACCCAATATAAAATGTCTATTAATGGCTTACATTTCTCATTTCCAAGGTCCTCAATTATTAATTGCCTATTCTCATTTTGATAATAATTGCACTATATCCAATAATGCCTATATCCTTCTTTATGCCTTATATTTAGCCAAGTATGAAATACATCCCCATTTCCAAAATTTATTAAAAATGCTATGTAAACTTTTCTAGTATAATCTTAGATTTGAAAGAAAATAAACCATAGCATATCAATAAAAGTAAATATAAAATAATCTCCATTCTTAAAAAGATCTCCAGCCACATGTTTCCACAGATAATTTCTGTGGGCTAGCTTTTCTCTTTGGTTGCCCTGTCTCCTTCCAGGCTTATTTTTCATTCTGCTCCCATTCAACCTAAGTCTAGAGAATGTTACTTATATACTCATCCATACCCATTGGACATTTTTCTACATGAAGGTAATTACGTCCATGAAAAGAATCTGCAATGATCTCTTGATTAATTATTTATTTTTTGTCTGTCATGGTGTTAGAGCATTCTTAAACAAGAGTTATAATTAAGTAATGTAATCCATTAAATAAAGCTATTGAAGTGCAATAGCTTCAGGATTAATAAATATTCTAATATGTCAAGTAGTGGGAGAGTAAAGAAAACATGTGAATTTATATAGCCTGAAATGTATTAGAGACTGTGGAAAGAATCCTTAACTCTATACTACTGATAAGCAGAAAACTTAATATTCATTTATCACTTTCTATGTTCCAGGCCATATGAGAACATCACCTATTTTATTTCTTTTAATTTCTTAAACTACATTCTTAGTTAATATTACTATCTCTATTAACAGATTTGTGAAAACTTAAACTCAATGAGGTTTTGTAACTTTCCCACAGTCCTACACCTAGTAAAATAATGGAGCTAAGAGTCAAAAAGATGCATTCTGATTACAGAGTCCACATTTATGTGTGTGCGTGTGTGTGTGTGTGTGTGTGTGTGTGTGTGTGTGTGTGTGAACACTTCATGGATAAGATGGAAGTTCTTTTAACACAGTATTTCATCAGAATCCAAAATAACTACCAAAGGTGCAAATTATCAAGAGAAAATTTACATTATTTTAAAGTGATATTATTTGTATAAGATGCTTTATCCTAACCTGCAAAGTCAGTATATAACCTTCCAATTTTTTATTGAAGTGATAATAATTGTTATGCTTTACAGTGAAATATGCATTGTCTTCAGTAAGATATTTGGAAACTATATTAAGAAATGAATGTTTAATATTAAGAATCATGTTGAAAGTACATGAAATGTCTTTCTTTTACACACGTTTGTTTCCTGTCTTTGCTCTCACACACTTTATTATAACTTCTCTAACTTTTAAATAAGATTGACTGGTAAATTGATTACAGGGGTGCCTGAGCATGGATTGTGGGAAGACTTAGTGTGACTCACTGTGCAAAAATCAAAAAGCAAGTGAGTGTTTAGGAAACACAGTTCCCCAATTCACAAAATATAATAGTGAAAAATAAGTAAATAAGACCCATTTTTAAAAAAGTAATATCAGTAATAACATTAATAACTTGGGTAGTATATAGAACACAGCTATACAACACATATTCCTTCTTTTACAAATTTAAAAATATAGTATGCAAGGTATTGCACTTGGCAGTGTGGGAAATTTAAATATAAAAAATCAAGGTATTTGTCAAGTACATTGTTGTCAAGTAGAGCAGCAATCCCCAAACTTTTTCGCACCAAAGACAGATGATCCTATGAGAACCTAATGCCTGGTGATCTAAGGTGGAGCTGAGGCAGTGATGCTAGTAGTGGAGAGCGGCTGCAAAAAATATTGAAGCATCAGTCACTCATCCACTGCTTACCTCCTGCCACGTGGCCCAGTTTCCAATAGGCCATGGACCAGAACTTGTCTCCAGCCCTGGTTTTGGGGATGCCTGAAGTAGAGGAAATAAAATATATCACTTTAGCACAGAGTAGAAACTAATAGCAAATGTTTATGAATATTTTAGAAGAGAAAAAATTTGTTTCTTAGGGTAATGGTTTGAAAAACAAAGATTCTTAGAAAGCATTTTCATGCACATATGCTATGCTGAAAAATAAAATGGCGTCATAGTGAAAATAGAAATGTGAGCATTCCATTGGTTTTTACAACAGAGACACTCAGACAATGAGATAAAAACTGTTGTCTTCATTTTCTTACTCTCACTCCGTGTCCACACAATTTAGATACCCATTGATATAAATTCTTTTTTTTATTAATTCCATCTTGTTTTGTTTTCAACATTTCTTGATCTTTAATATGTGCCAGTCACTACAATAAGTACTGCAAATGAAAAAGAATGAGCCAAACTCTCTGTCCTCAAAGACATCCTAATCTAGAGAATCTCTTTCCATGTCAGAAATGTCTCTCAGATTTTCCCCTCCTTCTAGTTTATACTAACTGCTTTAGTATATCTTTTCATCACTTGTTTATAGAATTATTGCTAGTAAAATTTTCCTAGACTTTCCCATCTTAAACCCACCTGCACATTGTTGAGAGTCATCTTGACTTTCTCTGTTGGCAGGAGTAGAAATCAAGCTAGACTACTGAAATCAGTGTATCACTGAAAAAGAACATGGATCAAAACAGACAACATTTATGTGTGTGTAATGAACAGCAGAAAATATACAAAAATATTCATCTTATAATGTTCACCTCAGAGCTATTTATAATAGTGAAATATATATATTTAAATCTCCATCAATATTATGGTAATATAATAAATAGTACACCATTATTAAAAACGATGATACATTTATAGTTTCTGACCTAAAAAAGATGTCTGTGATGTGTTTGTTTACCCAGACTGTATTTTATTATTTTTTCTTATTAGCATTTTATTTACTCTTTCTAAATTAGTTTTATTTTTTATTTTTCAATTATAGTCAACACTCAATATTATTTTATATTAGCTTCAGGTATATAGCATAGTATTAGACATTTATATAATTTATGAAGTGATTCCCCAATTAGCTTATTAACCTCCTGGTATTTTACTTAGTTATTACAATATTATTGACTATATTCCCTATGCTAAAATTTGCATCTCCATGACTGTTTTCTAACTACCAATTTGTATTTCTTAATCCCTTCACTTTTTTTCACCCGGCTTCCCAATACCTCTCCCATTTGTCAACCATCAGTTTGTTCTATCTATGATTCTATTTCAATTTTGTTTGTTCATTTATTTTGTTCTTTAGAGTCCACAGATAAGTGAAATAATATGATATTTATTTTTCTCTGTCTGACTTATTTCACTTAGTAGAATACACTCTAGCTCTATTCATGTTGTCCCAAATGATGCTTTCTTTTTATTACTAATATTCTATTGTATATATGTACCACTTCTCTATCCAATCATCTACTGATAGATACTTGCTTCCATACCTTAGCTATTGTAAATATACTGCAGTGAACATAAAGTGCATGTATCTTTTTGAATTAATGTTTTAGATTTCTTTGGATAAAGATCTAGAAGTAGAATTGTTGGGTCAATAAGGTAGTTCTGTTTTTTATTTTTTGAAGAAATCTGTATTGTTTCCCATAGTAGCTGCATGAATTGCAGTCCTATCAACAGTACACTAGGGTTCCCTTTTCTCTACATCCTCACCAACACTTGTTGTTTTTTGATATATTTATGATAGCTATCCTGTCAGGTGTGAGATAATATTTCATCATAGTTTTAATTTGCATTTCTCTGATGGTTAGTGATATTAAGCATATTTTCATATGTCTGTTGAGCATCTACATGTCTTCTTTGAAGAAATATCTACCCAGGTCCTCTACCTATTTTTAATTGGATTTTTTTATGTTGAGTTATAAAAGCTGTGGAAAAAACTTTTTTAGATTAACTTAATCCCATTTTTTAAATTTTTTTCTCTGTTTACCTTATCTGAGCAGATATATCAGAAAAAAATATTACTAAAAGCAATATCAGAGAATTTACTGCCTATATTCTTTTCTAAAAGTTTCATAGTTTTGGGTCTTATATTTAAGTCTTTAATCTGTTTTGAGTTCATTCTTGTATATGGTGTAAGAAGGTTGTCTGCTTTCATTGTTTTGCATGTATATGTCTAGTTTTCCCAACACCATTTATTTAATAGACTGTCTTTATCCCATTGTATATTTTGCCTTCTTTGTCATAGATAAAATGACCATATAGGCACAGGTTTATTTTGTGGCTTTCTATTCTGTTCCATTGATCTATATGTCTGTTTTTATGCTCATATCATGCTCTTTTGATTACTATTGCCTTGTAGTATAGTTTGTTATCAGGTTGCATGATGCCTCAAACTTTGTTCTTTTTTTTTAAGATTGCTGTGGCTATTCGTGATCTTTTGTGATTCCATATAAATTTTAGCATTATTCATTCTAGTTCTATGAAATATGTAATTGGTATTTTGATAGGGATAATGCTATCAAAATGAAATCTATGATGTGTTTTTAAGTGTGTGTGTATGTGTGCATGTGTGTGTGTGCATGTGTGTGTTTGTGACAGAGAAATAGAAAAAACCCTGGAAGAATATGTGCTAAATTACTAAAATTGATTATTCCTGTGTCAAGGAATTACAATACCAATTGAATATTTTTTCAAGCTTTCTCATTATAACAATTCATCACAATCCTAATATAAATAAATTTATAATTATAATGTTATTAATTAAATACAAAACTGATACATTTGTATTCTAAAAATGGAGTCATCACATAAATAAGAAAACATATTTTAACAATATTTTATATAGCAAACATAACATATGAGGTTATGTATTTTTAGGAAAATATATTTAGTTCTTCAATAGTCATTCGTGTTGTAAAAATAAAATTTTCTGCCACTGTTTTTGTTTACATTATTATAATTGTGTCTTATAAACACTTATGGAGCTGGCTCAAAGCTTTCAGCAAATTGTAGGCATTATTGTTTAGTCGGGAAGTCCACTATGTACAAAATATATATTTGTTGGACAAGTTTATATTTTTTTACAAATGAATTTACCTTCTATTTATTCAACTAGAAAAATATAATGCAGTTTTTGAAGATTTAGGCTAACTGTGAGGATCTCTGATTTTCCAAGAATCTTATAAATATTTAGAGAAGGAAAGGCTCTCTAAACATAACAAATGATTTAGATATAACATTTAAAAAAATATTTTATAATAAATTATAAGTTTTTGAACAGTGATTAGTAATATTGGACAGCAGATAACCAGAAGAAAGAAAATTTGTGTGAATCATAAATTTAGCCAATAATATTGGATCATGACTCAAATATCCCTAGGGTAAATTTTTCAAAATTGAGTTGTATTTTATCTGAGTCATTTTATCACATAGCTCAAAAGTCTAATTTGCAAAAGAATCAGCATCAAGTCTTAGGAGGCAAAAATAATTAAACTCTTGAGTATAAAAAAGAGCCAAACAAGATCTATATGAACTTATATCAATCCTCTAATATTCTTTATAGTTTATTGATAATTTAATATTTTTTCATTATTAGATTTAACAGTAGGCTATATTTTGGAATATGATTTTCCAGTGGTTGGATTATAATTTTAGCAAACATCAAAATCTTTTACATTTTCCTTTTTACTTAGAACCCATCAATATCCAAGTTCAGTTTTGTCTTCTATAACAATTTTCCCCCTCTTTTTCATGACTTTGCCACTATCACAGCACAAAAACATGCCTTTTCTTTTTTTCAGGGACTCCAATTATCTATATGTTAGGTTACTTAAAGTGTTTTTACAGTTCACTACATTTTTTTATTTCTGTATATCATTTTAGATCATTTGTATTGCTGTATAGTCAACTTCAATAATCTTTTTTTTTTTTTTCTGCAATGTCTATTCTGGCAATAAAGCCATCCAATGTAGTCTTCATCCATACATTCTTAAGAAATTTAATTTTAATCTTATTTTTTAATCTCTCTAATTATGTTTTGATCATATGAAATATAATTACAGAAGTTGTTTTAATGTCCTTGTCTACTAATGTAACCTCTGTGTGGGTTCTAGATTGGTTTTAATTGAATGCTATTTTTTCCTTATAGGTAATGTATTCTAGTGTTTGTTTTGTTTTTTTGTTTTTGTTTATTTGTTTGTTTTTGGCATGTTAATGAGAAAGTTAGGGCTAGGAACAAAACTATTTATCTAATGTAAAATTGACTGTCATTGAAGTTGTAATTTGAGTAGCAGGCAATGAAATATCTGAATCCCATGGATTCTAAGTAACAATGACAAATGTAAGGTCAAAAAACTGGTGTGGAATGAGAGGAATTTCAATTGGTGAGCTGGATCCAATATCTACCTTTTCTAATTTAAGGAATTTTCTGAGTCAATGTCATGACTAAACTATGCTTCTAGGAAATATGCCTTGTTTATATGAAGACTTTAGATAGAAACTGAAACAATATCCATCTTCTGACAAGAAAAAGTTGACAAAGAAGATTGGAAAGAGTTCTAGACAGAAATCCAAAATAAAATCTGGAAGCATATAATAGAGTTCCAGAGAAAAGTTCAAGCTCAAGAACAATGTTGAATTTATCACTACATGTTTGACCTTCCTTCAGTGCCTTGCTTTACTTTGGTTCACCCTGTTCAAGCTCCACCTATCCATAATTTCAACTTTAGCTATTGGTACACTCGGGACTTCAAATACACTTGTTTGCTTGGGTAGAATTAACTGAAGGCCTGGAATAAGCTTTATTAAAGTATGGCCGAGTGACTTTTTTTGTCATGGTGAAATTCACTTCATGATGTAGACAATATTACATGAATTCTATTTGGTGCTTTCTGTGTTACAAGATCTTTCTGCTCTGGATGATGTGACCATAAACTATTTTTGGCACTGTATGAACTCTGAAAGTTATTCTGCTACTCCTTTCCAGTGTTTCTTTCCTTGATCTCAGTTTATTTTTTGAGACACCATGCCAGTATTCAGTGAAAAACTTGAAGAAATCAGTCTGCAAATCTCCAAAGTGTCTCTCTCCCTCTTTCCCTCTTTCCACAGAGTACATGTGAGGACCTCTATGGGATTTTGGAGTGGTTTAAAAAAACTTTTTTGGTTGTGGGAAGACTGGTTTGTTCTTTCTTTAATGTTCAAAGTGCTTATTTTCCTTGACGGTGAGACACATCATTTGCAAAGTAATGAAAAAGCAGAAGAAAATATGTATTTTACTTTTGTGTTAAATTTTTAGGAAAATAAAGGCTTAAGAAGAGAGAATCATTTTTGTTAAAATCGATAAGGGCAATAAAAAGTTAATTTCTAGATAAAATGGAACTTAATTATGTGTATAAAAATTGTTGAGATATTACGATTCTTTGGCAAGCAAGAAAAGGTGAGGACTTCATTTTTTTCTAAACAAGTGTTCATTATTTGTCTTTTGTTTGTACATTTATATCTGTAATATTTTTACAAAATGCATTAAGGTTATAACTCTCTGGTGTTTACATTGATGTTAAACTTGCAGAGAGAAAAAGTAATGTATATTTCTTTATAAAACAGGTCAAAAATGGCCTAGAAATGAGTTTACACTCTGCTTACTTACATTTACATTATACTTCAGACGCTTAACAAAAGATAAGTCATCAGTATGGTACAGACTCATTATGTCAGTGTTATGATTGGTGGTTGTAGTTTAGAAAGGGTAAGTGGTCACAAATATAAGATAAATTTATGAAGAATTTATATAAAAACCCAAAATTTCTGTTTTCAAATCCAGAGTTCTGCCCTCTGCCTCAGACATATTTAAGCTCGCAAATTGGAAGCAGTAGGAATTCCACTGTTTTAGATAACACCAATCAAATATCGAAGTTGTATTCTTGTTTGTGTTTAAGATTCAAAGAAACATTAATGTTTTTAACTAAAAGCTTCAGTTTGAATATGAATTTCACTTAAAGAATATTCCTTTAAATTTTAGAAAGAAAATTAATCTTTACTCGCAAAATACTATCTGCATCTGCTTTGACAACTAATTAGTTTACATATATAAAATAAGCCTATCTTTCTGTATATATAATTAAGGTGCAATGCTAGGATAGCATTGCCTGCTTAATTAAAGCAATTAGGATAGTAGTGGATCATGGCACAGCTTACCTTGAGACATGTGAGCAGAATGCATTATAGGCTATGATACAACAGATAGTCATTGAGTTCAAAATACTTTTCACATAATAAAACACAAAGCATATTTGAGTGTTTTAATTAAAGTTTCACTCATTCTTTACATTGTAGGTGCATTTAGGGAGCAAAAACCCTTATAGCTTACCTTCTCAAGATTTGGTGTACATGATATAGAAGGATTTTCACACATTGTGACCTTTTATTTTAAGCAACAAAGTCCCCACTAGAAAGCATTTCATTGCCTAGAATGTTTTCTAATGCTTCTATGTTAGGAACATATAGTGGTAGTAGGTAGCTGGCTGATGGTTCAGGAAGAAACACCCTTCTGGTGTCTATCTTTTGGTAAGAGAGCTATTCTCAACCTATCTGAGAAGTGTGTAGAAGTGTGGTGGCATTAGCACGGGCTTTGAAATGACTTAGTCATGGGTTCAAACTCTAGATTCAATATTTATCCTGGTAAACTAGGGTAGTTTCAGTTTCAGTAATAATAAAATATCTGCCTCATGAATAGGGGTAAATCCAGGTTTTGTGGGACCTAAAGCCAAACTTTTGGTAGTAGTCTTTGTGGAAAGTAATACAAAATAAGAATGATTGTGATATTTATTTAGAATTAGCAAAGAATCACGATAAAACATACATTTAATAAGCTAACAAATTCTACCTACATAACTAAATCTAAACTCTTTTTACAAATTAACTGCTTGACGTATTTTTTATTGTACTTTTTCTTTGGCTTTGTATATTCTCTGATCACTTTTTCACAATACTTTTGAATGTTTTTCTTTAGAGAGAATGGAAATATTGAGTCTTTGCACTAGCATGTTGATTATTTTTAAATTAATGAAAATTTGGAAAAGGCTCTTTCAGTTTCATAAACATTGGTTATGTCATGTAAGTTTTAAAAATTATTTGCAAATGGGCAATATTCACCAAGTTTCTTTTGTATATAAAATATTTCAGATCTACTCTCTATAGTGCTGTAGGTCTGTGTCCTATAAACACAGCAATTTTAATAAATACTATTTTAAATAATTCACATTTTTAAAAAATGTGTAGTCCTTTTGTAGTCATATACATTATCCAGGATATGCCTAGGGAGAAATTCTGTTGTGATTAGATGTTGATGAGAAATGAATACTCCTATCGCAATTTTATACTTTTTATGACTGCAAGAATACTCTAACAAAAAAAAAAAAAACCTTTTGAGCTTTTTTACTTTTCATACCTCCATTATTTACATGCTTGTATTAAGTATCCTGGGACACATTTACATATCATCATAGTCTGTAGCCCTCAGCCTTTGTGACATGATGATGAGCGACTTAGTGCAGTGGCTCTTAGGAGTATCACCATTCCTATGTAATGTATTTTTTTGTTCATGAAAGGGGTGTCATCTACTAAACAGAAATTTTTGTATTCCCAACTCAATTTGTACTCGCTAGATAGCAGAATTGCCAATGGCGTTCCATTGCTTCCTGACACAAGGAGAGGCATGACAGAGGTGAAATTTTTGTTTAAAGAGATTATCAGTCTTAACTAACTTCGGTTAAAATATATTAACTGTGCAAATTTAACGTAATTGTAGATTCACGTGATGCAATTACTAGGGTCTCACCTTTGGAAGAGGCTGTGTAAGGCAAATGGCTCTGAAGCTTAGGGTTCATTAGATACATGGCAAATTTGCTTCTGGTTTAATGTTTATTGAATATATAGATTGAAGAGTATATTCGACTGTATATATTTCAATTCTATCCCCATAAAAACTAATTATATATAATACCATAAGAAAGAATACCACCTATAATTTTAACATTTCAAATTCAGAAATTCTTATGGTAATTAGAAACAAGGTTCTAGATAAAACCTCAGTAGGATTCTTTATGGCCCTCATTATCAACAAATTAATCAATCATTTCCAGTTTAATTTTTTAAGTCAGGAAGTTATACTTTATTAAAGTACCACAATATATATTTTAATTATAATTTTCAGATTAAAAATTGATTAAAATATATAATCTTGTAAAATTAAGTACTCTCTATTTTTCTTGAAAAATTTTTGACAACTATTAAAAACTGTAATCATACCATATAAAGAAAGCAAATTAATAAAATATTAAGACATTATTAATTTTGATTATCCTATCATAATCCCTTAATGATGAAAACATTCTCTTGAAAATAATATATTATTTTTGCTATTTCTAAGAGGCCTTGCTCTGCTAGATAATAATTTTGCATATAATTCCAGAAGTTCTGTAATATTATTTTTTCAGCTTTCTGCAATCCTGTATGTTAGACAGAATTTGTCTTTTCATTTATTAGATAATTTGCATTTCATTTCCATCATACTTCATGATATTTACTATATAGACAAATTGGACTGACAGACCAGGTAAAGAGAGACATTAATGTAAAATAGGGATAGCTGATTTGAGGAAGAATGTATTATTTTGGGCCACCATAATCAAATACCACAGATTGGGTGGCTTATAAAACAAAAATTTATTTTGTCATAGTTTTGCAGGCTGGAAGTCCAAGCAAGGTGACAGCTTCTGGTGAGATCTCTCTTCCTGGTTTGTAGATGGTTGTCTTTTCATTGTGTCCTCATGTGGTATTCTTTCACTGCATGCATGGAGAGAAAAAGATCTTTGTGTCTCTTCCTATTCTTATAAGGACACAATTGCCAGAAAGGTTCTTGTCTTATTCCATAAGAAAGAATTCAAGTGAAAGGAGAACAGCAGGCAGATAAGTGGTGGTGGTGAATGCAGGTTTAAGGGCGGGGGGAGGGGGAGGCAGGAATGGAAGAGAGGGAGTGTGTCTTTTGCAGAGTTATCCCCAAGATGGCTGTTTATAAACTTTTTGTTCTCCCTGGAGGCAGAGCCCAAGAAAATGTGGTGCAGAAGCAGCTTCATTGTCACCTCCCAGTAGGTGGGGAGCTTTGTTTTCCACTATTTCTTTCTCCTATGTTGTTTCTGGAACTGTCATGGAGTCAGGGGCATGATGGTAGCTGCAGAATTTGCAATGTAGATGAGATTATAATGATATTATAGTTAGCTAAGGATGGCATCTAGGCTAGATAAGATCACTTTGGGCTTATACTCCTTGCTTGGGCTAAAATAGGGGGAGGTGTAAGGAAAGGAAAAATTTCTGGAACCATGTTCTGGAGAAGAGGGGGTGTTCCTGCCCTACCTGTCCTGCCTCAGCACCAGTTCTAGGGCCCCACCTTTATGGCCTCATTTAAACTTAATTAATTCTTAAAGATCCTATCTCCAAATACAGTCACATTGAGTATTAGAGCTGTACCATATGAACTATGGAGGAACATATTTAGTCTATAACAGTGACTAATATTATGAATGCTCAGATTATATATATACATATATACACATATATATGTATATATATATATATATATATGTTCATATTATGATTATTGTTATTTCACAACTCTCCATAATGAATATTCAGATAATAAACATGTACTGCATTGCAATTTTTCTTTTAAAACTTTAAGTATTTCAGTCAACTCTCTTATTGCCTGCATGGGTCCTAAAGAGAAGTACAATGTAATTCTCATCCTTGTTTCTCTATAAGCAAGGTACTTTTTTTCCTCTCTGCCTTCTTTCAAAATTTTTCTCTTTGTTTTAGATTTTCTGCAATTTGGATATGCTAGGTGTCTATATTTTTTGTATTTATCCCTCTTGGTGTTCTCTGAGCTTCCTGTATTATTGATGTGTGTTACTAATTTTGAAAAGTTCTCAGTCATTATTTCTTCAAACATTTTTTCTCCTCTCTTGTTTTAGTATTTCTGATGCTAAAGGAGACTCAAGTCCTACAGCAAGAGAGAATTATTGACTGTATGCAAGAAAGAACTCAAGCACACACCAGAGTTAGAGACTAAAGGAAAGTTTATTAGAGAAGGAGAGAGACTAAGAGAGACCCTGAGTGTGCAAGGAATTCAGTTTCAATGCTTTCCTTTCTGAGTATGGATGTGCAGCCTTTGTTAAAGGCACTGGGAATTAGCTGTTGATAATCTCAGCAGGAATCCCCCTATGGTCTGGCTATATGCTGATCAGAAAGATTCTGTGTCAGGCAGCAGATAACAGGCTCTGAATACAACTTGATTTAATATATAATTCTTATGCCACTTCCTTATATCATTTCTATTATGTGTATGTTATTTATTTTTTTGAAATTGTCCTGATGTTAGGTAGCTAGTCAGACATGAGCGACAGGGAGGAACAAAGGAATAGGGGCCCAGCCTGGAGACCTCCCAAAAGAATACCCCAATGGTAGAATTTTGGATACACACATGCACAGTAGGCAGCTATATAGCAGCAAGTGTCAATCAAACTGACCTCACTTGCCAATCACATAAGAATGCCTTTGGAACCACCCACTACAGCCCAAATATAATGCAGACATTCCCAGTTCTAAGGGTCTCTGTGGTCTTTGTTGTGGTTTTTGTTACAGTGCTCAGTTACAACTCTTTGCTAAAACCATGTGCCTCCTTGGCGCATGCTTTGTCATTCTTAAATATATTTTTAATCTTTTCTAAATCTCACTGACCTGTGATTCTTCATTGCATCAATGAGGAAGAATTAAAGAAAAATGCTAACTGTACTTCTGCACTGATATCGAGTTCAAATTGGCCCCAATGTAACACTACATTGTCCCATATTCTGTTTTTTATTATTTTCAATTTTTTCTCTTTGCATTTTTGACCGCAGTTTATATTGACCGATTTTCAAGCTCACTGGTCATTTTCCAGCTGTGTTCGCTCTACTACTAAACCCATCCCTCATTTTTGGTACATCTTGTTTTAATTTTCTAGCTTTTCCTTTTGATTTTTTTGTTGGTTTCTATCTCTTTGCTTGTAGCACCCATCTATTCTTGCACCTTGTCTACCTCTTCTGTTAGAATGCTGAACATATTAATCATAGTCATTTAAATTTTTTTACCTGATAATTTCAAATTCTGTATCTTATCTGAATCTTGTTCTGATTCTTGCTTTGTCTCTTAGACTGAGTATTTCTTGCTATTTAACATGCCTTATAATTTGTTGTTGAAACTGAGTAATAGCAACTGAGGTAAATAGGCTGTTACTGTGATTTTTATACTATTCTGCCTAGGAGTTAAATTGTATTTAAGATTTGCTGAGGCTGCAGGTGCCAGAGGCTTCAAATACAAGTGCCCTTGTTTTTGCCCCCCTATACCCTTTGGGCTTCACTATCAACTTCTCCTCAGGCAGTCTGCATTCTGCAGCTTTTTCAGCTATAAGCCACTGTTATACTAGAGGCTTGCTGGTGTGGTGGTAGAGTGTGAAGAATGGGAAGTTTTATACAATCCTATAATTATATCTTTATTTTTTTAGCGGGCAGTTTGTGTACCTAGGCTGTGGCCTTCACAAATGTTTCCTAGTTCCCCACCCCTTAGCTGAAATGGGACTCCTAGAAATGACTAATGTTGAAGAAATGCCTTTCCTACCTGTGAGAAAAGGCTCGGGTAAGGGCTTTTCCCCTGGAGAGTAGACCTTTGTTATGGAAAACAATCTGGATGTACTCTAAAGGTTACCTTCCCCAAGCTACTACCGGTGTCTTTAGGGAATCTTTCTTGGTTTTGAGCTTTGAAAACCTGGTAGAGTCCCTGGAGGTAAAAGCCTGAAGAATGTGGGAGTTTCCCTAAAGCCCCCAAAGTTTCTTATACTCAAGTCAGTGCATACTAACCTTCAGTAATTCATCAAAAATAACATTTACATATTCTTACCAGTTTATGACTCCAGGGACTTCTACTCTGGTAAACAGATATCAACTATGACTCTGAATTTGCTTGTCTCTCCAGATTTCAGGGCAGTGGTTTGCCCTGTGACCTCAATCCTCTGATGAGTCCAAGAGAAGTCGCTGTTTGTGCCATTTTCCTTTGCATTTTTTTCTTCCTGTAAAGAAAGGAGCAAAGACTTCCAAGCTCTGTACATGTTAGAAGTCATATTGAAATTTTGCTTCTCAAAAAGTTATACTTAATTATAAATGATAACTATTAATTTTTAATATTAATGGATATTATGTGCAAGCTTACTTTGCAAGAGACATTGAGCTGAGCGCTTATATGCCCTATTTGATTGAAACAACATACATAGTGGTTGAAGATGTGTACATTGAAGCTAGACTGCCTACCTTTACATCAAAGTTTTATATAATATGGGACCTTGGGACTGTTATTTAACTTTTTTTTGTGCCTCAATTGTATTACCTGTTCACAAGGATAATAATATAACCTACCTCATAAAGTTGCTATAATTATTTAATGAGTGCTTGGCACATAATGAGTGTTGCATGTTGGCTATTATTATCCCATTTAATACTATGATAATCCCTTGAAAGAGATTTGCTTTTTACAGAAGAGGAAACAAAGTTACAGATGTTTTAAATAACCTGACTAAGTGTTATTAAGAGGCCAGTTTAGATTCCTAAACTGTACCTATGACTTGGAAATAATAAAGAAGAAAAACCCCCCATTCTAATTCCCATAATTGGCCACAAAATTTTTGTAATTTAATAAACTGCTTGGAGGACCGCTCATCAGATATTGAAATACTGTTTTCAAAGAGCAAGATCCTGTAGGGTTTACAAAGAACAAAGCATTCTCAAGTTCCTTCATGTACTCCCACCCATTTCCCCAGGGAACTGCCTGCCATATTTGTTGTTCTTAATTGATTTATCTTTCTTAATTTGTGGGGTTTTTTTTCCATTTTTTTTCTATTTGTGTGAGACCAGAATTTGTGATTTAAATCAGTCACATGCTTATTTTTTGTTTAAACACAGGGAGTGTTGACACAGGGAGTAATACACAATCAAAAGTATGATAAACATATTGTATAAACAATCAATATTTGTACCATAAGAAACTTCCAGTTTTTATATGTCATTGTCATTATTGTCATACAGAAGCTCTTCACCAAGCTTTCTGCTTTCTGGAAGACTTTGGAGGTTGTTCTACTTTACCTAATATAGCAGAAACTGAAAAGTATGGTTTTCATTCTTAGACAAATCATAAAACTCACTGTAAGAGAGAATAAAACTACCAAACTCTTCTGAGAGGGATTCCTATTTGGTGAATCTTTAAAAGCCCAAAATATCCAGAATTATATTGCATTTGATGCAGTTCTCTTCCAAGGGATTCACCATCATCCTCAGTCTGTTAAGTATTGTATTAACTTCTGATAATACTGCACCTCAGTAGAGTTTCACAGAATTTGATAAAATCCCAACATACTAATACCCCTTTCATGCCAACGCATATTCAAACCTCCTTCGCAATCATTCACTTCATCAGAATTTAGTCCCCAATCTATTATTGCTTTATTATGTGTTTTATAATCATTTGAAAGAGACACAACATTGAAACAGTTTTATCTTCATGATTTTTCCCTTTCAGAAAGCAATACTACTATTGAAAAAAAAAGTATTTTAAATGAAAACGAGACATCATAGTGTGTGGGTGGGGAGGGATGCACACGTGCGTACATGCACACATGTATATGCATTAAATGAAATATTCTGGCTGAGCAGAGGGATGAAGCTTTTATTTTGTTGATGTACTGAGGTAGGTGTCATCCTAATCAATTCAAATTAAAGATTTTTAAAAAACTAATGTGTACAACTAGGCAGCACATTTTCCCCATGTATACACCTGAATTTACTAATTTTTATAGAGTAGCTTGCAACTACCCCAGTGAATAAAGGGTCTTAAATCCTTATCTGGTTAAGTTCAGAGCATACGAAAAGAAAAAAAATATTTCTTATAGACAAAGAAAAGTGGGCACTATGGGTGGAGTTGATTGATGTCTTATCAAAGGAAAGGACAGTAGAATTTTCTGAAAGTGAATGCAACATGTAATAAGGGAAGAGGAAGTTGAGGGACTGAACCGGTTTCAACATTGGAACTTAAGTGTCAAAGGATTTTTTGATACCAAAACAAACAAACAAACAAGCAAACAAAAAAAACAAACACAAACTATAGCTGTTTCTAGAAATCATCATGAATGAGGGGTGGGGGGAGAGAGAGAGAGAGAGAAAGAGAGAGAATATTGAAAGAGCAGTTACCAGTGAGGGTTTTTAGTATCTCAACTGGTGTCTCAATTGATAGAGATGACTACAAATTTTCCTCAACATTAATGATATTTATTTTGAGTTTTCAATTTATTGTTATTGAATTTGTTAAGCATTTGAAAGTACCCTTAAGAATTTTTTTCAAAACACGTGAAGATGGATATTTCAGAAAATGCAATAGAGTGTGTGATAATCAACCAGGAGTAAAGCCTGAAGCACTTGGAAATTGAGATTTTAATGAAGAGGTAACCTCAGTTTTATTCCTGGGGTTATGAAGCCAATTCAAACCAGTTGCACTGTGGAAATATTTCAAATTATCATCAAAAATACCATGACAAGAGAAAAATGAGTTAAATATTACAGATATCATATTTTTTGTGCTAGCTGATTTCTAGAAACAGAAAATCCATTGGGTGCTTTTTCATGTATAAGTTTGTTGATAGCACTGTCAAACAAGTGGTGACAACTGGAAAATTTATTCTTTCTTCATTGGTACCTGAAAGTAATTTCTTTGTCTATAAGAGACTGTAATCTACAGAAAGGAATATCTATTATTTACTGCCATGAACTGTGGTGTCAAGGCATCTGTTTTCACAACTAAACTTAAACTTACATCTGTGTACTAGTTCAGCAACATTAGACATGTTGCTTTATCTGTATAGTGGGATAAAATTTTCTAGAATGCAAGAGCATCATGAAAATTAAAGAATGAGCTTAGTAAATTGTGGTGCAATAAGTTTGCTCTTATTTCACCTATTTGCCATTCTCTTCTTGTAGACATTATTCCAAAAGGGTATAAAGTGAAGACTCTAGAGATACTCAGAGTCTGAATGAAACAAATTTTTCTGAGCTCTATATTAGTCACTCTCCAAAGGTTATAGAAAATTTACACACTGAAATAAGGCACCAGGATGATATTTCTTGTTTGTTTATTGGTTTATGAATGGAAACAGCTCTTTTGGCTCTAGAGTTCTCCTGGCCTTCTGTTAAGAGTATCATTTGCATAAACCCTATGCACAATTGTGGTAACTTACACATCATTAATTCCTATTTATTTTCCTGCTATATCATTTAGAAAATGTTGAACCTGGTTTAGGTCAACCTCAGATGAGTTGGTTAGAACTGCTAAGTCACCTGATGTTTAGGGGCATATAGTATAAACTTAACAAAAAGCCACACAATTTGTGTAGGTAACTAGGTTTAAAAAATAGACTCAATCAGTTATAAAGTTTTGTATTATAATCAGGCTAGGAAAAAATTAATTGGGTGATTAATTACTTTTAGTTATCATTTTAATAAGAATACATTTCATAAGGATTGAAACTAGAAAATCTATTGGGTGCTTTTAAGGATTGTGGAAAAGTACTTAAACAAAATTTTGAATAATGAATTCCTGAGTATTTGGTACTATTATTTTTTTAATTGAAACTTGGATTTTCTTTGTTCAATAAGGTTGATTCTTTAATTGGAGAAACTTTAGTGATAGATTTTTTTTTCACATGATATTACTCTAAATTTATTCAACTAGTACTTATTAAACAATAACTGAATATAAAACAGATCTCCTAGATATTGGCTGATGATACAAAGATAATGATTAGTTAAATATTAAATAGATAAATGAAAGTGAAAATGAACATGAATTCTTTTTCTAGCTGTCTATCTATTTTATTTCAAATAAGGAAAAGTGTATTTGGCTTTTGTATAAATACATCTAGTGTTAACATTTTTTCAATGTTTTTAAAAACTGTACAGTACTAGATGTGGTAGAGTATTTCTTCAAACTATTGTAGCAAAGATGTTTTTGAAATAAACCTGTTTTGTCTCCTTTTTTTGTTCTCTTGCCACTTCTCTCCTCTTCCTCCCACCCCAGCTCCCCTCCCACACGCACGCACACACACACACATGAAAACAATCATGTATTTTCACTAAAGCTACATGACTAAAAGCCAGACGTTCTCCAACTGGGTGAAAATGCTGCCAAAAAGAAAATAATTTTAAATTTAAACACAATTAGGTTAAAAGTAAAAGGAGGAAAATATATACTATACTAATGGTTACCAAAGAAACCTGAGATAAATGTATATTAGCATTAGGCAGAATAGATTTCATGTGCAAAAATATCACCACGTGTAAAGAGGTTAATTTAATGCTTATTAGTCATGGAAACAAAATATTCATAAATGCTTTGTGATTTAGAGTTTTGACTTCATTGATGTTTGTAGAACGCTCCATCCAATAACAATAAATACAAATAATTTTTAAGTACACAAAGAAAATTTACCAAGACAGACCATTTTGTGGACCATAAAGTAAATCTAAATGCAACTCTTTGAAATCAAATCACAGAAAACAAATTTGAAGACCATAAAGGTAATAATTCAAAATGAATAACAGAGGTAAATTTGATAAAATTTTAAACATTTGGAAACTAAATTTATATACTTTAAAATCTATATCAGAGAAAAGCAATCAAAATGGCATATAAAATATATTTAACTCAACAAAAAAGAAAGTACATCATATCAAAATGTATGAGATGCAGATAACACATTAGTGAGGGAAATTTAGAACATTGAATGCCTTTATTATCAAAGAAAAGAGTCTGAAATAATGACCTTCCACTTTAAAATAACAGGTTAAAAATGATCAAATTAAACTTTAACTAAACCTTAACTAAAATAAATTTTAAAAATCAGGGTGGAAATCAATAAAATGAAAAACCAACAAATAAGTAAATTAATGAAACCAAATTCATGTCCTTCTAGACAAAAATATAAGATGAAAAGCCTATAACCAAACTAACTAGGACAGCAAGATAAGAGAGAAGGTGCATGTTACTAACAAGAGAAATAAAAGAGGTGATATTGCTTCAAATTATACTGATATTAGAAGGTTATTCTAGAATATTATCAATAAGTGCATGCCAACAAATTTGACAACTCATATAAAATGGACAAACTCCTCAAAAATGTGACAAATCCAAAGCTGATTTAAGAATAAATTAGCTGAATAATCCTCTCTGTATTAAAATAAATCAGGTTTGTAGATGAAAAGACAGTCCTGGATAGCTTCACCAGTGACGTCTATGACGTTTTAAAGAAATATCAATTCTATATAAACTCTTCCAGAAATTGAAGAAATACTTCGCAATTTCTTTTATAACGTCAACATTACTTTGATATTAACACAAGACAAATTTTTTCATACTTTTTCAAATGTCGCTTGACCAATTTGAGATAGATAGATACATAAACATTGATATACATACATTCATAAACATACACTGATAAATAAATGTTGCAAAATATATATATAGATAAACATCGATTTACACCTTACACTGTATATAAAAACACTGTCCATATAAAATGGTTTAAATGCAAAACCTAAAACTATAAAATTTCTAGAAGAAATATAGGGGAATATTTTTGCACTTATATAGTAAAGATTCTTTTGATATAAATATGATCCCTCAAAATTGATAAATTGGATTTTGTCAAAATTAATAATGTCTCCTCTTCCAAAGATACTGTTAAAAGAATGAAATAATAGCCATAAACTGAAATTATGTATGATGTAATCACATGTCTGACAAAGGACATATATATATATAAACTTAACAATAAGAAAACAACTCAAAATAAAGAGAAAATTAGTTAGACATATTCTTTATAAAAGAAGATATATGAATGGCATATAAACACATGGTAATATATAACACAGTATTAGTTCTTAGGGAAATGCAAATTAAAATTGCAATGAGGTACTATAAAACACCTAATAGATTGTTTAAATTGAAAAAGACTGACCACATGGAGCATTTAAGATTATGTGAAGTAACTGGAATCCTCATACACTGTTGGTAGAAATGTACATGGTATAGGTATTTTAGAAAAGAGTTTGAATGTTTCTATGTATGTGACATATACAACTTTCATACTAGCCAACAATTCTGCTCCTAAATATTTACCCAAGAGAAATTAAGGCATAGATTCCCATATATATTTGTAGACAAGAGCACATAGCATCTGTGTTTGCCAAAAATGGATACAACAAATGTCCATCATAGGTGAATTGATAAATAAATTGTGGTATGGCCATAAATAAAATACTCCTCAAGAAGAATAAAAAGGAATAAACTATATGTACTAAAAATGTGAATTAAGATCCAAGTAATTTTATTTATTAAAAAGAGTCCAGAGCCATTATCTAAAGTACCTCTAGTATGATTGTATTTGTATAAAATTTTATAAAATGCAACTATTCTGACAGAAAGTAGATTAGCACTTGTCTTGGGAAGAAGGTATAAGGAAGAACAGATTTTAAGAAGAATAATGAGAAAAACACTAAGGATAATGGATGTGTTAATTATATTGATTTTGATGATGATTTCCAAGCATACATATGTGTATACAAATGTTAAAACATTATGTTGTTCAATAAAATTGCTGAAAAGTATACATTGTCTTTGACCTTACTACTCTACATAAAATACATTTGAATTTAAAAATTATATAGGATATGTTAATGCCAGATATTCAAAAGTATATATTTATGGACTGCGGAAAAAGTGTTTTGTTTCACAAACTCATAGAAAATCGCTAGCTTGCTAAATAGATTCTCTGACTAAATCGTGTTCCCCTAAAATTTATATATTGAAGCCCTAATGCCCAATGCTTCTGTATGTGGAGATGGGGGTGTTTAGGAGGTAATTAAGGTAAAATTAAGGTGAAATCATAAGAGTGAAGCCTGAATCAGATAGGGCTATGGCCTTATAAGAAGGAGAAGAGATTTCCCTCTCTTTCTCTTTTTTCCCATCATGTGAAGGTACAGTGAGAAAACGGCCTTTTGCATACCAGGAAGAGAGTTCTCCATAGAACCTGACCATGCTGGCACCCCAATCTTAGACTTAGCCTCCATAACTGTGAGAAAATACATTTGTTATTGTTTAATCCATCTGGTCTGTGGTATTTTGTTATGACAGTTCAAACTGACATACATAGATATACCTAAATGCATATGCCTTGACCTCTAAAGTAAGGAAATTAAGTTTTAAATTTTAAGGTGATTGTCAAATTGAGTTAACATCCACAACAGAAAAGAATTCTTAAAATTTATTTAGTTTGGGCACCAATTTTATATAAAAAAAGTAGACTGTAATCAGTTTTCTTTTATTATTTTATCATTTATGTATGTCTCTCTCTCTCTCTCTCTATATATATATATATATATATATACACATACACACACACATATATATATATGTACACATATATATTATAGTATATATTATCCATTTTTATTCTTTTTTGAAATGTTTCTAAGGAAAAAAGAGAGAGTAGAAAAAGAAAGAAAACAGCCAAACCTATTGCCCCAAACAGCATTAAGTTCTCTCTCTCTATGTGTGGTATGTGAAAATGAATCTGACATAGTTTATTACAGAATAAGTGAAATAGCTCATTAAAGTTAGCAGAAAAGTCTGGCTTGTCTGCCGACAGTGCTGAAAGCATTTCTGTGAAGGAAAAGCCAGTAGCTGCCTGGTGTTGTACCCACCATGATCTATTGCTGGAACAAGAAATTGCAGTTGCAAGTAATTGAGCTCATAGAAAACAAAATATTTTACCCATGACTTTATGCAGATACTTTGTTTTTGCAAAAACTCTTCACTTTTGCTTCTAGAAAGGTATGTACTGAGATTTTTAGACAGTGCAAAAAGGGTAAAACAATACTTCTTGGAGGAACATGTTTATTTAGAAGGGTCAAATAGGCTAGTTCACCATAGGAATGATTCTCACAATACTTTATTGGCTCAGCCTGCACTCAAGGACCTGGGATCAAGAATCAAATTACAAAGTTGTGTTCTTTGTTTTCTTACTGATGGAACTATGACAAATAGGCTGGGAGGTGAAAAAAGGAACTGAACAATTATGAGAAAATTATGAGAACTTGAAGTTATTAGCTAGCGGCCTTAGTATGCCAGTCATATATTACCAGAGAAAGTTACTAAACTACTTTAATTTTATGTTACCCCAAAAATGTTGTAGTTATAATGTGTATTGATGTATATCTTTTTGTCTCACTTTATATTTCATGCTGGGTACAATGCCCTGCCCTAGGGTATTTTTTTTTTTTTTTTTTTTTTTTTTTTTTTTTTTTTTGCTGCAGAGGACTGTCATTTCCCTTAGAAAGTTATTATTCCAGTGGAGAAAAGGAGACACTTAAACAAAGATTGACAACACATGCTCAGTACTAAATGGCTTACTCATATTGTGATGTATTTGGTTGAAGAAAGAACTGCTAATTGTTTTACTTATGGGAATTAAAAGAGGCTCCATGGAGGTGGCGCTAAGGAAGACAAATATTGTGATAACAGTTTGAAATAATTTTATCTTCACTAGCAAATGATAATAAGAGAATGTTAAGAAAAGTAATATTGCTATGTAAGTAGGCTTTTGGTGTTTCATATTTTCTTCACAATAAATAATATTTAACTTATAAATAGATTTATTCATCGAATTACCTAATCTTCCAAAGCATGCATGCCACATAATCATTCCAGATATTATCTAAGTTTGCATTTCTGATTTGCAATTAATGTATAATTTAAACTTTATACATATTTAATCAAATGTAGTTTGTTCACTAGAAAAACTAACTTTCAGAAATTAACATGAAATTTACTATATCTCTTTTGCTGTTCAGTTTAAATATAGACATATGTTTGTGTAACAACATAGTAATCTCTGAATATCATATTTACTGCCTCTGCTATCACATTGCTTACTGCACTGCCTGTATTTTGTTATTGGTCTTTGTTTCCTTTCCTTTGCTAAAAACATAAATGAATTAGTTATTGGCATGTGATACATTTGAATGAATAAATCAAGAGTGGAAAAACTAAACATACTTTGTAGAAATGAAATAATTACAGCAAGCTGTGTATTACTTATGAACCTAGACAGATGTATTCAGTCACAGCACTGCCTGACACATTTTTCTACTTACACAGAGTAAGGTCCATGATCAATGATGTATAACTCATAAGGAAAGGCAGCAGAATTGATGTGAATAGAAATTCAGAATTGCCAAATTTGATTCAGGCTTCTAAAATAAGATAGCTGTGCTGATCAGTTCCTAATATTACTACCAGGGTTACAGAAATAGAGCCAAATGTTGCTAAGTTCATAAGACATGAATTTGATGAAACTACAGTCCTGAAATCCCCAGTGAGCACTTTGTTTCCTCAGAACCCAGAAAATAAGCAATATTTTAGACCCATATTTCAATTAAAGAGATGGGAGGAAATATGTTGTATAAAACAACTCAAAGTGAATAAAGAGTGTATGTTTTAAAGTCATAGTCACCTGTGTCAAATTCAGTTTCATAACTGCAAATTCGATCAGTACAATGTTATTGGATAGGGTTATAGATGTGGTGATGATGTCTTCAGAGTCATTACAGAACTGAGTGAACTGAGACAAGCTTTCTTTATGTAAAATATGAAAATTACAAGCCTTATTTTAGCATGGTAAGGTCAAAATGGGAAAACGTATGTGAAAGATCTGAAACATTAATAGAGTGCTAAATAAAAGGCAGTCTCCTCTATTCACTTTTCAGCTAAAGTTTCCTTTCTAGTAAATGAGAATAAATTATTCTTAAAGACTCAGGTGCAATTCACTTTTGCTTGTTTAATTAAGTAACTATGTAATTACAGAAACTAAATCCACTGTGAGTAATTAAGGGAGAGCCATATGATAGAATTTCCACCATCCAAAGTAATTTTTCATTGACAATAACCAAAATGGAATCTACAATATATGCAATAAAATGTAAGCATAGATTCTTTTTAAGTCTCTAAATAGGTTAAAAGATAAATGTGAAAATTATGGTCCAGATAGTGATATTTTTGACATAAAACTGTATGTTTCCATAGGTGAGGAAATTGAGATGGTCTATAGGGAGGAACAAAAAACAAGCCTCTAGTAGTGTTAGATGAAATTAGAGAAATTTATAAGAAATGACAGAACTTTTATAAATAAACATAAATAGCAGGGTAAAGCACTGCCCCCCTCCCAATCATCTAACCCTGAAGAAGGTTAACAGAATAAAAAAGTTCTAACGTTTTCAATGGCAGAGAACCAGAAGGTTTAATTTAGTATACTTCAAAAAATGTATTAAACATTTATCAAATGGCAAATATTGCACTGAACATAAAGTAGTCAGAAGACATTTACAGTCCCTGCCCTATAGAAGCTAGTATTTCAGTGGAGAAGAAAGGTGAGTGAAGATATTTCCAATTTTTATTTTAAGAGTTTTCAACTAAAACTCAGACTGTAAACTTTCCAAAGCTAGAGATTTTGATGTTTTTATTTTGTTTTCATTGTTTAATCTTAACTGATGAATCCACAATGCCTTAATTTATATCATTGGTACATAATAAGTGTTAAATAAATATTTAATAAAGAATCAGTAATAAAAAAAAAAAAACATCATTCTGTTTAAAGGGAAATAATTTTTATTTCCCATGGAAATGCTTTCCAAACTTTATACTATCCACACTATTGGTAAAAACATGTACACAAACCATAGGTATATAGATTTTTATTAACATGTACTACAGTTAATCTATGAAACTCTAGCATTCTGCAAATTGTCAGTAAGTCCACAGAAATTACATTATAAAAGGAAAATATGTTGTACAAAAACCCTTTTATTTTACTTGAAACCCATTTACTAATAATTTATAGAAATCATGACAAGTTTATTTATCTAGTTTTCAATGTACAGATTCATATTTATGAAACATTGAAACATATTTATGGTAACAAAAGGGGACTCTATGGATGTGCTAGGGCTGCTGTAATGAATTGCCACACACTAGGTGGCTTCATATAGCAGAAATGTATTGTCTCACAATTCTGGAATCTAGAAGTCCAAAATCAAGTTGCCAATAGGCCATTCTACCTCTGAGACTCTACGTAGAATGCTTTCTTGACCCCTCTTACCTTTTGCTGGTGGCTGGCAATCCTTGGTGTTCCTTGGCTTGCAACTGTTTCAGTCCAGTCTCTTCTTCCATCATTACATGGTCATCTTATACCATGCTCCTTCTGTGCACGTTTGTCTATGTTCAAATTTCCCGTTTATGGGGATACCAGTCATCGGATTATGGCCTACCCTAATGAACTCATTTTAACTTTATTACTTCTATGAAGATTCTATTTTCAAATAAGGTCACAGTCTGAGATGTTGGGGTTTAGAACTTCGACACATCATTTTTAGGGTACACACTTCAATTTACAACAGGAATGACAGAGGAACATGATAGTACATCAAAAAAAAAAAAAAAGAAGTAATAATAATCTGGTGATATATAATTCCAGAGTCTGAGAACAGGAGAACTTCAAGTACTTCACTAAAAACAAACAAACAAAAATACAAACAAGAAAACCACTGAGCATAAGTGAAGATATGCCTTATAAATTTGAATGGGACATAGTGAAATAACTGATATGCTAAAATCAATATTTAATGTCCATAGTGATTATAAGCTATCATTAAAATAACTTAGTTTTAACATTATTAAGATAGAGAGCAAAATTCGTGGTATGTATTTGGAAAAAAACTTTAATTTTTATGTATAGAATACTTTGATTATTTTTAGGTTATTAGGAAAGCAGTTTAATCATATTATTAAGTAGAAAATCATACTATTTCCCACTGGTGCTAAATAAAAATAATGAAACATCATTATTATTCCATTTAATTTTTAATTTTTGCTTTTTATCACATGAAATTGTATTATATAACTTTGAAACTAAAAGAAGCAAATTTTAACACATACTGATAAAAATGTGAAAATACAGAAATATTTCCTCCTAATTAAAGAATCAAATAATTAGAATGCATCTAAATCATTTGAAAATTTTTTAAAAATAACTTTGTAAATGAGAGCCCTGAGTTAAAAAATAGTGTTCTGTTGAGTCCTAAAATACACATTCTCATGAAAATTTGAACAAAAAATCCCTAAAGCTTTTAATTAGTCACCAAGGATAAAGAAGCGGTGGGTTAGTATTTTAATTCCTATACCCAGAAGAATATTTTTCCATCCACAGTACAATCAAAAATGCCGTTTTCCAGTTAGTTCTATACTTTATCACAACAGAGATTTTTCTAAATGAACTAGTTTTAGGGAGAAAACATTTTAATGTTTTTTCAAATATTTTCTCACCCTTGTTTTAAACCTTTTAATGGCTTCTTTTTTGTCTAATAGTGCCTTTCAAAACCCTTGGATTTTTGAGTAAATTTCCCTCTTTCTTTCCCTTCCAGCCTAGTATCTCAGTCAACCCTCTAGCCACAGGATATTATGGAAGGTCTCAGAATGTACCCTACTTTGTTTAACTTGGCACTTTTACAAAACTGTTTTATTTGACTTAAATAGCTTGGCTCAATTCTGCTCTTTTCACAGGAATAACTCCTGTTCTCTTTTTATATTTCTTCTTAGATATCACCGGGGTCAGGAGCCTTAGCAGATGACTCAATATTGTTATTTCCTGCTTATTGTTACTTTTTGCTTTTAAGATATCCAGAGTATCTTGTATCATAGCACTTATTATATGCTATTTAACCTGACCATAATATTGTATTGTTCTTTATACTATCTGAGGACAGACCTATATCTTGTTATTTTAGTCCCAGAATTTAAACACTGCTTGACAAGTAGTATGGGTTTAATAAATAAATGTTTCCATACATTTTTATGTCTAATAGCATTTTATTTTGTTTCTAACACATTTGTGAAATAGGAGTGAAATATCTGAAGACTGCAAATTCTTCCAAAGGATCTTAAATTAAATTGCAACCATAATTTATCTCATCTGTAGTTAGTTACTGAATTTGTTTTCAATCTACAAATGAACCTCCAACTGACTTTCAGCAATTTTTCACTCTGCATTTGTTCAAAATAATGATTATATTTCATCATAGTGTTTAATTGGAATGGTATGCATCATATTTTTTTTGGCAAAAGTGCATATCTCAGCATAATAAAAATGGTATTAAATGGTATTTCACACAGAGTAAGATGGATTTAAGAGATTATACTTAAGGAAACTTTAAAAATCCCTAAACATTGTAAATTATGTTATTATTTTTCTCCCAAATTTCAAATTGTGTCATGTAATTCACATACAAATCTTGAAGTAATAAATTCTAAAGTAATAATTCCTACTTTTGTAGTGTGAATAGCTCAGTAGAAACTGCTTGTATAATATTTCATGTTATGCTTATGATACCACATGGATTTTGTATACTTTGGCAATAATGTTTGTGATAGTTATGTTAAACTATTTCGGTAATATGGTTGCGATGGAGTAATATCATACCAGAAATTCCTCACCTGTGATCTGTTATGCTATTTTTCTGTAATAAGAGGATTATATTATCCCTTCCTCATAGATAATACTCTTTCCTAAAAGACTTATTTTGGTCGGTAAAGTTGTAAGCATGAGTGATGATAATCTTGTCTTTTCTGAGCAGAAGTTTTCAAAGTTAGTGCAGAGCTTGTCATGTTTCTTTTCCCTCTACACCAAGACCAATAATATCCTAGATTTGGGCTGCTGCATTGCTGTAAATTCTGGAGAGATGGCGTGAAGCAAAGATACATCAACCACTTGAGATGCCTCCTTCATCTTAGATGTGTCAACTCTAACTCATTACTTAACCTCTCTGAGCTTCAATAGTTTTATTTGAAGACCTGAGTGATGAAATTGTATTCTTCTTACAATTTCATGCATAATTAAATAAACATGAAGAAATTTAGTTGGAAGAAAGTTATTCTATGTTTTCATTTAGTATTAACATACATTTTTAACATTCAGAAAGTAATATAAAGAGCCCCCATATACACATTCCACAAGTATCAATATTTATTACTGATAAAAATCATTTAAGATTATTGTAATAAGTAATGTTATTACTATACTGTATTTTTCTGTTTCATCTGTATCTAAAAATCAATTGGAAAATCATGTAATTTTATTTCTAAATATGTTAATATATATTTCTAAAATTCAGGGCATTCCTAATACAGTGCAGTGTAATAGCTAAAAAAATTAGTGATTCTTTAAATTCTATTAATATTTCTTGTATTTAAAAATTGCATTAATTGTTTACAAAATAATTATACAATTGGTTTGCTCGGTTTAGGTTTCAAACATAGTCTTGATGTTAACTTTTCTATGTTTCTTAAGTCAATTTTTTGTGCAAGCTTTTGAGAAAATTTTTACATATAAATTAAAGTAGAAACAAATAGTACAATGAAAATCTATTTACCTGGCACCTAGATTCAATTGCTAGCATTTTGTCATATGTAACCTATCATCTATCTGTCATCTATCTACATCTGTCTATCTCACCAAATCATCTACACTGCTAAACTATGTAAATTGCAAAGTCCTACCACTTAATCTCTAAAAATTCATAACACATTTCAAAAAAGGCTATTCTTCAACATATTTTATACTACAAACACTTAAAATTAATAATTATTCCTAATAACTAATACTCAATTCACTTTAATATTTCTAAGGTGGTTTTTCTTATCTGGAATGGGAAGGCAGAGCAGTATATGTCAAACAGTGAGTGATTAAAACAGAAGACCATCTAAGAGTCTGGCTATTGCTTGGCTACCACAGCACAAACATACTCAATATTATTATGACTAGATATCAGGCAAAATCTTTAAAAACAGCTTGGAAAGGAGATATAGCTAATGTAAATCATTCAGGGTATTGGACCATGATGAGAATATAAAGACACCCATCATTAGTGGGAAAACACTAAAAATATTGAAAGTAGTTATTGACTTCTTCAGGAGAGAGTGAATAGAAGTAATGAGAGAGGCAGTTGTTTATTAGAAGATAGGATAATAGGATGGGGGAAAGTTTAGTGTCATGTATGGAAAGGAAATTATTTGTATAAAGTGTGTGACCACAGCCTTAGGATGTTTCTGGTTTTATTTTCTGAGAATCTATTATGGAATACCAGATGCTGTTATAAAATGGCTTGGCAAGAGTAAGTTTAGTATTAAAAAGTTTTGTTAGAGATAAGCCAAGATAGTGTCCATCTATTGTCCTTTATGAGCCTGCCTGTTGCAGAACAGAGGAATACCCACTGTCTGAAAACTTGGAGATAGAAGGTGAGATACTAAGGGAGTTACTTAAAGGCTATATCTCATAAATTAATTTGTTAATAAGGTACAATAAGAAATTGAAGGGGCAGAAAAGTTAATGAAATTTGAGAAGACAGAGAGATATGGCGGGAAAAGTGTGTTTCTAAAGACAATTTTAAAATAAAGTTAATCCATTAGGCTTATGTTTAGAAAGGGTGTTCTTTTCTCTCTGGCAGGTAACAGCACAATCGAACTTAAACATTGTTGGAAGTGGCAGTGCATGGTGATGGCTGCTGATGTATTGCACTAATACTTTTCTAGAGTGACAGCACTTTTGATGATGAATTATACTAATATTATAGTTTATCACATGAGCAGTACTCTGTTTATGCATTAAAGCAATATATCATCAGAGCAGTTGTGTTTATTTTTTCTCACTAATTTAAGTCAAGTCAAAAATTCTGTTAAAGAGTAAATCTTTGAGTCCAGTATGGCTTTCAATCTGTTTGATTTGGTGAGAAAAAAAGTCTTTGAAAATAGTATGATACTTGTTACCATAAAAAATGAAAAGAACAACAAATAATAACCATAATTTTCTTTAGCCCTCACTTAACATTTGCATCTTATAAACTTGCTTTAAAAAAATTACAGTATATATGCAATAATGAAGTTTTGCTTTAGGTCAGCAGAACAAATTTTCTATCACTTTATAATAACTTTTATGTTCTGACAGAAAACATCAAATAAAGGTTAAGGATGAAGACAATACTTTGTTACATAATTCAGGGACTATGACAAATGAAATGAGGTCAAATTCTTTGTATTAATAGTTTCAATTCAAGAAAACTAAAAACTGCCATTGTATAATGAAGAATTAGCATCTAAAAGTGTTTTATTTTTTCAAGTAATCAGAAAACTTTTATATATGATTATATGATTAAGAGAACTAGAAAGAGTGACTTAATTCAGGATATTGAGAGAAACAAGTTTATTGGTGGGGTAGAATTTAGAGAAAGGGCAAGAGAGGAACAAAAGAATTAGAGAGGATTGGAAACCTATACTAATAGGAAGTTTAGACTCAGTAGAGGCACCTATGGCAGGTTTGCTTTGAATTTTAAGGGTGATTATAAAGTGGAATTCCAACTGTAAAATGTATATTTATAAATTAAAATTACCAGAATGGCTTTTAACTAAGAACTAGTCAGTGCACATAATAGGGAGGAAGCATGTAATCTTGGTGTAAAGAATAAAGACCAATCTTTAGAACACTCAACCAAAAACAACCTCTTTACCTATACTCACTTTAGAAAAAAATTGTTGGTTACACTACATTTGTATATGATACTAGAAAGAGAAAAATAATCACAACATAAATCACGTAGGATAATCTGTAAGTGAAATTATTTATATGTGGAGAAAAAGAGCCAAGATTAAAATAAATGGTGTATATCTGTTTAATTTAAAAATGAATTATATTTCTAGAAACTCTAAAAAATTAACAGGCAACTGATAATTCTGATTTAATAATTTTATAGTACGGGGAAGTAGAACATTTCAGACCAAAAAGTAGCATCATAAAGTTGAGGCTCTTGCTCATAATCTAAGCTGTGCTTCTATATACTAATATTTTCCCAATAATGACAAAAACATATGTACTATAAAGTATGTGGATGGTAGCCAGTCCAATAATATCTATTTTCTCAATTTGGTTTAGCAAAAAACAAATTTCAATGTTAATCCAACTGTGTGGCAGATAAAGATTTTACTATTTTGTAATATTTTTTGCCTTCTTTAAAATGACATTCCCATAAAGCACAATATTTAATCACAATATTATGGTGAAATCAGTGAGTAGGTATGAGTACATTATTATGTATTTATTAAGTTAAAAGAATTGACAAGGAAAGCTAACAAAGGTAAAAGCCATAGATCTTACTATTAAGATAGCTATACCTGGGGAACCAAAAATAACGATAATAAAAATGTTTTGCTGTATAAAATTCTATAAAGTCCATAGTGCAATATTGTTTGAAATTTTATCTTGTCTTTATATTGACTCTGAAGGACAGTAACACATGAGTTAAGATATTGGACTCTGGACTCCAACACATCTGGGTTTGAATTGTAACTCTTAAATTTATATATGCAGTTTTATGCTAGTTAAGTGTGTAAGTCTCTTAATATCTCTAACTCTCAATTTTCCTCACCTGAGAAATGTAGAGTAGGAAGGATATATACCTAACAGGGATTGTGGGAATTAAGGAGACAAAATAATTTTTAAAGGCTTACTGCATATTTTGGGCACTGAAAGTGTTTAATTTATACCATTACTATCTGTTTCTTCTGCATTTTCAAATTAGAAAACTAAGAATCAATTTTTGTCAAGTACACCCAAAAAGGGAATTTAAAGTTTACACTAGGTTTTTTGACCATTATAAGGCTCTTTCTAATAAACAATTCTGCCTCCGTACACTTTTATTAATCAGTCTTAGAGATGGTAACAATGGCTTTGTTTGTTTATTTCTTTTTTTTGAAACAAGCCCTCTCTGAGCTCACTGGCTATATTAATTAAGGCTTCTTAGATGAGAGATTTTTTAAAATCTCAGTTCTGTGGTAGGGTAATTAATTGAATAATTAAATTTACTTTTTGAATATAAAACCTGAATTCATTTGTGGTGATGAAAAAGAGATATCTACAATGATATATTCTCCCAGTCGGAATGAAGCCTAAAGCTTGGAGTTGAAGACGGAGAGGTGACAAGAGTGGGGTGAAGGGAAGTAGAATGTTTTAATGAAAACAGAAAGATGTATTCAATTTCTAAAGATCTTCATACTGAACACACTAGAAAAGGATTTCCTCCAGAACACTCTTGAAGATGCGCATGAGAGGTGTGAAATAAACACTAAAAATTATGGGTTTTAGGTACCTTTTTAGGAGACAAATAAGCACAAGCAGAAGAAATACTGGGCTTTGAGATGTCTACCGTCTGGTGTATTCTTATGAGTATGAGTAAGGACCACTGTGAACTACAGAGCAGAGGGCCCTTCCCAAATTTTGAACCGAATGTGTGTGTGTGTGTGTGTGTGTGTGTGTAAAATCACACATACAACTGTACAGGAGGAGTATAGGGAGCCCTAATAAACAATCTCTCATGTAATAGGATTTAAAGCAAATTACATTTGAATTTGAGATAACTTGTTTTCTTATAAACAAATTTTTGGAAGGCTGGGTAACTTGACAGTAGCACAAACTTAATCAGCCAGTTTGGCTGATGTCAAATTTCTATAAGTTGTGACATGAACTTGGACAAGTTATTTACTTCCTATGCCTCAGTATGTCTGTATGGTTATGTTAACAATAACTATAATATAAATTTCTTGGAAGAATAAGTTAACTAATATGTAAATATAAAGTTAATGTAAAGTAAGGTTAATAAATATTTACATTCTTCTGTGGTTGACATAAAATAAGTCCTATTGCCTATAAGAGTAAAACTGCTATGTAATACTAAGTAATAATAAATTATTGCATGTAATATCTTCAAGCGTAAACCAAGATGCAAGGACACAAGGGATATTTTTCAGTTATTTATGATAATTTGGAATAATTTACTTTTTAGTCCCTGTGCATCTCTCTATATATATATATAATTAAATACTGTTTCAGTAAATTAATGAAAATAAAACTACAAACCAGACCAGAATATTTGCATGATTTTATTAGTAAATAGAGCAATCATCTATTCTCTCTAGGATATAGTTTCTGTGGAAACAAAGGTAATAATTTAATTTAGAAAAATGTAACATTGTTTAGTCTGAAAACTTATGTACTGGGTAGAGCTGTAGAATCACTGTTAATAATTATTATCCAACTGTAGCCTGACTAAATATTTTGATAATACATGTAATCTCAGATTATGAAAGATTTTGGCTAATTGTTATTTTATCTGAAAATAAAATTTCTTTCTAAAGAATGAGCTCATATATATGTGGACAGTTTTTAAATTAATTTTTCCAGAGCAGCTACCAAAATGATAATTTTCAGGTAATTTAAAATAAAATATTATAGTGAAAAAATAATCATACAAAAAACTTTGATTAGGTATATTAAATTGCTTACTCATGTCTTTTAAAATGCCAGCCTTGCATATTATAGATAAATTATATATAAATTTTTCTTGTCCAATCACACAAATTTAAAAATATATTTTAGGAGCAAATATTTGTTACAAAATATAATCTTTAAATTTAAATACTTTATGCAAATTAAATTACATTTATAAAATTATGAGGTCATTTCTCCTTTCTGATACTGAAATACAGTGTTTCTTTTATTCTCATTTTCTATCTAGAGGATAAATTGTTTTTAATTACATTAGAAAAGTCATAAGTTAAACATGTGAAAGACTATGTTTTATTGCTTTAAATTACAGAAAGTCATAGAATATCTGGTTTTAAATGACCTTTGGCCATCTTTTAATCTTCTCTTCTTTACATCAGAGAGTGTGAAGTTCCCAAAACTGACTTGCAGAAAGTAAAATTAGCCATAAGCAGAACTAGAAATAGAAATTACTCCTGTTTATTTCCAGGTTGTGAAAAAAAATTGTAATAATTTTATAATACGTAAAATTTCTGAAATTACACAGTTGTAATCAAACACTTGTTTTGGCATGGGATTTTTTTGGAAGAAGGGTGTTGTGTAGGTGATGGAGAATTTTTCTTTAATGTGAACGGGTTTAATTGTGCCTCCATGAAGGCTGCTGCATAAATGTGGGTTTTCTCTCTGCCAGCCTGCCCTTTTACCTACTGACAGTGGAATGCTATTGTAACTATTTTGAAATTCATTAGTTTCTCATTAAATGAGTTCTCAAATAAGCCTTACAGTTAGAGACAAATGAATAAATAGCTGTGTTTTAAAGTGGATAATAAATAATGATGCTACTTTATTGTTAAATAATGTATTATTTTCAAACAATTAATTTATATGTAGGGTAGAAGGAAATGATAAATATAACCATCAGTAAAACACTATTAATGAAATAGGTCTCTATCTGACAGTGAGCATGCCTCTGTCTGACATTGTTAGGATTAAGCACTGTATTTAAAAGAAATAGTTCTAGTGTTATATGTAACATCAACGTTACAGTTTTGTAGTTATTTGAGATATCAAATGTGGCTTGAATTCTACAAGATGGTCTGCATGAGTGCATATTTTGAGACATCACACTGTACTCTTCAGAATTTGAGTAAAGCATGGATGAGATTAGACAAAAGAGAAAAAGTTTCATCGCTTTTTCCTTTGTTGCCTCATTTATGTTTTCTAAGCTTTCATTCAGTTTTTTTTTGTGTCATCTCACAAATTGCATTAGCATCCAGGTAATTTCAATTTAATTTATATATTTCCAATTCTGCAGGCTATAGAGGTTATGATTTTCTTTAATAACCAAATAACCAAATCTAAGCTTTCTTCTTAGGTACCTTAGTGATTATACTGATTTATCAAGTTCTTTGGAGAATACTTACATATTACCTAAAGACCTCCTATTTGCTTAAGACCGCTATGCCGAATTTTACTCTAATTACAAAATGTGCTGGCAATTCATATGTGGTCCAGCTGAGCTCAACAGAAGAACCCTAGCAAGGATTAATGCTTGAACTTGCCTGGAGTTTTTCTCTGCAGCTAATTAAATATTTGTCCACTCAGAGTTGGCCATACCTCCTTTTTCATCACAGACAGAACTACGAGGATGCCACAGAATTTTCCTGTAACTGTTTTTGACTCCTACCCACATCTTGATCCCCAGATTCTAAACTTCTTATTAGAAAAAAAAGTCTTCGAGTTTGATTTACTGTAATGTCAATGACATGACTACATTTTTGCGAGAACTTAGTTCAAATCATACTTTACTGCTATTCATATATCCATAGTATGAGAGTAGGCCCATTACAGTATACTGAATTCTTAAATGATTCAGAAAATGAAGTGATCAAAACATTGTTTGAAGTTATTGTTAAACCTACTGAGTGGAAATGCTGCTGCATGTTATTGAACTACTATGAAAGAAAGTATTGCTTTATATATAGAAAAACAAAATGATAACAGAGAATTAGAGTGCAGACAATTAAACATACCTGATGTTAATAAATTTGCTCTCATGTAGCTCTAAGTAGCTTTTCTTCCTTTAGTTCCATTAATAGTTGATTTTCTGGTCAGGTGCCCTATTGATCGATTTGCACTGAAGCCATTTCTTCCTCATTAGCTTTCTAAACTTTTCTTTGCCTCAATTTTCCTCAGATACAAAAGCCTCACAAGATTATAGAAGACTTGTTGCTTAGCAACAATCTCATTCCTATAACTGAAATGGTTGAGTGCACAATGTCACCATTTTTGTGGTCAGGTTTTTTTCCTATGTTTTTCTGTTTCTGATGTTTGTTTCATTTAATCACCGACGTAAGATATTTAGTTATTTTTAATTGTATATTTCCTACATTAATAGTTTCAAATTTTATAATTGTATATATCTATATTGAAGCAGAATAGTTGTTTATATCTTTTACAAATATATCCAGAAACTTATCCCTGTTAAAAAAAATACTAGCCAGAAAAAAACCTTTTTTATTATCAAAATCTTTTTGCACATCCCCTAAATTTTGGCATTTCTAGTAGAAATAATAGCTATCTGGTATTATGTTCTAAAGGATTAGAGAATATAGAAGCTTACAGGTAAACAAATTTCCTATAGTAGGGTTCTGTAACAACTGAAAATTACTTTTCATAAGTTCCCTGATTTCCACTCACACTTGTACAGCAATTTGACCATTTTTTACCTGCTTGATGCAAATTATCCCATGTATTTTGTGTATAATATGTAAACATGACTTTTAGGTATGCATAAATATAACTACATGTTATGTTTTGTTATTACATTTTTGTACAAAATCAAATTCAACTCAGGAATGGATATAGATATAACACAAAAAATAGCTGGATATAATATATACAGTTGTTTCAAGTAAATAAAAGAAATTATATATTAGAAAATATGGTATCTATCACTAGGGGCAGACCAAAATATCTAGTACACTCTCTTCCTATGTTATTATTTTAAATTTTATTATTAAATTTTCAAACATGTACAAAGTCAGAAAGAAAAACAATGAGTTATCATGTACTCACCTTTCAACTTTAAAATCTTTCATTTTTCTATTTGTGGCAATACCTTTTTTTAAAAAAATACAATTGGTGGAAGGAAAATCTAATTATGGGTAGTCAACACACAATGCAATATTTATATGACATACTGCTAAATTGTACACTTGAAAATTATTGGATTTTGTTCATCAATGTTACCCCAATATTTTTTGTCAAAAAAATTACAATATTTTTTTTGTTAAAAAAATTACAATATCTCTTGGGGGCAATTCTAAGTACCCTTGGTCAAAGCTTTCCAGCCTTCTGTCTCTCCCAGTTCTGTGGCCTTCATCATCTGTTTATGCTTGAATTCCGTCCTCCAAAAGATATGCTGAAGTCCTAATCTCCACTACCTTACTTAGAATGTGACCTTATTTAGAAATAGTTTCTTTGCTGTTTGAATTAGTTAAGATGAAGTCACACTGAAAAAGTAAGCTTTTAACTTAATATGACTGACACCTTAATGATAAAATGGCCAGGTGAAGACAGAGACACAGGAGGAACATCATATGAAAATGGAAGCAGAGTTTGGAGGAATGCTATAACAAGCCAGGGGACAGTTGTGGCTACCACAAGCTAAAAAGAGAAAGATAAGACCCTCCACTAGTGACTTCAGAGAGAGCACTGTCCAACAGAGACCTTGATTTTGGACTTCTAGGCTTCAGAAATACTAAAATTAAACTTCTGTTGTTTTAACTCACCACGTTTGTGCCACTTTGTTACAACATCCCTATGGAAATAATATACCAGCCATTAAGGAACACACTTTCCACATCAAATGTCCAAATCTTGGCGACTAGAGCTCAATGAGACTTAGAGGCATAAAATATCAGTTATGCCTTGCTCATTTGCTGTCTGTTCTGTGGTATGATTCCAATGAATTTACTCAACACAACATACAAGGAATATCTCTGACAAGAGCAATTTCTTTTCCACGCACAATAGTATATACCCTTGGTCACCTGTAACAGGAAAATTAAAAAAAAAATAAATAAACAATGTAGTTAAACATCAGATCTATATAGAAGTACTTTTACTGTCGATAAAAAAAAAATTGATTTAGTCTTCATATCTAAAATGAGAATGTGGGATTCCAGCTAAAATTGCCATGAAATACATATTTTATCCTCTTTCTCTGCTGGAGCCTCCAGAAAGAAATGCAAACACACGTTGGGTTTTTGACCTGCATAACTCTAAGATAATAAATTTGTAATTTTGTGTCATTTTTAAAAATCAGAGGTAGAAAGCTAATACAGACATCTATGCAGGGTAGAATTAATTCAATGCCATATACCTGGGAGTGAGAGTACATTTTAGATTATAAGCCTATCTCACTTTATTGTGCTTCATTTTGTTGTGCTTCAAAGTTGCTGCATTTTTTTTTACAAAGTGAAGGCAAGACCATCTACAAGCAAAAGATTACGGCTCATTTTATTGAGGTAACCCTCTTATTGTGGTTGTCTGGAGTTGAACCCACAGTATGTCTGAGATATGCCCATGTGTTATTTCATGAGAGTGCTAAAGGTATTTTGTAAAAACAAAAGAAAATCTATAAACTTTCCTTTAGAAGTATTAAATTCAAAATTTTATCTTAAAACAAATAAAATCCTAAAAGATTATTTTGGAAAAGAAGAGGTTGGGGAAATCTTAAATTAGACATTAGAAAATATGGTTAGGAAATACAGCTTTGTAATTATAATAGGTCTGTGATTCCCAAACACTGACCCCAGCATTAGTGCTGCCCTGTGACAGTATTTTCACTGATCTCTTATTCAGGAAGTTACTTAGAAAATCATAATTTATTTATTTTAAATAATTTGTTACCTATTGGCACATTACACACTTTTGTTTATAAACTATTGATAACAATTCAACACTATAATTGTTAATATCCTTATTACAATGTTATAAAAAGTACTGAAGTTTAACTGAATGTCTCAGATGATCATTTATTCTCCTGCATTTCTATTTTTTTTATCTGTAAACTATGGTTTCTTCATTTCCAGCTCTAGGATTCTTCACGTGCAGGAAAGAGTTTTACCATTATCTATTTGTCAGCATACAGGCTAATTCAAATATTACCAGATAAATGTACTTAATTTGTAGTTGTCACTTGGAAGATTGTTCTTCAAAAATGGTCGTTCATTTAGCAAAAATAGTAAAAAAATTTATTGTGTTACTTTTAGGTGCAACAACTAAGGTAAACAAAAATAGATTACTTTGTCACTTTGTCTTCACATAGAAATAATCTACTCTCTTATTTTATAGTCTTTATGTTTTTTTTTTAATGGAATCTTTTGAATTTTGCAAAAACCTTTTGCAGCCAAGCATTTTCCAGATCATCTAATTAGTCAAATTTATGAGAACTGGATATTCAACTCAAATAACAGGAACTCTAGGCCTAGCTTTTCTGTTTTTCTCATCCTATTTCCTGACTAAAGATGTTTCTTAGTTTACTAGCATAAATATTATAATTTGATTGCAATAGAGTATTTATTATGCACATACATACATCTTTAATGTTCAATATACTTTTATTGCCTGCATGCTATTCATAGGGTAAGTGCACTTTATTTTTGCACTTTTACTAAATGAAAATATCTATGCATGAGGGGCAAATACAGATAGGTAATACAGAAAAAACTTTAGAGTCGCAAGAACTGAATAATTTGTTTTCACTTTAAAGAAGAAGATGCACAAATTATTGCCTTGACCATGCATCCAACTAGTATCCTAGGAGAATGAGGCTAACTTATACACTCATATTTCCAGGAATAAATGAATGGATAAACAGATGGATTGATGGATAGATGGTTGAATGATTTGGTTAATCTCAAACTTATGGATTTACTAGGTCTTTGCCAATTAAATGTGCATTTATATTCTAAATACCATATTAGAGGCTTACAGTTTAACAGATCTGGAATTGGCATATACTAATTATTCTATCTCTAATACAAGAATTTCATAAGAATTTTAAATTTATTTTCTAGTATTTGCTACATCTAGATAAAGTTTACATATTTAACTGTATTTAACTCAGAAAACATTCATTTTGAGATCAATAGGGCCATAATTTTCATTTACTTTATTTTACGACTTATATACTTACTGAGGGTATAAAAGGCAGGCATCTAGAAATGTACATATAAATGTATAAATTCTTAAAATTTATTAATAATGCACTGATATGCCTAGATACTGGTTATACTGACAGTGTACTATGGAAGCTTTAAAATTCCTCTGGGTAATTTGTTTTGCTAAAAAGATATAGCTAAAAAAATTCAGACAACTGATGTGTTGAAATTTCCATCATCATTTTTTAAAAATAAATTTTTTGTAGATCTTGAATACTTGAAAATTCAAAGTAAAATAATTAAAATACTCTCAAAGTTATTAAGGTATTTCCTCAGTGCACATCCTTTACAATGATTTTGAATTTTGGATTATAATAACAATCATTGAATAAATATTTAATTCCTATTGCACACAGGACTGTTTTATTCAAGGACATGATTCTCTAATGAAATGTGCAGGGCTAACCTACAAAAAGGTAGTAGAGAAGAATGTAATTACATGATAAGACATTTATATGTGTTTAATGTATTAAATCAGAGAAATCTGAGGGATTTCAAGGAGGTAATGGGACTTTTACTGACTCTTGAAATTGAGAAAACATTAGACAATATAAAAAATAATACCAAGAAAAGTCTCAGAAGCAAAAATAAGCAATGAGAATATGCTGATCTATGTAGGCTAACAGTAATATAGAGATCTATATAGATCTATAGAGAAAATAATGTGTTTTGGAAGTTAATAAAAATAAATTTAGATGGCTTTATAGAGTGCTCTGAAAATAAGACAAATTTTTAAAATATTTAGAATGCATCAGTTTATTGAATGACCTGACTTTAGAAAGGGTTAATATACTATAATAATATTGATATATAATAATACTATGCATTGCTATATTGACTTACTTTATCAATATCAATTATAACAGAATGGTTTATCTCCATTAATATTAATTCACTATACAAATATTAATGTGCAATTTTCTATAGCAATATTAATAAATGATATACAATAATGTAATAGAACTTAATCTTTACACTCTAAATTCAAAATATATCAATTTTTTGTTTCTCACTTATAGTTAAAATAACTGTAAATAAGCTTTCTATTTGGTTTCTATATTATCAGCAGTCTTGTTTTTGCTTTTTTGTTTGTTTTTCAATGTGTTTTTGCATTTTTATAATGGCCTCACATTTGATAATCTGGTGATTTGTGAAGGCATTAATTGTGTTTGCGGTGTGTGTAGAATGTGCATTTTGATGTTGGGAAGGTGCCTGAGTATATTGGACAAACTTGTCAACTGAGACCTTAAGTTCCCCCCAGAATAAAGTGCATAGAGTGGGGTGGTTTATGGTGAATTGGCTGGTACACTCTATAGTTGATGAAAGGATACTTTCTCTTTCAACCCAGGCCTTTCTCCCTCTATTCTGCTACTACAGATCACTGTGGTCACAGCATGTAATTCTTAAATTTTTATTCCAGGTACCAATCTCTACAACTTCTAATTCCAAAAGAAATGCAAACTCTTCTATTAGCTTGCTTATGGCCTCATTTAATTTTCCTGGGTTTGATTGGAGCAGACACTATGCTCCATTAACAGTTTAGTTAAGATTATAATTACAGAATTTATGTATCTTTAAAGTGTTCAAGTCACTTCTTCAATATTCATAGAATGGAGGTAACTGAATGCCACCACGATTATCTTTTAATACCATCTGTAGAAACAGTTTGCCTGTAATAGTGGGATATATGCTATTTGATTTTTTCAAATTGGGTACTCAGACAAAATTGTAGAATTGTATATATTCTATTTTAACTTACAATTGTACTAGCAAGGAACAATCAGAGATTTGGGAGCAGATTAAAAATAGAAAATTTGGTGATATTATTTGTTATTCATTGAAAGAAAAATTATTATGTCTTATTCTTGAGCAGTTCCCCAGTTGTTCTTTGTATTTCATGATCTTTACATTTTTTGGCAAATAGAGTATTCTTATAGAGTGACCCTAAACTTGGAGTTGCCTGATACTTCCTTGTGATTGATCTGATTATACATTCTTGGCAGAGTGTCATAGAAGTGATTTAGTGTTCTTCTCTGTGTATTGCATTGGAGGACACATGATTTCTTTTATAACTGCTGACATTAACTTTGGTAGTTGGTTGAGGACTTGTCAGAATTCATCACAGAAAAGTTACTATTTTTACTTTTTAAATTGTTTTGTGTGAGGATGCACTTTTAAGACAAATATATTTTTCTTGATCCAACTTATGCCATCTGTTTTACATACATTGATTTTTACTGTCTGAATTATTGTTATTATGTTTGCCAAATGATGATTGTCTAACTTCATCATTTTTATATATTTATCAGTTGGAATTCTGAGTAAGAAGTAAGTTTTAATTCTTTGCCATGTTTTTATAATAATTTTTAATATAAAATTTAATGAATTCTAAGTTGATTTGATTACTAGTTGAAATTTTCACAGATTTGTACCTTCAAGCTGGGTCCTGTAATTTTTTGACATATTTCTATCATTCAAGCACTTCTAAAATTTTTGGCACAATATATTACAGGTCTGTTTTGTCCTTCCACTTTCTCAGCTTCTGAATAAGTCATTTCTCCATTGAAGCCTATTTCTTGTAGTAATAAAAATTATTTGGAAACTGAGATTTGGACACTAATTGTGCTCAGTGTTACTGGATATTCCTTCTAGGCCTTTTCATTGAAATAAACAAAAAATATATGTATGTATGAATGTATGCATGTATGTATTGTTTTATATTTGTGTTTATGTATTTCTTTATTTATATCTTTTATTCTATCCATTTAATATATGTTTTCAGAATAAATGCAACTGTATATTTAGAGCAAATTATCCTTAAAACTCAGAATAATAAATGGTAAAGAAATTTAAAAAATTAATGTACTTAGACAAAAGGAACCTTAGCGCAATTACACAAGGACTTCCTACAATAGGATGAGGGTTGAAACAAGAAGGCAGAGCATTTCTTATTAGACCTTACCTGGAAATATACACAACTGGGCAAATCAAAATTTTTGCCACTCTATGCATATCTGTGAATGACCAAAAAAAGCATTATGAGTATTGATACTGGAGTTCTAAATACATTTTAGTAATTAGGAGAATTCTCAAATATTGAATCTGCAAATAATGGGCATCAATTGTACATTTTTATATCAGATTTAATATGCTTTCATTTACCAAGTACAATAATGTTGTTACAGATGATAAACATAGACAAAATAGAATTGTTACTCTATAGGAGAATACATTGTAATAGATTAAGCAAATGTGATGGTTAATTTGTGTCAACTAAACTATTGTAACACCCAATTTTGAACTATGACTTGATTAAAATGCCCAGATATTTACCTAAACATCAGTCAAGATAGTGCTGTGAATGTGTTTTTAAAATGTGGTTAACATTTAAATAGGAAGCAAATTACTCTCCAAAATGTGTGTGGGCCTCATCCAAACAGTTGAAGGTCTTAAGAGAAAAAAATAAGGTATTGGAAGAATAAATTGTACCTCTAGACTGCCTTCATACTTGAGCTGCAATATCATTCTTTCCTGCATCTCCAGCCTGCAGGCCTATCCTGCAGATTTAAGTGTTGTCACATCTTCCATTCCTTAAACTAAATCTCTCCAAAGACACACATACATCCTAGTGCTTTGGTTTTATGAAGAACCCTGACTGAAAGAGGGTTAACTTTAATATCGATTATCATGTAATAACAACCCATTTTATATTCAATAATAGCAAGTGCTAATCATCTAGTTGAGACTCTCCATGGTAAGTACATGTATGGAATAGATAAAATAAATTAAATTACAGATAATTCACAAATTAAACAATTAATGCTGTCACATTGCCCACTAAGGTGAAGACAACTTGTGCAGAAATAAATTTGCTTACATATTCTTTCCTATTTCTAACTCTGAGATGACTTCACATTAGCTAACAAAAAACCATGCATCAAAGATTGTGTACGACAATGCAATATCAATTACTTCTATTGACCGTTCTTGCATGGCGTAAGGTTCCTAAGAGTTTATTTTTGCAAGAGGTGGTAAACTGATGAACTTTTCCTCAGGAAAGGCTAAAAAGCATGAAATGATTAATAACCCCCAGGTTTTTAGCTATGACTTGCTTAACTATGGTGTAAATGTGAGTCATTTCCTCTGATCTCACAAAGAATATGTATCAAGTAATATCAATTTGTACTAATGTTGTTTTGTTCTAGGAGGGTGGATTATTGAATAATTTATAGCCCTTTAATTTATATCTTCATGTCTAAAATTGCCACCACTTACAAGTGAGCTCTTAAAATCTATTGATCTACTTTAATGCAGAATATGCTTTCTTGCTCTGATTTATAGTACAGAAATGGAATCTAAGAGTTTATTTGTAACTAAAGATGATCAACCACATAAGCAGACTGCACCCTAGCTGTTCATCATAATCATACATTAAGTTACAGTGCTAAAATTTGAGTTCATATTACTTATGTTTTAATCATCTGTCTAGAAGCAAGGAAGAGCTCCATCTGACACAATGACATAGCTAATAATAAGCCCCTAAAACCATTAGTTAAATACTTAAAGAATTAATTCATGAACAAATGGTAAACTATTATATAGAATGTAGGCTCTGAAAATTATATAAGAAATGTTTCCTATATTTAAAGGACTTCAGGAAATAATTGCAAATTTTAGTGTCCCAAAGTTAATGGCTTGCGTAATATAAAAATAGATATGCAGAAAAGAAGCAATTGGTTGTCCGAGTATGTTAAAACATAAAGCATTGAGTGCATTGTGTCGACCTAGAGTCATCATAGCCAATTTAATGCCAACAGGAATTTCCAATTTGCAGCAAGGAGAGAGAGACTTTATTCAGTGCAAACAGCTCAGTTGTGGAACAGCCCAGCTGTAAAACAGATAGTTAAGGTGGCTCCGGTGTGCCAGGCCTGGTGTCAGTCTGTGTTACACCTCAGCTATGATGTTGAAGCTCCAGCTGATGTTGCAACTCCAGTCTTCCATGGCAACTGAAAGTGTGCTCCACTAAGATAGAGTTGGGGCTGAATTATATAGAGAAGAGTTCCCACTCCAGGTCCCTGATGGGCTCATTCTCATGCAAATAAGAACCCTAAATCCTCACAGTTTGATTGGTCCAAAAATCACTGTCCTAGTTGTTAGAAAGGAACCACTGAGATTGGTTGGAAAAGATACAAATAAAGATATAGCTGTGCAGCTCTGATTGGATGGGGAATATCCTAGTACTATTGGTCGAGTTTTGAGTATAGAGGCTCTCTTATAAGAGTCAACTCAAACATCAAGATCACAGTGCTGGAGGCTTGGCAGCCTAATTTGTGGATTTTTCCTGAAATGCAACATGTGTGAGGGACCTCTGCAAACAATGGCTGCTTGACTCAAGTTATGAATTTGAGCCCAGTCAACCATAAGGAGTTAGTTTTGAGCAGGTATATTTCTTGGGGGTCAATGATAGGAATGGATAGAGAGTTACATCTGGATCAGATATTGAGAATTCTCAGTTGGGCTTAGGCAAAGTAACTGATGTGGGAAACAAAATATGAAGTAAATTTCAAAAGATTATATAGTAGAGAGAATCATAGAGTACAAAAAAAAGTTATCATAAAAAATTTTAAAAAATTAGTTAAAAAAATGTAGAGAACCCATGAAAACATGTTAGAGAAAGGTTTTAATTTAAAAAGTCTTAGAAGTTGGGTGTGATATTCTGTCTTTTTTTCAAATGGAACTTATGACTTAATAAAAGGGGAATGTGAGTCTTAATGTGCACATGTGTCATGCTCACCTAGAAAAGCCTGCATAGAATTTAATTTATGGCTTTGTTTATCATGGCCATTTGTAATTCACCTTAATTAATTCTAGTTTAGAAAATTCTAATCCCTCAAGAGATAACTTTTAGAACCTATATATTTTAATAAAATAGACTCCAGTTTCTCATTGCTTAAATTAGATTAATTTTGGTCTTCCAATTCTTAGTAGGACAGAAACACAGTATTTCATTATTTCAGTATATTTCTTCACAATCAGAATCATAAATTGGCTTTTCTACTTTTTCTGATATTAAGAAATGGCTGAAGTCCAAACAAATGAATAAACAAACTATATCCCCACAAAAGATGTTGAACTCTTAATTTCTGTACCTGTGAATGTGACTTTATTGAAATAATGATCTTTGCAAAAGATCAAGTTTAGATAACATTATTAAGGACCTCATAACAATATTTATAAAGCAGAAATTTGGACACACAAAATGACACACATAGAGGGAACATTATGTGAAGACAGGAGAATGCTATCTACAAGCCAAGGAACATTTGAAACAATCAGACGCTAGAAGACATGCATGAAACAGATATTCTCTGACACCACCCCAGAAATAAAAAATCCTGCTGAAACCTTGATTTTGGACTTGTACCTTTCAGAACTGTAAGATAATACATTGCTGATGCTTAAGTAACCGAGTTTTGGGTACTTTGTTATGACAGCCAAGGAAACTAATTCAAGCTAAGCTTAAAACTTGTTAATGTATATCTAAAATTGCTGTGAATAAAATATTTTAATATTAAAATATAAAAGTTTAAAAATTATAGTTGCTGGGTTATTCCCAACAAGAGTCCTCTATCAATCTTTCACACATTAGCAAATGTTTTAAACATGACTTATGAAAGAGATGTCAAGAATTCTAGAGAAAATATTTTTCTATTTAAGAGAAAAACTGGAAGATTCAGTTCAATGTTATGTGAAAGTTTGGAGTCTATTTAAGTTTATGTAATCTGGTTATATCATTCTATTTCTGAACAAGTCTCCAGATAAAGATTTTTTAAAATAAGTATTGTGTTAACACATCTTCATCTGTTGTTTTCACTGAATTATTTTCTCAGTTCTTACATAATGTGAATCTGCATATGAACCTCTCTTTTTCTCAGTAGTTATTTCTGGGCCCATGGTCAGTTTTACTTTGTAAATAATGAGTCAAACTTTTGTTCATTATCTGCTATTTATGATTCACATACTTACATCACCCACCCCCCATACATTCTGAAAATATCTTTTAAATTTCTGTCTGTTTTTTAAAATAGTATTTAATGATCTATTTTTTAGCAATTAAAGAAATTTTTTAGCTTTGAAGTATTGTTTTCTTATTAATAAATGCCCATTATTATTTTTCTTCAATATAGTTTTTAATTAATATATTTCTGATAGTATGTAGTACTTCCATTTTATTAGTTTTGTTTTAAGTTTTGCTTCCTTAAGTTTGAATTAAATTGCTTCTGGATATTTTTTTTCATGAAAGCACTTACAAGGGCTTTGTAATTTGTTATTTGATGCTTTGGCAGCAACCACAGCTGTAGTAAAAGGTAAGCAGGTGTGGTAAACTGAAAGTTCCTAAAAATATCCAAGTATTAATCCCCAGGACCTATGCATATTACCTTACATAGCAAAGTGACTTTGTAGAAAGTAAGGAGCAGGGAGGTAGATAAGGGCAAAGATGGTCATATATGTGGTGAAGGAAGTAGATTTGACTTTGGGTGGTGAACACACATGCAATATACAGATGATGTATTATAGAATTATATACTTGAAACCTACATAATTTTATTAACCAATGTTACCCCTATAAATTTAATAAAAAATAGAGATGGGTAGATTATTTTATATTATCTAGGTAGGCCATAAATATAATCACAGGGTTCATGTAAGAAAGAGATAGAGGCAGATTTGACTATATACAGAAGAGGAGAAGATGATATGATCATGCTGCTTTTGGGTTTGAACATGGAGAAAGGAGCTATGAGCCAAGGAATGCAGGTCTAGAAACTAGAAAAGGCAAAGAAATATATTCAACTCTAGAGCTTCCAGAGGAAGCATAGCCCTGAGAACACTATTTTTGGTTTCTTGGAACCATTTTTTGACTTCTAGAACTATGAGAGAATAAATTTGTGTTTATTTGACCCACCAAATGTGTGTCATTTTAAGCCACCAGTCTGTGGTAATTTGTCACACAACATAGAAAGCTACAGCAAGGGTACTTGGGAGGTGACCATAGCTATTTATGAATAATATGGAACCCCCCTGAGCATCAGACAATTCATGCACATATGATGTGTGGTTCATTTGCATTAGGAGAAAGGATGTGAAAGAGATGAGACCTATGAATTGAAGGGGGGGAGTGAAGTAGGGAGAACAGAGAGGCCAAGAATAGAATGGTAGACATATTATTGCTTGTATCTTGTAATGACAATTCCTCCAAATCTTTCCCCACTCTGAGTCCCCTGTGAAAAATGTTTTCATTAGTTCCTAAGAGAGTTCTTTTTAAATCACAGATTTGAGTGGTCCAGGAAGTATCACTTGGAGGCTCAAGTGACAAAATGAAACACAGAATAGAAGAGAAGCTTATTTTGTCCCCTAGGTCATGCAAATGAGCACAGTTGAAGCCCAGTAAAAATCACAGTGAAAAAAAGTCTCTATTATCCTAAAATATCTACAGTTAGGTGTATCTGATGACTGACCATTGCTGCTAAATTCTTATTATGATGGTAGCTTCCATCATGGGAACAATGAAGCAAGTTTCTTCTAAGTGGATTCCCAGGGAGCAAGCATAATTGTTTGAACCTAGATCCAAAGGATCTGTGAATTCAAGTGTATCAGGATAAGAATTCCAACTAATACATGAGATTTTAATAGATATATGGAAATACTGTGTCAGCAAGGTAGGATTAGAGCGTGTGACTAGAACTCGATCTGAACTAGTTAATCCCTCTTTTCAGATTGATGTGTAACTAAATATTTTAATCTAACTGTACTTTTAGTTGTCTTATAGTGACGAGGGTTCCTATTTTAAAAATTTTGTTGTTGGTGGGGCACACAATGTTTTTAAATTGATTCTATACACTAGTCACATAATTGTCAATGCTGGCAATACATTTTAAATATGTGAAGTTAAAACAATAAAAGTACTTGGCTCCCAAGATTCTGATGAAGTATGACTAGGCTAAGATTAAGGAGCATATTGCTGGTTAATGAGAAATTATTCACATGCAGAAAGATACTTCAGCACAATATGTTTGGCAGTCATCAAAAAACATACCTACTCTTTTCTCTCCTTTATTAATTTTTTTTCAAATGGCATCATCACTAAAAAAAAGAAAAGAGCCCACACTCACAAGTAAGTCTGGTTTGAATAGGAAGAACACTAATAATCTTTCTTTAAGATTCATGTGTTGGTTTCTAGATAATAATTTTAAAAGGTAAAATTATGATTTTTACAAAATGATCATCAGTCAAAGCTTTTAACACATAAATTAGTGAAAGAACCAATAAAATGTACTCTCAGTTCAAAGGAGTATTTGAAGAGCAGACATGCACATACATATTTATATAGAGAGATGATCAGGAATGACAAATTTGCCAAGAGATGCAAAATCTTTAAAATCTACAAGACTAGAAAGTAAAATGTTTGAAATCACCTTTTCAAGTGGGTGGAAAATAGTGTATCTATGCCTGAAATGTGCATTTCTATGGGGAAAAAAACCTACTTGCATTATCTTCAGTTTTATACAATGTACCATCAAAGAAAATGAAAATTGCAGACCCCATAAACTGAGATAAGTCTAAAAAGCATGACAAAGTCCAAAATATCATTGAAAGCACTGTCAGCAATATTTTGCCCATTTTAGAGACTCACATTTTCTCATAACATGTCTCTATTATGTACCAATTGCGTGAACATGGTCAAATCCTTGCAACTCTTTAAAAAAATAGTCAAATTTTTGTAACACAAGAAGAAAATTTCCAGATCGCAGGATTATAAGGTAGAATAATTACTGTGTATAAGACCACTTTGTATTTAAAAATACTTTATGAAGTTCAATAGGTAAATTTAGTGTTCATAAACATTCCACATTTTTTAAATAACATTTTGCTTCCATCTCTAAAAAAACAATTCAGTTTTAGCAATATTCCCAAGAAAATGCCAGAAGTTCAATATCCAAAAATTCTAATTTAATATTGAAGGCTCTATTAGTATAGTTTCTAAAAGTTATCATATCACCCCAATATAAAATTTGCAGGTGACTTTTAAAAAATAAAATAGTGTTCATTCTAACAAATATATGTTACAATTTTTACCTCCGATGAATTTATACCTCAGATGAATTTATACTGTATATTAAATTACTATAAAAATTAACATTGAAATGTTCTTTAAAGATTTTAGTTTCTTGAAACTTAAATCTGTGTTTTAATCAATCACTTTAACAAATATGTTAAAGATTAATTATATACCAGCTATGGCTATAGGCAGTAAACAAAGATATGTTTGCTCTAATAAAGGTTACAGTTTAGAGAGATGGACCAAGTAATCAATTAGGGAATTATATATAAACTGAAATATAGTCAAGAAAATAAAATTTTAAGAACAAATTTAAGAAGAAAACTATTTCAGGTAAGGCAGTAAAAAAAATAATCACATACCGACTGAGAAGATTAATAAAAATATAACCAGTTAAAGAGTAGGTCAAATATATGGTAATGAAAGGTAATATAACTTTAGGTGGTGAACATGCAATGCAATATAAATATAATATATTATTAAATTTTATGTTTGAAACACATTTAATTTTATTAACCAATGCCACAGGAATAAATTTAGTAAAATATTTTAAAAGAGTAAGTTGAAACACTTTTGGAGTCAGAATAGAAAATGCAAAATATTTTGAAACAGGAAAAACTTGTTATATAAATAAACAAAAAAATCAAGTGACCCCAGTTAGGTGGTTGAAAGTTGAATGAAAGCACATGAAGTCACAGAGGTAGATGTGAACAAAATAATGCAAAATCTTAAATATCTTAGTAAGGAATTTGTATTTTATCCTATGTACAATAAAAAGCCATTAAAGAAACTTAAGCAGTGGTATAATTTAAAATATTTTCAGTTATATGGACAAACAAAAAACCTAATTTGGAGCTACTGTGAGAAAAATAGATTGGTAGTATGATTGTGATCCAAGATTTCCATGAGGGATCAATTCATTATTTGTTATAGGAATAATCTAGATATTTGAAAATAATGTCTGAGATTAGAACATTGGCATTTGAGGTCAAAATAAGTGTTTGAAAATGAGATATAGTATATAAGTAGAGGGTACACAAATTTCTTGTGAAGTAAATGGGTTGGAGTTGAGAGAAAGGAACACATCAAAGATGATCTTTTAGCACCTTAACTGACATAAGTAAAAATAACCCAGTACCACTTACTAATAGTGATGACTGAAGGTGATAACAGAGAATCTGTGTGTATGTGTATATATGTGTGAAATAAGAGATCAACTTGAAATTTTTAAAATTTAGAATCTGGAAGCCATCTAAATAATTTAAAAATAAAGAAAAAAGACATCTGAATACTTAATCTCAAGTATAAAGAAGATATATACATTTGGGAGGTATTGACTTAAGTAAGAATGGCTAACTAGTGTAGACATCTGGAGCAAGTACTAGAGTGCTCTTTTATTTTTTAAGATTGCTAATAATAGAATATATTTGAATGCTAAGGGAATAGGTGAAAAAGGAAAGACTGCTTAAGGATGTAAAAGAGAGTGGGAATTACCAAAGGAAGGTATATTTTAAAAAACTATTATGGAAAATTTTACACATATACAAAAGTGGAAAGAATAGTGCAGTAAACTCATGTAAATGGTTTCAAGTTTTCAATATATGATTAATATCTTAATATCTATTTACTATCTTTGAAAGAGTCACTTCTATTATTTATATAAAATACAACTTGTTTATTTTTCAAAATAAACATAAAAGAATAGCAGTCACACATTTAAAAATGAGGATGGTGGGTAGGTATGTGTGTGTATGTGTACAGACTACTGTCTGCGGTATAAATATAGATATGAAGTGATGATTGTATTTTCTAAAATTTTTCGTGGCTTCCCTGAAAGATATTAATTATGTCAATAAATTTCCATAAATTTTAATTAACTTCTCTCATGATTACTTTCTTACACTTCTTATAAATTAAATTGACATTTACTTGTTTTTTGTAAAGATAATCATCCTTCTGAAAAAAAAGATTAGAAAATTTCTTTAGAAATCATTTTTAAATGTGAAGAATGACTCTTCCCCCAAATAATGAGATGGATAGATAGATATTACATGACAGATGATGATAGATTAGATAGATGATAGATAGATAGATAGATAGATAGATAGATGATAAATAGATAGATAATAGATGTAGATGATTAGATATACAAAATTTCAAATCAAATGTGATTTGTGAAGAAGATGTACACAGACATCAGTGTATTCAGGATGTTTTATTGAAGGGACAGGTGACATCAGTTAAGCAGAAATACTGATTCCTAAAGATATCATTATCCCAGTTTTAATTCTTTCAGTGCCTGTATTAGATCTGCAAGGGAGTTACAAACTTGGATAATCAATTATTGACTTTCCTCAGTGTATCACATTCATCTCATATTCTGAAGACCGTAAGGTTTTTTTATACCTTAGATATAATGGAACTAGCCATAGACATATTCAGCTAAGAATGAATCAAAACCACAGAGTTTTGAAAAGAGTTGCATAGTAATAATTAATTATATTAATAATTTATCAGATTATTGACCTGGAATAATGTTAAAAGAAAAGATACACTGATATTTTTGATTCACTAGAAAGGTGTAGGTTTGATGAGTATCTGTTTTTGAGTAAAAATATTACAATAAAGGAAGAGTAAATTGGTATTAATTAGGGAGAGATTTTGTATATATTTGTGTTATATCATTTTGTATATTGCTTCAAGTGATTTGTGTGTATGTATAGATTTTGATGATAAGCAGAAATAAAATCACAGTACGCTTTAAAAGTTTTATTTTACTTTATAAACTGTACAATAAAGTCATTCCAAGGTTGTTTCTCAACTAAAAATTTTAGGATTCTTCGAAATAATAGTTAACTTTCATTCTCTAATGTATGTATAAGTTGAAAATTTTAAAACATTTAATATATATATAGAGAGAGTGAAAAACATTTAAATAGTATAGAAACACAATAAAGTTTAGGGCCACATATAATTAGTTCAAATCACTCTGGCAACAAATGCTGTAATGACTTCTTTGTCTCCAATTTTCTATTCCCCTCCTGGCACATGCAGACATAAGCAATTTTTCTCTTTTCTCTCAAGATATATTGAGAATCATAATAACTGTGGCATAGAGTGTGTATGAATGTGACAAGGCAAAGTATATTCTTGTGAGTAATAGCAATTCAACTTTAATAGGCCAAGAACCAACTAGTGATATGGCTAAGATACAGATTTTGTTTTAGTCAGCCTGGAATGGGGACTAAGAATCTACCTTTGTAGCAATCTTTTGAATTAAATTAAAAGGGTTTAAGTACTTTTATCTTTCAGTAATAGAACAGCTCCCATCAGAAGAAACCGAATGCAGATAACAATTGTAAATTTTGGACAAAATATTAAAAGAAAAAAAATAACAATCAACTATAGGCATCAAAGAGTAATTAAAAGTGTGCAAAAACTGGAGCAGAGTATACCTGTGAAAGCAATAGCAGTTATTAACTTTTTTATATTTTGTGAATTTTTCCCAGAGGGCAAGCCTCAGTTAGTATTTTGTACATTTTGTGTAAATATATAGTAGATATTGATGTAAATAATAGATTTCTCCAGTGTTCTAGGGGGAAAGATTGTCTCCAAAAACTATATATTTACATCCTAATACCTCAAACACATGAAAGAAAATGGGTCTTTGAAAATGTAATTAAGTATTTTGAGAATTGATCATCCTGGAATGAGCCCTAAATCCAATACAAGTATCCCTGTAAGAGCTGTGCAGAGCAGAGACAAACACACTGAGGAGAAGCAATGTGATGATGAAGGGAGAGAGAATGATGTTACCACAAGCCAGGAAACTCCAAGGCATACTTGAAGCCATCAAAAGCAAAAGAACCCGGGAATAGAGTACTACTCAGAGTTTCCTGGGGCAGCCCAGCCCCGATGATGCCTTTTCTCCTACTTTTCTGCTGTGGAAGACAGGAGCTGTCTTCAGTTCTCTGCTAATTTTTCAGCAAGCCACAATCATAATAGAAGCTCAAGCCTTTATCAACGAGGTCGATGTTTCAAATTCATTAGGAAGCAGTATTCTGGTTAAGTTTTCCCCTGCTGCTGCTTTTTTTTCTTTCTCTTTTCCTTTTTTTTTTTTTTTTTTTTTTTGCATGTGTGTGTTAGGTGTCCAGTGGCATGAGCTGAAAGGTTTTGAGTTGAGATGCACATATGAAGAAAATTGGACACTGACTGATCTGGATGATATGACTATTACCAAAAGACCTTTGTACAGAAAATAATACTGGGCTCTTGGTGAGTTGAGCACAATTTTTTTGCACCATCCATTATATTTTGTGGTCTAATAGAGCAGGATAATTTATACTCAGACTACTTGACTTTGAGTTCCTGCTTTGCCATTCACCCACCTGTATATACATGAAAAACGTTTTAATGTTTTTGTGATTCAGTTCCTTTATCTGTGAGAAAGTTAAAAAATAGATATTTATCTATAGCTTTTTTAAGGATTTTATGATAAAATATCCAGATTTTTAACATAGTATATGCCCATTTACTTAACTAAATTATATCATAGTAAATATCAATTATTCTAATGTATGCCAGAAAATAAAATAAGTAATTATTATTATTCTTTTCAGAGATTTCTAAGATGTCTGTACTTATTTGTTAAAAGTGCATATATATTTGTTTATCTATTATTTGCAGGTTGCCGTACAAAGCAATCTACTGCTTGGCTTCACTCAGTCAAATCCTTGGCCTCCTTCATCTGTGGAGTCTCTCATATATCAAGTGACATTTTATAGAGGATCATGACTTTCTCCTCTGCTAGTGATTTTAGGAACTTGGCAAACATTACCAAATGTTGTATTTTATGTTAGTGAGCCATCATAGTCACAAAACAATTTTTTTCCAAAATTGTATGAATCTTTCCTTAAGTTTATTCTATACTAGATTTGCAGAATATTTATTTAATGAACTTTCAATCAAATTCTAATTGTTACTTCAGCAAGGTCTGGGTTTTAATGCTATTCATTAGGTATGAGCAATTGGAAAGTTTAGTTTTTATCTATAAAATGAAGATAATCATTCCTACTTTCTGGAGTTATTGTGATGTTTAGATAATTAATTCAATATAAAGTCTGACATATGTTTGTTACCCTCTAAATGGTAATTTTTAATCTGTGGTTATTTGTTTTACCTTTTTTTCAAGTAATAGGATTTTTCCTGCTTTTTGTTGTTTAAGTATTTAATTCAATAAATATTTATGTTTTAATGAACTTAAATAATATCTTCTTTTACTCTTTTGGGCTAAAGAAATAATACTTTAAAGTCTATTTATTTTATATGTTATAATAACTCATTACTAAGTGTAACATTGTCACACTATAAAAACAGCAGCCATTTCTGCTGCTGTGCCCTTAAAGGTAGGGCATGTGATCACTGGGTAATAACATTGAGTACTGTCCCAAGTACATAACAAGTGGATCCATGGGGTCTCGACTATTGGAACTTGGTAGAGACAAAACATTTGACCGTAGACTGTTAAATCACCATAATGCTAGAGCCACAGTAATTACACTAGCAATTTACTTTGTGTGGAAAGATAATTTGTGTGTGTGTGCTTGTGTGTGTGTGCATGTGCTTGCGTGCATGCATGCGTGTGTGTGTGTGTGTGTGTGTGTGTGTGTGTGTGTGCTTGGAAATTTATGGTTAAGAATTTCTAAGAGACATATGACTTGTTACTTTAAATGATTGTAATTGTAGATTCATTTGGTCCAGTCAAAATTGTATTAATCATTTCTAAACCAGGTGTATTTCAGATGTTTTTCTGTAATTGTAATATACAATTAACATTCACAAATTTAAAATTATTTTTTGAAAGCCTGACATATTCATGTTTGAATATTTATTTCTTTTTGGATTCTTATACTCAAATCTTGGTTTAATTTAGTAATTGGTTAAAAAGCAAAGCATAACAAAACAAAACTTCCTAATCTAGGTATGTAGTCTGTTATACATACCCTCTTAAAAACTATTTGCAATACAATATTTTTTTTGGAATTTTGGGAGTAAGGGGTATGCTGAAACATTTGAATAAAATGTAATATTAGCACATTATCTAAAACTTCATAAAATTAGTGAAGTTAGTTTGGTAATTTGGTCTACATTTTTTAAACATAAGAATTTTATAGATGGATTATTTTCCAGATGTTATTATTTCATTAAAATTACTGTCATATTTTAATCCACTAATTAGTATCTTTTATATAGTTATTTTAGAAATGGTTGTATTTGACCAAGTTGATATGTATACAATATATTACATATATGTACGCATGTATGTATGTATGTATGTACGTATGTATGTATATATATCACTTTTTTTAAAAATAGCTACTGAAACAACAAAAGACATAGTTCAAGGGACTCCCAAAAAGTTGGAATCAACTCACTACACCAGGAAGCTTTTAAATTTTATATAAAACTAAATTTTGGGAGAATAGAACTGGGTGAATCATACAGAAGAGTAAATAGATTTATGAATTATGTGAATATACTAAAATTACCACATAGCAAAAATGATTTGCCTTGTGGTTTTAAACTAATATTTATAACCTTTGTTAATAAAATTCTGTCTTTCTGTTTAGAATTACAGTTACCTTATCTTTTTTGCCTCATCTTGGTCAAGTAGCAGTGCTTTAAATTCATTATATACCTTCACTATATGTAAAACAGAAACAGACCACTCTGATTTACCTGCATCAGCAAGAGTTCAGATAATCTGGTGAGTCTAATCTTTAAACTAAATTGTTGCTTGGAATTCCAAGTTAAATTAACATCGTCTAAAAGTATAGGTAGCATCTGCTTTTTTCAAATAATTAATAAAAATTAAATTTGTAAAGCAAGGTTCACTCAAATTGTATAATGTTAGAAAACTGTGGGAAGGAGGATTCATTGTGTATAACATGAAAAGACTGAAATGGGCCTGTGTGCTTATATTCGATAACTTCTGAAGGAGGTGTGTTTGTTTCAATGTACGGTGTGTTTTTTTCCTTTATTCAATTACAAATTTTTAATTAATTTAAGACAAAGGATAAGGAATCAGTTAGAAGAGCAATAAATAATAAGCAATAGTTAATAACTGAATGCCTTACATAAAGTACCAGAGTCCATTTTTAGTAGACTATCACAATATGCTTACCTATTCTGTGTAGCTGAATTGAAAAATATAATGTAAATTATTGAATTAACATATATTTTATGATATTTATGAGGTTTAATAAGTACATTAAAATGATAATTATAAAGTAGTCTTGTTCTGCTTTTTTACCATGGAATTGCTGCCAGAACACAGGTGTCATGAAAACCACTGCTAACTCTAAGCCAAAATGGGAAAGGAAAAGATTCATAGAAACATTGTTGTCACTTGACAGTGAGAATCTGGTAAGTCTACAACAACTGCACATTTGATCTACAAATGTGATGAGACTGACAAAAGAACCATCAAAAAATTGTAAAAGAGGCTGTCGAGATGGGGAAGGGTTCCTTTAAGTATGCCTGGGTCTTGGATAAACTGAAAGCTGAACTTAAGAGTGGTATCATGCCCCAGAACACAAAGATTTTATCAAAAACATGATTACAGGCACATTTTAAGCTGACCGTGCTGTCTTGATTGTTGCTGCTAGTATTGGCAAATTTAAAGCAGGTATATCCAAGAATACAAAGACTTATGGCATGCCCTCTTGGGTGTGAAATGACTAATGGTTGGTGTTAACAAGATGGATTCCACTGAGTTGCTTTGCAGCCAAGAGAGACATGAGAGAATTGTTAAGGAAGTCAGCATCTACATTAAGAAAATTGCCTACAACTCTGACACAGTAGCATTTGTACCAATTTCTAGTTGGAATGATGACAACATGCTGGAGCCAAGTGCTAAAATGCCTTGGTTCAAGGGATGGAAAGTCACCCATAATGTTGGCAATGCTGCTTGAAGCTCTGGATTACATCCTGCCACCAACTCATCTGAAAAGCCTTTGTGTCTGCCACTTTGGGACGTCTACAAAATTAGTGGTATCAGTACTGTCCCTGTGGGCAGAGTGGAGACTGGTGTTCTCAAACCCGACATGGTGGTCACCTCTGCTTCAGTCAATGTAACAAGTAAAGTCTGTTGAAAAGCTCCATGAAGCTCTGAGTGAAGCACTTTCTGAGGACAATTTGGGTTTCAACATCAAGAATGTGTCTGTCAAAAATGTTCATCGTAGCAATGAAGTTGGTGGCAGCAAAAATGACTCACCAGTGGAAGCAGTTGCCTTCACAGTGATTATTCTGAACCATCCAGGCCAAATCAGTGCTGGATATGCACCTGTGCTGGATTGTCATACAGCTCACATAACTTGCAAATTTACTGAGTTGAAGGAGAAGATTGACTGTTGTTCTGGTTAAAAGCTAGAAGATGGCTTTAAGTTTTTGAAATCTGGTTATGCTGCCACTGTTGATATGATTGCTGTCTAGCTCTCGTGTATTGAGAGATTCTCTGACTATCTTTCTCTGGGTTCGTTTGTTATTTGTGACATGAGACAGACAGTTGCTGTGGGTGTCATCAAAGCAGAGGACAAAAAGGCAGCTGGAGCTGGTAAGATCACCAAGTCTGCCCTGAAAGCTCAGAAGACTAAGTGAATATTATCCCCAATACCCGCCACCCCAGTCTTAATTAGTGGTGGAAGAATGGTCTTAGAACTATTTATCTCAATTGGTTATTTAAGTTTAATAGTAAAAGACTGGTTAATAATTATGACACATTCTAATACCTTCAGAAGGAAAAGGGGAATGTTTTGAGGACCATTTTGTGTGCATTTGTGGCAGTTTTCAAGTTATTGATTTTTAAAAATCACTATTTTTAATGTAAACAAATTGACCAAAATCTGTACAGAATTTTGAGACCCCATTTAAATAAAATTTAATGAGGAAAAAAGTCATGTTCAAATGTATTGACAGTTTTCTGTAATTGGTATTAATTATTGCTAAATCTAAATTGTTAAAATCTAAAATAATAAAATGCAGTTTAAAATTTTACTGTTGAAGGGCCCATACACTGAAAACTACAAGACATTGTTAAAAGAAATTGAAGAAGACTCAAAGAAATGGAAAGGTATCCCATGCTTATGGAGTATAAGAATCAAAATACTTAAAATGACCTTGTTACCCCCCAAAAATATACAGATTTAATGCAATTTTCATCAAAATCCTAATGGTGTTTTTCAAAGAAATTGAACACGAAATCATCAGATTTATATAGAATAACAAAAGCCTCAAACAGCCAAAGCAATTCTGAAAAAAAAAAAAAAAAAACCTGGAGGTATCATGCCGCCTGACCTCAAATTATACTATAGAGTGACAATGATCAAAATAGCATGGTGTTGGCCAAAAACAGATACACAGACCAATGGAACAGAATTAAGAGTTTATAAATAAATCACTGTATATATGGACAAATAATTTTCAACAAAGAAGCTGAAAATATACAATAAAGAAAAATCTCTTCAATAAATGGGCTGGGAAAGTTAAAAGTCACATGCAAAAGAAGAAAACTAGACTGCTCAGTCTTGCCATATACCAAAATTAACTCAAAATAGATCAAAAACCTAAATATAATACTTGAAGCAATAATCTGCATTGAAGAATGCAATTTCTTCTATGGTCCATAGGTATTAAACTCACAGATGTTTGATTTAGAGAGGACTTTTTGAATTTGACCTCAAAGTCAGGGGAAGCAAAAACAAAAACAAATAAATGGAACTATAACAAACTAAAAAGTTTCTACAAAAGAAACCAGCAATAATACAAAGAGACAGCCAACAGAATGAGAGAAATACTTGCAAACAACGCATCCAATGAAGGTCTAATATCCAAAATATACAAAGAACTCATATAACTCAATGACAAAAAACATAAACAATACAATTGAAAAATAGCCAGAGGGCCTGAACAGACACTTCTCCCAAGAAAACATGTAAGTGACCAACAGACATATGAAAAGATGCTCAATTTCACTAATTAGTAGGGGAAGGAATATCAAAACTACAATGATATACCACTGAAAATCTGATAGAATGGCTGTAATCAGTAGGACGAGTAATAACATGTGTTGGAGAGGTCGTGGGAAAAAAAAAGAAACCTTCATATACTGCTAATGGCAATATAAATTGGTGCAGCCACTATGCTAAACAGTATGGAGGTTTCTAAAAATATTATGAATAGAATTTTATATGAGTCAGCAATCCTTCTTCTAGGTATCGGCCCCCAAAATTTGAAAACATTTATCCATAAAGATATATGCACCCTGGTATTCATAGCTGCATTAGTCATGGTGGCCAAGCCATGAAAACAGGTAAAGTATCCTTTGATAGATGATTAGGTAAAGAAGATGAGGTACATATATACAATAGAATTTTACTAGCTATAAGAAAAAATGAATACTACTATTTGCAATACCATTGATATATCTTGAGGTTATCCTGTTAACAGAAATAAGTCAGATAGAAAAACTTTAGAACCACATGATTTCATTTCTATGTAGGATGTAAATCTTAAAGCAACAAATAAAGAAGACAAAGAAACAGAGGCTCATGGACATGGACAATGGTTTAGTAGTTACCAAAGAGAAGTGAGAGGAGGGGAAGCATAAATAAGAGTAAAGGGGTCAAATATATAATTATGGAAAGAAATTTAACTTTGGTTTGTGAACACGCAATGCAATATACAGATGATTTATTATAAAATTTACGCTTGAAATGTATGCAGTTTTTTAACCAATGTCATCCCAATAAATTTAATTTAAAAAATAAATAAAATTTTAATGAAAATCATTATATGATTTTGAAAACATACATAAAAAGTATAAAAATGCAAAAATGTCATTCATAATCATAATGGGTAGTCTATTAAAACTAATAAACCTAAATGCATCATAGTGCTCTATGCTCTACTATACTAAAATATTATCATTATAAAATAAGATGAAAAAGTTTTGATATATAGGTATATATGTAGTTCATATATATGTATATAATCATACAATGTACATAGTATAACAATATATTATACATTATACATATAATTTATATATATATATATATATAAGAATGTATTATAGTCACATAAGATATATGATTATATATGACTGTCTTTACATTTCTTTATATGCAATTAAATAACATGCATGTAGGTAATAATACTACTTTCAGCTTTCTGTTATTTTCTATTAACTTCTCTTTTTATTTCAAAATAATGCTTCCTTAATATGTATAAATTCACAATGATTTGTATAGCTCGAGATCTAACCCTAATTTGGTTTTTCAAAAAACTGTACTGATAATTTAATTCATGTACTATAAACCACATACATTTAACATGTACAATTCAGTGAGTTCTGATGAATTTTACCCATGAAAAACAATCCAACTCAAGATTCAGAACTTTCCATCTCCCCAACGAAGTTACTCATGTATTTTTATGTTCCATTCTTTCTTTCTCCCAGGTACAGCAATGCTTACCTTAGTATTACTACAGATTAGTTCACATTTTCTAGTGCTTTTAAAAAAGATGGGATGATTACCAAGATCTTGGTTTAACGTTATTATGAGCCACTATGCCTTCAGGCTGTGTCTATATTGCTCATTTCACTTTAATAAAGACTTGAATAATCAGCTCAGTAAGTTTTGAAAAATAATCAATGACTAATGAATTATTTAATTACATAGTATAATCAATTATCTAAAACTGACTGCAGCACATACATATACACACATCCTTCAATTGATAAGCCATGTAAATATTTTCTTAGGTTACAATAAGCAGGTATTTATTTCTTAAAATTTAATTTAATTTTAATAGTGTTATTGAAGTGAATTTGATATATGAATAACTGATCATATTTAATATACATAATTTGATAAGTTTAGACATAGGTTAACACCCATCATTACCATCACTACAATCAAGGTTATAGACATATCCAATACCTCCTAGTTTCCTTTTACACCTTTGTGTGTTGTGTGTGTGTGTTTATTTTTTATGGTAAGAATACTTAATATGACATCTATCATCTTAAAAATTTTGAAGTGAACAATATGGTATTGTTTACTGTGGGCACCATGTTATACAAGAGATCTTTAGAACTTACTCATCTTGCATAATTAAAACTTTATATTCATTGTATAGTAACTTCACATTTCCCTCACCCAACTGTGCCTGACAACCAATTATTATATTCCTTGTGTCTATGAGTTTTGACTATTGTAGATACGTTATATATGTGGAATCACTTCTATGTCTTTCTGTGTCTGCCTTATTTCATTTAATACAACGTCCTCCAGTTTCATCCATGTTGTCACAAAGGACAGAATTTCTTTCTTTTTTTTAAGGCTGAATAATGTTCAGTATGTATTTACTTTATAAAATCCACTTGGCAATTATAATAAAATTTATGAAATAACATGGTTTCATATTATTTTTATTTAACAATTACATTAGATAAAAAAAAGTTAACACACGTCTGAATTTTCAATTATTATGATTAGATGAAAGGCTATGGAGAAAGATGTATTCCTCACCATCAATTTAGTGGTATTTCTTATTTTAGATAGATGATGTTTGCATAATTAAACGATCATTAAATTCTAAGTTTAGGAAACAGAAATATCCTTATTAAGTTACTGTTAACGGCCTTTGATTTTGTACCAAGAAGCTTTATTTGAAAACCATCACATACATTTTTGACTATCATCAGAGGATACTTATAAAAAGTAGCTAAATAAGGATGAGTACAATACTGATGTTAAAATATTGATATGGCTCTCTTTTTTGTGAGAGTATAAAATATTGACTTAAAAGAGAGAAACATAGCCATTGATTTCTCTCCAAGAAGTATTTAAGTTTATGTTTCTTGTTCCATCTACAAATACTTAGAAGTCTGAATATGAAGTTCAACTTTTTATCATTATCATTAAGGTGCCTCTACAGGCTGGCAAGACTCTTCAATATTATTAGTCTGACTGAGCTGCTGATTCTGCTACTCTTTGCCAATCATTATTTTATCTTAGTTGGTAAATCTCTATGACAGTTTTATTGCAGGCTGAAAGCAAAATTGATCTTAGCCCTACTTTACTTAAACTACCTTTTCAAAGGTATAGATATTCTCTATTAATGGGATCTTAGCTTAATCTAAGGCTATCTTTCCTGTAGCAATTTCTTCTCTCATTATGCAAAATCAAATCTTTAGAGCAGCACATCCATTAAAAAGAATGAGAATTTATTTAGAGTGAAAATTACATTAAATATCTAAAACTTTACTTGCATAATCTTGAAATTATTTTAAATGTTCTCATTCTATTTTAAAACCAGCCCATATGGTATAGAATACTGTATCCTGGGGCATCATAGCACCTGCAGGAGCGATCTGCTAACTTCAGTGAAGCTAGCAAAACTTACATCAATTATAATGTATCTGTACACTTACTAAAATAGTTATTTGAAAGTGTGATTTACATCTTTTTTTTTTCTTTTTCATGTAATACTTAATAGAATGTGTGCTTATGCTGTTCCAGATACTATATTAGTAAAGATGCATATGTTGAGTTCCTTAGTATCAAAGAGATTTATGTACCACTGTGATAAAAGCTTAAGTAGACATATGAATAGTGGGCTATAAAAGCCTTTAAGCATGTAACCAATGAAGAGGAGGCAAGGAGCAGCTTCCCAAAGAGGATGTTGGCTTCAATGAAATGAAACACAGAAATGGGAGTTGGAGTCATATAGGTGAGGACCAATGTTTACAGATAATGGCTCAGGTAAAAGCCTGAGTAAAACCCTGAGCATGGAACACCATAATAGGTTTCAGTATTATGAAGGGTACTAGAGTAATTCAATTTAAGGATTGTTTGTATTTGAACTACTAATAATACAAAAGCATTGAAGAGATAATAATGAAGAGACATTAAGAGATTGAATTGATAGACTTGAGATAGGGAATTAGTCAGAAGTAGCCACTGATAGCTCAGTGTTTTTTAGCTTGAGCAACTTGGTAGTAGAATATCATTCAATGAACTCAGTGAATGTCTGAGGTGGAAGGGGATGTGGTCAGTTTAGGAGTACATAGGAAAAGTCATTTAGTATGTACCTTAAGCCAGAAGTTACAGTGTGACATCCAAGTTAAAGACAGAAATAAGTAATTTATTCAAAAATAAATGGTAATTTAACAATGGGGTAGTGAATAATAGAGAGTTATAAGGAGGGACATCTAGAAAATACTAAAAAGCAAGGGCCAGTTTATGGAAAATTGTTCTATGAAGGATTCTAGAAAGGAAAACAGAAATGGGTGCCACTAAAACAGATAAGAGAAAATGAAATTTTAAGAAGAAATGAATGGTCTGTCAGGATCCTATAGGTAACAAGTGGCAGACACAAATTTGATAATTTGAAGATGAGTTAATAAAGCAATAATTTAAAAAGGAGTAGGTAATGTGCAGGAAAACTGGAGAGGAAGTCTGATATTCCAGGTTTACTAACAGGGTAGGTGGGGCATTATTAACATTCATGTCCTCTTACTTAAAGGGGCAAGTGGAAGAAGTGGTTGCCCTTAATCAGAAGGAGGCTGCCCAACAGTCTGTAACTGACTCCTTTTCCTTCAGATCTTCACTGACGACCTTGATGATAGTGATTTAAAGGGAATGATTAATGAGAAAATCAATTACAGTAAATTGAAAAGTGAGTATGGATATTTCTGTCTTAATTAGCAATTTCTAGAAAAGTCCATTTGATTAATAAAATAAGCAAAAATAATTACAAAAATATCCGAAAAAGGTAACAATAGAAGCAAGGGGGATAGCAAGATGAACATTTTTCTTCTTCATTATTATTAAAAGGTGGATATAAGCAAGTAAACAAAATGATACATTCAGTATAGAATGGATAAAGGTAGTAAGGTTTTTTATTTATTTTTCCTTGACAACACTGCATGGTAACAAGAGGGAAATTAAGAAATTAAAGTAAAAAACCTGGAAAAGAAAGTATTCTTACATTACTATTCTGATTCTGAATGTTATAAACTTTCACCAAAGCAAACTAAGTAAATGTTTTGTATTTTTAGTCTGCCTTGACCTGCCATCATTCTGTTGTGTATTACATTGGGCTTGCATTATAGGCAATAAGTAACATTACTAATAGAAATTTGTTTAGGTATGTATATAACAGTATATATATATATATATATATATATATATATATATATATATATATATATATATACACACACATATATCTGTATATATATGTATGTGTGTGTGTGAGGTGTGTGTGTAATTTCTACCTTGGTATAACTATCTTTATGCATTAAGATGGAATTTATCACAGCTTTGTCAAAATGTAAAAACAGTTCAATAATTTGCATAAAAATGGCTTACCAATTCAGTTGAATTTAGTCAGTCTAATCAAAATGCTTTAAGTAATACTGTTTATAAACAGGAAAAATAACCAATATAACTAAAAATATTTATAGTTAGAACTTAATAGAATCTCGTTTTTCTCATCTAGAGATCAAGGTCACACATTGTTTTCCAATTGTGGAAAATTTCTCAAAATCCCAAAGAGAAGTTACATGTATGTAAACATTTTATGCAGTTTATTTTATATCATAAAGTATAATTTCTATTATTCATATTTTTATAATTAATATTATGATTCCAATGACATACATAAATTGACACTTTATCAACAAATTTTTCTAAACTGACAAAAGCTGTATATAAAATAATTTTTACATATTATGTTTTAGTTTCTAAAAGGAATATGGCTTTTTGGTCTCTATCGTATAGGAAGAAGTTTGAATAAGAGAATCTAGAACCTTTCTCACAGATTAATTTTATAAATGGTGTCCACATATTTGAAGTATCCCCTTTCTAAGTATGTCTGCTTATAACGGGAATAAATGGCAGAACCTGTCTAACAGACAAAAATAATAGTTAGGTATGTGAGAATTTTGTAGAGAGAGCATGTTGCTTTCTAAGATAAAAGACTGCTTAGAAGGTAAAACAATATGGAGAAGGTATACAGACTCCAAGTCATCTATTTACATAAGTATCCTTCCTTTCATCTATCCATCTACCCATCTATCCAGCCATCCAGTCAGCCAGCCATCTAGCCATCTAGCCATTCATTCATCTATCTACCACCCATTTGTTACATTATTTCTTGAGCACAAATTTATATAAAACAAAAAAATATTGAGCGTATAATTTTTTCATATATGATCTGTCCAGAGAGTGGATATACAGACTAAACGGATAGGTATTAAATGCAATAATCTCATACGAGAGTGTGGAATGAAAAATACTTGAAGTAAAGAAAAGTTTTTCAGAGAAAACGGCACCTAAGAGGAGAGTTAAAGAATTTCCAAAAGCAAAGTTGTCAATCCTATGTGAGGAGAATTAACAACATGCACTGGTGTTGAGAAAGAAAAAAAAAAAAAAAAAGCCTGGTACATTGAGATTATAGTTTCCTCCTATTTTGTTTTGTGTTTAAACTGCTTTTTTTTTCTCCCAAAAGAGATTTCAAATAACTTTAAGCTGCATGTATACCTCCCTTCTTCTCTAAATGTAACTTTGGGTGATGAACACACAGTGTAATCATTATACAAGATGACATATTATTGAATTGTGCACTTGAAACCTACACAATTGCATTAACCAATGTCATCCCAATAAGTTTAATTAAAAAACGAATAATGAAGATTTGGCTTCTCCTCTTTCAGACTCAGAAGATCAACTGGTGAGTATTGTAAATCCTGGCATCATCTGTTGCAGTGTTCAAAAGATAATGGAAATGATTATTTATTAAAAATTATGAGCATACAAGGCTTCATGGATTAGAGAGGTCAATAGTTACACAGACAAATAATTGAAACATATCAAATGCATACTTTTAAAAATTCATGATGGCACTATCATAAATGCCAGTTATATAATGATTTAAAAGGAACTATGAAATATGTCAAATAGAATATATGTATAACTTGGAAGATTTGATGCGGATAATTTTCAAACTATAGTGAAACTGAATTTGGAAGCAGAGTATATAAAGATAAATGATTATTGTTGTCCCTATCACAAAATTTTACATTTCCTGAGAGAGTAAAAATAAAAAATCAAAGCAGATGATATTTAGTTTTGAAACGCTAGCTTGTATGCCTATTTATAATAAGACTGAAAAGAAGAAATGTATTCATTAGTAGAAATTTCTGTTCCTTGTTGCCACTACATTCCTAAAATGCAAAACAGCAAATAAAATGAAACCATTAACTTATGAACTTCTTAGTTTAATAAAAACATTCAGAGAATTAGAAACATATAATTAAATTTCATTGAAATGTAAGAGACCATTCTATTTTGAAGAAGGAAATAAAAGCAGGAAATGACGGCTATTATTCTCTTGGTACCATGTATGGCTGGCTGTACCTTGATTTTTAACCTTTGGAAACATGCAGTAATACATAAATCATAGCAACATTTTAAAGGTTAAAGTAAAAAATATGCAAACCTTAAAGGATTGGATGGTATCAAATTACTTTTGGTATTGAAATCTTTAGACTTACAATAAGGTAAAACTTACAAAAGATGAAATCATTTAAACTAATTATAATTGAAAGTTTTCATAAACAAATGTAATTAAAATATCTATTTTAATGAGAATTACTTTTCTTAGAGAAATGTATTGATCTCAGTATTGGATAATATCAGAATTGTGCACTGTTTTCATTAGCATGGTACATCTTTATATTGTTTTCAATCAATACCTTGATATTAAACTATATGCTATGTTTTCATTTTACCATATTGTGAAGGTATGAAGAAAGATGATCTATTTAGAGGCTTACAAGTTTCAGACAGACAATATTGGTAAGGCTTAACATTTGGAAGAAAATTTAATTTAGTATAATTTTAAAAACTGAATCATTATCTGAAGTAAATAGTTAAGAAAAGAACCATAAGGTATTAAGTAAACATCCATATAATTACTTTTTATTAAAAAAAAAACTATACGTATAATATCAAAACATAAAGAGATGGGAATCTAAGTTAAAGTGATAATGAATTATTCACATAGATGACGATGCTTTTATATTTTTGTTTTTTCATTACAAGAAGTTTCTTTATTTCTGCATTCAAACTTCCATTGTGACCTATTTAGTATGTTTTCTTATTATTTTAATTTATAAATAAAATTGATAAATTTTAGAGATCTTTAATTTTGTTTCTTAAACTTCAGTTGCAAACACTTATGTTCTGCTATTCAACGTGTCACTGTCTCTTCATCAAGAGCAAAAACAAAGAATAAAAATGTATGTGTAGATGGATAAATAACAAATATACATAATACTATATAAATACATATAAATATACATACTTATATATCTATACAAAACAGTGACAATATTAAGACATGATTACTTGAATCAGACTGCCAATATTGATTGGCATATTGGCCACTCTATTTAATGAATTAAGTGAGACCTGGAAAAAATTAGTTAACCTGCTTGCTTCAATTTCCTTACATATACAGTGACAAAAGTATTCACATCTACTTATCAGAATTCACATCTACTTGTCAGAATAGTTATGTATATGTATACATGAGATAATAAGGAAGAACTCACTAAATGATAACTATTATAATACATAAATAGATTACTAGAACTAGAACTTTCCTGATGACTTTCAATTCAGTTAATCCAAAAAAGAGAAAAAACCTAGCTACATAGAGCACCTTGTTTCTTATACTAAAGTATTTTAAAATTAGGAAAAGAGAGTGAGAAAATAGGTGTTTTGTTTCAATATGATATTTTATTGTCACTAAGACCCTTGCTATACATTTGTAAATGTTAATAATCTTTCTAGATAATTCATTGTAATGATTATAGAGAATTAACTGATCATTAATTTTCAGACTTCACTTGTAGCATTATTTCTGAAAACTAGCCTTTTGCCTGCCATTGTCATTAAACTGTTACATTTAAAGTGTTCATTCCAATTGGAAGCACCAAATCTCTAAACTTCATCATTTCTGAGAGCAGAAAACTGTTAACAACAATGAGGACCTTGACACCAAGTGTCTTCATTGACCATCTAACAAGATAACCTGACACACAAGGGGTGATCAATTTATATTTGCTAAATGAACAAATAAGTGGTTAATTAATTAAACTCCTAAATGTATATGGGATTACAAGGGTTTTTAAATATGTTGCAAATAAAAGGACACTGGGCATGATTCCAAATATTAGTTGGACCTCTGTTATGTACCATTATTGTAAATTCTGCTTAACCAACTAAATGAATTAATCCAGATGTTTCTTTATGCTTTTCTCAAGAAACAGATAGCGTAATTGGTGTAGAAATGTTACCCAATTTTCACTGATTCTTCACAGTTAATTGTATCCAGAATCCTATGACCTTCACTAGAGGTGGTGTTACACAGGACAGTTTCTGATTATCACTAGTTTTAGGATATAATTACTATAGCAAAATATCATATAAAACTAGTCTACAGGGTGCTGCACATGTGTATATGTGTATAGTAGGTATGGTGAGGTACAGAGAGTCAGATCTTTGATTATGTAAATTAGTAAAATAATGAATTAAAATATTGCATTGTTATCTCTAAAGGATTTTTAATAGTAATAATTTCTAATATACAATATTAATGTCTAAGATCAAATTGAAAGTATGACATGTTACTAAAATTATATTACCTAAAAATGCATTTATTGTGAGTTTATTCACTTATTTATTTTACAAACATATTAAGGTGTTTCTTTTGTTGACATTTGCTACCTTGCTGGGAATCAATAAATTTGTTATTTTGAAACCTAAGGGAAGCATGCAAAATTAGAATTTCCTTGTGAATTATAATTTGGGGGATTTTATTGTAGCATATAAGTAATACTTATCTGGTAATACTGAAAACAAGATACAGATTATCTCTAAAAACTGCTAATAATGTAAACAGACTCCACATATTTGTTACAGAGAGTTTGTTTTGATTTAATAAGACCATAATATTTTTATATAAATGTATCCAAATATATTTTATTCTTTTTCTTGGGATATCTGTTTATAGAAATTTTTGCAGGACGAAAAACAAAAATCATATTACAGAAATCAATAACCACAGCCACTACTCTGGTTCACACTTTTATATAGTACAGTTTCTTCTCTTTCATCAATTAACATTAGTCTGCTCTTCTTCCCAAAACCACAAGGACACCATCAATCAAAAAGGAATATTTTCTTGAGCAAGTGAGTATCAGAAATTTCTATTCACCTAAGAAAACCTTTTTATATTATTAGAGACACAAAGGGTTCAGTGCATTTTCCTCTAACACAGGGGGTTAAAAGACCAAAACTTCTGATATATCAAAAAGGAATGAAGAAGTTTTATGTCACGAGATTTTGAGCCTTGTCACGTATTGCACTTATGACTTTAGGATTACACTTTGAGGCCCGTTGAGATCAATGCCAAAGATGATAAGTAGAACCAATTTTTTGGTAATTTGGCTTAATTTATGTATTTCTCTGGCATTGCTAACTGTTGATAAATTATGCAATGTCTATTATAATTTAGCTAATACAGATTCTGTACTTCTTTAAAAGAAGCTCTGGGATCCTACCATTATTTCTGCACAAAGAAAACTGGAGGAATAAGTAGGGAATTTTCCGACTTTCCTATTACTGGCTTCTTCTTTACACAAATGTTTAAGTTTTGACCTGACAATTACTTATTAATAATGTAAATTACACTGTCTTTGATATTTTCAACATTTCCCTGAAGAAATGTCTAACTCAAACTTTGTCAAAGCTAATTTTGTTTCATTTTTCTATGTATCTAAAGTCTCAAATTATCTCTTTTTTTATTCATTAATAGATGATGTTTTGTTTTATTTTGGGATGAGGGTACTACTAATTTTTGATATTCCCTTTCTGTGGGACTTTTAATTTCTACCACTTTTTCCCTTTTTAATTTACCACCGATCCTCCAGACATCTGCTTTTTTTCAAGATTGCCTTTTGAAAGATTGCCTTCCAAGATTATCTCCACTGGTTCCACTCACTTTGAAGTCCTTGTTTAGTAGACACTGATCTAATCCATCTGATCTCAGACTTATTTTTAGTATTAGACACACAGTTTGAGACTGTTTTCTAGGTTCATCATATCTGTGCTTTGCTTATGCTAGGATTCTTATTCTTCTCTGTACCGTCTCTCTGACTATTTGTTCAGCAAGAGCTCTGAACCCAGCTTTGCCGATTTCAGGTGTTCCCTTCACTTACATATAGACTGGTATTCTCTACTCATGTGTAAAGAGCTTGGTGTTTTCTCTCTCCTAATTATGCTAGAAACATAATTGTTTGCATTCCTTGTTATGTGGTTTTTTGAAGATTTTATAATCGATATTTTCTCACAGGAAACTGAAAATTAAAAGGACTATATTAAACTATTACCTTTAGACCCAGGAACTGTAGCCCAGTTAATCGAATTCATAAATTATTTAACTATTTTTTATAGTCTTCATCTCCTTTATAGATGAATTGTACAAGTCTAAGGCTAAAAATGGATTCAGAATCTCTTGAAATTTTTCTCCCATGTAGAAATAGGATTATTTGTTATGTTTGTTGTATTAAATCTGGCTTCAATTTTCTACTAGTGGTTCTCAGATTTGGTGATGTATTAGAATCAACTTAGAGGATATGTACAATCAGAAGATAGGCACAGTTCACAGGATTAGCCCTAGAGAGTCTATCTTCATAAGTTTTGAAGGGAAAATAAAATTTACATATTTAATTACTACTTTGGGCTTTTTTTTTTTTTGGTGTGTGTACACATTTTATAGACCACATTTTGAGAAATAGAACAAAAGCAATCATTTCTTTTGTATCTGTTTATCAGATATGGTAAGAACAATTTGGATATCTGGGGAAGAGCGTTATGGTGGAGAACCTGAACAGACACTTTTTCCAGGGAGATATACAAATGGCCAATGGACATAGAAAAGATATTCAACTTCACTAGCTATTAGGGAAATGCAAATCAAAACTACAATGTGATACCACTTCACACCTGATAAAATGACTAACACCAACAGGAAAGGTAATAAGTTTTGAAGAGGTTGTGGAGGAAAAAGAACCCTCATATATATACTGCTGGTGGAATGTAAATTGGAGCAGCCACTATGAAAAACAGTATGGAGGTTCCTCAAAAAATTAAGAATAAAATTACATATGACCCAGCAATTCCTCTTCTGGGTATTTTCCCCAAATATTTGAAAAACATTTTATGATAAAGTATATGTACCCTGATGTTAATAGCAACATTATTTATAGTGGCCTAGACATGAAAACAACCAATGTGTCCTTTGATAGATGATTGGATAAAGAAGATTTGGTACATATATACAATGGAATATTACTCAGACATAAGAAAAGATAAAACACTGCCATTTGTGACATGGATGGATCTTGCAATTATCATACTAAGTGAAATAAGTTAGACAGAAAAAGTTGAGAACCATGTGATTTCACTCATATATGTAGGATATAAAACTGAAAGCAATAAATGAACGAGATAAACAGAGACTCCTGGACACAGACAAAAGTTTAGTGAGCAAGAAGGTAGATGAGGATAAATGGGGTGAAATATATGGTGCAGAAAGAAATTTAACTTTGAATGGGGAACACAATGCAATGTATAGATGACACATTATAGAATTGTAAACTCAAACATAATTTTATTACCATTGCCACCCTAACAAATTTAATAAATAAATAAATAGAGTGTCATAAATTAATGGCAGTGTTAACTTTAAACCTGTATTAATTGCTGCCACAAATTTAAATATGGTATTTAAATCACAACATTCATTTAAAATCTAAATTAACTTAACCAAAACAAATTTATATTTATAAAATCTTCATCTGACATATGTTTATTTCTATTTAATTATATTAATGTAAGATTTATTGATCACCTACTGTTAGCAAGGCATTTCAATAGATGCCAAACTCATTTGTTCTAATAGGTTTGTTTTAATAGATTTCTTGTAATTTTGTGTGTATTATAAGTTTATTTGAAAATGACTATATATATATTATATATACACATATATAATATATAAATATATATATATTTTTATATACACATATATATATGTGTATACACATATATATATGTGTATATGTGTATACACATATATATATGTGTGTATATTTATATACACATACACACACACACACACACACACACACATATTTATATATATATATATATATATATATGTATGATGCCTTTTATATCTTTTAATTGCAAAATCATCCTGATGGGAACCTTTAATAGCATGATGAATAAATACAGCAAGAATGGGCATTCTTGTTATGTTCTTGACCTTAGAGGAAAAGTATTCAGTCTTTTTCCATTAAGTATAGTGTTAAATGTAGGTGTTTCATGGATATCTCTCATCCAGTTGAGAGAGTTCCCTTATAGCCTTGGTTTGTTTAGTGTTTTTATCATAGAAAGATGGATTTTATCAAATAATTTAAGTTACTATCTAGTGGCCTGTGTTTTCAAGCTAAAAGGCCTTTTTAATATTTCTTTAAGGAAATTCTACTAGTGACAGATATTCTCAATTTTTATCTAGGAGTGTCTTAATTTCTCCATTTCTGAAATTTAGCTAGATTTAGAATTTATATATTATAATTTATAATATAGTTTAGCTAGTTTAGCTAGGTATAGAATTCTTGATTCATAGTCTTTTTCTTTTAGTACTTTAAAGATAGGCCTCTCATTGTTTCCTGACCTCCAGATTTCCTAATATTTCTGTTGCTAATGAGACGTATATGCACAATTTTTTCCTTTTGCTTTTCTTACATTTTTCTCTTTGTCTTCTATTTTTCTCAATTTTGACATGATGTATGTAGATATGAATAACTATTAATAAATCCCTTTGAAGTTTGTTGAGCTTTTTAATGTATAAATTAACATTTTTCAAAAAAATTGCAAAACTTTTTGTCCATTATTCCTTTAGATACTTTTTTCTGACTCTTTTTATTATTTTTCAGGACTCTCGGTATGTCTGTCTGTCTGTATGCTTTATGGTGTCCTACAAGTCTATGAGGCTCTGTTCATTTTTCTTTATTAGTTTTCTTCTGCTTCTCAGTTTTGATAACCTCTATAGAGCTACTTCCATGTCTGCTGACTTTTTCTCACTAGTTGAAATCTACCATTGAGCCACTATAATAAAAATATAATTTGGCTATTGAATTTTCCATTGCAGAATTTTATGTGGTTAATTTTTATAATTTTTATCTTTTTAATAGCATTATATGTTTTGCTAATCATTGTTGGCATACCATCTTTAGTTTTCTAGATACATTTGTAATAGCTTATTTTAAGATTTTGAATATTAAGTTAACAATCTGAGCCTCCTAAGGGGTATTTTACCTTTCTCTTATGTATATGTGGCTTTCCTGTTTCTTTTTATGTCTCATAATCTTTATTGTTCAACACTGGAAAGTTTAGCTAATATAATAATTATGGTGTTAGATTCTTAAACCCCCTTCACCCTCAACCTTGAAGGTTTTTTATTGTTACTGTTTTCTTTTTCTTTTACACCACTCCTTTCTATTGTTTCTGCTTATTTGTCCATCAATTCTCTTGAATGAACTTAATAGATTCTGTATTCTCAGGGGACTCATTTATGAATTGTGTGGCCAATAAGTTCTTTATAAGCTAGTAGTTTTTGTTGTTACTAAGTTCTTATTTCCATTATTAAGTTTGGCTCCCTTTGAAGCACACTTACGTTTTTATACTTTAGTGTTGAGCCAATGATTAGTCAATAATTTATTTAATTGCCTTGCCTAGGTTTTCTAAACTTTCAACAGATCTGTGTGAGAAGAATACCTTTAAACTTTAGACAGCTTATAAGACAGCCTTAATTAACTTTTACTGGCTACTTTTGCAAAGTGTCTCAATGTCAGCCTTCTTCTTTCTCATGTTTTTCCTGTACATACACACAGCCTGCACATATACCAACCCTTTTAGATCTCCAGGTAGTGTTGGATCTTTCTGAAGTTCCCATTGTTATTATCTGGTTCTCCATAATTCCCTTTTGAATTCCTGACAAAACTATCCCAACTGAAATCATAACTGCAGGCAGTGATATTATTTTATTTCAGTAATGCCCTGCAAGTTGGCTTACCCTATCCTTCTGATCTGAGACCTCTGTCAAATTAAATGGGCACCACAATACAAGAATAGGGATGTTTATGGCAATGTAAAAATTTGGACAAATTATTGTCTGTGCTCTGGGAATGACAATTTTAATGGAACTCCAAAAGAAGAAAGTCATCTTCTATGGCAAAATGACGAATGGCTTTTCACTGACATGTGGGGTATGTGGGAATAGCTCAAGTCAAAATATCACAGACCATACTTTCTTACCAAAATTAAGTTTTTTCTTTTGGATAAATAATTTTTAGCTTATTTTATGGCATTGGTTAGTTTTCAGAGTTCTGAAAAGGTTAATTTTAGATATTTTGTCTATATTTCTGTTAGTTTTGAGGGAGAACAAGTTTATAAATGTACTTAATTGGCATTTATGAAAGTCAATTGCAGCCTTCCTTCTTTAAAGCCACAGACTAATTCAGGCACCTCCCTGCCTTCTTTGATTAAGTATCTCTGTATCCTAACAAGATCCAGGTGACACAGACTAGGCTTTCATTTTGTTACCTCTCTCCTTTAATTGAAGTCTGGATGATTATCATGCTGTGTCTTATGGGTAGATCAATAGATTTTCTTAAAGGGATTTACTTTCTCTGTCATTTCAATCTCATCTCTTTTATATAAGTATTGAGCATAATGAACCAGTTTATAGTATGTTGTCACCTTGAAATTTAATATAACAGTGACTTATTTTTCACTTACACAGTTAATTTTGGGTTGTGTGGAGGTCTTCTGTTTTATATAAACACTCAGGGCCCCAGTGTAATGAAAACATCCCCATAATGTTCCTGTACTATCTAGGTGTTGGCTAGAGAATTACTGTTTAAAAATTAATTACTTGCTGGAAATTACTGTTTGGCTATCGCCATAGGAACATAGGCTACTAACTATGGAAACATAATATTCTAACAAGCTTTCAGCTTCTGTACCCCCGCTTGAACACCTGACCAGTGGGTTGACAGGTAATGAATAGAAGAAAAATAGACCTTTGTGTTCAGACAGAATGAAGAATGGAATTTGGGGCTTAAAAACCCTGTACCTCTACATTTCAGGGCTGCTTAATTTGGGATCTGCGTATCCCTGGCAGACCCAGCTGGCTGAATAAAGAGTGTGTTTCCTACAACTCACTGAGTTATGGTGGTCCATGTGTCTTTTGGGGCTTGGCGGCAACAACATCTAGAACTTGCAGCATTCTTGCATGATAGGAAAAGCACATAGAGGTCTCACTACTGCTTCCCCATTCTTCGACCTAGAAATGCCAGTTCTCTCACAGCAAATTGCTTAGAATTAGTCACATGGCTTTGCTTAGCTTCAAGGGAATTGAGTTATGTTTGCCGTCCCTATGACTAAAAAAAAAGAGGACCCACAATCTAGTACACTACTCTTAATCTGGCTACTGGTTAAGTGTTGCAAAAAAAGGTGTAAGTTATTTTCTCTTATGGACCTCTATAGGCAATCCTGCACTTTACTTTTGAATTGGGGCATACTTGTTATCTGTTATTGTATTATTACCCTACTGGTGCTTCTGCTAGAATTAAATAAAGAAACTATCATTTTACTGCTACACGAATTATAATTTTTTCAGAGTTATAGTATTTTATTAGATGCCTTTTAAAAAATTGTTTTCAAAACATCCAACAAGAATTGGCACTCTAACCAGTTCTAATTCAGGAATGAGAGCAGCACTATTTCTTTTTATCTTTTTATTCTAACTGGCAAGAAAACAAGAAGTTGCACTGATGAAATCTGACAGTCTGTCTGGCAATATGCACCTAAAAAAAAAAAAGAAATGGTTTTCAAATATTATTAGCAATCTCTTTTACATTGCTTTTCTAAAATTAATGTCTAGCCTTAAATCAGTTGTTCTGTCCAGCATAGAGAATTTTATTCAAATGGACTGTACTGGCTGAAAAAGTTTTCTTGGTCATGCAACATGGAGCCTCTATCATCCATCATTCAGTGATGCAATAAACATGTCTACTATATGCCAAGGAATTAGTTAATATCTTAGAATACAACAGGTATGTGAAACATACACATCTATAATTCCCATGAAACTTTTAATATATTAAAAATAAACAATAGAAAAAATTATAATATAATCATATCATAGTACAACATATAGCATTTAATATACAGAATATTTATTAGATGTCAGCTACTAAAATTTCAAAGCAAGAGGGACATTATATTTGTCCTTAAAGTTTAAAAAGTATGAAAATCTCATTGATTTATTAATTTCCACTCACAATAACAAACAAAATTATATCAAAAATTAAATATGCCACCTAAATTTTTAAATGCAAATCTATACATATTCTGTTAAGATCTTATAAAACACTTTATTATAAAACTCTCACATACTTCTAACTTCTGAGAATTAGGTCTTTGGTTGCTGTCTTTACTGCTGTTTTCCTCATGTTCAAAACCATGACCAAATATGGCTAATAACCCTAAGTATGTTTTGGGTGAATAAAGGCAAATATTAATCTCATTTTAGACATAAAACTGGATCATGATGAAATACAGAGAACCTTCCTTTGGAGTGGGAACATAAGGCCGACCTTAAAGTTGTATTTTTCCTGCCCTTTACAAAAAGCACCCTGATAGTTTATCCCCTCTTTTTAAAGTGAACTCCTACAGCTTTGTTTTCATTTAGTTGTCTTAAGTTCTAATAGAAGCTCACTCCTCCCTGCAACCTGAATTACAGTAAGACTGACTGGGTTCAAGAAGAAATGTTTCATGGGTGCTTTCTGTCCAACCTATAGTTAATATGTAGCATCTTCAATTCTTTTTTAAAGAGTAGTTTTGATGTTAAATTGTTCTGAAATAAAATGATAAAATGTAGTTTATGTAAACTTTAAGCTCCCTTTTCTTAATTGCAGCATCAATAACTTTGGTGAAAAATAGTTGAGCTAAGTGTTTTGTCAGAGTAAGGTTTAGGTTTTATTTTGAAATTTCTTTCTCAAACATCCAAGGCATTAAATGGCATGATTATAAACTCACAGCTCATATAAAAATCAAGTCATACAAAGCAAATACTACTCCTATAAAAAAGTCACGTAAATACAGAAATACTGAATTCAGTGGAAAGCTTGGCAAATGTGTAGATATACTAACAAAAGCTGTTTTCTTACCAAAGCCAGATTGATGCTCCCTGTACTTAAAAAGCAAACTGTATGAACACCTGGAAATTTCAAGCTTTATAAAAATGTTTAGATAAAGAATGAGCCAGGCAAATGCACAGCATGTAACATATGCTGAATTTTACTCAGTAATAAAAATTGAAAAATGTAAAACCAAATAGTAAATTTGAAAATCTTTAGAAAAAACAGTGCCAAGTAGGTTCTGTTTGTATTACCACTGCCAGGTGAACCAGGAACACCAAATTCTGCACAAATTCCCCCAATTCATTCTCTAACCACAGACATCCAGAGACATATGCTTTTACTACTGGCCAGGAAACATCCACTTAAACACATCTGTGAGTGATAGAATGACAGATCTAGCACCCAAGAATGAAAACCTTACTTAATCTGTCAAATTGTTCTTTCACAAGATGTGCTTAAGACATTATACTGAGTGTTGGGGCAGAGAACTTGATCACAGTAGTGAGAAGTAGCTAAACTGTGTCTTCAGTACCTTATTGTAGGAGAAGAACCCACAGCCTTATCTTTTTTCTTAATGAGAAAGTGCCTCTCAGAAATTTTATTCAATATCCACATATGCTGGCTGATCTGTTAACTGGGGATGGGAAGATAGGGGTCATTTTAATAGGTGTGGGCTCATTTATAGGAGGATTTCCTTGAGGTATTGCCAAGGGAGTTTGTTGTATCATTTGTTTTCTGCTCCTCTCAGAATAAAGAGAGTTGTTCCGATGATTATGTCATGTCTTTTCCTTAACACAAAAGAAAAAGCAGGTAATATTTCACTGGGATGAAATTGACTTGAGACATTTGAGTGTTTTTTCAAATTAAATACTTTCTCATCCTGGAGGAAGTATCTGTCATCCAGAGGCATTGAATAAAATGATAGGATGTGTGATGGAAGTAAGTATCCAGGAATTCTAGTCTTTTCAAACCTTGTCTAGTCAATGTGCTTCCTTTTATTCTAGCAGTCTCAAAAAAGAAAAGGTGCCCATTTGGCCCTTTGCAAATAAATATACAATCTTATAAACATAGAAAATAAAGTTTGTGTCCCTGCCAATAACCCTTTTATTGTAGCACAAATTAACATTAAAGTTAAAGTTTTCACTGATTATAAAATCTATTTCACATAATCTCTTGTCTTTGAATCCTTTCTTTGTTTTCTTCCTTTAACTCTCTGACAAAAAAATTTCACTTCTGAAGAAAACATAATTTATATTGTACAACTGGAACAATGCAGAATGTCATTTTTCCATGGTAAATGAAGATTCTTATAATATGTTTGTAAGACAAACCATCGAATAGCCACTTTCCCAATATGCAGTTTAGTGAAAATTATAATCCCTTCCACTTATTTATACTGTAAGAATTACCTATATTTATTCAGTATCCCCTCTATGATTATTCATTCTTTCATTATTTTAATATTTTATCTACACATTTTTGATGTTTTTGCCTTAAAAACAGGATTTTCTTGATATGCTACAGATTCATCCATATTTCTCTTCTCCTGTACTTGATAAATACATAACTTAAAGTACTTTATATAGCTTTAAAATTAAGCATGCATAGTAATCACTCTGAATTATAAGGTTGCATGCTGAAGTTCTAAATGTTTTTTTTTTTTTGATCATGTAACTATTTCAAATGGAGAGATTATTTTCATGGAAGGTATTCAGATGTTTCATTGACTTCCATACACTGAATTTTGATACAGTAGAATGATATATTTGTTGATAGTTCTAAATTGATGGTGCATAACTATCATACATTAAGTATAGACAGTATCAGACTTGAAGTCATACTATTCTTTTTCATAAAAAATGTGTCCAAGAGGTGGAGAGAACATTATAAAACAGTTAATTCCTAATGTAACACCAGTAAACATTAAAATCTTTAAGACACTGATCTCATTAAAACACTCATATATATTCTAGTACAAGTGTCAGTTTTAGTATGAATTGATATGTACAATTTTCTTTTTTTTTCCTCTGGATGAGCAGAAAGTTCATTATTTCTAAATTTATAAACCCCAGCAGTATACACTATAGTTCACACTTAGAAACACAATTTGTCATTGACCATACCAATTCACTTTCTATCCATAAGTAAATTTCACCTTACATTCGTTTTCCTCTTTATCTAGCACATAGTCAGCAGTCCATTGTTATAAGCACTCTTTTCCAAAAACTTTACCTCCCTTTCTTTTATCCTACAATTTTCCTAATTCACCTACATAGCTATGTATTTTCTGTGTCTTCAAACAAGCAGCTGAGTATTCCACCATTCTGGAAATAAATGTTTAGGATCAGTCACAAATGTACATGAAATCAAGTGGGCAAGAAAAACTGCCTGCCCGTCTTACTAATAGTGATATGACTCTCCCAATTTCAAAGAAGATTGTTTTGCATCTTTTATCATTTCTAAATATCATATACATCTTTACTATCAGCTAATTCTAGACTTAGAGTTCTACTTAATGGTACAGAAGTCAACAAGTTTGGACTTCCAGGTCTTTTCAGCACCAATTCCATGCCAGCCTGACTAAAACACAAGTCCTTTAATTACTTGAGCACCTCTTAATTCTAATCACATTACCTTTTCACATGTGCATTTGGAGGCCAGGAGTTGCAAAGCCAGGTAAAACACAATAACTGAGGGGCTGCTACTGTCAGAATCATGCTATGAGCTCTACAGCAGAAGAAACAATGGAACATTTGATGAAAGAGTGAATAAGTGAATGAATGAATGAACGACTTTCATAATTAATAAAAAGAGAATCTGGAACATTTGCAAGGCTGCTGCAGATACAGTTATGCTGCTTAATTGAATTATTAAATAGATAATATATTTACTCTAACAGATTACCGATTAGCTTTCATTCATTCTTAACAGAAACAAGAAAGACTTCAATCAGTGATACAGTTGATGGAAATTTTTGACACATTTTCTGGCTTGATGAGGAGCTATATAAACAATAAAATCATGAACTATCTTTTGTTTTTATTAAAGTAATATTTACTTTCTGCCAATCACTGTACTAAGTGGTTTAAAGTCTTATATCATTGAATTTTTACTGCACTTTGAGGTAAGCACTATCATTAAAATTAACAATCATACTATTGTTTTATAGATAGTTAAATCTTAGAGGCAGTATATGATTTACTCAGGATCATTCAGTTGGTAAGATTACATCTAAGGCTTTTGAATTCAGAGTCCAAATTATTAACAATCACTTCTTCTTTACCTTATAACAAATTTTAAAAATTTCACTTAAACCACATGAAGAAGTTTCATTCTTAGGTAACTTAGAAAAGACCTACATTCAGATTACATGGAAACGGCCACTATCTAACAATTGTTCTGTTCTTTTTTTAATGTCAGCAATTCTTTAATCTCTCAATATATCCATTGAAAGTTAGTGTCTTAAAACCTATTTTATTTTAAGTACTCTACCATCCTAAGACAAAGAGTCTTAAATATAAATATTCACATTCAGTTTTATCACATTGTGTAGGTTTCATTTTAATCTGTTTGTCTATTAGATATCCAGGTACCTGTGTCTCAGTCAATACTCTGATCTATTCCAATTAAATTATCCTGCTTTAAGGAGATAGCCTGATAAAAATGCTTTAAGTAGCTCCAACAATATGGGTTCATTTTCATTTCTTAGTTTTAATCTTATAAGTGCTTTTTTAATTCTTAAATTGAAATACCAATAGCTATAGGCATTGCTATTAATGACTAAAAACTAAAATTAGAAAAATAAATTGTAGATTGTTTAAAAAAAACACAATTTTTACAAGGATGCTAGTGATTCCTTATACTTTTTGTTTATTGTTTCATTGCAATTGCTTTATAATTTGTAAAACCATTTTTTTCCAAAAATATAAATAAAATATCTCAAATTAAATCATTTGTTTACCAAATTTTGTCTTATATTTGGGTTTGTCTTAAGATTAATTTTCTTCAAAAGTGAAAAATCTCTTATAAATAAAAATAACAAATAACAATCACTAAATATAGGTAGTAAATTAAGACATCCTGGTTTAGTTAGTTGAGAGTGTATCAGATGGATTTTGACTTACCTTGAATAATAGTTTTATTAGCCAATAGTTCCTATCACCTGTACTTTATGAGTGGTGCAGGCTCATATTTTTAAGAGCAGTACTTCCTCCAGTGACCTTCAGATTTCACTATGTAATAAAATAAGTCAATTTAATTGTTTAATGTCAAATTAAAAAATGGAAACAGATGCAGCTTTTTCTCTTTGACCATAGTTTTTAAAAATTTATTTATTTTTTAAACTTCAAAAACATTATGTGGGTAGTATTGGAACCATGTTTGTCATGGGATAGGATATATTTAAAGGGAAATGATTTCTGCCCAGATATGGCTTGCTGACAGTTATGTTATCATATTACTTGTTCTTCTGTTTAATACTGGCAGTCAGGGAAAGAATTATCTGTTAATTTGAAACAAAAGCACAGAGATGAGAAAGCATATGCACATAGATTGATTGTCTTCATTTTGTTTAGTTCTTTTACTGGAGCTTTGTACTGTGCTTTCATTTAGGACATGTTTCTTTGTCTCCCCAATTTGTTTGTTTTAATCTATTAGATAGGGCTCCTATGTCTCACAGTCTTGCTAGTGTGGCTTCTACCCTAGGGGGCCCAATGTCACAGTCTCCACGATCATCTGAGCTGAGTGTTTGAGGTGTGTTTCTTATGTAGGTATGTGTGCTCTTTTGTTGTGTATAACAAACACAAATTCCTATCAAATCATATCAGGGTAAATTAAGTTAATAAGATTAATAACTTTTATCTTAAAACATAGCAATATTTTTGAATATTTAAAGTATCTCAAGATATGAAAAACTGCAAACTCACACAACTAATATAAATACATAATGGTCATGAATGCTTCCTAAGACTTGAAATTATATATTATGGCTGAATCGATTACAGTCTCTTCTTGAATTCTGCAGTTGGTTGAGAAAATTTGTTTAAAATAAACTATTCCTAGAGCAAGATATTTTATTTTCAAGATGATTATATATAACCTTCTGTATACATTCTATGAGATCTCTAAGAGAGATAGATGTGGGTTTAATTTTATTGGAGGCCACTACTCTGGATACTCCTATACATTTTTTTTTTTTGCATATTCTAATTAATAGGCAGTACAAATTGTGGTAACTCTCTTCAGATAAAAAGAGAGATGTTTATTTATCTATTCATTTGGTAGTTGATTGGGTTAATCTTGATTCTTAAAAATTCTTGAATGGGTGTGTAAATCAACATTTTGTAAGGAATTAAAAATAATAATTGAGCAAAACAAAATCTAATCTAGAAATGTGTTTAGTATTTATTAAATAATTATTTTTACCAAAAACTTAATTATATGTATTCTTCATACCCATTCACTACTTGTATCACTTAGTAGTATTAACTATACTTTCTCACACCTTTTGAATGTCTCTTTTTCTATTCCCACTGTTGTTGCCATAGTTTATGATGCCATCACAAATGTCACTGTCCATTTTATTTTGTTCTGACTTCTTTCTATAAATTTAGAATCTTTTGACTTCTATTTCAACTCTCTTCTATTCTTCATTTCATTACCATAAAAATCTTTTAAAAGCGCATCTCTTCAGTCCTCTTCTTGAGAGGAAAAAGTACTCTGGCTTAAATTTTTTTTTTTTTTTTTTACTATTTTCCTCTTGATAGTCTGTCTTCAGCTGCTGTAACCTCCAGAATGAAAGTTCTAATAAAATTGTGTGTTCACATGTCTACCTGCTTTATTAGTATAGTTCACTGAGGGATAACACCAAGTCTAATTCACCATTATGAATAATAAATTTTAAAGTAAATGTCTCTTCTCTTTCCTTCAATTTAAGTAATATATAATTTTACAAGTTAGAAATAAAATGTCCCATTTTCCTAATCCAGCTGTGCTCACGTTTTTTATCTCTCACTTAAAATCACCCGAAAGGATATCTAATAACAGTTAACATATCTTTCTAATGTATCCTCTGCTTTTTCAAACACATTTATACACAAACAGTAAGACATTTGTTTTATTTAAAAGTAAATTGCATTGTATATATACTGTGTGTGTACAAATATATAGATGTGTATGTATGTGATTAGATATCTATATATATAAAACTTACCTTTTTACCAAATTTTTATTATTTTATTTAATAATACTGGACACATTCTGTGCAGCTCTACTTTATATTTTAGTGGCTTTTCAGCATTATACTATTTAAATATAACCTATTGTACCTAATCCTAAGTGACAGTGAGGATCAAATAGCTTTTTCAATCAATTCTTTTCTTTTATCAAAGAAAAGTCCAGTCCAGCTCTGAATCCTACCTCTTGCTCTCTACCACACCCCACCCCTCAGATAAACTCCTACAATTAAAGCAAACAAACAAACATAGTTAATGGATATATACATGTTTTAAATTTTATAGAACACTATCAAATATTCATTCAAAAAATCATATAAATTTCCATATTATGCAAACTCCTCACATTTAAATATAGTAAATTCTTTTAATTTATTCATTCTTCAGGAGGAATATGCTCTCATTGTTTTAATGTATATGCTTATTGCTAACACCATCTCACATGTTGATAGGTAATTTGTATCTTTTATCTAATTTACCATATTAGGCTATCCTTTATATTCATTAGAATTTTCAAATGTCTTATAGCTATTTGATCATTGTCAATAAGTTGTAAATCCTTTTCTAATATGTCAATTGTATTATATCTTTATTTTTTTGTGTCCTGCTTCATATGTAAATTTAAAATTTTTATATATTCACATTTGTCAATTTTTTTTACAGTCTATGTGATGAATAATGCACTTAGAAAAGCTATCCTTTCTTGATTTGCTTAATAATATTTTCCTATATTTTATTCTAGTGTATGTTTATTTTTAATTACATAATAATAAGCAGTATATAATTACTAAAATGAAAGCAAACATTCTAAATACCTTGCCACCCAGAAATGTTTTTAAATAAAAATGATGTATGCTTGTACCACATGTCTATTGAGCACTTGCAATTTGACTACAACAATCAATTTTCAATATAATTTTTTAAATTAATTTAGTTTTAAATATAATACACATCTACCATTTTTATTCATATATAGAGATTAAGAATAAATAAATTGACAGAATTAGTTATACACCAGTGAATTATACATAAATTAATTTTGTAAAGATCAAAGTATTTTATTTCACTGAATTTGTAAATAAAAGAAAACTAAAAAGAAACAAAGCATCATTAAAATTCAGAACAGTGTTTTTTCAAAACTGAGTGTTTTGGCTATTGAAAAAAAATTGCTCATAAGTTTAACAAAATCTATAAAACATTAAGGTGATTGGAATCAGAATGTTTATTTGCAAGCTATCTCTGAATGCATATTCTAATATTAGGTACTATGCCTTGGCTCCCTGAAATGAAGTTAAATTATAATTCTTTTATACTTTCCCATGTTTTTCTCTCCCTCTTCTGTTTATCATGGTGTGCAGTATTTGTATTTCATTAGCAGTAATAATTTCTCTGGCTATTTAGTTTTTTAGTTTTTATTTTTTTCACTTGTTGCTTAACCAACATTTATTTATATTATTTATTCACTTGAATGATTTGCTTATATGATTAATTTTATCATTCAGTACATTAGACAGGGACATTCTATGAGCATATTTAAATTTGAAAATATTTTCTCATTATAACAACCATCTCCAGGTGTGTTGTGCAATCATGAACTGCTTAACAATGGGGTTACATTCTGAGAAATGTGTCTTTAGACAATTTAGTCATTGTGCAAACATTATAAAGTATACTTACACAATGATATAACCTACTACTACTGTACTTTTATACATCTGACAGCACAGATTTCTTTATACCAGCATCACCACAAACTGTAATGTCTTGCTTTGTGACATTATGATGGCTGTGACATCAGAAGGCAGTGAGAAATTTATCAGCTTTGTTATAATCTTATGGTACCACCATCATATATGAGGTGCCCTGTATAACAGAACATCATTATGTGGTGCATGACTGCAATATTTGTAGGCCACACTTTCATCTTCCAGAACTTACTGACATGGCTTAATTGGGTTGGGGATTGAATAATGCTTAAGAGAGATCTGAGGCCTACCTCATAGGTAAGTTGTTTGATAGCCTGTTTGACTGAAAAACCTTTTATTTATTTGGATGTATCTTAATCAGAAGTACATATATCATAAAGCTAATAAATGTTAAACTTCAGTGTTACTCTCAGTGTATTCACACAGGTCCTATATTTATGGAAAAAAATGGAAAAATAAGATATTTTATATTCAGACAGTTAAAACTTGTGTCTTATTCAATTCTGACTTTCCCTTTGTCATATAAAGTAAGGTTGGTGTGGCCTTGGGTATTTTAGGAATTGAGTTAAGTGAAAATAGAGTTTAGTTTGGTTTTAGTGATATGTTTATGTGGTTCACAGTGAATTTTATGTGTAGTTAATTTATTGACAGCTGTCCTGGTATCAAAATTGTTTCCAGGAATAATTCTACTTCTCATTGTGCTGACTGACCAAGCATCAAGATATTAAGATAAGGATGCTGTTATCATAGTATAATATACATATTCTTCATGGTACCTAGCAAATGAATTATGTAGGCAAAAAATGACAGTTTGAAAAGTATGGAGCTAGATGCTAAACTGTGGAACACTTTCAAATGCTACAAACTTTAATAGAAGTTTCCTTAAAATTGCCAAAATTCCTAAAAAATGCATAATATTATTAATATTCTTGGGAAATTGAAATAAATAATTGTATATTCTCAATATTAAGCAGTAAATTACACTAATAGAAATAATTGTCATTATGTCTTTTTTGAGAAGAAAACAATACAATATAGTTATCCTATGAAAGACAATTAAAATTAAGGCTATTGAAAAAAATAGAAAATAATGATAATGGTATATCAGGGATTTAATTAATTGATATGTTATTTTGTTTTTGAATTTTGTTGTATTAGTCTAAACATTGTAATTTATTGCTTTTTGATTATTCTAAATATTTACTTTTATACCTATTTTGTTTTCAAAATTTTGTATTATTTTTCTTAAAGAGAGATATCAAACTGGACTAGCTTTAGGCCAACCCCTATTTGTGTCTTTATATCTCTCATGCTGATATTTAAAGATTTGAATTTTCAATATGAAGATATAATTTTTCTTTCCAAAATTTTTTTTTCATTAAATTTTCCCACTTTTTTTAAACTTTAGTTTTATTTATTGTATGCTTTATTTGGAAATTGTTTTAATAGTGTTTGCTCTATGTATATTTTTTCTATAAATGCCTTAATATATTTACTTACATTATGTGAGTTTATTATATCTTTAGTCTTCTCTCTGGGTTAGATATTAGATTTTTAGCCACGTCTAACATGTTCCTGGCCAGTACTGCCAAATCAGCAACTTGAGAACTTTACAAAATGGGAAACTTTACCAGGTCTCTTGCCTCAGCTAAAGTTTTGCTGCTGTAGTTTTTTTCTTTCCTTAGGCTGTAATAATCTGATTTCTAATTAAAGTATAGCACTGAGAAATCACAGAAATTGTATTTCTTTTTTTTTTTAAGAAATGCTGTTGTATATGAGAAAAGTTTATAAACTTGTCATGATAGAATTTCCCAAATTTTTGTTTCTTTATTTGGACTCAAATTCCAAAAGTTTAATACATTGTTTAGTTTTTTATGTGAGTTTTTTTTAGGTTATTAGGAAATAGAAAGTATTTGATAAAACCAAAGTCCATCATTATTTGGATTTTCTAAAGCTTATTATTTTATTGTCCTATGTTTATGTTTAACCATATAGAAATGTTTTGTGTATATAGATTTGTGTATGGAAAAATTTGGAGATTGAATTTTTATGATTAGGTAATTGAACAACTTGTGAACTCTTATAGTGTATTTTTAATAATTTTCTGTCCTTCAAGTAGAAAAGCATGTTATCAAGCATATTTTGCATCTGCTCCCATTTTGCCAATATTTATACATGTATATCTTATCTTGATCATATTACATAATTTAGAAGAGTGATTTTTAAAATTATATTCTGTGAAATACATAGGCAAGACAATGGAGCTTTGGGTTCATGCTCTTATTAAATCCATAGCAGTCTCACTTATATGGGATTCATCTGTTATATTTCTGTGAATAATTTAATTGGACAAAAAATATTCAGCTGCTGAATGGTTTATTTCTCATAAGTAAATTGAATTTAAGAGAGAGCTATTAGAAAGCTCTCTCTTCTTTTTCATCTAAGCAATTAGTATGCATATCAGCTATTTACATATTTTTAAAAATCATGTTCTTGATTTATTTTTCTTCTTACAACAATTTTACTATACAATTGTTTTAACTCTGCTTCATGAGCTATTTTAAGTGCTTTGAACTTCATTTTAGAACAAAAAGAGTACTAAATATTTATTACATATGTTAATATTATGTTAATCAAATTGATGTAAATTAAGCAATTAAGAATATGCAATTGTCTTTCATTATAAACATATTTTTTCATGGTTTCCAAATTTAAATCCAAATTTCTCCTGATGTTTAGTTAGAAAGCTTTTCTAATATTTCCTGCTTGGAAAATTATATTTTCTATACTGATTACTAACAAAAATAATGTTTTTCACTTCTGTGAAATAGCTCTTTTCTTGTTCCCTCTTTTTACTATTCCATTAACTTTCCCTTAGCTCACACCAAGAAATTTACTGGAATTGTTTTTTTATATGATAGGTCTGGATTACAACATACTATTGTTGATAGGTAAATGTGGAACAGTGGTTAACTCAGATAGGTTGAGGAAGCTTTCTAGTAGTTATATTGGATTACTCTCCTACTTATGATTATTATTTATGATTATTATTATAGCTTAGACCTTTGGCTTTGATAAACTAAGACTAGGATTATCTCAATAACAACTTCTATATCATTGGATGTAGCTATTAAAATATGTAGAAGCAGTTTAGTACACAGTGCTGTACACATGTTGAATTAGTCAAACAAGCATTAGGAATATATGTTTAGTGATTTAATTGTAATATTTCAACTCTGCATTAGTTTTCAATAGTAAATGCAATGCAATATTGGCACATTTTTTCACCTGTGTTTATTTTGGTGGAATCTTTTCAACATTCTTGTTTTCTCCACTTATCCTGTTTAATTTTAGAGCAATAAATTGTCTCAATTTTATGATAGGTTCAGTCTCTGCATTATTTGAAAGACTTAATGTTTCACAGAAAATCTGAGATATATTTTGTTTCTGCATTTAAAATATCTACTTCATTGGAAATTAAGCCAAAGAGAAACTAAGATCTTATTATAGTAGTAACAATAGTAACTGTGATAGTATAATTTAAATTAATTAATGCATTTAGTTATTCAAGACATGTTTACTGATAGCCAACCATTTTGCAGGCATGGAGTATAGGGATAGTACAGTGAAAAATGGATGATAACACATGTCTTGCTGTAATGAAGATAATATTTTATAGAGTGAATACAGAGTATATGTTGTGTGTACACTTTGTACATGTACTGTGGTAGGAAATGATACGTGGTACAGAAAAAAAAAAAAGCAAGAAAGTGAGGAGTGGGTATTTGCAGAAGGAAGTTCAGTTTTAGATAGGTTGCTTAGAATGAGCTCACTGAAAAAGCTATGGTGGAATTAAAATGAGCAACATGAGTGAATGAGAAATGAAGCTATGTGGTACAAAATGTCAGCCAAAGGAAAGAATCAGTTCAAAGATAATGATATTGCAATATGTTGAGGGTATGGGCCCCAGGCCGTGTTGGTCCCAGGTCTGGCTCTGATATAGTCTTACAGCTAGGAATAGGACCCTAGATTTAGAATGTTACATCAGTGTAGTAGGGTGCCTGCACCCAGCTCATGTACGCATAATTCAGCTTATTGTATCATTCATGGGTGGCAGAATGCCACTATTGTTCTCTGACACATAAAAAGACCATATGGTTCCCTCACGCAGAAGCACATGCTCCCCTCAATAAAGTTGGTCCCTGCTGTTTCATTCTCTGCCCCTTAAATTTATAAGACTTCAAAAGGAACTCAGTTTGCATATGTTAATTTTTTAAAAAATTAGGAAATATTTCAAAGGAGGTGTTAGGTAGGCAAATGGAGAGGAACATAGAGCTCATACATCAAGTTTTGGGATGGAGATATATTCTGATATTCATCAGCATATCATGGGTATTCCTACCCATGAGACTGGATAAGACATCAAAAGTCTGAGTGTTAATAAAAAAAGAAAATAAATCCAAAAACTTTAACTTGGTACACTTCAAATTTAACAGATTATTTAGATATTTAGATAGAATATGGAGCAAGAAAGCCAGAAAGAGATCAAGAAAATTAAGCAAGTGTGGTATTTTGGAAGTCAGATATATGAAGTGAGAAAATGATTTAAAGAAGAGTGAAGAGTTATGTCAAATGTTGCAAAATGGTACAACTGTTTGCAGAAATAGGTTTTCTTATTTGTATTCTCAATTCTAAACTGAGTCAGATACTCTGAGAAGAAGTTAAAGATCAACAGAAAAAATTAAGTCGGGATTTCCAGGTTTATATAATTCAACAAATATTAATTTTATTTTTATTTTTAAAAAGTGTGTTGGGATATACAAAGAGTACTGAGATCCATTTTTGTCTTCAAGGAATTTACACCTTATTGTGGAGAAAATTCACACATACAATTACTATAAAATATGATTTTGTAGTTACTACAATTGAAACCTAATTATAGTTCTAGAGGAGTACTAAAACGGGAGGAGGATATTATCTCCAAATTTACCAAGGGGATCTTATGAAATAAAGAGAGTTTCTCAAGGCCAAGAAATGCAGGGGAGAAGTGCTGAAAGGGTTGCATTTTTCTTTCTCTGCTGCCCTAATTTGTTCTTTGCCTTCTCTCTCAGTTTAAACATCACTTTCCTGATTTTTTTTTTTTTTTTTTTGCCTCAGTCAGTAAATGTGATTAGTAAGAAAGAGAGCCTACAATCAGGTAGAAAAAAGTACTAAAGGTAGAGTTATGATTTAAACTTGTTTCTTACTGGAAAATCATATTATGCATGCCTTAGAAGCATAATCCAAATCACATAAAATCACATAAAATAAACTCTCGACTATTCATTTCACTTAGAAGCACTTTTTCAGTTAAAAATTCAGTGGGAAAAGCAAACAACAGACAAGTAAAACCAATTCAGGGAAAAAGTATTTTCTTCTCAAGTTATAGAGTCATATTGACTTCAATATGATTTTGCATTGTTTTTCAAAAATTAGTGAAATGTGAAGTTACCTATTGCATAATTTATTATTATAATACTGAACATAGTCAATACTGAAAAAACTGTGTCCATTTCAAACACTAATTAAATGTGCAGCTCAACTCTCAACCTCTCAGATGAGTGCATATATTAAATTTTAAAGTCAGTAAATTTATAGTGTGATTGCTTGTTTGAGTTATACAAATTTCTGGTATGAAATTATGTTCAGTGTAATAACATCCTAAGCATTATTCAGATATGTCAGGGGCCTGACAAGCTAATTTATAGATTTGAAGAGTTGGTGAGTTTATTATAGACAATTTTTTACAACCACATCTCATTAGAGGTTAGAAAATTGGAGACCAGGGAGATTAAATTACTTCCTCAGACATCTAGAGGTAACTAGTAATACAGCAGGGCTTATATCTTCAATATCACTATCTTTTCACCATACCTCAAGTTTAGGTGAGTATATAAACCAAATGTGTTCTCTGTTTTGTCTTAAACCAAGCTAGTTTCAGAGTGACTTCAGCAGGTGACTGACCAGGACGGCCTTAAGTAAGTTCTGTCATTTTATTGTGCTCCCAGATTCCCCAGGCCATGCATGTCTTGTTCTATCTCTAGGCAGGAAGATAATTGTTCTAGAATACTTATTATTTATTTGTTTGTTTGTTTGTTTGTTTGCTTATATTAACTTTATTAGGGTGCCATTTGTCAATAAAATTATATAGGTTTCAAGTGTACAATTTAATAATATGTCATATGTATACTGCATTGTGCTCACCATGCAAAGTCAAATCTTTCATCACCATTTATTTGACCCACTTTACCTTTATTTACTTCCTCCTACCCCCTCTTTCCCTCTGGTAATCACTAAACTATTGTCTGTGTCTATGAGTTTTGTTTGTCTTGTTTATTTGTTGGTCTCAGTTTTATATCCTACATCTGAAATCATATGGTTCTCAACTTGCTATTATGAAAATGAAAATAAAAATTTAGGATATTTTTTTTTTATCTCTCTTCTAAAGAGAAAACAGTTTCAGATGTCAGTCACCAAAGCAATTTGAAATTAAATATTTTTCACCTATTTATGTAAATGAAAAACAGTCATTGTTTATAGTTTCTTAAGAATATGTGCATAACTGTATATATTACTCAATATAGAAAATGCTTATGTGTAATGACCTTGCTTTCCTAAAGTGAGAAAATTTTGGACTTTCAAGGAGTAATCATGAATTTGCATATCAAGGGAGTTGATATATGTCTACAGTGTTCATTCCAGCACTAGCTTGCATCTTGTTCACTATGAGAACAGATGAAATAATGTATGTTAATTTTGCCTCTTTAGTATGTTAGAAAACAGGAAAGCCTTTCCTTCAGGTGATAAAGACTAATTGTAAGTATGCAAAAATTTCATTGCCTGGCAGAGAAATAGGATATAATTAATTTATATTCAGGATTAAATAATAGATCTGATGGCCTGATAGCCTAACAATGTCCTTGATTACCTTCATGTTTTGTTATCTCTGAGGTAGGTATTAATTTTTCTACTCTCCTTATTCCTCCGATACGTGCTTCAGCTTCCCTCTGGGTCTGCTTTCATAATTGTCTCTAACTGCTTGGCTGTATTCTCTACGTGAATTTTACACTCACAACCTCTTGGGACACTGAGACTAATTGGACCGTCACCATATATTTGGGAATATTTACTTTGTTAGATACCTCAGTAAAACAAGGACAGTATTTTTTAATCTGTCTAGATAATCTGTTGACTTTTGGCTTCTAACCCTGTGTGGCAAGGATAAAAATGCCATATGACTATATCATATCAACCTACACATAATTATAATGAAAATAATGATAATAGCTAAACCTAAGTGCTGACTATGCACCAGCCACATTTTCAAGCACTTTGCACATATTTGCTAATGCAACCTATGAATTTGGAACCATTAGAATACCCAATTTGTGAATGAGCGTCTTTGAGTTTAGTTTGTATGAGATGACATAAATACTAAGAAATTTTTTTGACTTATTTTAGTTTTTATTTGTGGACAGAAACTTTGAATATAGTATGTATTTAGTGCTCTCCTGGATTTGTGAGTACACAAAATCAATTAAATCACTGAAAACTATCAAATGATATTTAGATGTACATTATTGATATTAGTATAGTATCCTTCTGCTTAATATTTACTTTCCTAAATACCGTAATATCCACGTCCACACAACTACAAATGTTCAGAACTTCTAATAGGGAAAAACAATAACAAAATTCAGAGATATGATGGCTATTCATTGTTTCATTTTCTTGGTATCTCTTTTCTATATAGAACAGCACCACCTATTATTGTATGAAATAGTCCATCTACCACTCAGTGATTCTTATTACAGTAAAGTTACATAACCACAGCAATAGGCTTGTGATCCAATTCTGTACAATCGTGAGAACCGTGTAAAATATTGGCTTAGGGGTGAGATGAAGCCTAACTTGGACCATTAGAACTTTTCTTTTTAATGTAATTTATAGATAAAGAGAGAGAGAGAATTTTCCTCTTTCCTTTGGAGCAAGTATATTGAAATGTTACAAGCTAGAGCTCTCTCTAAGCACAATCTCACATGATGCCATTAGGAAAAGCATATTTATAACAAACCCAATGCAGTTTAAATAGGAAGAGATGGCAGAAGAATCTTGAGGGGAAGAGAGGGGAAAGAGAGAGAGAGGAAGATGATTAGATAATAGTGATAAGCTTGGGGATTTTTTCTCTTGTCTAGCATGCTTGACATTTTTTTTTCCAACTGCATAAAAATTATAAGAATACAGAATTGCACTAGAATATGACAGCATGAGAACATGGATAAAGCTTAAATTCAAATGCTATATCAATTTACATTCAGTGTTGGTAATAACACTGTCAAGAATTAGTCAAATGTATCAATAATTTAAAAATACTCTCTTTAGTGCCAGAGAGAGATAATGGAAAGGAACTCACAAGAAAATTGGATATATTTATTAAATTTTTAAGAAAATACACATTATATTTTTGAATAAAGAGTGGAAAATTAAGGTTAAACTATTTATGTAATTAATTCATTTTTTAATACTTTTTGTTTTTTAATTACAGTGGACATACAATATTATATTAGTTTCAGGTGTACAACATGGTGATTAGACATTAATGTAACTTACAAAGTGATCACCCTGATAAATCTAGTAACCATCTGATACCATACATAGTTATTACAACATTACTGATTGTATTCCATATGCCATATTTTACATCCCTGTGACTAATTTGTAACTACCAATATATAGTCCTTAATACTTTCCCCTTTTCACTTTCCACACAACCCGCCTCCTACCTGGCAATCATCAAAATGTCTGTATCTGAATTTGTTTCTATTTTGTTTGTTTTGTTTCTCAGATTCCAGGTATAAGTGAAATCATATGACAGTTGTTTTACTCTATTTGACTTACTCCACTCAGCACAGTACCTTCTAGGTCCATCCATGCTGTTGCAGGTGGCAAGATTTCATTCTTTTTTTAATGCTAAGTAGTATCCCATTATACATATGTACCACTTTGTCTTTATTCATTGATCCATGGTTGGACCCCCAGCTTGCCTCCACATGTTGGCTATTGTAAATAATGCTTCAATTAACATATGGATTCACATGTACCTTCAAAGTAGTGTATTGTGTTTGCTCAAATGAATACCCAGATGTGAAATTACTGGATTGCTCTTTGTCTCTTGTTATAGCCTTTGTTTTAAAGTCTGTTTTGTCTGGGGTAGGTATTGCTACCCCAGCTACTTGTTTGTTTGCTTCCTTTTTCATAAAATATCTTTTGCATCCCTTTCCTTTCAGTCTGTGTGATTTTAGTCTAAAGTGAGTCTCCAGTAAGCGGCACATGTATCTTGTTTTATATCCATTCAGCTACCCTATCTTTTGAATGAAATGTTTAATCAATTTACATGTAAAGTAATCGTTGATAGATATGTAGTTATTGCAATTTTATTATTCATATTTTTAATCTTTCTCGTTTCTTCTTCTATTTCTTTTTCCCCTCCTTCTCTTCTTCCTTCTACTTCTCCTCTTCCACCTCTCCTACTAGTTTCGATGTAGCTTCTTTTGTGTGTCCTCAGTTTTAGGACTTCAATTCAGCTAGACTTCACGTGACTCCCAATGAAGGCTGTGCTGTAATTTTGATGTGGTTGTGAGAGGAGGCAAGCACAGTACTTACCTATTCTGTCATCTTGACTGGTAGCCTATTAATTTATTTTTTTAAATTATTTTTTAAAAAATCATCTGGCGCAGTTTGATAAATTTATCTACATTTTTATTTTATCTACATTTTTATTTTTTAAAGGTAAAGATTTCCACCAAGGCATAAGCATAAATTCCAATCATACTGCTATATCGGCTAAGATAATGGGTTACTTTTGGGTGTTTTGGTAAACCTCACAAGCCTATTGCTGTGGTTATGTAACTTTACTGTAGAGAGAAAAAGGCTCTGTACAGTTTACTAAATGACATAACACCTTGGAAATCATGAAAATGAGAGTCTAATTCTGTTCTACCAACTCACCTTATGGGATATTTGATGTTTTACAGTTTCATTGTTTTTAATAACACAATACATATTGCAGAATTACAGAGTAAATAATCATTTGTTAATTATTTTATTCTTTCATTTAGACAGTGTCTGATGTAGCAGTGGACAATAACAAATGCCTAAACAGGTAAACACTAAAAAAAAAACTGTTTTAAAGAAAGCATAAAGAATACACTAATCAGATAATTAATAATACATGAGCAACCAAGAAAATGCATCTGTGCCTTTATTTGCTCTTCCTTAAGGAATCTGTGAAGCATGAGTACAAAATACATTTTTCTGGTCATCAATGAAGCAATTAGAGTATTCTTTTTTCTCTCAAGCTATTATTTTACCACAAGGAACAATCTTATTTAATTAGTGTCCATTTACTACCTAAAAGTCATAACCAATCATGCAACTGGGATTAAAGGAATCCTAGTAGATTCATTTCTAGAGTATATGATCAATGAATACCAAGATGGGAATTTGAGAATTCTCTTTCTTGCACATGAAACTTTATCATATTTATCTAATCCACCACAAGTTTGTATTCCTAAACTCTTGGCAGATTAAATATTTATTGTTTAAAATTGATTGCGCCTATTTTGAAAATTTAATCTAAATCATCTAATTTGACTTTAGAAATATTGGGTTTTGTTATATTTTTTCTTAATTTTAGGCTATGGCATATTTAGTTCCCAACAGTATTTTCCAGAGATATGAATAAATAGTATAGAATAGAAGGGAATATATTAGATCTGTATTTTTAATATAAATAAATGGTATGTTTCCTATTTCCATTATGTTGATTCTTTTTAGTAATAGGAAGTGGATTTTTTTACAAAATTATACTCATGAATTCTGTCTGTATCTGAATCAGTAAATTGCAACTGATAATCTTGATCCTAAACTTGTTGTAACATATAGTGGCTTTATTATTCAAATGAAACATTGAGATCAATTATGCAGGTGTCATTTACACAAATGAAAGTCAATCAAACCATTCACTAATGTGTTAAGTTAAAATTAGTTTCATATTTTCTCTTATGCACAAGAATTTGTCATAACTCCATTTTTATTCATGAAAATTTAGGCTACCACTTTTTTTTGCTTCCTTGGCATTAATACCAATCAATATTGCCAACTCTTGATGGTCTATGTTAGTGCAGTTTAACATTAATGCAAATAACCCAAAACAGTAGCAAAATATCATATCTAGTGCGGAAGCCTGTTCCCATATTTCTCTCATGTATCCTACTTTACTTAGGTAATTATATAAAAGACGCTACATTCTCTAACATAAAACAATAGTGTTTAACATTAAAGTAGAAATGTTCTGTATGATTAGCACAGCCAGTATAAAATAAAACTGCAAATAAATTCCTTTAAAAAAAAACAAAACATTACATTGTAGATTTCTATATGACAGACTTTGGCATAAAACATATTTTTTTTTGAAACACATGGCACAAAGAAATTAGAAAGTTACTTAGAGAGCTGAACTTCTTGACCTTTTTAATAGGTCTCTGTAATTGGCAAAATCTAGAGTATTCATTCAATGTGAATTGTCCTACCCAAGCAACCCAGATTTTATTAAATACCAATATGATAAACATAATTCCCTGCTACAAAAGTACTATTTTTATTTTATTAAAATCAGACATTCTTAACAAGTATACAAATAGAAAAGAATCTATAAAAAATGTTTACATGAGTGTCCCTAATTGTATATACACCATGTTTATAAAGGAGAATACTCATTTTATCCAATGGTTGCCTACACATAAAAACTGTAATCTATCCCTGAGATATGGATTGGCTCCTAGCATTCTGTCTAAATTAGATTTTTGAGACTACTGGGCCTGAGACTTTGGTAAAATTATTCAGTTAATTCAAACCCCAGGGCAGCTTGTGATTTGGTTATTTTTCCCAGTTGGCATGTCTCTAATTTATTACATTTTTTTTGTTGAAACTGCAGAGTTTATATAACTGTTTGAAATATATAAAATAACCATGGTGTTGTGCATTTTATTTTGTACTGGAAAGGGATGTAAAATACCAAACATTTAAAAATTAATTTTTCTTAAAATAATGCCATCTATAATTAAACTAATATTTCTTTGCATTTGATTAATCTACAAGTAACTCAGTAATTGGCTTTAATACCAATTAATACTAATGAGCATTTAAATGATTCAGAATTATACTATAATCTATTAGAGCATATAACATTATTATATAATGGATAGCTTTAAAAAAACCCTGTGCTTTTGATGCATTTAATGTTTAGATAGTGATCATCTACAGGGGGAAATAAATAAGTTAAGTTTAGAAAGATTTATCTATTAGAATGTTCAATACAATATTGTTTAAAATAATAAAATTTTAGAGGAAAAAGTTAATGTTTATCCAAAAAGTGGGTTAAATAAATTATTGTTAAAAATAAATATTTTTTCATCAAAAATAATTAAATCATATGTTATGTATTTTGATTTGGAAATACTTTTTGATATTTAATGTTTGATTTTTCAAATGTAATTTTAGGAATAGTATATATGTATATTATGGACTATTTCTACATAAAATATATGAAAATGGTCAGAAATATAATAAATGATAATTTCTAGAAGATATGTTTTCTTTTAATTGTCTAATATTTGTGTAATACAGGTTTATTATTTGTTCACAATGAAATAACACTTTATATGCATTTACCTAAAACATATTTACTATACTTAATTTATCTATCAAAGATGGTCCACTTTCCATATATCTATCATATTGCAAGCATTTTACCAATCTTGATGTGCTAAATTTACCAACCCTCACTTCTCTCTATCATTGTAATATTACTAATATGAAGCAACACATATTCTGAGACCTGGAGAATGTAAAGCAATTATTTAAGGAAATGACAATAAGGTCTGTTGTCAATAAAGGAATATATTATGTGTAAGGCTAATCAGACAGTGAGAAGCATGGCTCTTTCAGTAATTAGAAGAAAATCATAAACTGCAGCACATAAAATAAGAACAAGTTGTTGGGGAGTCCTTACAAAGAGACAGATAATACATAGACAAAATTAATGAATTAGAATTTTACTCCAAAAGAAACCTAAAAACTCTAAAGGTTTTTTATTTTTTAAATTTTTTAATAAACAGGAGGTGCAAAAACAAGATGCGTTAATTGAATATATTTTTTTCTCACTTCACTGTGGAGATTAATTGGAAAATCAAGATATTATGCACAGTAGGAGACAGTTTTTTAAATACAGGAGGGAGACCATGCCAAGCAGAGAAATTTGGAGTAGGGGTGATTTGGAAACGTGACTAGATTTGTAATATCTATAGAAAAAAGTAAAATTATAGATATATTTTTGTAGTATTTTAACAATATTCAGAAGCTCAACTGCTCCAAGTAATACATTCAACCAAAAGCATAGTTTAAATAAGTGCCAAAAGATTGTGTTCATTTTTAGAATCCTTGAGTTCATAATTCTGAGTCAGGGTTGAAGACACACTTACTTTTTAATTCATTTATTAAAAATTTACTAATATTTAGGCATAGTGACATGGATTCAAAAATCTAGTAAATTCAAAGCTTTATGACAATTTATGACAGTAATAAGTTTCATGTTTTAATTCCTTATTTCTATCTACTGGTAAATGAGATTGCTCATTTAATCCAGATGATTTCTGCTTTAATAGAGGAATGGATATTCACTTAACTTTTATACTTCAAAAGATAGATTGATGAGTGTTTTCAATGTGATTTTTATTTAAGACTTGCTTTCTGTTTCTGTATGAATAAATTTGATTGAAATTCAATATATAAAATATTGAGCAGTAGTATTTTCTGAGTTTTGCTTAGATTAAGAAAGAGTAAAAATAACATCCAATATATTTTATAAATTAGTCTTCAATTTGTTATTTATTCAAATGGTACAGCTAAACACGTTTTCACTAGATTGAATACGGTTAGAAGGAGCTGCCTCATTGATGTGGCAGGCTAATTTTAAAGATGACTGCCATTATCCTGATTCTTGATGTTGATACTCTTGTGCAATCACCTTTAAGATATGGGGGTCCTGCGACTAACTTCTAATTAGCAGAATACAGCACAAGTGACAGGATGTACCTGATTATGACCACGTGGTCATTGATTATATTATATAAGGTTGTGGTACTCATCTTGCTGGAGTCTCTTGCTGTCTCTTGGTTGCTTTGAAGAAGAAAGTGGTCTTTGGGGGAAATCTAACATGGAAAGAAAAGGAACTGTGGGTGGTCTTGAAAACATCTTCACTCCCCGCCCTGCAAAAAAAAAAAATTATATATATATATATATATATATATATATATATATATATATATATATAATCTTTAATACCCCACAAGGAAATTCATTTTGCTAACAACATGAGCAAGCTTGGAAGCAATTTTTCCTCAGTTGAGTCTCCAGATGAAACTGCATCCTTGCTAACACCTTGATTGCTGCTTTGCATAGAACTCAACTAAGCTGTGTTCAGACTCTCGACCTACAGAAACTATGAAAAAATAAATATGCGTTGTTTTATGCAGGTAAGTTTGAGTCAATATTTTTGCACATCAATAGTAACTAATGGAAAATGCTTGTGGGTATACTCAAGGACAACTAAAGTGGAGGGAATTTACCCTCCAGCATAGTTACTACCTTACAACAAAGTTTTGTAGGACCACCATTTTTGAGAACATGTCTAATTTAGTATTAACAGGTAAATAAACAGTGATTTCATGCATGTTGCTTATGTTTCCTATTGCAATGGTGAGTACTCCAAATTGTAGCCTTGTGATTAAGAGCTCCTTGCAGAGACATTTTTTTTTTTTTAATTTAGTATCATCCTAAATGAGTGGTGGCAGAGATTTATTTATTTAAAGATAGTTAACAAATCACTTGTTTATGTAGAACAATAGTTCTACATAAAATGTTGCAATTTCTCTTTTATTATAATTATTTAAAAACATATAAGCAAAGGAAGATGAGAATATTTATTTTCTGGTAAAATTTCAGACTGTGCTGAAAATAAAGTAAACCTAGAATAGAATATAAAAGCAGTAGGGGATTGTTTACAATGTATTACTTGAAGCTTGTTAATACGACTGTATGTCTAAAAATATCTTCTATCTTCCCTTGATTTATGTTTTTTTTTTCTCTAAAGTTACTGAGTACTTAGGTAGTCAGGATGAAACCCATGCTTCTTAGATTCAGCATCCAGTCCCTCTCTTAATTGCACTGAAATGGAGCCCATTATTCTACACCTAAAAGAGGTCATGAGCATAGTACTCTTGTCATTATATAGTCAAGGCAGACATCTAGTTTATTATGCACATCTGTGTAAGCTGAAGGCAGCATGAGATTACAGGACATGGAGGACAGGCACAGATCAAATGGTATTTTTAAAGCACTGCAAGAGAGGTGGACTATGAAAAAGACGTCAATATATGATGTATGATATCATATTTTGATACTCTTGACTATATTCCATATGCTGTACTTTACATTCCAATGACTAATTTTATAACTAGAAGTTTGTACTTAATAATTTTCATGTTTTGCTCATGCCCTGCCCCCTACTCTGACAACTAACCGTTTATTTTCAGTATCTATGAGTTTGTTTCTGTTTTATTTGCTTATTTATTTGTGATTCTACATAGAATTAATATTATACAAGATTTTTCTTTTTTCTCTGACTTATTTCACTTAGCATAACACGCTCTAGGTTCATCTATATTTTCAAAAATGGCAAGATTTAACTTTTTAATATCAGTTATCACATATATATGTGTGTGTATATATACATGTGTATATATATATATATATGTGTGTGTATATATATATATACATGTGTATATATATATATATATGTGTGTGTGTATATATATATACATGTGTATATATATATATATATATATATATATATATATAACTATGTGTGTGTGTGCGTGTGTGTATGTGTGTGTATACACACATCTCCTTTATCTATTCATCTATCAGTGAGCCCTTAGGTTGTTTCCATATCTTAGCTATTGTAAATAATGCTGCAATGAACACAGGGTTATATATATCTCTTAGTGTTTTCATTTTTTTTTTTCAGATAAATACCTAGAAATGGAATTGCAGGATCCTATGCATGGTAGTTCTATTTCAAATTTTTAAAGAACCTCTAAATGGTTTTCCATGGAATCTTTACCAATTTATGATCCCACCAGCAGTGCACAAGGGTTCCTATTTCTCCACACCCTCGCCAACACTTATTTGACTTTTTGATAATAGCTATTTTGACATGTGTGAGATAATATCTTATTATGTAGTTTTGTAATTTTTATTCTTCAATTATAGTTTACAGACAATATTATATCAGTTTCAGGTATGTAGCATAGTGATTAGACATTTATATAACTTATGAAGAGATCACTTCAATAAATCTAGTACCTGACATCTATGTGTAATATCTATATGAAATTTAGTACCTGGTAACTATGTAATAATATATAGTTATTCCAACATTATTGACTATGTTCCTGGTGCTATATTTTACATGCCCATGACTATTTTGTAACTATCAATTTGTACCTCTTAATTCCTTCACCCATTTCATGCATCTCCCAACTGCCCTCCCATCTGGCAACCATCAAAGTATTCTTTGTATCTATTAGTTTGCTCATGTTTTGTTTTTTTCCTCTATTCCCCTAAGTTCAATAAACATTCATTTGACTATTACTTTGAATTATTTACCTGAGAAATTATGTATCTTTGTTTCACTAGTGTTTTTACTTTTTTTGTTTTTCTTTCTTTTAAAACTTATTCCTATCTCTTCCATTTTGTTGGACTTTCTGTGTTTGTGTCTATGAATTCGATGAAACAGCTATTTCTCTCAATTTTGAAGGAGTGCCTTTGGGTGGGAGTAATCTATTTGTAGATTGTGTTGCCAGATGGTTTTGGCAGGCTGGCTGGAGTCAAAGTGGGTGTGCATTGCACCTTGAACACCCTTTCAGCCATCTGGCCAGGTCTCCAATGTTCACTGGCTGAAGAAGTTGAGGGTGCAGGCCTCGGGGATGCCCTTGAGGACTGGCTGCCTGGGGCAGTAGGTGCTAGCTGAAGAAGCCTGGGCCATGCTGTGGAGGCCTTGCAGGGTGGCTCAAGCAGTTAGATGGGGAGCATTAAAAATGATGCTCAACAATACCTTCAATTGCAGAGAGTTTCTATAGGTCCCCACCAGTTTGGCAGGCCTCCAGGTTGTCATGAAGGAGTTATATTCCCACAAATACTGCTTCTCCATCTCTCCTATCTTCCTCTGTGAGGTCCCACTCTTGTTTATTGTACAGAAGTTGTTCAATGAGCCCTCAGTTGTTCTTCAGGATAATTTTTTTTTTTATGAAGGTGTATATTCGGTGTGCTGTTGGAGGATGCAAGTTTGGGATCTTATTATGCTGTCATCTTGGACTGGCTGACCTAAATCTCAATATATTTTAATAATTTTTAATAATGAATACATGTGCAAACACATTAAAATATTAACTGACTAACTTTATTAGAAAATATGTTCATATATTTTGTTAATAGTGACCATTTTTTATATGTGTTAAAAAGTGATGATAATGTGTACAAAGTTTTAAAGTATATTGTCATATGTCTCAAGATTTAAACATTTTTCAGATTATATAAATTCTCAGTTTGTATACTTTTTATTTTACAATGAAAAAATATATAAATATATTACCTTTAATAATTGATTCTATGATTTCTCTCTCTGACAAAATTAATTCAAATTAAAGCTTTTTCATATTTTAAAATATACTAATATTTTTATATTTAGTAACCAATTGCCCTGGTTTGCCTGAGATTGAAAAGATTACAAGTAGAATCATGGAAATATCAGTGTTAATATCATGATAGTTCCAGGTAATTTGAAGCAGTTAATCAACTTATTCCTCTATGAATGCTGTGGTTTTTTCCAGTGTTTTGTGGCAGAGGCTGTTCCCCATTATATAACTTCCTGTTTTCTCTTTTTTCTGCGCACAGAGGTAGACTATATTTTCTAGAGCCTCACGCAGTTAAATGCAGACATGTGTATGATATAAGAGGAAATAAAGTGCCCTACATTCAAAACTGGCTCATCAAAACCTCTCATACATGCTCATTAAGAACTTGTTTCCCTTTTGGCTGGCTGAGGTATGGAAAGCCACAGAAATGTTGAGTAGCACCTCGACCAGCCTGGACGCCTGATTGACTGCATGGAGCAGAGTCTCCTCTAGGACAAGAACTCCTACTTTGGATGGTTACATATAAGAAAAACTTCTAATATATTTGAATCCCTAACTATTTTGGGTTAATATGTTCTAGTAGCTAGAGTTAAAATACCCAATTCAGTTTTTCACTACCTATTTACTTAGTTACAAAAATATCTATTTGTGAGGTTTACATCTGGGAAAGGATGATCTGATTGTCTTAGCTTTTTTGGGAGTTTTTTAAAGAAATCACAGTAAACTGAAAATTAAACAGAATTGAAAAGCTAGTTAAATAATGAGAATTAGCCATAGTGTCAAGGTTAAAAACTCTTCTATTTTTTTGTGAGAGAAAAAAATTACAGTGAGATTTTTTAATAGTAGTACTAAGAATAAGAGCAATTTAATAGCCAGAAATCATTGGTATCTCAATTTTACATTTTTATTTAAGATCACCCTTCATCTTACATATATATAGTATATATACTTTGATTATAAAATTAGATTTAAAATTTAGTTATTCAATAAAGAAATTTAATGTTCTAGTCTACTCAAAAAAGGAAAAGCTCATTCTCAAAGCCCCCTTATAAATGACACAGTCATACTATGGCCATGTCAATATGAAGTTTAGAGAAAAAAAATATTTTCAGAAAGGCATAATCATAGAGGATGAGTCAAAATTTATTATCACATTACTTGAGGAGAAAGTTTTCTAAATGTAAATAAATGGAATATAAATGAATAAAAGATGACTAATCCAAATGCAACTAATTTATTCCAAATAAAATAAAAGGTGTATGGGAGAGATGACTATTTTATATTAACCTCCCAAAAATCTTCAATTTTTATTAAATACAAGATATAAAATTAATATTGAAGAATATAACCCTTCAAAATTAAATATAATTTATTAATAATATTAAATAAAATTTACAAATAATAATTTAAAAAGTAATTCAATTAATTAACCTGATCTTTTATATTACTTTCAGTAGTGTCACATTTCTAATAGTCTTTAATTTGATAATTATTTTTTATTATTGAACTTTGAAATAGATTACACTTTTACTTTAATGTGCTTACAAAGTTGTTCTGAGTGTAGTTCTGACTATAAGCCTTCCAAAAACATAATGGTTTCTAAAAGCTTTTTCTATTTTATTTTTTATTTTAATCTTTTTTTTTACCTTTTTCTTGCATGGTTTATCACAAAAAGCTTGATTCTAGCAGCCCATGGAAAATAGATAAAGGGAAAAGGATCACTAAAAAACAAACATCATCAATAAAAAGATTGAATAAAAAAAATAAGATACATATATACAATTACTCAGTCATAAAAAATAATGGAATTTTACAATTTGAGACATTAATGGACCAAAAGGGTATTATGTTAAGTGAAATAACTCAAACAGAAGAAGACAAATACCATGTGATATCATTTGTACATGGAATCTAAAGAATAAAATGAACAAAATAAAAAAAAACAGAACCAAACAAATAGATAAAAACAAACAAACAAACAAACAAACAAACAAACTAATGGTTACCAGATTGGAGGGAGATCGAGGGCTGAATGAAAAAATTGAAAGATTAATTAATATAAATTGGAAGGAATTTGGAAAAACATTATAGAGTGAAACATGTTCCCAGATCTCTCCCCTTGAAATAACAATAAGCTGAACATCTAAAATTCAATGAAAAATACATAAACTTCACAGAAGCACATCTGAGAGTGGGATCTACTCATAGGAGCTACCATTAATCAGAATCCTGTGTGTCAGATGATAGACTAGGAGAAAAATAGAAGCTGCCTCTTGATGCCATAGGAGGTCACTGAAGGACGAGGGGAAGGGGAGAAGGTGCGATGAGTCCCCTGAACAAAATTTCCTGGGAAAGCTGTGAACTCCAAGCGGCCAGTGACAGGGCCCAGTCATCAGGGCAAAAAGCAGAGAAACAGGATGGCAGAGAAACAACAGTTGATTTTAACTGACTGTGGTTTGAGGTTGAGCAAATGCTTCCAAAACTGTCATTAACACTGACAGGAACTGAGACTGAAGGTAGTGAGCATGATTAAACATCTATAAGAAAATATATAGACATTATTAGGTTTTCTATAAAGCAGGAATACAAGCACTTCGCTGCCACCTACTGGAAACCAAAAGAAAAGCACCATTTTTGCAAGAGGCTAAAGAGAGATCTTAATATACCAAACTTTCTTTCTGGAAAAACAGCAGATACGCTTGCATTAATGCCTAGGTGAAGAAATAGTCCACTAACTACCATGAACAACCAATGACACAAGGCATCACAGAAAGAGAAAAATCTCCAGAAAATAAGTTTACAGACATAGAAATATGCAACTTAAATGATAGAGAATTCAGAATGGTCCTTCTGAAAAAATTCGATGAATTCTGAAATGAGTCATATTAAATTAACAATTTCAGAAATTGAAAAAACAACTAGATGAGAAGAGCAAGGATGTTGAAGCCCTAAAAAAAAAAAAAAAAAAAAAAAAAAAAACCAGATCTTCTGGAGATCAAAAACAAACTGTAAGAGTTGAAAAAGAAAATGACAAGCTTGGGAAATAGAGCTGACCAGATGGAGGAAAGAATCAGTGATACAGAATAAAGAAATCTAGAAATAAATCAGAAAGAAGAGAGAAACCAAAGAATAAAAAATAACAAAAGAGAAATGCAAGAACTAGCTGATACCATAAGGAGAGGAAACATAAGAATAATGGGCATTATTAAAGACAAAGCAAAAGATTAGAGAGACTAGAAAGCATTTTGAGACAAATAGTTGACAAGAATTTCCCAAATCTAAGGAATGAGCTGGAGGTTAAAATTCAAGAAGTCAACAGAACACCCAATTATCTCAACCCATAAAAGCTTTAAAAAGAAGGCCTATGTATTCAATTGTCAAATGCCTATGTATTAAAGTTATCAAAATACAATGACAAAGACAGGGAAGCCAGGGAGAAGATGGAAACTTATAAAAGAAAACACATTAGATTATCATTTGACTTCACAGCACAAACCTTACAACCCAGAAAGGAGTTGAATATAATATTCAAACTACAATAATGTATCCAGCTAAGCTTGCCTTTAGATGTGGAGAAAGTAAGACCTTTCCAAATGTACAAAAATTGAGAGAATTCTCCACTATGAGGCCTGCACTACAGGATATACTGAAAGGATTAGTGAACCTTAAATGAAATGAAAAAAAAAATACATAAGAAAGATTAAGCTGACGATCAGGCAAATAGAAGCAGAGGAGTACAACCCTTGCTAAGAACTGGGCATTATAAGTTTAAATAATAATAAGAGAATTGCTATAGCAAGGTATATTCAGCACACATACGGACAAATTGAAATGACAATGACTGAAACGGCAGGATTCAAACATTGAAATTTGCAAAGGCAAATGGAGATAAGGCACACACAGAGGAAAAAGGATGACTGTGTGTGTATATATGTATACACACACACACACAGCAACAACAATCCTTTACATACTCATAATGATAACCACACACCAAAGATTCTGAAGTATATAACATAAAATAAGAAGAACAAGAGGGCAATCCACAAAAGCCAACCAAAATAAAGAAAAGAGAAACACAAGGACAAGGAAGCAATGAAAACACTGAGCTAGAAGAACGAAAAAGATAAAATGGCTATAAGAAGACCTCGTATTTCAATTATCACCTTAAATTGACAGACTCCCCAATAAAAAGGCACAGAGATGCAGAATAGATTAAAAAACAAAACCCAGTTATATGCTGCCTCTAGGAGACACATCTCATCTCCAAAGGCAAATATAGCTTCAAAATGAAATACTGGAAAATGATATTTCAAGCAAATTTCATTCAAAGAAAAGCAGGAGTAGTGGTACTATTATCAGATAAAATAGATTTCAAAATAAAAAAAGTAAAGAAAAACACCGAGGGACACATTATAATATAAAGAGAATCATGCACCAAGAAGACATAACGCTTATTAATATCTATACTCCCAATCAAGGAGCCCCAAAATATGTAAAGTAATTTCTAACAGAACCAAAGAATTATCATAGTAGAGGACCTAAATACCCCATTGTTGGATACGGACAGATCATCCAAACAGAAAATAAATAAGGAAATCATACCTTTAAATGACACATTAGACCAACTGAACATAACCGGCACTACAGAGCTTTCCATCTCAAAACAGCTGCTTATTCATTCTTCTCCAGTGCACATGGAACATTCTCAAGAATCAACCACATACTAGGACACAGAGATAGCCTCAACAAATATGAGAGGGTTGAAGTCATACCAACCATATTCTCTGATCATAATGCTTTGAAACTAGAGATCAACCGCAAAAAGAAAAGAGGAAGAACCACAAATACATGGAAATTAACATGCTACTAAAGAATAACTGGGTCAGAGAAAAAATAAAATGAGAGATCAAAATGTACAGGAAACGAATGATAATGTTAGCACAACATATCAAAACTTTTGGAACATGGCAAAAGCAGTCATAAGAGGAAAGTTCACATTATTATAGGCCTATCTCCAAAAATAAAAACGATCCCAAACAACCTAATGTTTCATCTTAGAAAACTAGAAAAGAAAGAACAAATGAGGCCTAAAGTTAGCAGAAGGAAAGAAATCATCAAAATTCGAGCAGAAATAAATGAAATTGAAAACAAAAAGCAATAGAAAAAATAAATAAAACAAGGAGCTAGTTCTTTGAAAAGGGTAATAAAATTGACAAACCCCTGGCTAGACTCGCTAAAGAAAAAAGAGAAAAAACACAAATAAACAAAATCAGGGATGAAAGAGGGAAAATTATGACTGACATCACAGAAATTTAAAGGATCATGTAAGAATATTATGAAAAAGTACATAACACTAAATATAATAACCTAAAGAAATGGACCAGTACTTAGTAAAATACAACCTTTCTAGACTCAATCAAGAACTGGAAAATCTAAATAGACTAATTGGCAGTATAGAAATCAAAACAATCATTAAAAACCTATCAAAAAGTAAAAGTCCAGGACCAATGGCTTCATCAGTGAATTCTACCAAACATTTCAAGATTTGATACCTATTCTCCTCAAACTCTTCCAAAAAATCTCAGAGAAGTCACTACTTCCCAACTCATTTTATGAGACCAACATTACTCTGATACCAAAACCTGATAAAGGTAACAGAAAAAAGGGAAACTACAGACAGATATCTCTCATGAACGCTGATGCAAAAATTGTAAATAAGATACTAGTAAACCAAATACAGCAGCATATTAAAAAGATTATACACCACGATCAAGTGGTCTTCATCCTAGAGGCACAGAGATGGTTCAACATAAGCCAATTAATTAATGTGATACACCATATAAACTAATTAAAAAAATAAGAATCATATGATCATATCTATAGATGCAGAAAAAGCCTTCAACAACATGTAGCATTCATTTATGACCAAAACTCTTAACAAAATTTATGTAGAAAGACAGTACCTTAACATAATAAAGGTCATATATGACAAACCCTCAGTCAATATTATACTTAATGGTGAAAATTTAAAAAATTTTCCTCTAAGATCAGGAACAAGGCAAGACTGTACACTATTACCATTGTTATTCAATAAAACACTGGAAGTCTTAGCGAGTGCCATCAGGCAGGAGAAAGATATAAAAGGCATCCAAATAGAACACAAAGAAGTAAAACTGTCACTATTTGAAAACCCTAAAGACTTCAAAAGAACACTACTAGAAACAACAAACTAATACAATAGTGTTTCTGGATACAAAATCAACTTTCAAAAATCCATAGCATTCCTTATTCTGATAATGAAGTGTTAGAAAAAGAATTGAAAAAGTAATTCCTTTTGCAATTGAAACAAAAAAATAAAATATCTAAGAATAAATTTAATGAAATATATGAAGCACCTATATAATGAAAACTATAAGACCTTATTAAAAGAAATCAAAGAAGATACAAAGAAATGGAAAGATAATTCATGTTTTTGTATTAGAAGAATCAGCATAGTTAAAATGACTTTATTATCTAAAGGATTATACAGATTTAATGCAATACCCATTAAAATCTCATTGGCATTTTTTAAAGAAATAGAACAAAAAATAATCAGATTTGCTAAAGTGATCCTAAGGAAAAAAATGAGAATGGAGGCATCACTCTGCCTGACTTCAAATTATACTACAAAGCGACATTAATCAACACAGCATGGTATTGGCAGAAAAAGAGACACATGGACCAGTGGAACAGAATCAAGAGTACAGAAGTAAACTTATGTTTATATTGGGAAATAATTTTTTCCAAAAAAGCCAAAAACATACAGTGAAGAAAGGAAAGCCTCTTCAATCAATGGTGTTGGGAAAACTGGACAGCCACCTACAAAAGAATGAAGCTAGACTGTTGTCTATCACCACACACCAAAATTAGCTCAAAATGGATTAAGGAGCTGAACATAGGACCTGAAACATTAAGAAGCATAGAAGAAAACATAAGAACTAAACTCAAGAACCTTGGACTTAAAGAAGATTTTATGAATTTGACCTCAAAGGCAATGGAAGGAAAAGCTAAAATTAATGAATGGGACTACATTAAACTAAAAAGCTTCTGCTCATCAAAAGAAATCATCAACAAGGTAAATGGACAACCATTCAAATGGGAAAATATATTTGTAAGCAGTACCTCTGATAAGGGTTTAATAACTAAAATATACAAAGAACTCATAACTGTATAACAACAGCAAATTGATCCAATCAAAAAATGGGCAGAGGACCTGAACAGACACTTCTCCCCAGAGGACAAATGGCCTACCAACATATGAAAAGGTGCTCAACATCTCTAGCTATTCGGGAATTGCAATTCAAAACCACAATGAGATACTATCTCACATCTCTTAAATAGCTATAATCAATATGACAAGTAATAACAAATGTTGGAGAGGATGTGGAGAAAATGAAACCCTCATAAACTGCTGGTGGGACTGCAAATTGGTACAGCCACTATGGAAAACAGTATGGATGTTCCTTGAAAAACTAAGAATTTGTCTACCATATGATCCAGCAATCCCTGTACTCGGTATTTACCCCAAAGATTTGAAAACTCATATCTGAAAAGATATTTGCACACTGATGTTCATAGTAACATTATTCATGGTGGCCAGGACATGAAAGCAACTGAAGTGTCCTACAATAGATGATCAGATAAAGAAGCAGTGGTACATATATACAATGGAAAATTACTCTGCCATAAGAAGAGATGAAATACTGCTGTTTGAGACAATATGGATGGACCTTGAGATAATCACACTAAGTGATATCACCCAGACAGAAAAAGCTGAAAATCACATGGCATCACTTATATGCGGATTATAAACCTAAAAGCAGCAAATGAACAGGACAAACAGAAATTCACGGACATGGACTATTTCAGTTACCAGAGGGTAGAGTGTTGGGGGGAAGGGGTAAAGGAGGTCAAATATGTGATGATAGAAAGAAATCTAACTATGGGAGATGAACACATATTGTAAATGTGTACATGCCTTACTGTTACAGTGTACAGATGAAATATTGTATTCGTTAACCAAAGTCAACATATAAAATAAATAAATAAATAAATTGATTAATTAAAGAAAAAAGAAATACAAATTGGGAATTACAAAATAGTCATAGGATGTAAAACACAGCATAGGGAAGAAAGTCAATAATATTGTAATAACTATGTATAGTGCCTGGTAGATACTAATCGGTTGAATCACTTCATAACATATTAATGTCTAACCACTATGCTATAATCCTGAAACAATTATAAAATAATATTGTATATCTACTATAATTAAAAAATAAAAATACATAAACAAAAATCACTACTTTTATGTTTATAGAATAAGCATTTGAATATTTACTTTTTCATTTAAAAATGAAACTATGGACCATAAAATGCAAATAAAAAATATACTGCAGCACATTTAATGGTATGGTAAGGAGAACCACTGGCAGAAAATATTAAAGAAAACGATATGTCTGAATAAGAACTAGACAGAAAATAAAAGAAAGTTTTAGAGAAAATCTACTTTGAATTTTCAATAAATGCAATGTGAAATTACTTCTATAAAAATATAAGTGTATGATAAGAGCAAGTAACTCAAATATGTAAATCTGTGAAGCAGGTTGTAAAGGGAAAAAGAACTTGCTCAATTAAGAACACACTGCAGAGAAATAAAAAATGCAATGCTAATTACAATTCTCATTGGAGGCCATTCAATCTTAACTGGAAATGGAAGAAGCAGAATAGAAATTTTAGAAGGTAAACTTTATTAAATAATTCTCTTGGAATGATTGCAGTGAAAAAAGAAAGAAATGTGAAAAGAGAAGTTCATCAAAACTAAGAATTGGTAACAAAAGAACCTAACTACAAATAAAATAGAAGAATAGGTACACAAAACAAGCAAATAGATAAAACAAAATCAATGGAGGATAAAATTAAAGAAAAAACATTTCTACTCTAAAATAACCTGAAGCTGTAGGCCAAAACTATTGTACTCATCTTATTCTTGACAAAGTTAATAAAAATTAATGGACTCTGGCAAGATGCTTGGATTTTGGAGATATAAAGAAATATTCTCAGTCACTGGAGCACGTAAAGGGGTATGATAAACAAAAACAAAAGTAACAGAAATAAAACAATTAATTTACCTTTTTTTCTTATGGAATATCAAATTCCAGCTAGCAATATCCAGAAAAGTCTTTTTTTTTCTTTTAATATTTGTAAACAAGAGACAGATACTCTAATGTCGGCATCTAGTTACTGCTTCTACCTTATCTCTGACTGTTCCCTAAAAGCTCCCTCAAACAGAGGAATAGTGGCTTCCTCAAAGTTTGATAATGTCTAGTGTCTTCCTGTCTTTATATCTTTTTGTTTTTTTTTTTTTCCCTTTCTTAGCTAAATTACTCTTTCTGCATATAGATATATGCCTGCTCAGGGCAATCATTTAGATCTCAGTTCACATATCACCTTTTGGAGAAATGGTCTATGAATATCAATGTAAAGATTATAATTTCTCACTCATCATTTACTAACTCTGCTATATTTTTCTTATTAGGACTTATCAATAATATATCTTATTTAATATAGTATTTATTTTCTATCACAGAGATAAACTTTGAATGTTCTAGTTTTATCACCAGCACACAAGATAGTGCCAGGAAAACAGTGGAACTCAAAAAAATCTGCTGAATAAATGAACAGGAAATGTGTGAATGAGGGGGATTAGGCAAATGAATTTAAATACAGACTGAGTCATAAAATTTCTGTTTTACATAAGAAATAAATAGGTGACTGAATTTTATGCTGGCATACTGAATAGATACTATTAAAAACTTTCTTGATAAAAATAAGGAAAATTGTGAATAAAGGTACTTTACAACTCTTCAAATAGACCACTGAGGAATCCAAAAAGGATTAGAATTGAAGTGAAAGTAAATACCCTACAAGTTAAATGATCATTAAAGGAAAACCAAAATCTGGAGATCTTGAGGTTCTACCTCAAAGACATATTAAGTTTAAAAATTTAAAGATCTGTGTTCATTTTCTGAAAAAAATTAAATATAATAATTTTATAAAACAGAAAAGTACACATTTGAAACTTTAAAATGCAACTCTACAAATAAAAAGCCACAATGGAAATTAAATATTAAGAAATGTATAACTAAAGCATCATGTATCAAAATGTCTGAGATGTAGATAAAAATTGTATTTAAAAGCAAATAGTTTTTCTTTGAGAAACAAGAAACACTACTGAGCTAAGAATCTTACATAAGACATTAATTAAAGGAAAGTAGTATAAAGTAAAAGACAGTAGAAGGAATATCAAAAATGAGTTAGGTAATTAATAAAATTGAAAACAAATTCAACAAAGCTAAAAGTTTGTTATCTAAAATGCATAAAAATATATTATTTTTAATATTTATAAAAATAAAAATCAAAAGAAGTCAAATAATATATATATATAATGTATATAACATAAACAATAATAAAATAATGAGAAGACATAGCCACAGAGCTAATACAAATAACAATATATTGAATAAATTTGAGCCAATAAATTTTAATTTTTCAAAAAATATTAAGTACTTTGAAAAATACAATTTCCTGAAAACATCTCAAAATGATGTTAAAAACATAAAATACCATATAACTATAAAAGAAAACTTATAAGTAGTTAAATATCTTACTATAACAAAAATACTGGGTTCAGCTGCTTCCCAGACAAGTTCAATCAAATATTTGTGGAACAGTTATTTTTTATATAAACTCTTACCCAGTAAGAGTAGAAAAGGTAATATTCTTAAACAAGAAATAGAACATTTATAATAAATATACACATATATCACACAATGTTGAAATAGCAAAGACTTTTCTTTCTGTATAGTCAAAACAATTTTGAAGATGTCCATGATCCAACATTCCTATGTAGCATTGTCACTAGAAAAATAAAAGTTTGAAAAAAAAAAAATTTTAAATGCCATGATTTTCAAATAATAGGAGTATCTATGAAGTAAATCCAAAAACCAATTCAAGACACGTTATTTGTTTATTTTTTCTTTTCCAATTGCCATATGTTGTATTGCCTTTTCTCATCCAAGACTTCCAGTAAAAGGTTGACTACAAAAGTCCATAGTTGCTATTACTGTCTCTTTATGTATGATGTTTACTTTTATTTTAATTTAAGGTATCTTTTATCAGATATTTCTAAATCGCACTTATTTTTTTTTTTTGGTATGGTGGTTTTGTTTTTGTTTAATTGATACTGAGTTTGAAGTTATGTTTTCTGTGTCTTTAATGCTGATAATTTCTCATCTTCATACTGTTAATAATATTCACTAAATACTCAAAAAATATTTTTATTTTTTAAATTGATTTTTATTACATAGCAAAGTTGAATATGTAATTTATTATTATGACTCTAAATGTATCTTGGAAAAATGATTGTTCATGTGTCTCTGGAGATCTGCGCAGAAATGTTCACTGTCTATAATTACCAAAAAAAAAAAAAAAATTGGGAAAAAATTCATCATCAATAAAAAGTACAGAAAAAAACACACTTTCCATACATTGAAGCAATAAAATGTATGAACTGCAGTTGCATATGTAGAAATGGAGAAATTATAAAAACATTAAGCAAAACAAAAAAATCACTGAACAATACATATAATTTTACTCATAGTTTTTAACAGAAGTGATGCTATCTGAATGGATAAAATTATGAAGAGATGCAATAGAATTAGAAAAAATATTTGTGGTAATGATTACCTTTGAGGAGGTAGGGTAGGTAATGCCTTAGGGGCAGGTCGTAGAGGGGTCAAGACATAAGCTGGTAATATGCTATTTCTTAAGTAGGGCATAGGAGTGTTGGTTCCATTATAAGTCTTTGAACTGTTGATATACATTTATATACTTTCCTTAGTTAATGCTATATATTACAACAAAAGACTCTAAAATAAGAAACTCATGAATATCTAGCTGACTAAATTATAGTAAAATTTTCTTTTTATTAGAAAAAAAGCAGATACTGTAGAACCAGCATTTTACACATAAATAGCACTCTTTCTGAAACAATTCACTCTTACTTTTTCTTTGACATTTTATCACAGATTTTTATTATATGTCATTTTATTAAATTTGTTTTTCTCTGGTCTTGTTCACTAATTTTAGATTCCATGATGGAGAAGATTCTGTCTGCTTTGTTCAAGAAAGTATATCACGCCTGCATGCATGTCAAACAGTATTTGCTTAGTATATATTTGTAAATTACCGAATGGGCTAATGCATAAAAATTTAGTAAAAATGCAAGTAGGGAAGATACCAAATATCATCAATTTTCTCTCCTTATGTTGATCCTTACACCTCATTATTTAGGAATAGTTAATTTCTCTCTAAGGACATATTATATAAACAAATTGTACTGCATCTTGTAACCACAAAATAAACAACAATAACAAAAGTCAAAAATATTGTAGGAATAAATAAGAGAGTATAAGCCAACTTCTTTGGCTGACTTTTTGCAGCTGTGTTTCTTAGTTTTCACTGAATTATAGGCCAATTTAAAGGAGACATTAGCTTTCTGCAATGTCTGCAAAAACATCTTTCTGCTATAAAACATTAAAACATCCCGCATTTTCCAGAGGGAATATTATTTCTCAATTTGTTATGGCAATAATGGAGACCATAGCTGTGAGTGATAATCTCAGAAAGAAGAATAAAATCACTGATCCTTTTTTTCCTGTAATGATAAATGCCTCACCAGTAGAGTGGTTTTATTCCTTTGCAACAGAAACATCAATTCATTTCACTGTTTATCTTTGTCAAAAATATTCATATAATCTCTGAATATATACTATAATTTTAGTTTAGAGCTTCAGTGAAAAATTCAGGGGTAGGCCAATGATTAAACAATAATGAGACAATTTCAAAAGGTTATTTCATAATGCATTCTTTAGTTTTGCATTAGGGGTTCATCATTCTCGCTCATTAATTCTATAAAGTAACTACTGTCTGCTATACTTTCCAACTTCCCTTTCTCCTTTACAGCAAATAATGAATTTAGGTACTATGAAGACCGAGTTGCCAATAATTTTAAAACTGCTTTCTCTGCCACATTAATGTCAATTATTGGTAAGAATGAAAGTCAGGCATAAATACACTTAACTACATTGTGCTAATTATGTATTTCCTGAATATACTAAAGAATTAGTGATATGTTAGTGCTTAAATATCACAAAGAACTGTCTAAAAATTGTATCCCAACTTCAGGAAAGGCTCTCTGAATTATACAATGCAAATAGAGATACTGTCATAGTTAATATTATTACACATTGAGTAGTAACCCAGTTGATCTATACCAGGAAATAAATAATGGGTAACTAATGAATTAATAGTGCATACTCCCTCTTCCCACTACTTGTCCTCTTCCTTTAGTTGATACAATATATAATCTTTCAAGTATTTATTTAAAGGACAAACAAGGAGGACATGGTGGTATTTGCTTCTAAACAACTCCCCAAAGTAGGTCTGACTCTTTTGTAAAGACTTTAAAGAAAGGCTGATAGAGCTATAAGAGGCACTTGTAAGGCCCTCAGCACTGACAGCTGTTTGAGTGTCCAAGAAAAGAATGAAAGAAATTCAGTGTCAACTCAGCATCTTGCTGGGTTTTTAATTCTTAGCTTACCCAGGCATATGCCTCTCCCAATTGCCTTGCAGATATCTGACAACAGAAAGGCCAGATGATACTATGAAGGCAAAAGCAAACTATTTTCCCTGAGAGCTTCTATGGCATCAACATAGAGCCTCTTGGAAAAATAGCTAATGGGGTAGAGGTTGCATGTTTCTGCTTAAAGCTGAGGTTTTGGATAAATGCAGGTGAGAGTTATTAATAAATTTCAGCATTGATAATTATATGAGCTCTTTGTTCCCTCAGATTGCTGTGGCCTAAAGAAATTTGTGTTGTGCTTAATTATAACCATATTGATATTTGAATGTTATCAATTAGGGCTATAGGCATTTACATTGTAGAATAAAATTGATTAGATTTAAATTTCATTAGAGTTTAAAATATATCATTTGTCTATATAATGCAAAATGATAATGCAATTCAAATGTTGGAGATTGATAGAATTTAACCAAATTTTATCACACTCAATCATTTTATTGTATTTTATACATTTTGAAAATTCTAGATTATTTCAAACATACAAAAAAAGGATAAAAATATTTTTAAAAACCTATGCACTCAATGGCACAATATTGTAAATGTTTATTTATATATTTACTTCAGGTCAATTATTTTAATACAATAAAATAGAAATTCAATGAAAACAAATATAATCTTTTCCTTTATCATTTTTCCCCAGAGGTAACTACTGTCTTAAAGTTCTAATCTTCTTTGTGGTCTTGTCTCTTTATGCTATCTATAATACTGTGTTTCCACATATGATACATAGTACTGCCATGTGAACTCAAAAAATTTTATCCATCAGGGGTCCCCAAACCCAAGACCACAGATTGGCACCAGTCCATGGGCCTGTTAGGAACTGGACTGCACAGCAGGAGGTGAGCGGTGGACAAGTAAGTGAAGCTTCATCTGTATTTACAGGATCTCCCCAGCTCTAGCATCACCACCTCAGCTCCACCTCAGATCATCAGGCTTTAGATTCTTATAGGAGTATCGGTCCCTGGTGCCAAAAATGTTGGGGACCACTGTTATAAATGATACATGCATTAATTTTCCTGCTGTTTTGTTTGAGGTGTTTTCCATTTGTGGAAGAATTCCACACCTGCTTTTTAATCTGAGGGTATTTTCTGTCTGCAGAAGAGCACTCAGCTCATTCATAGAAGGTCAGAAGTGCTGAATAGTTAATACCCTTGGAACAACCCTAAACAGATGAAAGATAAGTGAAAAATATGAGGTTAGCTATCCAATCATGGTTTCATAGTCATTATTAGTTAGAAGAAGAGCAAATAGTAAATTGATTTAAGTGAAAATATTAACTGCTAATGTACAGGAGGATACAAACATAGCAAAATTTTCAAAGGTAGTTTATGTGCACAATCTAAGAGCCCAAGAATAAAGGTGAGGTATGGAGGGGAAACTGTTCTCAAGGATCAAGAGTAAATTATGCAGAATTTTGTTTTTAGTCTCTGACTCTTGGTTTTTGATTGATGCATCCATTCCACAATCCTGTGCTCTTTCCATGTAATAGTCCACATTATCTCTGAAGAGGAAATGAGCAAGAGTTGGCTACAGAGAAAAACTAGCACTTAACACACTTTCTATTGTTCTTCATTTCATATTTCCCCATTCTCTCTTCTACCTGTGCTTATCTTACAAATTACTTACCCCCAAAATCTTCATTTGATGTTTTGCCTTTGGGATACCCCAGATTAAAACACATGATCTAAAATGCACTAATTTTTTTTTATTTCTAGCTATTTTTTTTCCTAGGCATATAAACAGCTGTCACAATGAATCCCCTGATATTTCAGAATGGATGATGCCAATTTATATCTCTGATTTGGCCAGATCTTGCATGACATGCACTTCAGTGCCCTTGAAGACTTCCCCACATTCTGTGCCTGAGTTGCCGTTGTTACCCCTTACAAAGAATGCCCTTAACCACTACCTTTGGAGCCCTACTTTTCCTTTAAGATTCTATTTAACCCTGTTCTTGTACTGTACTGAAATAAACCAACAGGAAAAGTTGAAAAACACATGATATCACTTATATGTGGTGTATAAACCTAAAAGCAACCAAATGAACAGAACAAACAAACAGAGATTCATGGACATGGACAATAGACTAGTTGTTACCAGAGGGTAGGAGGAGAGCAGGTAGGGGAGAGGTAAAAGAGGTAAAATAAGTAGTGACAGAAAGAAATCTAACTATGGGCAATGAAAATACAATACAATGTATATATGACTTACTGTTAAATTATGCACCTGAAACCTACTGGATTTCATTAACCAATGTCACCATTAAACAAACAAACAAACAAACAAACAATTAATTGATTAAAAAAGCTGAACTATCTTCCCAAAACTTCCATAATACTTTGCCAATTTTAGGACTTATAATAGTGCTTTGTTGATGTACCATCATTGTTATACATTTGTGCTTCTCAGTAAGTTATAAATTCTTGATAGTGTGGCCTGTGACTTAGTGCTGTTAATTCCGTATATATATTGTGTCATATCAATATCTGTGTAATAAACCAATAATGATCTAAACAGATTAAACACTCATTCTAAAGATATTTTTAATAACAATAGAAGCTATCTAGTGTATAGACTTGATAAATAAATTATAATTACAAATTTTAAATTCAGTATCGTTACTTTTCTTATTCTGAGAAAAGCAAAGTGTGGTAAAATATAAATCATATTTGCATAGAAAGCTAGTGTGGTAGATTGAAAAGTTATCATGATTGTTCATCTTTACCAATAATCACACCCTTGTTTTTGCTTTGTCATGTAGGGAACATTTTTTCCTATCCCTAGATTGTAGATTAGCTGTTATTTGTTTGGAACAAAGATGCATGTATAAAAATGACAATAAATCAAGATTACAAATTGATTTCCATGATTCTGGTGTGCGTGCATGCATGTGTGTGTGTGTGTGTGTGTGCATGCGCACACACACGTGTGCATGCATCTAACATTACTGCCACAGTGGCTTCCTCTGGGAACTGCTGTTTCTTCAACCCCAGAATGTCACAAATGAAGACCAAAGCTATCTAGAACTGTAGGTAGAAAAGGGAAACCCCAGCTGAGAACAGGATGTCAGACATCACCTCCAGTAGAAATAGATTTTATCATGTAAAAAACATGAATCTAAAATCATGGCATAATTAAAGAATGAGTTCCTTGTTAATGCTGCTTTCCCTAATTTTATTTTATTTTTTTTTTTGCGAGTTTTACTTGATTTAATTATCTGTAGGTTCAAATAAGTGTCAGCCAGGTCACATTTTCAACCAGTTTTCACAGGCAGCCTCAAATAAGATAAATGGTCAGCTTTAATGTCTCCATCGTATATTAAAATCAACAACAACAATAATAATGTTAGAAATCTCTGCTATTAGATGAGAGAAGTATCAATTATTTGCTATTGACTCACAGTTATAGGTTTACCACATAACCAGCTGTATTCCACTCAAATAATTCAGACATGCCTCTGGCACTGGAAAACTAATTATGCTCCTTTTTTTTAGATTTAATAAGTCCCATAAATCATAATGTTTAATTTTGTAGTGCAATATTTCATCTTATACATGATAAAAAGAAATACAACTTTCCCTGTGAGAAAATAACACAACAGAACAGTTATTAATAAATTAAAAGTCTATACATTAACATTACTATTAGATTATTTCATTGTTTTGGTCACTCAAGGTTCATGTTTAAAATGCTGCATCTTTCTTTTCAGATACATTTCTTTATTAAAACCATAATGTAGCCATAATTCAAAAGTGGAGCCATAGCAGTGCAAGACAAGTCACATTCATTTCAGACCAAACAATTTGGTCCAAGTTGATCTCTGTAGGCTCATTCCTGTGTTTCAACATAAGGCAACAAAAGCCTTTGAAACATAGTTGTGAAAGAATGGCAGCCAACCTTTTAAAAATCCTCTGTGAAGGAGGCTGAAAACATGGTTTGTTGCTATTTGGGTTTCATATGCGATTGATAAAATCACATAAAGTTATTGAGGAGTTCCAGAATATTTTTAGTGGAAATTTAGAAATATTGTGTCTTTAATCTTTTTATTATTGTTCATATTCACTACTTAAAAATATTTATAAATATTCTTAAAAACTTTTTTTCACTGAAAGACATTATTTAGGGTCATAGTGTCTCAGTGTTGGAGAACATATACAAGGTTTATTATTAACTGTTCTTTCACTCTTCTAGTCCAGTGGTTAGCAAACTACATATTCTGAAGACCATACCTAGGCTGCTATCTTTTTATTAAAGTCTTATGGGAACATAGCCATGCCTATTTATTTGCATGTTGTCTTTGGCTGCTTTCAAACAGGAGCAGAGGTGAATAGTTGCAATGGCATTGTATGTCTTACAAAGCCTAAAATATTTACAATCTTGCTCTTTATTTAACATTTTACTAAATCCTGCTTTATTCAATAATATTTAATATTCGTGCTGTGTAGTGACATTGTACACAGTGCAATGTATAAAATGAGAATATTGGAATTTTAGAGAATAAGCGGTTGCCTAAAATCATACAGTTAACAACTAAAGATAATTTTAGCACTCAACTGATATCGTATGGTTCTGAATTCAATGTTTTTCCTCTACTACAAGAATATGAGACCTGCCTAATGATGCTATGCAAAGTAGATATCATTTAAAAATAAGGCACTTGTAAAAAAAGTCATTAGTTTATAAAATTGAGATTTTCATTTATATATAGGTTATTCTATATATGTATATCATAATGAAATATATATTAGAGACTGAATTATTTTGGCTACATGACAATTTATCATGTTCTTAATTGAAAGTAGCACATAAAAGTGTGTCTCATCCAATAGTCTAATGCCAAAGCTTCCTGACTAATATTTTCTGTTCTTGACAACTTATTATCAGGAGCTAAACAATGTATTGTCACTTGTGGATGCTGACTCGTAAAATGACAAAATTACAGGTACCTCTCTGGGCTCTTATTTTTCTACTATTCTAAATTTATTCTCTAAAAACTTGATCTTTGTCTATCAAACATTTCATTTTCTTTTTGTTTCAGAAATTTACTTTAATACATTTACAATGTAAATTATTCTTTTGTCTACGCAAATATATTTTCTTTACAATAAATAAGAAACAAACTCTGCCAATTACCTAAATGCCAAATAGAAAAGATAATTATTCTTGGTATATCCATCAAAAATAATAAATTAGCTTTTTATAAAATGATAACCTTTTATATGCATTATAAAATCAAAAGACAATGATGCGACGTATGAGTAGATCTCCTTTCTCCCTTCTATGCAATGGAATTGTCCATTTGTTTTCTATTTAGCTTAATTTCAATGACATGAGCCAAGTGCTAAAAAAGGAACACAGTTTCTTCTGCACCTCCTTATCCCTAACCTATTATTGGTCAGAAAGTTTGGGAAATCTTATCTCCAAAATAACTGTCAAACTGTATCCCTTCTGCCTCATTCCAGCTGTCACAACTCTAGGTTAAGCTCTTATTTCTCTTTGTTGAACTTCTGAACTCTTACAATAAACTTTTAACTTCTATCCTAGGAAGTAGTATTTTTCTCAAGTTTTGCAAGGAATTCTCATACTGCCTTCAGCAATATTTCAAAGAGACACTTGATCATGTTAGTCTCCTTTTTTAAAACTTTGAATAACCCCATTGCTTTCATGATACACTGTGTAACCTCTTGTCACAAAGTATCTTTTCTTTCATAACCTGGCAATAGCTACTGGTCAGAAATCTCATATGCCTATAAGAAACAGAAAATAAATTAACAAAGTGAACCTAATGAACTACCTGCCCTATTTTATTTGGACGAGTACTTCTCAGCTTTAGTCAGTCATTGCCATCTGAGTGTATCAAGTACTTACCTTTATCATCTCCAATAACTCCCATTATAAAATTTGCAAAGTCAGCTCTAGTGTCATTTTATTTTCATAGCTATCTCTGACAAACCCTTCTTCTATCTCCCACCCAAGTTCAAATTAAATACTCCTTGATCTATGTCAAGAGCATGCCATATACATTCTTATAATGTTCCTTATTACCATGTATTTTAGTTATCATTTGACACGTTTGTCTTTCCTTCTAAAATGTGATCTCCATGAAAGTAAGGACTAGAACATTGATTCTGCATAATCTTCAAGGCCGAGGTTCGAAACAAATGAGAAAATATTTAAAAAATAAATAAAACTATAAACAAAATTATTCATGGACAAAAAAGAAAAGGATGTAGTTAATTCAGTTTTTGTATTGTGGGGAATGGTAAATACTTCACCGAGGAGATGGTTTTTTGACATAAATGAGTATTTCAGAGCAAATAGGAATTTCCAAACCAAAGATGAAGATGAGTGAAAACTGAGAGTAAAGGATTCTGCACCCAGGAAACAAGCATTTTCAGACTCATGTAGAGTGTGGCTAATGTTGAGAATAAAATGCTGTCAGGAATAGTGAATTGCATTGGGTTAGAAAAGGTGGGAATTAGTCAGAGACTCAAACTGTAGACTGAGTTCAGTGATAGGCTCATTCTAAATGTCCATGTAAGGATTTGGGATTTTATCTTATGGAATGTGGAAGTCACGGGTGTTTTAAAAGTGGAATATTGACATGATTTATCTTAAACCTTTTGCTAGAAAAAATACAGTCCTTTGGCTATGTAAAGAATAGCTTGGAAAATGGAAAGTGGTTGGAAAGAGGATATATTTGAGGAGGTTGTTGAAAATTTACAAAGTACAAAGGATGAAGCACTAAGCTTGAAGAATGAGACATTAGAGAGCCACAGTCAGTGGCATACAGAGTTTGCAGTTTGTGAATTCTGTCTTTCCAAAGCAGACAAGACTTTGCCAGACTTCTTTTCTGGCTAGAAAGCTCACTGATTCAGTCACATGCTCACCTCCCACTTAGTCTTTCACGCACTTCTGTGAGGAAGCATTCATTGACAATCCCTATATCTTTGACTCTCAATCTATAGCAGGGACACCCAGTCCTCTATATTCTCTGAGTCCTTCTGCAGCAATCCAGTGGCATATGCATTTTATAGTAGACATCTCTGTTAATCACTTATTTTACACAGGCTACAAACATCTTAAAGAAGTGCCTGTGAGTTGTCTTGTAGTTCTCTTTTTAACACCAAGTATTGTAGGTAGCAGTAGACATTTACTGAATTAATAAATAAAAGGAATGACAAAGTAATTGTAGTAAATATGAGATACCAGAGAGTTAATATAATTGGAATTATTACTTTCTTTTTAATCTTTTTCAGCTTTGATGGCCTTTTTACTACTTTGCCTCAATAATTTGAGATAATGCTTTCTTTAATAAATAAATGTAGAGAATGAATTGTTAATTTTTATTTAATAAAAAATATATTGTGTGTTAAGTGCTGCATCATTGAAAACCTGACATAGGTTCAGGTGTGAAAAATTAATTAAATTTTATCTCGTAAAAGCTGATTAAATTTTTTCCTATTTAATGTAGTTGTGTTAGAAGAAAGCTCACACTGAAATAGTGCTGACGATTTTCAGTTAGTTGAAGTATAACAGAACAAAATGAAAATTTAAGATGATAATTCATCCCATTATTATTAAATTAAAATTAGGGAAATGTACATTTTACAAATAATTAGCAGATACATCTTTTCCACATATTTCAGCTTATATTCTTTAATACTTTAAAATATAAAACTATGAAGTGATTTAATTCATTGTTGTTTGTTATCTGAAAACTGGTTAACTTTATCTATTTAAAGAGGAACAGTTTTGTTAATTATGAATAAACCCTTGGCTTGCTTTAGCATTTATTTTCCTGGGGTCTTTTACTGTGACAGTGTGAACTGAGCACTATTTCTAATACATCATTGTTTTATACACTATTTAGTCCTACCTAGTTAAAGACTGTTAATGTCAATTTAATAATATTTATCTTCTTTTCTATGGCAATGCTACCCTGAACATGCTGATCCTGTCTGATCTTGGAAACTAAGTAGGGTTGGGCCTGGTTAGTACTTGGATGGGAGGCCACCCAGGAAAACCACGTGCTGTAGGCATAATAATAATAATAATAATAATAATAATAATAATAATAATAATAAATCTTCTCATAATAATTAAAATATTCTTATTATAGAACACATAACTAAAGTGTGGACAATGAAATATAAAGTCACCATCTGTTTAGGAGGGAAGATAAATTAGTGTTTTATAAAATGTGACAGTATACAACAAAAGATTTTAAATTTCTGGTGGGAGGTTGGAAATAAATAGGTGGATCACAGAGGATTTTTATGGCATTGAAAATACTTATATTATAGTATACTGATGGGCATAGGGCGTCATACCTTTACTCCAATCCATAGAATATATAATGCCAAAAGTAAATCCTAATGTAAACTATGGACTTTAACTAATTACAAAGTATCAGTGTTAGGTTTATCTTTTGTTAAAAAAAAAACAACAGGCTAGTGAGTAATCTTCATAATGGGGAGACTATACCCTTGTGGAGGCAAGGAATGTATGGGAAACCTCTTTACTTTCCTCTTAATTTTGTTACAAACCTAAAACTGCTCTAAAAATACAATCTTAAAACAGTTATTGATGAAATTAGTTTTTATAATGCCACAGCTTAGATGTGTTTGTATTTTCATCCTCCCAAAACAACATTGAAGTAGCTAAATCTTAAGAATTATGTGGTATACTGAAAAGATTTAAAAACCAAAACCAGAAAAAAAAAATGCTCTCTGGAAGAAAGATTAAGTTTTTAAAAGAGGTGGAACATATGATATCATTTTAACATTTAAACAAAAACAAAGGACAGCTGTAAGTTAAAAATTACACAGAAGATGATATCTAAGGAAATGGGGTTGGTTTTTGTCAGAGTCTCTATTGATGCCATTAGGAGATCTTGTTGGCTTCAGAACAAGTTAACAACATGCAGGATCCAATCACTTCTCACTGCCTCCATGGAAACTCCCCTGATCTAAATCACCACATCTCTCACCTGGGTAATTACAATAAACAGGTCTTCCTGCTTTTTCTATTGAACCTTAGAGTTATCTTATCATAGTTTTAGGGTGATACTACTAAAACCAGATTATGTTGTTTCTGTGTCCAAAGCCCATGAGTTCCTGCATATCTCTAACTAGAAACCACATTTATTGAAGGGCTTCTAAGGCCCTAATGCACAAGTCAACCCTATCTTTCTGACCTCTGCCCCTACCATTCTCTTCCTTGCTTCATCCCCATTGGCTAAGTGGTCAAACAATACTAGGGATGCTCTGATTCTTGTTTTTGTAGTGACACTTTTGTTAGGCTGGAATGCTCTTTTTATAGGTCATCACATGTTTAAATCCTCACTGCCCCTAAATCTATACAGACGTTACCTTCCCAATGAGGACTACCCTAACTCTGGATTTAATAGGAAGATCTTTATTCTTCACTAGTTTTTCCATTACTTTGCTTATTTTATTTTCTATTTTGTATCTTAATCACTTAATATATAAATAATACATTTGTTATATTTTTCAACTTTTGTCTATCCTCAATATACTCTAACCTCCATAATGGTAGAAATATTAGTCTATTACATTCAATAGTGAGAATCACAAACCTAAAACATTTTTTTAGCATGTAAGGGGTACACTATAAATATTCATTGAGTCAACTGGTAGATAAGAAATAACTTGAGTCTTTAGATAAAAATAAAAATGCTAAGTAAAATGAATTAAATAGAAAGAAAAAGAGAGATCCATGGACTATAGTGAAATTAAATAAATCTAAGGATAAACAAAGAAGTCTAAAAATTTTCCCAATAGAGAAAAGCTTTGTATAGAAATAATAATTATTTTGACTACAGATTTCTCTTTCAGGTTTCACAGGACGTTATATGAAATTATTTACTGCCTTTTATTGCTGTAATCATTACCATGTTCAATAAAAATGTGTATTCAAATTATAACAGCAGGGATGCTATTTACTCTGTCTTTAATTTATATAATCAGTATTTATAAAAGCACTAAATGTTCTTACAGATGAGCTAGCCATCTGTTTCCATCTATGTTTTATAAAGTAAAACATTGTGACACTGATATATTTGTCTAAAATCTGAGTGGTGAATAGAGAGATACATAGTCTTATGTAAAGATGATAATTACTTCATACTTTATAGTAGTATGGAGTCAATAACTTTGTTTAAAGATAATGATTCAACATGGAAATGTTTAAATGTATATTCAAGGGGAACCATTAGAACTAAAAAATATGTTAACACAAAATGGAAAATGGAGGAGCAGTTTTATCAGGTAATATAAGCTCACTGAACAGCTCTTTCTTTTAATACAGGGTTAGTAGAATGCATGTAAGTTTTATAAATTGAGGACAGGAGTCACAAATATAAAATATAAAGTTATAATGATAATTATCAGAAAAACTAAAAATAGAAATTGTTAATAGTTAACATGAAATATATGTATAGTATCTGAAAATTACATTAATATTAATTATGTTAATTTTCAGTTTATGAAATTTCAGATAATTTCATTGATTTAAAAAAATATATTTCTATATTTCTGCGATTTATAGCTAGAAAAAAATGACAAAATTATTAAGTTTAAGTGTATTTAGCCTTATAAAAAACAAAAATTTTAATTCAACATCTCAAGAGTGAAAACAATGGTATATACAAGTTTATAAATACCAAAAAAAGAGAAAAATCTAACACTAGAAAGCAGTTATAAATACCAGTGGTAAACAGGAGAGGCTTCACAAAAAACATGAGTATTCACTTGCATTTTAAATGGAAAAAAGAATTTTATTATCTGAGTAAGGAAAGAATATTCAAAAGGCATACTATGTAACTAAATGTTTAAAAGCATAATTCACACTGTGGGGTATGGATTAGTTAATTAATTACTAAGTTACTAAGGTAATTTTTTTCCTTATATTGAATTCAGGTTTAATTGCCTGCTGAGAAAGAAATCTAGGTAATATGTCTTAGCCAAAAATATGTGAAGAACACCGTTACTTTGGTTACTACTGTATACCAAAATGAATATACTATTACCTAAGAGAGTACACATATCAGCCAAATATAAAGATTTCATGTAGAATAAATAGACTCTCATATACTGGTGGTGGAAATGTAAAACAACACACTTCAGAAAACATTTTAAAAATAAAGTTAGTTCATATTTTTAGGGTTATTTTTTTTTCATAAAAGTCCATGCAATTTGCTTTTCCTTAATGACACAAATAAGGGCTGATATATTTTTCTGTTGTTTATATACTTTTAATATTTTAATCATACATGAATCTCTTATGCTTCCACATGTTATAATTTATATATAAATGGTTACCAGTTTCACAGCATAATTTGTGTAAGATCTATGTATGGTAATGTTTATTTTTTAAAAACTTTCAACAAAAATGATATTATTTGAATAATGCACTTTATAAAGAATCAAAACAAACTATTCTAGCATTTGGCCAAATGTCAATGATGAATAAACTGAGGTTTCAAAAATAACAATTTTTAAAATCAATTAGCCTTGAGCTAGTTAATTTAAGGATAATACAACAAAGTGACTCCTTTTGTCTCAAAAGAACAGAAAGGGCTCTGCCTTCATGTACCAGAGAATCCCATTCTACAGAAACAAAAATTTGCATCCAACCCAGCTGTGCCAATATCTGTCAAAGAAAAATGGCAAGTGATAGAAAATTATGCAAGATAGATAGCAGTACCAAGAGAAATCCTTTCTTGCTGAGTATTGTAATAGTTTTACTGATTGCTCTTACTTATTGATTTAAATGATTATTGTTTAAAAATATATGAATATACCATATTTTCTTCCAGATTTTTAACACATATCAACCTGTAAAATGGTTGCTTAACCCAAACTCTATCTTAGTACAAGTGATATTTGTAAAAGTAACATGAATAATATGCACAAACAAAATAAACTATGTGTTCTAAATAATAGAATTCTTATTCTTAAATAATCATATTCAGTAACAAAAACATTCATTTCAAATAGCATTTAATTAGATAATGATAATAGTTTCAAATAAAAAGATAAACTGATTTTTTAAATACATATAGTCATTTGTAAACAATGCATATGCTTATTTAGAAGGAAAGGGAAAGGAGAGAAGTTTTCCTTGCATAGACTAGTGATCATGGTTTTCATTCTTGAATTTACTATTAACCCACAGAATAATTTTTATCTTTTTTGTACTTGCAAATTTCTGATAACCTTATATTGCTTATCTTTAAGGTCAGTTATTCTGAATTAGTCTTTAATGCATAGTGAAACTGAATATAATATTTAATATATACTTATTAAGAGATGGTCTTTAATAAAAACTTGTTTATCATTAAATCAATTATTAAGCTACATAATCAATCTAACATGTCTTAATGCCAAGAACGTGTTCAGCTCCTGGCTTAATTGTCGCTCTGCAACCCAAAATACAGGAGAGATAAGGACAATTCTTATCAATCTTAAAAGCATCAATTTGTCACTGTATCTAACTTGGCACATTTATATTTTCGATATTTAAGACAATGTACTATCTATTGATACTGTAAAGTCAATGCAAGGGTCTGAATGTATTCTATGGCCTAAAATCACTACACCTCTAGTTTACTACTGTTCAACAATAGGGATAAGACTAATATAAATAAAGCTCTGCAAATTTTTTTTTATTTTTCTGTAATTTCCTGGGCCATTACTGTGATCTATATATAGACAAATAAATAGGCCAAGTCTTTCTGATCAATGACAAAGACCTCAGCATGTTACATAGAAAATGTTACATAATAAGAAAAAAAAAACAGTCCATAGATTTTTTATAACATATTTATTTTAAATTAATATTCGCTAGCTTCTGAATCCTTGACACCTAAAAAAAGTGTATGCAAAAGTCAGTTGCAAATAAATTCCAATATGTCCTTATTAGCATACTCACCTTCCCTAATGCAAAAAGAAAAATGAGATGAGAAATATGCTAGGTTTTAACCATTCTCAAGTGGATATTATGGAGACAAACAGCCTGGATTTTATTCTGAGAAATTAATTATTCTGTGCACTTAAGTTATAGCTTTCAACCAAGTAGGTAATAAAATGTCTTAAGAAAGTATAAATAAAATGTCCTGAGAATATATAATCATTTTTATTTATCTAGAAAAACATTGATGCCTCATGCCTCTTGAGCAACTGCTAATCAGTAATAATGAAGACAAAAATTATAATAACTTTTAAGTACATTAGTGTTAACTATACCCTGATATTCATCTTTTATTTAGGATATTTATCCAAGTAAATGAAATAAATTTTAATCAAAGTAAAATATATGATTATTATTAATTACTGAGACCAAAAATGGGTAAAAATGTTGGTCTTTAAATAACCTTACTAAACCTCATCTCAATTATGTTATTAGTTTTTTGTCGAGATTCTGACAATTAATAATATGCATTTAAATGTTTACATATTGACTAGCTTATATAAGACAATAGACATCATATGACAAATATAATTATTGCTAACATACTAATAATTATTACTATAAATAGTAACAGTAGTATATTCGTAGTTATGTTTTCTTAGATTTGGAATTTCTTAACAAAGGATCTGGCTTCCTTTTTGATGTTTGACCATTAAATTCTTTTAAAGCCCTTCATTTTCCTTTTGGCACCACATTAAACAGGTTAATAAAAAAGTCTTTGCATGTGTGTGTCTCTTCCTTTGACACTGATTAGAAATTTAAATCTCCCAAGAATGAGTACATGTCCCCAGTCCAACCCCCTTGTCTCAGTAATGACCATACTCACTCCATATAGTTTGCCCACGTGAGCCAAAACCTGCTTGTACCTGATCAGCTCTCACCAAGCATATCTTGTGTAAGTAATAAACTTTCTTCCACATATCTTGATGTGTGGAATGCCATCAAACTTGACATTTCAATCAAATTTCAGGTGTCAGTTCATTGTGATTGGCATTTTAAGGGGATTCTCTAAGCTGTGACCACCACTCATTTGACATTTTTATTTTCTGGCTCTTGGTTTACTTTGCACATAGTATGAGGAATGACTCAGCTGTTGGCTGAAAAGCTTGCATTTTTCATTGTGCTGTACTGTCATGTATTCATTGAGTCCTATTGAGCCTCTTTAAAAATTTAACTGATTTAAACCAGAAATGTTAATGTTTCACTTTTAAGAACATTAGCACAGGATTAGGATTCTCCTTAAAGTATTTCTTGGTCACATCTCTAAGCTCAGACCTGTCTCTGTGAAATCAAATGAATTGTGTGTCTATGATAGATACTAGACTCTGGAAAGGACTCTCTCTTATTCTGTAATTGTGTAATCAATTGGCTATGTGTCTCAGCTAGCCAAGTATTGGACTCCATTCTATGGAGTGGTCAGGAAAAAAGACTCATAATTTTGCATTATATGAGTCCATCATAAGATTAGTCATGGAAAAGCAAATAGACAGTCAGAGAGAGAGAGAGAGAGAGAGAGAGAGAGAGAATGAGAGAACCAGTTCTTTCCAGGCACCCAGATATGACACTACATAAATGCTTCTGTAAAGAATTCATTAGATAGTCTCACACAGAATATTCATCTTTGCACTTACTGAAAGGGGTTGGGCTATTGTCCTACAATTGTTTAGGGCCTGCCATTTCAGTAAAATTCTTAAGCATCGAAGGGCCCACTGAATGGCTCTATTCCTGATATAGTTAAAAGGTAACCCCTAATATTGTCAACACCAACCACTGTCAAGTAGGCCTAAAACCTATTAGATCTCTTTGGCTTCTGGAAGCAACATATTTCCCATTTACATATGTTATCAAGAACTTTTTATGTGACTACCCACAAATGATTTTACTTTGAACATCCCCCTTTAAGACAGAAAACCCAAGAGCCGGCACAGTTAGCCACACTGCTTGAACATCCTTTAGTTCCTCTTGAAGACTCTTCTATTAAGAAAATGCCTGACCACACTTTTTGGGGTATCTGGACAACTTTTGATGGCTGCCAGTTGCTTATCCTACAAAAGTCTGCTTAGTTTGATTCTGCATTATATGATATTGGAGCAACAACTGCTAATTACATATCAAACTGTTTTAGAAATTGAGGATCTCACAGGACTTAAATCCATGACAAATTTCAGCAGTTGCTCACTACAATGTGGGATGTGGTAACAGCATGCCATGAGTTCAGCACAGTCACCATGCTTCCTTACTGAAATGGGGATTGCACCTACAGAATAGAGCCAAATCTGTGCTCTCTGGCTTAGTCTGTCTAGAGGCAAAGATAGTCTCTCCTGCCCTCAGTCCCTTGCCAGTTACCACAGTGCTGTAGGTGGTAACTTCCTAGATTCTTTGGCTACCTGGGGGAATACCTTAGTATCAAATGAGTGAACAGTAAACGAGTTCATATACTTTAAGGCAGAAGTTCCACAATCATACATGATATAGCTCACTAGAGAACTGCTTTTCATCTGTGAACAAGAACATTCTTATAAAGGGTGGAACCCAAGATTCAGCACAATGAGCCAAACTCCAGGTGGTCTTATTTGCATTGGAGGAAGCCTTGGCTAACAAGTGACCCAAATCATACATCTTAACAACCTCCTAGACCATTCTCAATGGTCCAGTCATTTAGTCTGTATAATAGCATCAAAAGAATTCAAGGCTACCCCTTTGGGGGTAAAGGACTTTGGGAATTCTGTGTCTCCCAGACTGCAAAAATTCAAATTAAGATCTCACTTGTCTCTGCCCACAATTTATTGCTACAGCTTATATATATATATATATATATATATATATATATATATATATAGCAACATATAAATTCTTGGTTCAAAATTTTATCCCCCAAAGGTTATTTGTTTTATTGTCCTTCTGAGCTCATTTATTACTTTATCTCACGTGTCTACCTTTATTCTGACTTGCACTTGGGGCTAAATATATCCTCTTGTGCTCCTACCTCTGAACAAACCACAACAATCTTGTTCCCAAATGTACTATATTTTTGTCAATTGCCCTATTCTGCTAACCAAATTGTGGGACTCTGGTGCTGCCTTTGGATCACAATACTATACACTAAAAATTTAAAAAAAATGTTGCAACTCAAGAACTATTCCAAAATAATCTCCAAATGTATTATTCAAACCACTACCCTCAAAGCTCTAAATGAGAAATAAGACTCTCTTGACAGCTATGGTTGGTTGCTGATAATGGTCTAGCATTAGACTAGCTATAGGCCAGCTACATCTTAGAAATAAAGATACTAAAATTAGGTTTTTCATTAATTGGATTCATGGAATTTTGATACTCTGAACTTTTTGCTACTGTGGATAAACAACATAGGCACAGTTGCTCAAATGGCCTAACAAATGAGATAAAAGATTAAGATCAATAATAGCACTTAGATATTCGACCATGTGACTTAAACACTCATAGACATCTGCTGGCTATCCTCAAATATCTAGGGTGATTGAATGCATATGGTCTTCCAAGACCCCCTCATTTTCATTACAGATGTTTGCATGACAAGTTCTAAATCTATACTTAAATTTAGCTTCAATTACATGAGACATACTACATGTCAGTCATAAATCAAACATCAGGAGGCGAAGTATAACAGTTGACTCTATTATTGATATATGACCACTGACTTATTTTTATGCCTCTTCTTTTTTTTTTTTTTTGGCATTATATCTGGATAGGCTGATAATAAAGCACAAGCACAGAAATTTTTCGTTCATTTGTTTTGTTTTTTTGGTATGCACAGGGAATTTAAATCTTCAACGCTTGGGAATTTTCCCCTAATTTCACCTCCTCTCCACTATAAAGCCAAGCCTACAACCTCTGCTTTGCTCAAGCCAGCCCAGACCAGGTAGCTCTCACCTATGTCTATCCACAGATCTCTCATTTAGGTAGCAAACTATCTCTCAAATTATTTTCGCAATTACAGTGTCATCAACCTTTATATCTGAACCAACTTTCACGTAATTTCCCTCTGGTTTCAATGGGTCTATTGAAGTTGGGAAAAACATTATATACTATTCAATGGAATCACTGTTCTAGATTAGTAATTCCCAAAGAATATTTCACAGAACATGGATGTTTAGAAAAATTTTCAGAATAAATGAATTGTCAAGTCAACTACCTTTAGGAAACACAGAAGCAAACATAATTAAACATGTTTCAAGAAAGCAGGTCTTCGCAAAGCCTTTAATACTCTAATGGTATTTGCTAAGATAGGCGTACATAGTGGAGGATTTTGTGAATGTGTTTTTTCCTAAAATTGAGATTGATATTCCATCAAGACCTTTTTCTATGACCTGAAGGTGATTATGACAATGTCTATTTTGATTGTTAGTGGCCAACCTATACCAAATGTGTATATGTGTGTTTGTGCATTCATAATGTTTATGCATTCATATTATAAATAGTCATGTATATATAATGTATTATAAAATCATACATGCATATATATAATACACATACAAAGTATGTAATATGTATGTATGTAACATAATAAATATATTACTATTTATTGCCCCTTCATGGAACTATTTTCAGTGGACAATGGCTAAAACTATATCTTTAAACATATTTTAAGAAATAGTTTTTTTATGATTAATCATTTTGTGTATTAATATTTTTCTCAAACACCTAAGCCTTTAGTTTTTGGAAGATTATATTTACCTTGAACTGAAATTGTCCTTTTGACATCTTCTAACCACTTTTACATTTCTCAGCATTGCATAATAAATGTCTTTTATGATAGCTTGTTTAATATGTTTATAGCTATGACTTTACACCAGTGTAAAAGATACATAATCCTAGATAATCACAATGATCAAGAGGATAATAAAGTTTTTGAACAAGTTAAAAAACTCTACTACATTAGAGATCTTGACAAATTTTAAAACATTCAACTTTTCATTGAAACTCATATTCTATAAACTTTTTAGTTCTACAAAATCCTGGTATCTTGTCCAAATACACATTAAAATGCAGAAATATTTCAGATTCCCAAATAACATTTACTACACAACCTTTCTACATAATAACTTCATTTTAACTTTCCTCCTAGTGAATAATAGGGTCCCCGTGAAGATAAGTTGCCATTGAACATGTTACCTAGTAATTTGAAATCCTGAAAGTTCAGTGTACCAACATGATATATATTCAATCAATAGAAAACTTAATTTTAGTATTTTTGTTTTTATGGCTTAATAGTACATTTTTTTAAATTTTTAAGGAACATTATGTGTATATATAGACTTTACATTGCCTGGTACTTATAAGACATTAGAAAGTTGTTAAATATTAATGTCCTTGCTGTTACACTTCACATTTGTTATAAGATTTTAGAGGTACAAAAGAGTGTGAGGAAAATTTATCACCCAGTATAAGCATCATTCTAAATTAACAATCTCAAAAGATTGTCCCAATTCAACTAGTTTTCTATAATTTTGCAGGGAAAACAATTAGTTCCTTGATAGAATTTGTCAATTGAAATTTTCATTTCTAATTTTGCTTTTCGTATTTTTCCCATTTATGTCAAGCATTAATTTTTCAATTTTTCTTATTATATTTTGCTCTTTTAACTTTTTTCATAACAGATAACCCTAAAATCTGTGAGAGAATTAAGGAAACATTTCCCTTCATTCTTCAGTTTATATGCTTGCCAGAATTCCCTCAAGAGTAATCTGTTGATGCATGCACTTTTTGTTTGTTTGTTTCAAATAGATTTATTTGTTCCCTGCAATCTAGCTTAAAATTTCAACACTTTCTCAGAGTCTTTGTGCTGAATTGCTTCTGTCAACTCATTGCCCCCTTCAGCATTCTCCATTGAATTTTGGGGAGAAGCCTGAAGCTACATTTCCCAGAATGTAGCTTTTAGATTCAGCCACTGAGAGGCATTTCATCAAATACTGGAAAGTGGAAGAGAAATAAAAGCCAATATCCTGTGATGGCAAATTCAGTTTAGAACATCAGTAGCAGCTTCCCTTGACTTTGGACTCCTACTGAGAAACACCTGGTGCATTGAGGCAATCAAAATAACATTTGCTGAGAGCAGACTGCAACAAATTTTCTTGAATTCTGGGACTTTTCATGAGGATCATTCACTTCGATGCTATAGATAGCTGGGTTAATTGGCTGCAGAAATTTGAGCTACTCACACTTCGGTATTTTCTGAAAGCAGTCTACTGTTCTTTTCTTTTTCAATCCTTCCATGGTTTGTATAAATTCTAATTTTATACGTAAAATCATTCTTAACATTGATCATTGTTTTTATCCTGTTTGAATTCTGACGAAGTTATCAGTCATCTCCTAATGTGAAATAAAATTGACTTCCTAAGTTGAATTTTTTTCTTTCCCACATCTTCTCAGAATTTAATATCATTAACCGGATTATCCTCTTAAAGCTGCTTTTTTCTCCTTTTATTCCATGGCCACCTCCTTCTCTTTTAAACATTCTTTCTGACACAATTGTTAAGTTCTCAAGAATAGGGTCAGTGAAATATCTATGTATTCCATAAGAGTATGATTCCTTAACAGTGGTCCCCAAACTTTTTGTCAGCAGGGAGTGATGCCTGATGTTCCAAGGTAGATCTGAGGCAGTGATGCTAGTGCTGGGGAGCAGCTGCAAATCAGATTAAGCTTTGCTTGCTTGCTCACCTGCAGTTCACCTGCAAGCTTTGGGGCAGGGTTCTTAATAGGCGATGGACCTGTACCAGTCTAAGGCCTGGATCCTGGGCATCCTTGTAACATTGTGCTTTGGCTCCTCCCCTTTTTCTCTCTCATGAAGGCAGGTTTTACTAGCAAATTACTTGAAATGTGCTTTTCAAATGTCTCAATTGGATCATCTTATATATGAATTAATGCAATAAAAACCACAAGTGTTTTGGACAAAAATGAGTATAAAGTCTGCCTATAACTTTCATAATTATATGACCTTAAAAATAAATAACTTTAAATAAAAATTTTGTTTAAAAAATAATAGGAATAATATTATTCACCTCATAATCTTGTTTGAGTAAATAAAATATATTACATTAGTAGTGAATTGTTTGACATGTAATGTTTTTAATAAAATGTACCTCTTCTTATATGTCTATTGATTCTTTAACTCATTGTATATTCTCACTTCCTCTATAATAGATTAAATGTCCACAGAGATGTGGGTTTATTTCTGAGCTCTCTATTCTCTTCCATTGGTCTCTGTGTCTGTTTTCATGCAAGTGCCATGTTGTTCTGATTACTATAGACCTGTTGTATGGTTTGATATCAGGTAGTGTGGTAGCTCCACCTTTCTTCTTTTTCAAAAATTGCCATGGTTATGTTATTCAAAATGTTCAACATTATGAATTAGCAGAAAAATGCAAGTTAAAACCACCAAGAGATATAATTCCATACCTGGCTATTATCAATAAATCAAAAAACATCAAACATTGGTGAGGATGTGGAGTAAAGAAAACCCTTGTGCACTGATGGTAGGATTGTAAGTTGGTGTAGCCACTATGGAAAACAGTTTGGAGGTTCCTCAAAAAATTAAAAATTGAACTATTTTATGACCCAGCAATTCTACTGCTAGGCATTTATTTGAAGAAATCCAAAACATTGATTCGAAAAGACATATGCATTCCTATGTTTACTGCAGTGTTATTTACAATTGCCAAGATATGGAAGCAACCTAAGTCCCCATCAATAGACATTAAGATAAAGATGTGGTAGGTATATATAATGAAATATTACTCAGCCATAAAAATGAAATCTTACCATTCATGACAAACATAAATATAGACCTAGAGTTTATTATACTAAATAAGTCAGAGTAAGACAAATACCATATGTTTCACTTACATGTGAAGTCTAAAGAATAAAATAAATTAACAAACACAACAAAAACAGACACATATATATTGAGAATATACTGATGGTTGTCAGATGTGAGGGGGTTGAAAAAATAAAGGGAATAAGAAATAAAATTTGGTAGTTAAGAAACATTCATGGGGATGTAAAGTGCAGCAGAAGAAATATCTTCAAGAATATTTTAATAACTATATATGGTGCCCTGGTGAGCAGTAGACTAGTTGGAGGGGATCATTTCTTATAAATTATATAACTGGCTAACCACTGTCATGTCCATCTGAAACTAATATAAAGTAAAACTGAACATCAACTTTAATTGAAAAATAATTTTAAAAATGGAGATTATTTGAATAAAAAATTATGCATCTCTTTTACTTTTATTTAACAGCATTAAAATAATCCTGTTAGTATTACATATTTATTTTTTAATTAAGGAAGAACAAAGCATTTTTTAATAAATTTCATTTTATAAATGTCTTTCCTTTTTCATGGTTTAAATCTTTTAAAATTCCTATCATACCTTTCGACTTACCATCTATAAAGGATGTGACACACATATGCACTGATGGCTCTTTAACTTTACCTTGAAGTTAAGGCTGAAAAAACATTTGCAATATACTTTAATTGTTCATGGTTTTTGTAAAATTTCTAAATATATAATATCAAACATTAAAAGGTCACATTTTTTTACTCTAACAATTTATAAATTTAACAAAAGTCATAAAAAGAAGTTTCTGCTTTTCTGAATCTCACAAATCATCAAAATAATTTTATTATAATCAGAGGATTTCTAAATTGGACTTAGTTCTCTGTTAACTAGCAATACTTTTGTGAAATCTATATAATTGATATTAAGAGTAATTTTGACCAAACTGACTATATTTGTTCTTCACAAAGTTTCAGTTCTTATAAATTATGACAAATGTGTATCCACCAACCTAATTTGGATTAAAAGTATATTATAAATATTAATTATCTATTATAGTATATTATGTATATTATACAGGAAAGTTCATTTTAAACATGCAAAATGTTTTTATATTTTATTGACACATTTATAATATAAAATAATGAGGTAAATGTGTTATATCTAACTCTAGTTTATTTGTTTAGTAAGATATGAAGAATGTAAAATTCTCTCAACACAAAGCCCTCACAGAAGTATGACAATATAGTAGCTCTCCCTCCCTTTATCTATAGGAAATACATTCCAAGACCCCTAATAGATTCCTTAAACTGCAAACAGTACTAAATCCTATATATATTATGTCTTTTTTTCTGCACATATATATCTCTTCCCTTAACAGAAGCATTTTTCACTTCTCTTTGATATATATGAATTGCCAGCATCACTATTTTTATGCTTCATGGCCATTATTAATTAAAAAAGGGTTACTTGGAAACAAAACTAGGGTAGAGTGATACGATAACTCAGAAGAATACAAAGCTACTCATGGGAGGGAAGCCTATATAACATGAATACCCTAGACAAAGAGAAAATTCATGTCCAGGGCAGGATGGAGCAGGTCAGTGTGAGATTTATCATATGATGCACTATAGTGCACAATTTAAAACATGAATTGTTTATTTCTGGAACTTTTAATTTAATATTTTCAGACTGGTTTAATTGTCAGTAATTAAAACTGTTGAAAGTGAAACTGTGGATAAGGGAGAATTGTTGTATAGATTCTCAGGAATTCATTAAATGTTGTTTTAAACATTCTTTGAAAACAAAGGAACAGAACGGCATATATGAGGTGGCATCTAATATGATCATGGAAACAGCATCAGCTTTGTTTGAACTGTAGAATTTTAATTACAAAAAAGTACATACTATTTCTTCATCTAATGTAGCACATATTTTATGCATGAGTCCTCAAATTAAAAAAAAAAATGTAGCCTACAGTGTGAATAGATTTCTTTTACCAAACTCTTCTTATTTCCACCAATTTCCCAGACCTTGGCAACCACCATCAAACTCATGTTTCTATGAGTTTGACTTTTTGTTTTTTAGATTCTTTATAAGTGATGCCATACAGTATTTGTCTCTGGCTTATTTCACTTAGCATAATGCTCTCTATTTTCATCCATATTGTAGCAAAAGACAGGATTTTATTTCTTAAGGATGAATAATATTTCATTGGGTATATGTATCACATTTTCTTTATACATTCATCAATGAACATTAATGTTGATTCTATACCTTAATTATTATGTTTAATCTTGCTGTGAACATGACAGTGCAGGTGTTACTTTAAGAAAATGATTTTGTCTTCTTTGACTATATATCAAGAAGTGGATAATGATTCTATTTTTAATTTTTTAAGGAATCTCCAGTCTGTTTTCCACAATGATTTTACCAAGAGTGTACAAGGGTTCCCTTTCCCCACATTCTCACCAGAGGTTGTGATCTTTTGTCTTTTTGACAACAGACATCCTAACAGGTATGAGGTGATGATATCTCATTGTGGTTTTAAATTGGCTTTCTCTGATGATTAGTGATGTTGAGCACCCTTTTGAGTACCTGCTAAACATTTTTTTTGTCTTCTTTAAAAAAAAATAGAGTGTTTTTTTTTAGTTTTAATTTTAATTTAATTTACATTTAATTTGGTTGTTTTAATTTTATTTCTTCCCTTTACTATTGGTGTCAAATCCAAAAAATATATTGTCAAGGCTAGCACAGAGTTTACCTTTTATGTTTTCTTTTGGAGTTTTATGGTTTTCCATTTTACTTTCAAAACTTTAATTCATTTTGACTTGACTTTTGTATATGATGTAAGAGAGAAAGTCCTGTCTCATTCTTTTGCATGTGGATATCCAGTTTTCCCAACAGAATTTGCTGAAAAATTGTCTTTTCCCCATTTCACATTCTTGGCTAATTTATTATAAATTAATTTACTATGTATGCATGGGTTTATTTCTGGGCTCTCTATTGTGGCTCATTGATGTTTGGGTCTGTTTTTATGCCAGTACCATATTGTTTTTATTACTAAAACTTTAAATATAGTTTGAAAACAAGGAGTTTTTTTATTCTTTTGTTTGAAATATATTTCCTTGTATCTTTATTTTCCTTGATGCTCTTCACTGGTTTCTATCCATTAGATGAATCAACCCTCTCTTCTAGTCTTCATAGATTGGTCTCACGTTGGAGGTGAACTTCCTCATCAATTAGCCTGGCCTGAGCTCCTAGTTTCTTCTCAGACATTAATGAATGGATAAGACTTTGTCTTTGTTCTTAGAGACTCTCAGTAGTTGAAGTTGTGCCAAGACTTATCAGTGTCCTCATGGGGAGGATCATAAAATCAGAGTCAATCCCTAAATATAAGCTAATTATTAACCAGACCTTCAGGCTGCATCGGAGAAAATATGCAGTCAGTCCCCTTTCAGAAAGAACTGAGGAAATGGGTATCTTTGTCTGTCATTCTGCACTGTGCTTATTAGGGGAAGAATGTACTTTTGCCCATTAAAAAAATACTAGTTCTTTGTTTACGATAGTCCTATCAGACTTGTGAATGCAAGTCCCATTGGCTTGCAGAACTAGGAGTTTTGGGACCTCTCCCTCAGGCAGTAGCCTGAAAATCAGGGTGTTAAATGTGTGGTCTAAACTTATTGCTCCTTAGAGAGAACCTAAAAATTGTCATTAAGATAGGGAGCAATGTCACAGCTAAAATCCTCTACTTTCTTTCTAAGATCAGAAACAAGAAAAAGATGCTCACTCAAACCACTGTTATTCAACTTAGTGCTGAAATTGTAGCCAGAACAATCAGTCAAGAGAAAGAGATAAAAGGAATCCAAATTGGTAATGAAAAAGTAAAATTGTTACTTTTGGCAGATGACATGATTCTTTATATAGAAAAAGACTTCACAAAAACAAATAAACCAAAAAGAAAAATTATTAGAAAAAATATACAGTAAATTGAAGGATACAAAATTAATATACAAGCCACGAGTCTCTGTTTGTTAGTCATGTTTGTTACTTTCAGTTTAAATCCCACATATAAGTGAAATCATATGGTTCTCAACATTTTCTGACATATTTTGCTTAGAATAATAATCTCAAAATTAATCCATATTGTTGCCCCAATAAAATAATAGAAAATAAATAAAATAAAAAATAAAGTTAAAAAAGAAAAAATAATGCACAAAAATCTATTGCATTTCTATACACTAAAAATGAAATTTCAGAAAAAGGAACAAAATAAATTTATTTTACAATTGCAACAAAAAACAATAAAATATCTAGAAATAAACAACAAATAATGTGAAGAACCTATACATTGAAAATTAAATGACATTATTAAAATAAATTGAGGAAGACACACACAAAAAGGATATTTTGTATTCACAGATTATAAGAATCAACATAATTAAAATGACCATATTACCAAAAACAATACACAAATTTAATGCAATCCCAATGGAATTTTTTAAAAAAATAGAACAAAAAAATTATCAGATTTGTACTAAATAGCCAAAAGTAGTGCTAAAACAATCCTGGGGAGGTGGGGTGAGGAAATAAGGCCAGAGGTATCACGTTTATCACACTGCCTGACTTCATATTATACTACAAAGCAATAATAATCAAAACGGTATAATATTGGCAGAAAAATAAACACATGGACTAATGGAGCAGAATTGAGAGCCAGTAATAAAAAGAACCTACATATATAGGGACAAATTATTTTCAACAAAGGATCCAAAAACACACGACGCAGAAACAAAAGCCTTCTCAATAAATGGTTCTGGGAAAGTTGGAAAGCCACATGCAGAAAAATGAAATTAAATTGCTCTCTGTTACCATACATGAAAATTAACTCAAAATGAGTTGAAGACCTAAACATAAGACTTGAAATAATAAAATACATAGACAAAAATAGGTTCTAAACTTATGAACCTTGGATTGAGAGGATGTTATGAATTTGACTCCACTGGCAAGAGAAGTAAAAGCAAAAATAAATGATCAGGACTATGTCAAACTAAAAAGCTTCTGCACAAGGAAAAAAAATGATCAACAAAACCAAAAGCAATCAAGAGAATGGAAGAAGATATTTGCAAGCAACGCCTTCGATAAAGTGTTACAATTCAAGATATATAAAGAACTCCTACAACTCAGCCAGTGAAAAACATATAGTCTAATTAAAAAGTGGGCAAAAGACCTGAGCAGACACTTCTCCCAAGACATACAAATGACCAACAGATAAAGGAAAGGCTACTGGATTTCACTAGCTAAAAAGGAAATGCAAATTAAAACCACAATGAGATACCACTTCACACTTATTGGAATGGCTATTATCAATAAAACAAGTAATAACAAGTGTTTGGAGAGGTTGTGAGGGAAAAGAACTCTCATATTATACACTGCTAGTGAGAATGTAAACTGGTGCAGCCACTATAAAAAAATTGATGGAAGCTTCTCAAAAAATTAACAATAAAATTACCATGTGACCCAGAAATTTATTGGGTATTTACCCCTCAAATTTGAAAACATTTATTCATAAAGATATATGCATCCTGATGTTTACTGCAGCATTATTCATGGTGAGCAAAACATGGAAACAACTAAAGTGTCCTTTGATAGATGATTGGATAAAGAAGATGTGGTCTATATACACAAGAGAATATTACTCAGCCAGAAGAAAACAAAATATTGCCATTTGCAACAACATGAATGGATCTTGAAAATATGCTAAACAAAATAAGTGAAACAGAAACCACTGAAGATAACAAACAAGACAAACAAACAAAAACTCATAGACACAGACAACAGTATAGTGGTTACTTGTGGGGGAAGGATTTGGGAAGAGGTAAACAGGGTAAAGGAGATCAAAAATATGGTGATGATGATGGAAGAATATTTGATATGGGTTGGGGAACACAATGCAATATACAGATGGTATATTATAAAATTGTACACTTTAAAGCTATATAATTTTATTAAGCAATGTCACTCTAATAAATTTAATATGATTTTTAAAATGTAATTTTATTCCAAATGTTTCTCAAATTGCAAAAATCCAAGTGATACTAAAGTTCATAAATTATTCTAATATTATTTATAAGAATTTAAAAAACTGAAAATAACCAGGAACTTTCCAAAAAAGATGAGTGATAAAAAAAAATCGCCTCATCAAAATGTAAAATATATTATTTTTACTTAAACATGGTTCTGGTTCAGAAATTGTTTAAGTAACCAATCAATTGTATATGAGAATTTTCTGTCTGATAAACTGCATTTGAAGCAAAGGAAATATCTCATAGAAGAAGTACATATGAATATATATTATATGTACTATATGGTGTTGATAACCATGTGAATACATACAATAAATTACATTAGCCAATTAGGAAAAAATAAAAATAAAATGAAACCAAAGAAAAATTTAACTGTACATTTATTTCAAATATTTAATCCTTCCTATCTCTTCATTACTATTATGTACTTTAGGACTCTTAATAATTATAGTATCTTCTTCATGGAGCTTATGATCTTTCTTGGTAGGATAATAAATAAAACTAACTGCTTAATGAATAAATTAGCATGGGGGACAAAAGTTGTAATTGATGATTTGAAACATATTATAGTGTCATTTCTGCAATTCATCTTATCAACAGAGTATATGGTGAATCTGGACACAAAATAGTAATCATTTTTTGTAACTTACAGTGGGTAAAGTATGCTATAAAACAAACTCATTTGTACAAGTGTAATTATTGCTATCTTACAGAGCATTTATTCATATTAGATGGCATAAAGTATAAAAATATCTGATATAATACCTTACAATGCATCTATGACGATTAGACAAATACTTCTTCATTTTTAAGTCTGCAAATCATATAATATTATTACTACTTTTCTTTGTTTCTGTTATTCTTAATTTACAAAAGAAGAAAATGAGTCATTCTGAGATTCAGTATTCCCAAAGTTCACATTTCTAGTAATTTATGAAATCAGAATTGCAGCTGACTTTAATTGGACTATATTCTAAATGCCATGCCATTCTAGTAATCTAGTATCTTTTTTATTCTAATAAACAAAATAATCAAATATAGAAAATTTCAATATTACTTGATTTGAACTTTACTTTAGTATTCCGATATTGCTTAAATATACACCAGGCTCTTCTAAAGGAAAACATAGAGTCTCAGTTATTTTATTCTACTCTTAAAACAAAACAAGACAAAACAAAATAAAACAAACAAAACAAATGAACACACAAAAAACAACAACACCTAGGACTTCTTTTATAGTATTGCTTTATTCTACTTCTGTGAGGATATAGCTTTGTTTAATTCTCATCTATCTCTTTTTCAGTGAAGTGATATAGCTTTCACCATTGTTATAATTTTAGAGTATTCCTCCCTCTCTAGATAGTTGTACTTTCATATAAATGAAAAACAGCTTTCAATAAAATAAATGTAAATAACACCACACACACAGAGGAATATCGATCTGATAGTCATTCATCAAAAACCAACTTTTCTGGCCGATGACATTTTTGTTATAAGGTTCTTAATAATGTCTAACAAACGCACAGAAATAAAGTATAATAAAGAAGCATGGAAGTATATGATTGAGTAGGTATTCATCTCTTCATTCAATATATGTACTGAACTCACACTTGTTAGGCACTCTGCTTGAGGATGGGGAGGCTCAAAAAAATGTGAGAATTGCATTAAGGAACTCACAAAGAACTAGATTTTTAATTCAGCCAAGCTGTTTTAAGATAACAAAATAACCACTTATTTCATAAAATGTTAAAAAATAAAATTAAGAACTAGAACTTATCAATTCTAATTACCTAATTTTAAGCAACTAATGAAATATGTTAATTGAAAAATTATTGATTTCAGTTTGGTATAATTTGACATTAGTCCAGCCTGAATTTATAAAATGGTAATCAGCATGTGAAGGGTAAAGTCTTGCATTTGCCAATAGAGAAGTACATTAGGTATTTTTATGAGGCAACTAAATTATGTTTAGATACTTAAAAACATTCATATCTTAGTCAGTTTATGCTGTGATCTTCAAATTTGGTGGATAGGAACCTAGTATATAAAGCACTTGATTCGGAGCTTAAACTTTGAGTAAATTGGTTTTCTAAATTACAGTTTGATTGAGTTCAATGTAAATGTTCAGAATACAGTAAAACTAATCTAAAACATGTTAATACAACTTTTCAAGGCTTTATGAAGTCAATAGTTGTTAAACTTACAATACCATAAAATAAACTACATTTTTCTTAATTAAAATGGTTATTCCTATGTAGTCTAAGAACATATTTTGCACTATTTTTGCATTTTATTTTATATTTCAATTATAGTTGACATATAATATGTCATTAATTTCAAGTATACAACATAGTACACATTTATATACTTTATGAAGTGATCATCCTGATAGACCATCTAGCACTACACATAGTTATGACAATATTATTGACTATATTCTCTATTCTGTACTTACATCCCTGTCACTATTTTTATGACTGGCAATTTGTATTTAATTCATTTCACCTTTTTTGCCCATCCACCTAACCCTCATCCTATTTGGAATCATCACTTTGTTCTCTGTATCAATGAATTTGTTTCTGTTTTGTTTGTTTGTTTGTTTGTTTGTTTAGATTCCACATATAAGTGAAATAATATGGTATTATATTTCTCTGCTTGACTTACTTCACTTAGCACAATACCCTTAGGTACGTCCATGTTGTCACAAATGGCAGAAGGGAATTGTAAATTGCTGCAGCCACTGTGAAAAACAAGGTGAAGGTTACTCAAAAAATTACAAGTATAACTATGATATGACCCAGCAAGTCCTCTTCTGGGTATGTATTCAAAGAAATCCAAACACTAATTCAAAAAGACATATGCACCCCTATGTTCATTGCAGCATTATTTATATTTACCATATCCAAAATATGGAAGAAATGTAAGTGCCAATTGATGTATGACTGTATAAATATGTGGTATATATTCACAATGAAATATTACTACTTTGCACTTCTAATTTTTATCTACAAGTTTACAAATAAAGCAGAAAAAATATATTTGAGTATATTTTCCCTTTTCAGTATTTCTAATTTGGATTGTCAAAATATGAGATAATATTACCTTCATATGAATATAAATATATCAGTAAAAAATTAACTATAATATTACTGTAGGGTAGTTACTATAATTCCATGTTGCTATAATCTAAAATAATGGTTATAAAAATTTATTTTGATAGAAACCAATATAAAAAATAAAATATTTAGAATTTTTCAAAGAGTAAATTATTGATCAAATAATTTTTCTTTAAACATATTGCTGATATGTTTTGTTTTGTTTTAATTTCATGTGGTTGCTATCCAACATAAAAATATTTTCCACCAAATACAAACATTTTATTTCCTGGTGCTTTATAAATATTTTAAAAGATTTTTATTATCAAGTAAATTAATTCTATTAATTTTACTGTAATGGAGCTTTGCTTAAATTATTTCATTGTTTAATTTAATTAGTTTGATAATGAAATTATTTTAATTATCTTATTTTGTAAATATTAATCATTTCATTATTCATTATATTTTCCTTCTTAATGATGGAAAATCAGCTCAAATTGATTAAAGCAATAACAAAATATTATAGCCTTTGAAAACTTAAAAGTTCATGTTTAGTTTGGCATTTTCATTTGTTTTAAAGCAGAGTCTCAAGAACAACATCAATTGAATCTTTCTCTACAGTTGCTTGATAATTCCTCTGAGTGGATTCATTGTCATAGAAGACCCTATTCGGTACCCCTTAGTGACTCCAAATACAAATACTTTTGTAGTCAGCTATTTGAAAGAAAATAAAAATTTTCTGTTTCAGTGATTCCAATAAAAAATTTTTAAATCTCTTTCATTTGACTTGAATTAAATAATTATTCCTTGACCAATAAATGTGAACAAAGGCTTATAAATCTTTGAATGTCTGTGATTCTCTGAAAAACATTTACTTGCCCACTTTTGCAGCTGTAGGGCAGAGTCAACCTCACTCAGAACTCTTTTGTCACAAAAAATATAATTTTAGCTACATTTGGTAAATAGATGTTTAGCATTAATAAATACTACTATACCTATGTTAATAAATATATTAAATATTTTTAAAGAAAAAAATAGAAGCATGGTCATATATTAAGATAAAATTTAGATTATCAGAAGAATATCAACTACTATTTAACAGGCATAAAATGTCTACTAAACCAACAATAAATATTTCACCACTCCTATCTAAATTAATTTTATGGGTACTAGGATTTTTCAGAAAAAATTTCTGACTTATTTCTGCTAACACATTTTTTGGATTCAGAGCCCTCTTTTCACCTCTATGATTTTTAGCTAAGTTGAATGTCTCTTATCATCATTATTTTATTAATAATTTTCATGTTTAGATATATTACAGTAATATTCCTCTTTAGAAAAAAGACAGAGAAAAAGATCTATGTCTTTTATTTGATTTATATAATTTCATGTAATTGAGTGTTCAAATTATTTTCCCCATAAAAATAGCCCTTTAGGCTATAGTCAAAAGCAGGTGGGGCTTCAACCTTAGTTAAACTTCAAGAGTTGATTATGTTTTTCATTTTGTCTCTTAGTTTTGTTTGCATTACTCACTCTAGACTTACCAGCCTACTGGGTTTTTTCCTCTGTTCCCTTACTTTCTCCATAGAATCTCTACATTCTGTTCAAAATTATCTTTCAATGCACTTCTAATTTTTAAAATATTTTAGTGCATTGTATAGAAATTGACTTATTCTCTTTGAATCTCTGCTCTCCTCTTCTATACCACATAAGTAGAGAATTATTGCTTAACTACATTTAAACTGTGACTTTTAGATGATAGTTTAGATAGATAGATGATAGACAAATAGATGATAGATAGATGATAGATGATAGATAGATAGATGATAGATATAGATAGATGATAGATAGATGATAGAAAGTTAAATGATAGATGATAGAGACAGATAGATAGATATGATAGATGATAGAAGATAGATGATTGATAGATAGATAGATAGATAGATAGATATAGATGATAATGATGGTAATGTTGATGAGGAAACATAGATGATAGATGCTTAAAAATTTAATAATTGCTTTAAATCAATGGTAATAATGGTAGTATAAACTGAAGACTTCATATGTTTTAAGCAATGTTAATAATATAGTAGTTACATCATATATGATTATATAACTTTTGTAAGTAAATTAGTAATCAATGCCATTTAAATTTCTCATTTAATCACCTTTCTTCTAAGATTCAGTCACTGAATTAATTTACAAACCTCTTATAATAATTTTCATATTTAACTTAGTTTTTACCATATACTATATTTGGTGGTAAAGATGTTTCTTATGTCACTGTCCATTTATAATAATAAAAATAATAATAGTAATAATGAAATGTTTCTGTTAATATTTTGCAGTAAATATCTGGTGGAAAAGTTTTAATAGCTTGAGTGTTAAAATTCTCTTAGAGATGGCTCTTATCACAAATTTTTCAGTGTCTGCCTTGTTTATTATTACTATATTTAACTTATCTAAAATAATATCAGAATTCAAGAAAAATTAATTTTTTAGACTTCTACACACACACACACACACACACACACACACACACACACACACACATATATATATATATATATATATGTATGTATGAGTGTGAATTAAGTGGGTCTGTAAATCTCATTACCTACACTTTTTTTTTAAAGGTAATGTGCAATTTTTTACCCCTTCTGTTCATCATGACAATGCTTAAAGTAATAGTGTATTCAGTCATTACTGTAAATTAGATAAAATATAGTTTTGATGCTTTTTCTTGGTTCTTAATTTCGTCTTGGAATAATATTCTTTTACTACTGTTTTCCAAATAAGTAACATGGTCCCAATGCTCTCTTCCAAAAATTAAATAACTTATGTTTACTCTTTGAGTTATTTATTTCTCCCATATCAAGGAATAACAAGAACAAACAAGAACAAAAGAGAAGAAAATGCTGTAGAAAAGTAATAATAACTCAAATACACACAGGTAGGAACACATCTCCTGCACACATAATGTCAGGAAAGTCTCCAAATGGTTGCGGACATATAACATGCTCTAGATATTCATAATAACCAAACTGCTTTCTATATTTAAAATACCAATACAGTAGTGATAATTAAAATCTTTTGTAGAAAAGTGCATGATTAGTCCTATTGTATTAATAATAAAAGTTTGTTTTCAGAATAGAGTCTAATAAGAGCTGAAAAGTATTAGTTGAAAAACAAATCTGATTTCAGATGCTCAAATATTTATTTTAAGTAACTTTATAAAAAAGTATATCTTGTTCCTTCTCTTTTTTTTGAAACAAACAAACAAACAAACAAACAAACAAACAAACAAAATCAACTGCTTCAGGCATGGGGAGAAAATACTGATCTAATTTCTAGAGTAACAAAAAGACTTGAGAGAGCTTTAGAGACTCCTAAGATCACATAGGATTTTAAGTTAAGCTACAACTAACTCATAAAAGTTTTGTTTAAAATTTATTTTATAAAATAATATTTTTAAATAATCTTTTAACTTATAATAAAAAAAATCTTAACTAGCCCTAAGTTCAAGTTTATCTGAATTTTAGAATGCATTTCTACTACTTAATTTCAATTTTATCCATATGAAAAGATAATTTTTTTGCCAAAAACATTATTATCTCAAATATATGATTTTACATGATTATTAATTTTAAATACATTTATAATTATATCCAATATTAATTTTTGTCTCTTCTAACACAAACTTATCAATCATATATGATAGTACTCATAAAAAATACTTTGACATTTACTGATAAGCTCATTTTCTCACATATTTTATTTTAATATTTATTTGATTTTTAGTGAAAGGGAACATCATTCTGATGTAGCAGTCAGTTATACATTAAGCTCTTTCTTCCTATTTCCTGTCCTGTGCTGACATAGTATTTAAATTTTTTCACAGCTCAGTTTGGAAATATGTTACGTATTGCTTCAGCAACCCATTCCGCAATCCTGTGTTGTTTGGAGGATTTTAATTCTTTTATATCTCTCAATTCCAACTTATTAACTTTCTATCTTTCAGCATGTTTCAAAACCTTTAATATGCTAATGACATTAGGGTTCTACAAAGAAAACAGAACAAATATAATTCAATTGGCTAATGCAAATGTGAAATCTGGCAAGTCAGAATCCTGAAGCACTAAATGATGGTAGGCTAGGGATTCAGAGTAAAGTTGATGTTCCATCTTCTGTTTGACAGCATTCTGGTGCCAGAATTTCTTCTTTTTGGGACCTCAGATTGGATGGGGCCCACCCAAATTATACCAAATTATAGAGGGAAATCTGCTTTACTCAAAACCTACTGATTTAAATTTTAATCTTCCCAGTGACCTCTAGACCAATGTTTGACCAGATATCTGAAACCTGTGGCCTTGCTAAGTTGACATAAAATTAATCATTATAACATCCAAGATTTTTTATCCTTTTTATAGATACCTATTTTTATATTACTTCTCATTACTTCAATAAAATTTAGAGTAGGAAATAGATTTAAAGTAGGTACATAATTCTTTGATATTAACAAGAAAGCTGTATTACTTCCTATATGTTTGATTATTTATTTAAATTAATTAAATATTTAATTGTCTTTGTAAGTAGAAAAAATAAAATTGCCTATGATTTTAAAATTTATTAAGATTTTTTATTATTCAAAAACTGTTAATCTAACATTTTAGTATTTTTAAATGATGGTTTGAATAGAATGGCAGTATGCAGTATAATTAATGAGTTTTCAGCGTCACTCTTTGAAACCAATCAGCAAATGAATTTATTTTTTTCTGAATTGTCTTTTTAAGTTTCCTCTGTAGGTGATATTTCTTTTTAAGGCATGGATAAAACTTTGGACAGATTTATGATTTTAAGTTAACTCTCAGATAATTAAAGTCATCTTTGCTTATGTTAAAATTAGATGATCAGTTACTATATCAATTCAGTATAAACATAAAACAAAATGAATTATTAACTAAAACATGCTTTTCCTTTCCCTAGGCAATCTGAATTTCTCTAAGAATTGGCCTGAGAAGAAGTAATGAGCAAGAAAGATATTATTTGTAAAAATATAGATTGTTTATGTAGTTGTGGTATGATTGTGGCAAATGTCTAAAAATATCTCTTTCTTTCATGTGTTCTTTGAACTTTTTCTTGCCTGGTCCTTTGACCAGAGCTCTCTTTACTTAGGCATTGCCTCTTTGTGTTAACCCTACTTATGCCACACTTCACTGTCTAGTGGGATTGCCTTAATGATTTATTCTCACATCAAATCTGCACAACAGGTATCCAGATATGCAGTGGCTTAAATCTGCAATTACTTATTATTGCTTAGAGTTTGTAAGTAGGCTGTGGTTTATCTGACCTAGTCTTGGTTGGACTGAGCAGCTTTTATTTAAGTTTCAGAAGCAATGGTTAGCTCTGACTATGAGTGCATATCTAAAATAAGAAGATAAAGTATCACCTATGCTGAGGCATTTCTGCTCCAAATGCTTTTTTTCTTTTCTTTCAATTAGTAAGCTACATGAAATGGGGGAGGGTCATAAGGGTGAGCAGAAAAATGTGAGAAGACCTCTGAAATCTGGTATTTAGAAAGAATACATTATCACTTCTGCCTACTGTCATTGACCAAAGCAAATAACACAGTTTACCACAAAAGTCAAGAGTCTAATAATAGTATTTCCCCTACCCATAATGAGGCTATGATAATGCATGTGGATATGGGATAGGGCTGAAGAATTGATGCTGACAAATCATTCTACCAGAGGCGCATTTCCAGCTTCTTCCTGCCAAGTTAACCTTGCCCTCTTGGATATATATATATATACACACACACACATACACACATACATACATACATACATACATACATACATACACACACATACCTATGCATATACATGTATATACCTATATGTTTGTGTGTGTATCTGTTAGTTAAAAGTTAGAAGATGACTTAATACCACCCCTTATGCTACAATAGCTAATAAAATAAATAAAGAACCATATATTTTCAACATATCATCGGGATTGGGATGCAAAGATCTTTGAAGATACTAAATTATAGAGAAGGGCATACCTTTCTTAGGGTAGAGAAGATTGTTGGTTGCTTTCATTCCTGGAAGTATTGATTAAATATGGCTACAAGTAAATTATGTTTGATTGCATGAGAGACAGAAAAATATTTCCAGGATTAGGAAAATTACAGAGGGCTGCTAAGAACTATAGGAGTTGGTGGTCAGATAGGAATCTATAAGTAACTTTGAACATAGAAGTAATTCTTCCTTCAGATAGATCTTTACTTATGAGGTTATTGTTAAGTTCAGAATTGTGTTGATTATTGGTTTTGGAGATTGGAGACTTAGATGAAGAACTAAGAGAGACCACCATTATCTTAAAATACTTAAAATCCAAATTCCTGGAAGAAAGAGAAACCTATTATACACATAAGATTGATCCTGACCATAAGACATTTGAAACTAGAGGTAATCTGAAATTTGTAAAAGATTTAATTCAGCCTTGATCCAGCTTTACTTCTGATTGGACTAAAGTGAGCAGCCTTTCAACCTGGGCGATGGACAGAGAAAATGACATGCTCTTTCTGTGGAAAGTTACAGTTATAGTTGTTTATAATTATTATTTTCAAATATGGTATCCTGATAACAATAAATACTGAGATATATGAGGAAGCAGCAAATGTAATCTATATTTACAAGAGAAAATGGTTTATGAAAACAGATTAACATATATACTAGATATGAAATTAACATAATTGACTATATAGATATGTTAAAAAATCAAAGAAAGAATAAAGAAAATTGGTTTAAAATATATAATTTAACAAAAACAATGATATCACTAAGCATTTATATTCTAGAATTGAGAAAAACATCTAAAATTAAGATTTCCATCAATGGTCTTAAAAGCAAAAGAGACACAGCAGAAGAAAATATTTAAAAATCATAAGACAAGTCAATAGAAATTATCAAATGGGATAATAGGGAAAAGAAATTAGGAAATAGGGAAAACATAATAGGAAAATGAAATTAATAGAGCATTAGAGATATGTGGGTCAATATCAAAATGAACACAAATTATAAAGGAGTCCTAAAAATAAATGAGTAAAGGGGCAAAGGATAAAGGTAATGAACTGAAATATTTCAAAATATTTGGAAGATAAAATACTGCACTAAGAAAGATAAATACCACAGATTCAAGGAATGCACAAATTCCAAGAATAAAAACAAAGCAAACCACAGCTTGGCCTGACAGCCATAGAAGGATATAGCAAATCGTACTAGTCATATACATGTTTAAAATTTCAATACTAATTGATTGAAATATCAGAAACAGAAACAATGCTGAGCTATAGCTATGTTACCTTCTCCTCAAAAAGAAGAGCCATCCAGTCACTTGGTGGCCAGATAATTATATTGGGCACATTCCATCTGGAAAGAATAAAGATATATCCTGACTAGTAGTAACACATGTATCAAGTATGGATTTGTCTTTCCTGCTCACATAAAATCACCAATATTCAAGGACTTAGTATTTTGTCTACTGATGTGGGATCTCTCACATAATATCCACTTGAGCCACATAACTCACTTTACAGCAAATGTGATATTATGATAGACAATTGACCATTAGGTCTTCTGATCTTACCACAAGATACATCATCTCCAAGTTACTACTGGCCTGATAGCACTGAAGAATGCTTCCTTGTTGGTGTTGCTGAGTTACCAGCTTAGAGATGACATGATTCAAAGGCAGAGGACTATTTTTTAGGATGCTATTTTGCTAAAAAGCAGGGACTGACACTGCTCCCAACAGGTATAATACATGAGTTTTGAAACCAAGAGTTTGAAATCAAGGAGAAAAGTAAGAGTAGTTCCATTGATGATCAATCTAAAAGACCTACTTAAAAATTTAATCCTCTTGTCCTTGTACCAATAGGCCCTGTGTGTCTAGAAGTCTTTGGGGAGAGAAATGCATTTACTTTAGGGCACAGTGAAACAATAATTTCCAGAGGGTCACTTTGGGTTTCTCATGCACGTAGCCTAGCAGACACAGAATACAGAATGCAGTTAATATACCTGCAGGGTACTTGACCCAGATGATCATGAATAGCATGGCTTTTTCTGCATAATGAGGGGAGAAAAATATATGTTCAGCCTTCATTTGATCCAATGAGACAATTTTTTTTTGTTATTGTTCTCTTATTCTCAGATTTAACTGTAAATTGACAAGCAAAGTAACTATGGTCAAATTGGATCATGGCAATAAAGAGCTAAGACCAATCAGACATGAAGATTTGGGTCATTTCACCAAAAAATAATTTAGATGGCGGAATTGGTAAACACACACTATGATATATATTCATTACTGTTAAATTATACACCTGAAGCTTACTGGATTTTAACCAATGTAGCCGTAATAAAAAAAAATTAATTTAATTTAAGAAATAAATGCTCTAGATCGAAGAAGAAGAAAAAGTAGAAGAAGAAGAAGAAGAAGAAGAAGAAGAAGAAGAAGAAGAAGAAGAAGAAGAAGAAGAAGAACAACAACAACAACAACAACAACAACAACAACAACCACAAGAACGAGAACAAGAAGAGGAGGAGGAGAAGGAGAGAAAAAAAATAGCTAGCTGTATGTGAAGGAAATCTGGAATGAATGACAGAGGAGAAAGATGGAATGAAAAAAACTGGGGTATCAGAATATATAGTTTTTTGCACTAACCCCTATAATTTTTTTCTCAAATTATAACCAACTGGAACCATGTAGCTGCTAAGGTTCAATGCAGTAAAATTAATACTGAAATTAGCAGCTGTATTCAAGTACTCTGGGCAAATTTTACAACTAGCATATGTCTCAGTATAGAGAATGTGGGAAGTTAAAAGTAATCAGCTCTCTTTATAAATCTGGGAAAACCAAAAGCAGATAAAATAAACTTTCTCAGTTTTCAAGTGCATTTAATAAGTACAGATATTAGGAAAATTGAATTTAACAATGAAATATTTTTATTACTACAAAAATCAGAATAGAACATTGTCATCTTAATTTAATAACACTCAATAACATTTTAAAAAGACATTTATTTTCATATCATCAAATTGAGAAAAGTAATTTTAATAAAGGGGATAAAGATACTATGCCGTGATAAATTATTTTCAGGATAAGCCTGATGAATTTCAAAGAACAATACATTTGGCAAAATAAAATTTATTCCATTTCTTTAAATGGAATAATCTGAGTCTCTGGCTATCCAAATTGTCAAAATTATCTAATGTGATAAAACTGAATAGAAGTTACAAACATTCCTCTTAGCCCAGTGAAAAATACCTTTTGCCCCCAGCTAGAATAGAGTGGGCTATAAAAAACCTATATATTTTTGCAAGTTTATAAGTGCTGCAGTCAGGCAAAGGAAAACAGTCATTTGGAACCAGTGACAGTCATAACTTAAACATTTTGTCACATTTTCTCAACAACATAACCTGATTTGTGGGCCTATGAGGGGCATACTTGGAGAGCATAATGGCAGAAAAATTCTATTTTAACACTTTACATTAAGATTTTCAGAGCCTTTTCAGATTTGCCTTTTGACTATCTGCATCTTGGTGTTTAAAAAGGTTTTTTTTTTTTTTTTGATTGGTAGGCTTTTTTTTTCTTTAATCTGTAAAAGTAGAGAGTATAGGTATACATGTGTTTTAGAAGATTTCTGAGAGTAAAGAGAAACCGTTTTGCACACCACAGCACAAGAATGGCAGCCACACTTCTTAGGAAGATTTAGAAAGCTGCTATTCTTATATGACTGCAGTTTTGTTTAATGTCCATCTTTGTTGCTAAAATGTAATTATTTATTGATACTATTAATAATGATTTCATTGGCAAAGAATATGTCTCTTAGGGACTGAATATAACAGAACTGTAAATAAACCACAATTTCTGCATTTCATTCTTTCTTACAAGAGCTTTGGGATGAATTGTTGAAACAAGAAGATAGAAGATCCAAGAATGCTTTGTTCTAGAAGGCTATGAATTGGCTTGATAATAGGCGCTCTCGTTATCAGTTGCTTCTAGGGACTGGTAAAGAAGCGTGATCCTAGACCAGAAGGAAATATCTGCAAGACCCATTAGTTTTCTTTCTTTTTTATTTTTTTATTAAGTCTAGTGGGGTAACATTGTTTTATACAATTATATAATTTTCAAGTATACATTATAATTTGACATCTATATAGTCTATTGTGTTTTTATCACTCAAAGTCCAGTTTCCTTCAGCTACCATATATTTGGTCCCCTTTATCTACTTTGTCCTCTTTCTTCCCCCTATATTTAGTTAGGAAGTAATAGACATTTGGATAACTACTAATTCCACACATATTTTAAGTTCAAAATATTTTTAGTTTCAGATTGCAAATATTGGAGGTTATTATTTGCATTCTTGTGAGCTATACCATTAAACAGTATATTCTTATCTAAGGCACTCTGGTGGATTTCTCTGCTTGAGAGGTTTTTTATGCAAGATAATCACATGACTGATATTTTATCATTTAAGTCTTCCCTGAATATTAACTCCTCAGGAAGACCTTTCTACATCTTATAATATTCACAAGAATTACCATCTAATAGAGAATTTGAACTATCTGCGTACAGTAGAACAAACTCGAGAACTTTAAAAAGTATTGCTGCTGAGACTTCACCAGGATAATTAAATTAAATCTCCTAGTAGAGAGCAGACATCTGTTCTTTTTAGAAGTTTTCTAAGAGATAACTTCTACTTTTAGTCTGAAAGTATTGTGAAGTATAACTTGATTTTATCTATTAATAAAGCTTGAGATTTTATAAGTATATAAAAGTATTTAGCAGCAGACACTGTAAAAATTACAAAGTAAGGCCATCAATTACAAAAATAGCAGGTATACAAAGAAGCAAAAAATATCATCTATAATTAGGAGAAAAATTAATTAAAACATATACAAGATTAACACAAATGTTAAAGTAAGCATAAAAGGACATTAAAATATAGTGTAAATGAGTTGAAAAAGTTAAATAAAGACAAGGAAAATGTTAAAAATACCACAATCAAATTTCTAGATATAATAAAATTACAAGTGACATGAGAAACAAACTGAATTTCATTAACAACAAATTAAACTGTGCAGAAGAAATGAAATAGTGAACTTAGAGAAAGAGCAGTAGAAATGAAAATGAAGCACTGAGAAAAAGGCTGAAAAACTATTAATAGAATCCCAGTAGTAAGTTGTGGGAAACTTCAAAAAGTCTATTACACGGATAGCTATAATATTAAAATAAAAAGGAGAGAAATAGATTGGTAGACAGAAACAAAATATATGTAAAGAAATAAATGGCTGAATTTTATTTCTGTATTGATAAAAACAATAATTTACAGATAAAAATTTTTCAACAAACCTAAGCACAAGAAATATGAAAAAATTACATGAAGAAATACTGTAATGAAATTTCATAAAACCAATATTTAACCAAGCAGTTTAAATATAGTCACAGAAAAAAGATGCATTTTGTACATGAGAACAAAGAACACTATGATAGAAAATTTCAGGAACTAAATGTGAAACAGCATTTTTAATATGGTAAGAGGAAGCAAAAATGACAATATGTAGTTATACATATAAAATTTTACAAATAAAAAATTAAGATTTTTTTTAGATATAAAAAATTCAAAAGAATTTATCATCAGCAGATCTGCACAATAAATATAAATCAACTCTTTAAGAAGGAAAATAATACAAGAAATGGTAACTTATACCCTCGGCCACTACTAGCACAGTTCACAGAACAATGGATGTTCGATAAATGATTGATCAAATTAAGTGGTGATTAATTCAGTGATTAAAAGTAATTCAGTAAATAATTTAGCAAGGTGTCATTCAAATAATTAAGTAAAAAAGATTTAATTCTCAAGTCTAATGAAATTTGATTTATCTCTCTGGAACAATTTCATGCATTTAAAAATAATCTGTGGGGTTGTACTAGTTTCTTGTTTAAGAACAGCTTTTTAGAGAGAGATTCATCATTACATGGAGTTCCACTGATAATGTTAGAAATAAATCTTTTTATTGGGCTTAGTCAATGTTCTTTATAGATATACATAATTCTTCAATTCCTTCAAGTAAAGAAATTTAATCTTGGTTTTTCCACAAGAAGCAGAAAGTGGCCATATTCCCTGTTGCCTTAAAGAATACTTTAAATAATTCTAATTTGTATTAATATCCTTTTAAAGAAAATGTGAAGTAGCTCTTTCAGTTGAATGAAAAATACATCTATAAATATTAGCAATTCACTGACAAATACATCTATAAGAGTGAAAATTTTAAAGTTTTTTTCTTGAGTTATTAATAGCTTATGCAAAATGAAATGCAATCAAATATAATAACAATAATAGTAATAAGTTTCTCTTCTGAACTTGGAAAGCCACAATAGATGTTGCTCTTCCTTATATCTCTTACACAGAGGCGCCATGTTTCCTCATGCCATGCAGCTTTCCTTGCTGCAGTAAACATTGACTACCAGTATGTTCTTGAAGATAATTAACTCATGGTTATCAACATCTTCCAAAAATTGAAACCATAACTGTAACATTTTCTATCCAAATGAGATGATATTCAAATATAAAAGCAAAGTAACAGCATATGCACTCAAAAAGAAATAAAAGTTTTTTCTAGAATGCCTTTACTGTAAGACATGCAAAAATTACTTTATATATATGCATATATATTCAAAAGATTGAATAGAAAAAGTATTCTTGTAGAAAAAAGTAGAGTGAAATCATATAGTATAAACATGCTTATATTATATGATTTCAAGACATTAAAAGCTACAGTAATCAAGGGAGTAGTATAAGGTTTTAAGTGTAGAAAATAGATCCATGGATCAGAATATATTGCCTAGAAATAGACTCAAGGTTATGCTATTTATTGATATTTGAGCAAAGTACAAATCAATTCAGTAGAGAAAAAAATGGAAAAGACTGGAATGCAGGTTTAAAAAGATATATGAATGGTCAATAACCATGTGAAAAGTTTATAAAATTTATTATTAGGTAAATAGAATTAAAACCAACATAATATATTTTTTCATATACACACTAGAAGGGTCACTTAGAAAAAGACTAATAGAGTTTAATGTGTTTGAATATGGGAAACATGCTAAACTTCCATTTGTTGATGGTGGGTAGTTAAAATGTTACAACCATCCCGGAAAACTGGTTTCTTAAAAAATTAAATATACACATAACTTATTGTTTAGTGATTCAATATTTTGACATTTATTCAAGATAAAAATATATGTATACACACATGCACACACACACAAAATTGTTTAAGAATATTCTCAAATTTAGGTGAACAAATGAAAATAAATTACATTTGAATATGAAATATCAGTAAAAATAAAAGCACTGAATCAAAATGAATTTCAATTAATTTTAAATCAATAAGTGAATCAAAGGAATTCAAACACAAAACAGTAGATACTATATGATTGAATTGGTAATTTATAATACTAGCTTATGGTGAGGAGACACAAATCAGAAACTGTTAGCATTTTTGGGTGGGTAAAATTGACTGGAAATCATTGACAAGGGACTTGATATGGTGATGACTTTACTCTGTATCCTGTTTTGGGGGTAGTTACAATAGAGTATAAGATTTTCAAATCATATTGAGCTAAACATTTAAAATATGTCCATTCCACTGTATATACAACATACACAAATAAAAAATGTTTAAAAACAAAAGAGTAAATGATATATTTTTTAAGAATGAGTAAAACCATTTTTTAAAGAAATAAGTTTATATTATAAACCAGAGTATCATTATGCTATTGAAACACATCTTTCCAAATCTGATAATATATTAATTACCATTACATAGTTTACCTGAGCTTTTCAAACAAAAGTCTGTTATTGTAGTTTTATATTATATGATATTATATACCACATGACAAACAAAATCTAGTAGTTTTTCATATACAACTTATTTATATCTAATCTGATACTTATTTATTCTTAAAAGTTAAATTCTGCCCAGAAAGAATTTACGTCAGCTAGCAAGACTTTCATTTTCAAAAGCATGAAATGAGAAAAATACAAATGAACACAATCAATAAAAAATCCCACACTCTGGTGGAGGTTTGACTATGAATGAGCATCCAAGTCTATTCTGTTAGTTACTATTGTAACGACAGGTCTTTTTATTTATTTATTTTTTTTAAGAAGTAATTGGGATAATTAAACAGGCAAGTCATGTCTTACAAAATAGTTCTTTAACCGCACTGAGGATTCTTATAATTTCACTCTTCACCTTACACTGGCCTTTTTAAAGAATCCTTTCTCCAACTTTTTTTCTACATAGACACCATTGTTATCTGCCAGCTTAAAGAGTGCCTTCAGTACAATTGAGCACTTAAAAATTATTTGATTGAGCACCGTTTCACGGGTACTTTATGTTGTCAGTCTGTCTTTCCTAGTTTTTCTCTTCTACCTGTCTTTATTCTTGGAATCCTCACTGTCATATTGCTTCTTGGAATATAAATGTGTAATAGGATTAATTATGCAATTCCTGCTTTTTTAACTTAATTTTTTTTTTTTAATTTTCACATTTGGCTAGCTTTGTGACTTCCTTCAGAGCTAATTAGATCTTTTTAAATTTTTATGTATTTATGGGTTCTATAAAAATACATCATCAAAATAGGTAATCTGAGAGCTGTATTTATATGAAATATAGTTTTTACATTTATAATTACTTGTAAAAATAGTGACTAGCAAAATATTGTTTTGTTTATCACATAGGTCACTAAATTTCTAATTAAGACCAACTCTGAATTTTATTTATGTGATTATATAAAAATCCTATTCCATTAATTCCCTTATTTCAGAAGCAATATTGAAATATCAATCTTGCTTTTTCTACATAATTTAATATTGTTGTCAGTAATATTTTTAAATATTTTGCATCAGGCCACTATCAGAATGCTTTATTACAGCTATGTATAATATATGTTTAATTATAAAAGAAATAGAATAAATGCATTTAAAAATAGAATAGGAAATGGTAGAAAACTTTGATTGTTCTTCAACCAGCCATTTAGGATTGGATTCAATAATGACTTAAGTGTTACTTATTTACCTTTTCAGCAACACATACATTCCCAAATGCACACAAAAAAAAAGTCCACCACCGTAACCAAAGAATCCATACAGTTTCTAATGTAACCACAACATAGACACTATCAAAATTGAATCAGTGAAAGTATTTATTTTGGAGAAAAATGAAACAGAAAATATCCCTTTACTGATGAGAATCAAAGATGCTGTGTGTATTAGTGTCTTTTTTTTTTCTATAAAACAAATTCCAACAGTTAATGGCTTAAAACCATGCAATATTTTCTCACAGCTTCTGTGGGTCAGGAATCTATCTGGGCATGAATTAGCCAGGTTCTCTGCTTTGGCTCTCACAAAGCTATAAGAATAATGTGTCATGCAAGGCTGAATTCTAATGATTACCTTGTCTGAGGAAGGATCTGCTTCTAAACTCTCCTTGGCTGTTGGCAGAATTAATTTTCTGCAGTTGTAGAACTAATGATGGCTTGCTTAAAAGCCAACGAGAGAGAGAGAGAGAGAGAGAGAGAGAGAGAGAGAGAGAGATGAAAACGAGGATTCTTGCGAGATGGGTGCTATAATCTTATGTATTTACATAAACATAATCAAGTACATGTTATCATCTTTGCTGTGTTCCTTTTGTTAGAAACAAATCTCCTGTTCCACCCCACTCAAGAGAACTTAATTGCACAAATATGTGAACACCGGGAGATGGGCAACATGGGAGCTTCCTTAAAATCTGTCTGCCACACTGTGATTACTATATTTATGTTTAAACAGTGTGGGAAGATATTCTGATGCCATCACTGAGATCCCAAATAATCAGAGAATTTTGTAAGAGTTCTGGAATCATTCAAAACTTATTTTTGAACTCTGTAATAGCCTGGCTCAATGCTAGTGAGATTTCTCCATTAATGTGCTAAATATACCTGAACAACTTTAAGTAGGTCCTCACTCTATGAATATCCTGAATGAGAAAGCAAACCTAAAATAGGAGTGAAAGAAACAGTTTTAAATGACTCTTCTGGAATTAATAAAGCTAGTAAGTTAACAACAACAAAAAATTTTTGGAAGGAGGGTTAAATGATGGATAAATTGTCCCAAAGAAAGACAGTCAATGGTGGACAACTCTAAGGCAGTAAGTGAAGCTGCTTTCTTCAGCTTCTCCTAAGAAAGAAATAGTAGATGTTAATTATATTCCTTCATAAAATCCACAAATATTGAAGTGATTTCGAAGCTGATAACTTCTCATTTGTTTCTCTCTGAAAATATCTAAAGAATTTGATTCCTGTGTCAGGTATAATATATGGCCAGAATATAACACACTGTAATAGGAAGAGAGCCATAGTTTTATTTAAAAAATTTCCTCCTTCCCACTTTCTTACATTAAAAAAAAATTACTTATCAAGAGTCCAGAAGTAAACTCATATTTATATGGGCAAATAATTTTTTTCCAAAAAATCCAAAAACATACAGTGGAGAAAGGAAAGCTTCTTCAATAAATGATGTTAGGAAAACTGGACAGCTACCTGCAAAAGAATGAAACTATGCTGTTGTCTATCACCACACACCAAAATTAACTCAAAATAAATTTAGGAATTGATTGTAAGACCTGAAACACTAAGATGCAGAGAAGAAAACATAGGAACTACACTCAAGGACCTTGTACTTAAAGAGGATTGTATGAATTTGACCTCAAAGGCAAGGAAAGTAAAAACTAAAATAAATGAATGGGACTACATCAAATTAAAAAGCTTTTGCTCATCAAAAGAAATTATCAGCAAGGTAAATGACAACCATCCAAATGGGAAAATATATTTGCAAGAAACACCTCCTATAAGGGCCTAATATCCAAAATACACAAAGAATTCATAAGATTCAATAACAACAATGATAAAATAAAAATCCAATTAAAAAATGGGCAGAGGACCTGAACAGACACTTCTCCATAGAGGACATACAAATGGCCTACAAACATATGAAAAGATGCTCAACATCACTATCTATTAGGGAAATGCAAATCAAAACCACAATGAGATACCATCTCACACCTGTTAGAATAGCTATAATCAATGGGACAAGTAGTAACAAATGTTAGAGAGGATGCAGAGAAAACGGAACCCACATACACTGCTAGTGAGACTGCAAATTGGTACAGCCACTGTAGAAAACAGTACGGTAGTTCCTCAAAATACTAAGAATTGATCTACTATATGATTCAGCAATCACTCTACTGAGTATTTACCCAAAGACTTGAAAATTCTTATTCAAAAAGATATTTGCACACCAATGTTCATAGTAGCATTATTCAAAGTGACCAGGACATGGAAGCAACTGAAGTGTCCTATGATAGATGATTAGCTAAATAAGCTGTGGCACATATATACAATGGACTATTATTCAGCCATAAGAAGAGATGAAATACTGCTATTGGTGACAACCTGGATGGACCTTGAGATAATCATGCTAAGTGAAATAAGCCAGACAGAAAAAAGTTGAAAGTCATATGATATCACTTATATGTGAGATATAAACTTAAAAGCAACAAATGAACAGGACAAACAGAGACTTGGGGACATGGACAATGGACTAGTGGTTACCAGAGGGTAAGAGGTGAGGGGAGGAGGAAAGAGGTAGACAGGGTAAAAGAGAACAAATATAGAAGAATTGGGGGAGGGTGAAGGGGATTAAATATATGGTAGCTGAAGGAAACTGGACTTTGGGTAGTAATCACACAATAGAATATATAGATGTTGAATTATAATATACACCTGAAAATTATATAATTGTATTAAACAATGTCACCCCAATAAACTTAATAAAAAAATACTTCACTGCCTATTGGAACCAAGTAGATGAAAGAGAGAATAAAATATCTTCTATTTTTGACTTGTTTATTTTACAAAGACCCTGGGGTGTAGATGGTGAAATCCTACGTAACGAACTATAAGGGGAAAAAGTGTGAAAGCAATTAATCTTTCCTAGGTTGGTAGGCAGGTTTGTCTAAGGGAAATCAAACTGTGGCTCTAGGCCCAACCACACTTTAACATTGAACTGCCTGGAATCGACAATATCTTGCAGTCCTAAAGCTGGATGCAGTATGACATGTTCTTAGCACTATGACACGAGAAGGAGGGAGACTTTGAACATGCACCATAAACAGGTGTAACTAATTTCAGAGACAAATTGAGATCACGGGTCCTCTTAAAATAAGCTTTGGTATTAGAAATTCAGATTAATTGACACTGCTATTTATTAATACATTTGTGCTTGTATAATCTTATGTATAATCTTGAATGTTGATAATAGTTATATACACAAAAGCTCTTAGGTTCTATGATGTCTAAAATTTTAAAGGATTTCTAAGAACAAAATATTTGAGAAAGACTGTCTTAAAATACCAACTTAAATGATTTATAGAAATTGTTTAGGTATAAGTACATTATAATTTTTATGTGTTTGAATCCATGAGTTATTTAGGTTTATTTCTAAAATATTTTAAGTACATATGTTGTTATTTATTTATAACCATGGTTATGTAATTTATCTTTCAAAGACAAATATATTTTATCATATATTTCTCCATGGATATAAAATATTGGACATAAAAGCATACTCTCCTAGTTTACACATGTGTCTAATCTCACTGTAAGTTTAACAAAGACTTTTTATTGTCTTTAGAGAACTTGATGAGTACAATTCTTGTATATATTTGAGATTTTCATGGTTTTATGTATTCAATTACAAAAATATTTTACATTTATTTGAAAAGAACATATCTATTCTGTGTTATAGTCAGTGTTCTATGTACATACCAATTAGACTAGATGTGTTATCTGTAACTTTGTAAATTTTATATATCCCCAACTATTGCTTGTTTGTCTTTTTCTCTGCTTTATCTTTCTTTTTGAAAGGAGCATATATATCACTGTTTTAACTTCGTATTTTATAAGTATTTTTTTCTTTCTATCTCTAAAAATTATCTTGACTATGAAGTATCTTAATATTATCATAGATATGGCAAATTTCTTCTGGTTTAATATTTGGTATGAATATCCTTTTTTTATTACTTTTTTTTCTTTCAACTTCGCTGTATCCTAAATTTTTTCCAAGATTTCTCTTTTAAATTGTGAATGACTCTATAAAGTTTCCTACTCGATCTCCAATTTATTTTCTGAAAGCATATTCACTTAGGATGTCACAAATCAAATGATCTTACCTCCAAAACCCTGCTGCTTCTATTTCTGATGATAAGTTTAACATTCTAGTTTCTCAGAAGGCATCTATAAATTATTTCTCCCATAGTACACATTCAATTTCATAATACAGTATTGCCTCTAACTTCAGAATAATTCAACTACTTCTCACTATATTAGTACTCTACACCGAACTACCACTCTGTCTCCTCTGGATTATTTTTTTTTACTTATTTATTAAGCAAGTCTTTCACTGAAATCTAATATATCTGTGGAAAATTTGCACAAATCTTGAGTCTATACATTTTTTCTTGAAACAACTAACTGTATTACAAAGTTTTCACTATGGGCATCCAGAAGTCCCCCTTTTGCCTCCTCCTAGTCAGTAATCACCCAAAAATAACAATTACTCAAAGTCTTATTAAATTATACACTTGAAACCTATATAATTTTAATAACAAATGTAATCACCATAAATTTAATAAAAAATAAATTCTTGAAAAGAATAACAGAAAAATAATTATTTAAAGTTATCACAATAAATTAATTTTAACTGTTTATAAATTTTTAAACATGGAGTATATATTATGTACTCATTTAAGTCTCACTTTTGTTGTTGAACATAAAATTTGTGGTATTTATATGTTATTGTGTGAAATAAGATTACCTTCATTGCTTAATATAGTATTCAAATATATAGATATAGTATAATTAATTGATTTATTTTACTATTAATGAACAACTGGATCATTTTTAATTTCAGTCAAATAAAGCTGTTACGAGCATTCTTAACCATGAAGTTTGATATACATATTCATGCATTTCTGTTGGGTATGTACCTAAGATTGTATTTGTTCAATGTTAAAGTTACTTCATAAGTTAGCACCCACAAGATGGAGTCCACCCCAGTGGCCCAGTCCATCTTACAAATCTAAAGCTAACCAGCCTTCATTTATGGGAAACATCTGTCAAAGAAATCTAACATACATGAATCACAATCTTCCAACTCAGTTTTAGCTAATTTACCTTACTGTAGAAAATAGGACCTATTAGCCTTAAAAAGAAATTCTCAACCTCCTAGCCAATTATGTCTTGTTCTCTTGTTCACTCTTCTAATGCTCTATAAAATTTAATCTTGCTCAAATTCCTCAGGAAGAGTGCTCTATCACTTGTGAGGAACTGTACTTCCATTGAATAAAGGACATCAAAATCATTACTAAGTTGTTTCAGTTTTGTCATTGGACAATTTTGGCAACAAGGTGAGACCAGAAGACTGCCATTGAAGATTCTAGAATGGCTATGAGAGGCAGGTGTAGTTACCTACAGAGACCTTTCGGTTCACCACCCCTTTCGATTGCTCCCCAGATCTTCAGTAAACTTCTCTTGTATCAGGCTCTGCTTATTTAATATTTTCTGTTTTTGAGACTGTCTTAATCCCCTGAGTGGAAAATTGCAATGAGAGGATTCAGATTTTTTGTGGTGTGAAAAATTGAGGTATAAAAAAGAGACTTCAGGTTTTTTATAGTGAGACTTAGTGGGCCAAACATTGGAGTTTGTGGCCAACCTCATCTACAAGGTGAGGTCCTGAGATTTTTTAGGGACTGTTTACAAGCAACTAGAAACAGTAAGTCTGGTAAAATTGAGGAGGATTATTTCAATAAGAAAAATAACGTGTACCCTTCAAACTAAAGAAAGCAAGATGGTGGCCATTAGGGTATTCGCAAAGCCATGGGTTTAGTATTGTCAAGACAAGGTCTGTGGAATAACCATGAAGCTATCTAATCAACTATAATGTGCTAGGTAAAATCTAGAACTTCCCTGTTGACATTTTGTTGACAAGGTCATTTTGGTGATTACTTTTAACTTGTCTAACTGGTTTGTCAGTTTGGCTTGATTATACATGGTCAAAGAAATATAAAACATAAGTAAAATGGCTATATTACTCAAAGCAATATACAGATTTAATGCAATCCCCATCAAAATGCCATCGGCATTTTCAAAGAAACAGAACAAAAAATTATCAGATTTGTATGAAATCACAAAAGCCAAAGAATCCAGAGAAAAAAGAACAAGGCTGGGGATATCATACTACCTGACTTCAAATTTTACTTCAAAGCAACAATAATCAAACAGCATGGTGTCGGCAGAAAAAACAAACACAGACCAGTGGAACAGAATTGAGAGCCCAGAAATAAACCCACATATATAGGGACAAATTATTTTGACAAAGAAGCAAAAATGTTCAATGGACAAAAAAAAGCCTCTTCAGAAAATGGTGCTTGGAAAATTGGAAATCCACATATTAAAAGATAAAACTAGATTGCTCTGTCACCATACCAAAGTTAAATCTAAATGGATCAAAGACCTAAATATAAGACTTAAAATAATAATTTGCATATAAGTAAACATAAGTATTAAACTGATGGACCTTGGTACTAGAGAGAATTTTATGAATTTGAGATTAAAGGCAAGAGAAATAAAAGTGAAACAAATAAATGAGACTAAATCAAGCTAAAAATTTTTTACACAGCAAAACAAACAAACAAACAAAAAAGACATCAACAAAACAAAGAGAAAAACAATTGAAGGAGAAAAGGTGTTTGCAAACAACACCTTCCATAATGGGATGATGTTTAAAATATATAAAGTCATACCATTCAACAACAAAGAAACAAATAATTCATTTAAATAATGGGCAAGGGCCTCTACAAACACTTTTTCCAAGAAGACATACAAATGGCAAACAGATATATGAAAAGATGTTTAACTTCACAAGCTATTAGAAAAATGCAAAACAAAACTACAATAAGATGCCACTTCATACCTATCGGAATGACTGTCATCAAGTAATAAGTGTTGGAGAGATTGTAGAGAAAAAGGAACCTTCATACACTGCTGTTGGGAATGTAAATTGGTACAGTCATTATGGAAAACATTATGGAGAGTCCTCAAAAATTTAAGAATAGAATTTTATATAACCCAACTGTCACTCTTCTGGGTATTTACCCCCCAAATTTGAAAACATTTGTTCATAAAGATATATGTTCATTGCAGCTTTATTCACGCTGGCTAAGACATGGAAAAAAACAAAGCGCCCTTTGATAAAGAAAATGTATATATATACACACACATACAGTGGAATATTACTCAGTGGAATATTACTCAGCCATAAGAAATAATGAAATACTTCCATTTGTGACAACATGACTGGATTTTGAGATTATCATGCTAAGCTAAATTAATTAGACAGAAAAGTTGAGACCCATATGATTTCACATATATGTGATATATAAAACTGAAAACAATGAGCAAACATGACAAAGAAGCAAAATCTCATAGACACAGATAACAGGTTAGTGGTTATCAGAGGAAAAGAAGGTGGGGGAGACGTAGATAAGTGTAAAGAGGATCAAATATATGTTAATAATGATCAAAGGATATTTGATTTTAGGTGGCAAAGACACCATGCAATATACATATGACTTATTATTAAATTGTACATTTGAAATCTGTATAATTTTATTAACCAATGTCATCCCAATAAACATAACAAAAAAATGTTTACAAAAGAAAAAAACATTTGCTGGAAAGATCTGTGTTGACTCTTCCAAAATAAATAATTATCACATAAATTTTGAAAGTTTAATCTTAAAATGAAATGCCTCATAAATTAATAATAAGCTTTTAAAAGCACCAAATACTATGCATGTTATCATATGTCCTATGATCACTAGAGAGATATATAGACCCTCATCTTTTAATATTTTTAAAATTTTTGTTTTTTTAATTTTTACTGAAAAAGAATTTTTATAGGGCCTTGAATATATTTCATGCTTTGAAAAAAATCTTCTGATGGATAGAAACTTAACTTTGGGTGGTGAATGCACAACACAATATACAGATCATGTATTATAGTATTGTACACTTGAAACATATAATTTTATTAATGAATGTCACCTCAATAAATTTAATTTAAAAATCCCCAGAGCTAGTTATATCTACTGAAAACCAGACATTAAAAGAAATTGACTTTAAAAGCTAAATAAACAAACAAAAAATAAAACTTCTGAGTCTTTCTCAGCAATATTTGAAAATTTGTATTTTCCAATAGATTTCTTGTCCTAAAATAATTTTTAGGCTTTAAATATGCTAAAATTTGACCCTACATATTTTTCAAGATTAAGCAATATTATCAATGAATTTAATAATGGTCTTATAAGTACATTTAATAATTGTCTTTTGAATTTCACTATAAACGCATCTCTTGTATTATAAAATATGTCATTTCTAAACCTGGACTGGAATTCTTTCACTCCAGAAAACTATTATATTAAAATAATATAAGTATGACTTAGTTTGCAAAAATTGTACAAATCTACAATAGTTTAAATATTCTTACCACAAGGATAAAGGTAAGCTTGCTTTAAGGTATATTTTTATTCTTTTGAATATGTGTGGGGTAAAGAAAGTTAATGAAGATAGGCTCCCACAATATTTCATCTTCAAACCTTTGAGATTTGCTTTTCTCTCCTTCTGAGTCTATTGAACAGGTAAGACAATGAACAACCCTTCATTCTAATCTCAAAGAAAGAGGTGCTCTTTTCAGTGTCTACTTCAAGTACAATCCTTTGAAGTCTTTACAAGCACCCTTCCAGGGACTTGAACTTCAGATCAAAAGATTAAAGGAAAAAAAAAAAAAAAGTAAAAGCAAAGAAGTCCTTCTATTTCTCATATATTGTGGAAATTGTATTGTCTGTTTGAACCCAAAATGTGTTTCACTTTTAAAAAAACTTTTATTATTATGTTTGTATGGATCAATTTATGTATGGCTTTTTCTTTGCTAGGGACATGTGGTATGCTAAAGATACAAGTCTGTAAAACCTGATTGTTAATTTCACTCTTCAAGTGTGTGGTGATTACTGTTTTAGAAGTTGTATGTAGTCATGGTTAAACACAGGTTTTGTGATAAGACAGAACCAGGTATGAATCTAAGTTTTATTTTGAATTTATTAATTTACTACCTATGATACTTGAAGCATATACACATTTAATCATTATTTTTTCTCAATTTAGAAAGATAATACTTCTATTACAAGTTTATGTTAACAGTTTGATAATATCATGTAGAAAAGTTAAAGAAAGTGCTTATGGTATGTGTGGTAAAAAGTAGTAAGTAAAAGAGAGCTTTAATTCTTTGTTCATTGCTATTATCATCATCATTAGTTTCTCAATTTTATGCTACACAATAACCTTTCTGTAAGTTATTTTGGAATTGGGCTTAGTATTAGGAAAGGGAAATTATATGTGTGTGTGTGTGTGTGTGTGTGTGTGTGTGTGTGTGTGTGTATTCTCACTACCATAATAATTTGATTATCTCATCAGATACTAGGTAGAAATATTGATTTTAACCTTTACTGATATAAGAAGATATACATCTATTTAGATTAATTTAGTATTTTCTACAGAAAATTATATTATTAGTCAAATAATTTTAAAAGAGGCTATCATTTTTGGTTTTGATTTTTCCTCTTACATTTAGACTACAACTGTCAAGCTTGCGTTTTTCTTCTTTCCTTTATGTTTTTCACCTTACGATAGTTTCCTACTTGTTAATACGTTAAAGCTGAGGGATATTGAGAGGACGAATTACATGAATATTAAGACCTCTGATCTGGTAAGTCTTAAGTCAGAAGGTCACATCTACTCTATTAGCACATGCTCTATCTTCAACACGTAAAATAAAGAGCTCTGTCTTCAGGTAAATTATAATCTGTGAAGAAATAAAGCAGAAATACATGCATATATGGAATTGTACAAACTGTTTCTTATTGAAAGGAGTGTCTACCTTTCTCATCCACTATTGTATATTTAAGATTCGATTATATTCTTAAGTGCACTATTTAAAGGTTATATATAATGCCAGACATCACCTTTTTTAAAAAATATATGTTTAAGGTGATGCACTTCAAATGAATTTCAAAACCATTATAATTTTTTATTGACATGGTTTTAAAACTGTGAACACTCACATCTTAAGTATATCATTTAATCAAATTTGATGACTATTAAGACAGAACATCTCCATTATCCTACAGAGTTCTCATGTGCCCCTTTCTAGGCAAGCCAGACAAGGGCTTTACCTAGAAGAAACATTTGATCTCATTTCTATCACTACAGTTAAGTTTTGTGTCTTATATAATTTTATATAAATGGAATCATGCAGTATCCACTATTTGTTACTCCTAGGTTCATTAACTAATTATAATACTTGTGAGATTATTGATATTGTTATTTATATATATATATATATATATATATATATATATATATATATATATATTGTGTAATATATATACATATGTATGTATGTATATATATGTATGTATATGTATATGTATAAGTAGTCAATTTCTTCTAATTCTGACTAGCATTTCCCTATATTGATACAACATGATATGTTTATCCATTTTCTTTATGATAGAATTCTGAACTGTTTCCAGTCTTTGGTTCTTATAAATAAATCTATACCAAACATTATTTTTAAAAGAATTTTGTAGACATAGGTTTTCAATCTCTTGGGTAACTATCTAGGAGTAGGATTGTTTAGATTTTTCAAAAAATTAGAAATTAGTTCTAGTAAATGTCTCATATTTTGTGTTCCCACATGCCTTGTATGAAAGTTCTGGTTGTTCCACATCATCTACAGATGACATTGTCAATTGTTTTTATTTCTTAATTTTCATGGGTATCTAGTTTACCTCATTGAGGCAAAATTTGCCTTTCTATGATAACTAATGAAGTTGAGTTTAGACTTCTAAGATGTCACCTAAGTCTTCCACATATTTATATACTTCTACTTCTTTCATTTATTAATTAAAGAGGTATGTTAATGTCAAGTTATGACTGGGAGATTTGTGTCTAGGTCCCCTTTAGCCTTGTTAAATGTTTTTTTTTTTTTTTGACAAGTTTGAGAACTTGGTTAAAATGTACATGTACATTTAGGATTATGTTTGCTTGGTTAACTGACCATTCTTTACTTATAAAATTACTAATTTTATTTGTGATAATACTTTTTGTCTTTAATTTTGTATTATCTGATATTAGCAAGTCACACTGACATTTTTCTCATCATTTCACTTTCAAATTACTTATGTCTTAGTGTTTAAGTTTGTACTTTATAAACACATGTTTTCTTATTTTTCATGGATTCTGATACTCTACCTTTTAATTGGGGTCTTTGATTAATTTAATTTAATTATGAGTATGCTTAAATTTTAAATCTTGGTGTTTTATTTCAATACTTCCACATTCTCTTGTTTTTTTAATTTCCAATTTCTTGTCTTATTTTTTGGTGAATCACTTATTTTATAGCATTCCTTTCATGTTCTCTAATGAATTTTTTAGTATTTTTTCTTGTCTTCATTTATTGGTTTCTTTTAATTAAAAATTATTGGGGTAACAATGATTAATAAAATCAAATAAGTTTAAAATGTATCATTCAACACTGAGTCATATATATATTGCATTGTGTGTTCACCACCCAGATTTAGATTTTCTCCATCACCAAATATTTGACCCTTTTTACCCCTATCTACCTCTCCTCCCTTTCTTCTGGTAACCACTAACCCACTGTTCATGTCCATGAGTCTCTTTTTGTCATGTTTGTTTGTTGTTTTCAGTTTTATATCTCACATACAAGTGACATCATGTGGTTTTCAACTTTTTCTCTGATTTATTTTGTTTAGCATTATTATCTCAAGGTCCATCCATGTTGTTGCAAATGACAGTATTTCATCTTTTTTTACACTGAGTAATATTCCATTGTTTATATGTACCACATTTTCTTTATCAAATCATCTATTGAAGGATACTTTAGTTGCTTCCATGTCCTGGCAACTATGAACAATACTATGAATATTGAGGTGTATATATAAACATTGTGGATGAATATTTTCATGGTTTTTTTTTTTTTTGAGTAAATAGAAGAAGAGTTTCTGGAGCATATGGTAATTCAATTCTTAGTGTTTTGAGGAAGATTCTTACAGTTTTCCATAGTGGTTGAATTAATTCACATTTCCATCAACAGTGTGTGAAGGCTCCGTTTTCTCTACAATTTCTCTAACACTTGTTATTACTTGTTCTATTGATAACTGCCATTCTAATAAGTGTGAGGTGGTATCTCAATTTATTGGTTTCTTTGGACATTAAAAAATCAATTTTAAGCTATTACAGTCTACATCCAAAGATATATTAATTTACAAACATAGTAACAATTTTATTATAATGTGCTTCTAATTTATAAACTTCAATTTATGTAGTACCCTCCTGCACTTTATCTTTTTTCTTTCATGTAGTTTTTGTTGTTCATTATTATTCTTTATATTTTAAACAGCCTAAGTGTCTAAGGAGACTAGTGTCTAAGGAGACTAATGCCACACTTTCTTTTTTTTTTTTTTTTTCAGTTCACTGGATTGCCTTGAGACCATAACTCTTTGATGGGCTCAAAATATAATTTTGTAGATCATCTACTTTGATCTTACTGTTAAGTTTAAAGAAACATTCTCTTGTAACTTTTCATAATCAGAATTTCTCAAAGATATATTTGATGACTGAACTTTTTGAAAAGAGATGCATATCTGTGCCCATAATCTGGATGCTTAGGTGTGAGAGATGTTAAAATTATTTGAAAGACTACCAAAGCAAGATAAGTTCTACTTTTTATCATGTCCTTAAAATGAATATAAAAGTGTACTTTTCTACTACAGTATTGCAAGTTGGAACTTTGATATTAACTTTTATAGCTAACAACATCATTATTTTGCTCATTATTTGTTTTGGGGTTAGATTATCAAATATTAATGGCTTCTATTTATTTATTGGGTAACATATCTCCTGCAGCAGACCCTATTATAACTTTTAGTAAAAAACAGCAAAACAGAACAAACAACAAATACAAAAATAATCAAAACACAAAAACTGTTCAGTTCAATACTTTAGTAAATTATGAGCCTCATAATTTACATCCTGTAATATTGTTGTTAGTGAAGTTAGCATCTCAGTTTAATTTATCACAAATGTTATTTCTTGAATATCTGGGGGTGAGGTTACAAGGAAGAGAGAAATGAGAAAGATTCCCAGAACAATAAAGTGTTCTGAGGTACAAAGTGCATATTTATGACAATGTTAGCAAAATATAGTTGAAAATATTGGTGGGTTTCTGGGGATAGATTAGATCAGATATAAAAATTTGGAGCAAAAAATAAATAAATCAAGAGTAGAACCACGATACTATCAAAAATAAAAAATTGGTTAGAAGAGAAATACTGATTAAGGGTAGAGGGTATGAGTGAATAGAGAAAGAGAGGAAGAACATGGTTAGAGTGGTTTTCTGGATATTAAAAGTACATATTTCTTAACACTAATAAAACCTTATCCACTAGTCTAGTTTATACCTGGTAGAAGTTAATTTTTTCAATTGTTTTATATTTCATATTTAATAATATAATTATCATTTGGAGGTTGGGAAGTATGTGTTTTCTGCAAAACTGACAAAGAAGGTGTAAGTTTCCTAGGTGTTGAGCCTACAAGGCTCTATTAGCCTTGTTAACACTTTACAGTATTTACTTGAATTTGACAATGGCTAAGTAACAGAAGAATTAAGGAACTTTTAAAGATCATAGGACAAAGTAGAAAGCATGACAAATTTTAATATTCACAGTCACTTTCAACTATAGCTTGTTGTTTAGTAAATTGACCTTACTGGCATCCAAAATAGCAAATTGAATTTTTTCTCATCAAGAACTGCCTATTCAGACTTTCTCTCCTCTCCTTTCCCACCAGCTGAGAAATACAGGAGTGGGTCAGATCACAGAATTTCTTGGGTTGGCAAAAGAACAATGAGTCATGTAGGTTATAGCTCTATGATCAAGCAGTGACTATACATCCTATTCATGGGAAAGAAGCCAATCTCTTCAGCAAAGAAAAAAACCTAAGGATTAGAGAGACTAAACTAACACATTTCTGAGAAATGATGCTTGAATAATTTAGAGAAGAAAATTGCATCGTTAAAATTGTCTGCATGATTACACCATTTTTCTTAAATTCACAATCTCAAAAACTCCTTAAAATGTATAGATTCTTTATAACTTTAGTACTTAAATATGATTTGTTGGAAAAATCAAATTGAACCATAGTATATTTACACATATGTTTAATCCATTTAGTGTCAATATTTATATATTTTTACATTACTATTAAATAATAGATTTTTTGTTGATGCTCCTGAGATGACTATGGGATGTTACATAATATATGACATATATTCCTTTATGAAGCATAAACCATACAAATGGTGAAACAGACTATATGTATGTAGGTTTTGTTTGTTTTATTTTCGTTTGTATATTGTTTAATTTTCTAATGATTTTGTATCCCTATACCATATTAGAAAAATTGGAAATATTTATAAACCTGGTGTTTGTCAGATTTATCAAATAAAAATACAAAGCTTACAATTAAATTTTAATTTCAGATAAAAAGCAGACTTTTTACAAAATATATAAATATGTTCCATGCAATATTTGGAGCATACTCGTAGTGGAGCATACTCTTAGTGTTGTTTATCTGAAATTCAAATTTAACTGGTGACTGATAGTTTATTTCGGAAACCTCAACCTGAAATATAAAGACAAAATTGTCATTAATATATAATGATTCTTTTATCATTAAATTTTGATTTGTGCATATCTGGAAGTCAAGAATATTTTAAACTTTTTGTATTTCAAAGTTTGCATTTATAAAAAGCATAACTGTCAAGTATGATTTGTCAAATGTTTTATCTTCTAGCTTATCTTTCTCTACCAGAGATCTATTCTGATTGACAATTCTTTGACCCGACCTGGTAAGGGTCACTGATATAGTATCAAATAAAAAATAGTTGTGATCTAGGTACAAAATTTATTTTCTTAAATTGAAATTATAACATTATTAAAGAGAAAAATCTATGGATTTTAATTGACATACACTCTTTAAAAAATATCACTGACAAAGCAGTAACACAGGAACATATTTTATAAAGTTATGCAAGATGTAATAAAGTAGAAATGGACTGTGAAGTAGATTAACTAGGTCAATGCATATTTTATAATGAACTTCTATTGCTTTAACCACACATTTGACACTTCATAATATGACCTTTATTTTTGCTAGCTTGTAAACTCTTTAAAGGCATAGATATTATCCTGAAGTATCTTTTTTTCATTAGTCATATATACATCTATTTTTAATCATTTTTGAGTTAAATAACTTGTTATAAGCATAACACAATTTGGAACAGACAAAGATATCACCCTCATTAGACCAAGGTCTATCTAACTTTACAAAGAAGAGATTTATTATTCTAAGCTACATGACTGATGAAAGAAATTTATTTCACACACAAGTGAAACATTAAAATTTCTTATTTCCTCTCTGACTTTATACAATCAAAGCCAGGACTATGGTTTTATATTTTATTTCTATCTAAGAGATACATTTTGTCACACTTCTCAGAAGTTTTATTTCAAGACTATCACTGATGAGATTCCAAAGATATATTTTATTTATTTACATAAGAAAACATTATTCTTGTTTTAGTTAAGTAAATTCTGCATCTTAGATAACAAAAATAATTGAAGATAAATTTTATTATTTTCATAAAATGTACCCATTTTGAAAATTTATTAACAGTTCAAACCTCATAAAGAATTTGAGCTATTATATAGTATATAAAAAAATAATGCAATACATAGTGTTTTCAAGATCAAAATGGTTTTATTGTTTTATTATTGTTATTCACATATATGATATTTTTGACATAAAATTAAACTATGAATTTTAGTTTTAGAAAATCTAAAGGAGCATAATTTTAAAAAATTATGACATTGGGTAGTGAACACACAATAGAATATACAGATGTCAAATAATAATGTACACCTGAAAATTATATAATTGTATTAACTAATGTTTACCCAAACTTTAAAAAATAATGTCAATAGTATAAGAAATTTTAGAAGTTAAATGAGTTTGGCATATTTATGAGATTATTTTCAAAATTTTCTTTATAGAATAGAAAATGTTTCAAGCACTATTTCATGATTTACTATTATCTTTGAACATCAAAAATAATTTTTTAATTTTAAGTATACTAGGCATAAATACTGAGCCATAAATCAAATTAGTAACATCAGCCAAATATTTAAAACACACTAGAAGAATTTTCTGGTATTTTGTATTTGTTTTATAAAAACCTCTATATTTTTTTCTGAAAGTATTACTCAGAATTCTTCCAAAAAATTTAAATGTTTTATCTCAAAGTCTTTTTTATATTTTAATAAATTTATGAGGTAACATTGGTTAATAAAATTATATGTTTCAAGTGTACAATTCAATAATATTTCAAATGTGTATTGCACATGTGTTCACCACCCAAAGTTAAATTTCCTTTCATCACCATATATTTGATGCTTTATGCCCTTATATACCATTCCCAATACCCTCTGGTAACCACTAAACTGTTTTGATGTTAGTGAATTTCTGTTTGTTTGTCTTGTTCTTTGTTGCTTTCAATTTTATATCTCATAGAATTATATGGTTCTCTACTTTTCCTGCCTGACTTATTTCTCTTAGCATGATTATTTCAAGATCCATTCATGTTTTTACAAATGGCTGTATTTCATCTTTTCTTATGGCTGAGTAATATTCCATTGTATAGATGTAACACATCTTCATACGATCATCTATGGAAGGCCACTTAAAAAATATTTACAGTTCTTGAAATATTTTATCACCTATTGCTCATTTTTTTCTGTCTTGAAAACTAGACCCATTGTGATTGTTCTTAGTGTTTTATCAGAATGAAAACAAGCCCAATTATATTACATTTTATAGTGAAGTGTCTCTAGCAATGAAATATATCACTTTAAAGTGGTGTTTTTATATCTAGAGTGACAAAATTTGAATTCTACTTCTAGTTCATTTTAATTAAACACAGAATGTAATAATACTTCCTAACATTTTCCAGGGATTTGGTGACTTATAAAAAAAATTCAAAAAAAGTACTTTGTTAACATTAAATGAAGTTAAAATATGAGTCAAATGACTCATATTACTAAGGGTCATAAAGAGGATTGTTTGTTTTGTATACTTATTATAGGATTTAATTCAGAACCTTCGAAAAATACTACTAGCTGTCCACAACAACCATTATCCACTTTTTGGGGGCACTTAGCTAAGCATTTTCCAGCCTCTTTTGCTGTTGGATATGGTCATCCACCTGAATTTTCAGTAATGGAATGAGGCGGAAGAGATATGTGCTCCCAGGCTTATCACATTGAAATATTCCATATTTAGATTTTCATTACTTTTTTTTTTCTTGTCTGAGTCTAAAAAATAACAAGGCTCTTGAGGATGTTGTAGCCACAAGGTTAATGAAGACCTGATGCCTAAATGAAGAAAGTTTATCAGTGATAAACTGAATCTCTGCTCAAGTCCTAGGAAATGAAATGTTAGGTCTATTTGTATTTAAAGCATGAACATAATTCATCAGGTCCTATTATCCTTTACATAAGACCCCATAGTGATGTTAGAAACATGGTGGAGTGAGAACATCCCCAGATCTCTCCTCGTGAAACAACAATAAGCTGAACATCTAAAATTCAAACAACAAACAAACAAAAAACCCCAAACTGCACACCAACATGTCTGAGTGTGGGATCTGTGCATGAGAGCTACCACAGGTCAGAGCCCCGGGTATCAGGTAGTGGACTAGGTGAAATAAAGAAACTGCCTCTCACAGCCTCCAGAGCTTTCTGTGGTTGAAGGATAAATAAAGAAGTTGTGGTGACTTCGCTGAACAGCCCTTCCTGGGAGAGTTGGGAGCTCCATATGGGAGAGTTGGGAGCTCCATATGGGAGTTCCATGCAGCCTGCAACAGGGCCCAGTCAGCAGAGAGCAGAGAAGTGGAACATCAGAGAAACAACAGTTGATTTTTACCAGCCATGATTTTGAAACTGAGGCTGAGCTGCAGTTCCCATCCCCCAATGCAGAGGGTCCCTCCCTGCATATCTTCTGAGACCAAACACCGTGAGCCCAGGGTAATCTGAGCAAAGGTTAACAAAACTATCACTTACACTAACACGAAGAGTAGTGAGCAAAATTAAACATCATTGGGGGGAAAAAAAAGAAATTAATAAGGCTTTATATAAAGCATAATCCAAGAGGCTTTGACACCACCTACCAGAAACCAAAAACAAAACAAAACAAAACAAAACTCCTTCTCTCTAACAGGCTAAAAAGAGACCTTTATATAATAAATTATCTTTCTGGGGATGAGGGGAGGGAACACAATTTCATTAATGCCCAGGTGCAGAAATAGTACATTAAACACCATGAACAAACAAGGTGACAAAACATCTCAAAAAGAAAGAGAAAAATCTCCAGAAAATAAGCTTACAAACATAGAAATATGCGACTTAAATGACAGAGAATTCAGGATGGAACTTCTGAAAAAACTCAGTGAGTTATTGAATGAGTCATATCAACAATTTCAGGAACTGAAAGAAAACTAGATGAGCAGAATGAGTTCTTTACCAAGGAAATTAAAACCCTCAAAAAGAACAGAATAAATCTTCTGGAGATAAAAAGAAAATACACTGCAAGAGTTGAAAAATGAAATAGCAAGCTTGAGAAATAGAGTAGACCAAATGGAGAAAAGACTCAGTGATATCAAAGACAGAAACCTAGAAATAAATCAGAAGAAAGAGAAACCAAAGAATGAAAATAATGAAAGATAAATATAAGAACTAGCTGATACCATCAGAGAAGGAAACAAAAGAATAATGGGAATTATCAAAGGTGAGGAAAAGGGGCAGGGACTAGAAAGCATTTTCAGAAAAACAGTTAATAAGAATTTCTCAAATCTAGAGAATGAGCTGGAGCTTGGAATTCAAGAAGTCAGTAGAACACCTGATTATCACAACCCAAAAGGTTCTCACCAACACATTGTATTAAAATTGTTAGAAATCAGTATCAAAGACAGAATACTCAGGACAGCCAGGGAGAAGAAAATAGTAACTAATAAGGAAAACCCATTATATTATCATCAGACATCTCAGTGTAGACCTTACAAGCCAGAAAGGAATGGAATGAAATATTTAAATTATGAAGTGAAATGAACTGCCAGCCTAGAATAATGTATCTAGCTAAGCTTTCCTTTAGATAAGAAGAAATTAAGACCTTTGCAAACATACAAAAATTAAGGGAATTCTCCACTACAGGGCCTACATTAGAGGAAATTCTGAAAGGAGTCAGCTTACCTAAAAGAAAATGAAAAAAAAAAAAAACATAATTAGGATTGTGACTATCAGGCAAATAGAAGAGTGAAACCCTTACTAAGAAGAGGGTATTATAAGCCTAAATAATAAGAAGAGAATTGCTATAGTAAGATAATAATGAACATTCAGTATATATAGTGACAAAATGAAATAGCAATGACTAAAAAGAGGAGGATTCAAAGATCTAAAATCACAAAAGAGAATGTAGATAAAGCACGCGCAGAAGAAAATGAACAACTGTATATATATTGCTTACATATTCGTAATGTTAACCACACATAAAAGATTCAGAAATGAAGCATAGAACATAAAACAAGAAGAATCGGAAGCAAAACCCACAAAAGCCAACCAAAACACAAGGACAAAGAAGAATGGAAACACTGAGGTAACAGAAAGCAAAGATAAAATGACTATAAGAAGATCTCATAATTCAATGTTAACTCTAAATGTAAATGGACTAAACTCAGCTATAGAAAGGCACAGAGTTGCAGAATGAAACAAAACACAAAGCCCAACCATATGCTGCCTCCAGGAGACACATCCCAGCTCCAAAGACTAATATAGACTCAAAGTGAAAGTGTGAAAAATGATATTTCAAGCAAATGACATTCAGAGAAAAGCGGAAGTATTGATACTAATATCGGACAAAATAGACTTCAAAATAAAAAAAAAAAGTAAAGAATGATACTGAGGAACACTTCATAATGATAAAGGGAATCATGTACCAAGAAGACATAACACTTAATATCTATGCTCTGAGTCAGGGAGCCCTGAAATATGTAAAGCAATTACTAATAAAACTAAATGGCGAAACAGACTAAAACATTATCATTGTAGGGGACCTAAATATCCCACTATCGGATATGGACAGTGAATCCAAACAGAAAATCAATAAAGCAATAACATCCTTAAATGACACATTCGACCATCTGGATGTAATTGACATTTACAGAACCTTCCATCCCAAAACAGCTGCTTAAACATTCTACTCTAGTGCACATGAAACTGGAACACAGAGATAGCCTCACCAAATATAAGAGCGTTGAAATCATACCAACCATATTGTTCAATTATAGTGCTTCAAAACTAGACATCAACTGTGGAAAGAAATCAAGAAGTACCAAAAATACATGGAGATTAAACAACATGCTATTGAAGAATAACTGGGTCACAAAAGAAATAAAAAAAGAGATCAAGAGATACATAGAAAAAATGATTACAATGATACAACATAGCAAAACTTTTGGGACACGGCAAAAACAGTCATAAAAGGAAAGTTTGTATTATTTCAGACCTACCTCCAAAACCAAGAATGAGCCAAATAAACAGCCTAATGCTACATCTTAAAAAACTAGAAAAGAAAGGACAAATGAAGCCTAAAGTTAGTAGAAGGAAAGAAATAACAAAATTAAAGTAGAAATAAATGTAATTGAGAACAAAAAAAAAATGAGAGAAAAAAATAGATACAACAAAGAGCCGATTCTTTGAAAAGGCTAATGAAATGGACAAACCCCTTGCTAGACTCACTAAAAAAAAAAAGAGAAAGGATACAAATAAATAAAATCAGGGATGAAAAAGGGGAAATTACAACTGATATGGCAGAAATATAAAGGATTATACAAGAATACAATAAAAAGCATAAAACACCAAATTTAATAACCTGGAACAAATGGATCAGTAATTAGAAAAATACCTCTTTCCTAGACTGAATCAAGAAGAACTGGAAAATCTAAATAGACCTATCAGCAGTAGGAAAATGAAACAATCATCAACAACCTACTAAAAAGTAAATGCCTAGGACCAGATGGCTTCATCAGAGAATTTTACCAAACATTCAAAGATTTAATACCTATTCTTCTCAAACTCTTCCAAAAAATTGAAGATGCAGTAATACTTCCCAACTAATTTTATGAGGCTAATATCACCCCAATATCAAAAGCTGATAAAGATAACACAAAAGAAAACTATAGCCAATATCTCTCATAAACACGGATACAAAAATCCTAAATAAAATATTAGTAAATCTAATACTGCAACATATTAAAAAATTATACACCACAATTAAGTGGGCTTTATCCTAAAATCACAGGGATGACTCAACGTATGTAAATTGATTAGTGTGATATACCACATAAACAAATTAAATAAGAATCATATGATCATATCAATAGATGCAGAAAAAGCCTCCGACAAAATACGGCACCCGTTTATGATCAAAACACTTCACAAAGTCGATACAGAAGGAAAGTACCATAACATAATAAAGAAAATGTATGACAAAACTTCAGCCAACACTATATTTAATGGTAAAAAACTAAAAACCTTCCCTCTAAGATCTGGAGCAAGACAAGGTCGTCCACTATTACTACTGGTATTCGGTCTAACACTGGAGGTCTTAGTGAGTGCAGTCAGGCAAGAGAAAGATATAAATGGCATCCAAGTAGAAAACGAAGAAATCAAAGTGTCACTATTTGTGCATTACATGATTCTCTGTATGGAAAATCCTAAACACTCCAGGAGAACACACTAGAAACAATAAGCAAATACAGTAAAGTTTCTGGATACAAAAATCAACATTCAAAAATCCATAGCATTCATATACTCTAATAATGAAGTGTCAGAAAAGGAGGTGGAAAAGATAATTCATTTTTCAATTGCAAAAAAAGAATAAAATATCTAAGAATGAATATAAAGAAACCTGTGATGGAACTATATAATGAAAACTACAAGACCCTGTTAAAAGAAATAAAAAAAAAAAAAAAAGAAATAGAATGATATTCCACGTTCTTGGATTGGAAGAATCAACAGTTAAAATGAATATATTTTCTAAAGCATTATGCAGATTTAATCCAATCCTCATTAAATCCCATCAGCAGTTTTAAACAAATAGAATAGAACATTATAAGATTTGAATGGAATCACAAAAGACCTTGATTGCCAAAGCCATCCTGAGAAAAAAGAACAAAGCTGGAGGCATCACTCTTCTCAACTTTAAATTATACTACAAAGTGACAGTAATTAAATGGCATGATATTGGCAGCAAAACAAACACACAGATCAGTGGAACAGAATCCAGAGTCCAGAAATAATTCCATATTTATACGGGCAAATAATTAGGATTAATGTGACTATCAGGCAAATAGAAACAAAAGAAATCACCAACAAGCTAAAGAGACAACCACTGAATGAGAAATATATTTGCAAGCAATGTCTCCGATAAGGGCCTAATATCAAAAATATACAAAGAACTCATGAGTCTCAATAACAACAACCATAAAACAAATGATCCAATCAAAAAATGGGTAGAAGTCCTGAAAAAATACTTCTCCTAGAGGACAAATGGACTATAAATATTTGAAAAGATGTTCAACATTGCTAGGTATCAGAAAATGCAAATCAAAACCACAATGAAATACCACCTCACCCCTGTTAGAATAGCTGTAATCAATAGGACAAATAGTAACAAATGTTGGAGAGGATGTGGAGAAAAAGGAATCTTCATACACTATTGGTGGGACTGCAAATTGTTATAGCCACTATGGAAAACAGTATGAAGCTTCTTCAAAAAAGAATTGATCTACCACATGATCCAGCAATCCCTCTACTGGATATTTACCCCCAAGTACTTGAAAACGCATTCTAAAAAGACATTTGCACACCAATGTTCATAGCAGCATTATTCACAGTGGCCAGGACATAGAAACAATCTTATGATAGATGATTTGCTAAAGAAACTGTGGTACATATATACAATGGAGTATTGCTCAGCCATAAAAAGAGATGAAATACTGTCATTTGAGACAACATGAATGGACCTCAAAATAAGTATGCTAAGCAAAAAAGAGTAGACAGAAAAAGCTGAAAATCACATGATATCATTTATATGTGGGATATAAACCTAGAAGCAGCAAATGGACAGAACAAACAAACAGAGACTTATGAACATGAACTATAAACTTGTGGTTACCAGAGGCTAGGGGGGCAAAGAGAAGGGTGAGGTAGATGGGGAAAAAGTTAAAATCATTTCTTTAATTAAAATTAAATTTTAAAAATTAAATTTAAAAATAAATAAATATATAGGTTTCTATGTCTATAACCAGGGGTGGGTTGGTAGTAAACATTTATCTTTGTATTATTATAGTGGTCATAGAAATTTTGATTAGAAAATGCTTATCTGTTTAGTTTTATTGATTTTCTTTTTTTTTTTTTTTTGTTCATTTCACATATCAGTAAAATCACATGGTATTTGTTTTCTCTGGCTTATATCATTTAGCATAATACCCTCCAGGCCCATCCACATTTTCACAAATGGCAAGATTTTATTCTTTTAATGGCTGTGTAATATTCCATTACATTTGTGTGTACATATATCCACACACATGTATATGCATACAGACACATATGTATGCATGTATATGTGTACATGTATATACATATACATATGCATATACATATACATATACATATACATACACACACATACACACACACACACATCCACATCCACACACTGCACAGTACATTGGCTGGCTTTATTCATTTATCTATCAATAGACATTTAGGTTGTTTTTACATCTTGTCAATTGTAAATAATGCTGAAGTGAACATAAGAATGTACATATTTCTTCAAATTAGTGTTTTCATTTTCTCTAGATAAATACCCCAAAATTGAATTTCTGCATTGTATGATAGTTCTATTTTTAATTTTTTGAGGAAACTCATGAAGTTTATCATAGTGGCGGCACCATTTGACATTCCCACGAACAGTGTATGTTAGTTCCTTTTTCTCCAAATCCTCACCAACACATATTATTTTTTGTCTTTTATAAATTAAGTTTATTGATATGAGATTGTTTAATAAAATTATATAGATTTCAAGTGTACAATTCAACAATACATCATATGTATATTGCATTGTATATTTATCACCCAAAGTTAAATTTCCTTCCATCACCTCCCCTTTCCCCCGCATTTCCTCTGGTAACCACTAAACTATTGTCTGTGTCCATGAGTCTCTGCTTGTCTTATTTGTTTGTTACTTTCAATTTTATATCCTACACATGAGTGAAATTATATGGATCTTAACTTTTCTGTCTGGTTTATTTCACTTAACATGATAATCTCATGATCTATCTATGTTGCTGCAAATAACAATATTTCATCTCTTCTTCTGGCTGAGTAATATTCCATTGTATATATGTACTGCATCTTCTTCATCCAATCATTTCTCAAAGGGCACTTAGGTTGTCTTCATGTCTTGGCCACCATAAATAATGGTGCTATGAATATCAGGTACATATCATTATACATGTTTTCTATTTTTTTTCATGCTGACCGATTTGAGGTAATATCTCATTATGTTTTTGATTCACATATAGTCAAAAATAAAGTCAATATAGTCAATAATATTGCGATAGTTTTTTTATGGTAACAGTAACTAGATTTATCATGAAGATCATTTTTTAACATATATAAATATTGAATCACTGCAATGTACACTAGAAACATAGAATATTGTATGTCAATTAGACACCAATTTTTAAAAATGCAACTAAATGACAATTATCTGGGTTTCAAAGTTATACTACCTATGGCAAACTTTTGATAAATCTCTATCAAAAAACAAGTGCACAATGAACTATTATACAGCCATAATAAAAGATGAAGTACTGCCATTTGCAACAACATGGATGGATCTTGAGATTATCACGCTATGTGAAATAAGTCAGACAGAAAAAGTGGAGAACCATATGATTTTATTCATGTGTGTGATATAACACTGAAAGTAACAAACAAATAAGACAAACGAACAGAGACTCATGGACACAGACAACAGTTAGTGGTTATAAGAGGAAATGGGTTATCAGAGGTAAAGAGTAAATGGGTCAAATATATGGTGACAGAGAGAGATTTGACTTTGGTGGTGAACACACCATGCAATACACAGATTATATATATTAGAATTGTACACTTGAAACTTATACAATTTTATTAGCTACAGTCATCCCAATAAATTAATTTTAAAAAGACTACAAATGAAAAACATTAACAAGAAACAGTAACATCTGTTCTTAGTTGGTGTACTCTATAAAGTTCTTAGCTAAGAATATTAATATTCTCACTAAATTACTTTTGTTCTTCAAATAGGCTTGACTGTATTATAACTGAGGAAGGTCCATAGGAATAGTATCATGGTAAAGGATACCTTAATTGATTACATATTTACACTTCTCTTTATTTTCTAATTTTCTAAAAGTAGTTCTAATTTATCCTATTTGTATTACATAGTTAAAATGATATTATAGAAAACAACCAAACTTGCAAAAGGTGATGTGAATGAACACAATATTATATAAGAGAGGTATATGGGGAAACTCACTGATAATACCCAAACAACATTGAATAATGTTAACATTAGTAACAGTTCAAACTTTAAAAAACGTTTATATGTTACTGTAAAAATGTGAGTATCTGGTAAAATCTCACAGCTGCTCTTTGTGGACCAATCTCTCATTCTGTCTTGTCTCCCTACCACATAAGCACATATACTTCCATTGATGCCAGAAGAGTACTTCCTACTCAGTTTATGGTTACTCATTCTTTAATGTAAATGGGCATTTCCATGACTATATAGCTAAATATTTCTGATTGTAGAAGATATGATTACCTGTATTGAGTTGGAAATAATTCCTTCAGGACTACTTAAGTTCTTGTTAGCTTACAATGCCTTAAACTTAAATATATATATACACATACATACATATAATTGTCTTCAGATACAGTATACAAAATAAGCAAAAACAAATTCTCTTGTCTATATCATACATCACTTAAACTCCAAAATACACCATCATCAGTCTGCTAGATAATTTCTCCTACTCTACTCCCCTCCAGGAAAATCCATCAGGTTCCTCTTTAGAGTAAGCAACTCTGAGATTTCTTATCTAAATATTTTCATTAAAGTGCATTAAAGACTTTACCATTCTTATATATTGTCTTAAATAATAGAGACGTTATTTAGAACTAGTAAAGTTTATTTTCATTTATTCTTCATCATGATGGGAAATTAAAATTGGCTAATAAGTCTTTTAAAGCACAGTAAAAATCTTTATCATAATAATACTAGAAATATTTTAAAAAATAGATGGTCATAAAACAGATATTTCCAATGGGACTCAATAATATTTTTTCTTAGGAAAATATTTATTTTTTAATTTTTGGTGATATATATTAATTAGATTTATTATGCTCATCATTTTGCAGTGTATACAAACACTGAATCATTATATTGTACACCTGAAACTAATATTATGTGATTTGTCAATAATATTTCAAACAAAATTTTTGTTTACATTTTTCAAAGAAGACCTAAGGAACTGCTAATGCTATTATTTAACATTATTTAGAACTAAATTCTGTTTTCATAAAAGTCATGTACTTTAACATTTAAATTGATATATTTAGACATTCAAATTATATATATTAAAATGATAAAATGATATTTGGTTAACAAACATTTTATTGTACTCATTATGGTACAGACCTGTTCAAAACTACTTCAACATGCGCTATGGCACTTAATGCTATGCAGTGAGGATTACAAACCCTACACATTAGATCTGAATTTCAAGAAGGATTTATTAAAGTACATAACATCTGTGTGCACAGATAGGTTGAAAATCACAAATAGACACATTTTACTCCCAAATTGTCTCTTCCGAAGCAACCCAAACACTCAGTACTTCTGAAGATTTACAACCAATATTCAACATATAAAAAGAACCTTCAAACTTTATTCAAGTATTTGAACAAATTACCTGAGTATTAAAATCTAGATCATATGTCCTTCTTAACACAGTTAGTAGAGAATTATGATTGAACTAACTCTACTCCTTCAGCTATGAGTGAGTGCTCATAATATAAGAAACAGCTAAGTAGGAAGTTTCTAGGTGTCACAGAAGCGTTCTTTAAGATAAATAGCTTCTATTGTTTACTCAGTGATTTTATACAGACTAGAGAGACTAGAGAGATGTGTCAGTGAAAAAAAAATGTTAATATTTTCTGACAAAGTTTTTATTTTTCTTTTCCATGAAACTTGAGAGTTATATTGCTCATTAAATTTCCTTTTCAGTGTATGCTAATCAAAATTTTCAGCTTGCTAAAAATTAAAGTTCCTTCTTTATTACTTGTCTTTCTTTGTTATGAGTAAATTATTTATTGGTTTTCTCTCATCATAGTTTTATTTTAATCTTCCTGAAACTAATATTATAATAAGGATTTTAGAGATAAATATAAATAAAAACGTGTTTGTAGACGTGGATGTATATATATGTATAATTGTATATATTTATTTAAAATGTCTGATCTATCTCTTACTTTAACAAAGCAATTTACATATTTTCTCCTTACTTTAATTTATACATTTTTAAATCAACTTTGTGTTCAGTTTAAAATCTTAACAGTATGCTAAAGAACATCTGGATGAAGAAGAGTAGGTGAAATGAAAGTTTGAGTGCAGAAGAAATGAATGGTAGAGAGTTTTAATAATTTGATTTTCCCTACCCCCGCCTAATGTCTAGAGGAAAGGAAACATATTATAGTAGATATTTAACAATAGCGTTGCTCTCATGGTTTTGTGACAGCAGAAACTTTGGAGCTAGCCACATTGTGAGAAGATGAAAACTGCTGGGATTTTTGACATCTTCCAAAAAAGGTTAACTCTATCATTTTCAGGTTAACAAAATAACATTTATTCTGCTTACTTTCTGCTTTTGGGAAAGGGTTAGCATTCCTAGAAATATTCTTTATTTAGCATTCAATTTTAAAAATAATCTTATTAAAATATTTCAATTTATTTTTACTAAATTTATTGAAGTGATATTGGTTAATAAAATTATAAAGGTTTCAAGTGTATAATTCAATAATACATCATATTCACATTACATTGTGTGTTCACCATTCAAAGTTAAAAAAAGAAATGATTGGAATATAATAGGGACCAAAAATAAAGCAAACAAACACACACACAATTCATTTTGAAAATAATATTTAATTTTCAAATATGAGTATATCACAATAATTTTAATTGATATAGGAGTTGGGCAGTAAAAATGAGATACTGTCAATGCATAATTAATAAAAGTAGTAAGAGTTTTTACATTTCTTTCACAGACAGATGAGTTATAAAGAGTAATAAGAGCAAAATTTAGAATATTTGGACTAGTATTTGTAATTCAAATTATGACTCCATTTCAATACCTTAATACATTACATCTAAATGTACCTAAAAATATTTCCAGAACTCAGTAGGTGAATAGTAAAATAATATAATATATTCTTATTTATATAATTTATGATATGTGGTAAAGCACAACTTATAGGAATAAATGTGTGCAGTAGTTATGGGAATCCAGGAATTCTCTAAACTTGTGTATCTCAGGTATTAGGGTGGGATTCTTTTCACTTGAGAGGCTAATTTTGTGTTTTCAGACTTACTTTTTGCAAGAATTTTTGATAAGGGGACTTCTGTTGGTAAATATTTAAATGTATGGCTAATGTTTTCTGTTGTTTTATTTTTATTCAATTAAAAATAATTTAAGTGTAGTTGGTATACAAAAATTATTCATTATATTAGTTTCACGTGTACAATATAATGATTCAAAATTTTTATACATTAAAATGCGATCAACCCTTTAAGTCTAGTAATCATCTGTCACTGTGAAAACTTATCACAATATTATTGACTATCTTTCCTTTCCCCTTTTCACCCATCTTTCATCAACTCCCTTCTGGTAACCAACCCTTTGGTCTCTGTTTTTGAGTATATTTTTGTTTTGTTTATTCTCTTCTTTTTTTGGATTCCACATATAAATGAAATCATGCGGTTTTTTGTCTTTCTCTGCCTGACTTACCTCACTTAGCAAAACACCCTCAAGGATCATTCATTTTGTTGCAAATGGTAAGATTCCATTATTTTTTATTGCTGTATAATACTCCACTGTGTGTGTATATATCACATCTTCTTTATTCATCTGTCCATGGACATCTAGGTTGCTTCCATAGCTTCACTATTGTTAATAATGCTGTGGTGAACATAAGGATACATGTATCTTTTCAAATTAGTGTTTTGGATTCCTTGAGATAAATATCTAGAAATGGAGCTGTTGGGTAATATGGTATATCTATTTTTAGTTTTTTGAGGAATCTCTATACTGTTTCCCATAGGGACTGAACCAGTTTACAGTCACGCCACAGTGCCAATGGTTCACTTTTTTCACATCCTTGCCAACACATGTTATTTGTTGATTTTTAATAGCCATTCTGACTGGTATGAGATGGTATCTCATTGTGGTTTTGATTGTTATTTCCCCAATGATTAGTAATGTTGAGCATCTTTTACAAATATCTGTTGGTCATCTGCATTGTCTTCTTTGGAAAAATATCTTTTTATGTCCTCTGCCCATTCTTTAATCGGATTGTTTATTTTTTTTTTGTTATTGAGTTGTATAAATTTCTTATATATTTCAGTTATCAACTCCTTATAAAATATATCTTTTGTGACTATATTCTCCTATTCAGTAGGTTTTCTTTTGGTTTTGTTGAAAGTTTCATTGCTATGCAGAAGCTTTTTAGTTGATGAAGACCCATTCGTTTATTGTTGCTTTTGTTTCCTTTTCGCACTGGGAAATATCCAAAAAAAGATATTACACAGATTGCTGTCAAATAGTTTACTCCCTAAGTTTTCCTCTAGAAGTTTTTAGTTTCATGCCTCATACTTAAGCTTTAACTCATTTTGAGTTTATTTTTGTGTATGATATAAGAGAGTGGTTCAATTTTACTTATTTATTTTTTGAAGATATCTGCCCAATTTTCTCAACACCACTTATTGATGAGACTGTTGTTTCTCCATTGAATAGTTTTGCTTCCTTTGTCATAGATTAGTTGACCATATAAACAAGGATTTATTTCTGGGCTCTCATTTCTGTTTCTTTGATGTATATGTCTGTATTTGTGCCTGTACCACACTGTTTTGACTATTATAGCTTTGTAGTATAGTTTTTGAGATCAGCTAAACTTTTTGTTTATTTTTGTTTGTTTTCTTATTCATTGAAAGTTTTGCTATAGTTATTAGAGAACTTATTGTGTTTCTCTTCACTTATCAATTGTGTACTAGACATGCAAACGCCTTAGATATATATAAATATATACCTATATTTATATTTCTCTATCATCTATCTATCATCTATCTATCTATCTATCTATCTATCTATCTATCTATCTATCTATCATCTATCTATGCTGCTTTTCCATTTCACATAGTATGCTAATATAGAAGTATTGTATATTTAAATCAGAGGCCTTTAATTTAAAACTTTAAGTGGTATAGGCAAAAGGAAACAGGGAAAAGAAATACCAGAATCATATCGGTATCTATTTTTTAAAATTCATTTGCCAAAATCTTAGTCATGCTAATTCTAAATATACTGGTATGTGGACATATAATGAGGATGGATTGAGATGTGGGAGCTTATTATCATGATCTACAGTAAGAATGAGCAAACTTTTTCTACCATGGGATAGATAGTAAATATTTTAATCTGTATGAGACATTATGGTCTCCATTACATGTACTCTACTATCGTCCCATAAAAACATTCATAGGCAATACGTAAATGCAGTGGCAGTAATCATGTTTGTTAGAATTATGTCTTACCTATCCTACTTATTTCCAGTTGGCAGTACTAGATATATGATATAGGTTTAATCAAAACAATATAGATTGACTCAGATAAAATGGAATTGTACTGAACTGAAATAACAAATGTTTTATAAAACAGCTTAAATTATTTTTAAATATAGAAATGGAAAGCTAAAACATGAGTTGTTTTTGTTTAAATACTGTGTGAAAGAACCTGATTTTGAACAAAGTTATCTAATTTCTGCTTGGTATATTTTATTCTTCACAGAATTATATTGAGATCTCACTAGACAAGATACTTTAATTACTGAAAGGACTTGACACATTTGTTTGAATGATGTTCCTATTTTCTTGGACATTGTGCCTACATAATTCTAAATGTGCCAGATATTGAGGGGAGTAGATTTGAAATTAAATGTGAAACGATATGCCTACTTGAAAAGACATGGCAGAAGATATGCTAAATTTTACTATTTAAATTATACTCTTTCACAATTACACTAAAATAATCTAATTTTGAAAAACTACTAAATATGGATATACGTATATTTAATTCATCTGTTTACTTGTGTATGTTCATTTAGCAAACCTATATGGCATATATTATAATTTAAGTCTTATGCGAAGTATCAGGGTTATAATGGTAAGTAAAAGAGTCACAAGCTTTTGCTTTTATAGAGCTAACAGTTTATTGGTAGAGAAAAATAATCCCAAATGGCTTTTTATTTAGTCCTTACTACGTGCTAGGAAATTGGATAAGTATTTCATGCATTTTATTTGATGCTAATAACTCTATGGGTTTTAATTTATCATGTAATTAACAATCAAATAATTTAAAGCATGGAATTAAAAGTGTATACATATTCACATCTGAATATGGCCCTTATCAAGTTAATGAGGATACAGTATACAGGGTTCTTTGTATAACATATTCAAATTTATAGTATTATAATACTATTTTACGTTTTTTAAATTATAAAATAAAGCATTTGATTCATGAAAGACAAAAAATAGAAAATATCTCTATTTATATATCTATCAGAGTATATTTCTTTCTACCTGGCTAAGTTGTAGCAATAGAGAACAGTATAATTTATGCTTTAATATTTACTTTTTATAGTATCAAGATGTACATTTACTAATTCCCTTTATTCTGATAAATATTAAGTGTCATATCCTTTACTAAATGTCTGACCCCTAAATCTCATATCACATGCAAAACACAGGCTTTGAATTTGGATTTTTCTTTTATTTAGAAAGTAGAGTAAAAATTTTCTGTTAACATTTGTATGATGATTAATATAGATAGTTAAACTTCTTGACATGGCAAATGACACAATTTCTTGAAAACAAATTAATCTTAATTTTCCTTATTTATATTATAAAACTGAGCACATAATTATGACTTAATAATTAAATGGGATCACTTACAGACACATCAATAGTACCTTATGTAGTGAATTAAAAAAGCTTACTTAGGTTATTTATTAGTAAAAACTCCCCTATATATTTTTTCCTTTTGTCATTGTTTCTTCCTCAGTTTGTTTTTTTTTTCTCTAAAATCCTGCAAGTACTCTTATAACAGAAATATCTTTCTAGATTCTCAATCTCCAACCTATGAGTTATATATACACTTATCTATATAATCATCTTTAATGTTGTTTTTAATTTGGCAATGCTCATGTTGGTTCTATAATGTATTAACTTGGCATTTGAGTCCTCTTTAGGTGCAATTGATCTACTTCCAGACTTTTTTATAATATTTTCAATAAAATATTAGATGTGTTTATCAGGTGCAATGCAGAGCCTTTGCTATTCAAAATGTATAATTTCATTCCTCACCATTGTCATTTATTTTTTCTATGTATATAGTTTTTCAAATTGCTTGACTCCTACAAAAATTTATTATAACAGAATAACTTCCACAAAGTAAATGCGTTAACTATAGTGAATACAGAAAATTTCAGTCTAAAAATACTAAACCAGGATTTTCATATTCTCCAGCAATACGTTTTCAAGACTTAAATACCTTAATTTGGGATTACAAACTGAAAAATTTCTCATACTCTTGCACATAACAGATTTAAATCAATAGTTTTTATTTCCGTTTATAGTTATAAATATTTCTATGACAAAAAACATGCAACTTAATGATTTTAATTAGTTTATCTTTTGCATTATATAGCACTGTACAGATTAAATAAATATTCATTTAATAAATTATTAATTTTGTGCCCATACCACAAATTATGGCTTTGTGGAATAGACTTCAATGAAACAGAAAATAAATATAATCTATTAACAGCCGCATTGTCTTAACAATACATAGATTTCTGTGTACAGTGTAACAGTTGCGATGAAGTAGATTGGGGCAGCTCTATAATAACCAGCTCAGTGTCATTCAACTATCCACTCTTTAGGACTCTACTTTGTGGTTGGTGCAGAAAATGTGATATTGGCCCACTCTTTACCTAAAATTCATTTGGAGGTTGATACAGTTGATATAACACGTGTACCAAGAGATTTCTCATTCATATATTTAGACTTTCTGATTATGTAGAGAAAGAACCCAGACTGGTGTAATAATGACTTGAACAAAGAAAGAACAAATGTCTTTTTTGTGTGTGTAATAGAGGCTGGGGCCAAGGATAGGGTTCCCACACACTGGGCAAATTTGTCTATTAGTGTCAAGGGAGTGAGCACCTGGACTTTCTTATTAGCTTGCCCAGATTTGTGGTAAAGGGAGAAGGTAAGACTTGAAATTGGTCAGTGGTCAAATATCAAAAATAGAATTAGACTCTTTCACTTTTGATGATTGAATTTAAACTTATTTAAGTAAACTATGAGGCTTGTGGCCTGAGAGCAGTAAAGGAGATTAAAATTCTATTTAGTGCCTTGTGTAAGAGGTGAACATTTTGCACTTTATGAAATATGTGCCTTGGTCACTATCATCGATGTTTTGAAAAATGAAAGGGATAAGGAGTATCTTGTTGATGACTTATAATAGATTCCTGTTTGATGTTGTCTTATATTTTGGGACATCTGTAAGGCAGAAAATTACCAGAATTCTCTACTCCAAAGGAGGAACTTGGACAAGGAATTATTGCCATTTGTCTGGACCAGACACTAGACCACTGGCAATGGCCCAAAGGTTTGTGAAAATGTGCAGATTAAAACCATTGCTAGTTATAGAACACTCTAGTGCTAAGGTGGACTGTCTGAAATCCAGCCAGTTTGGCTGATCCTTGGGTACTATCCTTGATCAGAGATATCCTGGTTAGGGAATGTATGGCAAAAGCTCTGTAACAGGCCCCATCATGTGTGATGGTGGCTTTACTATCCATATAGTAAACAAATTTCCTTTCCTCTGTTCACTCAGTTGGTCTCAAATTATTCCCCAGATAGGTAATGGGTCTGTGAGAGGAGGGACCTTCAACATTTTCATTGTATTTGCAAAAGACTGAGGACAAGACAAGCCATTTCTCACTCTAGGTGACACAGATATGCTATAGAGCCCAGATTCTAGTCTATCCTGTAAGTAGCATATTCCTTCCTATAAGGAGGCTTTGATGACTTTGCCAAACCTAGAGGTGCTGACCTATGACTCAAGGGATAATAGACAGTAGCATACAAAAAATCAAAGGTCAAGACATGTGACAGCCTATGTCTCTGGAAGAATCCAGTATGCAGCTAAGTCAATATTCTAACAGTGTGCAATACATGGTTCACAGGATGGTTTTTGTATCAAATGTCCATAGTTTGTGCAGAATCTCCAAGACACATGAGAGGCGATTGCTTCAGCCTCCACTAGAAAAGAGTTCTTAGGGGTAATGAATGGGAGTGTCTTTGTATTGTAATATGGGAAGAGTCATTTATATCTTTATACATTCTAGAAAAAATTTAATAATCAAACATGTGACTAACATGCAGCTTCCATTTTCATTTGCTTAATGCACTTGAAGAGCAAAAGTTTTAATTATTATTTTATTTTTTTGTATTATCTACAAAATTGTGCCAACTTCAATTTTATTTAATTAAATTTATTGGGTGATGTTGATTAATAAAATTATATAGGCTTCAAATGTACAATTCAATAATACATCATATGTATATTGCATTGTGTTCACCATCCAAAGTTAAATTTCTTTCCATCTCCTATACCTTTACCCACCTCTCCCTCTTTCCCTCAGATAATCACTACTATTGTCTGTGTCAATGATTCTATGTCTGTCTTGTTCATTTGTTGCTTTCAATTTTATACTCACAAGAGAGAAATCATAGAGTTCTCAACTTTTTCTATCTGATTTATTTTTCTTAGTATATATTATCTGAGAAGATTTTATAATAATTTTGTGGGTCTATTTCATACCCTTTTTACTTCAGATGACTCAAAATCTACAAGGTCATACGGAGCAGATTAGATGTTTCATTTATAATCTTTAAGTGATCAGTATAGTATTTTAATAATTTTAATATTTATAATTAAATATATTCTTTTTAGAATAGAAAATTATGATGAAGATTATATTTTCTAAATCTTCTTGAGCACAAGTTAGCTTGAAAAAATTATAATCTCAAGATCACAGTAACATATCAGTTAAGTAATACAAGATAATTTCAGTTTCCCTCATGATTGGCACCCTTATTTTTGTACAAATGTTGAATACTGAGAGTTAAGAAAATTTCAGCTTCATTTTTATCCTATACCTCACCTCAGATCACACTAGTTGCTCAATTTATGCCCTCCACACACACCCCCAAAGTTTTAACTGACAATATGAAAGGGACTAAAGATAATTTGAGATTCATTTAAGTAATGTTATTATCCTACATCTAGATTCATGGACATCTATTTAGGGCCACTAGGTTACAGGTTTAAACTCCAACTATATCTCCTTAAAACATTTTAACTTGCATTGAATAATCCATATTACCTTGCCTTGACCATTTTGCATAGGACAAGGCAAAAAACTATACTTCAAGCTAATTTATCCTTGCCTAAAATATTCCAATTACTCCACCAAGTAGGTAGTTATTTTCATTGCAGTTAATTTATAATATTAAACCAATGCCATTGTTCTTTTTTCTTTTGTCCCTTTTTCTGCCTTCCCTAGTTTTAAAAGAACATTTTGTATGATTCTATTTCATCTCCTCAATTAGCAAAACTATTATACTTTTAAACTATTGTATACTGGCTTGCCTAAATCTGCGTTCGAGTGGAACAGCCAAATCAAATTTGCATGCATGCACGTGTGTGTGTGTGTGTGTGTGTGTGTGTGTGTGTGTGTGTGTGTGTGTTTAATCAACCCACCTGCTTTGCTATGCTTTTGAGCAGCCAAGGAGTATCCAAATTTGACTGGCTTCCTTTACTCTTTTAATAATATCAGTCTTTTACCTATTGACCATAATGCTTATGAATTCTTGTGGCATTTGCTTGTTTTGTGTGTGTCTGTTTGCTTTTTGTTTTTGTTTTTTTCCCTTCAGGAGATTTGAACTATAGCCTCTTTTTCTCTGCTTACTAGCAGCCTGTCAAGTGGGAAATTTTCTGTGTGACAAATTCACTTCTTTCAGATTGCCTGTTTGTTTTTAGATCTTTGGTGATGGATATACACCTTTGCTGATACAAACTTAAGATCTAAAGAAGACTTCTCTTATGCCCTCTCTCTGCAGAATCCTGGCCAAGTGGAGCCTGTGGCCAACATAACCTCACATGGGCAAGCAAATACAAAGACCATTCTACCCTGTTCTTGATCTCTTAATAAAATTAATTTTTTTAAAGTAAGACAATTTTAAACAAAAGTATATTTAAGAGTTTCTTCTAGCATCTAAGCAGCACCACAATGGTGGACAAAATAAATACATTAAGAAATGGGTCAAAAAAGAGCACTGTGAAGAAAATCATAATATATTTTGAAAAATGAAAAATATTTGTGTGATTTATGAGAACACTAACTATATTTAACAAAAATAAATGTAGAAAAGCTACCAGGTATAAAAACTTAAGGAATCAATACATTTCAGTTCTAATCAGCACGGTCAGACCTCCTTTAATATAGAGTGAGATTCCAAGCATGGGGATTAAGAGGACGGAGAAGGAAATTTGGAGGAAAGCATTATTTAAGTATTTTTCCCCAAAGGGAAGAAGAAACTCTTTTTAAAAAATCTTTAGCTAATGCATGGGCAGTTCACTTTTTGCTTGTTTGACTTCAGTATATTTATGGACAATTCATGTGACTTCAATGGACTTATAGTTCATAATACTTAGATCAAGGATAATAGATTTATATGAAATTGGACATGGTTCTTGTCTGAGTGGTTACAGGACCATACTTTTCTGCCCCCAGAGGTTGCTTATGAAGACAAAATGGAAATTCCGGTAACCCTGTGGAACTGATTGTTCTGGAAAAACAAATACACTATAGTTCATCTCAATTCAGAGTGTAAAATGGCAGAGTTTGATTAGTTGTGAGTGAGCACATAAATATATAACACAAGAATAATTGTGTAGGGCCAAAAGTTTTTAAATATTTTTATTATTTTGTTACAAGTATTGACAAATATCTCCTAATTCATGTTTAAAAGTTTTGTGGCATGAGTTTAAACTTTATTTTCCATATGACCCAGCTCCATGGGATATTTTGCATGACTCATCCCCAGACATCACTATGAAGAAGTGAATGACCTGTTACTGGTCAGAGTCAATAGTGATATTTAATGAGTGCTCATGGACCACAGGTGGAAAAAAGAGACCCAAATTTAGAGGGTGAGGCTCATTTACCATACTCTTTTAGTAACTTAATACATCTGACTCAGCAAATATGAGTTAACTCCAGAGAAGCAGAAATTGATAACAATCACTAGGTTCTGAAGGTTGGCCCATTTTAATATGACCAGTTTCTGGATTAATAGGTTTCCATTGCTACATAGCTATTCTGTGCTATACTGTTGCTAACGTTTCCGATTTTTCACTCTTCCCTCTCTAGGAGCCCTTTGCTAGACATCTTTACAGAATTCTGTTTCTCTGACTTAACCACATAGCTCTTTGCTCATAGGGATAATTGTAAATGTAATATCATAAGAAGCTTGGAAAATTTTTCGCATGCTCATTTTCTGTTCTTGAATTTCTCCAACTCTAATAGAAAATGATGTTCAAACTAGGCCACTGGGAGAGGAGAAAGACATGGCTCAATTACCACTATTTTCCAAGATGACAGCAGTCAAGTACCAGATTTCAGTGATCCCAAAAATGATCAGAAAAAGTTCCCCAGCCAAATACGGGTAAATTGTCTACCTGTATTGCAGCTTTATGAATTAAACAAAAGCATATAATTTTAAGCCACTGAGATTGTAGGTTTCTTATGCAACACTATGTGCAGAATATAACATATGCATGCAGTTACTTCTTAACTGTAATGTTGGCCACTGTGCATGCAGATTATCTACACCTAACCTAAAGTGTGAAACATTAAGAGCTGTGGAAACTGCAGTGCTTTATACTACTCTGCTTATAAGTTTTTTCTTAGAAAGCTTTATCTGTATTTGTACTTCTGTGCTATACTCCTTTACCTGAGGTATATTCATCCCCTCCATTCGACCATACTTGATTGTGTTTCTGTGTGCGTGTGTGAGAGTATAAATGTAATAAATGAAGCTTATAGAACATAAAAAATTAGAATAGAAGAATTCTAGAGACAATTTACCTTAGATTTAATTATAATCTCATCATCCAGGGAAAATTCGTTGTTATTCTGTTATTTTATTTTTGCCTATTTTATGAAGAAATAGAGATAATTAAATAAATACCATTTTATTTTTATTAGTTTTTGTTTTAAAATGTGTATTAGTTCAAGAAATATGCATTGAGTAGCTACTATGTACTAGGCTTTATTGGAGATACTGAATTCAAATGAAATTGTAATATATATAGTTTTATACAGAGGTTTTTATTTACCATGATTTCATAAACAGTATTCAATTTTTAAAACCATTTTGTACACATTTGATAAAATGATATGCATCATTTATCTATGTATAATATATCATGCTTTATTTAACCAAATATTAACTGTGGATCACTTATTTATATATTAACTTTTAATATATTTAATTTACATAGATATAAAACAGAAACATGCCTATATACTAAGCTATTATTAACCCATGATTTTGTAGATCAGAAATAGTTTACTCCTGGTAGATGTGACGAGGTTGGTCACTGTTAGTGTTGGATCTCAGGGGCATGAGTTAGTTCACTTGGTTTTCTCAAAGCAACCAGGATGGACTTCAAGCTGAAATAATTGGAAAGCATTTGGAGTTAGTATAGCAGAGTCAAGAATGGTCTTTAAGGCCAAAGGACCTCAAAGTCCAGTTCTGAACATTAGAACCAATAGGGAGAATGGCTGGTGTTAAAATGAAGGGTGTCACACTAAAGATTTCATCCAGATATTTAGAAACCTTTTCTATTTCTGCATCAATCAGAACTGGGTCTCAATCATGCATATACTCACCAGAGAAAACACCACCCAAATGCTAAAGTTCACTATGAAATCTGTATAAAATTCAACTAGGCTGCTTTCCATTTCTATCTTGGTGATTATTTAGTTGATGGATTTAATCTAAAGTTGTGATGACTGATTAGAGCATTAACCCTTGAAAAGGTTCTCCTAGAATTGATATTACTTGCACTAAGAGAGTTAATAGTTATGAAGTTTTCTGGCTGAGGGAAGCAGATACAAGATAAATTGACCTTAAAATACTTATTGGCTCTTAAGACTAGTTTTCCTACATGGATGCAGACAGTTTTGATTGACATTACAGTCAATGTAATCACAAAATAGCTCTCAGCTGTTTTATGTTTTTGCTCATTCCTATAAGAATTTCCCTTTGGCATTTATAGGGAACAGTATTCTTAAGTATTTAGGTCCTTATAATCACAGAAGATTGCCATTGGATTTTGGTAATCAGTAGTTAACAAAAATGATTACAAAACATTTAAGATATATTTTGCTTATTTTTGTGCATTAAAATTCTCCTTTCCTTCTGTACCTTCATTTAAAAGGAATTGAAGAAGAAACTAATGCATATTTGTGATAGTTTACCTCTATTGAGGTTATAAATCCTGTCTTCAGTTTGACAGTAATCCTCCTTAGCATAAATGATTCAAGAAATTGCTTGAAACTGTACTAAATTGCCACAAAAATTTAAACAACATTTACCTAAAATCTTTGTTTTTCTAGATGAGTAGGGACATTTTAAAAATAAAAATGTGCTATAGTCTGGGGAAAAACATAAGAGGTAAATATAGCCCATAATATTTTGAAAAAGTACAAGGTCAGCCTATGAATTAACAAGGTAGATATTTATGTTAAATCATTAAACTTGACAGGAAAATAAACTACCTGGAGTATATGATGGTCAAAGGCAGCAATAGTAAGGACTGATTCAAGACTGAAGGTCTTAGTAACTGAATTATTGAATCTAAATCAATTCTAAAAATACCAATGTGTCATACTGTGAAATTACTTTTCTGAATTATTGGAGGCAAATTTCTCTCTGCTCTGTTAAAATTTACACATAGCTTTTAGAAAAAACAACAACAAAAAACAAAAAAAATGTATCTCAAGCTTAATCCCTTACCTAAGACATATCTGGAAATCATAATTCTAGATGGTTAATAAGGACCAATGAAACTAAACACAAATATTATGTTACAATATTACATAATAATAATAGAGTAGTAAAAGCACCAACACCACATTCTTAGATATTACTGAAATTTTATTTGCCTCAGGCTTATGACTTGCAGCCAAAGACATTCAAATAAAGCAAAGATTAAGTACACTTTAGGGAGGAGATGATACACATTGGAAACATTAGAGGTCAGGTTGACAAAAAAAGCCATCCGATGCACTATACAGATGGCAAAATTCAATAGCATTTTCAACAAAAATTTTAATCAAGAGCAAAAAAGTTAAGCAATGTTTACAGTAGACATATCTTATACAATTCAAAAAGCATTTCTTTTTCTGATCATAGAGCAGAAAATGGAAAAATGTCTATGCAGGTGAATTCTAACTACTGTACATTAATCACCTATTAAAGTTGCTTACATGGACCACAGTGTAAAAAAAAAAAACAAAAACAAAAAAAACAAAAAAAAATACCAAACAAATAAAAACCTTGAAAATTGCCTGATGAAAAATAAAATAACCAGTGGCTTTTATGGCTTCTTCTGGTTATCGGTGCTTGAAAGACAAAAAAAAAAAAAAAAAAAATCTCATTTGAACAGGTGATAAAACCAGGCACCATCAAACTTACCAAATTAGACCCATCCATAGAAATATACTTTCCAACAGCATATTTTCCATCAAAAGCTTTGTTTTGTTTTCATCTTTGAATCTTTGAGGCTCATTTGTTCATGAGAGTTGGAGGAGAGAGAAAAGAAGGAAGGTGGTCAAAAAGTACAAACTTGTAGTTGTAGTTATAAATAGTCCTAGGGATGTGATGTACAACATAATGACCATGTTAACATTACTGCATGATACATACGAAGGAAAGTTATAAGAGTTAATCCAGAGTTCTCATCACAAGGAGATCATTTTTCCTTTTTCTTTACTTTTTTTCCAATTTATTGTATCTAAATGAAAAGATGGATGAGCTGAACTTATTGTGGTAATCATTTCACAATATGGAAGTCAAAATACCATGTTATATGCCTTAAACCTACACAGTGAGGTATGTCAATTTTTTCTCAAAAAAATTGAAAAAAAAAAAAGATAGAAGGGTCAAAGTTCAAAGAGCTACTAAGAGGCACATTCAGCTTCACACCAGGGACTGTACTCTCAATCACACCCATCATCCTCTGTCACACATAGCGTAATACTAACTCCTTAAAGGGGCCATATGTAAGTTCTCCTCCTCCTCCTCTTCTTCTATCTTTTTAAAATTTATTTATTCATTCCCTCAGGCTTTTAATTTAAGTAATGTCTACTAGGTTAACATTCAAATATTCTTATTCGATTAAATTTTAACTAAAAAAGCAGACAACTATAAAGTTAAATAGTATCATTAATTATTTGAAAAGTAATTTAATTACCCTATACTTTATCTAGTAACTATCCATAATAATGTCCATCATTATCTATATGTTGTATTAGGAAGCAAAACCTAATATACAGGAAAATAAAATAAAGGTTTTACAGTAAATACTCTAGTACAAATTTCCAATGACCCTGAGAAAATCATTTGTACACATGATGTTTCTATTTCTTTAACTACTATATCTCAAAGTCACATTTTTACTAATTCATAGTTCTATATAAATATTAAGTATAATTAGAAAATGTGTTGTATGTCTTAACATATTTAAATTGAAGGCAATTTACTGTAGTGTTAGGAATGTGTTTTTATTGTCATAAGTACTGGGTTAAAATATTCACTCTACTATTTATTAGCTCTGTGGCCTTGGGTGAATCTCCACCTCCCTGAGCTTTAATTTCATGAGATGTAAAATATAGATAATATGCATTAAATATCATGGAATCATTAAATATAATGTATGGAAAAGTGCTTTGTAAACTTTAAAGTATGCAAATATTTGTTAGTTTATTATTATAACAATTTTCTGAAGTCTATGCTGAGGATTGCTTAATCAATGAAACTAATCTCATAATGAGTATATTTATGAAGTAATCTTGAATTACAAGTTATAGAACTCCAAATTATAGTATATTTTACAGCACTCTAAATAAATGATATATCTTTTAAATGTGATAAAAAATAAGAGAAAAAATGTGGCAGAATATAATATTAATAACTGATAAATGCAAAATAGCTTGCATTTCTTTTTCCTTAAAAAAGTAATTCTCTTCAAATTATAATCCTAAAAGATTTTATTCTTTTGATTTAGGAGAGATTTATAGGGGTAGTTGAAAGGTACACACTCAATTTCCACCTAAATATTACAAATACATAAAATATTAACTTCTGATTGACAGTTAATAAATGTATGAAAACAACATGCAATTTATCATAAAATAAAAATGTTGCATTTGTTTGTATATACAAGCAGGTTCTAACCAAAAAACATCTTATTATCTGCTATTATATGTTATTATAATATTCACTACACGTATACACAGTAAATGTCAACCATTAGCTTACATGTAAATTGTCTATGCAATTGCTTTGGGAAGCTTCAAATAGACTAAAACATTTTCATGCAATATTTCTCTTTTCATTGAAATACATGATAATAATAATAAAACTTAAGTAGTAAAAAAGAGTTAGATAAGACCCACAGTCCAACTATGGAGTATCCCTTTGCACTACAATATAAATCTGTTTTGTAGAAATGCTAATTTGACAAGTCTGCAGAAGAATTATTTCTTCAATATTAATATCACTATTTTTCTGTCTCCAATTTAACAACTCATTTAACATACTTATAATTCCTGAGATAATTAGAAATCTGTTTTATAATTATGCTTCAGTTCTTACATGATTTTTAAATTCTAGGCCATTATACATTACTCATCTACTAAGGTTATAATTTGAAATTTAACTCCTTATGACTAAAATTGACCAATATTCAACGCATATTTATCATATCATAGTAAAATATTTTTTCATTTAGACAGAGTATAAATGTCAGCAAATAGTCGATTTATAAACAAAATGTATAAAAAATATTAATTAGCAACACAGAATTGCCATTGAAAACATGTCTTTGTCTGAAATGTGTTTTGTTAAATAACTGCATTTCAGGATCCTTTTCAAACATTATATGTACTTTGTTGACCTAAGTCACCTGAAACAGCATCATCTCCTTAAAGTAGAAGCCAATTAAAAGGGGTCCTGGTTATAATGATATCATCTACATTTAATATCTGTACTTTGGAAGACTAGAGGCAATTAAATCTAAGAAGTACCAGGCTTGTCAGTAGTGCTACTTATGTCAAACAGAAAAATATGAAAACAAAAACAAAATAAATTTCAAACCAATATTTCATGCCAGCCAATATTGCTAAACAATATATTTTAAATTATGTTATGAAAATACGTTTTAAAATTATAGTTTTACTCAAAATTTATTTTAAATTTGTTTTTCAGAAGATGAATTTTACACAACTCTCTAGGTGCTACCTTAGAAGTTAAAAATGTTTAATCTGGAAGACATGCTTTCAAATGATCCTCAAACACCAAGTTTTAATAGTATTCAACAATTATATAATCCTATATTGAGCACAGCCCACCACCATATTTTGTACGTATGTCTATTTGTTTTATCAGAACATAAAAATATAAATTAATTAAGCTATAATGAATGACAAGGTATTACAGAACAGAAAGTCACAAACCAGGTCTTGATTTCTTTGGGAGATAAAATTCAGAAAATTTTCTTTAATTGGCCAAAGCTTGCAATGTTTTGTTTTTCTTGGGTTTAGAGTGTTTTGGTTTATGTCTTATTGATGCTTAAGCTTTCTTATAAATCATTCATGTTTTAAATTGTGTTACTTCTATTTAGAAGGATAAATTCTGAGTGTGAAGATGAGGAAAAAAGGTAAATAGTAACATAGGATCTTTTTCTTGAATTCCGGTACTTGCTATCCCTCTCTCCCTTCTTTCTTTTTCCTCCCTCCTCTCCTTTTTATTTTTTTTTTCTTTCTGCCTGCTTTCCTTTCCTTCTTGCTGATCTGTCCTTCCTTCCTTCCTTCCTTCCTTCCTTCCTTCCTTCCTTCCTTCCTTCCTTCCTTCCTTCCTTCCTTCCTTCCCTTTCCTCTTCCTTTCTCCCTCTTTCCCTCTCTCCCACCCCTCCTTCCTTTTCTGAACACTGCATTATAATTTAATTTTTTCCAAAATATATTCTTCTATTCTGTATTGGTTTAATGATATAGTTAAACTACGTTAACCTAAGTTTCCTCGGAAATCAATACTGAGTCTTCTTTTTGTAATTTTATTGTCTTCCACAGCTAAAAACAAAATTTTTTAACAGCAAAAGTGACAAGGAAAAATCAAACTAGGTATTACTAAAGAAGGGACTTGAGAACATTATAAGAAAATCTCTATTTGACTATTTCAAGTAGAAGATCATTTGTGCTCATAAGTTTTTTCTTCCAAACCTATTCTTGTATTTTCACATATTTATATAATATAAATACACACATATAGCTAGTATTTTGCATACATTAAAATATACTGTGAGTATTCTCTGTAACATGCATTTCTCTATGATGATATATACCTTAGAAAAGTTTTTTTTCTCAGTACATATATCACATTTTTTAAAAATGCCACATATAATTTATAGTATGAACATATTATACGATAGTGTTTCTAGGTGTTAAACTCTGGGTTAATGGTAATCTATCTCTCATTTAAAAAAATTATTAATTAATTTTTTAAATTTAGTTATTATTATTATGGTGACATCAGGTAATGAAATCCAGTGTTTCAGATGTGCAATTTAACAGTAAGGCATATATGTATGTATATATATGTTTGTATATATTTATTACATGTGTGTTTGCCATCCATAGTTAGATTTTCTGTCACCACATATTTGACTCCTTTTATCCCATCTACTACTTTTCCTCTCTCCTCTACCCTCTGTTAACCATTAATCTATTGTCCATGTCCATGAGTCTCCATTTGTTTGTCATTTATTTTTTTTAAGTTTATATCCCACATATAAGTGATATTGTGTGGTTTTCGACTTTTTCTGTCTGGCTTATTTTTCTTAGCATGACTATCTTGAGGTCCATCCATGTTGTCTCAAATGGCAGTATTTCATCTCTTTTTATGACTGAGTAATATTCTATTGTATATATGTACCATAGTTTCCTTAGCCAGTCATCTATTGTAGAACACTTCAGTTGCTTCCATATCTTGGCCACCATTAATAATGCTACTACAAACATTGGTGTGAAAATATCTTTTCAGATATGAGTTTTCAAGTCTTTGGGGTAAATATCCAATAGAGGAATTGCTGGATCATGTGGTAGAACAATTCTTAGTTTTTTTGAGGAATCTTCATACTATTTTCTATAGCGGCTGTACCAATTGGCAGTGTGCCCATAATTTTATTTTTACAAAACATTTTATATTTGCTTATCTAGTCCCAGGGCTGTCTCTGTGAAGATGGAACAGAGATCTAGTTCTGAGTTAGAAGTGGGCGGGAGAAATTTCACATGTCAGGGAGAATTATTTTCCCAATTGAGATAGTGTGGAAAAAGAATGAGATGAAAGGGTGGGGAGTTGAAAATTATCTGAAGAGTTAATGTTTCACTTGAATTATATAAGCAGTCATAGATCTAGAAGGACTTTCTACATTACTGATAAAAAGGAAAAAGAAAAGAAACAGTATGAACAAAAGCATAAATATAAGAAAACTCCTAGATCATAAAAGGTGATTTTGAGGAACTCAGTGATGATAACATACAGACATGAGTGTAGGAAGAATTGTGATTTAGGAAAAGACCATATGTAGGAGTTTAATTTTTATTTGAAGACAATTAGAATCCCCTAGAGAACTTTAATAAGTCTAGGATGAAAATAAATTTTGAATCATAACCTTTATTCTTATGATCAATAAGTACTGAATGAAAGGCTAAGTGAATAAATTATATTTTAAGTTCTCTACTCTAGCTCTAATATGTTATTATTAAATAGGACTAATATATCGAATATAATTGCCATATGCTTACATGTGATAAATGTGGTATTCTGTATAAAGTGAAGGGGTCTGGCTGCTGTCACTAACTCAGTCTGTACACATAATTAACTTTATAAAGGTAATGAAAGTACAGCAGGAAACAATGTGCAGTTTGATTAGATTATTTTTTTTTGGTTATTTAGAGTTGTGAGAAATGGAAATTCTGTGTCCTCCATGTACAAATTATTATTCTAACCCTGGAAGAGTTAAATGGACATGCTGTTTTTACTCCATAAAATAAAAATAATTTTCCATCATATTTATTTACTTTTTGGATTTTTATTGACTTGTAGATTTCATTATCACTTGTAATGCCACCATAAAGTATATAGATAAAATTACTAAGGCTTTTCTAATGAAATTAATGAAAATCTTAACAGTTGCTTAAAATTTGGCTTTCCACAATGTTATTATTTTTTGTTGGTAATAGGCAAAAAGATGCCTCTATTAATAATTCAAAATAGGTAATAGATTTTGTCACTGAGGATTTAATAGTTGTATTAAATAACTATCACTTTGCAGTTACAAAGTAGAAAGTGAGTTGCTTTTGCTATTTGCCTATCTTGTACTACCAAATAAGCTTATTGTATGACCACTTAAGACATTTTGAATGACTGCATATTAGTGCATTTCAGATCTAAAGCAATAAAACCTATTTCTGTACCAAAAATATTTAATTATTTACATCTAACCAACCTTATTTCTCTATGTTAGGTTCGCTGAAGGAGGAATCACAAGGCAGAAGGGGTTAAGCAAGATTTATTGCAGCAGGGTGACAGCTGGGCTTAGCTAAAGATGGTGTCAGACTTGAGTGTAAGGGATCCTGAAACTGATATGAGGCTTGAGGTGGGCAGTTTTTGGTGGCAGGTAAATTGGTGGGAAGAGAGAAGAGTCCAGTGAAATGTGAGGTGAGTATGTAGTGTTGCCAACCTGGACTTTACAAAGACCAGTTGCCACACAAAAGGTAAGGGGGAAGTCTGTTTTCCATAGTGAGGGTAGAGATAAGACCCTCCTGGACCTAACATTCCAGCCTTTTTGTTTTATGAAATAGGGACAGCCACATGGTCTTCTATAGCTGCTTCCTACTGAATAGGGGTGGCAAAAACTTTTGGAAAGGGATTTGGTAGTGGATAGTTAAATTGAATGTGGCTTTGACCGGTAAATTCAGCTGGCTGGATAGCTTGTTAGTGTGGCATGGAGTGAAGTAGCATGATAGTGATAGACTGGTTGGTAAACATGCAAAAATTGTCCTGGAGAAGGGAAGAAATCTGGTGTATTATGCAAGGCCAAAAGGCCAAAATGAGAAAAATAAAGGTTTGAAGCTCAATGAAGTGCAAGAGTCAGGTAACACAGTTGGTTTTTAGCCAGGTGTCCCAAGAATTTGCTTGGCACTCTAATTTTCTTGGCTTTGTCCTTTCACTTTTTAGTTGCATCTCTTACTATTTCTAATTTGTTAACATAAAAATAACATTAATCATTTAGAAAGAGGCAGAGACCTCCTTTTTCACTTTTTCAGGTGGCAGTAAATCTAGCCCTCATCTGTTTTGTAAGGTGATAGCTGCTAAAGAGTCAATTTTATTCTATAATTGAACTATTCTTTTTTGCAATCTCATGTAGACTTTCTTGGAGATCATTTGACAATGCTTCAAAATAGGATAAACCAGGGTCAAATTCCCCTATTCCTATTCCTAACCTGGTAGTGAACCCAGTGTAATCAACAGTGGGATGACCTGAATAGCCCATTTATGTTTTATATAGTGTGTGATGGGAATTGGGAGCTATGTCTATATTTAGAGAGAGAGATAGACTAGAGTACAAGTTCCAGTCCCATTAGTGGGAAGGCAGAGGTAAGTGCTAGTTCTACATAAAAAGAAGACCCCTTTGTCAGGTATACAAGTGAAAACATGTATGGAGAACAAATAAGTATAAGGATAGATTGTTCCAATGTGTCACCTTTGAGGCTTGGAACTCCAGGCCATAAGAGTTATAGCTATAGCAGCTCCAGTTAAAGGGGATAGGTGAGAAGGGGGACTACCAGATCTGCAATGAAAATGTTGGGGAACTGCAGAGACAGTTGTAATCTAAGGAAAGAGAGAGGGAGGAATGTAACAATTGCAAGAGGTTACAAAGACTGTAGGGTAAACTGTGAAGCAGATGTGTTGTAGAAAGAGGCCATTAGCTTCTGGAGAGACTTGGTAGTCTATTCATTGAGTCCAGTGGCCATTGGGTAGTTAGATTGTAACTGTCAGATTGCATAGACTGGAGAGTTGGCGTCATAAAGATATGTTGCCACTGGTTCTTGTGAAATAAAGGGGAGCCTTGAAAATCAAAGGGTATGAAGGGAAGTGGGTCCTATTACTAGTATGGAGGAAATGTGCTACCTTTGCAAGGGATTGAGTATAGGTATGGAATAGATTAGAAGCTTAATTAGCCTGTGCTGTGAACTTCCAAGGAGCATATCTATTTTTTAAGAAAAATTGAGCCCTTTTATTTTCTATATGAAAGGGTCATTTGTATGTGGTCCCATTTGGTGAGGGGAATGGGGAGGGCAGAGTATGCTGAGAAAGAGAAGGAAAGGCAGAGCCAGCAGTCCTTAGCTAACATTGAGGAGAGAGTGGGTGACATTGAGAGAATGTTCAAGGTAAGTAGTAGTGAGAAAGCTCTGTAGGGAAGTAGGTGATTGTTGAGAGATATACTAGAAATGAGTGACTAAATGTGTTCCAAATGAGAGACAATTTAGGGAAGGTGTGGCTAAAGGCTTGGAGATGAGACCATCAGCTGACACAACAGAGAGGGGTAGATAGTACCTGCAAATTCATGTAAGTGGCCCCCATATCAATAAGAAAGGAGACTGGATTATCTGCGACTAGTAGAGTTACCCTGGGCTCTGAAAGAGTGATAGGTATGGGGGCTGCGGGGTCAGGCACCGTAAGTCTTCAGTGATGAGACCTAGAAGGCTAGGCAGGCTGAGATCCAGTTGTTCTGACTTTTTGGAGGGAAGAGATGCAACCCTCCCTTGAGGGGTATGTCACAGTTGACTTTCCATTGACCTTTATGCCAAAGCATGGACAAAGGACTAGAGGAGGATCAGTATTTGGGCAACCTTTGGCCCAGTGTCCCTCCTTGCCACCCTTAAAACAGGAGCTTGGCTGGTGGGGGCGGTGGGGAGTGCTTGAAAGTTCTGCCCTTAGGAGTTTGCTTATTTCTGTAGGAACTCTGGATAGCTGCTGCCAGCTTCTGGCATTTAGCCTGATCCCTTTTAAGTTGTTTAAGTTTTTTCCCTCATCTCTATTATTTTTCCCTCATCTCTATTAACTTTAAAGCCAACATTTAAGAGTTTCTTTTATAGGATTTGAGAGCCATCTTCCAGCCTCTCTAATTTGTGATTTCAGGGGCCAATTGAGAAATGAAATGAGTATGTAGGAAGAGGAGGCCTTCCACTGAGGAAGGGTCTAGTTTACTGTATTTTTGGAGAGTCTCTGTAAGGTGAGAAAAAATAAAAGGGCAGGAATTTTCATCGGGATCTTGGCTGATCTATGAGTTTTTAATAGTTAACTGTCATGTGTGCTGCTTTTTGAAGACCTGCTATGAGGCAAGTTACCATATGATTTTGGTGTTGGCAGCATAGAGAATCTATCTGAAGTTCCAGATGGAATTCTATCTGGGAAGGGCTACTATCACAGCCGGCTATTGATTATCTTGCCTGTGGAGAATATCAACCTGGGCCACACAAATTATGTAGCTTGTCCTATACAGAAAAAGAGCTTCCCAAACAAACAAAAAAAAAGCTAAAGGAGTTCATCATCACCAATGGCAGTATTATAATAAGTGTTGGAGGCACTTATTTAAGTAGAAGAAAAAAGATTAAAAACATGAATAATATGTCAATAACTACATATCTGTCAATAATTATTTTAAAGGTTAATGGATTAAATTCTCCTATCAAAAATTAGGGTGGCTGAATAAATTGGAAAACAAGATCCTTACATACACTATCTAAAAGAAACTCATTTCAGATCGTAAAAAATACGTAGAATGAAAATAAAGACATGGAAAAAGACATTTCATAAAAAGGAAACTAACAAATAAACTAGGATAGCAATACTCATTCAAGACAAAATAGACTTTAAAACAAAGGCTATAATAAGAGACAAATAATTACCCAATAATCCTACTTCACGGTATTTATCTAAAAAAAAAACTTAAAACACTACTTTGAAGGGACATATGGATTTGTATGTTCATTTCAGCATTATTTGCAATGGAGGCTACCTGGGTGTCCATCAATAAATGAATTAATAAGAAAGATGTCAGACATATATACAATGGAACATTAGCCATTAAAAATAATGAAATCTTGCTACCTGCAAAATCATGATGGACCTAGAGGGTATTGTGCTGAGTGCAATAAATCAGACAGAGAAAGATGAATGCTATATGATTTCACTTACATGTGAAATCAAAAGATCAAAATAATAAACAAACAAAATGGAAACAAACATAAATACAGAGAATATTTATGGTTGCCAGATGGGAGTGGGATTGCAAGGTGGATGAAAAAGGGGTACAAATTGTACTTATAGCCTAGTTATGGGGATGTAAAGTTTAGGAATGTAGTCAATAATAATGTATAGTGTCAGATGCATACTAAGTTTATCACGATGATCATTTTGTAAGTTGTATAAATGCCTAATCATCATGTCATATACCTAAAACTGACATAATATCATATGCAAACTAAATAAAAATAAAACAATATTTAAAAAATAATGATTATGTCATTTACAATATCTCTATGTAATCTTGAGCTTCTCTACAACAGTCATGCTTTCAACAAATGTTTACTGAATTCAAATGTGGGTCCCAGGCCTGGCTGGTCCCAGGTCTGGCTGTAATCCAAGCTCGCAGCTAGGAATAGGACCCCAAATTTGGAATGTTACTTTAGTGTAGTAGGGTGACTATGCCTAAAATATGTAAACGTAATTCAGCTTATTATATCATGCATGTGTGGCTGGATGCCACTATGTACTCTGATATACATGGAGTCTATGTGGTCTCATAGGGAACAGAAGAAGAGCAGAAGCAGAAGTGCACTCCCTGCAATAGAAGTGCCCTCCCCACAATAAAGTTGGTGCCTGTGGTTTCATTCTCACCTGGACCCCTCATGTATTCTTCCAACTGGGTGTCTCACTACTGAATTTCTTCCCTTCTTGATCAGCTCCATGCTGACAATAAGTGTGCTCACTATAGTGAAGTACTGTTTGAAAAATAAATAAACCTAAGAAACAATGTCATTTTTCAATAGTTTGAAAAATATAATACATGGAATGATGTGATATTTAGCCTCAAGTGTTTTTTTGTTAATTCTTTCATAAATAAGTAATCAAGCTAAACAAACATTATATTGATAAATAATTCCATTCTTTTAATAATTATAATTTCTTAATCTAATATTTAATATTCTTTCTTATTATATGTCCAAAAATCTCTTTAGAGATTTTAGGTAGAAATAAATCATGACAATCTCTTCTAAAATCCCTGTTTCCTTCTTTAATATGTATTCTATTGGGTTCTGATTGATTGGTTAATTATGTCAATCATTTATTATTTTACCTTTTTTCAAAAAATTATTTTGAGATTATACTATTTGGCAGTCCACAGTCTAGACACTAGGATACAAAGATCTGCCAAAGGACTTATTTATTAATGTAATTAACATTTGTTTTTAATTTTATTTTATTATTAGTTTCTCATATACAGTACATTGGTTAGATTTTTATATAGTTTATAAAATGATACCCTTAATTGTGTTTGCTTTTCTCTGGCTCTCCACCTAGCCTTTATATTAATGCTAACTGCATTTCCTATACCCTACTCCCTATCCCTATGACCTTATGTAAATTACTAATTTGTACTTTTTTAATCTTTCAACCCATTCTTCCAGACCTCCAATCCTCCTCCCCTCTGGCCATCACTAGACTGTCCTTATGTTTGTGAGTCTATTTTTGATTAGTTTGTTCTTTTTATTCCTTAGATTCTGCATATAAGTGAAATCATATGATATTTATCTTTTTCTGTTTGACTTATATCATTTATTGGAAGTTTAAAATAGTATTAGGCTATATCAATAATGGTTCAACTAGAACACTAGAGATTTATAAATTACTAGACATTTATTATAAGAATTTGACTTTATTCAATTGTGTATTCTGATTTAAAGGTTATATCAAGATTTGTTTCCTTGTCTAGTACCGGGTGGGATATCAGCAGCAGAAATTAGATGCAAATAGGGAAATTAAGCACAAATTAGAACCTGTAAGGCTATTCTGAAGAGAAGAACAAATTGGAGAATGTAATGTTACATTCTCCAAGCCTCAGTTTTGATGACCAAGGTGTCGTGCAGGAATTGTTGACGTCTTATAGACTTTTGACTCAGGATTCAAAGAAGGTTAAGTTGAAGATCTGGTAGGAACTGAAGGAGCTGTGGACCTACTGCTTTCCTATGACAACAAGCAGAGGTGCCAAATAGACGATTATGACCTGCAATAATGCCTTTTGCTTTATATTTACCTTCTATATGTAAAAGGATGTCTACAACTTCACTCATTCTGCCAAATAATGAGCAAAATGTTTTTTACAGCCTATATTAACCTCAAACTATCTATGGAAGGGGATTCTAGGCAATTAGTTCCAGTTGGTTGACACAATGAAATATACCAGAGAGATATTTTATTATGAACTGTCATGTGATGATAAGTCAGACATGGCATCAGCTCTCACGTAATAATTGAATATTATTTGAAACCTCAAACAAAGAATGAAACACTTAATTGTCTTTAAGACAGCAATATCTCTGAGATCATGGAATTAATCTTAGTTGTCTCTTTTATAATTAATGTTTAACAAAAAACTGTCCGTATCTAATTCTTTCTCCAAGTCTCAGCTCCTTGAATCCTCTGATTAAATTCTAAAGGTATATATTTAGCAAATCCTATTTTCTCACCTATAAGATTACAGTTTTTTTATTCTGTTATGCATCCATAATTGGTTTCCACTTATACATTTTATATAAAGTATTTATTGTTCTCATCTTATGAAGGACTCCTCTTACTAGCTTTTAAACATTGCTGTAAATATTGTAAACAAAATTATTACCTTTATTTTCCATGCTAGTAAAATTTGGAAAGAAAGAAGAAGTAAATGTATGTTTTGAGTCAGCCACAGATATCAGAAATCTTAAATATATTTGTGGTTGTAAATTTATTTTCCACCCCAATGAACAGTTAATTTTTACTTATTAAAATGGTAGATTGTTAATTTTACTATTAGGGTGGTTTTCTTGGATTAAAACAGAAACAGCTTAGTGGTTTAGAATAATTACCTTAGAATTTTATAGTGTAGCATTTTTTTAATTAAAATTATTGGGTGACATTGGTTAATAAAATCAAATGGGTTTAAAATGTACAATTCAATAATATATGATGTGTATATTGGATCGTGTGTTTATCGCACAAAGTTAAATTTTCTTTTGTCGCCAAATGTTTGACCCCTTTTATCCCATCTACCTCCCTCTTTCTCCTCTTCCCTCTGGTAACCACTAATCCACTCTCCTGTCTCTATGAGTCTCTGTTTGTTTATCACATTTGTTTGTTGCTTTCGGTTTTATATTTCACAATTGAGTGAAATCTCAACAATTTATGTCTGATTTATTTCTGTTACCATGATAATCTCGATTCATCCATGTTGACACAAATGGCAGTAGTTCAACATTTTTATGTCTGACCAATATGTATAGTTTATATTTTTATTTTAATTTACTCTGTAGTTTTTGGAGTGGTGTCAGAAATTAGTCATAACTTAATCATCTTTAAGTGACTAAGAAGTATTACACAAAAAAATGCATTTACACATTTGAATTATCTTTGCTCTTCTGTGAAAGATAAATAGTGATGTGTGTATATGTGTCCATACATATATACACGTTTAAATATCTACATATGTTTATACAAACATATGTATGTCATATTTTTTGTTAGTGGTATTAAGATAGGAGTCTAGTTTTATTTTTTTTTTTACATGTAAGCATCCAGTTTTTCCAGCACCAATTACTGAAGAGACTGTCTTTTCTCTATTGAGTATTCTTACCTTCCTTGTCAAATATTAGTTGACTGTACATGCATGGATTTGTTTCTGGACTCTCGAATTGTATTTCATTGGTCTACTTGTTTATTTATTTTTTTTTTTTAGTACTATATATTTTATTACAATAGCTTTGTAATATAGTTTGAAATCAGGAATGGTAGCCTTTCTACACACACATTTGTGGTTTAAGCCAGCAGCTTTTATGGCCTTTGTGCCTTGGGATATAAGAATAATTTATAACCATAAAATGGGAGGTATTTGTCGGAGGTCTATAAGGAAGGTCTTTGAGGTAGGTTTTTATGGTTACAGAGTTGGGCCTGTGCTCCTGTCTCTCATGCCTGCCTAACTAACTAACAATTCTATCAAAACTTAATTATATAATTACAAACCCAGACTTTGGGGGCCCTCAATCTAGGCCCTGTGCTGCAAGAAGCCTCGGGATTTAGAGTATCTAAAATTTTCTGAGTCTTCTTATATGTCTAGAACTGGTACCTAGTTCTGGTTGCAGATATCATCTTCCACAATATTTTTCTAAGCAGTTTTTTCCTTTGCTTTCTGGGATTAACTAAAGCTGATAGTACAAATTACTAAAGCTGTAAGAATTTGGGCAAAAAATAATATAGTATTGGGTTATGACCCAAACTATAAAATAAATATACATGTGTAGTTAATCTCATCTCTAAATAGTGGAGCTTAATATCTTGTCTTCCCTTGAAAATGATGCTTGACTTAGGAATAAACTTATAAATAATATAATATGAAAAGGAAAAATTAGTAACTTTACAGTAGAAAATTTGGAAGACATTAACAATCACATGATCAAAGATAACATAATCAATGATAGTATATGTTGATAATATGTTCCTCCTAATATAATAGAAAGAGGAAGAAACTTTATTTCTGTGCTATTCATCCCTAACACTCATCATCTTCATCTTTACATGAAAAAAAAAATGAGAAAAGTCAAATCTAGAGACATTGTATAAAATAATTAATCATTACTAATCAACCTTGTCAAGATCATAAGTCAGAGAAATTGTCATAAGCTAAAAAGACTAAGGATAAATAGCAAGTAATTGTAATATAGTGTCCTACATGGAATATTATAAGAGAAAAAGAAAACAGTGCAAAAACATGAAATCTGAACATCTAAAGTTTATAATGGAATTGTTTTCTTAATTCTCCTTTCAATATTTCATCATTGGTGTATAAAAGTGCAACTAACTTCTGAATATTAATTTTGTATCCTGCTACTTCGCACATATACAAGAATAAACTCAAAATAAATTAAAGATTTTAATGTAAGACCATAAAACTCCTAGAAGTAAACATAGACAGTAAACCAGTAAACTCTCTGATATTACTATTAGTAATTTTTTTTTCCTGATATATCTCCCTGGGCTAGGGAAACAAAAGAAGAAAAGAAACAAGTGAGATTACATCAAACCAAAATGTTTTTGCTCAGCAAAGGAAACTATCAACAGAGTAAATAGATAACATTTTGAGTGTGAGAAGATATTTACCTTTGAAACATGTGATAAGGGGTTAATAGAAAAAAATTTATAAAAAATTTATACAACTCAACACCAAATTAATAATAATAATAATAATAATAATAATAATAATAATAATCCAATTTAAAAATGGACGGAAGACCTGAATAGGTATTTCTCCAAAGAGGAAGTACAGATGGCCAATAGACAAATGAAAAGATGTTAGAGATCTCTAATCATCAGAGAAATGCAAATTAAATCCACAATGAGATATCACCTCACACCTGTTAGAATGGTTATCATCAGTAAATCAAAAAACAACAAGTGCTGTAAATTGGTACAGCCACTATGAAAAACTGTTTAGAAGTTCTTCAAAATATTAAAAATAGAACCATTTTTTTGATTCAGCAATTGCACTTCTGAGTATTTATCCAAAAAAAAAACCAAAATACTAATTTATAAAGATCTATGCATCCCTGTGTTCATGACAGCACTATTTACCATTGCCAAAATTTGGAAGCAACTTAAATGTCCATCAACAGAAGAACGGATAAAGAAGTTATGGTTCATACATGTGATGGAATATTATTCAGCCATAAAAATGAACCTTATAATTTGCAACAGCATTGATGGACCCAGAGGGTATCATGCTGAGTGAAATAAATCAGTCTTATTTTATAAATCATAAATCATAAATACTGTATGATTTCACTTATTTATGGAATCTAAGGAACAAAAGGAACAAATTAAACAAAAACAGACTCACAGATACAGAAGATAATCTGGTGATTGCCGGAGGGACAGAGTGTTGGGGGAGCTGGGTGAGAAAAGTTAAGGGGTAACAAAGTACAAAATAGTAGTTACAAAATAGTTACAGGGACGTGGAATACAGCATAGGGAATATAGTCAATAGAATTGTAATGGCAATATGTTCAACCAGATGGGTGCTAGAGTAATTGGGGGGATTACTTTATAAACCAATGTACTGCATTGCCTGAATCTAATATTAAATAAATTTTTTATACATGAGTCCAACAGTTTTTAAAGACAAAATGGACTGAGACAGGACTTTGTTAATATACTAAATAAACTTCTTTTCAAAAATAAACTATGGCACCTCTTATAATAAGGTACAAATTATAAGTAACAAATCATAAAATATTGACATTAATGACAAAAATATTTGCTATTAACTCTTTTATTATTCTGTATAAGAAGGAACAAATAATCTTTTATTTTTCTGAGTATGCTTTGAGCTCATTCTAGAATCAGTAATTTAAAAAAATGTTTTTGTTGATTTCATTTGAAATTAGAAACAAAGGCACAGTAGAAATTTAGGAAGAGACTGTTCTTCTAACAAAAAGATATTAATTCAAAACTATAGATATTTAACTCCTATTATGTATGATACACTGAGATGCTGGTAATAGATTCAATAATGAATGAAATGCTCTGAAGGCATTTGAGGTATAATATCAATATACATATTTATACACATAGCAACTCCCTGATGGCAGCCAAGGATTAATATATTCACTAAGTATATGCCTAGACAGAACTACAGTTGTGTAAACATTAAGTATTGATTTATGAAACAGAGAATAATATACTAAGTTTTGCTATACTCATTGTCCCAAAACAAATTTTCGAAGATTATTTTTTTTCATCTAAAATATGTTTTAGATTAGCTTTGACTAATATCAAATTGAAACACATTTTAATTTTCAATTGCCTATTCTGCTGATAGTGGTTGACTTATTTTTTTTAATCACATAGATTTCTAAAGTGGCATGCATTTATATTCAAATACAGTTTTGAGGAGTGAACCCTCACAATCCAGAGGGAAAATTGTTAATTTTATTAATTATATCCTAAAGGTCATATAGACATGGCAAAAGAGAACTAATTATGCCAAAGAAAGACTTTTTCCTATAGACTTGACCTGATAATGAAGCACCTGATTTATTTCTGAAAGTATCCAGCTCAAGAGGTTAGTAGGAAACATTTTTATTAAAAGATTTTAAGGAATTACAGTGTTTTAGATAAGGAAAACAAAGAAACTTGAAACTATATTTTGTATATTTCAACTGAAAGTCTATTTTACTTGGTTAAGTAGTATTTCTAACATATATTTCTACCAATCTATAATAAAAGTGTTTCTATAGATTGATAGAAAAAAACCTGAAATCATAACAGGTATATAATTAAGAGTGAATAATTACACCCCCAAAACTTTTAGATTCTTCAAAGAAAGCCAATTTAGTATATTATATATATATTAGTATAAATAGAGAGAATTTGCATTTCTTCATATTCAGCCAATTAATCTTTATATATACAGTTAAAAGTTTAGCTTTTTATCTTGAAGCAATAATGTATTGCAAGCATTTGAAAGACTAAACTTAAGCTCTTGCATCTAAAATAAAAATCTGTTGTTTTAACAACTTCCATGCTTATTTTCTAATTTACAAAATGAAAATAAAATATTATGTGTTTACATGGTTTTTAAAGAATTAAATAAAATATTGAATGTAATGTACTCTAATGTAACTATAATTCCTTGCACATAAGAACACCATTGATGCTATTATTATGTATAATTATTAATTTTGTGTGTTTAAGTTCTGGTTTACAGTAAATGCTAATAAAAATTCCTTTTAAATAAGTGTAGCATAAATTGCCCCACTAATTATACTTTTTCTTACATAATTTCTATTAAATAGATACATATTAGAAATATTAATTTCCATAAAACAATATATAGACAGAGAAGAAAAAGATTTAAGATGTGTGTTTGAATGTGTATAATGCTTGTGTGTTAGTAGTACTATGTTTTGAATAAAATTTTTATATTTTCATTAAATTTTCTTGCTAGATTAATTTGTTTATTTCTTTAAAATTTTCCTTCTCTTGTAAAAGACAGTATTTTTGGCTAAATATTATCATGGCTCCATGTCATCCAAATGATGTTAAACAACTGAATTTCTGCATTAGGTATAACCTAGACATAAAAAAATGAGGTTATGGACCAAAGATTACTTTCATACAGTAACAACAGTAACTCCTGAAAGTCTATATATGTATGAATTATAGAACAAAATATAAGACCACATAAGAAATGCACTAGCTGAAAGCAAAGAAGCAAGATGCTATCAACACTTTTTTACTAGTGCCACCTCAGCACATATATCGCCAAGACATATATACAATTTTTAGTTTTAAAATAGGAGCTTTATAAGTAAGTAAATTTAAACATATTTTGAAGTAGGCAGAGTTTGAATAAATAAATAAATATAATTTACTATGCTGACAGTGAGGCTTCTCTATTTTCTAAAATGATAAGCTTTAAAAAATAAAATCACTTGATTTTTTCTATTTCCTGGGCCTGAGTAGGGCTGTGCAGAATTATTTCAAGGCATATACTGTTTCTGACAAGCCCGATTTTTATTTTATTTATTTAGGGAAATGCAAGAAAATTATATCCCATTTATCTCCAACAATGAGTGTTTGTTATTGCACCAAAACCAGAGGTGTGTAATCTCAAACTTGAAACTTAAACAGAAAATACTTACAATAAAAATATAAGCCTAGATAATTCCCTTTTTAGATTCAAGTTCATTCAGTAACTACATACTGAAAAATACTGTACGAGGTATTTTAGGAAATATAAATAAAATTATGAAAAAAAGATATCCTCTATTTTCAAAAATCTAGTGGAAGAGACTGACAATCAGATAAATAAATAAAATGCATATTTTGGACAGAATAGTACTGAAAAGAAGCTAGTCCATTCTGATCAAGGATATCATAACAGAGATGGAAAGGTAAAATTGAGTTTGAATGTATTAAAAAGGTTAGGGTGGCCATATAATTATCTGTGCAAAGTATGCTTGTTTTATAGAGTAAAAGAAACATTAACATAGTTACAATTATATTAATATTCAAACATTTGTTTTATATCAATATATTGATTCTTTTAGGAAAAATAATTTTTTTCAAAATTATTTTCAACATGAAAATTGTTTATAAAATAAAATATATATAAATACTTTAAAGAATGTTTTAATAATTTGATATTGATTTTATGAATATTAAAATAACAGATATTTTTGTTATATATTTATACATTTGTTTTTTGATTCTTACTATAGTATGTCAGTGTTTTACATTAGCATTTTCAGAAAAAAATGTATTTTCCTTTGTATATAGTCTTCTAATTTTAGTGTTTTCATAGCTGTATCTACAATGTTTTTCAAAGTATTTTTGTAAGGTTAATATATTTAAAATTGTTGACATTTTAAATTAATTTTCTTTGTGGACCATTACAGTTTCGAAAAAATACTTTATCTTATTTTCTCTTGGATATTTAGGTACTGGTTAAATTCAGAACAAATTCCACTATGTGGATGATATTCTTAAATATAATTTTTGTATTGAAATATATAAATATTTTAGACTTAAGATACAATCACTAAGTTTTACCTCAATTTTGGACATTATTCTTGGTAATACAGTTAAATTGCATTAAAAGTTAAATACTATTTCAAGTTTGCTAGATTTAAGATGTAAAAGAGAGCCAATTAAATTTGAATTTTATCATTGTGACTTATGCAATATTTAGTTCATGTTAATTAAAAATTATTCGATTTTTATTTAAAATTAAAATTGGATTGCACATCCTATATTTAATCTGGCAACTACAACTGCAGGACACTGACTTATCCAGTAATTCTTTAAAGGCTCAAATACTTTAATAACAGCTTCACTGCAGGTATTTTGGATTTCGATTTCTCCAATAAAGAATCAGAAAACTATGCCTCCAATGTCATCGATGGCTGTATTTACTCTGCAACAGCAGAGTTGAATAGTTATTACAGAGACCAAATGGTCCTCACAGGTCTCTACAAAAAAGACAGCTAACCGTGTTTAAAATATGTTTAAAGAAATTTGACTACAATTTCTGTTTTATGTTGTAGAATATTTCGTCTTTTTTGACTGAGGCATGTATCTTAATTGAGCATATTTTTTTATTTACCACTATGTGGTTCTCTGTCAAATATTACATGTATATTATCACTGCAAAACAAATTATTTTTTCTTCAAATTAAACTTTTAACTGAATTTGAAATAGCCATTAAAATAATGTCAGACATATCTTTGACTGAAAGAAAAAAATAAAAACTTTCCAAAAACTCTTCTTACATTCGTTTTGAATTAAAAAATAATATAATTAGCTTATATGCTTTGTGAGTTTCTAATAATAATGATATAAAAGAAGAGTCATTAAATATTTTGTGCAGCTCTGGTTTTAACCAAACTAGAACATTAAGATGGGCAGTACTTCTTAGTATGTGCATAATAACTCATGAAATAAAAAATATGAGTATAATAAATTTGAAAATATCATTTTTAGAAGTTTTATGTGCTAAAATACAGCATTAAATGTATATATGTTTGTAACTGGTACAACTATTTTGTCAAATAAAACTTCTTACAGAAAGACTATCGAATGAAATGAACACTCCTAACTCAGGCACTGCAAATATCTGAATGTAAACTAAAAAAAAAAAAAAGATAAGAAATAAATAAGGAGAAGTTGAGGAAGTAGAGCTAAGAAAAAAGAGCAAGTAGGATGCATAATCAACTTGGTTTAACAGGAAATGTTTCTCATGGTTAGTCAATTCTGGAGATAAGTTCATAAGAGGAAACATTCCTTATTTTAGTGCTCACTAGGCTTGCGGGCAACTAAACATTCATGGACCTTTGGGCATTAGAGAAACCTAAATTTGGTGAAGATACAATAGAGTATGAAAAATGGGCAATTATGAGCACCTAGTCAACATTAAAATTCATTAATGCATTAATGATAGAATTACCCATTTTTTAAAGCTGCCTTTATGAAAAATAGTGCAGTAAGTGTATGAAAATAATGTTAATACATTCTTAAGTAAAAACATGTCTTTCTTTCACTCCTTTTCTACGTAGCATGCTTGTGTATTAATCAAAAAATCTTGACTTTATATTCACATTAATATCAAATATTTCCCTATAGAATCTCTGACACTTTGATTTTAGTATAGTAGTCAGTGAAAAGTTTGAAAATAAGTAAGATGTTAGGTATAATAATTACTGTACTTATTTACAAAACATTTCTATAAAAAAAGAAATAATTTGTAGACTTTTTTATAGTGGTAATAGTTATCTCCAATTTTAATAAGATAGATTCCTCAGAAGAATCTAGGTAGTTTATTTGGACTTTGAATATACCACAAGGAGTTTTTAAATATATTCAGATTACTACATTAGTCAGGATGAAGCCAAATTCATGCAAATTACCCTTATTTTATTGGCCAACTCAATTATACTCTACTTTGTTCAACCAGATCAACATATAAAACTTATAAAAGTTGAACACATAAAAATGTAAACAATAAATTAAAGTTAAAAATAAATACCTATTCTCATTATTAAGGTCATTTATGCTACCCTCAAAAAAGTAAATAAAGCACTATTAATAAGTAATGTCTTCTATATTTTTTTTCTCACACACATACATACCTGTATACCAAAATTTATTTCTCATTTCTTTTTTGTCAACCAGTTTCAGCTTACAGAATGTATTTAAACATCTCAGAAGAATCAAAGTAGACTGAGTCTTTTCTTTGTCTTTTTTAAAAATTAAATTTAATGAATTGATATTGTTCAACAAAATTATATAGATTTTGAGAGTACAATTCAACAGTATATCATCTGTATATCGTATCATGTGTTCACACCCAAAGTTAAATTTTCTTCATCAATTTAGAAGTCTGTAGCTCCCAGCAATTCACCTGTTCTTTCAGAAAAGTTTTTAGCAATTGGAGAGAAGAAAGATAGCAAGAGAAATGTAATGCTGAGAAGTAGAGGTGGAAAAATACTGACAGTGCTTAGGTCTACTTTTCTTCTTCTCTATTGTTAGAATAATCAAATACATTTTCTTAAATTATCAAATGCTTCATTTTAATCACTTTCTATAGACTGCTAATAATTATTAGTATCCAACTTAAATTAATAGAAACTAAAGTCTTTCACTAGTTAAATGATAAGAGTAAATACTACACATGATATTATATACAATCCCACTTTCCCAAATTTTTGGAAACATAAGAAAATTTGGGAGAAAAATAGCCTGTGGAAGAGGTTATAACATAAGCATTGGATTCCATTTTTTCTAAATTCATATGAATATTGCTCAAGATTGTTGATAGAATATCAGGGGAGGTCACTGATTTTTCATTTGGTTTATATTTTTAAGTTTAGATGCAACAATAATATATATATATATGTGTGTGTATATATATATATATACACATACATACATATATATATATTATATATATTATATATATATATATATATATATATATATTATATATATTTTATATATATATATATATAATCTCAGTAGTTTTACCTCCCCAAACATTACAGTTTTTGCTCATTTCTTCCACAGAAAAGCATGACCGAAGACTGGGAATCAGCTTCACCAGTTACTGAAGGAAACCGGAAAATAGGCCATAGCTGCATTTTAAGGAACATGTAGTTCCAGGTCACCAGAGCAATGGGATAGAGCTAAAGCGTCTTAAGTGCATCATTGTCCCAAACTTGACAAATGTCATTTCTGTTCACTGACCATTGATCAGAAATAATCACATGGCTCTACCTAACTGCAAGAGAGTAGGATATAGAAGAATACATATACATTTAGGGATCACTATTACACATATCTGAAATCCAAACACATGTTTTCAAATTCACAAATGTAAATAATTTTTTATATGATTCAGGGCTCAAATAATATGCTAGTACATGAAGGCCATGAAAATAATTTTGTTTTTAAGTATTTAAAAGGCATTATGCAATTATGTAATTAGCATAATAAATTTAATTATATAATTAGCCCAATATTTAATTATATAATTAGCATAATATAATAATTGGGAAATTAGCTTAATTCATCAGTGACAGTTACTGTCCATCAAAAAATGTTTTATTCATGTTTCTTTTTCTCTAGACTATAAAATATTTCAAATTTTTTCCATGGACACATAAAGTCACTCCACCATCATTCTCATAAATTCCATGTAAAATGTATCATTTTTTTGGAATATCAAAGAAGAAATTAGAGAAGTTGATTATGACAGGAACATAAGTATTTGAAGGTTATTTGCAATAATTCTGTGCAATAATTCTTGATTATTAAATATAGATTTATTATTAAAATAATAGTTCCTATATTTTGCATAATAATTTATAGATATAAAATTATATTATTCATTTAAAATTAAAATAATTTAGAAATTAAAATTAAAATATTTAATATCTATGACATTATTTTCAATAATTGGAAAAACAGAAAAGATCAATGGTTTCTGAATTTCCAGTCTTAAAAAATGAAAAACTATATCTAAATTTTATAGAAATCTGACAATATTACATGATAGTTAATAAAATCAACATGATAAAGAATTCTTTTCATATAACATTATAGTGCAGGTTGACAATAAGTAGGTATATGGTAAATAAGTAGTTTGGCTAACTCATTACCTTTAGCTCTCATGTTTTATTATTTATGTTGATGGACAATAACCATGTTACAAGTGATTATTAATCAGTTTAAAAATCAAATTTATTAGCTACCTAATTAATTTAGAATTTTTCTTTTTATTCTAATTATTTTTCATCTCTGCAAAGTGGATAAAGTAAAATGGCCTGCTATCTATGCAGTCAGATTAAATAGGAAACAGATTTATTCTTGAAAAGATTAAAAAGTATAAGAATAAGTAGAGGTGACAGAAGGATTTTTGAATTTAAAATTAGAACTTCAAGTCTTAGTTTATACACTTTATAAATTTCTTAAATTGTAACAGTTATTTTAAAAGAGGAGGACATGCACATACAAAAACACTGGAAGGGTTCTGATATATCATTTAATGGGCACATTCAGATAATAAGGCAGAAATGAGCAGTAATCTTCTTACTCTTGGGCAGTTATGCTTACAAAAATACAGTGCTTTCAGACAAATAATAAGTGTTGGAGAGGTTGTGAGGAAAAGGAACTCATACATTACTAGTGGGAATGTGAATTGATATAACCAATGTGGAAAACAGTACGGAGGTTCCTCAGAAAATTAAGAATAGAGTTACCATACGATCCATTAATCCTTTTTTGGGGGGTACCTATCCCCCAAATTTGAAAACATTTATTCATAATGATATATGAACCCTGATGTTCATAGTGGCATTATTCATGGTGACCAAGAAATGGAAACAACCAAATATCCTTTGATAGAGGATTAGATAAGGAAGACATGGTGTGTGTGTGTGTTGTATTATATATATATATAATATATATAATAATTATATATATAATATATATAATAATTATATATATATATATATATAAAATATTACTCAGCCAAAATAAAATAAATAGATAAAATAATGCCATTTTCAAAAACATGGATAGATCTTGGGATTAACATGCTAAGTGAAATGAGTCAGACAGAAAAGTTGAGAACCATATAATTTTTCTCATAGGTAGGATGCAAAACTGAAAGCAACAAATGACAAGACAAGTAAAAACTTACAGTCACAGATAACAGTGTAGTGGTCACCAGAGGGAAAGGGTTAGTATAGAGGTAGGTAAGAGTAAAGGGGGTTGAATATATGGTGATGGAAAGAAATTTGACTTTGGATGGAGACACAGAATGTTATATATATTGCCTATTATAAATTGTACACTTAAAACCTATATGATTTTATTAATGTTTCTCCAATAAGTTTAATAAAAATATAATGTTTTCATCTGCATTTTATAAATATTACACAAAACTTTTTCACCATCTACTTTGCTAAGTGGAAAAGAATCTTTGCTAGGCACCTTCAAGTTCAATATGCTAATTTCACCATGTCACTATTGTTTACTAAGACTGCCTAAAAAAAAAAGAAAATTTACTGCTTTTATCTGACAGGGAAAAAGAAAAATTGGTATTCAAAAATATTATTATTGTTAACTATATAGACTTTTATAAATATAAAATAATATAGTTGAAACATATATAGTTAGAAACATAATATTATTTTCTAGAATTAATTCTGAGCATACTTTAGACCAGATAAACAATTTTTATTAAATTAAATATATACTTTTATATATTTTTTAAATACATATTTCTAAATGTTCTGACAGGATTATTTTTTCTGAAAGTCTTTCTCCATTTTTTCCCTCTTTCTATCTTCCTCCTTCTGTTTCTTCCTTCCTACCTTCCTTCTTCCTTTGTTTTATGTAGTCAGTATTTCACTATTCCAAGATGTATTGTACATCCTTTATGTATCAAAGACCATGTTAGCTCTTAGGGAAACATAGATGAAAACATAAGAATGAAAATATAAGAAAATATAAGGGAAGATAGTTGAATTTGTGAATTGCCTTGTAATTTTAGGTGATAAATTTTCCAAAGCAAAATTGTCCACGAGACAGACAAATCAGGCAATGTCATTATCCTGAACTCAGAAGCCCTTTTCTCTTCCTGGAAGACATTTCAATAGTTTTGCAACTTAAGGCTACTGGAACTAATACAACTATATGGTTTCACTTGTGCATGCTTTTTTGTGTATACTTGTATGTATTTCTGTTGATTATATACTCACTCATAAAATTACTGGTTTGTACTTATGTTCGACTTTTACAGACACTATCAAATAATTGCATCAAGCGGATGCACTAATTTACATAGCAGTTGTAGTATATCAGTGGTTTATCTCAACACCTTTGTCAAAATATGGTAGCTTTATTTTACTTATTTTTACTTAATTTTTAGTCAGGTTTATGAAAATTTAATCACCAGGAGCAATATTCACTGAGTTTCTTCAATTAAATTTATATAAGTGCATTGTTTAAAATTATGTTTTAATTATAAAATTATAAATTTTAAAATTATAAAATTATGTTAAAATTATATGTTTAAATATACAATTTAATAATAATGTTATATACATATTGCATTGTCTGTTCACCACCCAAAGTTAAATCTCTTTCTATCAACACATATTACTCTCCTTTATCTACCTACCTCCTCCCATCCATGATTCTCTCTGGTAACCACTAAACTATTGTCTGTATCCATGAGTCTCTGTTTGTCTTGTTTGTTTGTTGCTTTCAGTTTAAACAGTATAATTGTTCCTCAAAAATTTAAGGCTGTACATTTACAAATGCATACAGTTTTATATTTTCAACAATTATAATACAGAATATATCCATCATCCCTAAAAGTTCATAAAAGCCTCTAAAAATCAGTCCCATTTCCCTCTCTCAGCCACTTATAACTCATTTATTTTCTATTGTCTGTTTTTCCCAGAAAATCAGAAATATTAAATTCTACAGTATACAATCTTTTGAGTGGAATTTTATGTAAATTGTATAATGCTGTTGGGATTTATCCTAATTGGGTAAGTAGTGCATTCCTATATATAAATATATATCTTACTCCTTTTATGGATTTACTATGATATGGTTATCTATTAACCAGTCAATGCAGATTCAGGCTATTTACAAATTTGAGCAATTATAAATTAAACTGATATAAATAGACATATACAGACTCATGTGGACAAATATTTATATATTTATTTTTCCCATGGATAAATATCCAGGAGTGTGATTGCCAATTTATGAAGCTGTTAGTTATTTTAATATTATATCTTCTGATTGTTGTATAGTAATATTGTTTTAACTGAATTTTTCTAATGACAATGATGTTAAGCAATTTCTTATACATTTATTTGCCTCTATATACATTCTTTGGTGAAGTGTTCGTTCAAATCTTTTATCTATTTTTTTATTAGTTTATATTTATTGTTTCATTTTATGTTATTTATATATGTAAATACAATTCTTTTGTCAGGTATGTGATTTATAATTTTTTAAATCAACTGTTGGCTTACCTTTTACTTTATTAAAAGTGAGATTCACAAAGCAAAAGAATTTAAATTTTGATATGCCCAATTTATCTTCACAAAAACTAAAGTCATATAATATTTTGTTCCAAGTGTTCTTCAAGATGTTTTATAATTTTACATTTAAGTTTACAATCTGAGTTCATATTTGTGTAAAGTATAAGGTATGTGTCATCATTCTGGCCTATGGAAATCCAATTGTTTCAGTGCATTGCCTTTGAAACTTTATGAAAAATCAATTGACATTTTTGTATCAGTTTATTTCTGATTTCTCTATTCTGTCTCATTGATCTCTTCTTTTTGTAAATACCATACTTCCTTGATTACTGTACTTTCATAGTAAGTCTTAAAACTGGCTGATATAAGCCCTCAGTCATTTTTTTTTTCCCCAGAATTGTCTTGGCTATTCTAGTTTCTTTGTTTTTGCATATCTCTTAAAATCACATCAAGGATATCTACAAAAACAAAACAAAAATAAAAACAAACAAACCTTGCTGTTATATCAAGATTGCAGTCTATAAATCAGAGAGCAGAGAATTCACTTTTTAAAATTTCTTCTTCCAATCTTCTAATACTGTCTTTTAATTTTCTTACTACATCTTTTTAGATTTGTTTTATCAGTGTTTTGAAGTTTCTAACATACAAATACTGCAAACATATTTTTGGTTTATAAAAAAGATTTTACTTTTGAGTGCTATTATTTTGAATTTCATCCATCATAACTTTTTGTTAAAGGGTGTGGTACTTTCAATCTCTAGCCAGCAGTATTTGCTTTGGAATTCCTTTAACCTTTTGGGTTATTTAAAATTTTTATAAATTGAATGTAAAATATGGTTTTATTTTAAGGCTAGTTTTTCCCATCGCTTAAGATATGGCTCTTCTGTGATTTTTATCTGATTCCCAGGTGTTTTCAAATTTTGTTCACTTGGGCTGGTCAGAACTTGGACTGTTCCCAGGCCTGGATAAACAGTTAGGTTTTCGTTTAAACATCTCAGTAATATTTCATTACCTCTTTAGCATTTTTTTGCCCAGTTTTGTGATATATATATAAATATATATGTACATATAATAGTTCTTTAATAGTTTCTGTGATAGAAATGTCTTATTTTTTCCTAATGATTATTTTTATAGTCTATATATTTATGCAAAATTACATATAAAATATGCTAACTGATATATGTGAAAATTATATTGTATGAAGTTAATTATATTCATTCTTTAGAATAATTATATTTTTTACTAAGTCATCTAGTTGTCATTTTCACATCTTCTCCTCAGAAACCCAACATATAATATTAAAAACCTACCATTACTTCTATTTTATTTTTTCACTTACCAATTATTATTACCTTTCTATGATTTTTTCCTGTGTATTTGTTTTCTCCAGCCTAAAAACAGTGACATATCATTTCAAGTACTTTCTCAATATTTTCAAAAATCAATATCACTATCTTCTTCTGTGATACACATTTCATTTTAGAAGAGATCACAATAGAAATGGGAAGCTTGTTTTATGTAGTATGCCAGTACCAATCAATTGTTTGCTAACTATCTGAAGCACTGTGTTAAAATAAATGATTTCTGAAGCATAAAGCTACCAAGGGACAGAATGCCAGGATGTTTTTGGCAATATCTGTCATAATTGTGCCAGTAAGAGTGTTTGCATATTTGCTAGTACTATATCACGTAGGAAATACCTTTTTGATAACTTATATATCTTCTTGATACTATGTTATTAGAACAACTATTTAACATAGTAGCCACTAACCACGTGACTACTTAATTTTAAATTTAAATGAGTTAATATTAAATAAAATTTAAAAAATCAGTTGCTGAGTTCACCAACCAAAATTTAAGTGCTCAATAGCCACTTGTGGCTAGTAGCACCTTATTAGAAATTTGATATACAGACTGTTTCTATCATGACAAAAATTTTATCACTTAATAATGTCCTTTTCAATATGTATTTTTTTTCAATTATAGTTCATATGCAATACTTTGTTAGTTTTAGGTATACAACATAGTGATTAGACATTTATATAACCTATGAAGTGATTATCCCAACAAATCTAATACAGAGCAAGATTTGCTTTAGCAGGGCTCTGGTGCATGCTCAGTCTGCCCTTTGGGTGTGTCATTTGTTTTGATGGATGGGTAGTGTTCTTGTGTGGTCTGAAGCTCATCATCATGTGTTCCAGGGCCTCTTGGGAGTGGCTCTGTTACAAGCCAATGTCAGTTGCTGCCGTTGCCCAGCTTGAGACCACTTTGTAGGAGCTACAGAGTGATCTGAATTTGGTTGCCACTTGTGCTAGGCTTGGGGGTGCCTGGAAAAGTCTAAACTAGGATATTAGTCTGGCTGCTGCAAAGCTTAGGGCTGCTTAGCAAGAGGAATAAGGCATCCCAAAGCCAGATGCTTCTTGTTTGGGGATTTTGAAATTTTAATAGATTTTAGGAAAGTTCATAGCATGAACTGAGATAGATCACTTTTATGGAAAATCCACTCTAAGTAGCTTGGGTGTGCCCACAAGTTGGGTGGGAAGGGGTATCAAGAAATTATGAGGATGGGGTGAATGGTTTTAACCAGGTTGATGGAAACTTATATATGGTGCCCAATGGAGTTTGCACACAGGGTGATGGGAGGGCTCAACAAAAGAACAATGGGTTCATTCATCATTTCTGTCTGGGAGAAAGCTGCCCATCTAGCTCTTGCCTGGAATCCAGACAATTCAGTTCTTCTCTATATGTTCCTGGCACCCGTGGAATTCCTGTTCCAGTTCTGGAGCTCAGAGCAAGTGAGTTTATCAGTGAATAAGTTCATGCACGCCCCATTAAGAGGAACACCTGGGCCTTCAGCCACCCTCCATCTCATGTAGCCTCAATCTCTGCTGGTTTTCATTGCCAGAAATTGTGGGACTGGGGAGCCTGCTGTGGTGTTGGGACCTCATTCCTCAGGGGGGACCTCCACAGCTGAGATAACTTTCTCAATTTTGAATCATAACACATGGGTGTGAGACCAACCCATTCCATGTCTCTGCCCCTCCTAAAAGTCTTGAGGTAGTTTCTTCTGCATTTCCTTAGTTATAAGATTTCTTTTTAGGTAGACTTCAGAAGGTTCTCAGTGATGATCTGTAGTTTATTTACAATTTTGGTATGGTCTAAGAGGAGGTGAGCACAGTATTTACCTACCCTGCCATCTTGACCAGAAGCTCTCATCAATAATGTCTCAAAGAATTGTTACACATGAGTTTGATTGGTCTGTAACTGGCTTAGTTTAAAATAAAACATTTAACTACAAACTTCTTTTGGATATATATATATATATATATATATATATATATATATATATACACATACACACATACACACACATACATACACATACACATACACATACACACACACACACTATATATATATATATATATATATATATATATATATATATATATATCTGGTTACCTACTTACAATTATGTTTATTTTATTCTCTCCTACTGAGTGAAAGGATAGACTTCTTTACCTTTCATATTAACTAAATATGTGAAAGTTTATCAAATGTTTCTGAAAAGAAAACTGCTAATAACATTTTATGTCAAAATGATGATAATGCTCTCCTTAGCTTAAATATTTGCCTGTTCTATCATTTACAAAAGAAACTGCAGTTTTGTGTGGGTTTAGCTACTAAAATGACATGATTAGGAGGTTATTTCATTATATATAAATGTCGGTCTGGACAATGAACTTTAAAGAGCTCCAGGATATAGTAAAAATCAATCTGACAAAAAAAGTTTTAAAAGTGCTTTATTATCTAGTAATACAATCAATAAAGGAATATACTATATCACAGAAACGCAGTTGGTAAGTCGAACTATACATAATTTACTTAGAAAAACAATGTTAAATATTTAAATTTTAATGTGTTCCTTTTTGATCTGATAAGTATTCTACAACTACTCCTTATTTTAGCGTCTGGAAAATCTTTTTGAGATGAAATAGAAAATAATATTGCATTTAAATTCTAATATTTTCCTCTCTATATTGCTTCATCCTGATGTCATGTGAAAAATTCATTTTTACCTCACCCAGATTCAATTTAAATAAATTATCTTGAGGATTTTTAGTATTACTTTTTTATACCTAAGAGATGAGAAAAAATAAAAAAAAAAATTCTTTGCCTGCTTTCCCAGTTAAGTATTTTTGATCTCTTTTATTTGACTTAATCTACAGCTTGTAAATTTATCATTTTGTTTACTCAAAAATATTATTAAGCATTTGCTCTGATAATTTTCTAATTACAGATTTTCCATTGTTATGGATTAATTTATTTTATAAAAAAATTTAAAATGTGTCAAAAAAGTAGACACTCTAGAATTCTTATTCTCTAGATATGCCTTTTCTTTACAATAGAATAATATATATACTCTCTTATAATATATAGAAATAGAAGAAAATTTTAATGGAATATGGACAGAAGTGATTTGTGTTTTCAAAACAAGAATACTTTTGGAATTGAATTTCTAATCAAGATTTTGATACAACAGTTTGGTGTTCCCCATACTCATAGTGTGCTGCCTCCTAATAGAGTCAACTGGCTAGTAAATTATCGCAAAAAGGAGTGTGAATTATTTAGACCTTAACATACTTAAAAGGGACATTATTTATTCTTTGTCTAAATCCCAGATTTTCTTCGATATCTGGAAATGGCTCATCATTTTTTTCCTAAAGTAGATATTTATTGTGCTTGATTGCTATACACCTAACCCTCTCCCATTCTGCTTTCTATCTCAGATAACATTCTCTTCCTGGTTCAATGTACTCTGGTTGCTGTATGGGTCTTGTCAATAGAAGGCATTTAAAGAAGATAAAAGGTCAAGAGGAGAGAGAAAAACAAGATCCTCTGTTACCTGTTTCCACTCATTGTGGCATAGTAGGCCATCATCACATTCATGCCATGGCCCCAGTTCTCATCACCTGACCCTGCTTTTGTGTTCTAGTAACTTCTGCTGTGTCTCCAGCTTTAAAGATGATAGATGCTTCCTGCTGTTACTAATTTCTGGGTTCCCTTTTAAGTCTTTCCATCATATGAAACCTTTCTTTTGTATTAAATTTCTTTATGATAAAATACTCTGAATAAGTTCTCCCTTTTTTATGAATTCTTTGTGATACATTTTCAATATTTATACTGTAAAGGAATATATAATATTTAATTTGAATTTGGGAAATAACATTTTTATTTTTGTCAGCATTTATATAACTTTGCTATTCAAATAAATTCATAGTCAAATAATTAGAACACATATAAATATATGTTTTGACTCCTTTATTTTCTGTAAATAAATATAACATACTCCTTAAATATTTGTTTCCTTTATGTAACATACATACATTATATGAATATACATATATATATATATATATATATATATATATATATATATATATATCAAAAGCATATATACTTTTAACTTGAGTCATGATTTTTTCTTGCAAATACTACTTCATAATATTTACTTAACTGCTTTATGTTAACTAGCTTAGAAATCAGGCTCTGAATTGACTGTGTAGCTCATGAGGAAAGGTTTTGCAATTATAATATTGCTAAATATCTAATTCTTACTCTAGTGTTGTGAGGAGAAGAGAATAAATATACACATTTACTTATAATATCTTTGGTCAGCTCTTGGCTAGCTTCAATGGTAGTGTAAGAATTATCATTATCCTAGCAAGACTATGGAATTTGTTTTAAAAGAGCATAATTTAAAATGATTAATATAGAAATGTAGATATTGATTAACTAGCCAGGGTTCACAAGTTGAAAAATAGGAATAGATGTGTTGTAACTTATGAGTTTGATGTCTAATTATAAATGTGTAAAATATGCATTATATCTTGTTTAAAGAAATTTCTGGGCAAAATATGTGGGTTGTCTTTCCTAAGAAATACATGCTTAATATGTATTTTGGTCATCCGGTTTTATTTGGAAAGATCTCTTTTTGGTGACCTTATAAAACCTTTGGAGTATTTACACTAAGTAGAAACAATTTTATCATGAATGGCTAAAGGTTTCGCATGCTTCTATTTTGGAAGATGACTTTCAGTTTCCACGTTTTTTCCCCTAAAATTGAAACGTATGAATGTTTTTTTTTTTTTTTTCCAGAGGTCTAGTTTAAATGATATACTCAATTACATCAACAATCTGAAATAGATAAATACTGGGGTAATTTTGAGGATAATATGTATATGTTTGTTTATAAAGGGTGTATTGTATAAAGGCATATGTAAAATATTTGCAGCAACTTTTAAGGTAAACCAAATCAGTTTCACTTAAAATAAATGTTTGCAATATATCATTTCTTGAAATACATGGCCCTCTGTATTATATTTGGTATAGTACTATGATTTCTGGCCAAGAACACGGTGAAGAATTTTTCAGGCAAAGATACCTTACCATGCAATGATGCCACATGTTTAAGTACTTCTAGAGTCAAGTAAATTTGGAAAAGGTAGCATAAATATGCCCTTTTCTAATGACTGACAATGAGATAATAAAAAGTAATATTTTTTTACCATGAACTCTGTTAGTAAAACATATGTATGGTTTTTGCTAAACTTCTCTAAGGGCAAGCCCAAGACAGGGTTTTTTTTTTTTTTTTTTTTTTTTTTTTGTCATTGTTGTGGTTGTTGTGCAAGCAATCTATTAACCAAGGTAAAGAGAACAGAAATTTCTTATTTTTAAATAGAAGGCTCTCATGTTGTTTTATAGTAGACATATGTAGTTTTGGCCATTCCCACATACTCACTTTCCTTTGGGTCATTAAGATATGAGTATTTATCTGGGAAACCATCCTACTTCCTCTTCTCAGAACAACTTTTCCTGTTAGATTTATATCAGAGACTTTGAATCAAACCCAAGTAACCTGATTTCTTCAAGCCATTGTGATTACTTTATAGGGATGCACTGAGAACAATAAATGAGATTTTGCTATAAATTTAGGATAGAGCCTCTAACTCATTTCACATTTTTTAATTGAAGGAATGAAGAGGTAAATAAACTGTCATTTTTTTAACACATAAAGACTGAATCCTATTTAGCACAGCTTAATAAAAGAACAGAAATGAAACAAACAAACAAAATAGGGCTGTGGTGAAATTATTTGGGCCACAAGTCAAGGCAAACATTACGTCAGCACATCTTTGGAATATTTTAAGTTCCATAAGCCAATAAATATTCTTTCATTTAAGATTGTATAGATTAGGTTGTTTTTATTTTCTTTAAAGCAATGAAATTTAATTGCTAAAAGTTTCTTATAATTTTGTGTCCTCTTTTCACCCCTTAAACATAAATATTTAATCTCAGTATCTGTAGTGTAAGACCACTTTCTACTTAGAGTCTATATTTTATAAAGGACTTTAATAAAATTAAGCGCTTTTCTGATTATGTATTCATTAATTTTCAAAGATATGTTAAGAAAATAATTCTGATTTTATTTTTATACATTAGTGTTACAGGTGATAATTTGTCTGCTGAATTATAGAAATAAATAAAAATTAAATTTTTACTTTATATTTTATTAATTTTCTACAAGGATGATGATCACTTAGATTACGACTAGATTGAAAACTCCATATTATGAATCATTATGACGTAATTCTTTACCTACTTAATTAAACCCTGATGTTAAAATATATTAATAAAAACCTCTCTTATATGTAGCTCACAATCAAAATCTATTTTAAAAAAAGAGACTAAAAACAATATTTTCATATCAAGAGGTATTTGGGCCTTAAGCAGGTGATAGAGATACTCAATATGCACAATTTAAAAAATAACATTTTAAATGTAAATTAAAGCATAGAATTAAGAAGAATACATATATCCACTATAGCAGATTAAAGCTAAAAAAAATTAAAGTTCTAACAATAAAAAACTAATGATCTTTGAGATAATTTATAATCAAGTAATGAGACAAAATACTCAGATAACTTTTTCTAAAATCAAAAACGTGCAAATGGCTGCTTCTGTATACTAATATGTGAATATCTGAATATAGCTTCATAATAATAGAATGGGGAGATAAGGCTAAGGAGAGGGTGCAAAATACAGCAAATAAATATTTTTATAATGAGCTGCAATGGTTGTCCTTAAGGACAGGGAGTTTGGTGATCTAACAGTGAAGAATCTTCTATTTTTAAGTTAAAAACTGATAGATCTCACACATGCTGAAGGAATAATAGTGGAGAAATGGTTCTTTGTACATAAAACCGGTTTTAGTGATGACTCAATAATGAGATCAAATGATATACTCTTTTATTTGATATTTCTGGATTAGTTTTCTCTGGACCTTTTTTCCCTCACTTTTTCCTACTTTAGTAATTTGTTTTTTATAATTCTCTAAACATTTTAAACAAATGTTTCAACCATGAAGGGGTAGCATTTACAGTTGGAGGAGTGGGGCAATGTGGGGGGGGGACTCTTTCAAAAAGTAAGTATTAATTCAAATAAAAACTTGGAAGTCTATGTTTGGTCCTCCTTGAGTCATGTGGCTACCCCAGGACCAACCATTATACCAGACATGGGAGGTAATATAATTAGCAAGGACAGAGTCAAGAAAGATTCTCTGGTGGAGTTAGGTAGCAAAGGCAGAATCAATTGAAAAAGGGAAAAGACATTTCCATAAAAAAAAATACAGTAAGTAAAATACTATTAATAGTACAAGTGGGATAATGGAAAGCCAGCAGAAAACAAATAAAATTCATTACAAATCTCACATTAGCTAACGTACTCTTATAGGAAATCGTTTTAATAAAAAAATAATATATAAAAATAAATCTTGAAATAGTTTAATAAGGTAAGTCTGTGAAGCCTATCTTCAGAATGCTGTGAAGGAAGTCTGCCAACACCCAAAGAAGCATTCTGTTGGAGGAACAGCATTCAGGGCAGATATGTCCTTTAACTTTCTTGCAATTTATTGGGAGGAAAAAAAAAAGGTTTCTTCAAATTCGCAAAATCCAAAATTGACAGAAACAAATCCTATAAGGATTAAATAAATAACAAAGACCTATTTTAGAAAATGCATTATCATCTTATTTTAAGTGAATTTGTTGTCATTTCTAGAGCTAATATTACTTGAGATAAAAGTTAAATTAAAACTACTTATAAACACACACTAAAGACAATGCAAAATAAAAATTATTTTCATAATTATGGACATCATGGTTTTGAAGAGTGGAGGTGAAAAAAAGGATCAATATAATACGTAGTAGGAATGTGATTGGTTTCTCAATGAAATGTAAAAGAAAAAATACTTGGAATGCAAATAAGGATCAGAAAAAAGGTCTAGTGAATTTTATTTTGTATTGCATTTATTTTTTTCTATGGTAAGTCATCATTTGCCAGGAATTGTTTTATTCCCAGAATTTATTTCTATTTCATGACCTCCCCCTACAATTTTTAAAGAACCTCTGGAAGTCTTCATATGCAATTCAAGGTAATTACAATTGAAGAACTTAAGGCTTAGAAGATGAAGTGAAGTTTTTAAAAATCTACTTAATTTTTTGCCTTAAGAAAATCAGCAATACAAATTTGTAAATACAGTACATTAACCTTTTTTTCCAAATAGCAGGAAGAAAGCAGATCACATAAAATATTGGAAAATAAATTTGTTATCTGATGGTCAAAGTTTAAATTTTTAGAATCAGGATAATACACAAAACAATGTGATATTTTTACATACAACAGACTTTGTCTGAATTTTCACACCTATTTCTTAATTTCCTACTCAATAGTTTTATATAGTCAATTCTTTTGCACCAGTAAGTTAACTAAAGTTATTCTCACAAGATCATATATATCCACAGGTCAATAATTACAACACTCCATGCTTTCTGTGATCAACTTTTCAAAGATTGCAGGTGAAATAGATTACTCAGTCCTTGAAACTCTCTTATCTCTTGGCTTCTGTGCTTTCATTCTCTCCTAGTTTCTCTCCTGTGTTTCCCACTTCTAAGTCTCTTTTATCAGCGTGTCCTCATGTGTCCACTTCCCAAGCATTTTATTCTCTCTCAATTTTATGCCCTGCTCTCCCGAATTTGAAACTTTACATTCACTTATGACTGAATAATTACACTTAGATATACCATAGGTATTGAAGGTGCTAATTTCTCCAAATGGGAAGCATCATCTTCTATCTAGTGCTATTACATTTTTTATGGTTCTTTATCACAACAAATAAAATTGCTATTCAATAGTTTTTGATCTAAAATATAATAACTAGGATTCAACTAAGCCTTTCTCATTCCAATCATTCATTCACACCCAGTTGATTTCGAGGTCCTGCACTCATGAAACTACAGAAACAAAAACAGAATAAATGAGGAGAGGAAATTCAGCAGAAGACAGCTTGTTTTCTATTTATAAGACTCCATGTATATTAAAAATTAAATAAAATTAGACAGTTCGACAATATTAAAAATGCCTAATCTATTAACATTATCCAATTGCATTTGATATTTTATTGTATTTAATTTTCAGTTCATAATACATAAGTTTGTTTGTAATAGTGTAACATATGGTGCTTAGGAATCCAGAGTCTGGAGTCAGACTACCTGAGTTGAAAACACTGTTTTTCTACCAAGTTACTACACTACAGTAGTTACTTATTTTCTCTGAGAATGTTTTCTCATCTGTAAAATGGATGCAATCATACTACTTCTTTATGGCTTATTTTGAAAAACATATAATTTAGAAATTGGCACATTTTATAAATATTAGTTATATTATTTAATGAGTGTTAGTTATCAGTATACTCTGCTGATGGATTCCGCAGGTGCCATATTCAAAATAAAGCTTTTATCCTTTTTTTAAAAATATTCCAACCTATGTTTTGTCCCATAACAGAACATTTTAACTTGTCAAATAATGCTAAAATCAATAACTTCAATATTTACTTAGTCATTTAAAAATAGTCTATTTAGAATTCTTATTACCCACATTTTTATGCTAAAAAGATGGGTACATGGTCACCCCTCCGCAATGATATTTGCTTTCTGAATTTGCCTTTTATAGGCTTCCATACATGCATTATATCTGCTTTGGGGGCCAATGCCGTAATCTCTCTCTCTCTCTCTCTCTCTCTCTCTCTCTCTCTCTCTCTCTTCCTCCATTATCAGTTTATATATTTATACTCTTGGTGTACATACTATTGGCTCTAACTCTTTTGACAATCTGGGGATGCAGGAAAAATGATGGCATTGTCTTTGGCCTTCTTTGCCCCTGAAACCACCATTGTCATTCTTTGCTGTGCTGAACACAAATCTTGGTGGTTCAAACAATTCCCATAAGGCTCCACTTCCCAGATGTTAACAAGGGATTGAATTGTAGGTCTCCTTGTGGATTTCACCTTTTTTGGAGTTCTGTTACTATTCCTATTGAAGTTAAGTCCCAGGAGGAGAAAATGTACTCCACCCCCTGAAGTTCTGATGATATGAAGTCTGTTATCTGCTTTTCTTCTTGATTTCTCCACCAGAGAAATATGTGAGTCTTTAGCTGAAGGAAGGGGATCAGGGAAAAAGATTTAGCATGTTTTCTCAATATATTTATTCCATAGTTAGAAATTATGTTTTCTAATTTTTGATGTTTTTTTCCCTGATCTCTGATTATTGACTTTTGGAGCAAAGAAGGTTTTATGTCATTGTCTAAAAAGGAAAAAAAATCACCATAAAAAGGTGTTTAGCTAAAAAATGTGTATATTGTTTATTCATATTGCAATCACATTGCATTTATTGCTATAACATTGTTAATTCTTTTTTATCAACTTATAATTTATTATTATTTTAATGGCCATCATTCTATTGCTATCCTTCTCTTAAAATATTCAACTTTGTTTTAGTTTCTTTTAATTAAAGATAAATTTGTCACAGTGTAGCTAAAACTAATTTCTTTAAATGATAGAAGTAAATATATGCAGTTGGTTTACTTTTAAAGTCCATCTCATTCAGATTTTCTTTTTAAAGTAAATTTTTTTCCACTTCCATTACTTATTTATTAAATGAGTCTTTGAATTTATATTAAGGAACAAGAATTTAGAAATTAGAGCAAATGGTGTTAGGATATTGGTCAATATTAAACTTATACAACCCTCTCCCAATAAGCATAACAAGTTTCTTCTATCATTACTCTCCAGTGCATTCAGATAGGATAAGTAATACTTGTTCTCAGTTGTATTGTTGATGTTATTTATAAGCTGCTGGTCTTCCTTAAGCGCCTCGTGAGAATTTACTTTGGGCTTACTATCTTAATTAAACGGCATTTATATACCTGTGCTTCCTACATGATCAGTGAAATGCTGCTATAGAGAGACTCCTGGGATTTTTAAGGGAAAAAGTCCTCAGATAATGTGAAAATAAAAGGGTCTCCATTTGTAAGTTTAAGAATGACTGTCACAGTTCATTATATCTCCCAAATGTTCAAAAACTTGAGGCCTCTTCCATTTTCCTGTCTTCAGATACCATCTCACAAGGTAATAGTAATGTATTTTACTACTTTCAGTTTAATTTTCTCTGAAATGAGTGGCTAATATCAAGTCCAGATATCAGTAGTTTTTTGAATAAATGTAATAATTGCCATGCACACATTTTAAGAGTCAGCAGATGCTATATGTTAGGATATCTGCCAAAAGAAGTAGTACTTGTTCCCAAAATCATATTAGAACTCTCTCAGAGAAATGAAACTGAGATTTTAAAGTGATAAAATTGTACATTCTCACTAATATTAGATCATCCAGGGTTTCTCCCCAAAGAACAGCTAAGGCTTTGCCCTGAGAAGTTTCTGGGCTCTCTAGTTGTGTCTCTACTACTGGGTTTCTCACTGAACTATTTTTAAAGTCAAAATCTTTCTTTTCTGAATTGCTGAACCTCGTGAGAGCATTGCCATACCAAGAACAAAACTACTATTTTCATTGAGGAAAAAGAAGTTTGACAAATCCCAACTATTAGTTGTCAAATACATTTTAATCCCATTCATCTTGAAATATATTAACTGAGCAACAACAAAACGAGTCATAGCCACCATCCAGAGACATTGCTTCGAATGTCTTATTCCTCAACCTTTGGAATGTTTAAAATGAGCAAAGTAACCTTTGGATGGGGACAAACTAACATTGTATTTCAAACAACTGTTTATAAAGCAGACAAGAAAGTGGGCTTCCTGACTACTGGACTGAAAATTAAAGACATTCTTTAGCATAAGTACTGCTAACAATAATTTAGCTAATTTGTACACCTATAGAAATTCCTTCCTTGACTTGGTAATGCCAATGGAAATGCCTTCCTTCTTTCAAGTAATTATTTCCCCTTTCTTATAAATACCCTTTGCCTTCACCTCCTAATTGGCACACAATTTGGGTTTCTGCCTGAATCAGTGCTTTTCACAACTGCAATTTGTTTTGCTCTCAAATGAATATTTGTTGCCTCTCACTTTGGGTTTTGAATTTTAGATTAAGAAATCAAACCTTTATATTTTAGTTTTATCTAAATATTATTAAACACATTTCTAATCTCTCATATACATGAAGTACGGAATTAGACTAATTTCACTCGTTTTACTTAATTTGCAGAACTAATAAGAACTAAAGTGCTTTTTGAAAATGGTACTTTTTTATTTACACATGAATATAAGTACAAAATTTAGGCTTACTAAAAGTAAGTGTGATTTACTTACAAATTTTATATTAAAATACTACATCTATAAAGAGAATTATAAATATATCTTTTTGTTTTGTTTACCGATTATCTATAACATTTTTTATTTGTATACATGTTATTTTAACATATTAATACCAAATATTTTATAGTACTAATCTCTTAAGTCATGAGAAAGAATTTTAGTCCCAAGAATGAATTTATACTATTAAATTTTTTTAGTTTTATTATAATACAGAATCATGTTCTATGGTGATTGCTGTTACCATGGATATTGGTCAAAGAAGACTTTCCCTGGCTTGCCTTACTCAGTCAATTTTGTTTTCACATTTTAAAGGTAGTGAGAGTTCTAGGCAATTGGCATAATGCAGACATTGACAAGGGTGCAGAGTGAAATATTAAAGATGATCCAGAAAGGAAACATGGCATACTTTCTGAACACCTTAAAACTGTAGGTTTTTGGAAGACTGAGACAAGATCCAAAGCACAATGATATAATTTTAGTAACTTCTACTGACACAGAAGTCAGTCATTCTGAATTATAATAAAGGTCACAAGGGAAATGTTACTGTAAGTAGTATGTATTAAAGTCATTCAGTTGTCCTGAAATAAGCTTGAATGATAACATGGAGTATCACTTATTTAAGGTTTAAAGTCAGTGACACAAATTAGACTGCAATACATATGACTAATAAAATCTTTTTTAAAGAACTGAATGTTTCTCGGCAGTTAACTGTACTAACTACAATTTGATAGTGTTAATTGCTTAAAAAATTAGGAAATAATCCTTTCTAAAAAAAGAATAGTTTATTTCAGTTTATTTGGCAAGTAGATTTAAAATTGTTTGGTAATGTTTTAGAGACAACTTTAAAAAATAACAAGAGATTTTATAAACAAAATAATGTAGTTGAAAACATCCAATTATCTATCACAGCTAATGTTGAAGATATACGAATGTTATCTCAATAGTTTGAAGAAATACCAACAATGTCCATTATTTCTTATGCAAAATAGTTTCCATAGTGCCTTTATTTGACTTTATATAGTGTTTTTAAAATTTTATTTTCAAACAAGGCAGATTATAAAAAAATAGAAGCAATTTGATAATTGTTAAAGGTAATAATAAAAATGCCATTAAAAATAATTGCTACTTTTCTATTACAGTTGGCATACAATATTTTATTAGTTTTACTATACAACATACTGATTAGACACTTAAAAAACTTATGAAGTTAATCATCCTTATAAGTCTAGTACCGATCTGACACCACACATAATTATTTTAATATTATTGACTGTATCTTCTATGCTATACTTTACATCCCAATGACTATTTTGTAACTACCAATTTGTACCTCTTAATCCTTTACACTTTTTAATGCATCCCCTGACCTCACTCTCATCTAGCAACCATAAAAACGTCCTGTGTATCTATGATTTTTTTTGTTTATTTGTTTGATATTTTATTCTTTAGATTCCACATGTAAATGAAATTATATGGTATTTATCTTTGTCTTACTTACTCCACTCAGCACAATACCCTCTAGTTCCCTCCATATTGTTGCAGATGGCAAAATTTTATTTATTTTTATGGCTAAGTAACATTCTATTGTATATATGTACCACTTCTTTTTTATTCATTTACTCATTGGTGGACATTCAGGTTGCCTTTATATCTTGGGTACTGTATGTAATTTTGTAATAAGCATATGGTTTCACACATCCCTTTAAAGTAGTGCTTTGAGTTTCTTTTAATAAATACCCAGAAATGGGATTACTGGGTCCTTTGTTTCTTGTTATAGTCTATAGTTTTTCTTTTAAAGTCTGTCTGATATGAGTATTGCTACCTAGCTTGTTTTGTTTTCATTTTCGTGAAATATTTTCCCCATCATTTACTTTCATTCCATGTATGTCTTTTGATCTAAAGTGAATAGATATCCTACAGGCAGTATATATAAGGGTCTCGTTTTCTTATCCATTCAATCACTCCATCTTTTGACTGGCACATTTAATTCATTCATATTTAAAGTAATTGTTGATAGATATGTACTTACTATATTTTATTATTCATATATTTATTTATTTATTTATTTATTTATTTATTTATTTATTTATTTTCATCTTCTTTAGAGGTTTCTTTAACATTCCTTATAATACTGGTTTCTTGTTAATGAACTTCTTTAGCTCTTTCTTGTCTGGGAAGTGCTTTATCTGTTCTTTGGTTCTAAATGATAGCTTTGCTGGGTAGAGTAATCTTGGTTTTAGACCTTTTCTTTTCATTACTTTTAATGTTTCTGCCAATACTTTCTGCCCTGCAAAGTTTCTAGTGAGAAATCAGTTGATAGTCTTACAAGAGATTCTTTGTAAGTTACTAATTGCTTTTCTTTTGCTACTTTTAAGATTCTCTCATTGACTTTAAACTTTGACATTTTAACTATGATGTATCTTGGTATGAACCTCTTGGAGTTCATCTTATTGAGACTCTGTGCTTTCTGGGCTTATATGTCTATTTCCGTGCCAGGTTAGGAAAGTTTTCTGTCATTATTTTTTCAAATAGGCTTTCAATTCCTTGTTCTCTCTTCTCTTTCTGATACCCCTATGATGTGAACATGAGTATGCTTGATGTTATCCCAGAGGTCCCTTAAACTATTGTCATGTATTCAGGTGTTTTTTTTTTTTTCCTTTTTGCTGTTCTAATGGTATTTTCTGTTACATTATCTTCTAAATCACTGATTTGATCCTCTACTTCATCTACTCTACTATGGATTCCCTCTATTCTTCATTTCAGTTTTTGTATTCTTCATTTCTGACTGGTTCTTTTTTATGTTTTCTATCTGAATATTTATGTGTTATATCTCTGTTAAGTTCTCACTGAGTTCATCTACTCTTTTCCTAATTTCATTGAGTATTCTTATAGCCAGTGTTTGCTTATCTCTGTGCTTACCATTATTTCTTATATAAAAGGATTTCTACATTATTCTTGTTAGTCCCATGTTCTAGCTTTACAATGCCTATCTCCTTTACAAAGTCAAAATTGACTTAAGATATCCAGTTAATGTAAGATCAGGGTTAATTATAGCAGCTACATGCCATTATGGCAATATTCTGTATAATTGCCATTAACACAATTTATTATTTTTTGAATCAGGAAGCAAAGTATGCAAAACAAATGACCATTTATTTAACATATCAGCAGTTTTCTCCTTCTCTTTCTACTGCTTTTCTCCTGTCCATCCCCACCCAAGCCTTGGCAACCAATGATCTCCATTTAGTCACTATATATGAGTTTACATTTCTGTATAAATGGAATCATATAGTACATGTATTTTTTAAATTAGTTTTGATCTTTCATCATGATTATTTTGAAATCAGCTGTATTGCTGTATGTACTAACATTTCTATTCTCAATGCTGAATACTATTCCATTACATACATATACCACATTGTGTTTATCAACAGCATATTCATCTATCAATGAACATATGGATTGTAACTAGCTTACTATTTTTTTTCCTCTCTGTCTCATAAGTTCTTTCTTTTCATTTTTGTTTTAGTTCTTATTTCTTTTGGTCAACAAAGTATTTTTTATCATTCAATTTTATCACCTTTGTTGGCTTATTAGCATATATATATATATATATATATATATATATATATATATATTTGTTTATTTATTTATTTTAGTGGTTGTTTTAGGGTTTATAGTACACAACTTTAACTTATTAGAGTTTAACCTTAAGTGATAGTAAACCATTCCACGTATAATATAAGAACATTAAAACAGGATATTTCCATTGCACCTTTGTATTATTGTTGCCATGCACTTTAACTCTACATGTGTTATAAATGACATGTTGCACTGTTTTTGTTAAAATACTTATATTTTAAATAAAATTAAATAATAAGAAAATTAATCATATATTTACATATATGCACGCACTGTGTATTGCACTATTTTTTGTTTTATTTTATACTCATATATTCACCTGTTATTATTTTTTTCCTGTATGAGAACTTCCTCAATATTTCTAGTAATGGTGACGATTCTTTTTTTCAGTTTTTGTATACCTGAAACAGTATTCATTTGTTTTTATTTTAAAATATTTTTATGGTGTATAGAATACTAAATTGACATTTAAAAATATTTTTAAGAAGTTCTTTCTTGTTTTTTCACTTCTGTTTGTAACTTTAAGAATGTCTCTTTTACCACTGGTTTTCAGCAATTTGATTTTGATGTATCTTGGTCTAGAATCATTCATGTATTTTATTATTAGAGTTTCATTATGTTTTTTCTCTTCCTTCTCTCTTTACTTTCTTGAGAGTAGGTACAGGTATATTTTGTAATTTGAAGTTTTTTTTACAGTTAACTGAATCTTCCTTTTCATTTTTCCCAGCTCTACCTTTATTTAAAGTCATTTTTCTTGCTATTTACTTAAATCTCTATTAATTTTTACTGTAATGTCCATTATATTGTTCAACCCAGGCATTGTACTTTTCATTTCTATAACTTTGATTTGTGTATTTTTAAATATATATTTCTTGTCTCTACTTAATATATTTCAACTTTAGCCTTTGAACAATTGGAATACAGTTGTAACACCTATTCTAATAACATCACAGACCTAGTCTCATATTTCTAAAACCTGTGTAACTTCTGAATTGATTTCGATGAATTGATCTTTCTTCTTATTATGGGTCATATTGTTCTTTGTCATTACAAATCTGGTAATAGTTTATTAAATTTCAGACACTGAATTTCACTTTGTTGAGTTTTGGGTATTTTTATCCCCATTATTATTCTTAAGCTCTATTCTATAATGCAGTTAAGTTACTCAGAAAATAATTTTATTTTTAGTTCTTATTTTAAAAATTCATTAGTTGTGAACAAAGTAATCTTCTGTTTAGGGCTAATAATTTCCCACTACTTAAATAAAACCACAATGAGTCTTGCGGATTATGAACAATTCCATTCTGGCTGAAAACAGGTGCTATTCCCAATACTGCATGAGGACCTAGTACAGTTCTCTCTAATATTTTGTATTTCTAATTATTTGGGCTGTTTGCTTTTCCTTCCACTGCTAGTTAAAACACAAGTATGTGTTGATCACTATTCTGTTGAATATTTAAGGGTTTTCTTCTGCATATTTTCAGAGTTCTCATTCTGCTCACCTCTCTAATCTCCATTGCTCTGCTATCTGATCTCTAACCACTTACCTGATTATCAGTTTTGTCTCTTTAACTCAGGGAGAGCATCAAGCTCTATCAGCTCCCAAAACATCCAAAACCCTTCATTGCAGTCTGGAAGCTCTCTCCAGGCAGTGAGCCAAGGTAATTATAGAGTTCACCTGGTTTTTCGCTCATATTCCTGCTATTTCTATGCTTTGCTGACTAATGTCAGATGTTTTAAAAATTGTTGTTTTATATATTTTGTTTTTTGAGTTATTTCATCGGTAGTAATAAATCTGGTCTCTGTTATTCCATTCTGGTTGGAAGCAGAAACCTCGCATCAATTAATTTCAATAATCTTTAAAAGTGACACCATAGTAGAAAAGTAACAGAGAATAAATTAATATTCTAGCCAAAATTTTATTTTTTATATTAGTATACACATTATGATGGGTAATTTTATATGTCATCTTGAGTGAGCTAAGGGATTCCCAGACAACTGGCAAACATTATGACTTGTTATGTCTGTGATGACTTTTCTCTAAAAGTTTAGCATTTGAATTACTAGACTGAATAAAAAAGGTCACCCTCACCAATGAGCATGAACATCATATAATTTGTTCAGGGTCTGAATAGAAAAACGACTGAAGAAGGGGAGATTTGCTCTTTGCTTGACTTTTTTCTCTTGCCCTTCAACATCTGTGCCCCTGGTTCTTAAGCTTTTGTATTCAGACTGGGACTTACACCAATGACTCCTCAAGTATATCTGTACATCTACAATATATCCTATTGTTACTGTTGGGGGTGATTTGAACTTCAGTTTTACCTCAACAGTGTGGGGTGGGGGATAATGCACAGAAGCAGAATTAGAATTTTTCCTCAGTTCTTCCTCAATGGTGTAGTGAAGAATCACAGGTCAATGAGATTTAGAAAAGATTTATCAAAAGTGTATTTTAGAAAGTTAGAGTATGTTCCAAGGAGGAAAATTATTTCAGTGAAGAGAGCTATGACAATCTAGAAGTGGGAATGTCTGAATTATATTAGGGCCGTGATGGGTGGTTACAAAGGCATTCTTAGGTGATTGGCAAGTGAAGTCATTTTGATTGGCTGCTATATGATACTTTGTCTACTGTGCATGTGTTTACCCAGAATTCAATCTGTTATAATTAGATTCATGAACTTCTAGGCATAAACATAGTATTTTAATGAAGCTTAACTTGTGGGCAAATTAGGGTAGTACCTTCTGTGCAGGCATCTGTAGCTGGATTAGACTAGCTGAGATTATGACACTCCTGTCCTCTGTCTCCAGGGATGCAGCAGGGATTCTCTAACTACTAAGGTATTCTTTGGGCAGTCTCTAGGCTGAGCCTCTATTGCTTTGTTCCCTTGTTGCTCATGTCTGACTAGGCACCTAACACTATTGGTCTGTTACTCTGGAGAATCCAGATGAATGAAACTAATTCTTGCTTTTGGGAAAATAAGAATTCTGGAGGAATCTTTAAGGATTGAGAGAACTGATCACATTAAGAAATTTAGCATGTTAAAAATTCTATGAAAGTTATTGTACCAGGAAACTGAAGAATGAAGAAATTTGGTGTGATGTGAAATAAAAATAAAACATACTGGCAAAAAAAAAATTATTTTAGATTTTGACTCTGATAATTGTACTGCATTTGTTTTAAATATTCATGAATATTATGAAGAATGGAGAGATAAAAATATGAGAACTTTCTTCAAGTTCTATGGAATTAAATTTCAGAGAAAAACCTAATATTTCACTTTTTGGAAATTGTAGCAAGGTTTAACTAATGGCACAAATTCTCAGGAACTCTTTAGTTTGAAGGGTCTTTTGAGAGTGCCCATATTAGAAACTCCTTTATGTAACACTTAAGTGGACCCAAATCTATTTTATGAGCAAGAGTGAAGTTAATTTACTTAACATGATGAAATAAAAGAAAACTTTACTACAATCCATACTACCCTTAAATTATTTCTAACATATTGTCCTGATGTTGAAATGAAAATTTTAAATAATTATATCAATATTTATTATTAAAGTGACATTTAGACTAAAAGAATTTAATTGATCATTGTCACGAAATCTCAAAATATTGATATTTAAGAAATTGTCTCACTACCTGTGAAAAAGCAAAAAACTTCCTAAGAAAAAACAAATTATGTGCAAAAATTATTATTTTTAATTAAATTTATCTGGGTGACATTGATTAATAAAATTATGCAGGCTTTAAGGGTATAATTTACTAATTTAAAAAAATCTGGTTTCTCAAGGGATTTTAATTTATACTTCACACTTATGATAGTGACTTATAATTTATGCTGTTCCAACACATTCATAGCGTAAAAGTCTTTGAAGGGTAATTTCTAATTCTTCCATGCATATGCTCTACTCTTTTTGTCTTGTACTATATGCTCAAATATTATAATCTCCACAATATAATATAAATATAATATTTTAAATTAGGCAATCAATTATATTTAAAACACTAAAATAGAATTAGGTTATTATTATTTTCATTCATTCTTGTGATTTTTATTTTTTCGTGTAATTTCTTTCCTTCCTTTCTTCCTCCCTTCCCTCCCCCTCTTTCTTTCTTTCTTTCTTTCTTTCTTTCTTTCTTTCTTTCTTTCTTTCTTTCTTTCTTTCTTTCTTTCTTTCTTTCTTTCTAAGTTTATTGGGGTAGCACTGGTTAATACATTATATAATTTTGGGGTGTACATTATAATGTGACATCTATATATTCCATTGCGTGATTGCCACCCAGAGTCCAGTTTCCTTCAGCTACTGTACATTTGATCCCCTTTACCCACTTCACCCTCCTCAACCCCCTCCTATATTTGATTCACTTTACCCTGCCTGTCTACCTCTTCCCCCTTCCCCCGACCCTACCCTCTGATACCACTAGTCCATTGTTCATGCTCTTGAAGAGGCTTTTCTTTCTACACTGTGTGTTTTTTGCTTTTTTGTCAAAAATTATTTGCCCATATAAATATGAGTTTACTTCTGGACTCTCAATATTGTTCCACTGGTCTGTGTGTCAGTTTTTTCACAATGTCATGATGTTTTGATTACTATCACTTTGTAGTATCATTGGAAGTCAGGCAGAGTGATGACTATAGCCTCGTTCTTTTTTCTCAAAATGGCTTTGGCAATTTGGGGTATTTTATGCTTCTATACAAATCTGATGATTTTCTATTCTATTTTCTTAAAAAATGCCTATGAGATTTTGATGGGGATTGCATTAAATCTGTATAATGCTTTAGGTAATATGGTCATTTTAACTATATTGATTCTTCCAGTCCAACAACATGGAATCTTTCCATTTCTTTGTATCTTCTTTGAATTATTTTAATAGGATCTTATAGTTTTCATTATATAGGTCCTTCACATGTTTTGTTAATTTTATTCATAGATACTTTATTCTTTTTGTTGCAATTACAAAAAAATTATTTTTCTACTTTATTTTCTGACATTTCATATTTAGAGTGTAGGAACGCTATAGATTTTTGAAACTCAACTTTGTATCCAGAAACTTTACTGTATTTGCTTACTGTTTCTAGCAGTGTTCTTGTGCAGTCTTTAGGGTTTTCTATATAGAGAACTATGCCATCCGCAAATAATATTCTTTTGTTTTTTCAGAAAGAGGATTTATTACATAAAGTCTTGCTTTAGCTTGTTGCAAAGAAGGCACTTTTGATTTCCATTAGATGGCATCCAAACCTCTTTGACCCTTTCTTTATATAAAGCCTAAAGTCTTTTTGATTTCCTTGTAGATGTTTAATTATACTTGCTACTCTCAGTTTCAGTCCTTTTCAGTGTTAGAAACAGTTTCAGTAGCATTTGCTCAGATTCCCCTGGGGCTCTGTGGGGAATGGTCCCAGAGGGTAGCGCGGAGGTGCCCTCTGATTTGGGGATTGTTGGCTGCAGCTCAGCCTTGGTTTTGAAAGTGAGGTCAGTAAAAATTAACTTTGTTTCACTGCAGTCCCATCCCACTTCTCTGCTTTCTGCCCTGATGACTGGGCCCTGCTGCCAGCTGCTAGAAGTTCCGGTACTTCCAAGGCAGGCTGATCAGGGAAGTCACCACACCTTCACCCCTCCTCCTCATGCTGCAAGAAGTTCTGGAGGTTGCAAGAGGTAGCTCCTTTATTTTTCTGAGTTCATTCGCTGACACTCAGGGTTCTGACCTGTAGTAACTCTTATGCACAGATCCCACACTCAGACATGCTGGTGTGTAGTTGGGTGTTTTTTGTTGAGTTTTTGATGTTTAGCTAATTGCTGTTTCTGGGGGAGAGATCTGAGGATGTCTTTCACCCCAACATGTTTCCTCACTATCTTGTCTATGTAATTTCAATTTAGAATTATTATCATACTCCTTTTGCCTTAAGAATTTTTTTTACATCTATTTTAGTGGAAACTTGTAGGCAATGAACTTGTTCATCATTTACTTCTCTGAAAATTTCTATTTTGTTGCTATGTTTCAGCTTTATATTCAATGTTTCTAAAATTCTGAGTTGACATTTTCTTTCATTTCCTTTAAGATTTTATATTATTGGTTTTTGACTTATTTGGATTGCACAGTAGCTGACAAACAGATCATTGTTATGTTTGTTTTTGTTTCCAGCTAGGAGATATTCTTTTCTTTTTGTGGATAAATTTAAGAGGTTTTTTGTTATATTTAGTTTTTAGCAGATTAACTATGATTATTCTCAGTGTGTTTACTTTTTGTACTAATTATTCTTAGGAATTCCCTGAATTTATTATGTTTAAGAATTGTTAACTTTCAAGAATGTTCAAAATTCTGTCATCACTTAAAAATGTGTGTGCATGTATTTTTTGTCCCATACCTTTTGTCTTAATCTTCGGGAATTCCAAAAAATGTATTAGAGTACTTTATGTTATTACTCAATGTGTGAGTTATCTGAGGATTTTTGTTTTTGTTTTTGTTTTATTCTGCTTTTGCCTTTTATCCTTCAGTTTCACTAATTTGTATTGACCTATTATTGATTCTTTCCTCAACTTTCACTAGTTTGCTAATGAGTTTCCTGACATAAATTTTTATTTTGGCTGTCATGTTTTTATTTATTTTTAGCTTTCACTAGTATTTATTTATTTATTTATTTATTTATTTATTTATCTATCTATCTATCTATCTCTAGGGAAAATCTCTGAATTATCTTTATATAGTGTCTAATTTTTTTTTTCACTAGACCCTTTAAAGTTTAAGTCATTATATTTTAAAGTATTTGCATGTGAGTTCCAACATCTGTTATAATTCAATTGGTTTCTTAATCTGCAGATAGTATATATTTTGTTTTATTTATTTATATTAAATTTATTTGGGTGAAATTGGTTAACGCAATTATATAGGTTTCAAATGTACAATTCTATAATATATCATCTGTATATTTTGCATTGTGTGTGCACCACCCAAAGTCATATCTTCTTCTGTCATCATTTATTTGATCCCTTTACCCTTTTTACCTCCCCCATCCTCCCCTTTCTTCTCGTAACCACTAAATTGTTGTGTCCATGAGTCTCTATTTGTCTTGGTCACTTGTTGTTTTCAGAGTCATATCCTACATGCAAGAGAAATCATATGGTTCACAACTTTTTCTGACTTTTTTTTGCTTAGCATGATTATGTAAAAATCCATGCTATCACTAATGGCAATACTTCATCTCTTCTTTCAGCTGAGTAATATTTCATTGTATATATGTACCACATGTTCTTTATCTAATCATCTATCTTCAGTGCTTTTTATGTCTTGGCCACCATGAAAAATTCTGCAATGAACATCAGGTGCATATATCTTTACAAATAAATATTTTCAATTTGGGGAGACAGATATACCAAAGAGAGATTGCTGGGTCATATGGTAATTCTATTCTTAATTTTTTGAGGAACTTTCATTTTTCATGATGGCTGTACCAATTGACATTTCTACTGACAGTATAAAAGGGTTTCTTTTTTTCCCACGACCTCTCCAACACTGTTGTTGTTTGACTTGTTGATGATAGCCATTCTTACAGGTATGAGGTGGTATTTCATTGTGGTTTTGATTTACATTTTCCTTATAACTAGTGAAGTTGAGCATCTTTTTATATATCTGTTGGTTGTTTGTAATTCTTGGGAAAAATGTCAGTTAGGTCCTCTATTAATTTTTTAACTGAATTTGTTGTTGTTATTGTTGTTGTTGTTGTTTTAAGTTGTATGCATTCTTTATATATTTTGGATGTCATCCCCTTATCAGAGGCACTGTTTGCAAATACCTTGAATTGTCTAGTTTGTTGCCTCTTTGTTTTGTTGATTGCTTCTTTTGTTGTGCAGAAGCTTTTTAGTTTAATATAATTCTATTTATTTGTTTATTTTTGCTTTTACTTCCCTTGATTTTGAGGTCAAATTTATAAAATCTTCTCTAAATCTAAGGTCTGTGATTTTAGTACATACGTGTTTCAGGTCTTATAATTAGATATTTGATTCATTTTGAGCTAATTTTGGTGTATGGTGACAGATAGCAGTCTAGTTTTATTCTTCTGAATGTGGCTTTCTAATTTTTCCATCACCATTTATTAAAGAGGATTTCTTCATTGTATGTTTTTGGCTACTTTCACAAAAATATTTCTTGGCTGTTAATTTTGTTTCATTGGTCTGTGTGTCAGTTTTTCTGCCAATAACTTGTTGTTTCCATTATTGTCATTTTGCAATATAATTTAAAGGCATTTTATAATATAATTTGTGATACCTCTGCCTTTGTTTTTTTTCCCTCAGGATTGCTTTGGCTATTTGTGGTCTTTTGTGTTTCTTTTCTGCCATTGGAATGTTGACAGGGTTTGTATCAAATCTGTATATTGCTTTAGGTAATATGACAATTTTAACTATGTTGATTCTTTTAATCTATGAGCACAGAATATCTTTAAAATTTTGTGTCTTTTTCAATTTCTTTTAATATTGTCTTATAGTTCTCAATTTATAGTCTTTCATATTCTTTGCTAAGTTTATTACAAGGTATTTTATTCTTTTTGTTGCAATTGAAAAAAATTGTTTTTTTCAGTTCTTTTTTTGAAAAGTCATTGTTAGTACATAGGAAAACAGATTTTTATATGTTGATTTTGTATCTTGGAACTTTATTTGTTTGTTGTTTCTAATAGGATTTGGGCGGGGGGTGTTGCAGTCTTTAAGATTTTCTGTATTGAGAATCATGTAAACTGCCAAAAATGACATTTTAACTTTTTCATTTACAATTTGTATGCCTCTTATTTTTTTCTCTTTTTTGATTGCTGTTCCTAGGCTTATAACACTATATTGAATAAGCATGATGATAGAGAACACCCTTGTCTTGTTCCTGATGTTAGAGGGAATGTTTTAATTTTTCACCATTAAATATAATATGAGATGAGAGTTTGTCATTTATATGGCCTTTATTATGTTGAGGTATTTTCTTCTACATCAATTTTATTAACTGGTTTAATCATATGGGTGCCGCATCTTGTCAAATGCTTTTTCTGAATCTATTGATATGAACATAAAATTTTTACCCTTTGTTTTATGTGGTGTATCATATTAATCAATTTGTGTATGTGGAACCATACTTCTGTCCCTAGAATAAACACCACTTGATTATATTGTATAATCTTTTTCATGTATTGTTATATTTGATTTGCTAATATTTTGTTTAGGACTTTTGCATTTCTATTCATCAGAATTATTAGTCTATAATTTTCTTTCTTTATATTATCTTTACCAGGTTTTGGTGTCTGGGTAATGATGGTCACATAAAATGAGTTAGGAAGTATTGCACCCTTTTCAATTTTTTTGGGAGGAGTTTGAGAAGAAAAGGTATTAAATAACCTTGTATGTTTGGTATAATCCACTAGTAAAGCCATCTGGTCTGGGACTTTTACTTTTGGGTACAGTTTTTGATGATTTTTTCAATTTCCTTATAGTTGATCTGTCCATTTAGACTTTACGGTTTTTAACAATTCAGTCTGGAAAGGCTGCATATTTCTAAGAACTTGTCCTTTCCCTCTGGGTTATGAAATTTGGTAGCATATAATTGTTCATAGTATTTTTGTATTATACTTTGTAGTTCAGTGTTATCTGTCATAACTTCCCTTTCATTTCTGATTTTGTTTGTGTCTTTTCTTTTTTTTTCCTTAGTGGGTCTAAAGAGGGGTTTTTCAATTTTATTGACCTTTTAAAGAACCAGGTTCATGCTGCTTTAAATTCTGCTATTGTTTTATTCTTAATTTCATTTCAATTTTCTCTAATTTTTATTATTTTCTTCTTTCTACTGACTTTAGCCTTCATTTTTTCTTGTTATTTCTAGCTCTTTAGGATGTAAAGTTAAGCCGTTTATTGGAATATTTCTTGTTTCTTGAGATAGGCCTATAATGACATGAACTTTCATTACTACTTTTGCTGTATCCTAAAAGTTTTTGATATGTTGTGTGTCATTCACATTTATTTCAGTGTATCTTTTGATCTTTGCTTTTATTTCTTTTTTAACCTAGTCATTATTCAGCAGCATATTAATTAATCTTCACATATTTGTGTTTGTTCCCACTTTCTTTTAGCAGTTGCTCTTCAGTTTCAAAGCATTGTGGTCAGAATATATATTTCATATTATTTCAACATCCTTGAGTTTGTGAGGCTAATTTTGAGTCCCAACATATAGTATATCCTCAAGAATGTTCCATATTCACTAGAGAATAATGTATAATCTGGGGTTTTGAGATGAAAGATTCTATAGATGTTGATTATATCCATTTGGTCTAATATGTAATTTAAGGTTGATATTTTCTTGTTGATTTTTTTTGAATGATCTGTTATTCATAGCTGTCAACAAGTTATGTAGGTCCCATCTTATAATTGCATTAGTAGTTACCTTATATATTTTGGTTCTCATTGGTTGGGAGTATATATATCGATGTGTTATTTCCTTTTGATGTATTATCCCCTTTATCATTATAAAATGTTTATTTTTAATCTTAATACCTTTTCTTTTTTTATCTTGAAGTCTGTTTCATCAGATATGGCTACATACTCCTTTCTCTGGATGCCATTTCCTTGAAATATCATTTTTCACCCTTTCACTTGGACTCTTTATTTGTCTTTGCAGTTGAGATATGTCTCTTGAAGGGAGCATATGTTTGAGTTTTGTCTTTTGATCCATTTTGCTACTCTGAGTCTCTTTTTTGATGAATTCAGTCCATTTACATTTAAGGTGATTATCAATATATGAGGATTTCCTATAGCCATTTTATCTTGTTTTCTAGTAGCTCAGTATCTTCATTGTTTTTCTGCCCTTGTCTTCCTATCTGTTATTTTAGTTTGGTTGTATTGTGTAATTTTTTTTCCTTTATTTACTCTTTTTTATATATGTGTCTCAGTTTTAAATTTTTATTTTTTGATATGTGGTTACCATTAGGTTTTTGTGAAAGAAAGCTTCATATATATAGTAGTTCTTTTTCTTCTGCGTGCATCTTATGTCCACTCACCCTTTCAAATTCAGACCTTAACTCCTTCCCTTTTCTGTTTTTGTTGTCACAAATTATTCCTATTCATGCTGTGAGTTCACTTCTGAGTTGCAGTAGCCATGTAGTCTTCTCTTTTTTTCTTTTATCTCCTTTAACTTTGTTATATTTAAGTGTATAGAGCCCTATTCTGAATAAAGGTTGCTGCTTCCTGTTCCTGTTTGCTTTTTAGTCTTCTTAGTCATAGCTTTTTTCCCTTTTGCCTTTTTATTTCAAGTCTGTAGAATAATAACCCTCTTCAGTATTTCTTGTAATAGAGGCTTTATGGTGAAAATTTTCCTCAGCTTCTACATGTCTGGAAAAGTCTTTATTTTGTCTTTATATCTGAAGGATAACTTTGCTGAATATGTTATACTTGGCTGGTAATGTTTCTCTTTCAATAGTTTGAATGTTTGATTCCACTCTCTCCTAGCTTGTAGAGTTTCTGCTAAAAAATCTAATGATAGTATAATGAAATTTTCTTTTATAGGTTACCATCTTCTTTTCCCTTGATGCTTTGAAAATTATTTGTCATTAATTTTTGACAGATTTAATACAATGTGCCTTGAAAAAGGCCTTTTTTGGATTGAGATAATTAGGTGTTCTGTTGTTTTTTGGAATTGAGGATCCAGTTTTTTCCATAGTTTTGGGAAATTCTCAATGACTTTGTTTGAGTAGACTCTGTTTCCATCTCCTTCTCTTCATCTGGTTGACCCATTATTCTTATATTGCTTTTTTTGATGGTGTCAGGTAGCTCTTGTATATAATGTATATGTATACATATTAACTCTCAAGTCTTTCTCTTCTTCCATCTGCATCATTCACAGATTTATGTCTTTTTTATCACTAATTCTTTTCTCCATCTGGTCAGCTCTATTTCTTAGGTTCACTATTCTCCATCTATTTTAGGGAGTTCTTCAGCTCCAGAATTTCTATTTGGTTCCTGTTTAAAGTTTCAATCTTATTGGCATATTTCTTTTGTTTGTTGATTTTATTTCTGAGTTCATTAAACTTTCTATCAAAATTTTCTTGCATTTCATTGCTTTTTAAGAAGTGCAATCTTAAATTAGCTTTTATTTAAATCACATATTTCCAAGAACTAAATAAAAATAAAAAATATAAACAAACAAAACACCAACTGGCATATTTCCAAGTCTTTAAGTTTATTTTCTGGAGACTTTTTATTTTTTTCCTTAGGATGCCTTGCTACTTTAGTAATTATTTTATTTGAAAAATTATTTCTCTGTTTAGGCATTTACTGGAATTAACTTTTTAAAAAGAGTAATACCTCTATTTAACAGGTTGACAAGAAGTCTTTTGTTTTTCAGTAGGCGGCATAGATACGTAAGTGTTATTTTTTCTTGCATTGCTCTGGCATCTTAGATCTCTGTTGGGCAGTGGAAAATGTATTCCCTGGAGGGGTGGGCCTCTCTTCTATGACCAAGACACCTCAGTCTTAGGACAACAACCCCTGTGGGGGAAAGTGGTTGGTAAGTTTGTGAAGTCCCAGCGCTGCCCCAGCAGCTAGATGCAATGTTGTGCTACATGAGGTGTCCCAGGCGCCTCTGCCAGGATCAGCCTCAATATGTGGGGTGAGATGAGATGGGAGAGGATTTGTTCTCTTCCCAGGAATGGTAACTACTAAACCTTAGCTACTTCACCTTTATGTTTCCATGACTAGGATTAGTCGCAATGTGTGTCTGCTGCTCAGGAGATGTCTCTCCAGTTCTGAGGGCTGTAGATTTTCTGATTTGTAACCCAGTATTAGCTGCTACAGTTTTTCTTCGGTCCTGCTGCTGGTTCTTGGAGGGGCAAGAAAGGGAGCTCTGAGAGTATTAGGAGAGGGGGCCACCTGGCTTCATGGCTTTGTTCTCTGCCTGTCAATAGCAGCTCCTAGAACACAGATGTTGTCCTTTTATATTGGGTCTCTGTTGGAATCACTGGATTCAGCCTCAGCATGTGCTAATTAATTAAGCAGGAATTCTTGGGGCTGTAAAAAGTGCACTTATAGCCCAATTCCTCCCTTTTCTCACCATTTGAGTTGAGTTCTAGGCTGCATCCATAGCACTTTTCTCTGCTCTTCTTTCTTTCCTCTTCCCCTGTTCACCCAGTTTGCCCACCTTCAAATATTTTGATGTACTGATCTCTCAAAAGTGTTTGTACATTCAGCCAGGCATCTTTTTTTTTTTTTTTTTAGTTACAGCTGCTCAACTTGTATCTTCAAGGGGATCATTCAACCACCCTACTTCTGATTTATGTTTTATTTTTACTTGCTTTTACGTGTCTCCAAATTTCTAAAGGAATGCAAAGCATTAAGTATAAAATAATAGATTACAAGATGATTATTTATTCCTATAGTTTTATTTTTTCTTGTTATTATTAGTTTCCTGGTGTGTGCAGGGGCAAGGTTTGAGTTAATATATTTTGACCTTGGTTGTTTTTTGCTGTGGTTACTGTAATATTTGGTGAAACTTATTATTAAAATTCCTTTAAAAGTAGGCTGCTACTATCATGTACCTACAGTGGGACCTGAAGTTCTGGAGGATATATGTCAGTGCTCTCGTTGCACCATTAGCTTTGAGAAATCTCTGCAACCTGTTTTACAGAGAGAATCTCTCTTAATTTTCTTGCTACTCCCATAGCCATCGAGCTGCATTGCTTGTGACCAAACACAACATTCATATTGGAGGCAGGAAGATGATTCATGGCATTCACGAGCCAACCCCAGAGTCAGATTCAAAGGTCGGGTATTCTCATCACTACTTCTCACTCCAATGGGAGCCAAACTATGCCTTTTATTTGTATTAAGTTTTTATAAGAAATGTTTTTCTTGATCCTCCACCTTTCACCATGGTAACAAGCCTGTTTTGTATTATTACATTTCCCATCCCATGCATAGGGGCAAACAATTTTACTTTTACTTCATTAGAAGTAGTATAATTTTGCCTGAGACCACAGGCTGAAGGTTTTCTTGCCTTCCACAACATTAGTATATTTCTGCATTTATTAGTTCGAAATTCTGGGCCTCAAAATATTTCTTGTTCATCTGTTAACACAGAAGTGTTTGCTGCCACACTTATCCTCAAAAGCAGTGATACTTTGCCTGGTCACAGGGGCAGAGAAAGGGAAGGTAATGAGGGGTTTCTTGAGTTTCTCTAAAGGCTGATGTGTTTTTTCCTACCTATCCCTCTGAAACAGTAGACTTCTACCTGTGTTTGTGGTACCAGATAATTTACTGCCCTTCCATCAGCAATTTAAGGTTTTTGATTCTTGAGAAGCAACTGTTCATGTAATTGCATATTTTATGTCTTCATTTTTCTTATTTAAATAATGAGTTGAATTGGATCATTATTTTCAATTCAAGCCTCATGCAACTCTGATATTAAGTTATTTTTCTTAAGTCCAAGTTTGGCATTTCAACATTAAATCAAGTGCAGATAGTCATCAGTTATGTGAATGAAGTGTTTTGATTGAGAATAAAAGTGCAGATATATTTGGGATATTAACCTTAGCGCCATATAGCACTGGTTCATAAAGTAAAATACTGTCTAGACTTAACAAATAATGACTCTTCAATCTATTACCCCCTTCAGCAAAATACCATTCTTAATACTTATCATCTCATACTGAGAATATTATAATAATTACATACCTAATTTTCTCATTCATGTTCTCTTTCTTCAAAACTGTTTCTTATAAATTACTTTGACTGAGTAGTCTTTTTTTAACAATGGTCGGCTCTATATTTTCTCTCAAAATTATCTGGGTCAATTCTACCATTAAATATTTAGAATTTCTTTTTCTTTCAAATCCCAGTTGAGCCAAAATATTCCTAATAAATCTTTCCTATGGCACAAGGCCTTCTTTCACTTTCCTGTCTTCTTTTTTTTTGCTCAAGTTCATTTATGAATTCTGATATTAAAACAGCCTTGTATATGTATTCAATATGAATATAAAATAGTTTAAGTCTGAGTATAATAGTGCTCTAACTTGAAAACATTATCTTCTAGATACAGTTAAATGTCTCACACATCTTTTGTATCTACCCACAGCCTAGCATGAGGAGAACAATATCGTCATTATTACAACCCAGTTTTCTTGCTTGTATTAAAAACAGTGGTAACTATTTACTGATAAATTTCTATATGCCCAACACTATGATTCATTTACTCTACATCACATTTTAAGAACTAAATAACTAAGTACTATTATTATTTCTCTTTTAGAAGTAAGAATATTGAGTTTTAGAGATGTTAAGTAATTTATCTAAATGGCATAGAGAAAATTAGCATACTGAAATTCTCACTATGCCTGACAAATGTTGATAGGAAAATCAATGCTTGCCAAATGTGCTTATCAAGCCATCATAAGCATTAGGAGGCCTCTGAGATGTGAAGCTCAAGTTCAATACAACTCTGACCTTGAGGTTAATGTGGGGTAAAATTTTTTATGGCATATACTTCAATTTATATGCTTTATTTAAGATGAGATATTGATATTTCTCATCAACTTAGACACTTCAGCAAATTAAATTCCTTATTCATCATTCTAAATTTGTATTGAAGATGCAATTGTTAAATAATATCTATAATTTTAATTAGATTAACATAAAATAAAATAATTCTGATGTTTAGTTATAATAGCAGAAGGGGTAATCAATTTTCTTGCTTAAACAAAAGGAATTTCTTCACCTAGGATGAAATATTTTGTTATTGTGATTTGGGGTTAAAATAGCTAATTAGAGTTTATAGAACTTTTATACTGCTACAAAGGCACTAGAAAGAGAATGGTCCACTGAGAATCTCTGCTGTATAGTCAGGAATCTCAGCCACCTATATTTATGGAAGCCATGGGAGCTTGACCACACACTACCCATCTAAAGAGAAGCTGTGAAGATGCTTTGGAAAAGATCCCTCAGTGTTTTTCTTTTCCTCACACATTTTCTCTGAAAGGGTATTTCACTTTATGTTTCATTCAAAGAAAAAAAATATTAAAATCTCCTTGTAATTTTTTTTGGTTTATGCTTCAAAATGAAGAGCAAAACTTTATTCCACATTTAATTTATTTAGTTACAATGTTAGCTAAATAAATTAAACATTTCACACCCAGCACATTTTTTTTAATCCTGTAAAGGTAGATGATATGATTTATGGAGAAACAGCTGCTTCTTGGGTAGTTTAGAAACAACTTAAAAGGAAATGGTCCCAGAAAAAATTTCTTGATCTTGTAAAATTCTGTTTTATTATCTCAAGTTTGTAATCCATCCCACTAAGTATAAATATAAGCAGAAGGTTAGATGATTTATTTGAAGCACTGAAATACTATTAGAAAAAAAAAAATTCTAACAGGTAAGGATATGAGATCAGCATTATTTGAAATTTGTTGTATTAATGTTTTTGTTTTCTTTCATGTGTTACTTATATGCGTTATATGACAATGCATTCTTGGTCTAATTAATGGTGTATTTTCATACTTTTATTACTAGAAATAAAAAATAGTAAAAATGATAAACAAAATTGTCCAGTTTTATTAATTTTTCCTAACAAAACTTATTGAAAATGAGGACTATTTATAGCTTTTTTTTACTTTATTTTGGGAAGTTTTAGATCATCTTATTAAAAATAGAAGCTTTGAAATTCTAAATATGTGCAAACATGTAGAATATCATCATCAAACTCTATAAAATGCATTTTATCTCTATGCTGGGTTTGCATTTTTTATTCTGGTAAAATATGCATAATATAAAATTTACTTTTTTAACCATTTTAAGTGTATAGTCCTGTGGTATTAAATATATTCACATTTTTGTGCAACAATAACTTCCATCTATTTCTAAAACTTTTCTTCCTTTTCAACTAAAACTTTGCCGACTGTTAAACATTAACCTATTCTCCCCTACCTCCAGCTCCTAGTAACCAACATTCTACTTTCTGTTTCTATAAATTTGACTACTCTAAGAACTCATGTAAGTGGAATAATGCAATAGTTGCCCTTTTGTGACTGGCTTTTTCATTTAATATAATGTCTTTGAGTTTCATCCACAGTGTAGCCTGTGCCACAATTTCCTTTTAAAGCTGAATATATTATTTTGTATGTATATACCACATTTTGCTTATTTATTTACCTGTTAATAAACAGATGAATTAATTGCTTCCATTCTTTAACTATGACAAATAATGATACTATGAACACGAGTACATATATTTGTTCGAGTCCCTGCCTTTGTTTCTTTTGGATATAAGTTTGCATATTTTTTAATTTATTTTTTATTTAAATGTAGTTGGTATACATACAATCATATTGGTTATCTTAGTCTCAGGTGTACAAATATAGTGATTTAATATTTTTAAACATTACAATGCAATCACCCAATAATTGTAATAATCACCAGTCATCATATAAACTTAACACAATATTATTGACTATATTATTTACTCATTCACCCACAGCCTTTCTTCTGGCAACCATCCCTCTTCTCTCTGTTTCTATGAGTCTGTTTTTGTTTCATTTAGTTTATTTGTTTGTCTTTTGATTTCACATATAAGCAAAACCATATGATATTTGTCTTTCTGTGTCTGACTTATTTTACTTAGCATGATACCTTCTAGATTCATTGACGTCACAAATGGCAAGATTTTTTTATTGTTGTTAATATTCCATTGTGTGTGTGTGTGTGTGTGTGTGTGTGTGTGTATTTATGTATAAAATACCACATCTTCTTTATCCATTTATCTATCTATGGAGACATGGTTTGCTTCCATAGCTTGGCTATTGTAAATAATGCAATGAACATGAGGGTGCATATATATTTTTTAATTAGTGTTTTTATTTTCTTTGGATAAATACCTCAATGAGAAATTTCTAGGTCTTATGGTGTATCTGTTTTTAGTTTTTAAGAAATTTCCATATTGTTTTTTATAGGAGCTGGGACAATGCAGCCCCACCCATAGCGCACCAGTGCTTCTGCACAGTGAAGGAAACCTTCAATAAAACAAAAAGGAAATCTACTAAATTGGAGAATATATTTGTACATAATATATCTGATAAGGGGCTGTTATCTAAAATATGAAATAAGCTCATACAACTTAATAACAAAAAAATAATCTAATTGAAAAGTGATCAGAGGACATAAAAAGACATTCCTCCAAAAAAGACATTCAAATGGCCACAGACATACAAAGATGCTCAACATCACTAATCATTGGGAAAATGCAAATGAAAACCACAATGATATACTAGCTCACACCAGTCAGAATAGCTAATACCAAAAAGTAAAAAAATAACATGTGTTGGCAATAATATAGATAAAAGAGAACACTTGTGTGTTTGCATTTTTAATCTTAGCAAAATATACAATGCTTTAAAAGTGTCTTAAAAAGAGCATAGCATTAATAACATATTAGAAAGTAAACTACAGAAAAAAAGAGGAATTGAACCAAAAGTCAATCATCAGTATTAGAGATAGAGAATTTCAAGAGAAGAAATAATGGGACTATAAAAGAGAATTAAAATTTGGTTAGATTAATTCGTAGAGAATTTTTCACATTAGTTATATATCTGCCTATGAGCTGATGTTTATATACTTTTATTACTCCAGCATTCTAAAAGTACATGCAATTTGAGAGTACCATATAATTAAATAAACAAAAATATGACTTATATTTTGATATATTAGCCTTGGGAGGAAGCCAAGTGGTATTGAGTGCAATTATAAGTTAGCATATGATAGCAGAGCCAGTCTCTCCTAAATTTAGAAAACAATATATACATATATATTTGGTTTGAGATTCATTAGATCATTTAAATAAACTTTCATTTAAAACTATCTGACAGTATAAAATAAAATAAAAAATTTTAAACAGCAATAACATCTATGATAGTTTCAAAACATATAGTACTTAAGGATAAACCTGAAAAACGTGTAAAACAGCTGTACACTAAAAACTACAAAAAATTAAACACAATTTAAATAAATTGATTTCACAGGTTATGACTTAATATTTTTCAGATATCTAACCTCTCAATTCAATCTATAGCAATCCCAATAAAAATTCTAGTTGTTCTTTCTTTTTCAGAAATCGACAAGCTGAATCTAAAATTACATGCAAAGGACCTAAAATGCCCAATCACTTTGAAAGTAATCAAAAACAGATAACTTACACCACCTTGTTTCAAGACAGTTATTGCCAAGATAATGTAGCAAGTGTGTGATGGCAGACATATAGACTTAAGGAATAGCATAGAGAGACCAGAAACAGATGCATACATATATGGACTCTGATTTGCAACAAAATTCAAAGACATTTCATGGCATGAAGATAATATTTTGAACGATCCTGAAACAATTAGATATCCATATGCAAATATATATTTATCAGTGCTTTACCCCTGAGAGGCATAAATGATGATATCAAAGGGGAAATAAGAAGCTTAATTCTAACAGACATGTTCATTATCTCATTTCTCAAAATTCACCTGATTTTACACTTTCAATATGTGCAACATGTTATACATTAATTAAATAAATATTTATATTATAAATATAAAATTATAGAATATCCCCGACATACATTTTATTATATATAAATTGTTCATATATAAAACAATAAAATATAATGTATAAAGTTAAAAAACTATAAATGTAATCAAGAATATTACTAGAATGTTTTTTCAGTGCACGATGGACTTACCTAAATACTAGGGACATTTGTATGTATAGTAGTAATGGAAAGATAAAATAGTTTTGTTCAATAGAGAAGCAAATGATTTCCATCCAATGAACATATAACCTCCCAAAGATTATGCCTTCTATACCTGTTGGACACTAATCAGTTTTAATAATAAAACTGATTAGTGTCCAACAGGTATAGAAGGCATAATCTATATAGTTATATAGTCTTATAACAAAGACTATAACCAATTAGCTTAAACATTCTTCAGAATAATTTTAATATATTACTGGAATGCTCATTATTTAGAGTTTAATAATATATATGTGCGTTTATTTGTATTTTCATTAGAGTCATAATTTTTTCCTTTAGTAAGTTATATTTTAACAAACAAATAAACAGCACTTTAAATTTTATTATTTTTAATGTTTTAACTATAGGGTGACTTTTGTATACTTTGTTTATTTTATACTTTTAAATTTGGAATAGCAAGTGAACAATAAATTATATTCATAAAAAAAACACTCATGAAAACTGTTGAAAATTGGAGTAAATCTTTGGTCCCAGGCTGTATACTTTTCTGTATAAAATATCTAATTTAGGGTCCTTTTTAAAACATTATTTGAATTTATAGCATAATAAATTGTATCTTACACTTTCAAAACAAGTACATCATTAAGAAATTTGTAATAGAAATTCCAATATGTATAAATGTATTTATTTGTCTAAATTATGATCAGCATGAAGAACAACCACTTTTGTATTATTTTTGTATACTGCTAAATTGCAATGTAATAACTTTAACTTTATTCTTTTAGAAAACCAATTTCAAATTTTCATCTTCCAGCAGGTTTCTGTCATGACTTGCAAGATAAAATCTTACCAAAAGCCTTAGTTTATAAATATATGTATGTGTGTATTTGAGTGTGTGTTTGTGCGTGTGTATGTATATATATCCTTTAAGCAGCATGTTTATTGTACAAGTAAATGTTTTAACACAGACCTTTAACTTTATGTATTTACTATTAAATACATAAATTAAACTATTATTGCACATAACATGAAGGAAGAGATCTCTCCCCTTTATGCTAGCACCTAAAACTTTTATTTAATAAGTTTCTTCATTCAAGTTAGTGTAGTAAGGCGATAAAGAGTATAAGCTATTGAATAAGAATACATATATCAAACAATGCCTATGATAAGGGGCTAGTATATTAAATATATAAAAATCACACAACTCAGTAACACAAAACTAACAACCTAATTAAAAAGTAAGCAGAAGACCTAATAGACCCTTCTCTCAAGAAAACATATAAAGGGCCAACAGACATATGAAAAGATGCTCAACTTCATTAGCTATTAGGGAAATGCAAATCAAAAACCACGATGAGCATTACTAACAAATTCCAGGGGAGCTGGCATTGCTGGTTCTGAGACTATTGCTTTGAGCAAATAAGTGTCCCAAAGAATAAGAATCAGAACAAGGTGCAGTAAAATAGAGGTAGGAACTTGTTTAAAATGTAGGCATCTGATCCTCATCCTTGAAACGTCCCTTCAGGAAATGCCAAATGAAGCCCGGAAATAAGTTATCCAGTTTCAAATCAAGATGTGGTGAAACTTGGCGGAGTGAGAGACATCCCCAGATCTCTTCCCTTGACACAAAAATAAACTGAACATCTAAAAATCAACGAAAAACATGCACACCAGTACATTTGAGTGTAGAATCTGCACATGAAAGTTACCACAGGTCAGAACCCTGAATGTCAGGTAGTGATCTCAGGGAAATAAAGAAACGGCCTCACGCAACTGCCTGGGCTCCCTGAAGGAGGAGGGGAAGGGGTGAAGGTGCAGTGACATCCATGATTATCCTGCCTTGAAGTGCTGGAACTTCTAGCAGCCAGAAACAGGGCCCAGTCTTCATAGCAGAAAGCAGAGAAATGGGATGAGACTTCAGTGAAACAAAAGTTAATTTTTACTGACCCTAGTTTCAAAACCAAGGCTGAGCTGAAGCCAACATGCTCCAAATCAGAGGGCAGCTCCCCGCTACTCTCTGAGACCATTCCCCATGGAGCCCCAGGGGAATCTGAGCAAATGCTATTGAAACTGTTTCTAACACTGACAGAGACTGAAACTGAGAGCAGCAAGTATAATTAAATATCTATAAGAAAATTAAAAAGACATTTAGGCTTTATATAAAGCAGGGATGCAAGAGTCTTGGACTCCATCTAATGGAAATCAAAAGAAAAGTGCCTCCTTTGCAACAAGCTAGAGAGAGACTTTTATATAATAAATAATTATAATGAATCTACTTTCTATAAAAACAAAAGAATATACTTCCATTAATGTCCAAGCACAAATATAGTCCATTAAACACTATGAACAACCAAAGTGAGAAGATATCTCAGAAAGCAAAAGAAAAATCTCCAGAAAATAAGCTTACAAACATAGAAATATGTGACTTAAATCACAGAGAAATATATAAAGCAATTACTAACAGAACTAAAGGGAGAAACAAACCTAAATGTTATCGTAGTAGGAGAACTAAATACTCTACTGTCGGATATAGACAGAAAATCTAAACCAAAAAAAATCAATAAGGAAATAACATCCTTACACATTCAGGGCATAATTGACATTAACAGAGCCTTCCATCTTAAAACAGCTGCTTATACAGTCTTCTCTACTGCACATGGAACATTCTCAGGAATCAACCACATACTGGGACACAGAGATAGCCTCAACAAATATAAGAGGGTTGAAATTGTACCAGCCATATTCTCTGATCATAATGCTTTGAAACTGGAGATCACCTGCAGAAAAAAAATCAGGGAGATCCACAAGTACATGGAGATTAAACAACATGCTACTGAAGAATAACTATGTCAGAAAAGAAAGAAAAAGAGAGATCAAGAGATACATAGAAATGAATGATAACAATAATACAACATATGAAAACTTTTGGGACATGGCAAAAGCTGTCATAAGAAGAAAGTTTATACCATTACACACCAATCTCCAAAAGCAAAAATGAGCTCAAATAAACAACCTAATGTTTCATCTTTCAAAACCTAGAGAGGGAAGAACAAATGTGGCCTAAAGTTAATGGAAGAAAAGAAATAATCAAGATTAGAGTAGAAATCAATGAAATTAAAAATAAAAAAAATGATAGAAAAAATAAATGCAACAAAGAGCTGATTCTTTGAAAGGTTAATAAAATGAACAAACCCCTGGCTAGCCTCACTAAAAAAATATGAGAAAGGACACAAATAAGGACAATCAGGAATGAAAGAGCAGAAATTACAACTAATATCACAGAAATACCAAGGATCATACAAGAATATTATGAAAAAGTATATGATATCAAATTTAATAACCTACAAAAAATGGACAAGTACTTAGAAAAATACAACCTTCCTAGACTTAATCAAGAAGATTTGGAAAATCTATCAGGAGTATGGAAATTGAAACAATCATCAAAAACCTACCAAAAAGTAAAAGTCCAGGACCTAATGTCTTTACCAGTGAATTCTACCAAACATTCAATGAAGATTTAATAGCTATTCTCCTCAAACTTTTCCAAAAAATTGAAGATACAAAGAAATGGAAATATATTCCATGTTATTGGACTGGAAGCATCAACATAGTTAAAATGATCATATTACCTAAAGCATTATACAGATTTAATGCAATCCCCATTAAAATCCCATGAGCATTTTTTAAAGAAACAGAATAAAAAATCATCAGATTTGTATGGAAGCACAAAAGACCTCGAATTGCCAAAGCCATTTTGAGAAAAAACAATGAAGCTGGAGGCATCACTCTGCCTCACTTAAAATTATATTGCAAAGCGACAGTAATCAAAACATCATGGTAATGACAGAAAAAACAGACACATGGACCAGTGGAATAGGATCAAGAGTCCAGAAGTAAACCCATACTTATATGAGCAAATAATCTTTGACAAAACATCCAAAAACATACAGTGGAGAAAATAAACCTTTTTAATAAATGGCGCTGGGAAAACTGAAAAGCCACCTGCAGAAAAATAAAACTAGAATGTTGTCTATCACCACACACCAAAATTAACTCAAAATGGATTAAAGTCCTGAATATATAAGACCTAAAACACTAAAATGCATAGAAAAAATACATAGGAACTAAACTGAAGGACCTTGGACATAAAGAGGATTTTATGAATTTGACCTCAAAAGAAAGGGGAATAAAAGCTATAATAAATGAATGGGACTATATCAAACTAAAAAGCTTCTGCTCAGCAAAAGAAATTGTCAACAAGGTAAAGAGACAACCACTGAATGGGAAAATATATTTGCAAGCTTCACCTCTGAGAAGGGCCTAATATCCAAAATATTCAAAGAACTCGTACAACTCAATAACAACAAAAAACAAATGATCCAATCAAAAACTGGGCAGAGGACCTGAAAAGACACTTATCCCTAGAGGACATACAAATGGCCACCCAAAATTTGAAAAGATGCTTAACATTGCTAGCTATTAGGGAAATGCAAATCAAAACCACAAAGCAATACCATCTCATACCTGTTAGAATGGCTATAATCAACAGGACAAGCAATAACACATGTTGGAGAGGATGCAGAGAAAAAGACACCTTCACATACTGCTGGTAGGACAGCAAATTGGTACAGCCACTATGAAAAATAGTATGGAGTTCCCTAATAAAACTAAGAATTGATCTACCAGAGAGTCCCCTAATAAATGATTGGCTAAAGAACCTATGATACATATATACAATGAAATATTACTCAGCCGTAAGAAGAGATGAAGTACTGCCATTTGTGACAACATGGATGGACCTCGAGATAATTGTGCTAAGTGAAATAACTCAGACAGAAAAAGCTGAACATCACGTGATATCACTTATATGTAAGTATTACCTAAAAGCAACAAATGAACAGGACAAGCAAACAGAGACTCAGGGACATGGACGAGAGACTAGTGTTTACCAGAGAAAAGTGAGTGAGGGAGGAGGGTGTGTAGACAGTTAAAAGGGTTAAATATAGGGGGTTAGGGAGGGTGAAGTGGTTAAATGGAATCCAATATATTGTAGCTGAAAGAAACTGGACTTTTGGTGGTAAACACACAGTAGAATATATAGATGTCAAATTACAATGTACACCTTAATATTATATAATTGTATTAACCAAATTATCACAATAAACTTAATAAAAAAATCAAAAACAGAATGAAATACCACCTCACACTTGTTAAAATGCCTTCATCAACAGGACAAGTCATAAGGTTGGAGAGTTTATGGGGAAAAAGGAACCCTTACATACTACTGGTGAAAATGTCAATTGGCACAGCCACTGTGGAAAATAGTATGTAGTTTCCTATAAAATTAAGAAGAGAATTCCTGCAATCCCTCTTCTGGGTATCTACCCCCAAAATTTGAAAACATTTATGTATAGAGATATATGCACAGCTATGTTCATTGAAACATTATTCATGGTGGTCAAGACTTAAAAACATCCAAAGTGTCCTTGGATGGATGACAGGATAAAGAAGATGTGGTAATATATGCAATGGAAAGATAAAATACAGCCATATGCAACAATATAAATGGGTCTTGAGATTATCACGCTAAACAAAATAAGATAATATTGATAACCATATGATTTCACTCATAAGTGAGATATAAAACTGAAAGCAACAATCTAAGAAAACAATCAAAATTTTATAGACACAGACAACAGGTTAGTAGCTATCAGAGGAAAGGGAGGGTGAAGTAGATAAAAGTAAAAGGAGTTAAATATATGGTGAAGGAAAGAGATTTGACTTTGAGTGTTGAACACAGAATTCGATATAGAGATAGTATATTATCTCTATACAATACACTATATGAAATCTATATAATTTTATTAACCAATGTTACTCCAATAAATTAGTAGAAAAAAGAAAGCAAGTTACTAAGCAAAAAAAAAAAAAAGAAAGAAAAGAAAAGAAACATGCCTACATATGTCAATGTTATAAAAACTACAACATAGTCTACAAATTATTTAATTTTAAATTTTTTATAGTCTGCAGTAATGGTATTCATCAGATAAGTTATGAAAACTGAATAAAAATGACCTCTTTCTAGTAGTATGGCTGTTTAGATAACTGGAAAACAATCTCAAAACAAGTAAGTAGAAAGAAAATGTCAGATAACAAATTGTGTGTGTGTGTGTGTGTGTGTGTGTGTGTGTGTGTGTGTGTGTGTGTTACCTTGTGTAGCTGACATCTAAGAATCCACAAGACACCAGTACAAAATTACAGAAACCTTTGGAAATAAACAAGCTCTCCATGTGTTTTTATGTTTGAGGAGATCTTGATCTGTTTTTCTAGTTGCTTAAAGAACTTAGAACAGGATATTGATAATGTTTTCCTCAAATAAGGTGTTTATTACACACGAAGCTGAGACTTTCAATAGAATACATTTTCATGAATAAAGTAAATGAGAAATTTAACTAAACAGTAGAAAGAAATGACAAGAAAATTTGTCCTCACCTTAGAACTAACTAGGGGGAAATAAATCACTTGAGATTTCTAATCATAAGATGTCTCACATGCAGGATTTTTTTTGGTGTTGATTCATGCTATCTGGTCTAAAAAAGTGCAAGTAAAAAAATACAATTTAAAGTATCATTTTATTAGTGCTTCCAGAAGAATAGTAGCAGCAAATCTTAAGGTTATTATTATTATTATTATTATTATTATTATTATTATTATTTTGTGAAGGAGCTCAGCTTCTATACAGTTCTCAAAAATTCCTATGGATAAATTAAAAAAAAAAAAGAACAGCTCACTGTTAAAATACAATTCAATATAAAAGAATCATAAGTTAAACAATAACAAGAGATATTAGAAAGAGATCCATAAAGACTTTCAGAGAATAGATTTATCAAACACTATATAGGAAAAAAATGCATTTACATGTTCAAAAATAAAAGTGAATCTTGAAATTAAAATTAGATACAAGAGTTCATAAGGAATGACCAAGATTTGAAAATAAAAAAATTAGAGATTCATGATAAAAAATTTAATTATTCTAATTGAAATCATAATGCAGAATTTTGCTTCCAAGTAGGATATAGTATATATAGCATGACAACATTCCAACAGCAATAACTAAAAGAAGCAAAATAAATTTGTGAAAATCATATTTTAGTCCTTAGGGAGCTATGGCAGCAAGAAGAACTAAATGATTTAAAAATATCAGTGAGCAAAATCTTTTCTGAAATGATCTATTTTTCCTATGTATTTTCCCTTTGACGTTTGCTAATTTTAGGCATCATCTGGAATTTAGTCTTAGCATTGGGAAGATCTCTGACAAGGTTATAAGAAACCTGTAAATCTCTAGTGGCTGCCAAGGACTGGAATATAAACTGTAAAAATGAAGCAACTTAAAACTATCTTGTTTCCTCACTGGTCATTTGCCAAGTTGAGGATCTTCATGGGAGTCTGGAAACCTAAGAAAAGGCAGAATAAAATCTCCTGCAATCTCCTGAGGCTTTGATAAGAAACCTCCAGCCTGTGGGAAGAGACTTGCTTCCAGTATATATGTTGGTTTTTCACTCAAGAAATCTGTCAGATTTGTAATTGAATGGTTAGGAGTCTGTAAAATTGGAGTGGATGTTTGAAGAGCAAAATATATTTCTCATAGTTTTTTTAGGGCTGAGGAGAGATAAACCTGTGAACTCTTAAATTCTAAAAGATCACATAAGAAATAGCAGTAGCTTACAAGTCTTTCTAAAATTACACATAAAACACAACAGAACTCAATACCTGATTATTTTGAGATTATCAGTTCTTCATTGCTGTATTATATAAATGGACAAGCTCTTATTGATTGCTAATGTGGTCAGGGGAGTCTTCTATATGCTAAGTCCACCATGCAACCTACAATTATGAGATCTATGACAATAGGCAAGTAACTATTACCGATAAGTATAAAGAAATATAAACAATAGAAGCAGACCCACAAATTACTCCGAAGTTGTATTTAGCAGATAAAAACTTTAAAATAACTGATTATTATGTTCATGAAAATATAGAAATGTGGACAAATTTGAAGAATACATTGATCAGTTCAAAAGGCAATTTAACTACATAAAATAATCAAAAAATAATCTTGAAAAAGGTAGAGAATTATGTCTGCCTAGGATGAATTAACTGGTAGTAGATTTGACCTTCTCGAAATGACAACACAAAAAATGGAGAAATTTGTGTTTTTAAACAGTGACTAGCTGGAAGCCAAAGACAGGGATCCCTTAAATGTACTTTCCAGATTTCAGTACAAGTTGGTGGGGAGAAGAGAATGACAATCTCACTGAGTTTAGGAGACAGAATTTGGATTTTGAAAAGGCTAATGCAGCTGGATTTTTGTAAAAAAAATTACTAAAGATAAGAAAGGTATACAGAAAAAGAAAGACTAGAAATCTACATAGGTCCCCTAGAGAATGTTACTGAACACTAATAAAATGTTCAGGCAAATATAAAAAGACACTTTAAAATGAAATCCAGTTAAGCTTCCCAATAAATACGTGGGCCATGTAAACAGAGATTTTCTTATTTCTTTGCTGAATCATCAATGTGCTGTTATTCGATATTACATGTGTTCAGTTATGTCTAGTAGTATTATGAACTGTCTTTTCTACTCTCCATTACCAAATTCTTTCATGGATTCTCAACTTTCTAAAAGAAACAGAAGTTTCTTACCCAGACCATACACAAATTACTTGAAAACCAAGTTTTAAATTCATGTCTCCTGAAATCTTACCTAGAAATGTTTTAATGCATTACATTTTAATAAAAGATTACATTGTGGGTACATTTATCAATAGGCACAATCCAAACCATTGGTTCACCTAACAAACATATCTTAGTCAAAATGATACTTGTCCACCTATCAATATAGTTTGCTATTCAAGAATACATTAAAAACCTATTCAGAATTAGGTATATCAGTGCTTGCAATGATATTTGGCTAAAACTCTTGCAATTTCCATACATGCCAAAGAAGGTAACCTTTTAATTTTCTTCTCAACTTGACTGTATATGTGTTCCATTATTACTATCTTTCTTTATGTTTCTTAAATTTATTGGGGTGGCACTGGATAATAAAATTATATAGATTCCAAGTATACAATTCAATAATACAACATTTGTATATTTCTTTCTGTGCTCACCAAAGTCAAACCTCCTTCCTTCACCATATAGTTGACTTCTTTTACCCTTATCTACCTTTCTCCTTCCTCTTTTCCCTCTTGTAAACACTAAAATATTGTCTGTCAGTTTTTGTTTGATGTCTTATTTGTTGTTTGCAATTTTATATCTCATATACGATTTAAATGATATGGTTCTCAACTTTTTCTGTCTGACTTATTTTACTCAGCATGATAACCTCAAGCACCATCCATGTTGTCATGAATTAAAGTATTTCATCTTTCCTTAAGGCTGAGTAATATTCCATGTTATATATGCATACCATGTCTTCTTTATACAGTCATCTATTCAAAAATACTTCTGATGTATCCATGCCTTGACCACCGTGAATGATGCTGCAATGAACATAGGGGTGCATATATCTTTATAGATAAATGTTTGCAAATTTTGGGTTAGATACCTAGAAGAAGAGAGATTGCTGAGTTATATGGTAACTCTATTATTAATTATTTTTGAGGCACCTTTGTAGTGTTTTTTATATTGGATGTACCAATTTACATTTCCATCAGCAGTGGAGGAGTGTTTTTTCCTCCCACAGCCTCTCCGATACTTATCACTTGTCCTGTTGATGACTGCCATTTGAACAGGTGTTAAGTGGTATCTCATTGTAGGTTTGATTTGCATTTCCCTAATAACAATCGAAATTGAGCACCCTTTTATATTTCTGTTGGCCATTTGTATTTCTTCTTGGGAGAAGCGTCTGTTTAGGTTCTCTAAGTTAGTAAAACTTGTTAATGATGGTTTACATGATAGGCTCTTTTGCTCTTTCACATTGTAAATAATTTATTGTTGACAATCTTTAATTATATATCAGTGATTTTATTCTATTTGTTATTCAAAACACCACATAAGATAAACTTAATTTTAAAATTAAAATCTATATATACACTTTTTTTCAGCAAACTATTATAAATTCTATATATAGTATGGTGTAACTTAATAAATTAAATTTTTATTTTTAATAGTTAGATGAATTCAAATATTAAAAATTGGGGTAGCGTGGAAGTAGATAGAGGTAAACGGGGTCAAATCTATGTCGACGAAAGGAGTTTGACTTTGGATGGTGAACATACTATGCAATAACATATAATGTATTGTTGAATTGTACACTTGAAATGTATATAATTCTATTAACGAATGTCATTCCAAAAAAATTTAATAAAAATAAGAATTTTTTTTGTCTGCACAAATACCAGTGTTAACTTCTTAAAATTTATAATGTTCTATTGCACATCATTCAAAGTCTTTCATTCCCTATAGATAAGATGTGTAGCTCTGGGTCAGGAAAATTGGGTACATCAAAAGTTGTTTCTGCTTACTATCCCATTATACTCTTCATCTATTATACTTAGTCTACCCTTCCTTCCTCTAAAGTTTTCCTAGATTTCTTAAAACAGATTATTTTATTCTTTAAAGTACAATTTTCAGACAAACATGAAAACTAGCTACCTGAGGTACTTTTGTATACTTCTCTTTTCTCCATTGTACTGAGGTTTATTCATAATTAACACAATATGTTGTTTATCTATGTTCCACAAAATATTTAATGAACAGTCTATAGTAAGTACTCAGTGAGGTTTTTTAATTAAATAGTGTGAATATGTGTGTGTGTGTAAAGATTGTGTTTATGTACATAAGATGCATACTTTTTATAAGTTCTGAACCTTTTAAATAATTTTTAAAATTAAAAAGAATATAAAGCAAAGTTTAAACATAAATTAACCAAACTAAATCCTCTTGTTTTTACCAATGTGTAAGTGAATTGGTTTATTAGGCATCAAAATGAAACAATAGTAATTTTTCAAGTCATCTCACCAATTTGCAGTGTTACTAAGTATTGCGAAGCTTGCACATCATATTCTTAGGCAATATTGATTTTTAAAAGTTTCACAAACAATAATTAAGTATTGTTAAAGTCTTCATCAGCATTCTCAACATAGAACTAAAAGTCAAAATTCTTAGAGCATCACATATTCAGAAATCATAAACTTATCACCAATTATGCACATAATATGAAATAAATTAAGTTCATTTTCTTGTATCTTAACAAATGATTCAGCAAAGGATTGATTATTTCAAGCAATTTCAAGGCTATAACTACTATTAATGTTCCTAAAATTAAGTAATTGGAAATTCAGCAACATTTAATTTGGTTATGAGACAAGTTAACTTAGAATTTCCTGACTTCCATGTCTTTAAAATTTCAAGTTTCAATAGTAAATTAGCAAACTTTGTTTTTTAATGAACGATAATAAAAAAAAAAGAGAGAAAAACATCAAGATTCATTTAACAGGAGGGAATTTTCATTATGAGTTTTTTATTTCACACACGTTCTCTGAACTGGAAATATCCCATCTCGCTACTTACAAAAGGATTAAAAATGCTTAATTAAGATTAAATACCAATTACATGGTGCTTTTCAGAAATTTTTCCATCTCTTTTAAATATTCAATAAATTACATATTTAAATATGAATACTTTTGTGACGCTACTTTTGATCTCACTTACATATTTTTAAATATTTAATAAGCATTTTATTTTAAAACATTTCATATTTGCAGAAAATTTGCAAGGAAGATTCAGACATTTCCCATAACCTGACCCTGTTTGAGAATGCACAAATGAAAGCGGGGATAGCATCACTAAGTCCAGTGCTGGTTCTTCTCTTTAGAGGAGGGCTGATGATAAGAGAGTTCATCACAGAACTTGGCTTATTAATAGCAATGGGGGTGACAAATTCTCAAGTAATAAAGGCCAAATGGCAGCACTTGACTACTAAAGCCCTGGTGCCACATTTATCAAAGCAAAGGACAAGGTTAGAGGAGCTGTCATGGGGCTACACCTGAAGATAGTTCTGGCAATGGATAATAGAACATGGTATTCTGTCTCAGGGACAAAATACAAGAAGCAAGTGAAGATTCTGCTTAAGGTCTACAAGCAGAAGAATGCAAAAATTTAGGAGCAAGAAGTTCTGTGCAATTGTCCTAATAATAAGTCATAATTTCTTTTTTAGTTTCTTTGCTTGAGCCAGTATGCAGATATTGAAGGACTAGAGTAACTCTGTTTTGCTATGTAGACTCCAGATTAAATGAAGAAAAATTCCCCAAAAAACAATAGGGACAACACACTGCCATCTGGTCAAGCCGACCAAAGCCATTAATCAGTAAGCCCTCTCTGCACCCAGCCCTTATTGCGCACAGCCCTCTTGCAGGTGGCCCTAGTAACCTATTATCCAATCTCCTTAAAGGTCAACCCTAACCCTCCAATCAAGCAACGCGGAGGCAGGCTTGCGGTTTTACCCTTTAAATTCAGTCCCAACCCCTCAGTCGGGGCTCCTCTCACCCACTGCTGCGTCAGTGAATGAGTGGGGTCCAAACTTGAGTTTGTCAATAAATTCCCTCTTTTGCTTACATTGGTGCCAGTTTCCTTCTTGGCTCATGGAGTTCCAAACCAGGGCATTACAATATGGAATTAATTGACTGAAAAAGTGGCTAGCCCTCAGGATGAATGGCCCTACAACAATGTAGCAAATATATTTTGTAATGATTATTTCAGCTCTACTCCAAGGAGATCTACAGCCACTTATTCAGTTGACTTTTTCATGGAAATAGGGAAACATGAAGACATTTCAAGACTTGCATAAGGGGGTCTGAATTGACATGGATAGCCAGACCTGAAACACTCTCTATTTAAGGCCAAGGATTAAATGGAATTTTAGTTAGAGTTCAATTGTGTAATGACACACCCAATTTTAATTTCCCCAGATCCCAAATACATAATTATCATATTAGTTCATTGGTGTGTGGAACAAGAGCTGTCATCGTGAGGACAGCCAAGTAGAAGCCTCTGAATCTGTTTCTACCAGCAGCCAAGATAGTAAATATATAATATTACATTCCAGAATAGAAGTAAATCAGGATATTAGACAAAGTACCACCTTTAAAAACCTAAATGGAGTAAGGATGGTTGTCCTTATCTTTACATTTAATTAACCAGTCTGGCCTCTGCAGAAACTAGAAGGATCCAGAAGACTGACTATTCAACCAACTGACAATTTTTGAATGGACAAAAATATTCATTCACGGTTTTGAACCAGAGCTCTGCTTAATCTCTTTCCCTCTGTCATAATAGAGTCACAAAAGATCTAGACCACTTACATATTCTGAGAAACAAAATATCATGCTAATTTAATACATTGGTAACATCATGTTTATTGACTGGAATAAGCAAGAGTTGACTTAGTATGTAAGATACAATGGTAAGATAACTGAATGCCAAATGGTGGTTAATAAAACTTGCAAAGTTTCAGGGACTTACCATTTCAGCAAAAATTTTAGAAAACCAGTGATTAAGGATATAAAAGAATAATTCCTCAAAAGTAAAATAAAAATTGCTGCATCTTTAAGTTTCTAAATGATGGTTTGAAATCAACATATTATTTTTTTTTTCAGTAAAAACCGAATAAATATATCCATGCTTCTTATACTTACAGCAAAGGCAGAATGAATTTTAATCAGAACTAATAAAAATTATATATATTTAATCCACTCATTCATTTACTTGCTCATTGAGCTCTTCTGATTTGGATATCTAAACAAGTATATATTACCATTTAATTATATAAAATGACCTTATTTTAACAGGGATGTTATTTTGTGATTTAAAAATATGTTTGTGGCTGTAAACATCATCTCACATCTATGACTCCAGCACCAGTAAATATTTTCTGATATAGCATAAAAAATATTTTCACTGGCACTTATTCTACTATACTATAATTAGCTCTTTACTTTCCTGTTGTCAACTGCAATAATAACATAGATAGCATGAAAAGTATTACTCTGTATTTTACCTAGCATAGAAATTGAGACTTAATTAGAGCATAAATAAATATTTGTTAAATTAATTAATTAATCTTATAGATTCTCATTTCTTTATACCTGTATAAATTAAAGGGATAGAGACATGGAAGGAAATCATTATGTCTTAGTTTTAATTTAATTCAATATTTAAAAGCTTTAATGGAAATAATTTTTATTTTGTAGAATCTCAATTTCATATGTCAGTTAATCTGTCCTTCTATCCCATATATCCTATGAGGCAAATTCCATTTCCAGACATAGGTTAAGGAGACTATAATATCTTGTGTGAAAATGCATTTTTTGAACAAGCCCTAACTTAGCAGTGAACAGGCAAAGCTATTTTATATTTATTATGGCTATTGAAAATGCAGCACAAAAGCAACATATAAAAATGTACTTAATAAGCAGTTTTATCCTAAATTTGATGGCCAAAGGAAAAGACTTAATGTTGTTAGTGGCCATATGTTAAGATGCAGGCATACATTTTATATGTGTATACTATAAATATTAGTAAATATACATGAATAAGAGTATATTAAAATAATATACTTGAGAATATTCAAACATAAGCAAAAGTAATAACTGAAAATTAATTTTATTAAATTTCAAAAAATATCAGATTGGTCAGTATTGATTACTACAGAAAAGCATGGGCAATTTGTTCTAATCATACCAAGGATCAAATTGTCTTCTGCAATAGTATTATTTTCTCACAAGTTTCTTTGTCTATGATCAGAGAATGTGTGAATTATCTTTGCAATTATATAAATATATTTAGAATTAAAAGTTCTTTATTTCGTGTTCCTTGCCAGTAAATCAATTCTATTTTGACTCATAGTGAAGTTTTTGGTGCTGTTTAAAAAGAAACACTTTTGCTGAAAATTCAAATGCATGCAACTTATAACATCAGTAAAAAATAGTTTTGTACAGAATCGCGATCTAATGTTTCTTACACTTGGAACAATGGAGTCCTACAGTCCTTAAAATAAATATTATTTTGAGAAATGCAGTACTTTTTTTTCAAAATAATTAGCACTCTAGCAATGAATTTCAATATACATAATAAAGTCAACCTTCTCATACTTTATCCTCCTGCCCATCAACAACAAAAATCTACTGTGGAAATTCAAGCATATTTTCAAATCTTATTATTTAAAATATAGGCAGCCATACTTGTGACGTCACCTCATTCAACTTACCCTTTTACTTTCTGCCTGATCCTTTCGATTACAATTTAACTATCAGAAAGTGGTCCCTTGGTGTCACCTTGGAGAAGTGAACTGTGATCGGCACAGACACCATCCAATTCCACAGCCCATGAATGTACTACCCTCTTTGTGACTTTTTTTGGATTTCTCATGTTCTTTTTTTTCCATGGGGATGGTGCCTGTGTTCTTGTATTCTGAGTTTTTCTTTCCTTTCAAATTCATCATTCTGTGCATGGGCAGCCACTTTAAAGGTGTCTGTGTAAAAACAATTGTGTGAGTTTTAGTCTAATTTACTTATAGCTTGGGAGATTAAGTAGAGGCACTGATAACATAATTGACTGTTCAGCCTTCACTGGATTTCACTTTTCTCTGTTCCTTATGCCTCTTATGTTATTAATATTTACTTTTTAGGTACTCATGATCTGTCTTCCCTTTTATAGGAAATCTTTCTATTCTCCTGAAGCTTTGATATCAAGTGACATCAGGTCTATCATAGAGAAATTTAACTTCTGCTCCTAAGTTTGCCCATACAAACCCTGTGAGGTGCTTCATAGCACCAATATCTTTCCCCCTATGAATAAATTGAGGTAGAAAAGCAAACCAAATAAACAATGACAAAATATTTTCTATTACAGAGTTATAGATTGTAATCTTGGGATGTTTCCCTAATACTCTGCATATTCTCTGAGAGCTAGAATTCTACTTTAGATGCTTAGAGATTTATTGAGCATTCTCTTCTCTATTTAAAGTCTAATATTGTTTTCTCTTATACTAATATATTTTTATTGGACCTTCTTTTTGAGTGACTGCAGCCATGTCCTTACATCTCTCAATTATATTTGTTAACTACAAGAATTTTGTTTTCTAAACTTATTTCCTATGATAACCTGATCTTCTTAGAACTCTAACCTACCTTCCCTCTAATAATTAATTCTCCAACTTTTGTAATTTGTCAGCACTTCTTTATAGAAATAGGGACAATTACTTTGAATGGTCTAATAAATATTTATTTTAGTATTTAGTTGTCTTACATTTGAACTGTTTAAAAATAAAATTCATTAGTCTGCACACATAATAAAAATTCTATAATTTTGACTTTTTATTGTAGTACTAAATATTATTTTTAAAACTTCAGAATACCCAATCATACCCATTCTTTTTGATATTCAAAACATTCTTCAACTCGTTTGGAGTGTAAATCATAATATCAGATATCTACAAATATTTTTCCTCATTTTAGACATGTATTTATGCTTTCCTTTACTATATTATCATCAGATGAAGGCAGCAGGACATACATTGCTTATCTTTAGAATTTTCTCTTGAGCACAGAATGCTGTTCTAATTCTTAAGCATTCATTTTCTGTGATGTATATTACTATGTGTGTGTGTGTGTGTGTGTGTGTGTGTGTGTGTGTGTGTGTGTGTGTGTATACATGTATATGTATATTATGGTGCTTGAAATGCATTGCCACCTTAAAATTTTCCAGAAATATTAAAAGATATGTGGTACTATTTTTTTATCTACAGATGCCAAAATTTAGATGTAAGGAAGATATATTAGTTTTCTATGGCTGCCATAACAAAGCAGAACTGAATGGGTGTTTTAAAGAAAAAAAAATTTTTTCTTACAGTTCTAGAGGCTAGAAATCTAAGACCAAGGTATTGTCAGCGTTGGTTTCTTTTGAATATTTTCTCTTTGGCTCATAGGTGACCATCTTCTCTTTTTTGTCTTCACATTGTCTTCCCACTGTGCATATCTGTGACTTAATTTTCATTTCTTTTAAGGACTCTTGTCAAATTGAATCAGGACTCTCCCTTCGGACCTCATTTTACCTTTTTAAAAACCTTATCTCCAAATACAGTCACATTCTGAAGTAGTGGTGGTTAGGACTCCAATGTATAAATTTTTGAGAGGGCACCCAATTCAGCACATTAAGGAGGTCATGTATCTTCAACAAACTGTCAAAGACAAAAAGTTGTAGAGCTTCACTGTCATAGGTTTTTTAACAATACTATTTGGTAATCACTAAAGTATAAGACAGAAGTATTTGAATCAAGAGAAGAATAAACTATTAATTATTTCCTAGCACATATACACAAGATATTTTTACGAATTAATTAGTAACAGGTTCTGCCTTAGTATATGCAATTTATAATTTTTTATCAAAAAAAGGCTAAAACAAAAGCGCTGTTTATTTTTTATTTTTATATGTCTTCCAAAATAAGATGATTCTACAGGTGACTTGTTCTATTCATACCCAAGAACTGTTGAATTCTGTCTCTGATGTAGTAATTCAGGCAATTACATGGCTCTCAATAAGCTTGCCATTTAACTAAAGCAATTTTTATTTTTACTATGACACAAGCACCCAATTTTACTAAATTCAAACTTCATATTTGTTTTATAAACTCTAGCAGCCTTTATACACATTATAACCACTTATATGAAATATTAAAAGATGTTATATTGTATAGCTTTTAGTCAAATTGTTTTATTTATGATTATTTAAGACCAACCGAGTATTTCAGGAAATTATATTTGGGTACTTCCAAAACTACAAAAGGTGTGAGATTTTTAACTCACTTGCAAGCTAAAATATTAGTTTGATATAGTTTTATGCATGCTGGCAAGAGATATGAGACTCCTGGATAAGAGACAAAGATTTTATTGCTCATTGCATAGCAAGCATTATAAGTTTCATGTTCATGGTGGTTCTTTATGTCTCCTAAGTCCCATAGGAGAGACTCAGAGGAGCCTATGTGGGAACCATGCACACAGTGGTTTTGTGTCACAGCTGAAGAAACATAAGCTTATGGACCTTTGATAATGGATTTCAAACAAATCTGTCTGATCTTTACCATGGAGAAAGATATGAACAGAAAACAAATCTACACTTTGGTCTGAAAAGTGACATTATTTCTATCATTCGGTTTTCACTATTCAAACATTCTTGAAAAGTTAACGTTAAGAAAAGTTGTTAGTATTTCTTTTGCAAGATGTGCATAACAGTAAAAGAACCACAGAGAATTGTGTTCAAATATAGAGGAGCTTTAATTAATAAGAAAAGGTATTTGTATCTTCTCATTAAAAGTTATGCATCATCTAGTATTTTCCCATTCTAAGTAAATTTGATTCAATAAGGTAATTAATTTATCTTTCACTTAATGCTTTTTTTAGGCTAATTATGACTGATTTAAAAACATAATTGTTTCTGAAGTATTTAACCAAAAACTTAATATGTTACAACTATAGTAATTTATATAAAGAGTATATTTTATTCATGCCCACTCATGTAAAAAGCAAATGAGAATTTTTTTTCACATTTCAAAATTTATGTGAGTAGTTAATGCACCACTTAGTTCAACTTTTCATCTCAAAGATAATATTTGCCTAAGGTCATATGTGAACCATTTTTGTTCAAATAATATTCTTACATTTAGTTAGAGCATAATAGAGGATCTCTATTTATTGAAAGAGTATATTCCTTATTTTGTGTATCTAGTAATAAGCTATAATTTGTAACATTAGATATTTGGGAAAGAAAGCTACTATTTTTCTTATTTCTGTGTACTCAGTCTAATTTCATGTTGATTTCACAATGGGGTGTATGTAGCATGTAATTAGATGATCTCAACAAAACTGATTTGTTCTCAAATCGTTTGAGGTCAGCAATGTAATTTCTGTCATTTGGCTGACGAAAGGATCCAACCAATGGGACAATGAGGTATGATGTAATAATATCCCATTGTTGGATGAGATTACTTAAAGCTGGAAAGGTTGTGTTATTTTGTTTTTGTTTTTGTTTGTTTGAGGAGGTCCTATAAAGCTCTTTTATGTTGACAAGGAAAATTTGTGAGCATTCACTTTTGCTCTGAAGTAGTATTTTTGATTGTTTTTAAGTTCTGAAAAGATTTTCTAACTGGTTATAGTTAGTGGGTCTCATTTCTTTATGTGCCTTCAATTTAAACAGAAGTCAACATTGTATAATGAATGAACCATATGTCAATATGTTTTATGAACAATACCTTTTTTTAACATAAAAGTAGTTCTTTCTGGATGCCAATTTGTTGTCCAATGGTAACTCTTTTAACATTTCCAAATATTTGTTTCTTGTCCCTGTTACCTTTTCAGCAATATACAGATTGTCCTTCCTAATATAATACATAGTAATATACTATAGATTATTTGGCTTTCATAAATCAAAATCACATACAGAGGAAAATAAATACTTTAAATTCCCTAATTTCTTTGAAAGTTCAATATATTTTCATATTATTAGGACTCAATCTGATGTTATAAGTTTGATCTAAATCTGCTGGGTTACCCAAAAGCAGAAATGTTACAAACTTAATGTGTTTTATCACGTAGATTTTTATCACTTTAATATGTTAATGGGTCATTTTCCACACAACCACTGCCAAAGCATGACATTTTTACAATCCCTAATACCTCTGCAGTACACTTAAATTTGATTTGTAGGTGCTGTTTTATGGCATGTTTGTCCTTAGGAGGCACTGAGCAATGAGATAAAGAATATTAATGTAATTGGTTTTCAGAATAAGTGAATATCTTGTTTGTCATAGCCTAGAGATGCAAAGCTAATAGCAAAAACAAAAATATTAACTTGAAAAACAGGAGAAAATCAGCATTTTGCTTATTCAGAACTGTAAAAAAAAAGAGGCTAGTAGAAAACACTGAGAAAAGATGAATGAGTTATAATAACATTTTAAAGAAAAATAAAAAATATGAAATCAAATTATATAAATGACTGAAGTCATATATATATAGTTATATATAATATACATCCCGATGAATGAAATCAAGAAATGACAACCATATATGACTTGAAAATATATAAAATTTTTACATATATTTATTTTAATTTTTTAATTATCATTTTTAAATTAGAGTTAACATTCAACACTTTTATTTTAAGGTCCACAACATAGTGGTTAGACATTTATATAATTTATACTGTGATCTTTCCTGTTTAGTCTAGTACCACCTGGAACAATACATAATTATTACAATATTATTAACTATATATCCTATGCTGTACTTCATGTCCCTGTGACTATTTTGTAACTACCAATTTGTGCTTAATCCCTTCCAATTTTTTACCCAGTCCCCCAATCCTCCTCCCATCTGTCAACACATTTGTTCTCTGTATCTATAAGTCTGTTTCTAATTTGTTTATTTTGTTCTTTAGATTCCACATATAAGTAAAATAGTATGATATTTATCTTTCTCTGTTTGACTTATTTCACTTAACATAATACCCTCTAGGTCCATTCATGTCATTGCAAATTATAAGATTTCATTTTTTATTGCTGTGTAATATTCAATTGTATATATGTGCCATACTTCTTTATCCAATTGTCTGTCGATGGCACCTAGGTTGTTTTTATATCTTGACTATTATAAATAGCCCTGCAGTTAACATAGGGGTAAAAATATGAAAACATATAAGATTTATAATAATTTTGAGTGACAATTTTCAGGGCAAGGGAAGATGAGGGCAATTCACTTAGAATGAATAAGGCATAGTTTTTAAATCATTTTTGAACACTAACACCTTTTTCATGTTTCCCTACTGTGTATGTATTTCCAAATCTAATTACATATTAAATTTTTAATTTTACCTTGCATGTTTGCTGGCTTAAAGATGATCTATGTATTCTTTGAATGAAATGACCATGGTTTTAACATTTTTCCTGTCAATTCCACCTATGAACTCTATATTTTCTGTAGTAGCTTGTTAAGGGTTACTTTTCATTCATTCAACTTGACTAATAATCACTGACCTCAAGTTACTAATGAAGATACTCAAGTATCTAATATTTATTTGTGAAAGATATTTAGAGCTACTAGGAGAAAATGATATTTGCATTCTGAGTGTGCATCATGTTACAGGGAGTAATACATCTATTCAAGGGTAAAAAAGGGATAAAAGTTTAAATATAAAGTAGGTTATAGAGAACTAATGAACAATTCAGCATTAGCACCATTTAACATTAATTTCAAAATCAATTTTTATTTTGATATTATATTTTATGGTGAAAAGACAGAGCATATAACTGAATATTGTTTTGTTAATTTATAATTTATTGTGGAGTCCCTCTCTATTGAAAAATATAATGAATTTAACAAGGAATAATAGACACAAACACATAAATATCTTTATATATACAAGCACTATCACATTTCTGAGGCAATGAGCTAATATTTCTTGATACTTATATAAATATATTTATATTTTATCTACCTATCTCTATCTATCTATTTATCATATATTTAGAGAAAGAGCTAAATATAAATATATAAATCTATATATATATATACATATGCAGATGTAGATCAATACAGATATAGATGTATATATACTTATATCATTACAAGGCTTTCATTTTAATTATTTTTGTGTAATTATATAATTAGTTTTAAAAATAAGTCTACTTCCAGAAATATAACATATCTAATATGGTCGCTACTCTATCTAAATATTTAGCTAATAATAACTGAGAAAGTGAATGAACGAATAAATGTTCACATGGATGATTGACAGTACATGAAACAGCTTTAGAAAACAAAAACAGAAACAGAGAACATTGTCTACTAATATGCTTATGTGCTAGGGGCTCTGTATATAGATTTCTCCCATTGCCTAGCCATATTTCCACACACACACACACACACACACACACACACACACGCACACGCACACGCACACGCACACGCACACATTTATATGTACATATACATATAAACATTTTTCTTCAGTGCTACACAAACTATAAAACTGACTATATTCTTTTACATGTTAGTGCTAGGAAGTTCAAAGCAAATTTAGGATCCAAATACAGAACTACCATTAGCCATTATAATCTAAATCGGTGTGAATTTCATTGCCCACTGCCTCAATTCAAGCCCCTAATCTACCTTTATAGGTCTTTACATTTTTAGGTGCTTAAAGTTTATGTATTTTTGTTTTTACATATATGATGTTATTACAAGTGATTTCAAATCCTTTTTTTTAAATTGAGTCTAGCATCCACAAATAATGATTTAATAATTAAATTCAGTGAGTACATGTCCTCTTGTTCCAGTTATATTTTACCAACAATAATATTAAAAACCACCAAGATTTTTAATGTTGTAAAGTATGTACTATTAAGACTGTTAGATTATCCTTTCTATTATGAATCTGTTTAACTCATATTATTTTATGCATAAAATAAAATAATTGGAAATATTTTATATCAATGACATATTGTTTTAATTAAAAAGTTTTCCAGATGTTTCTGTCTTTGATGAAAATATAAACTACCCTTGTCCTCTTTTAACATTACTATTAGGCATTATCTAGAAAAATGTAAGAAGTAAGAAAACACTTTACATTAGGGTTTGCACATGAAACTCTTGGTTTATGCCTATTTTTTTATAACTTTGCTAGTAATAACTTCCTTTTACTGTCAAATGTAGATTATATAATAAATTACATGATAATCTCATTTATAATAAGTACTAAATTATATTCTATCCCAAAGTATACCCCTTTCATTTTTTGGTTAGAATATCTAGATTTTATTTAAGTTTTCATTTTTAAGGAAACATTTATATCACTGATTTACTGGTAAATCTTATTTTATTTTATTATTAGTTTTAAGTATACAGTGCATTGGTTAGACGATTATATCATCAAGACTCATTGTACTGGAAGTACATTCTCCCAAAATAAAAATTTCCACACAGTTCAAACTCCCAACAATAGTGGCACCTAATATGCTAAACAGTACTTAAAAAAATAAGACAAAATATTTTTTTCATGACTACCTTTTCTTAAGGGCACATAAGAACAATTATACTTGAATATGCAAGTAAACTTTTCTCCTAGGAATGTAGATCTATGACTACACTTCAGGAATTTTGAAGTTGGAATTTAGCCATTGATAGTTCAGGCTTTTAGCAGGTCCAGGGAAATTCATTATTTAAATCAAGTTTACATAGGGTTCAATTTAGACACAACAGTATGAGTATTTCATCATGCATAAATTTAACTCTCTTTGATAAAAAAAAGTACCAGAATTTGACAGCATTAGAAATGAAAAATTTACTAATGTATGAAGAATAATTGAATAAATTATAGAGTATTGATTTCCAAAAATTAATGTGTTGAAATTTATTTCTTTCAAATAATATTTAAATGAATATTTAATATTGCATACAAGTTTAAATATTATTTTCTCCCTAAACTCACTCCCCTAAAATCTTTCCAAATAATAACTCAAAATCCTTGTCCTGCTAGTGCATTTTTGTATTTTTAATTTACTAAAAAATACATATAAATAGTAATAGGTACCACTTTTTTCTGCCTTTATTTATTATAACATTCAGTTATTATTAAATATATATTGTAAATATTGTTTGGTTGTGTTCAACAGGTTCCCTTTTATCTTTTAATTATTTATACTGGTTTCAATGTCATTCATTTTATTTCTCTAATATAAGTAGTATGTTTAAAATTTTTAACAGTATAATTTAATAAAGATTGCTCTCATTTTACTAAATTTAAATAAGGACTTGGGACATTTTAAATCTTATCACTTTGCTTCATGTCATTTTATTAGTAAGCCCTTCATTTTAATCTCTAGACACTGGTCATTCATTTTCATAGCCAATATTAATTTAGATTACAAAATATTGGTCAATTTGATATTTTCCACCACTGGTTCTTATAACTCTCTCCTAATATCTCACTTTTTACCCTATAGGAATATTTTTTATTGGCTTCTTTAACAAAAATCTCTGAGTAGAAAACTGTTTTGTATAGTCTGAAAGTGTTTTAATTTTTCTTAATTTTTGAATGACAATTTACATTGGAATAGAATTCTAAATATATATTTATTTATCTTGAACATTTAGAAAATATTATTTTAATTTCTAGGCACAAGTAGTTGCCGTAGAGGGGTCTGCTGTGCTTGAATGACAGAGGATTATTTTTTTTAATTCAGTCTACCATGTAGGCTGTGATAGGCAATCCTTTTCTTAGTTTTCAAAATGACATTTGCTATACTTAATTTTTATTTTGATCAAATGAATACCTTAATAATTTGGGAAGATTGGGTGATTAGACTGAACATTGATAGAAGAAAATCATGGGAGAGACATATGTAATGTGGAGTGTCAATAGTAAAGTTGAATGTCTAAATAGCATTATAATAATATCTGATAGAATAGCATCCATTTACCATCTAAATAACAATAGAATGATATACAAAATAAAAACTAGATAGTGCCAATTTTTATTCCTCAAAGTCACCTGCATACATGCAGAACATGGTAAAAGACAAGACGGTAGTAGATGGAAAAAAAGCTGGCTTTAAAAGAACCTTAAAGAATCAAAGCTCTTTGATGATCCTCTAAAACATGAAATATACCTAATTATAACATCTAAAATTATAAAAAAGGGGCTAAAATTACATTTTCAATATACTTTGGAGAAACCATATGATTTCACATATATGTGGGATATGGAGCGGAAAGCAACAAATGAACAAGATAAACAACAGAGACTTATGGACATAAACAAATTTTAGTGGTTACCAGAGGGGATGGCAGGAGAGAGGGAGGTAAATAAAGTTGAAAGGGGTCTAACATACAGTGACAGAAAAAAATTTGACATAATTAATCAATAACTTTGTGAATTAATTGAAGCCAGATTCCTTATTTTCTCTCCCTAGAACTTCAGCTTTTCTTCTAGAAAAAAAGGAAAATAAATTATTTAAACAATATTAAGGAATTAGAATAGTAGGAAAATGGTGTCTGCACCTAGTTAGTACTATATCATTTTTATTACACACACACAAAAAAAATAAACATAAAATGTAGGGTCTGAGGATATGGAAATCAGTCTAATCAAATCATTTAAATTCTTAACTCTTACTTTCCCATTTTAAAATAGAATAATAATGCTTCCTTTGTGTAAATCTAAAGTTATCATCAGAAATTACTTTGTAAGTTACAACATTCTTATTAAGTGTTAAATTGGGTTTTTCTTGCAGTTTGTCTGACAATTTTATTTACTCCAGAAGCATTTGTCGTTCAAAAAGTGAACATCTGTAGCAGGCACTGCTTAACCCAAAGCAGTATATCACCAGACATTCAGTGAAAGATGTACATCTTTGTGTGTATTTCCATATGGCTAATATTGTGGCCATTATATGACATTATTAGTCTTGTCACACTTCTGCTTAAAGCCTGCTTAAAAAAAAAAAAAAACAAAAAAAAAAAACACTGAACATGGATGGTCATGTGCTATTTCTCTTTCCACTAATATCTCTAGTTCAACCTTGCCCCTAGTTTTAGGTTTTCTCTGAAATGGATCTCTTTGCTACTTGCCTAGGGCAATGGATTTTAAACCTGACTGTGATCAGAAAATTCTCAAATATGCCTCTAGTCTTCATTTCTGTCATGTTGTATTTCAGTGATTTCAAATATTTCTGTGCTCATTCAACCCTATGTTCTTTTTGCTTATGATTCCAAGACTCTTCCTAAGATACCATGTGGTTGACGTTTCTATGATTCTGCTTGCTGTAACTAATGAACTACTAATCTCTAGACTCAAATCTTTTGCCATCTCCTCTGTAAATCCTGAACGTTCTCTCTTATGCAGTTATTTTTTTGTCACTTCTCTATTTTCATTGCAAATTCTGTAGGCAAATGGCTAACGTCAAAGCAATGTGTCAGAGAAGTGTCATAGAAATAGATTTGGGTATCATGCTACAAAAGTATTAAAACAGACGTAATAGAGGGGCTCCAGTTTCCCTTGTCTTCAATACTTACTTCTTCCACCTTTTTTCATATTTCTCCCCCTGCTTCTTATTTTTTGAAACTCCCCCTCATGAGAAGTATGATAAACAAACAAACAAACAAGCAAACAAAAAAGTAATATTGAAGCATTTCAACCAAAGTTTCCAGTAGTTAATGGTGAAGACTGCTACTTGAACCATATCATCCCATAAAAGTCTAACACTGCTTCTACTAGGAGAACACCTGGTTTTCAGGTCTCTCTCACATTCATTATCTAAATAAAGCCTTCAGCATCTTTTGAGTAATTGAAATTATTTTCTTTTGACAAGAGAGAATCCTAAAATTTAACTTAAAGGTAGCTGATTAACCCATGTTTGCAGGGAAAATTAACCTATGTTTGCAGGTTTTGATTTTAATAAAAATAGATTAAAAATTAAACAGGACATTATGTATAAAACACCTGGTATATGATTCCCATTGCCCTTTATTTCTCTAGTGATTCTATGATACAGTAATTATTGCAAAATATTTTTCCTCTTAGTAGGTTATGAGCTTTTAGAAAAAAAATATGTTTTTCATTTTTTTGTATGACAGTCACCAACCTCGTGCCTGGTTTATACAGCATAAGAATTATAATATTTTCTAAATAAATTCATGAGTTATGAGACATGAATCCTGCCCACCTTACATATATACTCACAGCACATATACACCCAATTATTTAACTTAAAAATGCTGAAACTAGTAATTAGGTATTTATTCTTTAAATAAACATACATAACTTATTTTTTGGAAAGAATTGAAAATGTCTTATTTAACCTTCATCCCTTTTATTCTTTTATTTTGTTAAAAATAAAACTTGCTAATAACCAACACTGCTCCTTCATGTCTCACTTAAATACACACAGATTGTCCTCTATTCTCATTGAATAGAATTCTATTAATCACAGGCTCCTTCCTAAACCCATCACCACACAAATGAGCACAGACCATGAGAAGGAGGACAGGATTATTCAAACCCAACTGGAAGGGAGGCAGCATTAAAAAGAGAAAGGGAGGTCAGAATGATGCAACTACACTATTCTGCCTTTCACACTTTGCCCTCTTTAATTTCATCTCTCTTTAATGACTATATCTATCTATCATCCATCCATCCATCCATCCATCCATCCATCCATCCATCCATCCATCCATCCATCATCTATCTATATCTATCTATCTATCTATCTATCTATCTATCTATCTATCTATCTATCTATCTATCATCTATCTATCTATCTATCTATCTATCTATCTATCATTTATCTATCTATCATCTATCTATCTATCATCTATCTATCATCTATCTATGTATCTATCTAATCTATACAGATATAAATAGATATCTAGATATATATTGATTTGAAAATCTATTTTCCTAATGCTAACAACCCTCTTGATCACAGGTCTCAATTTTTTTTAAATTCATTCTTAAGTAGAGTTAAACCAAGGACAACAAATTGACACATATCAAACTGTATGTCCACATTTTCTTTCAAATGTGTTCTTCCTAAGAGATTACAATTTGTTAAGGAAGTTATTCCAAGACCAGGTAAAACTTAGGGGTTATTATAGCTCCCTCTTTATTGTTCCTAAACCATTAATCAGTCATATCTGCATATTCTACCTAAATGATATACCTGAATACTGTCTCTTTCACACACCTCCGCTACCGTGTTTTAGACCTTAAAGTAATCCTTTAAGCAATTTGTCTGCTTACATGTAAATATAATTTTAATTTTATACTTCTTTCTATTTACTATAGTATAATGTGTACTCCTCCTCCCTCTCTCCCTTCTGGACATAGCCAGTGTTCTGCCCATATTTATCTATTTAGGATTCCCTGAATGTCTTGTGCCCTTTGATAAATCATAAGTTTTATGCAATGTTCCCACTGCTTAGCTTACTTTACATTCAGATTCTCTCCTAGCAAGATTTCTAGTTACTCTTCAGGACTCAGTATTAATGTCACCTTTCTCCAATACTGTTTCTAGTACCCTTGGTGAGATTATTTTTACCTCCATCTGTATTCTCAAAGTTATCTGTACATGTATCTACTATGAAACCTATCCAAACACATCACTGTGACTTTGTTTATCTTCCTTTTTGCTTTCCCAGTTTAACAGCTCTGCTATTCTATCAGGTTCTATCATGCATGAACTATGTATTGTTTAACTTTTCTCTCCAGGGAAAAAGCAGATAACTTCAGATATAGTAAGCTCTAAATTAATGTTTGAAGTGTTTCTTAAATGCATGAAAAATGCTTCCTTCCTCTTTCAAATACATTTCAATTCAGCCAAATAGAAAAGCTCTTGAAAATCTGCACATATTTTTAAAATAAGAAAGCTTTCATATACAATATTACTGTCAAATGTTACTTCTCTAAAGATATATACCTCTTTACATGCATAATAAACGGTCATCTTTCAGAAAGAATTATTTTAATTTAGCTTTATCTACATTTAGTTTTAAGTTGTTCAGACTTCCATATTAATCTATTTCCTATATTAATATGCCAGTTATATTTTATAAACTTTTTATTATGCTCACGGTTTCAATATCAAGTCACATTATTAATGTTACCTTGTAAGAAATGCAATTCCGCTGAAGAAAAATAGTTTCTTGGAGTTTGATTTATAAAATTATAATCCTGTTTGCCAAATTAAACTTCATCCCTCCAACAGATAATCCTAAACAGTTCAAAGGGCACACAGGTGGTTATTTATAGCCTACCATAAGTGAAACTCGTTATTTACTTATGTATGACCCACTTTGCTGGCACCAGTGTCTGACTGCGCTTTCAACATCTGCTGTAGGCTGTTGCTGCTGCTCCTGAATGCTGCTATCTTTGACAGGCAGCACCACTTCCTTTGGGTGTTGAACTTGTTGTGGTGATAGCATTACCTCTGCTGGGTTTCACCAACCTCAGGCAGGAGAGTTCACCATTTCACTGGTTACAGGGAAGACTTCTAACTGCTTTTCAGAGCACTGCTTTATCTTACTAGGCACTGTATGTTCCTAAGCACTGTCACAAATGCTAGCTACCATTGCTCCTTCTTTCTTTAATGTACCAAGAACTCTGCTGAGCACCAAGAGGTCTGCCATGGTTTAACTGCATCGTCTTGGGTGTCTGAGTGTTTGGTGGGCACAGATACTGCTGCTGTTGTATGCTGTCAGCTTTATGTTATATGCATTTCACTGCTGTGCTGGAGTTTTCTAGGTGCTAAGGAGATAATGTTCTCTAGTCTTCATTGTCCTGAATTAGAGCTGTGTTCCATGGGAATGTTTTAAAAACTTGGCAAAATAGGCTCAGGGTTAGTAGCACATTTTATATTTCAATGTCACACATCTGTCTAAATATTTCAGCATCTGCTCCTGTTCTTCCCTCCCTGCTTCTGCCTCTTATAGTTTGTACTCAGACATGAGTTCTTGCAAGACTGAGTCAAGAGACATGTTTAATTTTTAAATACATGTTGTAATAAGACTCACTCAATCATCTATTGATTAGGACTGCATTTGTTCAATGTTCTGTGACATATTCTTGATCAGATACATTAAGGGGACTATGGTTTACTATAGCCTCATTATGGGCACTCAACACACATACTCACACATATGTGTATACTTGTAAAACTTTGTGAAATACTGCAGTAAGCAAATCAGAAAATATTTATTTAAACTGTTGCATTTCATACTCATCACAGGGTGCTATGTATGTGTGTTTATATTACCTTGGCATATTGATAGAGCCAGTGTCCTGTGGAAACACTGGACTAAGGCTTCCCTATGAGACCTAGTTTTATTCTTGACAATTTGCTCTGTTAAGACTAATTTCTCATAGGAATGTAATGAATCCTTCCTGGAGACAGACATCTAAGTGTTCCAGCCCACTTAGTCATTCATCTGTTATTGCCTAGGTGTGGTTAAAATTTAACAATTTAAACAAACTAGTATTTCATTTTTGAAATTTTAAAATATATTGACTTTCTACACACACAAACACACATACATGTAAATACACAAATACAATGTATATAAATATACACATATAACTTTTGCTCTTTTGGGAACTATGTAAAACAATAAAAGTGATTTTTTTCTGCAGTTCATTATTGTTTTGACATTATAGATTAAGAAAAGGCAAAACAAAATAACTATTCTAATAATATTTTTTCCTGTTAAGTTCATGGAGTTGAGAGATTGCAACTTTGGTCCATTTAATAACACAGACTTTGGCATATTCTGTCTTTTCTCTGCCAAGTAGTAACACATCTTTGGTTAGGTTGGGCTTTCCATCATTGACAAAAATGAATGGTTCCTTTGATTCCATGCCAGCCTAGAAGGCCCCGAGTTCAGCCTTTCCACAGATGCCCATTTATAAAATATATCTGTCCCCACATCTCTGCCAGTTGGCTTTAGATAAGCTAGCTGGCGATGTTCACAATCTCAGGCTGTTGATCAGCAGTCTACAACCCTAGTGCACTGGCTCCTAAGTCTTTTGGCTTATATCCCTGAGGAGACCAGAGGAATTTGGGGGACATTATAGAAATATTAGCTTCAGAGAAGTCTCTTCACATTATAGGGATATCAAAAAATACTCCACTTTCGACATGAATGTTGCCACATACATCAGGAACTATATCCAAAAAGTAATCAAGACTGATTGTTATATAGCAGCCACATATACATCACACCTCAGCCCAGACAGTATCCTGCTATGACTTTGAGGAAAATGTCAAATGCTTAAACAGGGAATAAACAGGGAAGGAAAAGCTTTCAGGGCCAATTGGACATGGGCAGGTGGTGTTTCTCCAGAGATATTTCAGAGGAAGCTTCACAGAATATTTGGCTCAGGGTTCTTAAGTCTGTGCCCTGCCTCGTCTTGTATTTTGTTGAAGAGCCAGAAATTATTGAACTGAAATGTAGTCCTAGGTTACCTTGACCATTAATTGGCAAAGGCATTCTATTAACTATTTCAGGCAGATGGATATTTATATTAACCCCTAGGAACATATCTTTTTCCTTTACCCCCTTATTTTCCACAGTTGCCAAAATATAGTGTTCAAGAAACTTCACCTGTCTCTGTATTTTGTAGCCATATGCAGATAGTTCAGTGAATTCGGGTTGAATTTTATTGTCTCACTTGTTTGGATATAAAACAGACTACTATAACCAGATGGTGGCAGGAGAAGCTGAATGTCAAAGCTAAACAGCAAATTTCAAGATCTAAACCCTGTTTGTACTCTATAAATTTTCTGACCCATTTTCAAGCATACTAATCTAATCTTAGTTTAGGATTAGCAATTTTGCGTTTTCATTTGAAGCACTAATAAGCATAATGTCCAAATAACTCATTTTGACACAGACACAGATGTTTTTAATCCTCTGTCTTCTATCATCTGGCTCACATATTCCTTAATATTTAGTCTTCTCTAGGGCTAAAAGAAATTTTGTTTTGTTTTGTTTTTTTGTTTTTCATTTTTTTTCCTCCGAGTTATTAAGGACTCAGTCTCAATGAACAAATTGATATTGCTACATATTTAACGGCAGTTCAGTTTTTTCTTGTTCCTGAAATCAGGCAAGGAAAATGGACCTACTATTACCTACATTGACAATAGATAATTGTGTCTATGGTCAAGCTCTAGAGATAGACCTGGAAACAACTAAGGTTTAAACTGTAGAAACCTGCATCAGAAAGAACATTAAATGCTGCCTTAACTTTTGAAATGAAAGATTTTGGGTGGCAGGCGCTTGGACTCAGACATTCACCCAAATTTCTGGGCTGCTATAAGAATGGCATGTGGAAATTCTCTGTAAAGTAGTTTCCTACAGTATAATTGGCTACATAAAAAGTTTAGTGTTTTCAATGTAGTGGATAAGACTGTTTTCATTTAGGCAGGCAAACCTTTTTTTGTTACTCTTTAAAAATCGATATTACCTTTCATTGAAAGTTAATAGAGGCTTCTTAGTCTGCACAGGATGGTGTGGAGTTGTTTCTCCCTGTTCCTCCCCACTCCTACATGATAAGTATGATTATGACTTCTGGAAATAACATAAGAGTGAAACAAAGAAGAAACGTGGTAAGAAAGAGAACTGTTTTGGGACCCCAAGATTGGAAGTATAATGGAGTAGCAGGGAACCTTGCATATTCTTATTCAATATGAGGGATATCTAGGTCTTTTGTTTCCTGATCCCCAACATTGGAACAAAAAGCAACTCATCCTCCTTTGGATATGAGTTTTTCAGATAACATTAGAAAAGCTAATAACCAATGGAAAAGAGGATCAACTGGGAGATCTGCCATAAAGAATGGCCAAGTAAACTCTCCTTTCTTTACCAGGCCTGAAGATTCCCTTTACTGCTGAGGAAAAAGGAGCTAAGTTGATGGTACAGGCAAGAGGTAATCAGCCACAGCAATTGGCTTGACCTAGACATCCTCTTTCCCCCATGGACCTGATACTTCTCTTGCACACCTGGGAATGGTAGGATGCGAAGCATGGACCTAACAACACAAGACATCTCAACCTGGGAAATTTTTAAGCCCTGAGTCTTGAGATTACCTTCTACCAACAAGCAACACCTGATGACCAAGACTGTGGAAATCCCTTATATTCTTGTGGGCAACACCAGCAGAGATCAATGGGAGCCCCAACATCAGATACCAAAGAGACCAAGCTAACACTCCAGAGGCTCTAATTAAATTGTCATTGGAACCACAGCGTATAAAAGTAGACCAGGGCCTGTCTGCTTAACTTAAGCATGATGATATCCTCTTAAAAAGAAAGATTTAAATAAGGAGAGACAATGTATTGATGTAGGGAAATTCGGATGACTGTGAGTTTCCAATCTGAAATCATGCAGGCCAAAAGGAAGTTAGACAGTGTTTTTCAAACTTCAGAAAGAAACTGACAACTATGCATTCTATATCCACTAAAACTATTCATAAATGAAGAAGAAATAAAGACATTCTCAGGCAAAGGAGGCAAAAAATAATAAAAATATCTGTCACTAGCAGAATAACCCTTAAAAATAGGCTGGAGAGTTTTTCAAGCAAAAGAATATAATAAAAGAAAGATAGGGAATATTGTAACATTAGAGAGGAAGAACAATGGGAAGAACAGGGATATTTGTATATACATAAACCAATCTTTTCCTCATGAATTTGTGAGTTAGATTTTATGATTAAAACATAAACTAAAACACCATGTCATACTCAAGACAAGGCACTGTTGTAGGATGACAAAGACTTTCAAGGCTGCATCTTTTACTCAGTGGTCTTTATTGTCATGAACCAGTGAATAATACAATCCCTAAATCCCATTTTAGAGTTTGCTTACAAGATCATTTCTGACATTATTTGTTTTAGGTCACAGTTCCCTTGGAAGAAAATGAAGATTTACATGTAGGAGGTATACCATGATGGGAGTCAGGGTGAGGATACCTCAGGATTAAGACCTGTGAGAAAGTGAAATAAATATTATTGGACAAAGGTAGGTACTGAACTGTGATTCAGTTTTAACAAAGACTTCACCTGATTCTGTTTATAATTTCCCATCTTGAGGCAAGGGGCTTAACCCTTTTACTCTACACTGTAACCACTCGTTTGATATTAACTGTTCTCTGTAGGATTTATATCTTTGGAAAGGGGTGTTTCAAATGGAAAATTTTAGAACAATTCAGCTAAGTATATCAGAAAAAAATATTTCTATCAACTCAGCATCTCAGAATCAAAGAAAAAATTTCAGTGATATAGTCTATCACCCATTATGCATCATTTGAAATTTTTTTTTAAGAATTAGGAAATTGTACAAAACTAAGCAGTAAAAGAGAAATAGGAAGGATATAAACCTCTATATGAAGTAGTCATAATTATCTCTTAGTAATTGTATAAATAATAGCATCACTTTTTTGATTCATTCTATAAGTAGCTGGAGGGCCTATATGAGGAAGTTTCTTTTAAGAAGAAATGACAAAATAAAATCTATAAAATACTTAGCATGACCAAGTAAAAGGATTGGGCTCTCTACATTGCTCATTATTTAAAGAAAAAAATTTAATCTCAATCTATGTCTGAAAAATTATAGAAGTCTGACTTTCTGGGGTGCAATATCACCAATGAAGTCCAAAGGGACTACTAAAAATATTTTATTTACATTCTACATGTTTTATTTATTATGGCTTATCATTTTACAACTAAATGGTTATCTTCTAAAATCAAAAAGTTTTTTTAATTGTTTCTTCTATTTATAATAACTATAGGGTCTAGGAAAGTATGTTTTTAAAGAGTATTTCCTTGAAATACCTTGAGACAACATTGAGAAAAAATTTCGGCATGTTCCATCTTGGATCATAAAATTTGGTATTTATTCTTTTCAATTTAGATGGACACAAGAGATTTCACAGAGTTCACAATTTAAAATTTTTAAATGTGTTCTAAAACAGGATTTACTTATTTGGTGTTTCATATCCAAGAGTAAAATAGATGACTATTTTATTACTTTATTATTAATATACTCAATTTATTGAAGTTCTACAATGGCACATCTTTATTTTTAAGTGTTTATTAAATTTCTTATTCATTCATGTTAATCATTATATTACAAAATGCTGCTGGATATAAAATATTCTGTTTCATTAGAGAGGTTGCTCACACATTTTCATTAAGTTTAAATTGTTTTATTACCATACAATCACTTTTATCACTTAATGGAATAATATATTGAAAGCTCTTGCGTTTTGGAGAAAGGACGGAAAACTAATCAAATTGGATTTTAAAATGAACTTCAATTTACTCCAGATTTCTATTAAAAAGTGAATTAAGTTTTATAAATGTGAACTATTTTTAAGCATTTTTCAAAGTGGACAAGTATTGCTTTTTCTGACAGAGGAGGTACAAATTAGCATTATTTAGCACCACTTTCAGCCAATGACTCACTACATCTTTAACACCCCTAACAAATTGACATATAGATTCTTTGAAAGAAGCATGGTTATAATTCTAATTTTTACTTTTTATTTTTTTTTAAATTAAGTTTATTGGGGTAACATTGGTTAATACAATTATATAATTTTCTGGTGTACATTATCATTTGACATCTGTATATTCTATTGTGTGTTTACCACCCAAAGTCCAGTTTCCTTGAGCTACCATATAGTTTTGAACATGAAGCTCATTCTTCTTCCTATAGTATGCAAAGAGTCATTGACAGTTAAAGAAAAGTTAAAAATAAGATGTAAAATTAGTTCATCTGTGTATAATACATCATCTTAGTTTGCAATGCCAGGTTCATCTTTTAATCTAGATTTATTTTACATGCAGGTTAGTGAAGCATAAGAAAAACTGAGCCATTTTTTTGAATGAGGCTGAGTCTTTTTTGTTTTGTTTAGAAACAGAATTTTTTTTAAAAAAGAATAAAATGTTAACTTTGGACAATAGGATCTATATTGTTGTTTTTTTATATACATATAAGACAGCCTAAGAATTTTGTATTATGCCACTTTCTTGTTCAAGTGAGACATGTAACAATATCACATTTCCTTAAATTTTTAAAGAAGTAAATATGATACATTTCTAGTGAAGATGTCTTGAGATCAGTGTGAACATTGCTTCTCTACTGCAAAATTTCTTAAGAAAAAATTGGTATTTGTCAGCCATTGATATCAGAAACACTTTTTTGCCACTTAATTTAGTCATTCCTTCTGTTAGCATTATGCAGTATGGCTGAGAATTGTTGCTGAAATATTTAAATACACAGGTTACTTGAAGACAACTGAAGAACAAAAATTATTTGAAAGGAGAATAAATATTTCATCTTCTTTTAAGAAATCATCAGCAGATTCCTTTCTAAATAAGTATTTTAAAAACCGCAGCACAAATACTGAAACAATGAGTAAAGGAAAATAATGACACGTTTCTGTTAACATAAGAAAAATGATTTATGATTTAAGAAGAAATAGTCTAACCATGGAGATTTTGGAGTTTCTGTCACTTTGAACTTTTTAAGCATAGGCTGAAGATATATGTATAATACAAGGAGCTTGACCATCTGTGGAACAAATTTTTTGCAACTACTTCAGCCACCTTTCATAATATTCATTTTGTATCCACTCTGATGTAAGTTATAGATCAGAGCTAGAATTATGATAAGACAAAAATAGAACAAGTTTATTATGTGCATTACTGGTTTTAAATAAATAATAAAATTGCTTATATTTAAGAGTCTGTTGATTTGATTTCTGTAGCAAAAATTTTTGTTTTCTAAGTTTTATTTATTGATCATGTTGTTAGATAATAGAGTTCTTGTTCATTGAAAAAGTTTCAATTTAATTACTCCAGAGAAGTCTAAATGCTGTCTTCCAAGTTTATTGCCATTCTCAGTCGCACACTCTACACAGCTGCCAGAGTGACCTTTAAAAAATACAAAACTAATCATGTCAGTTTCCAGTTAAAAATCTTTCAAGAGCTTCCTTTAGTCCTCCAAATAAAGTCCAAATTCTATAGCTTGGCCACAAGATAGTTTTATGTTCTCTTAAATGCTGTCCTTTCTGACTTCACCACTAGGAGCGGATTATGAAATCTGCTGTGCTATTTTTGTCATTTACACTATACTTTCCTCAATCTTTCCTTTATCTACATCATATTTGTTTTTTGTCCTGACTCCCAGCCTGACTCTTCCTTTGGTCTTTGAAATTTTTATTGTCCTGACCTGTATTTTGCACTATGTGTTGCTGACTACATCAGATTAAATCCTCACCTTGATTCTTGACTTCAGACCCCACCCCTGACATTCACTTACAGGGGCATTTAAATGCTGCCTCTTCAGCCTCATCCTTCTGCTTCCACTTCAAGTACCAAACATACAATAGAGCATGTACTTATTGAATTTTTACCATATCTTTTATCTATATTTTTTAATATCTGGTAATCCAATGTTTTGAAGACTTTTTTTCAACCCCTTTTTGTACACGGCAACTTGTACAAATCTACAGGTTACTATCTGTAATTAATATCTACAATAATAACTTATTAAAGCAAAAACCCATTTTGATCATTCTTTCAGCAAATATTAAGTATCTATATGCCATATATTCTTTGTTGAAGAAACTGCAGAGAACAAATTAATCAAATCCCAAGCCAGTAAAGCTGATATTACAGCAATGTTTTAGGCTTGTCATATCTATAAATTAAATATATATGTTTTTAGATGGTGTTAGGAAAAAAAACACCCCAATATCAGATTATGTAGTCTGATTGTCTTTTTCTTATCATCTATTGATTTTTATCTAAGTAAAAATAAATCTTTAATAAAGTATAGATGACATATATTCCTCTATGTCAATATATGTTATAAAGTTGTGATTTAGATTCAAAATGAAGCTAAATATGATTAGATCACATGTAAAGCCTTTATTAGTAATATAACCTTAAATATTAAAAACCTGAAATTTTAGGTAATAATTTGTAAGCAGAAATGACAAAATAAATGTTAGTCATGTAAAAACATGTGAATTGTGATTATGAAAAGAAGGCTTAGCAAGAGGGTTAAAAATTAGTGGTTTCACAGAAAGCGTTGATACCCTAAATTCAATCCTTTAGGTTATAGTTTTCCCTCATACTAGACTTGATTATGGAAGAGATACTATTCAAACAAAGCAAAGAAAATGTATGCTTTTCCTTGTAGTGTTTTCAGAATAATTTTAAAATTCTATTTTTACAAACCATGTAGTCCATGTATGTCTAAACTTTTCTTTCTAATGCAATTTATTTGGGTTAAGGTATATTTCTATAAAGAAGTATAGCTGTTGATAGTTATTATGTTGCTTTAAGTTACCAATAAATTGATATTTATAAAATGTTTTCCAACACAAAAGCTAAAAGAGTATATTCCCATTTAAAATAATAGAGGTGTAAAAAGACAGAGAGCTGAGTCACTCAATAGTTGCAGTCTCTGAGATTTCAGCTTAGATGGACATCAGACAGCAACAGCATGAAAGCCTGCTACTACGTCATTATATAGTCCTAAGGCAAAGATGATGTCAAAGGCAAAACAAAATACAAGGTGATTAATTAAGACAGACTTAGTTTCAAACCTATTGTATACCACTTAAAAACATGAGCATGTTTGATTAATTTATTACATTTCCAATCCATTGATTCATATGGCAAATGGGAATTGAACACTAATCTAAGAGAGAAAAAAAAAAACAGAAGATTTCAAAGACAATACAGTTGTGATGAGTATTATAATAGAGGAATGTATAGTTGAGGATTAAGGAAAAAAAGTCAGTGTCCTCATCTGTAATATGTGTTTAATAGATATGGTATTCATACTTCTTAAGGTTGTGTGAAGATTAAACTGAATCTATATTATATAGTTCATATAATTAAAATATTTTAGTACCTCTCAGTACATACTAAATAAATTTCTGGACACAAAATATATAAATTATCAAGAAGGTGAGAAACAGATTTAGGTAGCAAACCTGAAATCATCACTCAATGTCTAGTGCTTATGATATGGTAGTGGGAAATTATTTGGTAGACATTTCTACTGTTCAGTGGAGACTTATGGCACCATCATTAGAAGAATTCCATTAGCCTTAACAATGAAGCCTTCTTATTATGACCTCTAACACTAAGCACATCTCAAAGTTAATATTCTTAAGTGGGGAATATAAGAGTGCTGGACCCATAAAGAAAAAGTGCAGAGTACAGAATATACAAACATGACTATAATTCATGTAGTTTAGATTTTGCTGTAATAAAAAGCAACCTCAAAATCTTAAGACAATAAAGATTTAATCAAACTACACGTCTGTTAAAATTTGGCCATGGCTCTGCTCCACAGTTTCAATCAGGGATCAAACTAAAAGGGAAAAATACCAGCTATTGAGAATTTTGCCTAAGATGACACATGATTTCCCCCTAATATCTCATTGTCTAAAACAAATTCATATGGCCAAGTGTTTCATATTTTCAGATAGAATATATAATTTTCTCCAAGAGAGAGAAGATAATAAAATAATAACAATAATATTATCTTACTTGAAATTATAGGATAGAATTGTCAGGACACAAATTAAATCTAATTTTATGAAATTCAGAACATCCTTTAATATTTTTTAATAAATTTTTTGATTAAATATTTTTTATGATTGTAACAGAGTTCAGTAAAAAAAGAAAAAAACAAAATAAAACACATTTCATGCTGTTCTGGACCCACAAAATACAAACTTTTCATACAGCATCAGAATTTTTTCTTAATGTTTGGTGCATTGGGGATATTATTGATTGGCATTAGGCACAATGTATGCACATGACCTTGAGAAGATATTTTGAGTTTATTTGCAGAAGCTATAAGAAGTTTTTTTTCCCCTATTGACTTCTTATTATTACGTCTTCATGTCAATAAGAATGAATTATAATTATGTTTTTTAAATAAACTGAGATTTGAGCACTGGTTATATAACACTTATATAATGATTTGAAACTATCTACAATAGTGTATGAGACTAATATATTTAACTAAAATTAAAATTATTTAGAAAAAGTAACATAAAAAACAGTAAAAGTAAATGTAACAACTAGACAATATATCTTTCAAGAGATTTTGATAAAATATCATTTCATGATAAAACAAAAATATCTTTCAATAAATGTCATATGTTTCGAAGGTTCAGGAAGGTAGAGCTAATTATTAAACACTACCTATAAACTATTTCTAATTCTAAAATTTATAAATGACCTAAAATAGGAACTTGCATATACTCTTGGATTTCTCCATTTTCTTCATATCCCATGGCTAATTTTATCCATTTTACCTCTTCTTGTTGTTGAGCTCACCTAAAGAGGGCATGTCAGGTGTGTTCAGAGAGCCAAAGGCTAAACATTATTCAGTACTCTAAAATATACATGCTTCCTGAACTTGATTTTGTCTATGTTTTTAATGTTTGAAACTTTGTTCAATTATGTATATCTGAGTTCCATATCTCAATCCCTCTTTTGTCCTTGAATAAATCTCTAATAATTCCTGAGCCTCAATTTGCTAATTAAAAAAAAAATTAAGATTCTAAACAATGTTAAATTCAATAGGGATGTTTTAAGAATTAATCCAGACTATGATCCAGTAAGTGCCTGGCACATAATAGGTCTTTATAAAAGAAGCAGCAGACCTTTAAACCATTTTTTGTTTTTAACTTTTGAATTTTTTTTTTCTGGAAGACTCTTTAAGAAGTAAAGTAATAAGGTCAGGTCAACTTGTAAATCTTCTAATGACAGATTAATGACATACTCTCCTTTGCTGTGGAATGCTTTTGCTAGTACCTACTTTATCTAAGTTGCTTAAGGTAAGCAAACCTGAATCTGTGATTTTGAGTCACATGGCTCTCTGCAACATGTCAAGCAAGATGTATAACAGTATGAAAATAAAATGAAGATTTTCATGATCAAAATAACGTTCTTTTTTATTAAATTTATTAGAGTAAATGGTTAATAAAATTATATATGTTCAAGTGTACAATTAGATAATACCTCATATGTATGTTGTATTGTGTGCTCACCATTCAAAGTTAAATTGCCTTCTCTCACCATATATTTGACCCCCTTTACCTTTATTTACATCCTCACTGCCCCTTTTCCCTCTGGTAACCACTAAACTGTTATCTGTGTCTATGGGTTTTTGTTCGTTAGTTTATTTATTTGTTGCTTTCAGTTTTATACCCTACATATAAGTGAAATGTAATGATTTTGAAATGTAATAATCAAACTTTTTATGTTTGATTATTTAGCTTAGCATGATAATCTCAAGATCATACATGTTGTCACAAATGGTAATGTTTCATCTTTTCTTATTGCTAAGTAAAATTTAATTGCTTACATGTACACATCTTCTTTATCTAATCATCTCTCCAAGGACACTTTGGTTGTTTCCATGTCTTGGATACCATAAATAATGCTGCAATGAATATTGGGGTGCATATATATTTACAGATAAGTGTTTTCAAATTTGAGGGGGGTAGATATTCAGAAGGATTGCTAGATCATAGGGTAATTCTATTCTCAATTTTTTGAGGAACCTCCATACTGATTTCATATTGGCTGTATCAATTTACCTTTCCACCATCAGTGTCCAAGGGCTCCTTTTTCCACTTTCTAACACTTGTCATTACTTGTATTATTGATAATAGCCATTCTTCCAGGTGCAAAGTAGTTTTGACTTGCATTTCTATCACAGCTAATAAAGTTAAGCATCTTTTCATGTGTCTGTTGGCTGTTTATATGATTTCTTAGAAGTATCTGTTCAAGTCCTCTGATCATTTTTTTTAAACTGAGCCTGAGCACATACTAAGATGTAAGGAAAAATGTAGATAACATATTAGTAGTGGTGCTAGACTACTCTCTGTTTTGTATGTACCTATGAATAACTGTTTTTAAATTTATTAGTGAAACTTGACTTCAGTTTTATATCTAATTCTTGTAAGGCTTATTTCACAGTGCAATTTTTGTGTTATATCAATAATTACAAGTGCTAATTACTTATTCCAAACTGAAATTACTTTAGACACCATTTTAAAAAAATTTCTGAATTCTATGCTCTAAAATATAGAAATTATGTAAATGTCCCAATTTTTTTCAATTTAATTTTATACAGAATTTTAGAACAAAAGAATAAATATTGAAAAAATCATTCAGAGGACAGTAAATCAACCATATACAGCAGGTCTTTATCTTGAATTAATATAGATATTAATAAAAAAACCTAATGAGTAGAAATTTCCAGATTGTTACATTGCTGTTGTAAGGCGAGTAAAATATATATTACATGGGCTTCTTTTATTTCAAATGTTTTTATTCCTTAAATATGTTTACAAGTTAACAGAGGGAAAGACATCTTCTAAATGACAAGTATGTACTTAAAAATATTGGATGCTTTTTTAGAATTATAATTTTATAAAAATATTATATTTACAGACAAGGTTTAATAAGATGATGATAAAGCATATTATACTGATATGTAAAACATTACCTAAGAACAAATATTAAATATTTACTTTGCTAATTAGATAAATTGCTAACTATTCAAGATGTTAACTTTAGGAGACTTGCTGCCATTATTAAAAATCACATTTCTATTAATGTTAAATGTTAATATTTTCAATTTATCCAAAATATATGTAGCTGAACAGTGAGTGAAACAATATTTAAATTCTGAATTCAATAAAATAAGTAATAAAAAAAATTTTATATCAGGCTATGAACCAATCAACCAAGAAATAAGTTAGGCTGACATTCTAAAATAGTATAAAATAATACACAATATTTTGTACTATACTGATTAAATTGTGTAATAACATGAAAAGTTGCATATGTTATATTTTAAGAATATGAACGTGTACCTAGAATTATTACTGTTAACCTTGGGGTAATGTGAAATTCTGCGTTGCCCCAGTGACATGGAGGTGGTCCTCAGTTCTCTGCTGATGCAGTAAAGAATTACAGGTTAGTAAGATTTAGAAAAATAAGAATTATTGAAAGTACATTTTTAGAAGGAGACAGGCCATTCTAAGTAAGGCTGCAACCCTGTGGAATTTGGGAGGTGAGGAAAAAAGACAGAGTATGCTCTGAAGAAGCACTGGGTTACCAGGAAAGTACATGTAATGCCACAGAAGTGGAAAGGTCTGTTTATATTTGTGCCATGATGGTAAGGTACGAGGGCAGCACTAGATGATCCTCATGTGAGGTCATATTGACTGACAGTTGGCTGCCATTAACACTTTGCCGACTGTGTATGTGTTTACATAGAATTCAGTATGTTATTACTAGGTTTATGAACTTCTGAACATAGACGTGACATTATAATGATGGTATAATGAGGCTGAGGTTACAGGCAGATTAAGTTAGTACTTTTTGTGCATGTGTTTGTTCTTGGTTTAAGCCAGCAGCGTTTATGGCCTTTGTATCCTGGGATATAGGAGTAATTCATAACCATTAATGGGAAGTGTTTTTGGAAGGTCCTTAAGGAAGATCTTCAAGGGAGGTTTCTATGGTTACAGAGCTAGACCTTTACTCCTGTCAGTCATGCCCACCTAACTAACATTACCAAATACAGAAACTTAGAAAAGTACTGAAAGAAAATACAAGAAAACATTTAAAATGCTTTTTAAAGCTTCTTCATTATTTTATGTTATTTTAAAAAATAAGTAAATTAAAAAAGATTAAAACCATCTATTTTGAATATGTACTAGCACATACAAAGATTTAAGTACACATATGCTAATATATAAAAGTTACAAAATAAGTAAGACTTTTTTTTTTTGTAAGCAGTTTTAAAATATCCAGGGCTTATTATCTGACATGTCACTAACTGGATTCAAATTTCTTCTACTGCCCATTTACTGTTCATTTAATTAAAAATTTCTCAAGGGCATATTTTTGAATGTAGGAAACAGTAAGTCTTCTCTTTAAAACAGGATCAAAGGGATAGTGGAAAGTTTGACAGGCTGACAAAATATTTCAGATTATCAATGTTTTTCTTTTAACAAAAGTATTTGCTTCCTGCAAACCTATATCTAAGTTTAAGATAGTTTGATGTAGCCAATCACTTCTTTTTTTTATGTAGCCAAATTAAGTTTTTAAAGTTTGAGCAAAAATCAGTTGGAAACAGGTAGCTCCAGAAGTGGTTAGGTGAGCTCCACCTGTAGGAATTTGGGAAGAGGATTTTATAGGGAAATATGAAAGCAAAGTAAAGAAATTATTGATTGGCTATAGTTTAAAGCCAATTTGGCTGCCTAGGTTCGTTGTGCTTAGATTTTGATTTTATAACCTGGAGGCATTAACATGCTCAGATTTGGGTTTGCTTAGGGTGGACACCATGGAATTAGAGCCACACCAGTCAAATGGCTGGCTACCTTGTTAAATTAACTTCACATGCTTCACCTGAAAGTCTAAAACCCTAAGCATTCTCAGGAAGCTAGCTTTCTTCAGAAGGTGGCAAGTACATTACAAAGTACATAAGAAAACTTTCTTTAAAATATTTTTTAACATTGATCCGTATTTTGTTCCTTATACTTGTGGCCACCCTCCTTATATATGTCTCTCTCCTCAGACTTCTCTCAGTTGTCAGTGTTTGCCTTCCTTACCTTCACAATCTTTCATATGCAGAATAACCTCTTTCTTCTTATCCTGAAAAAAGTTTTGCTTTGCTGTTCTTTCAGGATCCTTTTTCAAAATGGAGATTGAAGTGAAAGAAATCACATAGAGTCAGTGCAAGAGAGAGCTTGATTCTAATTTTTCCTTTAGTTTCTAGGAGACTCTGAGCTGAACTTGAGACCCCTAATAATGTGAAAAGACATTTGTTATTTCTCGTCTTTAAACCCTTAACTTATCATTGCTAGGAGTTCATCATATCCAATTGTCTTTTGTAAATTGTTTCAGAACTAGTTTATATTGTTGGAATGAAGATAAACTATATTAATAAAAGCAAACAAGAAATGTGATAGTAAATTAAAGTTTTTAAATATATGGAATAAAATAATATCTGACCTAAAAGTGTGTATAATGCATGCAAAATTATTTAAGTTTTAAGTATCAGTCACAAAATACAAGATCAATTCTTTATGTTAGAGTCACAGACTCTAAAAAATCAGATAGAGGCTCTAATATTCTCCCTAGAAAATGAATAACCAACATATACACATAACTTCTTAAAAAATCCACAGACATGTAGCCTTTGTTTCAACTTTGACTCATAGATCAGTGACTCAGATTCTCAGAAGCTAAATAATATATAATAAACATCAAATATTGGGGTGACAAAAAATAATAATGTTAAAATGTTTTTCATTAAAAAGTACAGAACTGACTAGACCTAACACTATATATAATTTAGATGCATACATGTGCACAGTGATATTAGAAGAGTGACAAGAATCAGCTTAGTAAACCAAAAATAAATAAATGACTCATGGGCAATTTTCTATCACATCCAATATACAGACATTATGAATTCACCAGACAGTGTTTTAGGTCATTGTGATTTTGCTATTTCAGAAATTCTAGATTTTTTATTACTCATACTAAATGGTTTCTAAATGAATTTGTCATTAAATAATATTTACTATAAAAAAGCAAATATATTTGATCCATAGTACATAGTTTTAATATAATCTGTATAATGTGATATTTGGAATTTCCACTGTTTTCCAAGGAATAAATATGTGATGCTAAATATATGTTCTATTTACAAAACAACTAGGAGCTATTTAGTTTTCTATTTATCAAATAAGGAAAATAAATAGTCTCTAAATTCATTCTTAGTTTTCTCTCCCATACCATTCTTCATATTATATAGAAAAGCATATTTTTCTATGCTTCCATAAAATTAATATATAGAAAATAAAGTATGACATTTCACCCATGGCACCACTTTATATTCAGTTTATTTAACAAATTCCAATATATATAGAAATGAAAACTTAATGTATAAACCTAACCAAAGTAGAAAACATTATTTACTTTATTGCTTGAAACCAATGATATAATATGCCTTCATCTACCTTTGAGAATACGCTTAACAAATAAAGAGGCAATTTAGTATTTTCCCAATTCACATTTAGTGCAATATTTAAGAAGATTTCATCTAATTGAACACATGTTGGAACAAATTTAATAAAAGTGTTCTTGTAAATGCTTCAATGGCTAGATGGGAGACAAGCTAGGCAGGCAGTGAAGTGAACATCATTCTGGTTGGGCTCTCCAGGCTAGGAAGTCATTTGCAAGATGTTTTGACTGCTGAGAATGTCAGCCATAATCAATCTTAGAGATAGAAGGAGGCTGTAAATGGGTTAGGTAATGTTCAAATTTATTGGAAGATGACTAGTCATAATAAAAATCGGGATATTACTGCATTGCCTTGAAATAATTTAGTGAACATTTAGGTTAACAAGTGGTAATTTTATACTTTATTTGAGAAATATAGTCAGTGTATTTACATAATACAGTCATCACCTTCCAGATCTGTTTATCTCTATCCCACATCCCTTAGCTTTGAGGGAAAAAAGCATATTCTGTAAAAGCATACTTCAATACAAACTGTGCTGATTCTTAACAGAAACACAAAAATGATAGACATATGTATACAAACTTTTTTCCTGTGGAAACTTAAAAAAATTAAGCTGCATTTCTCCTTTATTGTTCAATTCAATTTTTTTGTTTAATCAGATAATTTCTAGGAAGCTACAAAATTAATATTTACATCTTTGGAAGGTAAATCAGAGCAAATGTAATAGAAACTGCCTGTTTTACTAATATGGAAAGGGCAAAGAATATTTAAAATATAAACAGACTTATGAAACATTTAGTTTTATTAAGTTCAAACATTTTAAATGCCTACATCTGGACTTGTGTAACAGTAACATTTTTAAAATATTATAAGTTTTTTAGATAAATACTTCATTTTTAATTTAACTTATTTTCTCAACTATTTTAAATATTTTTTCCTAGAACATCTTTACCCAATTTAGAGAGAAAACTACCTAACATTCAACATTAATCCAAATTATACATATTGAATAGCTCTTTGGTGTTATGGTGTAAGATATTGTAATAGAAACTGGAAGTACAATGTCACGTTTAATCTTGGTCAATAGCAGATCAGAGGATAGCCATGGAGTAGCATTTTAGCTCTCATTTGCAGTATAAAGAGTGGTGCATTACAAATTAATAATATACTATTACAGAAAAGTATTCATGGTTAGTCATTGGAATGCTCTAGGTATTTTCCATTCAGTTACAAACTTAGAAAAATGCTTGAAGCTAGACAGGATAGAATATGGTAGAGGGTGGGAGTAGAGGAAAAAGAACATAAGTGGTACATTATCATCTTCCTTTCCCTCTGATATGTATTAATAAACACAGTCTCAAGTCATGTTATCTACTATAATCCTCTTTATAAGTGAGCAGAGGTAGCTATTGCAAGAAAAATTTGACAATAAGCCACGCATTAATAAAACATCGTCTGAGAATTAACAGAGGACATCTCCAGTATTCTATCTTATCCTAAGATGTCATATGATAATGAAAATCACTAGTTTTTCATTTGAAAAATTCAATGTTAATGTTCTCATTTTGTAATGGCAAAGCCTATTCAATATTTGTCTTTATATGTCTTACAAATGAAACTTGTCTAAAGTCCTACTATCTCCATATTAGAAAATAATTAGTGCATTATTTCTACTCTTTAACATAGACAACAAGTCACTAGACTTCTTTCTTGGAAGCAAATGTGAGAACTGGCCTACAATGATTTTTTTAATTTGATTTCATTGAATGTAGGCATTCCTCACAGCCTGTGTCATTCAGTTTTCTAAATGAAAGCAAGTGTTTTTTTGTTTTTTTTTTTTTTTTTTTTTTCCTATACATTTATATTTCTTTGGTCATTTCAGATTTAGGTGGCGAGGAGGGTGGCAGAAGTTGAGTTAAGGAAAGAAAGCTTCTTTTCTTTGTCTTGTTCTATTTAGAGTTTTTAAATTTATTTTTAATTATTATTATTTTTTAGTAGATACATACTGCCTACGTTCCATATTATATAAAAATCACTAGCTGTGAAACTTGAAGCAATTTAGCTAAAGTCTCTGTTCATGCAATCATATCTGTAAAATGGGCTAGAAAACCAAAACTCACATAGTTCATAGATAACAATGATGTGAAAAAACATTTGCAAATTGTACATTCTTACTTAAAATCAGACATTTCTTTGTCCTACTGACCTAATTGGTTCAGGAAAAAAAAGTAATTAAGAACTGTAGTTTGCTGTCTAGTCAAGTATTTTACTTTGCACAACAAATACAGAAAACAATTTCTGGTTCTGAAGATATACAAAAAATTGCTAAATCCTCTTGTGATGAAGACCTGATTTCAAGTTGTGTTTTCAGCATTAACTAGTTGTCTGTTGTTAGCAGTTATTCTAATGCATTTTAACTCCTAGTTTATTCACTTGTAAAACTAGAAAAATAAGCTCCATTAAGTATTTGAGGTTAAATTCAATTATATACAAGATATCCCTATAATATATGTTTGTTTCATAAGCACAATTTACTCCCATGTTGGGTTAGTAATATTGAGAACAATATTTTAATAATGAGTACAAAAGCATCCATGTGGTTATATGGAGAATTTAAGTGTAGTACAATAATTTAACTGTTCGTTTTAATCCTGCCTTCAAAATAAAAACAAAAACAAAAAATCATTAGCCACATTAAATAAGTACGTCACAAGAAACCCTTGCTAATTAATTCTGTATTTCTTAAAAAACATTTTATGTTTATATTTCACAAGAAATTATACTTTTTCAAATTTATACTTTCCTTTTTTCCATTTAAGGTTTATCAACATATCAATGCAAGTTAAATATGAACTTTGACAACTGCATTTTACATATAGAATATTTCTACCAAAGGAGAAAAGAGAGACAAATTAGTTTTAGAATTTCCTTATTGCTGGGGGACACAGAAATACATTTCTATGGCTATGAGATTTCATGATGCATCACTGCAAGAGTTGATTGAAAAATAATATATGAATAAACTAAGCAAGAAAAATGGTTTTAAGAAAGAATGTAATAAAGTGATTCCCTATATGACCTAAGTATTTCAGTTCAGGGTATTTTTTTCATGACTTCTAATATATTAGCATAAAAAAGCAATGAAATACATCATAAAAAATATCAAGACAGGGTGTTTTTTACTTTTAACACTTTTATATAGTGCTCGCTATGAAAAATAAACATTAATGTAGAAATTCAATTGACCCTTAAGATCAATTATTATGGTCTAAGCTTTTTGATATTCCAATTAAACACAATTTATATTTCTTTTTTCCTCAAACAAAATAATGCCACATTTTGGGCAATATTAATGTTACTTATAAAAAAATACACATGGATAACTAGTGAAACAGATTTTTTTAAAGGACCATGTATGTGGAAAACAAAATAATTCATATTTTCCCCAAGGAATGTTTATTCTTGATTTTTTAAATTTTAAACTATATTTTTATTCTATTACTTTTCTCACTCTATTTGCCAATGTTGAACATTAAACTTTTTGAAATTTCAGTCTTCTTTTTGTATCAGACTGCACCATGCTCATTTTTCCCTTACATCTGCAATAATATATCTCAGTCTCCTTCACAAGCAGAGTTTCCACTACTGTATTTCTAAAGCATAAATATATCCTACAATTACATCATCATGCTCTTTTAATCTGATTTATATAGTTTTTTTAATAAAGATTCACAATGGTTCCTTGAATGATCTTTAATTCCCTGTTTTAATAATCATCATAATCATAATTATTTACCTATATATAATTGTACAACTATTTTTTATTATGGAATTATTATGTTTAATTTAAACATAAAAAAACTACAATATTTTTACAAGAATATATCCACTATGTCATCTTATTATTTAATATACCTGTAATTCTATAAAATCAATGCTTTGGTAACTTGGTAATTTTTGAAATTTTCTAATTTTCCAGAAAAAGAGCTACATTTAAAAATATTTAGGTCTGTTGCTTTTTAGACATCCAGTTCATTATTTTTCTCTTTTATCATAATCATTTTCTTCCTTTCATTCTCTTCTACTGTAGTGTCTCCTAATATCACCTTGCATGTTTATATTATTAACTTTCATCTTTCTTCATTTAAATGTCATTTTACAAGTGTTCTAAGTGTTGCATCTCCCAAGTTTCAGTATGAAGTTGGTATGGCATTACAGTGATGCTCTGCTTTTATCTGATTGCCCTGCAGGCTAATCTACAGGGCAGACATGGGAAATCTATATGTTTAAACACTCACCAGGCTATTCTGACACATAGAAAAGCTAAAGAAATAATGCTAAAAAATCACAAAAGTTAGATAAAAGTTTAACATTTATCAATAATTAACATTGTGACTATTCCTTAGGTTATTTAAAATTGCTGAGATTCAGCAATTTCACCTGTAAAACTAGGTCTTTGAGTTTGTAATATGTCAATCTTATCAAGTCTCGAATGTGAGTCAGTATCTCAACATTGAACATTTAGAAAATTTAACAGAGGATAATTCTAGGAAGGTTTAATTTTTAAGCTATTTATAAAGATGTAAGTTCGAGAGTGATCAGTTGGTAGCAGTTGATCTGTTACCTCGTCTGGGCTTAAAAGGGAAAAATAATCAGCTACTATGAACTGAACAACCTAATTTGGTCACTTTAAGGCTATTTTGCAGCAAGTCACAATAAAAAGGGAGTCAGAGGTTATCTCCTTTGATATAATCTAAATAGGAAACTTCTGAGTCAAAAAGTTGAAGTTTGGAGAGTGAATCTGAGCAACATGAAGTGGTCCTGCTATGGGTCTCATCTATGTACTAATATTTTATTATTTATTTTTCATGCAAATATTGAAAACTGTTTCCAGTTATGTTTTTTATTAATTCTAGCTTCAACTTCATAATATATGATATAGAAATTTCTTAAAGTCTCTGTCATGCAGATGGCACATTTTCAGAGGTGACATTGATTTCTGTGGCTGTTCTATGCAATGGCTCTTTTTCTCTTTATGAAAATATCATATGCAATAAAAGTATCACCAGTTAAATTGACATTTGGGTAAAAGATAAGTTAAAATTGTGAACCTAGTTTTCTAATAAAAACAATTTTGTATTCTAGAAAATTATATTAGGTCATGGTCAAGGTTTGTCATTATATTCACTGATATGTTTAAACCATTAGTGGTTACCAGACTTTAAACATTCCTTATGCTATGTAGTTTGCTCAATACAATGGTGTCAAGGTACTAAAAAGAAAATAGTTATTAATAGTTAAAATTAACTAAAGTTCTATTTTTATATTAGAAAATTAATGAATGAGGATTCAAGAAAAAAAAACTAATTGATTTGAAAAAGTATAGTCAGGGTAACAGTCAATAGGGGAAGACTCAAGAATTAAGTTATCATTCCTTGGCTTAAACACAAAATGCTAAGTATTCAGTATTTGAGAAGAAAGATCAGTAATGAAAATAGATTTTATTTTTTTGCAAACATACCTAGAATACTCTGAATCTAATATTCAAAGTATAGAGAGCAGAGGCAGGGATAGAGTAGGTTTTACTAAGAAATCCATAAGTTGTCAAAAAGCTTGGTTCTTTCTAAGAAAAAAAAAGGCATTGGGTCTTTTTTGTGGGTAAAATATCACTTTATATAAAAATTATTAGATATGAAACTTTTCTACAATTTTTCTTCAACATATAATTTTCCTAAAAAAGTCAGTAACCTTTTTTTTTCTTTAATTCTTACTTCATATATGAGATTGGTAAGCAAAATAAGTCATATATAAAAAGTTTAAAGCCATATGATTTCACTCATATGTGGGATATAAAACTAAAAGCAACAAAATAACATGATGAACAAAGATTTGTGGACATAGGCAGTGGATTAGTGATTACCAGAGGGAAGAGTGGGAGTAGGATAGATCGGAGTAACAGGGATCAAATATTTGGTAATAGAAGAAATTCTAACTTTGAATGAAGACCACACAGTGAAATATATATATGGCACATTGAATTGTACACTTATAACTTCTTTGTTTTTATTAACCAATGTCACCCCAATAATTTTAATTAAAAGAACTAAATTCAGTTCCATCAAGTCAGAGGTTTGTATGGTGACTGCAAAATGTGTCTGTTTTTTACAGCCTTGTACATTTTGGCATACTCCAAATTAGTTACTGTGTATATCTGATTTAGAGGAGATGCATTTACCACATCTTTTGCCTCCTCTCTCCTGTGTTGGATTCGGGTTTCCATATTTCATGTATTTGTTGAGCTTGGTTTGCTTTTTTATTTCAATGGAGAATAATTTATAGTTGCCTCTTAAGAGAGGGTCTATGTGGACAGCCAGGTTTTCAGAACTTGAATATTTCATGATGTCTTTAATTTGCCACAACACTTGATTGGATGTCTGTCTGGGTATAGAATTATAAGTTAGAAAATAGGTTCTTCATAATTTTGAAGATATTGTTCCAATAACTCTTAGCTTCCAATATTGGTACTGGGAATTCCAAAGATAAAATAATTTGTAACTCCTTATATTTGTATTTTTTATCACTAGTTTCCCTGAGAGAGTCCTAAAAACTTCTCTCTGATGTCTTTCTCTGTCACTAGTGTTCTGAAGTGATAATCAAGAAGTTCTATTTAGTCAATGTTCTGGGCACAAGTGCATCCTTTCTCTCTGGTAATGTTTTGCTTTCAGATTTGGAAAGATGTCTTAAACTATTTTGTTGATAATTTTCTCTAATCTTATTTCCTCTCTCTTTTTTTTAACATTTCTGGAATTCCTGAATTTTGGAGGAATTATTTCATGTAAACAGAGTTGATTCTTTATTTCCATTGTGCTGCTTTGGTTTCTGCTTAATTGGGTGTGCTAAATCAGTTATAGATCTGTTTATTCTATTTTGTGGTTTCCAAAGGACTACTGTTATAAAATCCTGTCTTTTTCTCCCAGTTCTCTCAATTCAAAAGGTTGTGTGTGTGTGTGTGTGTGTGTGTGTGTGTATAAATATATATATATACATATATACACACATTTATGGATATATTACTCTCTTTTAGTTAATTTTAAGGGTGTGTGTGCATTCTAGCTCTAAGGAATAAGAAGTATACTTTAAAACTTTTAAAAATGCTGCTCTTCATGTTTAAAATATTTCTTTACATTATAAATTTTATAATATAGTATATACAATAAAATATATGTTTGTATTGTATATAATCTATATTATATGTATATATAATAAATTAAATATAAATATAAATTATAAATAATTATAAATTATAAATATAAATAATATCAATATTGATATCGATATCAATATCAATATCAATCAATATCAATATCAATATGTAGTGTATGATGTATGATATATGATATATGATATACATTAAAACATCCTTTACGTTATAAATTTTTTAGTTTGATAGTTGCCAATCACTTTTATTTACCACAGAGGAAACAATTTCTGTTAAAAAAGGGTTATTCTTTGTATAAATTAAGCACTAATTTTCTTAGCATTTCATGCCATCATACTCAGAAATAAAGTAATAGAGAAATAAAAGTTATTTTTTTCTTTAACGTTTATTAATTACACATTTCCTTTATTTTTCCTAAAACTTATATAACCAAAAATGTAACAACCATATAATGTGGTTAGTTTTGGAAACAAAATCTTTTATCTGGATAAAAAAGCTATGAAATATAAGAATAAAACAAACAGGAATATCTTGACAGGAAAAAATCTTTCAAGACAGAAAGGCACAAGCTTGAACACACAGAAGAAAAAATTCCACAGGGATAATGTGACGTCAAAACTCACTTGGCTAAGTGGTTGCAAATCTCCTATAGTAAAAACCCTTATAACCCCATAACCATATTCCCTCAGTAACATCTATTTTTTTTTTTCTGAGCTTTACACCCCTTAGAGTTTAGATAAATTAGATGTGTAGTACACTTTGTGGCTATAACATAGACACTTTTACTTTATCTTGGTAATTCTTAGCTTACTACAGCTGACTAATTAAAAATGAAAAAATTATATAACATTAATTAAAATTAATATTATTAATTTTGACTCATTACTTAATATAAAAACATCTACCATAACATAACTTTGAGGGGGGTCAAAGTAAATGTTTTTATGAAAATAAAGTATCATAACTGGTATTTTTTTATTGAAATCAAGAGTTAAGTGATAGATGTAAGTATGTCATCAAACTCAGATTTCGGCTACATGCTGTTCATAAGCCAATAATCAAGACATAAGTTTAACAGAAGGAAAGTAGGATTCTCCAAGAGCTGGCACCCTGAGAAGATGGCCTCTGATAAGAAATCTGGAGCTGGTCAAATGGAGGTCTGTGAGGATCTTTCTGTCGATCTTCTGCCACTAAATGGTCTGGGAACCAAGCTAGCTCGTTCCGTAGTGTGTTCCTAGAGTTTTCAGTCAAAAAAGAAACTATCTACAAGTTACATATTAGTTAACAATGCATTTTTATGTATATAAAATATGAGAGCAAGATTGTAAGGACAAAAATAGAAAAACAAATAATGGTTACAATCATAAAACTATAATAAAACTTTAACAATCACAGTTATAATCTCTACTGTCATTTCCTCATTTTTATTTCTATGGAAGTTTTGTTGACCTACCTGTGGTGGGTTCATGAGACAATAATTTATAACTTACCATGAGACATGGCATTTAGTTCTTCCAGTTGGATGAAGAGTTCTATGGTGCATTTGCTTTCTAGCTGTCAAGTCCTGTTTACTTAATTCAGTTATACTTCTTTTAATTTTTTTGAACATTACATAAGAAACTGATATTAACACTAATACAGTTAAGCTTAACTTTCCTCCTAGGAAAGTTTTATTTATGATGTCATCAACAAAATATCATAAAACTAATATCCCATGTCTTGGAACAAGGGTGTAGGCATGCAAAGTGAAAGAGTAAGGGTAGAAAAAGCTAGTGAGTCACAATGCTACACTATTAGGCAAAGACTACTTTAATCAGAGTAAAAATTATATTAAATAAAGTTTGTGTGCAATTAGTGTGCAGTTACAAGTAGACATATCTAAATGCTTAAAGATTTTCTTATTTCAATAAAGAAACCCAGAATACCTGAGATATAACATGGGTGTGGGTTAAAAGATTATACCTAGTCTAAGGCCATGCCACTCAAACAAGCCTGATCCCATCTGGTCTTGGAAGCTAAGAGGGTCGGGCCTGGGTAATACTTGGATGAGAGATCACCTAGGAAAACCAGGTGCTGTATGAGTAAAAAATAAAAAAAAAAAAATAAGGAATTGTAAGCTGATGAGGTCTTTGCAATCTGTGAGGTCAACCAAGAGTTGCCTTGCCTAAAAAAAAAAAAAAAAAAAAAGGATTATGCCTAGTTAAATCACCACAGTAGGGTTCTTCATATTAAAAAAAGAAAATGATATTTTATTTTCACATTGCAAATTGTTTTGAAACATTTCAAAAATTTTTTTTTTCTAACAGAGATACAGAATAATTCTGTAAGTAAAGTACATTAATATCATTATCCCAATAGAGGGGGAATATGAAAGTTAGGAAAGCTATAAGTTGACCATTGACATAAGTACAAATAATCAGGGTCTGGACTGAAATAAAATAATAGGATTTAAGTTGCCTACTTTTTAGAACTATATAATATTTTTAGAACTATATAAAAAATAAAAATGGCATATGCAATGATGGAAAAATGTTATTTTTAACTATAAATTAAATGAGAATACCCTTTCTTCCTCCTATCTTAATTTTATGTATGATTAATGTGATTATATTTGTTCACATTTTAAAAAGCAATGCCTTGTTAAAGAAATTGCAGTTTTTTTTCTTAATAGGCCATATTTCAATCATAAATATTGAATTAATCTATTCCAGTGATCTTCCTATCTTCTGATTCATGTATATTTGTGAAATTTTCTCTTGCTGCTGGTTATTGAAATTTATCCTAATTTTGAGGATATGATATCTTTTGTTTCTCTTGGACCTCAGATGAAAAATTTCTAATATTGCAATGTATTGTTTTTAAAAATAAATTAGAGTACATTTTTATTAAAAATAATACGAAATGGCAAGTCTATGAAAAGTTCTTGCTAAAAAATTTGCTTTACTGTACCATAACAAATAGGCAAGTCTTTCACACTTCTAACATCTGTTTTATGAAGGCACCATTTAATGGTGAATTAGAGTTGTAGTTATATGATAACTATGTTTTCCTGTGGACCTGGATAATTGTTTACTGGTAAGAGTCTAATCTTGCCATTTTCAGTGTCTTTCAATTTTATCTCTGAGAAAGAGATGAATAAAAGAATACATTTTAAAGTTGTTAATAGACTTCCTGGGTGATAATCTTTTAAGTATCAATTTTAGCTCACAGTGAGCTGCTCATTTTTTCAAGTATTCTTTCATATTATAGACCAATGAAAACTTAGAAAATTAAAGATCTTGTTTCTAAATCTGATTATTTATTACCTATTGAAATTGAAAGTTGTTTTGTCTAATCACACACTAATTATATTTACTTACTATAATACATTTTGAAATTGTGAGGTTCAAATATTTCATACAAAAATGCTTTACAAGCCTTAAAGTCTTCTAAAACATGAAGCAGCAATAGCAATAATAATACATTTTTAACAAATATGCCAGTGGTTTTCTTTAGGTCTTTAAAAAAGATCCTACAGTCCTAAAGAAAATCAGACTTTAAATATAATAGTAGCCTTTTATATGTAACAGTGACAAAAAGACCTGAGTTTGGCCTAAAGTAAATGACTGCTAATTATAGAGGAAAAAAATAAAGCATCCTCACTACATCCCAACCAATTTGCCAGTTTTCACTAAACCTACATATCTAAATTGCCTTCATGACTTTTTTGTAAATGTTCTCTCAAGATTAGGTTGTTCAAAGTTTGGTGATATAGCTAACCTTATGCCTTGTATACTACAGGAAAAATTAAGAGACAACAAAAATAGAAAAGTCATAGGAATATACCAGATAAACCATTTGACAAAGATTATGTACTATGCATCTCATTGTAGTTTGTGAGAACTTTGCTAAGCCTCTTCCACAGTAATCAACTTTTTGTCTGCTATAAGTATCGCCCTTACAGTTTTAGGACTTTTCTTTCAAGACTCTACAGTCAGTGTTTTTTCTTTTTTATATGAAACAGTTGAATTCTAATACCATAAAATTAAAATATCAGCTTTAATTTTATTCCTCTAAAAAGTAGTAAATTCTGAATATTGTAATAAATTTTGTTGTAATTAAAGAATTAAAATATGTAATATTTTAATGAGGAAGATAAAATTTTTTGTAGTGTATATAATGTATCAGTTAACTGTAGATACAACATAAATTTATCATCTTAGATATAATTAATTTGATACTGATTGATTATATATTGTTTTCATAATATTTTCATCTTAAAAGTATTCATCTAGGATGCATCCTAAATAATTTCTGAATTTTATAATAATGTCTTATTCTTGATGCCTCCCCAACCACCACTAACAAAGCTGAGACTTAAAATAAATGGTTGCATTCGGGCAATTTGTAGGGAAGTGATCCTAGGAAACAAGAGTGAGTGTTGAAGACAGAGAAATAAAAGAGAGAACACAGTTGTTCTAGAGTTCTTTACAATCACAGACAAATGAGGCTTGATCCTTTCAGAATCTTGTGAGGAGCAATGTTGAATGAATCTTAAAATTTTCTTCCCAAATGGTGAAATGGATCTTCTATTCAAAGGTAGTAGTTGGCCTACAGTGAAGTTAATGATCCTGCACCTTCAGGTTGTACTTGTCTAACTGTCAGTTGATTGTTTCATACATCCTAGGTCTTTGAATCAGAAAAGCTCTAGGAAAGTTCAGCTGTGATGATGGGTGAGGTGCTATCATGCTGAATCTGTGAATTACTGCTACAGTAGCAGGAATAAAAGGTGGAAAGTGATGAGATGCTGAATATAAAACTTTCAATGGATGCATCATGATGAGAAAATCACAGAGACACTATCAGATAATATGTTTCTAAAGGATATTAGGCCTATTTTCTCAGCTTTGTAACTAGAGAATAGTTTGCCACATACATGTAAATTGTTGTTTCCCAGGCTGTACGCCCTATGTTTCTTTCCAATTAATATTTCCATAATGGAATTCTGGTCAGCTGCTAAGAGACTTTACATGCATTTTTTTAAAAAAGAGGTACAAGTTATTTTTCTTAGCCTGATATTCAATTTACTTGAAAACTGTGGCTCTCATATACTTTTCTCAACCTATTTCTGACTCCTCTTTAGTCACCTATTCCCTTCTCCTTTGCTTTTTCCATGCATCTCAGAAGAATCAATTGAAGTATCATACTCTTTGTCAAACTGACTTAATGCCTACATGTGCTGGGAAAGTAAAAGGTATTAACAAGAGTGCATCTTGAGAAAGCAATTCAATTGTGGCATGTAACTCATGATGCGTAAGTGATCATTTCTATGATTTCAATAAATGTAGAAGAGAAATAGAGAAAATGTCATTTCTCTTCTAATTTATCATTTTTTTTTCTAAAAGACTGATTACCTCAATGATTTTCTCCAGATATTTATAATTTAGATAATGGTTGTGGCCTTCTCATTTTTCCTTTAAAGAAATTCCAATATATTTCTTATTAAGTTAATTCAAATCCAAACATATTAATATTATGTAAAATGTGCAAAACAACAGGGTTCAATAGTGTTTTTAATACTTGTGGTTGAAAAAAAACGCAGATTTAATGAAATAATGAGGTTTTCATATTAATTTAGAAAGCAAAAATTTAGTGTAGGCTGTTTAGATCAACCTCATGATGTATTTTCATCTTATAAACAAAGAATAAGGTAAAAAATAAAACCTTCAGCCTGTACCAGTATATAAGGCCTTCAGAGTATTTGATCTGACATTGTATTACACATAACATTGCTGCTGCATTGCCTTGAATCAACAAAGGAAGTGCAGAATAGATAACTAGTCATGAGATGTTATGCCTTATCATAAACTATACCATTCAGAAGCTAACAGCATGACAACACTATAAAACTGTCTTTTTAAGAGGCAGTTACCTCAGTGTGTAAGGTAATGCCTTGTGAGAATTGGGCATCATCCTCTAGGAGGTAGTATTCAACTTAAAGCAATAAAATTATATTGTTCATTGACCCCCAATGAGTACAGTGCATGGGTCCAAGAACCAAGGGAAAAAAAAAAATCAGTCACCGTACTTACCATCATTCCTAGTTGTCCTTGGGAATTTTTGTTTTTCTCCATGCAAATCTAGAACTTCTAACTATAGGTCTTGGTTCTAGAGAAGGAAAACTTTCACCGGAGTACTCTGAAGAATTCCATTTCATTTTAATCATAGTAACTTTAGGTTCCTTATATCAAGAGTAAATCAGTCACAAAAAGAAATTACAATATCCTGTCTGCTGTAAATTGTAGATGAGCAGTATAGTAACTCATCATTAGGGAGAGGTAGAAATATTATTATACAATTTGAGCAAGGAATAATATGTTTAGAACCAAAAAGTTTCACAGGGGAGTTGGTCTTGTTTCTTATCTGTCCAATTTGGACATTAGATGGATAAGTGCAGCAGTTACAAACTCACATTTGCAAGGTGATATTTCTGAGGATCAGTGTCTGTGGTAGAGTCATACCACCATACAATCTTCTAGTTTTATGTAGTCTAGCATAGGTACTGACCTGGGGTGAGAGGAATGCATAAGGAAGAAGATCTTAAATGACATTTAACATAACTGGTATCAACTGAGGCACCAAGACCTAATGCAGGTGCAAGAACCCTAATACATCCTCCTAGCCTTCCTCCTAAAACTTGGAAGAGTTGTTTCAGGGTATATGGCTTTGTTACATGTAGCAAGTGGGTTCTATATAGGCAATGGATGGAATCTTGTAGATGCTGTATTTTTCCATATAGATCCCACTTAAGGACTGAGGTACTGCTCTCAGCTGTCAAAAAGGTTATAGGAATGTGGTTCATAGCTGACTTCATCCCCTGGATTTGTTCTTCACAACCTCGTGCAAACTTAAATCTCTCCCCAGGGACAACCCACAATCAACTAGTTGACTCTTACTTCCTCACAGCTGTTGTTGCCCAGAGCACTCTAAGTAAACTTCCTTCAGGTAAATCACTATCTCAGAGACTGTTTTCACAGACAAAGACAAAATACTTTCTAAAAAAAATACCTGTAGTACACATTCATATTTGACATATGCTCATCTCAAAGTTAGAAATAACTCTTTCTCCTGCACACACAAAATGCTCTACACACATCTTCATGATTTTACTCCAAATAATCTCAAAAATATAAAAATTTCCCTTAATAGTTACAGCCTCATTTTATAACTAAGGATTAATATTTCATACTGTTTTCTATATCTTTATCCTTACATAGACTTTTATCTGTCTCCTTCCACCACTTGTTTAGCTAATTTATACTTGTCTAGTAAATATCAGTTCTGGTGTCACCTTCTTTAAAATCTTTTGCTAATATTTTTCTGGGTTAAATATGTCATATGCACTGAAAAAATATGAATATTTCTGTAATAACATTTTAAATATTACAGTACTAATAGATATAGCTATTATCCTAGTATTATGTAAGCTCTTTAAGGCCAGAGATCAATCAGACAGGAAGAAAAACGTAATTATATGCTTGTGGTCTCTGGAATTAAACTGACTTTAATCTGTTGTGAGAAATAAGAGACTTATAGTGTAATATGAAATAAATCTGTAATTCCAGGACCTGGCTCAGTGCCTCTCAAACAAATCACTATTTTCTGAAAAGGTAAATAAATGAATGGTTGGTTGATTGAAAGAAAAAAAAAAGGACTGACAGCAAATAGGCAAAAAAAAAATTTCGATTATGTTCATATTTTATGAACAATATGTTTATAAAATATTTAATTTAATATTTATACTAGCTTTTTGGATTAATTATTGTTATTGCCCTTAATTAGGTGAGAAAAACTAGTTGCAGGAATTTAACTAATCTTCCAAAAAGTTACAAATATTAAATTATATACTGAAAACTTAGTAGCATTACTTTTCACTTCTAATTATCTTATTGGTCAATTGGTAGACAGATATGTGTGCGTGTGTGTGCGTGTGTGTGTGTTTGTGTTTTAAAGAACAGTAAATTTAGGGAGCTGTGTAGAATGAGGTTGAAGTGACATGGATTTTGGTCTTGGCAGAAGAAATAAAAAGAAAGAGATAACCCAAGTATTATTTTGAAAGAAGATTCAGAAAGGTGTATTGTCTAGTTAGGTCTCAGGAGAAAAAATTATGGAATAACCAATGATAATTACACATTTTAGCTTGGGAGAATTGGATAATGATGCTCCAATTAACATAAGGATCATAGTTTGTAGTTGGTAAGAGTGTAAATTAAAAATTATTTGTAGAATTCTGATTTTAAGGTAATTTCAGAAGCTCTCAATGGAAATTCAGGATGAAGTTCTGGGAAAATGAGAAAGAAAATAACAATATTTAAAATTAATTAATATGTGGCATATTAATGATAAATTTTAAACATGTATGTTTGGGAAGTTTTATGGACCAAGAATTTATAAGGCATTGTGTTGGCTTCAAATCAGAAACAGTCAGTGCAAGAAAAGAAAGCAAGTTGAATCTCAGATTGTGATTGTGAGCTTTTTCATTTGAAATAATAATAAATATTACACATGAAGTACATCTGTACTGATTTCAAAAATTCCTAGCCTTGCCAATCGAGCCAGAGTGCTTTATAAGAATCATAGCTGACTTGTCTGATTACATTTTTAGTTGGTTACATTTTTAGTCATCACTGTTCTCTCTATATTCTTATGAATAGGCAGATTTATATTTTGAGATACTATTGCTTATAGATGAAACATACTGTGTTTTGTTTCAAAAAGACCTGAGTCTTTCACTTATTGGCTCCCAAAACTTGCATTTCTATTAACCCTTATCCGCCAAATTTTCCTATTAATAAAATAGTAATTATAAATTATCTGCCTCACAGAATTGTTGCAATGATTAAAAGTAATTGCTCCTGTGAAGCATCTAACTCACCACAGTTGGGCATTGTAGGGGACCAACCAATGTTAATTATTTTTTATTAATGCCTTTTTAATTACTATTAGAAAGTGCATTTTACTTAAGCAATAATTAAAAACATATATAACTTTATTTGCACTGCTTCATTGATTTGCCTTTTTATTATAATAATTTTACTATACAAATAAATATTAATTCTTATTGAAAATATTCAATACTCCCTACTGAAACATTTATATTGAAAATTCCTGTTAAAAATTTTCAATACTTCCTGAAATAATGACTTACTAGGGTAAGTTTTATGTATATAGCATTGCATTTTTATATTTACTTTGTCAATCGAAAATATAATTTCCTTGCTTAAATAGCATTTCAGATTCAAGAACTTTTTTCTTCTGAACATCAGGATCTCTCTGAAAAACATATTATTTTTACAAAATAAAATAAATTTGCCTCTAAAAATTGTGTGTGTGAAAGGATTCTAAAGGGCAAAAATAATTTTGAAGGCTATTCATGATTTCTCAACATATAAGTGTCTTCTCATCTTTAGTTATTAATAATCTTAGAAAGAACAGAGGATAATTGTGAAGATATTAAAAACACTGGTCATAATGGAAACATTAAGTTGTACATTTAAGGAAGAAAAAGACATATTAAGATTTTGGTAATGGATATCTGGGAACATTTGCCCAATTCTTAGTGGCAAAGATTCAGCCCTGGACTTTGTGTGTCAGAGGATAGGTAAGAAAGCAGAGTGTAGGAGAACAAAGGCCTGAGTTTAGGATTGGCTATCAACCCAAGGGTCTAGTCTAGTCAGTTGTGGGCCCACTAAAGATATCCAGACTATCATCCCTGGAAGCTGTAAATATGTTATGTTATATGATAATAGGTACTTTTAAAATTTAATTAAGGATGTAGATTTTAAGCTAGAAAAACCATCTCCAGTAAGTTTAAAGTAAAATAAATTCAACTTCACCTTAAATTGTACGTTTCTGTGAGTTCAGTTTATACTATACCTAGTAAAATGTGAAAGGGATTTATGTATCACCTCCTAAACTTACAGAATTTTTTTTTAATTTAATTAATTAATTTTTACCTAGATGACTTTGTGGAGAGACACTGGAAGGTCAGAGAGGATGTAGGACAATTCTTGATTACATATAAGTGACTCATGCATTGAACTACATCTAGAAAAACTGTCTTCAGTTAATCAAAGCCACTAAATATCTCAAATGATTGTGATAACTAAAAATATCCCTCTCTATTTTTCCAAAACATTTCTTGGGAATCACAACAACTTTAGGTAAAAGCATAGTAGTGAGTGATGAGAGATACACAGACAAAAAAAAAATGTTCTTGGCCATCAAGGATCTTCAAGTTTAAATTATAAAATTAAGTCAGTATATAAATATCCATAATAAATAATGTACAATAAATACTTTAAAGATATTTGAGAAACAGTTCCAATTCAAATTAGTCTTCACTTTATATGATAGCTACCTCACACTACAGTTTATTGGTAGGAGTGTTAAAAAGTGATTTAAGATGAACTGTTTTAAGATTGAGAATATCTATATTTAAATATTCTATAGTAGTTCATATTCTTACCTATTTGATGAATTGTTAATTTTTTGTCTGAAGAGCCAGAACTGACTGAATCTTAGAAATATTTTTTTCAGAGTTTATTCGAACACCTTTCAATCCTAGATTATACAACACATTTATGGGGTTGCTATTTTGTCATTTCTTCATTCAAGATTATCATAAAGATTGAATACGATAGTATGTATAAAGAATTTATTCAAGGCCTGAACACAGTGTGAGTGAGTGAGCATTAGATATTTGTATGGTATTAGACAATATAATTAATCTTTCAGTATATATGGCTACTGCTAGTCTCAAAGTGAACTTTTTAATCAATCATCTTTGGTTACTTAAATAAAAATTTGCAATTATTTGTTTTATATGGCTGAGATAATCTAGTATTTTTTCCTTAGATAATTTTAATTCAATGATTTAGAATGCTCTCATTGACCTGCTTTTGGATATTTTAAAAATGACTTTAAGACATAAAGCTGTGAAAGTCAGCAGATTTTTATGGTGTTCATGTGCATTAATTAGCCTTTCTGCTTCCTTGGTCCAATTTAAAATACTGGCATGATGGTGACTTAGTTTACTATATTTTACGTTGTGGTACCCTTCTCTTTTTGTTGGTATAATTACATTTGTTAGCAAGCCTAGTGAATACTGTTTACAGGATTTTCACTAGATATAAAAGTCAGTGAGAGTGAATTAAATAAAAACATGTTACATCCCTAGTAGAATTTACCAGAATTCTTTTTTATGACCCTATGCTTGATAACATATAAAATTCGCCTAATTCTCTGGCTGTTGCTATTGTTTTATTTAGCCTTCTATTTTTTGATATCTTTATTATACTCTCATCTTCTCCAAAAAAAATGAACAACATGTCTTTTGGAATTCAGCTATCTTATTGACCCAATCAATCCTGACCTTGATTATTTTTTGCTTTTTCACATAATGATTTTCTTCCAAATCATCTCTTTAATGTTTAAAAACTTCATGGTGATCTTCAAAGTCACCTCATTATTGTAGATTTTTTTTTATCTTCTATATGGAGTACTATGTGAAGAGGAGGATTTATTTTCCCAGTGATAGGTGGTAGTTTTCAGTTTTTGTTTCCCCATCGATCACGATCTTTGTCAGACAAGAGAAGGTGTGTACCAATTTATGTTGGTAACATTTCTCCCAGTCCCTTCTTCCTTGACCAAAATTTCAATTCCTTTAGCTAGTCCTGGAGATTATCAACATGGATTTTTAGGCATCACTTGTTTCAGAAAGACAGAACCTTTTGTTACAATGCCTTGTTATCAGCAAATGTTCTGATTTTTCTCTCCATTTTCCTTGTTATGACATCTAATTGCTCATCGACTTTCTCATGCTATTTATTGTGCTTCAGAAGTTTCACCTGTTGGGCCAAATATTCAAATTCCGCCAACTGTTTCTGATCAATTGAGTATGTCCATTGAGAAGAATTCTCCAATTGAATTATGTCTTTCTACAGTTAATAGCAAGCTGGAGATCTCGTTGGCATCCTGGAAATCATACAGTGGGCTTCTCCAAACTCTTTCACCTAGTTTCATACAACTTCTTAGTAGGTTATTCCTAGAATGGCCACCTCAGTTGCTGTCTTAAATAAGTTCATTTCTTTCGCCTCTGTGGGAGCTGTACCTGGACAGAACCCAGTCCCATCCTCTTTGAGTTGCCTAATGAGTTTCTGGGCTCCCCCTGCATCACCCAGAAGATATTAGTTCTACCCAACCTGCTTCTCATAACACAGATAGGTTCTAGAGTCCTGTTGAGTATTTTGTAGTTCAAAGAGACTACAAAAAGGTTGTTTGGTTCCAAGAAACCAACAGAAACACTTTTTTTTTCCTTGCCATGTTTGGAAAGGAAAGTCATCAGCTTGCACTGGAATAATGGAAAGGAGAACCAGACTTGGAGTCCTGAAATTTGGAGTCCAGCTCATTAGCTTGGGTAAAGCACACTATAAAACAGTAGTTTAATATATGATGATAATGAAGATTTATAACCTAATTTTTCTTTGATTAATGATTCATGTGATAATATTTTTCAACATTAAATGTTGAAAAGTTTACATAACAAAAATTTATGTTTTAAAAATTTCTTGTATAACATGGGAAAAACCATGTGTTCCTGAAGACATTGATATATTGTAGAGTACAGCAAACTGCAGTTTCTATGTTATTTAAAAAATTGGATTTTTCTAATGGCTTTGTGATAGCAAGCTGTATTCTGAAGCAAAAGATCTGAACACATCACATATCCAAAACTAAGATAATGCTAAATGACAATTTGATTAGCCTTTCTCTTGTAGAAAACAAGGAAAAGGTGTATTATTGTGGGCAGAAGTAATTAAACTTCACTTAATGGTCCTGTTCAAGGTCTGTGAAATGTCATTAGTGGTATTACAAGAGCAAAAGAAAAAGGATACTGAGTAGAGATGAATGCCGTCTCTAATTCTGTGATTGTTATAGACAGAAAAAGATATAGCCTCAGCAGCAAATTCTGAGAACTGTTCCCAAAAGTACTGAACTTGTTGTCATGAAATACATTTCTGTGACCTAAATCTGGGAAGTATTTTTATAGCATATACTTTGATGCTGTAGTTGCAGATTAAAGTCTGGCCCACAACCAAACACCAATGTTTTTATTCTATGCATTTTCAAAATCAGTTTATTTCTCTGCTTATATTTTTTTAACTTTGTTCATTTTATTAACATACATCTACTTTCTTATTAGATGTTAGGTGATAATAGATGCTATCTGTCAGATGATAAACTTTTTTGACAGAAGATCTGTATAATCGGATATTTCTTTCATCAGAACATATAGTAAAATTTTATTAAAATGCTTCATGTTTTTAAAAATATATTCAAATTTATCTGGAGAATTAATATGTATTATGATTATAAGTAGCAATTTTATGAATATATTTTATCTATTAATAAAAAAACAATGATAACTTTCATACATCCCGAATGGTCATGTAGCTTTGTATTTTTGAATGATATATGTTCCCCCTCATGCAAAAATAACATGACTCCAAAATATATCGTTCAAACTGGAAATCAAATTTTAAGACTAAACTGGAGAGAAATTAGTACTCTCAGAAACCTGAGAATAAGCATGATCCTATATATATATATAATATCAATATAGTTATTTGTGACTAAGTACAGTAATCCTTCATTATTCTAAGGATTTTCTGTGACCATCCTATATAAAATAGCATTTCCCAAAGGTTCATATATTCTTTTTTTATGCTTCCTATTTTTTTTAGAATTATAGCTAACACATATTGCAATATAGCTAGCCCATAAAGCATTGTTCTAAGTGTTTCACATATTTTAATCTTCAGAACCCTAGAATATTATTATCTGTGACTTACAAACCAGGAAACAGCAGAAATTTGGGAACCCTTATTATACCACAGCAACCTGATCATCATCTGTAGTAGCTGGAAGTCTGAGGTCAGAGGAGGGACACAAATGCCTACAGAACAAAAGGAAGAGGCAAAGAACAGCTAGCTGTGCTATCAGACTTGCCACCACGTGTAGCTTTAGAGATGTCTAGCTCTCATAAACACTCTCTAGTAACTTGCCCATATATTGCTGGTGGTCACAAGTGACTTTAAAAATATGACTTTCATAACATAATTATAGAAAAATAGTTAAAATTATACATTTTCTGAGAAATAGACTGGAATGAGTGACTTTTAAGAAAAGTGAAAATGTCTCTCACATCCCTTTCTGTTTTAATTTTGGTTGACACCTGATGTTGCATAAAACCTGACATAGAGTGGAATAGATGTTAATGAGGGAACAGAAAGAAATGAATCAGTGAAGAAAAGCTGCTTTATTTTTCATCACTGTTCTTAGCCTCAGTTGATCTTCGTATGTACTGATATGATAGAAAGAGTACCTAAAGACTTCTATATCTGATTAAGTATCAGGTAAATTAATCTTAATCTTACTGAGTCTTAGGTGCCTGCCTCATTTGTAAAATAGGAGTGAAAATAGTACATATTTCAGAAGGTTATTTTAAAGATTAAAAAAGAAAATGTATCTAAAGTGCCTATAATATTACCTAATGAACATAAATAAATATTATTGTTCTTGTTATACTGTTGTTTCAAAATGAGATTCAGTTTTGATGATAAGGTATAGATACACTAGCATTTCTACATGTAAATTAACACTTGATATTATGTTGCGTTAGAAAATTCTCAGAATAAAATTTTATATTATAAATTCTATTTATTTTAAACTATCAATGACAGAGACTGCATCCATAATTTGCCTAAATTTATTTTATTTCTTATTTATGATGATTTGAGGTAAAAAAAAAAACATTGTTTTGAACAATTTTTTTAATCTTTGCTCATCATATTTCTGATAAAAGAGATTTTCTTTTGTATTATATTATATTAAAAATTTTTTAAATATGAATTAATTAAAATATTTTAGGTATTTGTTTTGCTTTCTGTAAGGCCAAGTTCCCAGATGTTTTGTTAAATTCATGTACCATTTATAACTTATTGAACATGTTGGTTACTAAAAAATTACAAATATATATCTTCTTTTAAAAATTTAAGCTGGGCATGTTTTAAAAACTATATAATTATATGTTTATAATTATTTTTTTTCAGCTTTTGTTTTTATATCTTGTGGCACAAAATGACAATTTCTTCACTCTCAATCTACAAATTTAATCTATAGCACTGGAATAAAGTGTTGGATCCTTGTTGCCTTAATAAAATAACACATCCCCTACTATTCTTAAAATTTCTTAGGTAAACATAGAAGAATATGATGAAATACTCACATTTCCAATTCTCTCTTTCTTGAAATGTAGTTTAAAAAATTATTATTATTGTTATAATTTTAGTTTATTATGCTTCCTCTGAGGCGTACTCCACTAGCTTATCTGGCTATTTTCTTAAATGTCCTAAACACCTCCTACAATGGACTAAGGAAATCCAAAATTCCGTATCAGTTGAATAAGTCACAAATACTTATAAAAATGACTTCTGATTTAGATATTATCCAACATGGTAGATTATTAGATATACCTTTTTCTAAAGTTATAATTAAAAAAAAAAATATCTTCAGGTACATCTGAATAGGTTAAATAAAACTCCATTAATCGCCTCAGTAAAGACCACTCTGCAATTGGTAAAAATAAGCATTTGATTATTAGAAGGTCAAAACTAAATCCCCTAATTTAGCTTTCTTATTTTACAGAAATATTTACTAACGTTAGAACCATCTTCATACTAAGTCTTCACATCTTAGAATAAACATTATCCTTTCCATCAATTTCTCTATTTTTAAATCTTCCAGAAATGACTCTACAATTAAAATGAAATGGAAATCATGTCTGCTAACATTTACTTTAATTGAATATTATTGGCCAACCAACAGGACATATTTTATTTGTAAATGTAATGTACCATGGGCAATAGTATATCAATCTTAAATAAATATTACAGTATTTCTCATGTGTAAATGAGAAATGTCTTTGTCTTGAAATACCATCACTCTCAAGATATCTTTCAGAAGAATTTATTTTAAATATTATAACTAAACATTTTTAATATAAATTTTTGAATTAGTATAGACAATTATATGAATTACAATAAATAAGAATAAGAAATTTTCTAGTTAACATCAAGTAAAATATTGAAGAAAGCAATTACGTGGAATATATTAAGGGTTTAAGGTAGTATTTCTATTTAAAGAATGAGCTTAAGTTGTAATCTATATTACAACTTAATGTTCACTTTGTATATTTCTGCTTTATTGGTGTTCTACTACTGAGTAATGACTTAATACATGTTTAGTGGATTAAAACAACACATATTTATTATCTTATATATCCACATATCAGGAGTCCATACATGGCTAGATAAATTCTCTGATCAGTGCCTTAAAAGGTTGCAATCAACATTTGAGGTGTGGGTCTTCTTCCAAACTCTCTAATGTCATTTAAAAAATAAAATCCAGACTTTGGTAACAAGAAACTTGACTCAAAAAGAATATTGCAATAAGGACAATGCTCTGATCTCAGTATCTACAAGTGTCTCAAAATCAAACATGGAAAGGCTTTTTTTTTTTTTTTTTTTTTTTAATAAAGAAGGTGTTATAGAGTTAGAAGGAACTTTGTAGAAGCAGGATAGGTGGAGGAGGAGTAAGTAGTAGAAAACAGGATGCTGTATCAAGTCATGTTTCAATAGTTGATTTATTCTTGGAATGAGTTGTTAAGGAGAGATGCTCTGTAGCTCAGTGCTTCTTAATCGGGAGCGAACCAAAGTTCAGAGGCTTGAAGGGAGGAGATAAGACTGACTAAATTTTGGCTGAGTCAAGTCAAACATGAGTAACTTATGGGTAACTAAACAGTGGTCAGCCACATACCCCCTGTTGTTTAAAATAAAATCTGTTCTTAAACTCTATTAAGGGTAAATAAAATCAGAATCATTGCCAAATTAAGATTTTGCATAAATCATAAAATGGTTTTCAGAGTTTGGCTTGACTTCATGTTCTTGTTTTCAAACAATTATTGAATTTTGAATAAAGAAATAAAACTAAAAGTTGAGGTTTGAAGGAGCTAGTTGAGAATATTCTAGGACAGTGGACCTAGAGTGTTTTTAGTTAGTAGATTGTAGACAATAGTGGAGATCCAATAAATTTTCTTGTTTTCAGTCTGGATATTTTTGGTGATGGCATAAAAATCAGAGAAGTAGCAGGGAAGATGTGTACCATAGTCATTTCTGACCACTGCGCATTTCCCCATAGGAATCCACCATTATGTCCAGTGTCATACCACAGTTGAGAACTAGTCATTGGAATTTCTGGAGTTCATTGGTAATAATGTTAGTGGTTTCAGTAAGAGTGTTCATAGTCCTGGTGATTTCCCAAAGCTGCAATCACAAAATTTGCCTATACATGAACTGCTATGGTAGTCAAGTCTAGTACATTTATTCTCTATCTCTTAGACTCTTGTTCTAAAGCTCCTTGAAAATCTAGTGGAAAAAGTAGTCCGTGTTTTATTTATGCATGTAACACATTTTTTTGATTGTCTAGTGCCTGAAAACCTTAAATCAGAGGCAATACAGTAGGTAAGATAAGAAAAAAACGCAACTCTTTATAAAGATCAGATGAAGGTTGATTAGATTAGTTAGATAGCAGGATCCAAGCCAGTTAGAAAGAATTTATAGGCACAGTTGCCACAAGTAATGTCACAAAAGGGGCTATGTAGCATTCATGAGAATAATTGCCAATAGATTTGTATTTTGGACTTTATATGAGCTTTTGTGTTGAAATATTGTCTCATCCTTCAGAAACAGAAGAATTCCTGGAGTTTTCTTTGCAGGCAGTTCCAAATGTACAAGATAAAATTATGCTCAGGATCATCTAGGTCTATTAGATACATATGACAAGACAAGAAATGTATATTCTTGCCTCCCATAATAACAGCGTAGGTATTGGCAGTAAATTAGTTGTAATTACAAACACTTTGTTCCATGAAAGGACTTTTCATATGTTAAGGTAGAAGCATATATTTCTCTTCTAAAAAGTATTACATAATATTCCATTTGAAATCTACAGAAAAAAAGCTAAAGGACTCTAGTGTTAATATAAAGGATACACTTAAACCAGAGACAGGTTTAGGAATCTGAGGACAACTGAGGCTTCCAAGGAAAACGGTGTCTATAACCAGAGATCAGAAATTGCACTGAGGATTGTGCTGTGAGTTGACTAAAGAAATGTCATAGCTCTTGGGTTCATTAGAGGGCCTGGAGTGGGAGATACTATTGAGGGAACACCTTGAATGAAGAGAAGGAGGAGAAAGTGGGAGGAAAAGATAATATAATGTAAGGTTCATTATGGAAGATAGAAGTTACAATTAGGGTAGGGAAGAAGAATTTATCAAAAGACAATAAAAGTGGAGAGGCTAGGAAGTAGGCAAGGGGACCCTAGAGTGTCTTGTTCTAACATCTTGAGTGAAAAATTATAACTTTGTGTTATCATTTGCTTGGTCCAAGTTTCTGAGGAAGATTTCTATCTACCTCATGGCACTACATGCTTCCGGGAGTTCTCTCGAGAACCTTAGTTTATGGTCTTCAATTTTCATTCACACTACCTTTTCTATCTTTTAGTTGACAGAATTCATTGAATTATGGGCAACTGTCTAACTCATATACTTTCATAAGCATGAAAATGTTTAAGTTTTAATTCACCTCTAGAAATCAGAAGTATTTTGTTGATAAATGGTATGATCTCATAGAATTTACTTCCAAACCAAATGGTGGTAATTTGAAAAGGAGAAAATCTTCTTCCAACTTGCTTCATATAGTCATTTTCCATAGGTTCACTTGTTAAATCTGAAGAGGTAAGAATCATTCCTCAGCATGCATAAACACCAATGATATTCTACAAGTTCATTTTGAATATTATTTGAAATGGCAGATTTTTAGAATGAAGAAAAGGTACATAACTTTCTGTTGCAAAAACAAAAGACATAGTCTTTAGAATTCATCACAATAAGAATACATCTTTGTTGCTGTCCAAGCTAATTGAACTCTGATATTATTCAAAACTAATTTAGTAATCTTTCAGAAAGATAATTTTTTTGACACCTTTGAAATTTCCAGATCATTATTCAACTTACTTATGGCCAATGGAACATAAAAAGAGTTTAATAGAAAAGTTCCTGAATACCTTTTGCCATATTCTACCAGAGAAAAATGCTGGAGAATTTCTTACCTGCACCATTCTTTTTTCTTTATTTCTGCCTTGTACTTGATAAGTTGTCTAGAGTTACAACAGCTATCATGTGATCATGAGTTGAAAACTTTAATGATTAAAAGATCAATAGCTATGTATGGTCAAACTGGAATCTGAAAAGAACTTAATAATTTCTTGGTAATATTATTATCAACTGATAAACTAATCCTGAGATAATCAACATTCAGACCTCTTATTTAGTAAATAATACATATCTATATCAGTTATGCCTCTGTTTACTAGGCTTTTATTGCTTGTGATTGAATGTGTCCTACTGCTGCAGAACTGTAAGAAAAACTGGCAAGAAATTGTAATAGTGGGTTGACAAATAGATTAAGGGGCTTTAACCTGTGATAGTGTTAATACTGACCAGCAGTTAGATGTTAGGAAAGAAAGCTGGACCCTGGTCCCGCAAAAGGGTAAGCCAAAATGAGATGGGGGTGGCTCCATATTGTAGTGGTAAGCATGTGTGCTGGCGTACAGAAAGTCCTGGTTCTGTGCCCCAGGTGGAGCCATGGACCATAACTTGGGTGCCCCAGGCCTCCTGAGTGTGCCGGCCAGGGTGCATGCAGTTAGTGTGCCTTCAGAGATCCCGTTCTTGGAGGAAAATGGCAACATCCATGGGTCAGGGGTGGAACGGGAAGCATTTAAAGGGGGGGAAAAGCAAAAGCAAAACTAATACACAAAAATATTTTTTTAAAAAATAAGACAGGCATTCAGAAGATTAAGTATATCAGATTCAGGAAATCAAACCCTCAGTCAAACAAACGTTTGTAAGAAACTATTTGATCATTCAAACACTATTTTTGGTTTTATAGTTACTGAGGAATTATTAAGACATAATTTGTGTGAACATATGTAATCTCGATTTCCTGTAACTGATACTAAGTTGGCTTATGGAATAATTTTGACAGTTCATGATAAATGTACAAACTTTTAGTTTGTATTCTCTCATCCCCCTATTAAATTAGTTAGCATTCACATCTCTCTGCAATTCATTTTAATTCTACAAGATGATATGTGAATTGCCAGGAGGCCTGCAAGATAACATACATACATACCAGTCCGTGATGTAGTCTTTCCTCACTAGACTCCACTCAGATCTAAGTCATCTTGAAATGTATGTCAGGCCTACCCTTGATCCTGTGGTACTAGCTACTTTTAATCTATGTTTCTAGTTTAGAAAATTCTAAATTGTCCTCTTGTGAATTTTTAAAGGTCCTTTCTTTTTTCTTTCAGAAAAAAATACTTTGCAACTACTTATAATTCCTTTTTGAAGGCCTAGAATTTTTAGTTTTGCTTATACTTCTTAAACAACTGATTCTAACAATTGAAATACTATGTGGTTTTCAAAATTTTGCTCTGCTAATAAATATCAGAAAATACACTGATTATCTTTTCTTAAAGCTAGTGCTTATACACTTCTGCTTTAATATTGTTGACAGGGGTAGATAACATTAATTGAAAAACACATAGCTTAATAGCGAATAATATATTATATGCCAGTCACTTTGTTAAGTTTAAAGATAAATCTTATAATAAGATTCTTACGATCTATAGAAGCACTCAAGCATGTAAATAGTATAAAGCAGTGAATGGTAAGACAGAAATTTATGATTTTCCTCTAAATATTCTTACTGTGTTTATTTTTAAATAGAGTATACTTATTATTAATTTGAGAAACTATTGCCTTGGCATATAGTATCCACATTGATGATTATCAGTGGTTAGAAATAGTCATAGGAATTGGAAAAAACTCAGTCTACTGACTGTTCCCTCTTTCCATATTTCTTTTGTTCTTTCTTTCAAATTCTTGATGATTAACACTTATTAATATGTGTTCATGAATATTAATGGAGAGTTTTAAAGAAAAACTGACCCTGTGAAAGCACATGAGTAGAAACAACAGAGTGGGGATCGAAGTTAAAAAAAATATATATGTAGAAGTTAAGGAGAAAGTAGAATCAAATTAAAGTAAGTCAATCTGAATAGAAGGTAAAGTAAAACTAAGATTAAAAAAAAAGAACTGCAGAAATAAGAATGATTGAAAAAGACAACTCCGAACACTCAGTTATTCAAATATTTAGAATAATATTCTTGTAGATAAGTTATGTTTTAGCTGGAAGATTAATTGCCACTAAGTCCGGAATATGGACCCTAAGAAGTAATGAATTTACAGAAAAAAGATGTGTTCCCCCAGATGTGTTCATCTTTCAAAACCAAGCCCACATGCATGCCTCTCTGAAGGGTTTCATCTACCACTTTTTCAGTCTACTTAAGTAATTTTTTCTTTATTTTTTAATAATCCTGTAGGATTAGCACTGGCTCTAGACAAGTAGAAGGGGTCCTGCTGGAGCTCCATGTGTCGAGAAGTCCCCTCTCTGGCTTTCTTATATATCAAAGGAATCTGGAGTCAAAGGAGCTTTCCATGCCTTTTGAACAATCTCAGTTAAACCATTAGAAAATCCATGCCCAAAAGGCCCCCAGCCTGCGTTTGCGGCTGGTGCAGTTTATTTTCCTGTGTGCCACCTTATCAATGAGGAGATTGGAGTGGAGCTAATATGTTCAATTTCTATATGAAAGGGATGGGTAAGTAATAGTTACTAGGGTAGGTGTGAAGAAGTCCTTGAACCTGTGGCATGAACCTAACATGGGAAAAAGGGGGAACCTGGTGACTGCTGTACTCATACTGTCACATTCTTATTCAGATTGCAGAGGAGTTTCATAATACTAAATTTGAACTTGGTATTGATGTTCAGAGTGCTTTAAGTTATTTAAAAAAAATAATTCTAGCAAAGTTAGGGGCCTGGGGCTCTTTGCTGATAGGTTTTCAGCTTAGCTGGGTGGGGTAATTTAGATAGTACCTAGACTCCAGAAAGTGGAGAAGGTGAGACAGAAGCCAGATCTTGTACTGAAAATGAAGGAGTCTATCTATCCCCTCACCCCAGAGAGGAAGAGAAAGTGGCTATTTATTTTGTGAATTCCTCTAATAGTTAGAGGAGGAATTTGAAACAATAAGGACAAACTAGTTACCAAGCAAAAGAATTATTTTCTTTTCTCTTAAACATCAGCCCAATAACTGCAGCTTTTCTAAAAAATGGGTCATAGTTTTTGGGAGTGAAATAAAGAAATATTAATTTTGAATTTTTGCTAGGGTATACACCATTATTTTAATATAAACTATTGCTTTAAAAATAAAATTAAAAATAATCAACTCCCTGCCCTACGTTTCCCTTTTCTTCTTCCATTTGACTAGAAAATGCAATAACTGAAGCTATGTCTTGGATGCAGGGATAAAAGCACATGTTGAAGATGCCAAAATTATGCTATTAGACTTGGAATCCACTCCATTTTGTACTATAATTTGAGAAAAAAAGAAATTTGTCTTTAATTTTTGGCCAGTGCTTTCTGTGATTTTCTTGTTGCAACAGCTTATTCTGTACCCCAATTAATTACCTTCCAGCTGTCACAACATGTCCATTCCAAGGGCATGACTAAACATATTGAGATCCTAAGGAAATGCCAGGCTACAAACATTTTACAAAGTGGAGTTTTGTGATATGCAGTGGACTTTGCCCAAGTTTAAAAAACTATTTAACTATCCTACTACAAGTACATGTTTATTCATAATTTAGAAATCTTTGCATTGAAATTGGTAGAAAGTTATTATTCTCCTCTATTAGACAGAGGCATAATAGTTTAGACATTCAAATAAAAGTAAACATTTTCTAAGATTTGCTAATAAGAAAATAACCCAAAGACCACTTACTCCATTGTTGTTTGCTGGTTTTGTCTTCAATTGGCGCCTTCCATAGGGAGAGATTATTGATTAATAAAACAAAATATTTTTCTTTTGTTACCCCTCAGAAATCCTTATTATTTTTTTCCTCTTTCCACCTAATGATAATTCTTAACTATTTACTAGTGTAAAAGTTTACAAAATAATCAAGAATTTAATGTGAAGAGAGTCTCTTGGAAAATTCAAAATATTATATTCTTTAATACATTAAAAAACAATATGAAGGACATGCAGTCAATTTCTTTTGGATGAATTTTCTTTTAATTTTGGTAATCATTTTATTCGTTTTTGGTTAGAGTGATACAATTATTACTTTTATCATTATTGATTTACAAAACAAAACTTACATGGGAACATAATAGGGAGCTTCTTTTTGATAGCAATTTTTATGTTTTTCCTTCCTTTCTATCCTTGATAAAGTGTCACACAAAGAGAAATTACAACTTTTTATATAATAGGTGTTTCATTCAGTTACCTAACATATCCTTTACAGGATCATAATAACCCAAATTCCAATGTAATTATACTTTAAATTAATTGCATTTATTTATCTCATACATGAACAGATTAAAGAAAACTCTATCCCATAATTTAGGCTACTTTAAATAATGTCTATTAAACAATTACTTTTTTTTGCAAAGACGATATTTTATTACTTTAATAACTGCACTTTTATATACTTCAGAATATTTTAAAGACTAATTTTGTCACCTAAGAAAATTTTCAAATTAATTTAAAACCCACACTTTTTTGTGAATTTTGTGTTCATATTTATCGAAGCTCAAACATTCAGAGAAAGAATGTAGAGAGCCAACAAAATATATGAGAAAAAGTGCATCAGAGTTTCCAAAAATATTGCCTTTGCAGATGAAAATCATATCAAATTTAATGAGATATAAATAGTGTATCTTCTAAGATCATTTTTAGAATTCAGAGTTAATTTCTCTTAGAATCTAATTTCTCATTCAAATATGTTTTTTCTATAAAGATGAAACTTAAATTGAGTGTGCCTCATTTACTTAAGAATTAATATCTGTGTCTAGCAAATATTTATAATAAAATAATTTGAAAGATAAAAATATTTTAAAAACATATCAACTGATTTATATACTTCTTCATATCCATTGATAACTACCTGACAGTTGAAGTACTTTTATACTTGTGGACTCCTCATTTCATGTTTTTTTTTATTTTATTAAATTTGTTGGAGTGACATTGGTTAATAAAATTATATAGGTTTCAAGTGTACAGTCTATAATATGTCATTTGTATATTGCATTTATGTTCACCAGCCAGTTAAATTTCCTTCTGTCACCATACATTTGACTCCCTTTACCCTATCTACCTCCTACCCCTCCCTTTTCCTCTGATAAATTTGTGTCCACGAGTCTCTGTTTATCTTGTTTGCTTATTGCTTTCAGTTTTGTAACCCACATATGAGTGAAATCACATGGTTCTCAACTTTTTCTGTCTGATTTATTTTGCTCAGCATGATAATCTCAAGAGCCATTTATATTGTCACAAAGAGCAGTATTTCATCTTCTCTTATGGCTGAGTAATATTCCACTGTATGTATATGCCACATCTTTTTTTATCCAATCATCTGTGGAAGGCACCTTTGGTTGTTTTCATGTTTTGGCCACTGTAAATAATGCTGCAATGAATGTTGGGGTGCATATATCTTTAAGAATAAATATTTTCAAATTTTGGGGGTAGATACCCAAAAGAGGGATTGCTGGGCCCTATGGTAATTCTATTCTTAATTAATTTTTTGAGGAACATCTATGCTGTTTTCCACAGTGGCTGTATCAATTTACATTCCCACCGTCAATGTATGAGGGTTCCTCTCCCCACCCCAAAACCTCTCTAACACTTGTTATTACTTATTCTATTGATGATAGCTATTCTTACAGGTGAATTCACAAAAATTTTTAAGGTTCAAATGAGATTATATGTTTATATATCTATAAATAATTCTATATATATATACACAAATAATGTATGATTTATAAGTATATGTTAAACATTCACTTAATGCTTAATTATTTCTTAAAATTTATGATTATATTTTTATGGTTTGTTTATTTGAGAAATATAATTGACATATATTATTGTATAAGTCTAAAGTGTACAATATGTTGATTTCATGCATTTACCTATTGCAGTATAATTACCACTGTAGTAATAGCTAACACCATCACATCACATAATTATTATTATTTCTCTTTTGTTGAGAATATTTAAGACCTAGTCTCTTACTCACTTTGAAATATGTAATACTGTAATGTTAACTATAATCACAATACTAATTACTAGATCTCTAGAACTTATTCATTTTTTTAACTGCAAGTTTATGCCCTTTCATCATTTTCTCATGTCTCAGTCCCCAGCCCCTGGTAATCACCTTTCTACTCTGCTTCAGCTTATTTTAGATTCTATGTATTAATGATATCATGCAGTATTTGCCTTTCTCTACCTGACTTATCTTAGCATAAAACCCTCAAGGTTCATCCACACTGTTGCAAATGGCAGGATTTCCTTCTTTCTCATGGCTGAATAATATTCTATCCTATTTCTATTTTCAATGGTGTTTTATTAATTTTAGATCAATTATTGATTCAGTTTATCTAGTTATTGATCAGTTCCTTTCCTTGACATTGTTTCTAACATTTCTCTAAGTTTACTTTCCTTGATTAAAAACATTAACTTTTTCAATGAGGAACTGTGAGTGGTGACCTCTCTCAATAACGCTATATCTGAAATGTTTTATTTTAATGAGCATAGAATTCTAGGTTAACTGGTTTCTCTTTTTGTTTTTGTTACATTTTAAATAATGCCTTTGGCACGTGAGTCTTCTGATGAGAATTTTGCTGTTAATCATACTGTTTCTTTTTAGCTAACATTTCTTTTTACTTAGTTTTTGGTTTATTTGTTTTATCCTGAATGATCTCTAAATTCAATTCTACACATCAGGGTGTGAGATTATTTATTCAATACTAGTAGTAAAATTTTAACATGAAGTTTTATGACTTTATTGAATGACAATCTTTACATTATTGATATTTCAGACAGAAAATTTTGTGTTGTGGGGGCTGTCTTAAAGCAACAGTACCCAACTTTTTTTTGCGCCAGGGACTGGTGCTCCTATGAGAATCTAATGCCTGGGGATCTGAGGAGTTGAGGCAACAATGTTAGCCGTGAGGAGTGGCCACTAATACAGAAAAACTTTGCTCCCTCGCCTGCCACTCACCTCCTGGTCTTAATAGGCCAGGGGCCAGTATTAGTCTGCAGCCTTAGGGGTGGGGACTGTTGCCTTAAAGGGTGTTTGGTAGCATCCTTGGCCTTTATTGACTAGATGTCAGTAACAAGTCTCCAGTCATAACAAAATAGATCTAAAACATTGACAAGTGTCTCCAGTGGAAGTGGGAGGTTTTTGTGGGTTGGGATGGGCAAAGAAAGATAAAATTGCCCCTCACTGAGAACCACTGATTTAAGGTATTGATATATAAATAAAATATTTAAAAATTATAATTTTATCATAATTTGCTGGTTCAGAATGTCAAAGGTCTCTGAAAATAATTGTTGATTACTAAAATATTTCTTCAAATTATACTTTTGAATAATCTGAGGACTTTCGAATAACCTGTATATGGGAAAACAGCAGAAGCCTAGTTTTCTGGTTTGGAAAAATAGGGTAAAGAATAGGGCAGACTAATAACTGAGCGACTTGGGGATGCTCAGGACTCTACACAAGTATTCCCCATTCCAAATCTAAAGTAAATCTACAATGAGGCTAAGAATTCTGATGCACTCCTTCCCTTGGCCAGGATTTGTTCTAGAATCTATGAGGCTTTGTATATGTGTGGAAGTCATCAGTTATGTGTGAATAATTGTTTAATGGGCTATAGTCTGTCAGAAGTAGTCACAGAAATACCTTACAGTTTTGTAAATGCAATGTGAATTAAATAATAGAAATACACAATCACTATAAAAAATGGATAAATAAAAATGTAAACTTTTTGATAAATACATGATGTGATTCCCAAAGACACATAGATGTTGAAAATAGTCTCTCTTACTCAAAGCAAAAACTCTTTTTCTTCTTTCCTCCTCCTCCTCCTTCTCCCATTCCCCACTTTCTCACCTCGCACCTTCTCTCTCGATTTGAAAAAAGAAAAAAAGGAAGTATATGGATAAAAGCATGGCCTCGTAAATGCTTTAAATATACCAAATACTATATTGTTAACGAACGTGATTTAAGAATATAAAATAATGTGTTTTTTCCTCTGGTTTTCATTTGGAAGTTTTACTTAATGACATCAAAATGTCAGCATAGTACTATGATTTAAATTATTTTCAGATATTATATCTAATACCCTAACTACTGCAAGTTTTAACGTTGAAGATTATTATATTTGCTTTTTGTTTTCTGACTTTTTCGTGCTTAGTGTGAATATTGTTATCACTTTTTTTCTGATGTCACATTCACATTTTTTAAATGAAAGTATCACAAGGAATCAACCAAAGCACTATGTATTATAAGTCAGTTTATATTTTCAGATTATATTAATAGTATGATCATGTTAACTTTTATATTTTTTGTCCCGAAAAAAACTGACAAGATTATTTCATTGATATTTCTTATGTTTACTGTTTACCTTTTTTGTTTGTTTCTGTTGTATTCTTTGTAACTTCTTATGCTGTGTGTATCAGTTAGGGTTTTCTGAAATTGAATTATGTGATTGTGAGAGCAGGCAAGTTCAAATCATGGACAAAGACAACAGTTTAGTGGTTACCCAAGGAAAAGGGGAGAGGTGGCAGATGGAAAAGAGTAAAGAGGGTCAAACATATGGTGATAGAACATTTGACTTAGGGTGGTAAACACAGAATGAAGTATACAGATGATATATTATTGAATTATATACTTGAAACCTATATAATTTGATTACCTAATGTTGCTCCAATAAATTTATACAGGCTAAAAACTCAGAATATTAAAAAAAAAAAAATAGAATGTAAGTCCACAGACTTGAGGCAGAATTTCTCTTTGGTAAATCTCTGTGTAGGCTCTAAAGGACTTTCAACTGATTGGATGAGGCCCACTCACTTTATTGAATGTAGCATACTTAAACTCAACCAATCACAGATGTTAACCACAGCTACAAGATATTTTCACAGCAACACCCAAATTAGTGTTTGGTTAAATAGATGGTTACAATAGCCTAGCCTTGTTGACACATAAAACTAACATTCATACTTTATAAATTCCTTTCTTTCATAAAAGCTATGGCCTGGGAACAACAATTTAGGGCTTATAGAGTATTACATTAACAATTTCAGAATGTATTCAGTTACCCTTGGGATCACAGAGTACTGTGATTGCTTTGAAATCCAATCTTGAAACAGAGTAGAGTAACATAGAATCCCAAATCTCCCTAAGTATACATAAATCTTACCCTCCTGAGCCCAAGCTAGCAGATGAAAAAAAAATTAAATAGAAAAAGATATATACATAACTTTAAGTCTCTAAGAAATAATAAAAATTTAAAGCTGATAATATCAAGGGTTGCACAAAAACATTAAGGTTACCAAGTGTCAGGTGTTTTCTGAGGTAGAAAATAGTGTTTTTCATAGCTGATTATTAGGTAATTATAGTAAAATATTACTGAATATTTATACAACTATTATGGGGATACTAATAAAACACAAAGGAAAAAGTGTACAATTCAGCTTGGGCAGCAATTAAAGCTGCCAAAATAAGATGAGTCTGGAAAGATGCTTTCTTTGATAAGCAGCATGTTGAAGAAAGGTTATATTCTAGTTACAGAGAAATATTTATGCATAATTTGGAAGTCTGAGAAACAGAAAATGCAATGCCTTGGCTGAAAGGCAAGCAGTTCAGTACAGTTGCTAGAACTGGTGATTCTCTAAAATGTTAATGGGAGGTGAATCCCCTGTGGTTAATGGGGTATCAGCTGTGAAAAGACTGTTTTGTTAAAAAATTTTGATTTTGTTTTTCTTTCTTTTGGTAGGCAGTACAACTAATCTCTTATGAAAACATTCTCTTATCCCTTTATATTCAAGACACTTTTAGAAACATAGATGCATAACAATGATAACTGCCGCAGATGTTTTTTTAAAATAAATATTTCTAAAAAGAGAGTTACCTGATGTTATATGACTTCATATTTAATTTCACTTCTACAAAGGCTAGTATTATACCTTAATTATATCTTAATTTAACTTATATACATAAAACATGAATGCAGCAAAATCATGTATTAATGTTAATGATGTTATAGCTTCTGAAAATGACAAAATTATATATTTTTTAAAAAATTCTAACCTTCTTTCACCTTTTCAGTGGATTTCATCCTTTTCTCCAACTTATTTTTTTTCCAAATTGAATATATGCAAAGTAATTAGCAAACTATGTTGTATCTTAACGTGGTAAAGAGGAAACCAGTGCTCATTCAGATTTTCAAAGCATCCCACACACCCACCATGTGAAGTCATGTTGTACATGTGCAATGCTCAATTTGTTGTAATACAGTGATCAGTGCAGAGACATCGTGATGATGTCCTATACAGAACACTGTGGTGAACAGTTAATTCAAGTGAAACATGGTCTCTAGTGCCCCGTCAGCTCAGTTTAATGAAGAAGACATACATTTTCCTATTTACCAAAACAAACAAAAAACTTCATAATGTCAAAATGACATGCTAGATAAAATGTGAACTATGAGTGTGAGAAAGATTAAATTAATTCTGACCACTCAGCCTAGAAAGATGCAACGGAGAGATACGTTTTAGGGTAGTTCTCGAAAAACAACTGAAATTTCTATGTTTATCTTATTTTTTATATTCATCATAGTAATAAAATCTTTCACCAAAAGAATTAATGCCTGTTTCAGTTAAAACAAATACAAGCCAGGAAAAAAATTGATATTAAATGATATACAGAAGAACAAAGGAGTGGAAGAGAAATACAATCCACAGCTAATTCATATCAGCCACTGTGAATGTCATTAGAATCAAATAAATCTTCAAAAATCAACAAGTCTACAGTGGTCCACAAATTATAATTAATAAATTCTCTGCTTTGATGGCTATTGAAAAATCATTAAATATATAAATTTGAATTTCATTGGCAAACTAATAAATAAAACCTTATTTTTTATTGACCCTAGGTATATTATTAAGACTAACCAAGTTCAGTTATATCTGTAAAATGCTAAGATATCGACATGTATAACTTCAGGCTTTTAGAGAAGCAACAGTTGAACACTTTAGTGGAGCTCACAAATGAGCAATTCCCTTCACCATTTCATTAGTATAATTGGAACTAGGAATTATTTAGCTCTAGCCATATGATTTCAGAGGGGATGATTATTTTGTGAGTCCCTTAGTACACAGCATTTTAAAGTAGAAGAGAGATGTGCAATGAAGAACACAACTACTTATGCAGTTGAAATTCTTTACAAAGAAGAAAATTAAAATTTGAAACACGGTTGTTGCTGCCCCACTTTTTCTAATTAGTCCTTTTTATTCTTATTCCTTTTAATTCAATGTCAAAAGTTATAGAAAGTAGGATCTAGTGGATGAGGCAAGCTATGATATGTAAAGTGGAAGAAAGGTATTTTATTAAATATTTTGTGGATGAAAGGGAGTTCTGCAATAAATCTGACTGAATGTAACTTTGCAGAGTGATCCAATCATAAATTCCTAACTGGTCAGATTATAGTGGATAGTCATGCCCTGAGGCCTATACTAAGGTTTATCTTTGCCTTAAGTGAAGCCTGTCCATTGCTCTTGTGCATCTAGGTTAACATACCTTTGAAACACCAGAATAATCCTATCTTTCAGATCTCTAGGAAGAATAACTACCCTCAAAAAATAACCACTCTCTTTCAGATCCTTCAGAGGATTAATCATAATTAGCCTTCTTAATTATCCTGTGCCTTTCTTTTTTTTACTTCCATGTAGCCTCCCATATGTGCCCTCAATTCCAAATGTATGAAAGGTGTTGCACAACTGTCATTCTCCAGAGCCTTTGAGATTTTGCTTCCTGGCATGTTGTCATTTTGGCTCAAATAAACTCATAAAAATTCTCTACCATATAACCTAGCAATCCCACTTCTGGGTATTTACTCAAAAAAACTTGAAAACATTTGTCTTAAAAGATATATGCACCCTGATGTTCATAGCAGCATTATTCACAGTGACCAAGACATGGAAACAATTGAAGTGTTCTTTGATAGATGATTAGATAAAGAAGTAGTACATTTATATAATGCAATATTACTCTGACATAAGAAAAGGTGAAATACTATCATTGGTTGTTGTAGCTGCCAGCACCTGATAGACACACAAAACACCAGAAATCAGTGAGTTATAGGAAACACACTCTTTATTCAGCCAGCTGGGTCAGCCAGGGGTACGCAGACCCCAATTTAAGCAGCCCCTATGTAGAGGTACAGGGTTTTTAAGCCCTAAACCCCTATTCTTCATCCTGTTTGAAAACACAAGTCAATTTTTTTTCTTTTTACTGACTGTCAACCCACAGATCAGTTGTGCCAGCAGGAGGGTACAGAAGCAGAAAGCTTATTGTTAGAGTGTTATGTTCCCATGGGCGATAAGCCAAGCAGTAATTTTTCAGCCAGCACAATATAAATATATGATTTCACTTATATTTGGAATTTAAAGAACAAAATAAGCAAAACATAAATTAATAGATACAGAGGACATTTTGAGGATTGCCAGATGGGAGGTGAGTTGGGGGTTGGGAGAAAAGGGGGAAAGAATTAAGAAGTCCAAATTGATAGTTACAAAATAGTTATGGGAATGTAAATATAGCATAAGGAATATAGTCAATAATATTGTAATAACTATGTAGGATATCAGAAGAGTACTAGATTTATCGAGGTGATCACTTCTTAAATTATATAAATGTCTATAACCAAGTTGTATTCCTGAAACTAATATAAGATTATATACCAACTATATTTAAAAATAGTAAAAAACAAAATAGATATGTAAAAAATATAAGAAATTTGAAGTAATTTTAAATCAACATTTATCATTATTTTTTTAAATATTAAATAAGTTATGTTCAATGTATTATATATATAATTATTATAGTGAACCATTTTGAAACTATTTAAAACTGTTGTAGCAAACCTTAATATAATCACATAAAATATGCTAAATTCATAGCTAATAGCGTTTTCAAGTTATATTGAATATTATAATATTCAGTCTTCCATTACAAAATATTTCCCTCTTAATCTTTACTAAAATTAATATAATCACACATGTTTATATTTGTGAACAAAACAAAATATTCTGACATGTAATTGTTACTTGGTATTTCAATGTGTCCACTTAAACACAAATAATATCCATTTGCATTACCAATTGTGATAAAAAAAGGTTCATTTTGAGACACTTCTATTTCATTTTACAGCAGTTTCAACAGAATAAAAATTTCCCAATAGTTCTTTAAATGTAACATACATTATCTTTTCCATATCAGAGCAAGCAATAAAATATCAGGCTTATCTCTCTGGATTTTAAAACCATAACATGTGCCTTTATACTTCTGTGCTCTATTTTCTAAATTGCAATAAATATGGAGGATTATGTTTTACTGTATTTCATAATTTCTTGACTATTTTTTAAATTTATTTGTAACTGGCAGTTGTCTAATAGTAAATCTATAATTTCATTGAGATCAGAGATAATATTGTTTATGTTACGCATACTATATCCAGTAAAGTAATAAAGCAGCCTTATTTGTCAAATAGAATCAATATTTTTAAAGATTTCAGGGAAGAAACACCATCAATTAAAATTAAAAAGGGCACTTAGTAAGAAAGATCTTATAGAAAGTAAATGTATCAGCCAAATTAAGTATAGTAGTACTTGTAGTGCTGCAAAATAAAATGAAAAATAAATAAATAAATAAATAAATAAATAAATAAATAAATAAATAAATAAATAAATCTTCCTGAAAGCAGCACACAAGAAAATAAAGATCAACAATTAGGTAAAAAGGGATTAAATAATTTGAGAATAAATTCTGTGTTCTAACTTTTGGTTAATGATAATCTCAACAAGAGAAAATAAAGTAGATGGAGACAGACAAATACTAAGATAAAACAGTTTCTAGAATGCAAGAATTTTCTTTAAAAAAAAGACTCATGAGATTCATCATGAATTTTAGGAAAACAGAAAAAAGATTCTAAAATTTCTCAAAGTTAAAAGTAATCACATTCAATGAAACATAATTACAGTCACATCAACACTCCAAACAGCGATTCTTGAAGGCTGATGATTATGGATTATGTCTTTTAAATTCCAAGGGAAATTATTCTTATTCTAGAATTCCGATTACAAGCCCAAAACTTTATCAAATTTCAAGATAAAATAAAAATTGTTTCTGACATATGAATTCAAAAATGTACTTCCACTGTGATATTTCTTAGCAGATGATGTAAAATTTGATTAAGCAAAGTGAGGGAGGAAATAAAGCATACAGTCACTAGGTCTGTGAAAACCTAGACTCAACGTAGGAGAAAGGTGAAGATGGTCATAAATTTACTAATCTCCGGACTCCAATGATAAATGTTTATATATATATATATATATACATACATACATACATATATATATATATATATATATATGTATGTATATATATATTATACATATATTACATATACATACATATACACGTATCTTTATATATTATATATTATTAAATAAATAAATGCATGGGTATTATACCACTTGGCAATAAACTATTTAATAGATACAATAATCATACTAAAAATTAAATTAAAATTAGAATTGTAATTTTTCCCACCTCAAATTTTTTTTCAAATAATTTCAACCCTCTCTCATTTATTGAAAGTTTCATACCATCAACATTTTAAAATACATGCTCAAAAAATTCTCCTTAATTATACATCAGTGCCCAAATCACGCCCTTGAGCTTTCTCTATTTGTCTGTGTCTCTCCTCTCATTTTCAGGGAGATTCCTTGAAATCAAAATGCCTTTCTTCACATAATTAATTGCTATCTAAATGTGATTTGAAAATACCCAGCTTCATTATGTCACTGACTCTCCTGTTGCCACTTACATAGAAATATCTGTGTAACATTTGACTACTCCTTTCTTCAAATGATTTTTCCTATTAGCTTCCATAACAAAAGAAATCTAATTTTTCTCAATGTTCAACTTACATGGGTGTAGTGTGTAGTAAAATATTTGAGGGAAAAGGCTCAGGGGCCAGACGAACAAGGTTAGGTCCTGGCTCCATCATTTACAAGATGCAGCTGTTTGATTTTAGGAACTTTACTTAATTTCTTTGTTCTTTACTTGCCTCAGCCACATAATAGAGATAATATTTGCTCCAATCTGATAGATGAAGACTCAATAAGTTAATATATGCAAAGCTATTTGATCATTTCACTAAATAAATGTTTAGTGCTCCATTCCTCTGTGTCCATGGCCTGTAGAGTCTCTGAGTAGAGCAAGTTAAAACAGGCCCCATTTTGCTTGCCAAATGTTAAATATAGGAAAGATGAAATAAAATAACTTAAAATTATCAATGTTTGGATTCTTTCTTTTTTTTCTTCTTTAATCTTACATTAAATGTCATTAATATTATATATATGTATAATTTTACATATGTGTGTGTATATATATATGTATACATACATACATACATACATACATACAAACATACATACATACAGAGAGAGAGAGAGAGAGAGAGAGAGAGAGACAGAGAAGGAGGAGGAGGAGGAGGAGGAGGAGGAGGAGGAGGAGGAGAAGGAGAAGGAGAAGAAGAAACAGAAATGCCACATTCTTTCCCTCTTGTCTTTTAATTCTAAGAAGTTCTTAATAGTATGGCTGTAAATGCCTATACATTTATAATCATATTGCTTAATATTTAAATCAATTTTCTGGGACCTAAAAAGCCATTGTGCAGAGTCATGTGATTGACATTCATCTATTCTTAATTTGAAAATGTTAAGTTAAATTTTAATGCTATTTTAATATTAGAACTTTGATTGATTATTGCTGTTCATATTCAATAGTTTAATTAGTCTGACTTCAGCTTCATGATTATGTCTCTGAGATTTTCTTTCTTGCAAATCTGCTTTTATCTTTAATATGAGCTTTCTTCTTCCCTGTAGTCCCTTTTCTCTTGTCATTCTATTCACTCTTTGTGAATAATCATGATCTTTTCTAAAGGAACTTCAATTATTATTTTCTGAAGCTTATTCTGTTGTTAATTGCCTCCCATATTTACTGCCTAGATAAAAGACTCAATTCTTCAAAGTTATTACAATATTTTCATGTCCTTCAATTAGTTTGACGGATTAGATAAGTAGAAGAAAAACATGTAGATTTCTATAAGTATCCTTAACAGAATGGAAACGTACCTATGATTTCTACCTCCTGCTCTCTGAAACTTGGTATGATGAAGCTATCTTAAAACATGAAAATAAGAGCCACAATTTATTGAAATGCTCATGTGGTTTTGTCCTTTATTCTAGTCATGTTGTATGTTACATTAATTGATGTTTGGATGTTAAATCAGTTTTTCATCCCTTTGGCAAATGACACTTGATGGTGTTGTATATTGCTTTTCGTATGTTACTGGATTTGGTTTGCTGGAATTTTGTTGATCATTTTCATGTGTAATAATAGGAGAATTTAGTCTTCAGTTTTCTTTTCTTGTGATACATTTTTCTTATTTTGGTACCACAGCAATACTGGACAGAAGAAGCTGGGAAATGTTATTTTCTCTTCTAATTGTTTTGGAAATGTGTATGAAGAGCTATTGATTATTCTTGTTTAGTAGTGTATGTCATTGAATTCATCAGGTCCTTGGCTTTTTGTGCAGAAAATATTTTACTACTAATTTAATCTCTATATTTTGTATAGTTTTATTTAGATTTTTCTATTTCTTCTTGAATCAATTTTGGCAGTTTCTGTCTTTCTGGGAACTTACCTATTTTATCCAAGTTATTTAGTTTGCATACAGTTGTTCAAAGAAGGCTCACTTAATTGTTTTTATTTCTATAAGGTCAAAATAATGACTGCTTTTTTACTCTTGATTTTAGTAATTTGAATCATTTTTGATAAATCTACTTAAAGTTTTGCTCATTTTGTTGTAATTATAAGTAATCAACTTTTAGTTTTCTTGACTTTTTCTATTGTTTTCCTATTCTCAATTTTCTTAATTTCCAATTTAATGTTTATGATTACCATCCTATCGCTTTAGACTTAATTTGTTCTTCTTTTTCCAGATACTTAATTTAAAAAGTTAGATTATTGATGAAATAAGTCTTCTTTCTTGATATAAGCAATTATAGCTATGAAGCACTGTCTTATATCTGGTGAGTTTGGGTATATCATGTTTTCATTTTCATTATCTCAAAGTATTTTTAATTTTCTTCATAATTTCTTTTTTAACCCATTGATTATTTTAAAAAGCATGTTTATTTTCACATATTGTGAATCCCCCAATTTTTTGTTATTGATTTCTAATTTCATTTAATAATGTCAGAGAATATACTTGCATTATTTTAATATTTTAAATTATTGAAGATCATTTTATAGCCTAGAATAAGGTCTATTCCATAGGATTTTCCTTACATACTTGAGAAGAATGTGTTTTCTGCTGTTTTCAGGTGGAGTGCTTTGTTAGGTCTAGTTGTTTGATGATGTTTTTAAGTCTTCAATTTCCTATTTGATTTTCTGTCTGGTTGTTCTATTTATTACTTAAAAGAAGCTATTGAAGTCTTTAAATATTACAATTGAATTGCATATATCTCCTTTCAGTAATATCAGTTTTTGCATTGTGCATTTTGAGTCTCTGTTATTGGGAAAATATATATATTTATAATGTTATATCTTCCTTATAGATTGATTATTTTATTATTTCAAAATGACTATCTCTAATGCATGTTTGGTTTTAAAATTTGTTTTGTCTGATATCAGTATAACACTTGAGGTTTTTTATTTTTGCTATTTTGCATGGTGTATCTTTTCCCATTTTATTTTCAATTTGTTTTTAGCATTGCATTTAAAGTGTGTCTACTATAAACAAGATAGAGTTTACTCATGTTTTTGATTCTCTCTGATAAACTACATTTTGATTGCATTGTTTAACCCTTTCACATTTGATTATCCTATTGGTGGTGGATTATGTCTGCCATTTTAGATTTGCTTTCCACATATTTTATGTTTTTCCCCTCTCTGTTTCTTTTTTACTCCTTTCTTTTCCTTTAAGTGAATATTTTTTAGTGTAGCATTTACCTTTGTTAAGAATTGTCTCATTATATTTTACAGCTATTTTCTTTGTGGTTGCTTTGTGGCTTATCATATACATTTTATTTTATAATCTATTTCAGATTTATACTAAATTCTGGTGAGATGTAGAAATGTTATTCTTATACAGCTTTTTTTGCCTCTTTCTCCTTTTTTGTGCTGTTAATGTAATACATATTATACCTATATATGCTATAAATGCAATTTTATATTATTTTGTATAATATTATATCTTTTTAAAAAGCTGAGAGAACAAAGGAGAGCAACTACATTAATTTATTTACTAAATAAATAGATTTCTTCATTGTTTCTGTTAATTCAAGTTATCTTGAATACACGTATGTGTTGGTTGGTTTAATGGTGTCACAGATTTTTTCGGAAGTACTGTTCATTTTTCCTTTCTTTTTCTCTCTATCCTTTCTTTTTCTCTCTATCCTTTGATTGGATAACCTCTATTGACCTATTATCAATTTTACTGATTCTTTCCTATGCCAATTTAAATCTATTGATCTCTAATAGATTGTTTTCCATTTTATATAATGTGCTTTCCAAATTCTAATTTCCATCTCTAAAATAATGTCTGTTCATATATTCAGATTCTTCATTTTATGAGACATTGTCATCATACCTTTCTTTATTTCTTTATGCATGGTTTCCTATAGTTCTTAAAACATGTTTACAATAGCTGATTTAAAGTGTTTATTTATTAAATATAGCATTAGAAACTTTTCACAGCCTCTGTTTCTGATTTTTGATTTTTTTCTGCTGTATATGTTCATATTTTTCTGTTCCTTTGTATGCCTCATACTTTTTTATTTGCTAAAAAATTAGACATTTAAGGTAACAACTATGAATATTATATACCCCAATGTTTTTGTTGTTGTTGTTGCTGTTGTTTTATTGTTTGCTTGTTTATTTGTCTGGTGACTTGGATGGATATTTTTAAGTGAAGTCTATTTCCCCTGCACTTTGAATCTTTTAATATCTGTCTTTAGAAGATATAGCCTTGGCCTACGTATAGTTGCCCTAGGATTACAATGGTTTTTATCAGGAATACTTTAACTGTCTTTTTCCTTGATTTTTGTTAAACACTTTCCTTTTGTTGACATTGCAGTCAGCTCTCTGTCTCCATCTATTTTCAACTGGTTGTTCCATTTTTCTTTTATTTATTTATTTTTATTAAAATTATTGGGATAATATTGGTTAATAAAATTATGTAAGTTCCAAGTGTACATTTCAGTAACATGTCATCTGTATATTGCACTGTGTGTTCACCACCCAAAGTTGAATCTTACATCACCATGTACTTGGCCCCCTTTACCCTTATCTACCTCTCTCCCTGCTTTTCCTCTGGTAACCATTAAACTGTTTACAGATTGATCTTTATTTTTCTCCTGGCTTGATTGAGATTATAGACATATAACATATGTAAGCTTAAGGTGTACAACATGATGATTCTATACACATATATTGTGAAATGATTACCGCAATTAGATTAGTTAATATATTTTTCACCTCACATAGCATTTTTTTGTGGTGATAACATTTCAGATATATCTTTTAACAACTTTCAAATATGTAATACAGTACTATTTATTATAGTTACAATGCCATACATTAGATACTCAGAAAATATTTATTTTATAGCTTGAAGTTCTACCTATTAACTAACGTCTTCCTATTTCCCCCGCCCTCCAGCCTCTGGTAATCACCATTCTAGACTCTATTTCTATTAATTTAGTTTTTTCAGATTCCAATATAAGTGAGAATGTACACTATTTGTTTTTCTCTGTCTGATTTATTTCTCTTACAATATCTTCAAGGTCTGTCCATTTTGTCTAAAATGCAGGATTTCTTTCATTTTTATGGCTGAATTGTCATGGCTGGAATGGTGTAAAATCCAGCATCACTCCAGCAGCATGGGTGAGAAGGAGGAGGTGGATAGTGGAGTATGGTGTTTGGTGGCCTTGTGTGTTGCCCTTCAGTTCTTCCCCACTGATTCAGTAAAGAATTACAGGTCTGTGAGATTGAGAAAAAGTAAGGCTTGATGAAAAGTACATTTTATAAAGAGACAGACCAAGCTAAGGAAGTCTCCAGCCCTGTGGAATTTAGGAGATAAAGAGATAGGATTGTATGCTCCAAAGGGAGGAGCAGGCTTCCAGCTACCAGAACTGTAACAATGCAGAAATGGGAAAGTCTGTTTATATTTGGGCATTGATGGGAGGGCCTAGATGATCTGTATGCAAGGTATGCGAGCTCACCTTGACTGACAGTTAGCTGCGTGTGTGCTTACTCAGAATTCAATGTTATAACTTCGAGGCATAGTCATTATATTATAATGATGGCATAATAAGGCTGAAATAAGGGGCAATGTTTTTGCACATGCGTTTGTAGCTGGTTTAGCCAGCAACTTTTATGATCTTTGTACTCTAGTATTTGGGTTAACTTATAACCCTAAAAGTGAGGTGTTTCTGGGAGGTCCTTAAGGAAGGTCTTAAAGGGAAATTTCTATGGTTACAGAGCTGGGCTATGGCTCCTGTGTCTCATGCCTGATTAGCTACCTAACAAAATTATATCTTATAGTGTGTGTATATACATATGTAGATGTCTCTCTATATTATTTTATCTTGGTGGCTCAACTTGGCTGTCTCTTTGGTAAGTCTCTCTGATAAACTATAACTGTCCTAATTTAGCTCTTTGCTCTCATTGAGCTAAAAATATCCTCTTAATTACCCCCAACATCTTTATTGTTTTTGAAAACATCCTTAGGCTTCACCTTCTTTCTACTAGGTTCTATGTAAAGTCAACTTCATTGTAGATAGCACTGGATCTCTCTATTATTTGGTTTGCTTTGGTTTTCATTCCTCTCTTCCTGGGCCAAATCTCTGAGTTACTCACTGCTGGGAAATTGCCTGTGGCAAGAGTACTTTGCTACTCTTAGACTGACACCTTCTACTTGGTAAGGAGGATGCCTATGAGGGTAGTAGACTTTGGTTTACTTAAATTGCTTCTCCAAGAGTGGAACCTCTCTGCCCTATGAGTTAACCAAGCTGAGGGAAAACAAAACCGTGATGTTCTTGGCTTGCTGTTCCTGAAGTAGATTTTCACCCTGTGAATGAGTGATCAATATAAGAAGTAATTTCTGAGTGAGAAGAGATGAGAAATGCTGGAAGTTTATCTCTTCCAGGCAGATTCTGTATTCCTGAAAAGAGTTGAGGAGATTATAAATTCATCTGGAGTGGGGAAGGGCAGTGTGAGAAGTTCATAGCTTAAGTGCTACAGACTCTCACAGTTCTTACCAATATTTAGTAGATTATCTTGAGTAAATGTTTACTCACTTGCTTATATGTATTTTGTGCAATTTCTAGGGATTTTAGTTTTTTTTAATACAGTTTTCACCATTTATATCTGATTCACTGGGATTTGGGTCTATGGCCCTCTTCATTCTGGTAGTAGATCCTCCAACTCTTGATATTTCAATATCTGGTATTCTTATAAGATTTTTATTTTCTTAATAAAATATGCATTCCAAGATAAAAGAGCCAGTGATACTCCCAAGAATGACAAGAAATCTTTCATAAAAAGCTTTGTAATAAATATCTGTGGAAAAAATTAAGCGATTTTAAACAATTTGCTTATTTCTTTACTTATTAATACCATATTATAGTTGATGCTTAATGACATAAAAAGCTAGACTATGTGAGTACTGCATGTGCAAAACAGTAGAAATAAATATTTACAGATCATATTTGCATAGATATAAGTATTAAACACTCCATTATCTCTTGGATATGGTCACTTATTCTCTAAATGATAGAAAATATACTTAAGGAAACATGAATTTTCTTTCTGTTTTAGAGTGCCTTAGTTTCATTCAAAACTAGGATTCTAAAAATTGAACATTGGTAGAATTTTCTCCATCTCTCTTTAAAATACTTTCTATTTCTCTTAGGTTTTTTAATTCATTGATCTAGATATTTAGCATTAATGTAAGCTTCTTTCTAGAGAGAAATTGTGAGTTCCTGGTTGTGATCACAGGGTATGTTTTATTTTGAACCAACATCTTACTTTTTATAACCACCACATGATAACATTATTATTAGTTGACAGAAAATATGAGTTCTGAACATAACATTACTTATAATAGCTGGAAATACAGAAAAAACAAAAGTAAGTTAGAATAAACTCTTCAAAACACCATCTTAAACTTCAATGGCAAGAAATGTGAATGAAATTCATCAATGAACCTAACTGTTCAACAATGAAAAGTTAATAAATTGTGGTATAGTTGTACAATGGAATCCTATAATTAAATAGAATGACTAAAATAACAACTACACACAATAACATTGATGAATCTCATAAATATAAGTTTGAGCAATGATTCAAAAGTAAAAAAAAAAATTCATACAGTATGATTCAATTCATAAAATGTTCAAAACAAGATTAAACTGTATGATATAGAGAAACATTCATAAATTAAGTAAAAAGAAAACTAAGGTAAAGGTTATCAGATGGCCTGGAACAGTAGTTCCATGTAGGGAGTATGGAATGTGTCTACAGAGTATTAAAGAAAATGTTTTATTACTAAATTTTCACTCTTTTATCTAGTGCTCATTGGAATTTTTTTGTTTATATAATATAGTTCTTTTTTCCTAAAGTATGTAAAACATTTAAAAAGGAAGAGTTATATTTAAACTTTGCAGTTATTTGCCAGAGCAACCCTGTGAAACTTAATGGCTAATGATATTTTGACACAGTAAAAGACATTTTTGGAAGCAAAGAAGAGTAACAATTTATACTGTGCTCCTACTTGATCCTCACTGTTAAATCCTCTGTATATAATATTATCTGCATAGTTTTATGCTTTTGAGTAGGGTTGTCCTTAATTGTGTTTGTTTCCTCAGAAACATCAGATTTTATGAAATAGTAAAGCATATGTACAGTGAGGACTTAATCAGACTGTTCATTTTTTAACTATGCTCCCAAAGCATTCTTGAGAAAATAGACCAGCCTCTTCAAAACCTAAGACATAGCTGTAAGATGTCAGGACTTCTTTTAAGTAATTAATTTTCAGAGTATTTTATTAAGTTAGGATACAGGACTTTTAGTTCTCTTTAAGTGTGTGTTTGCTCACACGTGTGTTTCATTTTTTGCCTGTTTTTATAGAATTACAAAATTTCTCAATGTGGAGACTTCTTTTTAATTTGTATTTTTATCACATTTATAACACAATGTCTTGATAATTTCAGTGGCCTAAGAAGTGCTATTTATATTCAAAATGAAGTTACATATCTTTAGAAAATATTATTGAACAAAAATGCAGAAGATATTCATGAAGCTCTCTTAGTCTTACTCTTTCAATAATTCTTTATCATTCCAACACAGAGATGTGAAATTTCTTTGTAGACTACAATTCCCTAGAGCAGTGCAAGCCAGTACAAATATAAGCTACTTCTGTAGTTTTAAAAGTCCTACTAGTCATATTAAAAATGTTAAAAATAAACAAGTTCAATGAATTTTAATAATAGATTTTATTTAACCCTATACACTTCACTCTTGAATAACATAAAGGTTAGGATCACCAATCCCACACAGTTGAAATTCCGCATATAACTTTTGACTACCTCCAAACTTCAAGTGTTCCTTGGTATCCCTGGAGATTTGCTCTTGGACCCCTGCAGATACCAAAATCATTGGATGCTCAAGTCCTTTATATAAAATATCGTAGAACAATGTATACAGTTGGTTCTCTGCAGCTGTAGATTCTCAACTGTGAATTAAAAACAACATCTTGGTTGGTTAAATCCATTGATTCAAAACCAAGGGATTTGGGGATAAATTACATTTGTTAAAAAACATCCAATATAAGTGGACCCATACAGTTCAAACCTGTGTTGTTCAAGGATCAGCCGTATATTGAAATATCATTTTAACATATAATCAATAGAAAAGCTATTAATGAGTCATTTTACATTATATTTTACAATAAATCTCTGAAATTAGTGTGTTTCAAACATGGTAATTTGAACACTATAAACATTCAACAGAAATATTGCTTCTGTATTTAGATTTTATAAAATTTACATTTGAAAATACATTCACAAGTTATTTCAAACAGACACATATTTCCCAATAACTGAATTAAATGCATAAAATTGATCTTGCTTTGATATTTACATACACTTTCATAAAAGTAGTTGATTTTTTTAGAAGATAGATTGAACTTTAAAGCAAAAGCATACCAGTTTCAAAATTATATTTGGGTTATTTTTAGATCTATTTTTTATATTTTTTATTTTTTACAATAAAATATTTATTTTTTCAGTTTTTTTAATTAAATTTTTTGAGGTGACATTAGTTACTAAAATTATATAGTAGTCAAGAGTACAGTTCAATAATATATCATATGTATATTGTATTGTGTCTATTAATTCACTTATTTTTGTTTCAACTCAATATTGAATGAAAATGAATAGTATACGAATTGAAAAAATAAATCTAAATTTATTAAGCATTTTTACAAAGCATTTCTTCATTTTTTAAAATTTAGACTTGTAGGCAATTTATATGATTTATTTATTACAATGACATTTTCTACAGTTTGATCTTTTGGACAATGTATGAGTTTTATTGTTGATTTATATTATAAAATGTTTTAATGTCAACATAAATTTCTCTACCTTTCTGTTTTGGTCACAAACAATCTTTTTCCTTTTTTAAGGCGTAAATTTGGCTTGTTCATAACAGTGTAACAGTAAGAAATATAAACCATATTACCATTGACTCTTATCTTTTTGATCATTAAATATTTCACAAACATTCTTTTGATTTAAAATGTTTTAAAACTTATTTCTGCAATTTGATTAATTGGGGATTATTTCTTGCATTTGCATGTACATAATGAATGATTTAAACAATAGTAGCTATGCCACTTTTTATAGTCTGATTCAAAAAGTAAATATGAATATTTTTACTTTTGAACATATATCACACAGTAGAACATAGTAATAAGGAAAATATTAGTCTTTTGTTTACAAATTTCAATATATTCAATAGATTTACTTAACATAGCTGGAACATTGACCATCATGATAGGATTTATTATTTATTTATTTATTTATTTATTTATTTATTTATTTATTTATGTGTGAGGTTAGAATTATTTTTTACAGAAAGAAAAAAACATATTTCTAACACCAGTTTAATTATTAGGTCATAATTTTATAACACTTTTATAAAGTTGAAATTTCTTTAAAACAAATGTAGCCAAAGAATTAATAAGGTGATTTCTGTCATAACTCATTTAAATCTAAAGCAAAAAAATCTTGTAATTTTTGTTAGATTCTTTGAAACTGTTAGAAAACTCTAATATTCTCTGAGAAATAGTTTTGTGGCTTGTTGAAAATAACTAAAATAATATATATATTTTTTACTATCTCTTCATCTGTGATGGTCTTTTTTGCATGTCAGGTTGTGTTAGTCAAGCATGAATGACAAGGGTGAAGGCCCAGCTCTGTAACCATAGAAACCTTCTTTAAAGACCTTTTTTGAGGACCTCCCAGAAATACCTCCCTTTTAAGGTTATAAATTACCCTAAATTCTAGAGCACATAGATTATAAAAGCTGTGGGCTAAACCAACCGCAAATGTGCAGGATGTACTACCCTAACCTACCCACAAACTCTGCCTCACTATACTCTACCATCGTAATGTCATGACTATGCCTGAAATTCATGAATCTAATTATAGTAGACTGAATTCTGGGTAAGCACACATACGGTAGGCAAAGTGTTATATAGCAGCCAACTGTCAGTCGAGGTAACCTCACATAGAGATCTAGAACATCCCATCACAGCGCAAATATAAACAGATCTTCCAACTTCTGCATTGTTATAGTGCTCTTCTTGAAAACCTGCTCCTCCCTTGGAGTCTACTGTCTTCTCTTTTCATCTCCCAAACTCCAGGCCTGCAGCCTTCCTTAGCACAGCCCATCTCCTTCTGAAAATGTACTTTCAATAAATCTTACTTCTTCAACATCTCCCTAAGCTGTAATTCTTTGCTACATCAATGGGAAAGAACAGAGGCACACCACACCACCACCAGCATGTTGTTAGGGAAACGTCAGATTTCACATCAACCCAGAGGTAACTTTTGGATAAGCTAAGTTCCTATTCAGTCAATCATGAATCAAGTTGTTGCTGTAAATATTTGCAAATATAATTTAAATAAATGATCAGTTGACTTTAAGGGAATTATACTGGTTAATATTGCGGGGCCTGAATAAATCAGTTAAAAGTCCTTAAAACATGGCTGAGGTTTCCCTAAGAGAGGTAGTGTGGGCTAAAGAGACAGACAGAAAGTTGACCTATGGACAACAGCTTCCACCTTCACTTGTAGTTAGTTTTCTGTAACTTGTAGCCTGCTGATAATCTTACTTTCTTTATTAATTTGTACTTTGGATTTGGACTTGTTTAGCCAATTTTCTCTCTTTTTTTTAAATGTATATTTTAATGAGTTTATTGTTTTTAAACATGAATATGTGTTGATGCTTTCAAATACCTTTTATGCATCTACAGAGGTGGAACATTTTCCCTTTGACTTTATTATTATACTAGATTTTATTATTTCCAAATTATACTTTTAGAATAAGCTCTACAATAATATGATTTACTTTACTATGTTGAGTTGGATCATATTTGCTAGTATTTTTATTTAAGAATATTCATTCATAAGTCAGACAGAAAATGTTTGGAACCATGATTCTCTCTCAATATATACATATATGTGTACTCACACATATTTCCTATTATGTCTCTCTAGTTGAATCCCAACTGATACACCATATAGACATGTTTTTATTTTTATGTAAAAATTAAAAACATTTTGTAGCTGTCTATAGTTATAGACTTAGATCCTGTTTATAATTATTTTATTTTTTTTTGGTTGGATATTTAATTTTGGTTTTAGAAAACCAAGTTTGTCGATATTTTCTGTCTATTGAGAAGAATCTTTTATTGAATTCACTATACATTTGCAAAAAATGTCTAAATACTTTGTATCTGTTATACATATAAAAATTTTATTCAATATTTATAAATCTCTTTTATTTTTGCTCTGTTGCAGCAAATTGCAATTATCATCCTTACCTAAATTTCTACCTACCTACTTTTATTCTCCTTTTGTCCTTATTTTACAGTTTTAGAGTAACTTCTGCAGAACTACTTGATCTTACATCCTGTAACTTGTCTATTTTGTTAAACTAAAAAATAACTTAAAGCTACTTTAACTAAAATAAGTATTTGAATTTAATTGTCAATCTTATTTTACATAGTTATCACTGTAACTTGTGCTGTGTGCATAAAATATTGCAATGGTATATTATTGCGTAGAGAAACATCACTTGAACTGAACCAATTTATTCATTGACTAGTTTTGTAGCATGTTTATATGTAATAATAGAAACAGTGCGATAATACAATAAAAACAACTTACATAATTCAAACATTTGAGAAACACACACACATACAATTCTACACAAAGTCTAGAAAAATAGAAAATAAACACATTCTCAAGTCATTTTATTTTGGCTTAGTATTGATATGAAAATTAGACAAAATATTATAAGCCAAAAACTGAAGACCAATATCCCTCATGAACGTAAATGTAAATATCTTTTTAAAAGTGTTAGTAAATCAAATTTAGACATTTCTAAAAAAAATCATGTATTATAATCAATAGGATTTACTCTAGGAATTCAAGATGCATTCAACATTCAATAAATAGCTATTTTTCATTATATGAATAGATGAAGAAAGACAATTTATGACTAAAAATATATAGACAGAAATAGTTGAAAAAAATCCAACAGAAGTTTTGTCAATTTGAAAAAAATCAACCCAGCCATATACTTTTGATATGTACTTTTCTGAATCTTTACTATAATTTTTAACAATTCAAAATTATGTAGAAATTATTGATAAATGACATTGATGAGTGGATGTCTATGGAGATAATATGAAAATGTCAGATATGAGGCTTTGCTCTCATCCTTGGTTTCTCACTTATTCACAAAGGTACCACTACTCAAAGAGTATATACTTGGAGGACCACTAAATTTTTCTTTGTTTAAACAAATAAGATAAATTGAGTAAAGATGTACTTGAGGGAGTTTATATCTGACAACTCCAGTTAATGGTATAAATATATTGTTAGATAATGTAATGCCAGTGGGAGAGACATATGGGGTGGGGATTGAGGTGATGCATGGGTATTTAATGAGACTGAATAAGAATGCAACATTTTGTAATTCATGGACTATAAATGCATAGTAAAATATATAGACAGCTTGCTTATTAATAATTAATATTTAATTTTACTCATCAATTGTGTTGTGTAATTTTATTCATCTGTACTAAACTACCTTAATAAGAGACCAGAGAAATCAAGTATTTGGGTTTTTCCAAAATTTCTTGTCCTAGCTTAGAATTTTCACTTGTCTGTTTGTTTATTTATTCACTTATTCATTATCAGTAGGGTGAGGTGAAAGGTATTATAAAGACTCCAGGATATTGATTAACTGATAAACAATAAAGCTGAAATGTGAATGCAGAGACATTTTGACAAAAGAACAACTATATGAACTCATCGTTATTTCTCCCATGATGAAACTGACGTGGATTAACATGGCAGCTACTTCTCAGATTTCGTCATCATGTCTCTTTCTTTATTTCAAAACACCAGTAGGTCCTTGTTTTGATAGAATTGTCCACCCTGACTGTAGAAAATAATAATCTTTATTATAGTGCCAATACAATGATTCATACATGCTTGTCCAAAACCAACAAAGAGTTATGACGCAGAACTATAAAGCATAAAAGTAATGTTTTGAGGGACAAAGGAAAATGAATAAATGCACTACATAGGAATGTCAAAAGATCAGGGACAGCAGATGTGTACAATAGGCTATTAAAAACACATTTGGAACTCTATATTATAGCAGATTCAGCAGGCATTGTTTTAGCTGAATTACACAAGCAAATAAACCTTACACCGAAACAGATTTATCTTCCAATAGAGCAGTTATAAATATCTTCAAATAAAATATTGACATATGTTAAGTAATAAAATATCAACAGTAAAATAGTAAACAATATTAGAGGCTTTAATTCTTGAATAGGCACTTTTATAATGCATATATGAAATACTTAGGTTATTCAGTATCATATTAAAATAACAAGTGAGTAATAGAGATTCCCAGTAAACTCTAATTATAAAACAATTCTACAAATCCCTTTAGAAAATGACTGTAGGAAAGATTTCCAGTTTGCCTGTGCACTTTATGAACAGATTATTTATATTTCAGTAGAAGAAGATAACAAACCTTTTAGCAGGCATCTATACCCATTGCTATTTTTATCTTTCTGTTTGAACCACAGCATAGGGCATTTTTTGGTCCAGACATGTTGGTACTTTGTCATTTTCTTTTTTTAGAATTTATTATGAATATTAACTTGAGATAATTAGATATACACATGAAAGCTTTGGTGCAAAAATCCTTGTGAATATGTAAGTGTTATAAATACCATAGGATCACAATATCACATTTGGAGGAATGGTTCTATGATAAAATTGTTCAGTCATAAGCTGTTATTCGCATCATTGACATATCAATGTAGCATTATTCTTTTTTCAGGTTTTTGAGATATAATTCACCCATGGGTGGGGTCCAGCCCAATATGTGTCTTTGCCCCTCCTAACTGTGTAAATTCAAGTTGTACAGCATGTTAATTTTATATTATGAAATGATTACCAGAGTAGCATTAGTTAATATGTCCATACCTCTAATTATCTTTTTTTATGTGATAACACTTAAGATTCCTCTCTTAGTAACTGTTAGGTATTTAATACAGTATTGTAAAATATAAACATCATGCTGTATATTAGATTCCCAGAACTTATTTGTCTTATAACTCAAAGTTTGTACCCTTTGACCAACATCTTCCTTTTTTCCTCACCCACCAGTGCTTAGCAATCACTACTCTACTTTCTGATTCACAAGTTCAGCCTTTTTTAAATTCCACATGTAAGAGAGAACATACAGTACTTGTTTTTCTTTCTGACTTATTTCACTTAGCATAATATGCTCAAGGTCCATCACTTTTGTTACAAATGTCAGAATTTGCTTTTTTCATAGCTGAATAGAATAAATACCATTGTATGTATTATGTTACATCTTCTTTACCCATTCATTTGTAGATGAACACTTAGGTATTTTTCATATCTTGTCTATTGTGAATAATGCTGCAATGAAAATAGGACTGTGATATCTCTTTGTGATAGTGATTTTATTTCCTTTGTATAGCTGCCTAGAAGTAGGACTACTGGATCATATGGTAATTTTATTTTTAAGTTTTTTAGTAACTCTCATACTGTTTTTTATAATGGCGGAACCAATTTAATATATCCAGCAACAGTGCACAAATGCTCCCTTTTCTTTGCATCATTGCTACCACTTGTCTCTTCTTTTTTTTTAGCATGTTATTTTATTTTATTATTTTCAAGTATAAAGTACATTGATTAGACATTTATAGTTTATTAAACAATTTCCCTGCCCCCACATCGATTACTCTATTTTCCCTCTGTCTCTCTATATAGCCATTACATTTCTGCTTACTGAATTTTCTATGCCATGCTCCCCATCCTCATGACTTCTACCAACTACTAACTTGTACTTCTTTAACCCTTCATCCCTTTCTCCCAGCTCTCTAATCCCCCTCCCCTTTAGCTGTCACCAGATCATCCTCTATATTTATGAGTCTGTTTTTAATTAGTTTGTCATTTTTTTCCTTAGATTTTGCATATAAATGAAATCATAGTATTTATCTTTGACTAATTTCATCCAGGATAAAATAACCTCTATGACTATTTATGTTGTTGCAAATGGTAGGGTTTCATTTTTTTTATGACTGAGTAACATTCCATTGTAAATATGAAACATAACTTCTTTATCTAATGGTCTGTTGATGGGTTGCTTCCATATCTTGGCTATTGTGAATTACACTGCCATGAACATAGGGGTGCATAGATATTTACACATTATTGTTCTGGTTTTCTTTGGATAAGTACCAGAAGAGCAATTGCTGGGTCAAAAGGTAGAACTATTTTTAATTTTTTGAGGAATCTCCATACTGTTTTCCATAGTGACTATACCAATTTGCAATCCTACCAACTGCGTATGAGGGTGCCTTTTTCTCCACATCCTCAACAACCCTTGTTGTATTTTGATTTATTAGTGAAAGCCATTCTGACAGATATGAGGTGATATCTTCTTGTTTTAATTTTTCATTTCTTGATGATTGAGCATCTTTTTGTATGTTTATTGACCACCTATATTTCTTTTTTTGTAGAAATATTTACTCAGGTTTTCTACCCATTTAATTGGATTGTTTTGTTGTTGTTGTTGTTGTTGAGTTGTATGAGTTTTTTATATATTTGTGGTAGTAACCCCTTAGATGTATCATAAGTGAATATCTTCTTCTATGTAGTAGGTTGCCTTTTTGTTTAGTTGATGGTTTCTTTTGCTATGCAAAAACTTTAGTTTTGATATAGTCCCATTTGTTTATTTTTTTGTCTCCTACGCCCAAAGAGATATAGCTGCAAAGAAATTACTAGTAGCAATATCAGAGAGTTTATTGCTTATGTTTCCTCTAGAAATTTTGTTCTTTCAGTCTTACATTTAAGTTTTTATTCCATTTGAGTCTATTCTTGTATATGGTATAAGAAGGTTTTCTATTTTTTTTTTCATTCATCTGTCCAATTTTCTCAACACCATTTACTGAGACTGTCTTTACTTCATTGTATAGTCTTGCCTCCTTTGTCATAGATTAAATGAGCATATACACATAGATTTTATTGATCAGTGTATCTATTTTTATGTACCATGCTGCTTTGATTACAGTAGCATTGTAGTATAGTTTGATATCAGGTAGTGTGATACCTCCAACTTTGTTCTTTCTCAAGATTGCCATGGCTATTCAAGATCTTTTATAAATTTTTTGATTATTTGATCTAGCTCTCTGAAAAATGTCCTTGATGTTTTGATAGGGATTGCATTAAATCTATAGGTTGCTTTGGGAAGTATGGCCATCTTAATGGTGTTGATTCTTCCTTGATTCTTCCTACCTGTGAGCACGGTGTGCTTCCATGTGCTTCCAAATCCTCTTTGATTTATTTTTTTAATGACATAATTTTCTGAGAACAAGTCATTTACCTTTGAATAATTTTATTCTCAACTATTTTATTGTTTTGATGCAATTATAAGTGAGATTCTTTCTTAATTTCTCTTTTTGCAAGTTCATCATTGATGTAGAAAAATGCAACCAATTTCTGAATATTAATTTTGTATCCTGCTAATTTACTGTACTCATTGATCAGTTCTAACAAGTTTTGTGTGTGTGTGTGTGTGTGTGTGTGTAATCTTTAGGATTCTCTCTATATAGTATCATGTCATCTGCAAATAATGATAGTTTTACTTCTTTATTTCCAATTAGGATCTGTTTTATTTCTTTCTTGTCTCATTGCTGTAGCCATGACTACCAATACAATGTTGAAAAGAAGTGTAGGAAGTGGGCTTCATTGTTTTGTCCCTGATCTTAAGAAAATATTTTTAGCTTTTCCCCATTGAGTATGGTGTTAGCTATAGATTTGTCATAGATAGATTTTATTATTTGAGGTATGTTTCCTCTATTCCTGCTCTGCTGAGAGTATTTATCATAAGTGGATGCTAGATTTTGTCAAATGCTTTTTCTGCACCTATTAATATGATCACTTGGTTTTTATCTTTCTATTTGTTAATGTAGTGTCACATTTATTGATTTGTAGATATCATACCAAACTTGCATCCCAGGAATAAATCCAACTTGATCATGGTGTATGATATTTTTAATGTATTGTTGAATCTAGTTTCTTAATATTTTGAGGATTTTGCATCAGTGTTCAAAAAGACATTTCAGCCTATAGTTTCCTTTTTTATATAATGTCTTTGTCTGCTTTTGGAATCAAGGTGGCCTCATAAAAGGAGTTGAGGAACCTTACCTCTCCTTGAAATTTTTAGAATAGTTTGAGAAGAATAGGTGGTAATTCCCTTTTGAATATTTGGTAAAATTTGCCTTGAAGCCATCTGCTTCAGGACTTTTGTTTTATTGAGATTTTGATTACTGATTTTATTTCATTGGTAATAATTGGTCAGTTCAGATTTTCTGTTTCTCTTGACTCAGTCTTGGGAGATTGTGTTTCTAGAGATGTGCACACTTCTTCAAGAATGTCCAATTTGTTAGCACATAATTGCTTGTAGTATTTTCTTATAATCCTTTTTATTTCTGTGGAGTCCTTAGTTATTTCTCCTTTTCCATTTTTGATTTTATTTATTTGAGTCTTCTCACTTTTTTTCTTGATGAGTCTGTTTAAGGGTTTGTTAATTTTGTTTATCCTTTCAAAGAACCAGCTCTTGGTTTCATTAATCTTTTGTATCATTTTTCTAGACTATTTCATTTATTTTCACTCTAATCTTTATTATTTACTTCCTTCTATTCACTTTGTGCTTTGTTTATTGATCTTTTTCTAGTTCTTTTAAGTGTAAGTTTAGATTTTTTATATGATCTTTTTTTTGTTTCTTGAGGTATTCCTGCTATGAATTTCTCTATTTAACTGTTTTTGCTGTGTCCCATAGATTTCGAGTTGTTGTATTTTCATTTTTGTTTGTCTCTACGTATCTTTTGATTTCTTCCTTGATCCCATTGATAACCCATTCATTATTTAATAGCATGTTATTTAGCCTCTATGTGTTTATGTATTTTACAATTTTCTCCTTGTAGTTGATTTCTAGTTCTATAACATTGTGATCATATCAAACAGTTGATATGATTTCAATCTTAAATTTATTGAGACTTGTTTTATGCCCTAACATGTGGTATATACTTAAAAATGATCCATGTGCACTTGAGAAGAATGTATATTTTGCTGCTTTAGGTTAAAATATTCTGAAGACATCTATTAGATTCACCTGTTCTAGTGCGTCTTTTAGGGCCACTGTTTTTTTGTTGATTCTATGCCTGAAAGATCTGTTTTTTAGTGTCAACGGGGTGTTAAAGTTCCCTACTATGAATATATTTCTATTGATTTCTGCTTTTATGTCAGTCAATAATTGCTTTATGTATGTAGGTGCTCCCAGTATAGATGAGAATATGTTTACTAGGGTTATATCCTCTTCATTTACTGATTTCTTTATCTTTATGTAAAGCCTTTTTTTGTCAACTATTATAGCCTCTGTTGTAAAGTCTATTTTTTATCTAAGTATTGCTACCCTGACTTTTTCTTCATTTCCATTTGCATGAAATATCTTTGTTCATCTCTTTACTTTCAGTCTGTGAGTGTCATTTGATCTGAAGTGGGTCTCCTGTAGACAGCATATGCGTGAATCTTGTTTTCTTATCCATTAGGCTACCCTACATCTTTTGACTGGAGTATTTAATCTATTTACATTTAAAGTGATTACTGATAAGTACATAGTTACTGCCATTTTATTATTCATATTTGTCATTTCTATTTATTTTTTGACCTCTTCTCTCTTTACAGAAAACATTTTAAAATTTCTTTAATGCTGGATATTTGGCAATAGATTTCTTAAGCTTTTTCCTGTCTGGGAAGCTCTTTATCTCATCTTTCATTTTAATTGAAAGTATTTCTGGGTAGAGTATCCGTGGCTGTAGATTCTTGTTTGTCATAACTTTGGATATTTCTTGCCAGTCCCTTCTGACCTTCAAAGGTTCCATTGAAAATTCAGCAGACATTCTTATTCTTATGGGGGTACCCTTGCAACTAACTAGCTTCTTTTCTCTTGCTGCTTTTAAATTCTTTGTCTTTGACTTCCGGCATTTTAATTATGATGTGTCTTGGTGTAGATCTGTTTAAATTCCTCTTGTTTGGGACTCTTTGTGGTTCCTGAACTTGTATGTCTATTTCCTTTGCCAGGTTAGGGAGGTTTTTTATCATATTTTTTTCAAATAGATTCTCAATCCCTTGCTCTCTCTCATCCCTGTCAAGTCGTCCTATGATTCGAATGTTGTTATGCTTCATGTTGTCCCAGGCTCTTCAACTACCCTCATTTTTTAAAATTCTTTTTTTGTTGTTGTTGTTCTGATTGGGTATATTCTGCTACATTGTTTTCCAATTCACTGATTCGATCTTCTGCTTCGTACATTCTACTGTTGAATTATTCTAGTGTATTCTTTGTTTCAGCTATTGTATCTTTCATTTCCGTCTGTTTTTTTTTTTTTTCATGATTTCTATGTCCTTTTTTTATGCTTGTTATCTATCTGTTGAGATTCTCACTATGTTCATGCATTTTCCTACTGAGTCCATTGAGCACCCTCATAACTATTTTGAACTCTGTCTCTGGTAGGTTGCCTGCGTCCATTTCATTTAGCTTATTTTCAGGAAGTTTCTCCTGTTGTTTCAGTAGTGGCATGTTTCTTTGTTCTCTTATTTTATTATCCTCTCTGTGTTCATTTCCATGTGTCAGGAATATTTGTTTTGTGTCTCAGTCTTGGCCAGATTGCCTAAATATAGGAGGTGCCCTGTGTGGCCCAGTGGCACTCTCCCTGATTCCCTATGCCAAGAGCTCTGGATGTGATCTTTGTGTGGGTTGTGTGTGATCTTCTGTTGTTACCAAGCCTTTATTTTTGTTAGTATATAGTAGATAGGATTAACACTCAGGCTGACTAATTCTGGGAAATGGCTGCACCCACAGGTAAGAGAGGCTATGTAGGGATTTGCCCTAGCAGGTTTGTGTACTTGTTGCAACCAACCTTTGTGTATACCATTAATGGGACTAGTCAGGAGTTGCTCCATTGTAGTCTAGTGCCAGCCTCCAGATGCATTGCTTCTGTGGCCCTTTGGGAAGAGTTCCCAAGTAGGCCAAGGTCAGCCACTGTTTTTGATTGCTCAGTGCAACCCAGTGAGAACTACAATGCATTCCACTGATGTTTGTTGTCTATGCTTTACTACAGATAAGTGGAAGAGACAACATTATAGGTAGTGGTCAGTTATCCCCCACTCCTGACCTATGTCAGTTTAGCAGAGAGAATAGTGCTTCTTTAGGCCTGACATTACCTGTTAGTTGACTTTAAGTCTCTGAAACTAAATAAGCCTCTGGCTGACATGCATGTTGGGTGGCACAGGGACCTTGGGAGTCTCCTGAGTCTATTGAGTAAGTTTCCCCCTGCCACTGCAGTGTCAGTTTACATGCCAGTGCTGTCTGTGGCACCCCATACAAGTTTCCACTTGTAGCTATATCAGCTGCTGCCCAATTTGGGCCTGAATATGCCACCCTGAGGCAAAGGCAGCTGCCTATCAATGTGAAGTGGGCATTTTGTGTATTGGATGGGCAGGAGCTGAGGGAGTCAAGGGCTGTCAGGCTAGTACAAATTTCTGCAATCCCCTCAAGAGATATTGCAGCTCGTACAGGCAGCAGTGGTCTGCCCACAGCTGTTTTCTCCAAAATGCACTCGCTGTGCTAGCCAAGGTTTATTGCCTGCACAGACTGCACAACCCCAGAGTCAAGCAGGGCATGAGAGGCTACTGTCAATGAACTGTAGGCACTTTGTGGCTTGAGGGAAGTGGGATCTCAGGGAGACGAAGGCCGTCAGGCCAATACAGTCTGTTTTGCTTCAACTTTGGTAACCATTCGCTCATTCCCACTGAAGTCCTAGATCACAGCAAGACCAGCTGCTGTCTGGGACTGGCCCACAGATCCTCAATATCCACCCAAGTTTCTGTTGGCAGCAGTGATCTGCTTGATCCTATCTTTGAAATAAGGCTCACAGTACTGGTCTCCCATTGAGAATTCTTGGCCTAGAATCACAGCAGGGCTTGGCAGCCATTCAGCAACAAAATCCCTGGGCAATCTGAGGGTTAGGTGGGGCAGGCTGATCCCTGCAGGCCAGCACTTCCTAATGACTCTGTGGGAGAAGTCTGCACAGTCAAGCTGGCACGGTCTGTAGATTGCCTAGTAGAGAAGCTGGGCTGAGGCACAATGGTGGCTACTCTTTTAGCCTTCATTCAGGCTCCAAGTAATGCAGACTTTCTCAGAATGAATCCCATGTGAGCCTCTGACCCACCACCAATGTCCTGGGTCAGTGGCCGCAGGTCAGAAAGCCTGTGTACAGGTCCTTCAAAGGGGCGTATAGGTTTTCAGTCTCATTCTGTCTCACCCAGACAGCCAGAATCCACACTGGTTTTTATAGTCAGAATTATTGGAATCTCCTCTTACCTGAGCTGGGAAGCCCATAGGTGAGCAGGACCTCCCTCTCTTTCAGAAGAGCCTCCATAGCCTTGCTCTCACTACTGGTGTTCCCCCACTACCTACAGGTAAAAGACCAGCCCGATTCGCAACTTTGCCCCTTTTACCTGCTTCAATGTGGCTCCTTTATATTATCAGCCATAGGTGATACCATCAACTGGACTTCGGGTGATTCTCCATGTTGATTATTTTATAATTTGGTTGTAATTTTAATGTGGACTTGGGAGGAGAGAAATCCTGCTTTTACCTACTCCACCATCTTCCAAAATACAATAGGGAATCACTATGTGAATTTAACTTATTTAACTTGAAACTATACTGTGCTGCTGTGTTTTATTTGCATTTTAAAGATGAGGAACTGTTACACAGAAAGTGTTGGGCTGAGACTCTAACTCCAAAGCCCCTGCTTATCCCATCACATCGTTTGTAATTGGTATTAAGGAACACAACTTTACGCTAATTACATGTTATTTTATTATGCTCAGTAGATCACCTATTTTACCTCTTTGAAAACTAGTAAATGATGATAATTATATCATAAAGTTAAGAATAAAACTACAGTTTTCAAAATGTGGACAGTTAAGATACAGTCATAATATCTGTGTGGAATACTCTTACTTCTAAGGTAGAAATAAATTTTTGCAATAGAACATTTTAAAAGATTACATATGTGACTGCCAAATGATTTAAAAATGACTTGCATTGATTTGACTCCTCAGATAGAAAAGTAATCCTCTCCAAACAGAATTTTAACAATTATATACCCTAACTCCCACCAAGAATTAGAGTGGCCTTAAAAAATTAAATCTATTCTAAATACAATAGATTCCATTTCATTTGAATTGTGAACAGCCCAGTGGTTACAAGGGATTCAAGGTTCACATGTTCTTTCCTAATCATAAGCAGACAGTGGAGAGATTACCTGTGAATGGAATAGAAAGGAAAAGGGGAAAAAAGCAATTGCTGTTCTTTCGTATTTGAATAGACAGTTGCAATTACTTTTCTAATAAATTTGGACAGAGCCTAAGAGGAGATAGGAGCCATATTCTATACATGTGGGCCCAGGATTCTCATAGTCACTGTTAGCTCAGGTTCATTGCTTCTTTCATTATTACAAGAATCTCTTTCCATTTGCAGCAAAAAACTCACTCTACTCACTCCACTCCAGTGACCTGTCCTTGTTCAGCATGGATCTAATTTTAATACTTGTTTTCTATGATGTCAAGGAACTGTGCAAATGGATCTCTATTCTATGCCTTGCTTCTCAATAATTTAACACCAGAAGTCATTTTAAAACTGGAAGAAAAATGCATTTTGATATACTTATGTTTTCACACAATGTGCTTAGTTACTCAGGACTCCATTATTTACATTTTTTTTATCTATAAAGGAATAGATGTACTGAAACTGTAGTATTGAAAGATGAGCCTCTGAGATAAATTTTCTTCTATGATCTCTTAGGAAAAATACCTGTCGAAACCCAGTAATAGGTGGTCTGTGTTATGAGATATTTTTCAATTAGCACAGATATACTTGAACTATATAACTATCATTCTGTTTATTTATTCAACAATAATTGGTACTCGTATGAGAATTTAATGCCTGATGGATGATATGAAGTGGAGCTGAGGTGGTGATGCTCGTGCTAGGGGACAGCTACAAATGCAAATTAAGCTTCACTCCCTCCCCGACCCCTCATCTCAGGCTATGCAGCCTGACTCCTAACAGACCACTAATCATTCATTCCAGTCTGTAGCCCAGGGGTTAAGGACCCATTGTGTAGGTCACAATAGTCACTCAAAAATTTTTGCTCTCTATTTTTATCATTTGCCAAATGTGGGTTTAAGAAGATTTGAACAAACTTAATCTAACAAGAAATCACAAAATGAGAGTACTTTTCATTTCATATATACTGAGGAGATTTCAACTAAATATTCTGTTTTTATGATTTCCTGCTGTTGGAAATAGTTTTTAAACTATAAGAAGAAGCATTAAAACAGTAATAAAAAACAAACAAATCAAAAACAAAACACTAACATGTATAGCACATAATGCTATAATATGTCCTATTCTCATATATTTAATGCATTTTTGTTATTTCTTATGCTTTTTGCTGTTAGAGTGATTCATAGTATTTACATTAAGACTTAAAGAAATAAAACTGAACAGATTTTCTTCTAATGAACTATATTTTATTTGATTTTAATTTCCAAAGCGAACTCATTTCTGTATTTTTATAATTTCTTTTTCATTGGAAAGGAATGATGTAATTATCCTGTATATGTATAAAATTATGACAAGTTGTAGAAAGCAGTTGTATAGGTAAAATTATACTCTCAAGTATATGTTAGGGGTTATGCAAAGAATCCTTTCTGAATAACATTCATTTCACAGGTGATAATTCTTAGGTTTACATTATCTTTTTATTTTTAGTGCCAAAGTGAAGATATTCAAATTAGTAATACTGATGCATTTATCTTTAAAATAACACAATAGGACTGGAATTAGAATTTTATTTATATTTTTTTATTTACTGATAAAATTAAACAGTAAAAACTGATCTGATATTAGATTGTTTCTAAAGTAACTAGGAACAAATTGATTAATTCTAGTATTAATTATGAATAAAGTAAAATGTTTTAGGATTTTTAAAAAACTAAGATTTCTTAGTACATCTTTATTTTCTGCCTTCTCCCAGACTCTGGAAACAACCATTCCATTCTTTGTTCTATTAATATGATTATTTTAGATACCTCATGCAAGTGGAATCATGAAGTACGTATATTTCTGTGACCATCATGTTACACTTAGCATAAAGTCCTCAAGGTTCCTCCATAAAGTGACATATTTTAGAATTTCTTTCATTTTTTAGTTTGAAAAGAATTCCATTGTATGAGCGTACTATCTTTCTTTTACCTATTTATCTGTTGACAAAAATTTAGGTTTCTTTTATATCTTGGCTACTGTGAACTGTGCTGCAGTGAACATGGCAGTGCTTATGCCATTTTGGAATTTTTATTTAATTTCTTTTAAATAAATAACTAAAAGTGGGACTGCTAAATCATATGGTAGTTCTATTTTTAATTTTTTGAGAAATCTCAATATAGTTTTTCATTATGGCTACAACATTTTGCTTAAGATGAATAAGTTCTAGAGATCTGCTAAACATATTTGTACTATAGTCACGTACCACAATAATGTATTGTATATTTAAAAATCTATTAAGAGGGTAGCTCTTTGTTAAAAGGTAAGTACTCCTAATAAAATGAAATATAATTTAAAAACAAAATCTGTTTCAATGAAATAAATTATTTGAAATTATTGATTACAGATTGAAAAGCAAAAGTATAAATAAAGCAACTTAAATGAAATTGCATTATCTTTAAAAGGGTATAGACCATAAGTTCAGTAGCCATCAGTTTAAAGAAACACATTATTATGATAGAAATTTAAATTATAACAATTACTCTTAATTAGTTAATTTACTAATAATTGTTCCCTGAATTCTATTTCTGTATCTAAGCAGCAGTGAAACTATGTGAAAAGACAAAAAAAAAAAAAAAAAAAAAAATGAACATCTAAATATATGTTGTAGTTTTTAAAGACATAAAGGAAATCCTTTTTGTTATAAATTTTATTAAAATGTATTTAAATAAAAGTTTCCAAACTTTAAGTATACCCAGAATAATAACTTTTTTTTTACAAAGTAGCATCCAGAACATACCTTTGTAGCCCATCCCCCATCCCATTATTGCTACAACTTCAACTCTCTAAAACCACTATCTTAAGTGCTAAAAGCCTGAATTAGTTTTTGTATTTTTTTAAAAAATTAGACATTACAAGGTATACACGTGTAGAATTGCTGAAACTAATATACACTAATAAAGATACAATATCAATTTAACATTGCTGGAATTTGATAAATATGAAATTATACCTAGCATACTTTCATATAGACTCTATACCAAAGAGATAATCCCTTAATGCCCCTATGAAAATTCTAATTCAATTTAAAATGCATAAAACATGTTACACAAATCCCATAGGTAGAGGACAGAAATTGATTCCTACTCATGCGTTTATTCACTCATTAATCAAAACTTAGCAGAAGACATTATATGCAAGGTTGTGTGAATCCTGAAAATACTAGTAACATTCATTTCCTGCCCTCGAGAGGCTCAGAAAGGAGAGGTCCAGAACGACAGGTAAATGAATGTTTGTAATTTAAACAATAGAATGCTGTAATAGTCTCAGGATATATAGCAGATGCCAGAGCAGCAATGTAGGTAAAAAGCAAATTAAACAATGAAAACTTTAATTCATTTTAAAGATATAAACATTAGACTAACTTTTTAGATGAAATTAAATTATAAAGTATATTAAGTATCAAAATATATGGTATATTATTCACTTATGTGAGATTTAGCCTTATTTTGAAATAAAATTTCATATACATATGTTAAGAAAATATCACATAAATATGCATAATATCATTTGTTTTTACAATTTAAGAGGCTATTTTAGAGCCCTTTAATTTTTTTCAGCCACAACAAAACAGACTTTAATGCAAATATGCACATTTATAACATGCATATTTATAATAAACTATAATTTGAAGAGTTATAAACATTACTTGCCCTGGAAGTTCATTTTATTTTTACTTTTGTAATAACTTAGAAAAAAGTAGTTGAGATGGATTAAACTTGTCTGCTGAGAGACAACGAAGCTTTAGAATGATGTCAGCATTCCTGATGTCCAAGGCAGTTCCAAGAATCTTCTGTATGTAAATCTTATCTCTCAATATGCAAAACTCCGAATTTAGTTCTTGTTATTGAAAGCCCTTAATAAATTCTTTGGTTCATATAGAAACTTGGTGTTGCTTAGTTCCCTTTTAGGCTAATCTCTATATTAGCTAACGCAGTATCTGGGTGAGACTTGTTCTCTTCCTGGTGTGCTTCTCAGTCTCATGTCAAGCATGCCCTACCTTCCTAGAACCTTGGATACCCATATAGAATATCTATACCTGTCTCATTTTATGCAGTGATGAGAATTTAGGAGTGAGCATGAATCTGCTATTTCTCTGCTTATATTGTCTCTAATAAACTCTATGTTTTATCTGTACCCTGTGATATTAGAGGTTTGCAACAACCCACTTTCAAGATATTTCAATATTTATATACTTATATTTGGAATGCAAATATACATTTATGTCTACCTTTTTAGGATAATTTTCTTATTCCAAGGTTTTTCGAAACTCACAAAAAGTGACAATTAAGGTATTGGTAATAGATTCACCACCGAATAACCCCTTTCACTATTGTATCAAATATCTGCAATGAAAATAGTTGCCCTATGTTCATTCAACATTCTGAAAGACAACCATGATCACGTGCTTTATTTCATGTACTAATACTCCAATAACAATAGGAATTCTCCAGGGAGAATGAAAATCATGTAATAAAGTAGAATGAGCATAGGTCTGTAATTAGTCCTAGGATCTGACTCATCCTGATTGGATTTGTTTAGAATCTAAATGTTCTAAACTATGTCACATAGCCAAAGTGAGTTTCAGTTTCTTCATCTGTAAATAGAGAAAATAACGTATGTCACATACAGTAAAAAAAATAATAAAGATAATTAATGTAAAATGTCAAGTAATAATTTTTTGGCATAAATAAAGCAGTGCTCAATAAATTATATTTCTTCCTTTTTTCTGAATATGTCCAACCAGAATAATATGAATATAAAATATATAAAAATCTCTACCTATAATATCTTTGGTATAATGCATTACATCCTAATCATTCAGCTTAATAATTAGATACTACTTTTCAATATTTATATTCTAATAAAGTAACAAAGCTATGCAAAATGATGTGCAGGTCCTTTGTTGCTTAATCCTTTTGAAAAACCATCTATTTTATTCCTTATTAGTAAAGTAATAATTTTTCATAAAATGCTAACATAAGAAAAAGAATACATGTTGTAAATGGAAATATTACTGTTTGGGAAGCTTTCCACTTATTTGTTTAATTGGAAAATACATTAGTCCCATACAGGAGGTATGGTGTCATACACTAAGGTTAGCTTGGGCCATTCCATGAAAAATGCATCCTCTACTCAGTTCAATAAAGAAATTCTCCACTATTTCTTTAGAACAGGGGTTCCCAACCCCGGAGCTGTGGACCAGTACTGGTCCATGGCCTATTAGGAACATCAGCGGTTGAGTGAGTGAGTGTAGCTTCATCAGTGTTTGCAGCTACTCCCCAGGGCTAGCATCACCGCCTCAGCTCCACCTCAGATCGTCAGCATTAGATGATCATAGGAGCACTGGTCTCTGATGCCAGAAATGTTAGGGCCTCCTGCTTCAGAACAGAGATTAGCTGTTCCAGTTTTTCCTCCAATATGTTAAATGATTAAGTCTTAGCCCTACCCATGATAGCTATTGTGGTAGGAAAAAGAGTGCCCCCCACCAAGATGTTAATCTGTGGAATCTGTAAGTATATTACATTACATTTAAAAAGTGAATCAAGTTTGCAGATGAAACAAAGTTGCTAATAAGCTAACCACAAAATGGGATGATTATTATGGACTATCCAGGTGAACCCAATTTAATCACATGAGTCCTTAAAAGTGAAAGAAAAGCAGAAGTATAGATCAGGAAGATGTGGCAAGAGGTGAACTCACCTCTGGCTTTAAATGTTGCTACTTTTTGAAGAAAGAGGGAAGAAACCAGAAGTCAAGGAATCTCACTAGGGCTAGAAACAGGGACTGGTCATTAGGTTACAGTCAGCAAGGAAGCAGGCATTTCAGTCCTAAAATTTTAAAGAACTAAATTCTCCTAATAACCAAAATATATATAAAAAAACACATCCTGTGACAGGGAATAGGACTCTATGGAAAGTCTGCCAAACTGCCAAACTCATTGACACTAATTACAAGTCTGCTCACAGAAGTTTGAATCTATTAGACATTGGTCATCAACCCAAGTAACATCTTTCATCCTGAAGACTCTAGAATAAGAGGCATGATTATGTATTCAGATGATACTAGCTGAGACTAATCAATCTTCTACTAACATTTCTCTGTGGAGTGACCCAAATATTTAGATAATATTTTGATTCATTGGTTACCTTGAAGCCATCACCAGCTACTTGAATAGTTATAAACAAACAGTGCAGAAGTTATGGTCATAAGGTAATTACTTAGCTCATGATTATAATTTTTGATTGGCAAAAAAAACCTAAATATTTTTAGCAATCAGAAAAAAAGTTTTACTTCTACCTTCCAAAGTCCTAGTCTTTCATTTTATTTTTAGAGGATATTAATAGATCTGCTTATAATAGCCAAGAAATGATATTTTTGCTAACTTTCTGTCTGCCTTATTTTCTATCTATTCAGTCAATTCCCCAAGGACTAAAATGTATATCTTCCAAATCCTAGTGTTAAAACATCCTTATAACAAATCCTCCTCTTTTTTCTCATCCTCCCTTTTCTGCTTCAGAATGTGTTATCCATGTTTACTCATGGGACTTAAAAAAAAAAAACCCATGTTGTCACCAGTCTGTGTTTACACCAGTGTTGGAGTGTCATTGCAGTCATAGGATGTTATACCTTGCCCAAAACAAACTCTACTAATGATTTAAAGAATAAAAACAATAAACAGACACACACAAAGCATTTCTTTCTATAAGTGCCAAGTCTGCAGAGGCAGTTCCCTAATTGCCCCCTTTTTCCTGCACTAGGACTCTTTTGGTTTAGGCAGAACTGTGAAAAAAAAAAAAAAAAACATTTTGCTGTGCTTGCAGAACATTTCCCTCAAAGCAAGTTTTTCTTTTTATTTGTGCCATTTCATAAGTTTTGAGTCTTAGTTATATGCCATTTGTCACATAGAAAAATTCTTTATGAATAATTTTCATTCTCCAGAAGCTATACCACATAAATACTTGAATTCCAAGTTAATTTTTAAAATGCGCCCAAGATAAAAAAGTAATATCCTATTATATTTCTCCTAAATATTCACTATCTTTCAGCTAATAAATATTATCAGCATGTCCCTAGGGAGCAAGATTTCCAAGGAGATCTGATGGAGCACAGGCATCCATTCCTGTAGCTCATAGGATGGAGGGAGTCACAGACCTGCTGTCAACTTGTTCCTCCCCACCATGATACAAAGAGGTTAATTGACTTACCTAATGTCTTGCAACTAATAAATGCAAGGTGATCCACATAATTTTAATTTAGTATCTGCTCTTTGAATTACTATTCTATGTAGCCTCTGCTCATGTTATGTAGCCAATTTCTTAAAGAAAATCAAGAATGACAAGATATTAAAGGTAGAGGTAGGGGGAAAAGCATAGGAAGCAAAGAAGCATAAGAAACCGTAGCTAACACAATTTGTTATTGTTAGAATCCAGAGAACTTCAGTTTGTTATTGTTACAATCAAGAAGAATTTAGAATGGAGGCAAAAATCTGGTTTTACTTTGAGATGAGTTTGAACATATGGAGAAGGCCAACATGTACACATGAATTTAGATTTTACTCTGCAGGCAACTTAGAACTATCAGAGCTAGAGAATTCAGTCTTTGGATTTGCATTTTAGAGCAAAAATCCTGATGTTATTACAGAATATGAATGGAGGGAAAGAAGAAAGCAGAGAAAGGGAAATCAAGTAGAAGGCTATTAAAATACATACAAGAAAAATAATATATACCGTCAACAAAGACTAGTGATTTTAGCTTGTTATTAGTCAATAAAAGAATCAAGAGATCATGTATGATAAAGAATGATATTAAGTGTGTGGTGAGTTTGAATGGATAAAGAGTCCAAAAATTATTAGCATATATAAGTATGATACACCAAAGTTAGGTGTGAGCTGTGCAAATACTTAGGATACATGGAGGAACAAGTGTTAGTCAATGTCATGGGAATGGAAAATAAATTTTGAGATTATTTAGAAACTAAGAGGAAGCCCAAGGCCAGAAGGAAACATTTGAGTGTCAAGTGGTAGAACAGGGACCATGAAAAGAGTTAGAAAAGAAGTAAAATGAAATTTGTCCAGAAATATTCATTAAAATTGTCCTTAAAGAAACATCAACGTTATAATGGAAATACTAGAAGAATGGTGTTGTGCTTTTCCCTGGAAATGGAATGAATGAATAAACAGAGGTGAGTTACAAATCATAAAACAAATTGTTATGACGTTGTTAACATTTATCAAGTGGGGTACGAGGTGCCAGATGTGAACTGTGGTTCAATAGGAATCCATAAGTGAAATTCAAACAGAGTTTATTAATCACAGATCCTGGAGAAAGTTCAAGCCATGCCTTGACAGACTATATAGGGAGGTCAAGGCATGATGCAGGCAGAGAGAAACAGCACCTGGGGTACATGCCTTTATTAGAGTCCATGGGTGAAGTGGGCTAAAACTTGGTTGGTCAATTCAAAACAAAAGGAGCAGGGTTTTGGTAAGCTCCACTGGAGTCATATTTAAAATGGTATACAAGGGGAAGGACCTGGGAAGTGGGGAGACTGTTGATCACAGGGTTTTATGAAGGTCATAACAGGAACTTAACATTTACTTGTGAGCTGTTATCTAGGTCGTGACCTTGCATGAGAAGGCTAGTATTAGTTTAAGGTCCTTGCAGGCCACTTGGCCAAACAGAATGAATCCTGAGGAGCAATGCTATGGAGTAGCATAGTTAAACTCTCAATATGACATAGATAAGTTTCAGGGGTGGTTATACAATTTGCAAGACTCAGTCCAAAAGAAATGTATGAGATCCTTATTTGAATATCCAAGGAAAATTCTGTTAATGGTACTATAAATTAAAGCTTTCTTCTTTTCTTCCAGTCTCTCTCTTTCAAATTGTCATTGTGTTTTTACTTGCTGTTTAAAGTCATTCTAAGTAATAAAAAATTAAAAATTTAAGTCATTAGCATGAATATTACTGTTCATATTTATATCATGCAATCCAGTTTTAAATACAAATAAAAGAGCATTTGACTTATAATGTGAATAACCAAATTACCCAGTTTGTATTTTGTATCTCATACATGCATAGGTGTATTTTTCTTGTCAGAACCAAGAAAATGCTTCACAAAACCAACTCATCTGTTTATATTTCACTTCTTGTACCTTCTATCAATACCGCAGTTTCTGTATACTGATGTATCCTGCATACTGAGTAAAGAAGAACAGAAAGGAAAAGGAACTATGAGTTATCTTTTATGTGGCTGACACACATAGTTCAGGTATCTTCTTTGCTTATGCTCTCACTTTACTGTCTCAACAGACTTAATTTTAAAACACAGTTCAAAGATTAAGTTGTTAAAAATTTTAAAAATATTGAAGTTTGAGCATTAAACCAAGGTGGAACTGCTTTGAACATAAGACCTTGTGCCATTGCATAAGTTTTTGAAGCTGGGACTGATAAGGTTGGAGAATCCATGTAAAGTTGGATGATATGAGCATCTGAAATTTAGCTGGGTGGTTTGCTTTATATTTGTTCGATAATTTGTCATATGCAACTGTTGTATATTCTGTAGCTTCAAGACATTTCTTTGATTATTCCCAACCTGTTTGCTTTGCTTTAACTAGATTCCTTAATGATTTAATTCCCAATTGTGATTTTTTTCTCTGACTAGAGGTAATATTTAAATATAATATAAGTTATATATACTGCTTTCAGATTATTTTGGATTTCCAAATGCTTTCAATTTGGTTAAAGAAAAATGAGCAAATGTTAATTCTAAAATGAGTGTACAATCCTAGATATTTAAGAAAATTCCAGTTTTATTGGCAGTGTGTAAACAGTTATATAATTACTATCTTCTCTCACTTTCTGAACAAATCTGTATGTTTTTACAGTTGGTTCCTTGATTGTAACAGCACTTTAAAACTTAGGTGCCTATTTTACTACATAGAGAGAGACACCTTTTTGAAAGCTAAGCACTAATTTAAGATTCATGAACTTATGCTGCACTGTGCAAGAATATATTTGTCTATTTTTTATACTTATTGTAAACTTTTATTGTGCTGACAATAAGTGAAAAATGTTGGTATATTTAAAATTGATGCATTTTACATATTTCTCTTGTGGTTAGACTGAATTCTGATCTATAAAAATTGATTAAATTGACTCATATATATACACCAAAAAGTAACTTCAGTGGTAATTGTTCAGAGTGATACCCAATGTAGAGACATTTTTCTCTATTTGTTCCTTTATTTCATTGAAATATATTTAGAAACTTGGATGTGTATATTAGACTGAGGGATTTCTTCTATAAGTATTCAAACTAGTTATAAGATTTCCAAGAACTGGGCCCTTTTGACAACTTAGTAATTATGAAAAAGAAGACACTAGGGTTTTTCAGGTTGGATCTTGCCCTTAATTAGATGTCAATGAAGAACACAGATGCATAAAAAATGAGAAACAGAGAAAATGTTAATTAACATAAATTATTTAAAGTTATCTCTACATTAACAAATAGTGATAAAATATAAAATTTAAATGTTCAAAATATTGTGAACTGGTGATTAAAAATGGTCATAGTGAAGTTTATAAAGCCTCTTAAAGTAGAAAATAATACAGCAAAAATTAAAAATAAGAAAATAAAAACATCTAAACAATTCTGAAAAATAAGTAGGAATAAAGTGTTTAAACAATTGGAAAAATGCTTGCCATATTTCTCTCAACCTGTTAATAAGAAAAAAATAGTTTATGAGGCTATATTTTCTTTTATTTTTACCTTATGTTTATATTTCTCCACTTTTTTTAACATAAATGGCCATGACGTAGGAATTAATAAAACAGCAGCTACTAGAATTAAAGTCTGTTAATCACATGAGTTTAATTAAAATATAAGTAATCGGTGTTAGGTGTTACTAGACATTGGCTAGACTAATGTTCATAATTATGTTACCCCCATGTTCTAAAGTATTTGGTGAATTACAAAATATGGTTCCTTAGTATTATTTTTATATCCATTTTAAAATTATATTTATAACTTTGAAAGAAACATAATTTATGCTTAATCTAACATGAGTTTCTATTATAGAAATAAAACATGTGGTTTACATATGCTACGTCATTCAATTTATCTCCCACACTCAGAAAAGTATTCAATTGCAATCAAAATTATTGTTATTGATTGTTATTAGAGTCACTGCACCATGATTTAGAATATACTTCCAAACATTTCTACTATCCAAGGCTTTTTTTTTGTCATCTCAAAGCTTTGACTAAAAACAAATTTTTCATACTAACTTTGTTATATATTTTATATTAAGAGTGAATCATATTCTTTGCATCCGTGGGTGACAGTTACCATACTTGTGAACTGGTGGATATTTTAGTATTCTTGATGAAGATATACAAGTTACTCTTTAAGTATGCAAACAATCAAAAACTATAAAAGAAATGACATCTATATGGGCAGGTGTTATTAGAAAACAAATTTTTCATTGCTCCCAATATCATAAAATGATTCAGACTTCTAATTTAATTAGGATGTAGAATGTTGCAAGAGACTTTAATACTTACCCTAAAAATAATCTGGATAAGTTACATTTTTAACTTCCTAGAGCAACCAGTCACAGATAAAACCTATACCTACCTGCCAGCTCTTTCCTGTGAGCAGGCAACAGATACATTCTTAATGTTGTGATCACAGAAGGAAAGACAAAAGAAACATTGGACACCTATGTGGACTAGCTTAAATGTGCAACAGTGTTTGCTAAAGGCTGTATGGACATTGATAAAGTTTCTAGAAATCTCTTCAATGCAACTTTGGCCCTGACCAAGACTAAGTATAGATTCCTAATGTCTGGGGACAAAGTAGCAAGGGATGATAATTTGTTCTGTGTTAAAAAAAGACTGAATAAGATTAGATAGTAAAGAAAATTTTTCCTTGATACAAAAGTTAGCAACTGGGTTAAAAAGGTTCATCAAATTAAAAAAAAAAACAAAAAACAATGAAATGAAGTACTGATGCATATTACAATATGGATGAATCTCAACAAAGTAAGCTTATAGAAAGAACACAGCCTCAAAAGACCACATGCTTTATGAATCCAATCATATGAAATGTCCAGAATAGACATATACAGAAAAAAAAAAATAAGTAGATGCCTAATATTGGGAGGTAGAGGGAATGATGGGCAATAATTGCCAATAGATACAGGTTTTCTCTGGAGGTTGATGAAAAATTTCTGAAATTAGATTCTGGTGATGATTACACAACTCTGAATATACTGAAAAACAATCAATTGTATGGTTTATAGATTATCTCTCAATAAACTATCAAAATGTGTGTGGTGGGGGGAAGGAGGAGAAGCGTAAACCTGACATTGAGAGAAAAAAGCTAATAAATGTGATACTGATAGGAATGATACCATACTGATATGTAATTTTTGTCCCAGAGGAATAGAACGAGTATAGACCTTAAAAGATTTGAAAAAATATTTGAAAGTAATTGTGTTAGTCTACTAGGACTGCTATGACAAAGTACCACAGACTGGGTTGCCTAAACAACATAAATTAATTTTCTCACAATTTTGGAAGCTAGAAGTCTGAAATCAAAGTGTCAGCAGGAGTGATTATTTCTCAGGGCTTTCTCCTTAGCTTTAGATAGCAATCTTTTCCCTGTGACTTCACCTTCCTTTTCCTCTATGTCTGTGAATGTATCTGTGTTCTAATGTTTCCGTAGAAGGACACCAGTCATACTGGATGAAGACCCACTCTAATGTCTGCATTTTATCTTAATTATATCTTGAAAGACCCTTTCTCCAAATACTATCACATTCTGAGGTACTATGAGTTAGGACTTAAACACTACAAATTTAGGATCATAGAATTTTAGCCCATAACCGTAATTTTTCAAATTTATTAAAGCTGTCAACTCAAGATGCTGGAATTTCAGTAGCACAACAAAATTTTAAAATGTACCTAAACATATCATGGTCAAATGCTTAAACAAATGATATTAAAAGCAATTAGAGAGAAAAAAATATGACCTACCAAAGAAAACTGACAACTTTTATCACTAACTTTGCATTATAAACAAGGGAGGCCAGAGACAATGGTAGATCTTTCAAATGCTTTAAAAAAAAATTAACAAGGTGATATTGGTTAATAAATTATGTTTAACCTGTACAATTAGATAATACATAATCTGTATATTGCATTGTGTGTTCACTACCCAAAGTCAAATCTTTTTCTGTCACCTTGTATTTATTTCTTCGACTCCATTTACCTTTATCTATCTTCCCCACCCACTTTCCTTCTAATAACCATTGAACTGTTGTCTGTGTCTTTGAGTTTATTTCTGTTTGTCTTGTTTGTTTTTTTACTCAGTTTTATATCCCACATGTGAGTAAAATCATATGGTTCTCAACTTTTTCTGTCTGATGTATTTTGCCTAGTATGATAATCTCACGATTCATCCATATTGTTGAAATGGCAGTATTTTATCTTTTTTATGGTTGAGTAACATTCTATTATATATGTGAGATATATATATATATATATATATATATATATATATATATATATATATATATATATCACATATTTTTTTACCCTATCATCTATTAAAGGGCACTTTGGTTGTTTCCATGTCTTGGATACCATGAATAATACTGCAATGAACATAGAGGTGCATATATCTTTACAATAAATATTTTCAAATTTTGGGGGTAGATACCCAGAAGAAGGATTTCTGGATCATAAGAAAAATAAAAATTAATGTAGAATTCCAAATCAGTGATATATCTAACAATGAAGGTAAGTGACTTCTGATTCTGGATTGTATTAACTCTCCTTCCTATATCAACTTTTTGTCCAATAACTGGGAAAAATATACATAAAACAGGGTCCAAGAGAGCAACTTTTTAAAGTCAGTGGAATATGAACACACACTCCCTTTGGTATGGGATATCTGAAACTCAAAAAGAAAGCTTTGGTCTATCTAGGGAGTCAGAAACAGAGTGCGGGAGTACAAGAGTTTCTGAAAAGTGAGGGAGAAAGTCCAAAGCTACCAAGGAAGAAAGTGTATAAACTAAACCCCAAACTTTGGCTGTCCCTGTACTCTTTATCAAGGAAAAAGAACTATAAGAAATATGGCAATATAATTGGAAGGTGAAAAATACTGAGCAGAAGATCAAGAATTGAGAATTTAAATCCAGCCAAGTTAACTACTTATTAAAATGGAAATAGATTTTCAGTATCTGGAATGTCCCCAGACAGTTTATTACATTAATAAATAAATACAATTTATTATAAAAGAAAAATTGCTAGATAAGTGAAGAAAAAGAAACAGTATTATCTCTGCTGAGAAGAAAAATCAGTCTAAGAAAAATTAGAATTAAGAAGTAAGAATTTTAAAACAGCTATTTTACACATGTTGAAAGACTGAAAGGAAAATTTTGCCATAATGAATGAACACAGGAAGAATTTCAGCTGGTATATATAAACCATTAGGAGTTAAAACTCTACAAGTGAAAGGAATAAATAGAAAAATCTTACTGGATGAAACTAACAATAAATTGTAGATGGCAGAAGAGTTAGCAAAATTAAAAATAGATAAATAGAAATTATCAAATGCAGAGAACAGAAAATATTTACAAAAATGACTATGTAATCGATTACTACTTGGAATTATGTCACACTGTATACAAACAAGTTCTAGAATGACAATGAAAAGAAAGTAACATGAAATTACTTGAAAAAATAATGTGCACATATTTTCCAAATCGGGTAAACAACAACAAACACAAACCATACAAACTCAAGTTTACCAAAATTCCAAAAATTTCAATGTAAAAAAATAAAAAATCTAGGCACATCATAATCAAAAGTTTGAAAAAAATTAAAATCTTGAAAGAATTCACTGTAAAAACAGATACATTAAAATATTGGTTGCCTCTGAGTGGGGTTTGGATTGTCTGGATAGAAGCAAAAAGAGTGGTGAAAAACTTTTATGTCCAAATTTGGCTGGTGATTACATAGGCATATACAGTTTTCAAAACTCATTAAATTGTATAAAATGTATACATTTTATTATACAAGAAAATACCTTGCTAACAAAAATATTAAATCATTCTATAATGTTATATACAACCAAAACTACAACAATTTTATCAACTGTTTTGGCTGTTAGGCATTATAAAAAGCACTTAACATATTTTACTTGAAAGGTAGCTTTTATAGGCACAAAGGTAATAATAAGAGAAATAATTAGGACTTAGTTTTTTTGTTATGTTATTTATTGCCCCTAATTTATTTTTGACTTGTAATTTGTTAGCATGATAAAATATTAATAATTTTACTATTTTGTGAGCACAGAAAAGTTGGTATAAACTTTATATTAAGTTTATGAAAATATTTTAGATGTCTAAAGAATGCTTGTTTGTATTTCATTTCTATGTTTATACTTCTTTACTTAATGCCAGTTTGAGATCACCTAATTTCTGATACATGTACTTTAACTATAACTTTTAAGTTTTCTTGATGTGGAACAAACGGACAATAGTTTCCAAAAACTTAGCACTTACAACATCTCACTGAATTTGAAGCAGTTAGAAATATTCAGTCTTGGAAATGCTTTTAACAGCTAAGCTCTGACTTACTGTAAGAATGATAAGAGATTCTTTAGTCCTTTTCTCCTGCTTCTGCATAACATTCCCCACTTACCAGTGTTAGAAGTGTCATTTCATTCTTTAGATGCAAGAGCATAGCCAGCTGTAAGAACATATTTATGACAATGAATATCAAGTAACTCCTTAGGTCAGCGGTTCCCAACCTTTTTGGCACCAGAGAATGGTACTCCTATGAGAATCAAATACCTGATCTCAGGTGAGGTGAAGCAGTAATGTTAGTGCTGGGGAGTGGCTGCAAATACAGGTGAAGCTTAGTTCTCTTGCTTGCCACTCACCTCGTTCTGTGTGGCCTGGTTCCTAACCAGACTTTTTTTATTTTTAATTTATTCTGAATTATACCATTAATATAAATTCTACACCTTTACTCCCAGTTAAGTTGATACTATAAAAAAACATTGTTGGAACTGAAATAATGTATTGTTACAGGACCCTTACATTTAAATAAGACTGTAAATATAAAGTATGTGGGGGGATAGAATTTCAGATTTACTCAAGTAAATCCATCATAACATGATTCTGTATAAAGACAATCAAGGCACATAGATATCGAATAGTATAAATATTTAGATCAGAAGATTCCAAGACAGGGAGTAGTGTGAGAGAAATAGAACAGTAGTAGGATAGGCTGAGAAACAGACAAACTTAATTTCTGACTTTATTGTAATTAAATAAATCTGCATGTGTGTATGGACCTCCATTTTTGTAATTAGCTCATGAAACTGCAGTATATCTATCTCAATGCTTCTCAAGCAATCTGCTCTTTATGGTTTGGAAAACAGCCAGTTTGTTTTTCACTGTAAATTAATGAAAGTTGATAATCTTAAAATTATAGAACCACAAAGAACCTTAAAAATGAACTTAGTCATCTAGTTTTACAGCATAGGCAACCAAGGTAATGGCATATATATTTTAAAGGATTAACTTTATGTACTTATGTATGTAAAGCAAACATATTTCTAAAACCAAATTCATTCAATTTAATTATAGTCACACTCATATTGAGATATGTATTTTCACAAAAACAGCATGTTGTTTTTAGCAATAGAGGAAATTACACTGACGCACATTTCTCTTTGTGTGTGTGTATTTAACTTTATAAAATGATACAATCATACTAGCTAGCTAGCTTACTAGAGAGATAGGTAATACAGTAAAAAATTAATTATGGTTTAAAGCTTTTTACAGTCATTGTGCAAAGACATGGAAATCTACATTAGGAGAAAAACCTAGCTTTTCAGTGTAAAGAAAAAGTGCATACACTGTATTATAAAAGTCAACTCAGTACACCTTACCATTCAATCTACAGAGCACTTTTAAGTTTAGTTAGAAACATCTACTATTTTCTTTTATTTACCTAGAATTGCCAGATTTTAATCAGATGGCAACCTGTATGCATATAAAATGCTCATTAATTTTTTTCATGAACATAAAAACAATTCAGAGCTTTATTTCTGCCTTTGATCTAAGTAATTTTTAATGTTCTAATAAAAATACGTAAAAAGGAATGAGCTTGGAAATGGTGTGCTAAATTGAATACGGATCATATATATTATCTTGTTTATAAAATGTATGAAACTGATATGTTTCTGTTTATTTTGTACAATATAAGGCGGAATAAGGCAAAAAGTCTGGTATAAAAATATTTTTAGACATGAGACTATAGCAATTATAGGTTATGCAGTGACATGTATATAAGATGAAAGTGAATCACATGTTAGAAAAAATTAGTTTAAACAAAATTAGTATAAAATGTATAAAAATACCTTATAAATCTATTTCTAAAAGATTTTCAAATGACCAATAATTAAATTACTTCACCAGATTTTCAAAAACAACATTACTATTACTGATTTTAAAAGTCACTTCTAAATAAACTCTGATGTATATAAATAACAGAAATTATTGATTAGAGATAAATTGAGATTCTACAAAGCATTTTATATATAAAATGAATGGTTAAGTATTTTGTACTTTATGCATCATTAAAGTATCAAATTAGGAAAAACAAAATCGTTCTATTATTTTCAAATTTATTTTTCATATATGCATTATAATATGCCTTGACTTTACAGTTTAAAAATCAATTAAATGTGGATGTATAATTTATTTGCTCGAAGTTTATAAATGGTTTAGGTTAGGAGAGTCTGAATTTCTTTGAAATGTATTCTGTCACAGGTTCAGAGGGAGAAATTTTTGATAGAAGCACTAATCTTTCAAAGTTAAGTAGATTTTTAATTGGACTTTAACAGAATAAAGGGTATGTGTAGATAACAACATATTTTTAAGATAATAGAATTATTTGCCAAATGTTTTTTATTATATTTTATTAGCTAGTAAAAATATAATGAAAGGCATGATATTTGAAGCAGAAGTACTTGAAATGAAAGCTTCATGCCAGCTGCTACCTCATATATGAGGTATAACTTTGTAGATTAAAGAGACAATGGGAAATTTCCTGGGAACGTTGGTTCTGATTTGTTATAGGAAGACATAGTGGATGAGGAATAATACTAAAGTTAATGCTGAGAGGGGCAGCAAAAGCAAAAGAATAAAGGAAGTGAATTTTGTATGATAAAGATAATGCTAAGCAATTACATAAGATGGTGTGGAATAGATAAAATGCAATCTATTATCAAGGAGAGAGGGTGCATTGTACTAATAAAACTAGAGTCTGTTATCTGGATGGAAGAATGGATGAGAGAGGTGACAATTTAATGAATCTGTCCAGTTGAGAAACATTTCAAAGGAAGAAATGACTAATTTAACAACACATTTGGTAATAAAAAAGGAAAGCTTAAAAGATTTTATATCTTTAATTGAATATAGAATGTCTGACTATAATGGCAGAGACTAGCTTTCTGTTTAAAGCTCTTTTCTTATATGATCTCTTTCCACCTGTAGATGATACATTATCACACACTTTGAAGGTTTTTGCTAAAATGTATAACAGCATCATTTCAAAATATTCAACTGTTTCTTCACAGAGTCAACCAAAATGAAATTAATAAACAGTTTTGCAAATAACTCTAAGCCACATATTTGATTCCTTCTCTGGGAAAAGGTATGTGAAACTTTTGCTTATTTTTGTAATAATTAGTATTACCTTAAAATATGTGCATATGTGAAATATTATGTGTTATGGGTAGAGATTATATATTTTATATCTTGTTTCTATATTTTCTTCCCTTTGATTGCTTTGGGCTTATTCTGCTCTTTTTTAAAGGTAGCATTAATAGGTTATTGATTTGAGATATTTTTTCTTTTATGATATAAAAATTTAGTACTATAAATTTCTCTGTTCTGACCCCTTAAGTTGCATGCCACACAAGATGATATGTTGTATTACCATTTACATTCAATTCTATGTTTCTTTTAAATTATCTTTGAAAATTCCACTTCAACCAATTGGTTTTTTAGAAGCATGCTGCTTAATTTTCAAGTGTTGGAAAAATTTTGCTGTTGATTCTCTGATTGATTTTATATGGTTGGAAAACATGTCTTATATTATTTAAAAATTGAAAAAAAAGATTAAGATGTATAAGTTTCTAGTTATAAAAAAGTCACAAGGATGTAAATAGTACAGCATAATGAATATAGTCCCTAATATTATAATAATTATGTATGGTTTCAGATGTGTAGCAGACTTATCAGGGTATCACTTTATAAGTTATATAAATATCTAATCACTTTCTTGTACACTTGAAGCTAATATAATATAATTTGTCAATTGTAATTAAAAATTTTTTAAAATATAGAACAAAATGAGGTTTGTTTTATGAAACAGAATATGGTCTGGTTTGGTAATTATCCCATGAATGCTTAGAGAAAAAAGTTATATTTTATAAATTATAAATTATATATATATTCTATATATAAATTCTATATAAAATGTATGTATAAAACGCTCTCCATTTCTTAAATACAATTATCTCAGTATATACTGTATATACATTGAACAACAATGTTATTATAATTTTGCTTCAAACATCAAATATGATTTAAGAAACTCATGAGAATAATAGTATATTTACTCTTATAGTCAGTCAACTATTCTTTTGCTCTTATCTCCTCTCTGTCATTTTAAACCTTCTTCTCTTATCATTACCTTTCTGATTGGAGAGCTTTCTTTAGTCTTTCTTTAATGGCGGGTCTACTAGTGAAAAATTATCTTAGTTTTTGTTCTTCTGATATTGTCTTTATTTCTCTTTCATTCTTGAAAGATTTTATGTATATATACATATATATGTATGTGTGTACACACATATATATGTATGTATGTGTGCGTATATATATGTGTGTGTGTATACATATATATGTATACACACACACACACACACACACACAAACACACACACACACACACACACACATATATATATATATATATATATATATATATATATATATATATATATAAATAAACAGCCAGGGTCAAATTATTTATTTTTTGTTTAGCAGTTGAAAAATATCATACCAACTCCTACTGACCTCCAGGGTTTCATGTTAGAAATCTGCTATCATTCAAATTGGTATGTATTTATATGTAATATGTTATTTTTTTCTGATTGCTCTTAACACTTTGTGTGTGTTTTGTCCGGAAGTTTAATTATTATTTGTACAGTAGTCCCCCCTTATCTGTGGGAGATAAATTCCAAGAGCCCCAGTGGATACCTGAAACCACAGATACTAGCAAATTTTAAATATACTGTTTTCAAATTTTATATATACTGTTTTCCCCTATACATACATATCTATGATAAAGTTTTCTTTATAAATTAACCACAATAAGATATTAACAACAGTAACTAATACTAAAATAAAAAGTATAATAACAAACTATAATAAAAGTTATATGAATATAGTCTGTCAAAATACCTTATTGTACTGCACTCATCCTTCTTGCCTTCTTATAATAATATGAAATGACACAATGCCTACCTGATAAGATGAAGTGAGGGGATGAAGTAAGCATTGTGATGTAGTGTTAGGCACAAGGTTTGATCACACCACTCTGAACATGGTGAGATTTAAAACTGTTAAAGAAAAGTAAAACTGTTTTATACTTTTCTACTTAATATCAGATTTCTGAACCTGTGGCTTTATTTCTTCATTAAGTTTGGAAAGCTTTCAGCCATTATTTCTTCAAATACTTTTTCAGTTTCATATTGTCTTTCATTTCCTTTTGGAATTTAAATGTATAAATGTTAGTTCTTATGTTCTGTAGGATGCTGAGGCTCTGTTTGCTGCATTCTCAGTATATTTTCTTTCTGTTGTTCAAACTGAGTAATTTATGGTGGTCTGTCATAAAGTTTATGAATTTTTCTTTCATTTCCACTCTACAGTTGACCCCTTCCAGTGAGATTTTATTTTGAAACTGTATTATTTAGTATTTTTAAATTCTATAGTTTTCATTTGAATTTTTTTCAATCTCTTTGAGAGTTTTTATTTTTTAATTTATTTCAAAAGAATGTGTAATTGATTGCTAAATCATTCCTGTAATAGTCACTGTAAAGACTTCACTAGGTAATTCCATTATCAGATTCATATTAGCATTGGCATGAATGGATTTTATTTCCTCATTAATGTTGTGATATTTTTTTTTTGTTTGTCAGTATGATGAGTGATTTTTAAGTATCCTAGAAATGTTATCATTTATATAAGGAAACTCTTAGCTCTATTTGAATCTTTTTGTTTGTTTGTTTGTTTTTAAAAATTATTTATTTTTATTATGCTAAGATTGAGATTGGTTAACAAAATTCAGTAAGTTTCAGGTGTACATTTCAAAAGTAAGGCATTTTTAGCAGGCAAATGTCCTGTTTAACATATTGGTTTTGACCTACTTTATGAGCTGTAATTTTAATGACGATTCAGTTTACTGATTTCTTGTAATATAATTATTATCTTGTTTCACTGGAGCTCAGGTAAGATTGCTGATTGTTTAACCTGTAGGAGAAAAAGGCACTTTCCTAGTTCACAGTGTCCTTAGGTAAAAGGTGATAGATGCCAGAACTGCACAACAGAGAGTGTTTTCCCTGATCTTCTCTTTGCCCATTCAGTTGCAATGGTCTTCCCATCCTACCTTTACCAGTTGTACTGGAGAAGAAAGCACCTACCTAGACAATCTTCTGGCACTGAGTGGAAGACCAAGAGTTGTGGGGTTTAATTATTTTTTGTTACTGGGTAGAGGTATAGAAAATCCTGGTAAGAGTTACATTCTGCCATCGAGTGGAGGATTGGTGATACCTGGCCTGAATCGTTATTTAGAGGACAAGAGTTGTTGTGTTTGGTGACCACTACTCTTAAGTAGAGGACTGGAAAACACTGATCGGAAGTTGCTCCTGTCACTTGGTAGATGGCCAGAAAATACTGGACCTGTTTCCATCCTCAAGCTGTAAAAAGAGCTGTCTTCTGCCTGTGTATGTGAGACATGTTGCTTAAGCCTGCACAGATCCACTCTTGTTGGTGTGGTGGACACGTCTTGGGACATAAACTGGCCCTTGTTCTTCAAGCAAATTCAAGATATCATTGACATAGGTATAGGTCTTTCCATTAGGCACTTCCTCAATTTTTCTTTCTTTTTTTTTCTATTTTGTTCAGAGAAATAAAGTGTTTTTCTTCCTTCCTTTTTTTCTTTCTTCCTTTCTTTCCTTCCTTTCTTACTTCCCTCCCTCCTTCTTTCCTTCCTTTGTTTTTGCCTCCTTTCATCTTCCTTTCTCTGACTCTCCCTCCCTCACTTTATTTTAGGCCTATGTTTAGTGGACTTTTATGGTTGCAGGTCTCTTGAGTACTCAGTTTGAACTACATGGAAGATTAACAAACACATGCACACACAAACAAACAAATAACAAAATAGAACACACGACAGTGCTGTTTTTTAAATCTTAATGTCTCTAGCCAGTCCACCATTTTTCTTTCCATCTTTGAGATTATTTCTACTTTCTGTAATTGTTGAATTATTTCTAGAGTACTGACTTGTATTTAGAGTGGAAGAATAGGGGTGAGTCTATGTTATTTAGTCTCAGAACTAAAAGTACACCCTATCTTTTATATTTTTAAAAAAATCAATATCAATCAAGAGTAAAATTGCAAACACTCAGTCTTCAACAACCCAAAATAAATGTAATAATTACATTATAATAGATCCAGATACTAATGATTAAAAAATAAAATTAGAGATAAATGTTAAGTCCTTCATATTACTTTTCTCTTCACAATTCTCTGTTTTTTCTCCCTAGAGGCAATTAAGCACTATGATGAATTATGTATAGAGCTTGTGATTTCAGACTTTTATTATAAAAATATTCACTTACATATATTATTGTTTGAAATTTTAAAAGGTGAATCAATGATATCTTACTATGTATAATAACACCAGATCAGCCTTACATAAGTTCTCTCACTCTTCTAAGATACCACACATGAAATCACAAGAACTACTGAGGAAATCTGTATTTTCTCAAATAGGCTTAGGGCCAAAGAATGGGACAGACTGTAATAGCTTTGGACCTAAGCTATCTATGCTGTGCTTGATGTCTGTTTTACTGGAAGTTATTCTGCTTGTTAGTCTTCAATTTTCATAAATCCATGTTCATATATATGTCCCCAAACATCCAACTCCAAAAGATATACACTATTCTAGTTCCAAAACTATTTGATCCTATTCTGATCTTTTCTCTTAATATGACATTTTAGGCCTGGTGATTTCACTAAAAACATGTACTTAACATGAATTTCTCTACCTTCGTTCTCTCTGGCTTTCCCACCTGTCCAGTTTTCTTTTATAGATCACAGTGGAGTAATTTGCTAATAGCTGGTGGAGAGAAAGAGAGAGACAGAGAGAGGGGGAGAGAGAGAGACAGACAGACAGACACACACACACACACACACACACACACACACACACACACACACACACAGATGCTACCTTCATATTTAGAATATATTTATAAAATGTGAATTTCACATATTTGGGGGTAACATTTGTAGTATCCAGTTTGTTTCTTTAAATATATAAGTTAAAGAATGTCTATAGTCACTTTTCTGGTTAATAGGGTGATAATAAGCACAAAGTTCAATATTTGAAACTCTAAGGTTCTAAGGAAGACTAACTTTAAACCAACTTGCATTAATGTTAGAGCCATCATGTCTTAGAATTCCACTGGGAGCTCTTGTCTCATTTTGAATGTCATGATGACTAAAATTCCTCACCCACCTCACCATCCCCATCCTCCACAAAGGCTTTGAAATAAAATTTCCTGTGACTTGTTCCGCTATTCTGAGTTAATTGGGATAGATATATTTAGTCATCACCTTACAATTAGAGTGAAACAGCAAATTCATTCCAACTGAAGAGTACATCTTTTGTTCTTTCAGCAAAATGTCCCAATGGCAGCTGTCTGTTGGCACTAAAAATGGCACCATGTTTGGAGCCATGATATCCAAAAAAAGAAGTTCCCCAGCAAGTTGCAGTCTCAGATTCTTTACAAAGTCAATGTTTTTTTCTAGAGTTAGTTCTTTTATTAAGTTCTACATATTTAGGAGTTAAAAATTTTTATAACTATAGTACTCCTATTTAATGTTATTTCTGGTATAAACGCTGAAAAGCTGTTCTTTGGAAGAGAAGATAATTTCAAATTTCAAATGTGTTGTTTTGATTTCCTTTCTGTAGGCTTTGTCTTACATTTTGAATATTTGTGTGAATGCTTTTACTAGTTAACTTTACAAATTTGTTAGAATATTATCCCCACTCTGCCACTGGAAAGGAGGATGTATGCAGAGCATTTAGGCATAATTTATATCACCGTGCATTTCTAAGTCTGGCAAGCACATCAAAGGAAATACCAGTGTTAATGTGACATTTTCACTTCGAGAGCTAGAAGGTCACTTGTGTAATTAGTACTAGGTAAACCCAGAGGACATGCTGTGCTAGTGTGATCACTCTAGCAATATTCACTGTGCCTAACAAGCACAAAGTTAAAGAAGCTTATTCATGAATTATGAAAATCTTCTCAGCTATTTTATAAATACCTTAAATTCCTTAAATATGAGAAAGGAGACTCTGCCTAACTTGTTATATAATATCAAAATAATAAAAAGGATTATATGCATTAAGATATAAACTGAAGGAAACTACAACTATTATTAATGATGTGATTGACCCTTGTTCCCTCCAAAATAGAGAATTTAATAATGATTTTTACTTGTAAATATCTTTTCTAAGAACATTTTTTCTTTTTTTTTAAATTCTTTTGACTTCCTGAAGAATCTGTGTAGAATTGGGGAGCTACATGATTCCAGGTCATTGGCCGACATTTACCACTCTTTTGAACTAATTGAGCTTAATTACATATATTTCCATTCTTTTGTATTAATTTATATGCCTTAGATCTATTTATAAAACCAGTAATAGCAAAAAAGAACAACACGCATAAGCTAGTGTAGCATATTTGCTTATGAGAGATTCAGTTAATGCTGAGATTCTTGAAGTGAGGGGAATGCATATATATTCACCAATATTATTTTCCCCAAAACAAAGGCCTACATATAAAAATGTATAATTTTAAAAACTATATTATAATCAATCATATACACTTGAGTGATACCAGCAAAATAACAGAGTAAGGAACTCCACACTACAGTTCTCTATAAAATTAATGCATAAGTTGCCCCAAACTACCAGAATCAGTTTTCTGAACTGTAGAATCTATTTTAAAACTTACAACAATGAGGAGAATGGTTAATGAGAAAATAACTGCAAATTTTTGATAAGAAAATTTCATGCTGTTTTATATTATGTTATCATCTTCCATTCCCCAGCGTGGATGTGGCTTGAAGATGGCAGCTCACTCTCTTGGAACAAGTTGACCAGACTAGAGAGAACAACTTGGATACGGACCTTGAACATGCAAAAGTCAATTGATGTAATATACCTCATTAATAGAATAAAGAAAAAAATTATCTACTCAATGGATGCAGAATAAATATTTGACAAAATTCAGCACCTTTTGATGATAGAAATGTTATATAAAATAGGAATTGAAGGTAACTTTGTAACATAATAGGTTTTTAGAAAAACCCACAGATAATATCATATTTAATGATAAAAGACTGACAGCTTTCCCTAAACATCAGGAACAAGATAAAGATGTCTGTTTTTACTTTTCTATTTAACAACACTAGAAGTTCTATCCAGAGGAATGAGGCAATAAAAATAATTAAAATAGCTTAATATTGGGAATGAAGAGATAGAAGTATCTCAAATTGTAGACACCACATGTGCACATACATCCACACATCTATAGTGCTATTAAATGAATAATCTAGTGCTGCATGATATAAAATATAAAAAATATCAGCTTTATTTTTTATACACCAGCAATGAACAATTTGAAAAGGAAATTTAAGAACAAAGCCACTTACAGTAACATCAAAAATACTTAGAGATGAATTTAAATAAAGAGGTTGTATACCACAAACTACAAAACATTGTTGAAAGAAATTAAAGAGCATCTAAAAAAATTACAAGACATTTTGGTTCATGGATTTAAAAAATGTGTGTGTGTGTGTGTGTGTGTGTGTGTGTGTGATTGTGTGTTTGTATGTATTTTTTGAGGGAGAGGGAGGGTCAAATTTGAAAGTCTCAGTCTTCAGGCCCTGGCAGTCCAGCACCTGGCCATTCCCTGCAGCCCTGCTGCTCACTTCAGCAGTGGCCAGTCTCCTTCATTGTGGCCTTCCTCAGTGGCTGTCCTGTCATCCTCAGGTGTCAGTTTCACCTCCGGCTCCACTGGCCCAGAGCAAACCAGCAGCCAGCACAGCTCCCATACCCTGGCTGACATGAGAGATACATGGGCCCCCATATTACTGCTAGGCCCACTACAAAAGAGGCATCACTCCATACAAGTGCAGGCAGCCCAGCAAGAAGAAAACATAGGTCACTTTCTGACCCATATCATTTGCATGAAGGAGACAACCCCAATTCCTAATGTCAAGAGGCCATTTCAGAACCAGGAGAAGAAAGTTTTCTCATGAGCCTTGGGATGAGCCACATGACCTCCACCAGGCGTCTGCCTGGTCCAGCTCAGACAGGGGAAGAGGGTGGTGGCTGCGATGCCTTGGGGCTGGGATAAGCATGGCAGGGCAAAGGACCCACAGGCATAGGATCAGGAGCTGTGGAGGGAAAATGATACTGTTAAAATTCCAGTACTCCCCAAAGTGCTTATGAATTCATTGAAATCCTGATCTGAATCCTAATGTTTTGTTTGTTGCAGAAATGAAAAAGCCAATCCTTACATTCATATGAAAATGCAAGGAACCCTGAATACCTAAAATAAACTTGAAAAATAAAAATTGGAGAATTCATGCTTCTTAATTTAAAAAATTACTACAAATGTATAGGAATTAAAATAGTACAGTATTGGTATAAGCATAGATATATAGGCCAAAAGAATGTAGTAATTGACAATCCAGAAATAAACTCATACATTTATGGCCAATTAATTTTTGACAGGGTGCCAAGACCATTCAATAAGAAAAGAAGTCTCTGAAACAAGTTGTACTAAGATAATTAAATTTCCACATGTAAAAGAATAGAGTTGGTTGTTTACCATAGACCAAATATAAAAGATTATTTCAAAATGGATCAAAGATGTAAGTATAAAAACTAAAACCCTAAGATGCTGAAATAAAAAAAAAAATAAATAAGTGAATAGCAGTAGATCATGACCTTGGATTTGTCAATGGGTTACTTGATTTGATACCAAGTACACAAACAAAAGAAAAATAATAAATTAAATTTAATACAAATTTAAAAACTTTGGATATCAAGTATTATCAAAAAAATAACAAAACAACCTATAGAGTGACAGAAAATATTTGCTATATATATAGAATGAGATTGTTAAAATATGTGAAGAATTCTTACAACTCAACAATGACAAAACTAAACAATTAAACAATGATAAGGGACTTAAATAGACTTTCCCCTCAAAATATATATACATGACTAACAAGCACATGAAAAGATGCCCAGTTCATTAAGCCATTAAAAGTACTATGTGACAACACTTCCTACCCACCACAATGGCTATAATCAAAACTGGGAAAGTAACAGGTGTTGAGTTTGTGAAAAAGTTAGAACCTTTGTGTATCGTTGGTAAGAATATAAAATGGTGAAGCCTCTGTAGAAAACTGGAAATTCCTCAAAAAGCTAAGTATAGAATTGCCATATTATCTTGCAATTTTACTCCTAGGTATATGACCCAACGAATTAAAAACTTATAATCAAATAAAACCTTGAATACAAATATTTACAACAGACCTATTTACAATAGTCAAAAAGAGGACAATCTAAATGCCCATCGAATGATGAATTAATGAACAAAAGTAGTATATCCATATAATGGAATATTTTTCAGCAATAAAAAGGAATGAAATACTGATATATGGTAAAATGCGTATGAACCTTGGAAACATTAAGCTAAATGAAAGAAGCCAGACAAAAAAGATCGCTTGTGACATGAATCAGTTTATATGAACTATCACAAATAGGTAAACACATAGAGGCAGAAAGCAGATTAATGGTTTCCAGGAGATGGAGGCGGAGAGGGAGGAGAACAGGGAATGACTCCTTAATGGGTATGGGGTTTCCTTTTAGGTTGATGAAATGTCCTAGGACTATATAGTAATGATGGCTGCAAAATATAGTGGATGTACTAAAAAATACTGAGTTATATAACTTATTACAGTAAAGACTTGGGTTGCTGTCCATGCCACTTTCTAGCTGTTCCACTTTGGGCTAGCTACTAATCTTTTATGGTCTTAGGTATTTCGACTGGTTGGTGAGCATGTATTTTATAAGATGTGGTAAAGGAGTAAATTGGCTGGTATAAAAAAAAAAAACTTAGAATATTTTTCCCTGTAGAGTTATTAACTTGGTTTTAGTACCCAAAGACAACCCATCATGTTTTAACTATAATTGCACTAGAAACAGATATTTATGTCAACATCTAGTGATCTACAATATAAAGTCATGGTACTCTAAATCCCCATGTGTTTATACATGGAGTTGTCTTCAATGATTCTTTTAATGCTACTTTAATTGATTACTAACTACTGCACTTTTTTATTGTTTGCTCCTTTCACAAATCTTCAAATGGTGCAAACATATCTATGTTCAAGCTGTCTTGGCCCAAGGCACTGAAGCATAACTCCATTTGTTTCTCCTAATTTATTTTCTTTGTAAATCTCCTTGTGTACACATCTCATCTTCATGCATGTAAAATCATACAAGCACACATGCAACAGGCAGGGCCTTTTCTTTCTGACAATACTTTCCAAGGCAGGATGCTGGTAGCATTTTCTTTGTTCTTAGCCTCAAGTTGAACCAAAAAATTTCTCTATATAATTGCCTAGATTTACTCTATAATGCTTTCTATACATTTGGAAGATATGTCCATTTCCTTTCCTCTATTTATAATTTTAAAATGTAAATAAAAGACATAATCCCTGAAAAGGAGATCATCAGAAAGGCAGACTCTCTGGAAAGTGTGAGGCTAGGTATCATTCTCTCTTGCTGAATATGACAGGACTATTATTAGTAGCCATCCACAGATATTGCTAATTCTACTTTATTTGGGATTCTCTATTTTATCCATTCTGCTATACTTTCTAAGCAACCCATACTGTTGTAATTTATTTGTTTTCTCTGTTATCTAATCCTTCTTTTTTCCCTCTGTCATCATTAATTTGTAGAAAACTTAGAGAACATAGACTTACAGAATTTTAGACTGTCTAAGATTACATACGCATATTAACCACCATCATACCATTAGGTGAGCTTCTTCACTGACTAAATGAAAGCCCAACTTCCAGCTTTATCTGTCAACATTTCACTTGAATAAAAACAAATGATCTTCATTTTCCAAAGTCACCCTTATCAAAATAGTCTCTGCAACTACTATGTGGTGAAAATATCTGAAACATGAGTTTTTGTGGCAGTTCTCTCCAGTCCCATTGGTATTTGTAGGTTCTTACTTAAACATACATTTAGTAATCAGTTAATATTAATCAGATAATCTGCTTAGAAATATGAACATTCCTGACATACATTTAAGCATGTTTATTATCCAAATGAATTGACATTAGTTTGAATTTCAGAAAGCAAGGAAGATCTTTTTTTAATAGGTAAATTATCACAAGTATATGTAACATTATTCCTGGTATTGGTAACTTTAGTAGAGAATGTGTGACTCCTTTAATAATGTGTGGCCATAAATAGTCCTTACCAGTGAGATAAGCAAAATAGCTATACTAATCTTGTCATCAATAATATTTATTTTTAAAAAGTGCCAAAGGATTAGTTGTGTGGTTTATGTTCTTTATGCACTTCAGTACTTAGCAAGACTGAAATTATTCTTTTAGGCAAATCTCTTGCTAACTCACAGACAGTCATTTCGAGCCAAATCTGAAAACTAGAGGATCTTATTCCTAATATTCTGTAATTGGGAACAAAAAAAGTGTTTGTTTATTCCTTCATTTTTATTTTCATGTTTCTAATTTTATAAAATATAATTTAATTAGATAAGGAATATATGAATGCACTTATTTTATAGATGTATATGTGCTATATGTATTTGTGTATATATATATATGTACATCTGTATATATGTGTACATACATGTATATATAGACACTCACTTGTTAGAACTAAACCAAAATTCTCCTTGTCATAATATTTTACCTATTATAGAACATTACAAAAGGTGCTTTTTAATAAAGCAGTTATCATAGTAAGGATCATGGTACTAATGAATACGAAAGTTTAGGACAAAGAGTGTATTCTTAAATTAGCATGTATGTAACACACTCTGTAATTTGCAAGGTCTGTATTAATTGCACATTTCTTTTTGAAAAGTTGTATTTAAGAATGATGAAATTGTTTTCCAGGTGCTATCAGCATGAGTTTATTTTTGCTGACAAGAAATCAATAACTCTTTCTGACATGACATAGTAGGAAGAATTCTTGCAGTAAATTCACTTTCTCAGTGGCAAACATATAGCTATGCCTTGGATTCTTTAGTCTGTTATTCAGACTAAATGTTGTTTTAGTGAGCATTATTTTCTTGGCCTAAGGGTAAATGGCAGCTTATGCAATAAATAAAAGCAGTTTTCATTCTAAACTGAAAAAAAGGAGAGAATAAGAGCAATAGACATGCACATCAAGATATAGCAGGAAAAGCAATTGATAGATTCAGTTGTAATTGATAGAGAACATTCAGATTGTCGCTGAGAATATAAATAATTTTATTAGCAGATGAGAAATAATAATTGAGAAAGGACATTACATACATGGTCTATTCTGGTTCTTTAATCTTTTTGACTTGATTTATATTTTAAATATTTACTCTACAAAGTACATATTAACCTCAGATTATAAATGCAGGTTATAGATGAGGAAACTGAGAAAAGTTCATTAAGATCTCACACCCTGAAAAAGACAGAGTGAAGATTAAATGCCAGGTCTGTCTGATACTAAAACTTTTGGCCTTCTAACCTATTGGAAACTTCCATTCTCTGATATGACACGTGCTAAGTAAATATGTTTTTACATATTCAAATTTTGTTATTGATACTTTAGTAGAAATAATTTTACATAGTTTAGTCAGGCAGTGAGGTGATTTTAAAGTCTCAAATTTTACACAAAATAATAGACTCCCTTTAACTCCACTTTGTGTCAGGGTCTGCTCTGCAGAATATCCTCTAACAAATTCTATTTCTGTGACTATGCTTCATTCCTTTCTTCTCTTAGCTTCTGACTTTTCAACTATAATAAATCTATAATATTTACCTGGAAATATTATATAATTAGAGAATAAATTCTCATATGGAAATGACTGAGAGGCAGTGGAAGTACATCTGGGGACTAGGAATCATAGAAGTGACTTTAGTTTATGTATAGTTCTAGTGTTAATTTCCCAATAAATATCCTGAATAGGTTTGATTGTTTTTACCTTTCAAGGTTTTGTTCCAGTTTAAAGATTGCAGAAGAATTCAGTAATGGCAAAGTCCAGACTAATTTCAAAAACCAGTATAATTGAAATGACCATACAAATAGTTGGCTATTTATAACAAGCCAACCTAAGACAGCTCACAGTATCAGTAATAAACTTTTGTAAAAATCTGTGTAATCTTAGTAATATCAACATTAAAATCCTCTCTTTCTTAGTATCTTTCATCACATAGAAACAAACATTCTATAATTATAAGATATAGTAATCAAAATGGTCTATTGCATAATTTTATATATAGTCCATATTATTTTGGAGTTAAGGATAAATTTCTTGGGGTGCTAGAGTCTGCATATTAATTGTTTATCTGTTATCATTATGCTAACATCATTGAGTAAAATTTTCTGAGCCCTGTTATTAATGTTAATGTTCTTTTGTTGGCTTTCTAAACTATGACTTCTAATTTAGAAGTAGACTTTTCTCTCATACAACCACTTCCTTATTTCCCATCTTGCATAATAGAAAATTCTGACCACTAAAGCCAAATATCAACAGACCAGATGCTTTGCAAAAATCATCTTGGTTCTAGTTCTCTGCATTCACATAATATCAGCTATTTCCTGAGTAAGAGTGGAGCCCATTAACTATACTCACTGTGGGCACCCAAAGAAATATTAATGATAGGAATAAACACAAAAAGGAGCTTTAACAGGCAACATATGAAAATGGGGGCTATCGAAACATAGACATTTAGGATAGATGTCTTTATGATACTGCTTCTCAAACTTCAGTGTACATACAAATTACCTGGGCTATTGTTAAAATTATTCAGTAGATCTGGGCTAGGGTCCAAGACTGTGCATTTCTAACAAATTTCCATGTGATATTGATGTTGCTTGTTCAAGGAGCACAATATGCTGAAATGTCTCTCACATGAAAGTGAAGAATTCACAGTAATTGCTGTAGACTTTTCATGAACTTTAAAATGCTTGAGGATAGTGTCTTTATCTTTACTCTCAGTGTTCTCATACCTTGTTATAATGCCTATTCAAAAGAAATTTGGTTGAATAGGTGAATAAAGCAACAGGTGAATGAGAAGTGAAAATATATTCTCTGTGTCCTGGTCTCATTTAATGATTATGCTTAAAATTAGTAAATTTTTTAAAATCTCTGTGAAAAGTTGTATAATGAAGTGGGGCTATTGAGTATAGAACAAGATAGTACGGTATACCAGGAAGGCAATACAGCAGTTGATTGACTACAGATACTGAAGTCAGATTTCTTGATTTCAATCCTGATTCCTGTAATTACTGGCAGTGTGACCTTACATAAGTAATAAAATCTGTTATTGCCTCAAATTCTTCATTTATAAAATGAGTGTAAAAAATTACTCAGGTTAAATTTAAGTAATTCATATAAAATAATTGAGAGTGCCTGGCCAATAATGCACAGTAAATAATAATATTTTATAACTTCAATATTAATGTTTACTCTTTTCAAATGTTTTATTTATGTTTAAAGTTAAGATAAAGTTCACAAGTTATTAGGCAACTGTTTACCAATCTCTTCAACAAGCATATAGAATCACTGTTTCTATTTATAAAAGTAAAGATTATTTCTAGAGATTTTTTGTTGGAAAAATTATACTAACACTTTATTATTTGAAACACTATAATATAAGGGTTAAATCATAAAATGAGCATCAAGATTTAAAATAAGTTAAAGACAGATATTTTTAAAAAACATTGCAAATTAAAATTATATATCTTAAAACTTCATTTTTACATCACATTTAGTTGCTTCAGTTAGAATACCTGGGTGCATTTGAGTTTACATTGGACTATGGATATATTCTTTCTTTTATAAACTAATTATGTTTTTTTATAAACTAATTATAAATTAATTATGTTCACTATGATGTATTTTTAAGATAGGTAACCGTGCTATAGTATAGAATTTGTCTTTCTTGCTGAGTTATTATTACAAGGCCACACTATGTAAATTATCTGGTTGAGGCTTTATCTTATTTTCAGTTTAGTTTTAGCAAAAATACTCATAAAATTGTCATGAAAAGGAATGTCTAATATTGCAAACTTTTAAAGAAGTTAGAGTCTGGCTTAAAGCTCTTTTTAAAAAGTGATGAAGAAAGGGAATGCCATAAATAGAAAAAGTTAAGATATAAATACATTATTTTTACACAAATAAAAATACTCAAAAGTGAAATAGTGAAGCAAACTGTTATTATGACTAAAGTGACTGTTATGAAGATCATCTAATTTTGAGAATTGATCACACTGGCATTGCATCTTTGGGCAATCTTTATAATCTCTCTGGGGCTTATTATTTGTTTGTTTGTTTCATTAATGTTGGAATGAATGATTTAAACTAGGAGCCCTCTAGAGTCTTTTTTTATAATAATGTTCACGAGTTAGCTTACCCCTTTAGATCTTCTCAATCTATTATAATAGATCTTCTCAATCTATTATATCAGAAAGTAATTATGGTTCTCTTTTTTAAAATCCCAATTTAACTCTTTCTTTCCTTTTTCACTGCTACAATTTTAGTTCAATTCTTATCTTAGTTAAATTATGTTGGTAGATTCCCAATTAGTCTTACTTCATCTACTCTTAAACAATTATTCATAAAGATAAATGCACTTGATGTTCACTGAAGCATTATTCATAGTGGCCAAGACATGAGTTTGAAAGTTATAAAATGCACTCTAAATTTGGAGATGCAGTGAAATCCAGAGAGTCAGAGATAAGATCTGCTAACTAAAGCAGAAAATGCTAGACAAGTAAATTTGTGGGAAAACTAATATAGTAATTTTGATAAGTTGTTGGAGGCTGAGTGTGGACCAGTGAGTGAGTGAGAAACTCCCAGAGGCTGCAGTCATGGGTGGGGAGGTCACAATTTATTCCCAGGAATCCCACCATATTCTTCCATTTAAAATTAAAGAACAACACCTCCTGACTCTAACAGTAAGGTGGAAGAGGAATTCTTGTAAAGTACATCCAGATCTTCTCCATTAGAAAAGGCTACTGTTTTAGGGGGAAGACTTTATCAGAGTCTGGTCCTGGAATGGTAGAGAAAGAATATTCCTCACACCACAGCTATTTCTTGTCTTCCTATTTCAACTAAATGAGGGAAGAAGGAAAGCTATATGGGAGGAAACATTTACAAATTTCACAGATCAGACTCAGAGGCCCTTCACCTTTACCTTACCACCAAATCAATCATATTACAATACAATAATGGGAGATTATGACTGAAGGAGCTCAAGATATAAATAATCTCAGAATAATAATAAAAAGAGTATTTTTAGAAGCCCACATATGAGAGGGGACCAAAACAAATAAACTAAAGGATTTTTAAGCTTTTATTATTCATAACTATAGCAAGTATTAAACACAGTCCAATTTCTAGGGAGATCAACATAAATTCCCCCACTGGGGTGCTATTTACCTCAGTTGCTTTATCTGTTCAATATGTCCAGCTTTCAATAAAAAATTACAAGACATGTTATAAAGTAAGCAAAATATAACTTGAAAAGAAAAATAAATCATCAGAGCCAGACTTAAAATATGACACCTATGTTAGAATTATTAAACATAAAATTTAAAATAATTATGATTATTATGTTAAGGGCTCCAATAGAATTAAAAAGATAATATGTGACAACAAATAAATATATAAGCAGATGATGGTAATTCTAAGAAATAATCAAAAGAAAATGCTAGAAATCAAAACACTGAAACAAATGTAGAATGCTTTTGATGAGCTCATCAGTACAAGGGACGTGACTGAAGAAGAAAACAGTGAACTAGAATATAAACAGAAAATTCCAAAAATAAGTAAAACATCTAAAAAATGTGGGAGAGTTTTAAAATATGTGACATACATAATTGGAATATCAGAAGAAGAAAGTGAAAATGAAGCAGAAATAAATATTTGAAGTCAAAAGGCAGAAGACTTTCCAGAATGAAGGATGGACACAAAACCAGATATTCAGGAGGCTCAGAGAATATAAAATAATATACATACAAAAATAACTACATCTAGTCATTTTATAGTAAAATTGCAGCAAATAGAAAATTAAAAAAAGAAAATATTCAAAAAAAAAAGCTGGCGGTTGAAGGAGTTGGGTAACTTGATCTTTAGAAGAGCAATAATAGAAATCCCTTCTTACCTTTTATTAAAATTACATCAAAAACCTTGAGAGCAAGAAAAAAAGGAATGAAATGTTTAGTTATGAAGAAGAAAAAATACACCAACCTAGAATTCTATATCCAGTAAAAATTTATTTAATTGAAAGAGAAGTAAAACGTTTTTCAGACAATAACTGAGGCAATCTATTGCTAGAATACCTATCTTTCAAGGAAGGTTAAAAGAGTTTCTTCAGATAAAAAAAAATATATAGGTCAAAAATGTGAATCTACATAAAGTGCATTGCAAAGGGAATAAATGAAGGTAAAATAAAATGGTTGAGTTTTTAAATCTAATTGATTTAAAACAAATTTGAGTTTTTTAAATTAATAAGTTACAATAAATTGGGTCATAGCATATAGATAAGTGAATTAAATGATACCAATGTCATAGAAGACAATAAAAAGAAATTGGAAATACTTTGTTATGCGGTACCTACACTACATATGAATTAGAATAGTGCTATTTGAAGATGGGTTTAAATTAGTTAAAAATTTATATTATGAACTCTAAGGCAACCATTAAATTTTTAGAAAGAAGTATAACTTATCCACTTACAAAAGATATAAAATGAAATGCTCAATTCAATGCTCAATTCAATGCTCAATTCAAGCAAAAGAAAATCTCAGGAATAAATAGAAAACAATTCCAAATATGGTAGATGTTAATCCAAGTTTATTTAGTTTTATTTTAGGTGTGAATTGCCTAAATAAACTAATTAAAAACAAATTATTAGAATGGATTTATTAAAAATTTCAAGATCTAACTATATGTTGACTAACAAAAAAAAACCTACTTGAAATTTAAAGATCTCAAGAAATTAAAATTAAAAGGATAGAAAAAATATACCATGCTAAAAACTTCTAAATAAAAAAAAAATAGCTGTAATTATTTCATAAAATTTAGTCTTTTTGACAGGGCCATTTATTAGAGATAAAATGGAGAGCTAAATAATGATAAACCACTCAATTTTCTATTAAGGCACTGTTTTCTTTTTTAGTCACGTCCCTTGTACTGATGAGCCCATCAAAAGCATTCTTAAATTTCAACACGCTTAACAACAGAGCATAAAAATATGAGGCAAAAACTAATATATCAAAGAGAATTAGATAAATCTATCATAGCTGAAACCTCAAACTGTTCTCCATCAGTAATTGATAGATTAAACAGATAGAAAATGAATAAATACATAGTTAACCCAAACAGCAATCAATTAATGTGATCTAATTGACAATTATAGAATGTTCCATGCAAAGACAAAAAATTATACATTCTTCTCAAGCTCCCATGGAACATTAATTTACCAAGAGAAACCATATATTGGGACAAAAAACAGACCTTAATAAATTTAAAAGAGTAGAAGTCATACAATGTATATTCTTTGACAACAATGAAATTAAACTAGTAATTGATGACTGAAACATAGCTGAAAAATCCCCAAGTATTTGAAATTATATAACACATTTATAAATGACACATTGGCCAAATGAAGTTTCATTTGACAAATTTAAAAACATCTCATCTAAATGAAAATTGAACTTAAATTTGTGCAATACAAAAAACACAACACACACAAACACACACACACACAGAGTCCTTTGATATAAATTTATAACATTAAACATATATATTAAAAAATATATCAAATGACTTAGCTTATATGACTTAAGCTAATTATCTACTTCCCTCTATATTCCCAGAACCCAGAGCAGAGTCTGTCACACAAGCTGATTTCTGAAGTAATCATATTGGCAGCAAGATATTGTTTCAATTACCTATAAATGACCCTAATTTAGACAACATTAATTCTTGATGAAAACATGCTTTCTTGAAAAAAATTTTTTGTTGGCCCAAAGCTTCAACGAAGTGTGGTATGCTTGCAGAATCTAAGAGCAAAGCAATCCATTGAAGAATATAATTTTATTTGACCATTTTCAATATCCACTATTGTAATGATATTGAGTCAATAATGTAAACTACACAAACTGTTCTATTTAATGTTATTTTCACTTATTGGTTTATATTTATAGATACATCTTTCTTTCACAGTAATTTTATATTCTCTCTCAGTCTCAATTTGCATTTAGAATATTTGTTGCAGATGTATATAGACAGACTCAAGTTTTGCAAAAAACTTGAAATGCTGTGTGAGGCTGAAGAATTGAAGCCTTTAGTAAGCAAGCAGACACTCTACCTAGTACAAAGCTCTGGTTATTATCCTGTTGTGAAATCTATCGATTACATATGGAGAGGTACAAAAGATCTTAACAGCTTAACAAAATCCTCTGAATGTTCTCCCAGATTTTTTACATTAAATTTATTGGGATACCATTGGTTAATAAAATCATGATCAACAGGATTGATGCAGGCCAAGATCAGGGACTCCCATCTTCAGCTGACTAAGCATTAATTACAAAGAGTCAGGGTGAAGAAATGTTCTGTACTATCCTGTGTTTGATTTTTTTTTTTTTATCTTTCAGAGCCTTACTCAAATAAGTTCCATATATCCAATAGAAAAGTATATGTAATTCTTTATATCTTCATAAGAAACTATTATCTTAGGTTTTAAACTGTCATGACTTCTTATCTACAGTTCTACTTTGGAAGAAATTGAAGAATTCCTCAAATAGCTGCACAAGAAGAATTGTCATTATCTGTCTCCTATCAGAAATTTTGTTTTTAATTTTAGGGGCAATACATTCTAAAAGAGTCCAGCTCTGTAAATTAGAAAGTTAGATTTCTCTTCACTTGGCTCTTTGCAGTTTACTTCCTGTTTCAGAGAAAGCCTAATGCCCACCAGTTTGGTTTCTACTTTTTACTTTGTAGCCTTCTTTATTTATTAAATATATTTTTACACATTCTATATTTATTCAGTTATTTGAATAGTTGTAAGTTATTCAATGCAATGGAAGCAGTATAACGTGTAGGACCATTTCTATAATAAGCCACTATGATAAATGTATAAACTGCTGTAGTATACACACTCAAGTACACACATACACACAAACATATACAGGTTTTGTGTAAGAGCTTCTATAATATAGGTTCCTGGAAGTATAATTGTGGCACCAAAATATGTTTATTTATGTTAATAATGACTGATATTACATTAAATGTATATATTAACAGAAAAAATCTTTAAAATTTTAGTCTCATTCAGATCATTTTTGTTTCTTCATATATTCTCTACCATGTCCTACAGAAAGTTTTATTAGTTTTCTTATAAATATCTTGCACATTTATTTTTAGCTAAATACAAAATAATTAAAATATGCATTGCCATGAGATATTTTTCCATTTTATGCTAAATTTTTCTATGGATATGTAATTTTATCACAAGCAATGTTAATAATTGGTATACTTTAAATATTGTTGCTCATATTATTTTAGCCAGAAAAAAATATTTTTCTTTAGCGTTTTATTTACCCTTCAATGATATAAAATACTAACTATATACATGATTTAGGGACTTCGAAGGGAGAAAGAAATGGAATATAGTTACTTTAAATTTCAATTTCTTTTAAGAATAAATTTTGGGGGAAATGTCTCAAATATTTTGATTCAAAGAACAAAGTATCTGGGTTTTCTGGAACATAATGGGCAAAAGATAATTTTTGGTGCTATAATTAAATGAATTATTAAATGATGATGATTAAATTAATGACTAGATATCTTATTGCTTCTACCAAACCATATTAACATGTTGCTGTGGCTAAGAATATCTGTTAACTACAAAAAAATAAAAATCTATTCTCTTTTTTAATTTTAGGCAACATAGTTAGATTTTATTTTCAAATTTTTCTTGCAGTTATGTGTATGACTATGTAACTAATTTAGCTCCAGTGGACATAGAACATGGGCTCTGAGACTACTGGTGTGACATCTTTATTCTCCTATTTCCATTGACTGCAACCTAAATATATTGGTGGCTCCATATTGAATATGCAGAGCTGCCCAAAGTAAAGAATCTAGGACTCTAGAACAGGGCTATTTGCTAACTTAGAACACACACACAGAGTTAAATATGACAAAGAGAAAAAGTTTCATATGAATAAGCAACATTAATAACAAAACAATCTGGTCACTGGTTTTTCTGTTTACAGTAGCCTGGTTTAGTATAACACCATAATATTTTAGCCTCACAGTATTATTACTCAATTGACTGTCCTCTGTTTGAACTTCCCTAACTTGACTTTATGACACCATACTTGCTAACTTTCCCCTATATCAGTAGCCACTGATTCTTAACATCCTTTGCTAGCACCACCCTCTCTACTTAAATTCCAAACTCAGATTTTCGGCCTTGGCTTTATCTTTTCTTCAAACATTCTGCCCTAAAAAGATCTTATTCAAATTTTTTGTTTGAAATACTCTAGTTTATGGCAATTGTTCAAATTATATTTCCAGTCTTATTCTCTGAGTTCAAGATTCATATATCCAACTAAAGAATTAGTGTAATATAGTATATAAGAACATGAATTCTGCAACCAACCTATTTCTGACACTTAATAAAGTGTGTGTTTTAAGGCAAATCACTTAACCACTTAGTGTCATAGTTTTTTCTTACTATAATATTGTGATAATAATTGGACTTACCTCATATGGCTGCATTGAGGATGAAATAAGTTTATATAATTCATCCGTATATAAAACACTTAAAAGTGTACCTGTCACAGAGTAAAGGTTATTTAAGTTGTTACTACTATTTCAGTTTTTCTTGAGATATCGCACAAATGTCTAAAATTTAAAATTTATCTTTTGATTGTACCCTAATGCTTCCTTTTTTCTTCAGCCAGCTTTCTACAGTAAGTGACAGTTGATTACCACATTTCACAAATAAGAAATTTAAAATTAATAAGTTTCCTCTATTTTGCAAGATATATCTATAGCTCTATATGTATAGCTATACCCACTATATAATCTGTGAATCCACTCTATTATACTATTTCAGCTGCATAACTTATCCAAGATACCAACTTAACCAAACCTACTATCATCTTTTCAAAAGATTACTGCCTCTGTATTAGTCTTTACATGCCAATTCATAACTCGTTCAATCTACTATTCACACAATAATACCTAGCATCATCTATTTATTGTTTGGTGATTCAGTGCTGCCACTTGTCCCCTGCCACTCCAAAATCCAATTATTCCTATTGCCTTTAGGTTTCTCAGTTGAGTGGATATACTATAAGGTCTGGCCTACAGAGAAGAGCAATCAAAGAATTCTTCAGGAATGATGCGGCTCCACTTACAAATCTTTTTCTCACAGTACTGATGAAATATATGTCTTCTTGACCCTTTCAGTATGGGTAAGTCTTAAATGACAAATCCTCTCTAACATTCCAATCTTTCCTAAGTCTTTGAATCCCTTCTTGTACCTTAAATCAAGGCAGGTCTGGCATTTCTAATTCACTCACTGGGGGCCAACTTTTATTGTCTGTGCTTCAAACAACCAAACAAATTGTTAGAGCACTTTCTATTTTCCAGAGCTATAGGATTAAATGCAGAATTTCAGCTTTAGTGAGTTCAGATCAATAAATTTACCTGAACCAACTTTAAGTTTCTTTCACCTTTATCCTATAACCTTAATAGCTGTCCCTACACATGTTCCCCAGTTTCCATTTGTATAAATTATAAAATTCAAGCAGTTCTTTGGGAGTGTAGTGCACCTCCTCATGTATCTCACTGTTAGGCTCCTGTTAGAACTTGAATCTAGTGATAGGTGGAAGCAAAGAAAGTGGTATAGGTGGGTTCTGAAGAGGCTCAGCATTGTTTTTCAAAACAGCTACCTCAGAGAAGACCACTATACTTTCCTTAGGTAATGCAGGATTAGTTCCATCAGATGGAACAGAGAGGCCACTTTCACCGTGGGTGAGGAGGCTATGGGAGTGGAGAGGCCTCTTTTACTGGCAAAGAAAACTCATTAGAATTTAATACTACCATTTTCTTGTATGTATGCTAGAGCTGGATTAAAAAAGAGTTTTACTTAATATTAATGCTTCACCATCAGCTTCACCTGTCTCTGCATGCCTGTGGCCTCAGTTGGTCTTTTTTCATGTCCTGTGTTAAGCCACTCACTAACACCACTACTTGGTGTTAGGCTCCAGGTGCAACAATGGAAATGGGCTCTTTATTTGTCAGCACAGCCTCAGTCTTAGAAGTTCTTAGTGATGAGGCTCAGGTAAAAACTTTATCAATATTTCTGTCCTTTAGTGGCAGCCAAACTATTCTTTGTGTGTATGGCTGTTCTTGGTATGGGCCTTCCTGCTCTTTTCCCAGTGTTATTAGAGTTCAAACTGGCCCAGGATGCTTTCTTGTCTCTCAACCCAGGATTAAATTCTTTCTTTCATTCCCCTTTTCAAGCCAAATTATTCTTCCAATGTTTTAGTGGTTACAGTGTTTCCTTCCACTCTTCTACTAGCTTAATACTTCTGTTAAAAGAAGGGTTTGGGGTTGAAAAAATTTTTAAATTTTTCATACATACATACATACATACATACATACATACATACATATACACATACATGCATATATAAAGTGGTAGCCATTTATTTGCATACCTGCATCACAGAGTAGTACTCCCTAGATCTTCCTCTTGTGAGCACCCAAGGGTAGCCTGTAAAAGAAAGTGTAAGTTAATGCAAAAAACCTCCTGTGTCTAGATAACCAATTCACATTAAATTGTACATCAGCCCACACTTGACCCCCAACAGTTTATTAATATTTTATCTGAGCTCTTCTTACTGTTGACTGCTCTTGCCTTCTCAACTACCAAAGTTCTGGCAGTTCACACATCTAATCTCTCTTTATGAGGGGTTGTTCTTTTCCATTAGTCAGGGTTCTCCAGAGAAACAGAATCAATAGGAGATTTTACATATATATTATATATATATTAGTACATTAATATAGTTATATATTATTGTATACTAATATATATTAATATAGTTATATATTAAATATATAAGGAACTGACTCAGGCTGAGAAGACCTATGATCTGATGTCTGAATGTTGGAGGCTCAGGAAAGTTGATTGTGTAGTTCAAGTTCAAGAACCAGAGCAGCTGATGGTATAAATCTTAATCTAAGTACAGGAGAAGACCAATCTTCAGCTCTCCCAGTCAGGCCGTGAACAGATTCTTCTTTTTCCTCCTTTTTATTCTATTCAGACTTCAACAGACTGAATGATGCCCCCACACATCAGGGAAGTCAATCTGCTTTACTTTGTCTACAGATTCAAATGCTAATCTTATCCAGACACATATTCATAGACACATACAGAAATACGTTTAGTCAAATAGCTAGTTACTGATCAAGTAAACACATAAACTTTATGGTTTTATCTTCCTTGAAATTCAGATTAATTTAGTAACCCAGTGTTCTCAGTGCTTTGATGGGCTCAAAAAAAAACATGATTTCTTAGATCATCTTTTTTGTTTGTTTGTTATCTTAAGAGCAATACGAGAAACACGGTGTCTAGCTTTCTACATAATAGATGAAAGAGGAGATCCCATATTTATCTTTTAAAAATATGCCCCTGCTTTTGTAGAATCATACAGTGAATTCCAGTTGTGTTTAACACAAAATTCAAATTTCTTCCATGGTTCTGAATGATTTTTCTCCTGCCTTTTTTTCATAGCTTTTTTTCTATTCACTCACTCACCTCTAATACATTGTCTTAACTGTAGTCTACAATCAGTTCTTCAAACATACCAAAGTATTTATCACCTGATGGCCTTGGTACATGTTGTTCTCTCTCAAATGCTTCCTTTCAGATTTTAAACTGGTGTGTTATTCTCATACTAAGGTTAGTTTTTAGTTTATATCATCCTAAAATATATAAAGTACTTTATGTCCATATCATTTTGTTTCCTAAAAAGGATAATTTCTAATTGCTGTATTTCTAATCAAGTAATTTCCTTTTTTTGCCAAAGCAAGCATCTTGAGAACTGATTCCAATTCCACTTTGTTCAACATTAAGACTTTAAAGTTTTAAACAGTTTTCCAGGAATGATATAGGCCACTGACAAATATTTATTGGCTGGTTTAATAAATATGAACCTTGTCATTTTTGAAATTCTAATGATATATTCTCTAGTTTTATTAGAATCAAAATTTTTCCTGAGGAAAATAACTTTTCTACAGAATAATTCAACATAAAGATTAATTTAAATACCAAATAACATATGGTATAGCTTTTGTTTTCTTTTACCCTTGACATAGCTTTTTGTAATCCCATATGCTTAGAGCTGTTAATCATTTCCTATTTCACTTTATTCTGCCTGTTGTTTTTGTTTATATCACATGGATTCTCAGAGGAGAATAAAAATTGGCCAGGTGTGATGTTAACAAAATGCATACACCATATGAAAAATCATTAGATATTTTGCAATATAAATTGCATTGAAAGTTATTTTTATGCTGATATCATATAGTCATCAAACTTATCTTTTAGGACAAGCTCACTGAATTATTTCTTACGTTTAATAAAGCTGTACTCTCCAGCTGCATATTGATTTTTAATAACATTTAAGTTGGGCAGAATTTATTTACTTTATTAGAGTTATTGGAGTGATATTGCTTAATAAAATTATAATGGTTTCAAGTGTATAATTCAATGGTACATCTCACATATATTGCATTATGTATTCATCATCCAAGTCAAATCTTCCATCACCATATATTTGACCCCCTTTAACTTTATATACCTTGCCTTCTACCCCCTTTCCCTATGGTAACCACTAAACTTTTTTTATGTGTCCATGGGTTTGTCTTATTCATTTGTTGCTTTCAGTTTTATATCCCACATATGAGTGAAGTCATATGGTTCTCAAATTTTTCTGTCTGATTATTATTTTGCTTAGCATAATAATCATAAGATCCATCCACTTTGGTGCAAATGGCAATATTTCGTCTTCCCTCATGGCTGAGTAATATTCCATTGAATATATGTACCATATCTTTTTTTATCTAATCATGTATTAAAGGATGCTTCAGATGTTTCTATGTCTTGGTAACCATAAATAATGGTTTAATGAACATTGAGGTGCATATGTCCTTATGAATAAATGTTTTGAAATTTAATAGTGATAACTGTTATATTGTTTACTACTGCTAACTTGGCACTAAGTGACAACTAGAATTTAGAGACATTGTAGATTTAAACTGTATTATTAAAACTTTTTAATTTAAATTTTATCATAATTTAAAATTTACATCAGGGGTTAAAAGAGTGCAATCTTTAATACAGACAATGTTAAAAATTATTCTTAAAGTTCTGAACCTATCATAATTCTACATTTTGCAATTTGACCCAAAGTTGAATACTTGAAGATTTAGACTGAAATTTTATTTTATTTTCTAAATATCTTTTTTCTTATTGTTATTCATTTTCTATAATACTATTTCATTTTCCCACCCCACTTAACTTCAAAAAGCAAAAATTTGAATATTTGTTATGAAATGTTCTCCCTTAATTTTTATATTAAGTCTTATTGATTCTGAAGCCATAATAATATTGTTATGCTTCTCCATCTATCTGCCAATCTCGATTTATGCCTTTCTTCCCTCAGTATTTCACTCTCAATATATTTAAAACAGTTATTCAGATAGGCCCTGGCTTTTTTTTCTACTTTTCTTCACAAGCTTGGAAGATTCACAACTATACAACTTCTTTAGTTAATACACTGAATTTAATTATTTGTTGAAAAAAGATTGGAGGAAAAAAATAGGTGAAAGAAAAATATTGGTTTCTTTTACCCGATTTTTGTGCCTGACATTTCAATCACATACCTGAATGGTTCCTGAATTTCAAAATTGTACTTTCTGTTGTAATGCACTTGTAATCCTTGCATTTTCCCCAGTGACATTTGTACTTTCATAAGAAAATAGAAGTTTCACACCAGGAAAAAATTTGAAAAACACTCAGAAAGATTGTCTATCAGATTTGGGGGAGAATTGTACTTTTACTAGGGTTCTTAAATTAATTCTTCTAGGGTTCTATTTTGGTTTATGCATTCATGTCTTTACTCAAATTTCCATTTTTAAAATAAACAGATATCAAATGTTCGGTATCCCAGTAGCACCATATAAGGGTTATCGAGACAAATATGATAGTTGAGAATTCAAACTTAAGGGTAGAAAAGTAGAATTCAAATAGTTAATTCACATATTAATAGCCTGTTCTTGAATATGTGAGACAGATATAAGGATAGAAGATGAGAAGGCAGTTGTGAGACAGGAAGCTAAATAAAAAAAAGAGAAATTAATAAAAAATGAGAAAAATCATATAGTTTATGGAAAAATTATCATGTAACATTTTTAAATGGATAGAAGAGAAAAATCTACTAAAGGTTCATAAAGAGGATCACATTAATATCACACATTTTTAGACCTGTGACACATAGGTTATTAAAACACATAATTATTTAGCTCTATTCTTAAAACTCTGCTAATGAGATCAAGGTCTTGAGTTTATGAACTTTGCAAAAAGGACTATCCATTTAGGAATGTGGTGATGGTCACAAATAATATTAAAGTGACAGTATGGGGTAAGTAAACCAAAGAAGCCATTACTACTCAAAAATAATACAACCTACATGGATTACTATTTCACTAAAGACACTGTATTTTAAAAATACCACAAGTTTTATGTAGATTAACTTTTATTATTTCAAAGTGCTTCTTTTAATAATCCACATAAACCATATGTAAAAAAATAAAATATTAGTAATAAAGAAAAATTTAAAAATAATAAATAAGATAAAATAAAAAAGATCTAGTACTGATACAATTATGATACAAAATAGTACTGATACAAAATTAGCATATTTATTTGTGTATCATATTTATAAAGAATCATTAAACTTAATCTTTGATATCAACTATACTTATGAATTCATATCATAAAATAATTTAATATAAAAAATTGCACAAGTATAAATAATTGTCTCATTGTTTCTAGCTGAAAATATATGTTTTGCTTTATGGGATAGTTATTTTAAGCTGGACTTGCACAGGCTACATTTCACACATTGACATTTAGATAAATAGGGACAACTACAATATATAATCTAATAAAGGTTTAAAATCTGATATTTTTCTGGTGGCATCCAAAGCTAGTTTGTTTTTCTATGACCTTGAATTTGAGTCATAACCAATTTGAGATTTGATTTTACTGCTTAACCAGAGGATCACAAAAGACCATATAACAAACCATAAATACTCTGAAGCTAAGATTTGTCTTACAGCTCGTGGCAGTTCAGTAGCAAATCTGGTTCTCTTGTGATTAAGAACAAATTTCAAGACCTAGCACATAGATATCTCTTGGGTTCCCAGTTCTGTACTGTATTATTTTAAAGGCTTTATGTAAGTATCCTTTGTGGAATTCTGTGAGCCTTTGCAGTCATTGAAAGCTATGAATTCTTTGCACTATACAGAAAATACAGAGATAGTAGGTTAAGTTCAAAATTGATGTAAATGCCTCAATAAACAGTGATCAATTCTTTGTAGACTATTATGTAATTCTTAAATTACAAATTTCATTTTAAAACACAGAACAAGTTTTTAACATATTGTTAAAAAATGAACTATTACTATATTATAATCTTAAATACATTTAAAACATATATAGGTAGAAGGAATCATTCAAATTCTATAAGAGATAATGCTTATTAATGCCCTAAAATATTGTTAATTTTTATTTCTATTTTAGGCCTTGATCTTTAGACTACATGAATAATTTTTAACTCAAAACTTTAATGTTTATCTATTTTGAAAAGGATTAAATATAACATAAACTATTAATACAGTGGTAATGAGGAAGTGCATGTGACTAACAAATTGTACAATAAAGTACTAAAAAGGACTCAGAGATAATGTATTCTACTCATGTATTTAAAAATTTATTATTATTATGCCTTTCTAAGAGATCAGTTTCTACGATGCCGTGTCCTAAAGAAAGTTGTGGCACACTAGCAGAAGAAAATAGGACTTCCTTCTGATTTAATTTATTAATTACAAAATAGTCTCAACTCTCATGTTCAGAAAGTCTACATTAACTATATGTATGTAACCTTACTTCTTCTTATCTTTTTATTATAGAGTTTAAAATATTTCCATCCTAATGCATGCAGTTTAAACAATTTTGGTTGTAAAAACAGTGGTATGAAACCATCTGTAAATGCCTCTGATTTCATTCATGATAGGGATTTTATAAACTACTCTAATTAAGAATTTACTAATAACCATTGGATGATGTTACCATGAATTTTTCTTACTACTTTTATTAAGCCATTTATTTTTAATCTTATATTTTTCATATTAAATCTCTCCTCTTTGATCCTTCTCATGTCTCCCACCCAAAAATTAAAAATTAACTCCTATTTTAGAGAAGTCATATTAAGTGGCATTAAAAACTTTAACTTACTATCCAATTGCTTTTGCAATTTAATCTTTTCATAACTATTTTTATTAATATTACATATGCAAATGGAAGGATTGGAAGGGAATAGAAAAAAAAATAGACTCAGTTATTATTATACCAAAGTAGAAATGTAAAAAAAAATCTTAACTTTTTTGTTAAAATATCTCTAATTTATGATAATGGTGATAATAATAATATTTTAAGTGATTATTTTGTGCTACTCACTGTTTTAAGTTCTTCTCATTATTTAAACCCATGTGTATTCTCACTAACCAAATGTGGAAGCTAATACATAAATGTATGTACAAATAGGCAAATAAAGTAAATGAGAAATACAAAAAAGCAAAGAAATTATAAATATAAATACAAATGTGTTTTTATTAAGCAACTACTAAGTTGTAGAAGCTGGGCAAATAATGTGTGCATTTATTATATCCCTAAGTCTTAAAAATGGTTATTTATTTTTCCTTGAGTAAAGAGTAAAATAGATGCATTTTTAGAAATAAAAAACGTGTTTTGTGGTCATTTTATAGCATAAGTTAGCCAGTGATGTCTCTCATTCTGGTAATAGACTTTTTTTCAAATGTAAAAGGAGTTACTTTATTTTATGACTCTGAACTTTGTAGACTATATGCAAAATTTATGAAATAGTTTAGGCTTAAAATTTACATTTTTCATCTTAGACTTATTTTCCATCTCAACATGGTTGATTTAGGTCTTTTAAAAATATATTCAATGTTCCCGTGACCTGTATGAGAAAGGTATTCTGCATAAGCCAATGCCCTTCATGTAATTAACCACACAAGCTCTTGGCCCAGGAGTCAGTAAAACAGAATGAAAATCCAGAAGGAATAATGAGCATCTGTAGGCTCAGGTGCTACCCTGGGTGAAGCAAGTGATTCAGTAGATTAGCAACAACATATGCATTTGTAACAGAATGACTGCACCCTTCCTTTAACCCTCCAACTTTAAAAACAGAATTACCCATGGAGCCTAACCAAAAGGAAATAAACTAGAAAGAGAAGTCTGGGAAACGTCAAAATGTCCAGAAAAGCCTTGAGTCAAGGGGAATTTTGTTTTACTACTGAAAAATTACCTTCTGAGTACTCTAGCCAGTGTGCTATGAATTCCATGTTTTTCTACTTTGGATGGAAGGAACACTGTTCTTAAACCCACAATGCTCCAGAGAAAGCCCCTTTTCTTTCTTTTAGATGATTTTGGGTAGTTTCTTCACATATGTGCACTGCTTAGTACTCAGCTGAAGACTCAAGTAATATTCTGCAGATATCTAGAACTTCTCTCCCAGCCCTATCTTTTTCTCTGCAGCTTTATCCTCTTTAATAGTCTGCCCTGAGAATTTAGCTTACTTGGGCTCCCTGAAATCCTAACTCAATTTTCTCAGCTCAACGAGTGTCTACCTGAGTTTCCCCTTCACTTTGTTCAGTAAGTGGTGATGATTATAAGACTTACCTACTTTTTCCTCCCTCTGTCAGGATCACTGAAGTGGTTGGCTGATGTCCAATGTCTGAAAGTGTTTGTTTTATATAATTTGTCAACTTTTTAAAGTTGTTTTGAGGAGAAAGGAAAATCCAGTCCTTATTATTCCAATTTGGCTAAAAGGAGTATTTCTTATTAGCTTTTAATATTATTCTGATTTACCCTTTCTGAAACATAATCTGTTGGAGCTTTCTGTAACCAAGAGCCTATTTTAGTCTCTCTGTTCTCTCCTATTGATGGTTTCTAAGCTCTAAACTTTGTTTTGAGAGCCCAGTGAAACTAAGAAAAAGCCACTCTACTTTTCAGAGCTTAGAATGTTTGCCTCTCACCCTTCACTGCTACAAAATTTGTTTTTGTGTGTGTGTGGAATTATAGTGACATTTGAGATTGCTGAAGTCTTCAGTGTTACCTCTCTGCTCCATTAAATTACCAAGCATACAACTTCATTTCCCTATCCAACAGACACCTTCTTTGCAAAACACTTTAGCATTTTGTCTCTTCCCTTAGTCAGCAAATGTCCCCAGTGAAAAAGTATACATTCGATAATTCCATTTTTTATTACATTTATATTTTTATGGTATTGCTATAATTAGTTATTTATTTAATGGACATTAAAATTTGCTGCTACTAGGACATCTGTGCCTATCTCATAGTGTCTTTATAATACAATTCTTAAGCTTTGAGACTTTGTATCTATTCAGCTCATAACATAATTTTTAATTAAATTTATTGGTGACACTGGTTAATAAAATTATATAGGTTTCAAGTGTACAATTACATAATACATGATACGTATATTGCATTTTGGGTTCACTGCTCAAAGTTAAATTTCCTTCCATCACCATATATTTGAACTCTCTTACTCTTATCTGCCTTCCCATCTCCCCACTTTACTTCTGATAACCACTAAACTATTGCCGTTCTTCCATAAGTTTTTGTTTGTCTTGTTCATTTGTTGCCTTCTAACCCACATATGAGTGAACTCAACTTTTTCTGACTTATTTCACTTAGCATGATAATCTCAAGATCCAGTCATGTTGTCACAAATGGCAGTATTTTATCTTTTCTTATGACTGAGTAATATTCTATCATACTACATCTTCTTTATCCAATCATCTGTTGAAGGGCATTTCGGTTGCTTCCGTGTCTTGGCCACTATGAATAATGCTTCAGTGAACATAGAGTGCATTTATCTTTATGAATAAATGCTTTCAAATTTTGGGTATAGATACCCAGAAGAAATATTGATGGGTCATATGGTAATTTTATTCTTAATTTTTGAGGAACCTCCATACTCTTTTCCATAGTGGCTGTACTAATTTGCATTTCTACCAACAATGTACAAGGGTTCCTCTTTTTCTTACAACCTCTCTAACACTAGTTGTTATTTGTCTTGTTGATAATAGCCATTCTAACAGGTTTAAGCTAGTATCTCATTGTAGTTTTGATTTGCATTTCCCTAATAGCTTGTGAAGTTGAGTATTTTTTCATATATCTGTTGACCATTTGTATATCTTCTTGTGAGAAGTGTCTGTTTAGATGTTTGCCCATGTTTTAATTTTATTGTTTGTTTTGTGTTGTTGTTGAGTTGTATGAGTTCCTTGTATTTTAGGTATTAGCTCCTTATTGGAGGTGTTTTTTGTAAATATCTTCCATTCAGTTGTTTTTGTCTTGTTGATGTTTGTTTTGCTGCATAGAATCTTTTTAGTTTGATACAGTCCCATTCATTTATTTTTGCTTTTACTTCCATTACCTTTGATAACATTTAAAAAAAATAATATGAGCCTTCATTCTTAATGTATGAAAATAAACACACATTTATTAAGCAACTACTAACTTCTAGATGCTAGGCAAATAATGTATAATTTATTATAAACTCGAGGCTTAGAAATAATTATTTATTCTTCTTGAGTAGAGCATAAAATAGATGGGTTTTTATAAATAAAAGCATGATTTGTGACCATATTACAGAATAAATTACTGACATCTCATTTTGATATTAAATAGATGCTTTTTCCCAAATTTAAAAGCAGCTACAAAAAATTATTCTTTTGACTGTGAACTATGTAGACTACACACAAAACATTATGAGATGGTTTAGGCTTAAAATATACATTTTGATACCCCAAATTAGATGAGTATTGAAGATTTATTCCACAAATCATTTACTCTTTAGAAGTTGAATAACAGATGAGCAAATGCACTGGAGTCATAAAGAGGTGGGAAAAACTGGAGTATTGATTCTGGTATTTTATTTTATGATATATGTGTACTAGGGAGGTCCCTTAGTTTCTTTGAATATAAGTAAAAACTATAAAATGGTTCTGATCCATGCCTTGTCTGACTTACAACTTGTTGTAAAAAATAAATGAGATAAAGAATATGAAAGCAATTTATGAACATAAAACTATGAAAACATATATAATATATTAATTCAGGAAACTTTTTTCAGACTTTCATTTTATTTAACTGTAGTGCTTTTTATGTTTTTGTTAAGATAAAAGCATTTGGAACAGTATGTTCTATTGTTTAATATTTTTGTTGGGAATAGGTCTGATAGAAATCAGTTTTTTTTTCAAATTGGGTGGTTTAGAAAAATTAAATATTCATATTTATACATAAAAATAAGATAGTGTTGTTCTTGTCTGTTATAAATCTCCAATAATATTAATACCACAGCTTTTGAAGCAGGTCATGCAACTAATTATGCTTTAGAGCCATTTTGAGCTGTGAGGAAAGCCTGGGCTCATATCTAAGCATTGGGAGTGAAAAATGTGTATTTGTATTTTTCTACAAAGACAAAGGTTTCAGTCTGATAATGGTGAATAGAAAAAAAATAAAAACTTTACTTTTTTAGTTTGTTTTGGATTTGCTATAGAATAAAAGTACTTTTTTTCATGCTGGATACTATGACTTGACTCTCTAAAGTGGGCATAATAACAGGAGATGATTCTCAAAACCTTTGATCCCATTTGATAAAAAATCAAATCTTCAATTTCTCATATTTCTAATAAAAATACAGCTGACTCTGAACCAGAGATTCAGGATTCCCAAAGATCAGACAACTGGGAAAAAGCTGTCTAACAGAATCGCTGGTATATCTGTGCTCTGAGAAAAAAGGATATATGAAAGCAGCAGAGCTTACCTAGGTTATTTCAGCAGAACAATATATAAATACCACAGTAAGTAAAAACTAAGACTTTAGTTGAGACTACATCTTGTAAAGGTATTATTTTTCTTCTTTAATGTCTTCTTTTATCTACTCTTTCTACCTACACTCCCAACTGTGTTTATAAATAGTATCTACAACTTGTTAAGAGTTCAGGTTTTGTGTGTCAATAAATAGGTTCATAACTTGGCTCTGACAACTATTTGGCTAGATATCTTAGACAAGTTTCAATTTCTGTATGTGCCAAATTGTGGAAAATAATAACAGCTTTCTCATAGATGCAATGAAATTCAAATTGTGTTTGTAAAGCGTTTCATACAGTTTGATATGTGGCATTGGCTTGAAGTACATCATTGATAAGTGTTATTAGTAATAATACATAAATACATATATTTGATAATACTAATTATAAAAAAAGACAAAATTATGAGCTCACCATTAGGTGGCACTAACAAATATTTACTTATTTTCAGGTTTATGAAGGATTATGGTGAATCTTTCAGGTACTACTGACTGACTAGGTCATATAATGCAAAAGCTTTTTACCATTTTAAGTCTCTTTGGTTAGTCTTTGTATGTTGCACTATTAAAAAGAAGATCCCATTGGACAGAGACTACCCAGTTATGATGATCCACACGTTCTTTAAAATGTGAAGAAAATTACCTGGTAATTTCAGTATTGAAAAAGCTGAAGTACTGGTATCAAATAAAATATTTTGATTTAAAATATAGGTGAATGATATTTTTATTGTTCAAATCAACCTTGCCTTTAATCTCTTTGTTAACGTTCTTCAAAAAACATCTACTGTTTCCAGAGGAAGCTAAATGCACTTCTGTATGACTGAACACTATAGGCAGGTTAAACTCTAAAGGAAAAAAAGGCAGCTGCATTCTAATAATTCTAATATTAATATGTTTATTCTCTGCCTCTTTGTTGAAATATTTCTTTTAAAGCAAAAAAAATGAAATGAGAGACCAAGAAAGTTATAAGAAGTTTGCCTTGTATGAACATAATATGATCTTTACTCAAACCCATTCTTACTTTAAGAATGTCACCAAAGGAAAAGTCTATTGTCAGAGTTACTTACAGAAAAAAGAAATACAGATTCTAAAATTAAGATAATAAATTCAAAGCCTAGAGCTATTAAGTTCTAGCTAGATGATCATAAGGTTAAACAATCTTATTTAATATAACCTGTGCCTAATTTTCTTAACTTAAAAGCTACAAATGTCTGTATCTTATAGGCATGATAAATGAAATAAGTAAAATAGAATTAATAATTATTAAAATAAAAAATTTTTAAACCGATCTTAGAGTGTTTATTATGTTATTTACACTATGCTCATTAATCAAACATATTACTTTATTTATTTATTTATTTATTTATTTATTTATTTATTTATTTATTTATTTATAAATGTCTTATAAATGCCTAGAAATAAGGACTCTAATAAATTCTTGTTACTATCTGTATAAAGTCATAGATTACCTCCTATATGTGTGGCTCTATGAAAAGGAAATACAATGAAGTATAATTACCTGCTTTTTTAACTTCACTATTAGACTATACGCTCTCAGAAAGTAGAAAATAGTTTATTTTATTTTAAAATTTCAAGGGAGTTTTTAGTAGACTTTTAAGACTATATTATATATTCAATGATGTTTGTTTAATGATAGATACCAATAAGTAAACTCTGGACTGGTAAACTCCAGGAAATAGATTTAGTAAAAGATAAGTGCTTTCAAATTCAAGGAAACAATTACATAGATAGAGCAAGTCAAAGCCCTTTTAAATGCCACATGATTGGCATATAAAAATATAATAAATTCAGATAATGAAAGCATTATTATGACAGAATTAGATTTTAAAAAACAGCTCTGCAGGTAGGACCTGGAGATCTGTAATATAGAGATAAGAATATTGCAAGGCACGAGAAGGCGTATCAAGACTTGGTGAACTGAATAACTATGCCATCTTCATAACATAAGGAGCAGACACTATAGATTCTTAAATATCTGTGTAGGCAAGAATAGAGAGATGAGTTTGAAATGGAAATTTTGATCTGGTTTGACCTTACAGTAATAGTTATCTCTTCAGGTATTCTCAACAAGAGTTTGCTATAAAAATTATGTATATACAACTATTCAGTTATATGTAAGACAGATGGAGCGGGAAATAACTAAAGGAACAAGACCCGTTAGGCTATTAAAATTTTGTATGTGTGGAAATGTGTCTAGGCTTAGACAACAATGTTAAGAAAAGAAAGGAAAGCATATGTGTAGGGGGTAATGAAATGAAGACACGAAGAGTTAATGAAGTCAATCCAAAAGCTAGAAACATATTTCTATTCTATTTAGAATTCATTAACAAATCTCATAAATTTGGTGATTTTTTAAGTAAATGACCTAATGTTTCTCAAATGTTTTTGCAAAATACAATTTCAGGATAATAATAGTTTTTACACAAGCAAAAGAGAGACATGCATGTAGTAAAATAAGCCTAGAAATTGGCAGCTTAAAAAATAAAACTAAATTCTTAACTCAGTGATCACTGTGATATTCTAAGAAATTAATATTACAATTATTATTTTTAAATTTTTTGGCTACATTAAAATATACCCCCTCAGGGCATTTCATATGGTTTTAATCTAAACTTAGAAAATTCTTATCTACATTTTAAAGAATAACACATTTTTATTATATTTTATTCTTAAATTGACATTTATTATGTTTTTTTCCATTGCAGTTGATATTATTGCCCTACCCAGAGCACCTTTAAGTCTTGAAAAAATTTTTCTGTTTTTAAATTATTGGAAAATGAGTTGAAAATTTTCATAAGGAAAAAAAATGTATGACTCCAGTTCTCAAGTTTTTAACAGAAAAGCAATTACTGATTTTATTCACTGTCATGAAGAATTTTTTTGTGAATCTTGTTTGTGTGCATGTGTGTATATATATTTTAAATATCACAGGTAAAGTGACAAGTGAATTTTTAGTGTTTTTTCATTGAAACCTAATGAATTTTCATTGTCATTATTAAATAAGACACAAATTAAAAAGTCATTATCATCATTTCTATTTATTTTTCTTTTTCTGAAGTTTGTTTTATTTACTTGGAAATTTTCTAACATAATTGAACTTTACTTCTATGAATCATGTTTTTCACTATTCCAGGTATTATATCAAATGATGAATGAGGATATATTTCAGGAACTTCCCTCTTAATGCCCTTCTGGTTCATTGTGAGAAGCAGTAGCAAATGGTGAAATACTGTTCTTAGACAACATTCTGACATTTTTTCAACACTGGAAATAAGGTTATTTATTAAGGTATGACCAAAGAACCCAAAATCTATATGTGCTAGCTATGTATGATAACATATTGAATAGAATTTTTAAAGGTTAAAATTAAGGAAAACTGTAGGTCATAAAAACATAAAGCCTGAATGGTTTAAATTTGGTCTCCAATTGTTGCAAAAGATTTGCTTCAAAGTTCATCTCTAGGTATGGTTCCACTCAACCTAAAATGCTGGGTTCACTATGGATCAAATACAGTATCTGTTTAATAAGAATGTGACCTCATTCCTCAAGATTGACTCTTCATCCTCTATAGTTTAAAAAGACTGAGTGGCAGGACGTTCTTGTATCCCACAGAGGAAACCAAAATCTGAGCCCCGACTCCCAGGAACTACTTTACAAACACTAACTAGTGAAGTCTGTGTCACTCACTTTAAGTTCTCAAGTAATCTCAAATCCTAGAAGCAACTATTCACATATTACACTACTTACACATCAGTTTTGGTCACGGTGAAAAACTAAACGTTAATCAGTTGATATGGCAATCTTCCTGAATAACTCAGCCCAGTCTAGCAAGGGGGTATCCCATTCCTGTACTTGACTAAGGACACTGGCTCCAGATAATAGTTTTCTGCTTTTAGTTTATTGTCATTCTTATTAAGAATATTTTTGAATTTTATTTTTTTTTCAACTGGGATTTGGAGGCCTTGAAACCATCTTTGCAATAGAATTGTTAGTAATAATAAAATATCATATTGTTATTTATTATATTTTATTTATTTATTTTATTTTAATATTTTGAAAAAAATTTTATAAGTATTTCAACATGTAAAAATAGAAGAGCATATTTCCTCTCAAGAAAATCTTTATTTTGAATATTTGTTTAATCTTTTGAGAGTTAGAACTCCTTGTACATTTTGTACTGATGGTAATTAACCTCTCTTTTAAATGTATTCTTTACCTAAAAAAGGAAACAAGCAACATTCATTTTCATGATTGTATATATCCTGTCATTTCCATCCCTACCTGCACAATAACAGAGTAAAATGCATTTGTAACATTTTACAAACTGTAGCTGCTACTTCAAGAGAGACTGAATTCAAATGCCCAATATTATACACATTGGCTGACAGCCAAAATGGCATTGAATTCTCTAGCACCTAGAATAAACATAGTAAAAAATCAAACTATCACAAGGAAGGAACATTGGAGATATTCCTATACAGAGACCAAGATTGTGACTACATAGTTCTCTGGTACTTCAAAAATTTTTTAGTATTTATAGAATTACATTGAGAAAAGCAACAGGACTTTTGGTGGCAGGCAGGGAAAGTGGCCTGTCTATATTTTAAATAGTATTTAAAGATGGTATTTTGTTCTTTGAGATTTAAAACTGTGGAGTGGGACACAGGGGAGAGCAGTAGTTGGCATTCATAGTCAGGTGGCATCTGTCCTACACTCTGTCTCTTCCCCATTCTGAATACTATTTAAAATTGCCCCTTGGAGTGTGTGATCATTCCTACTATCATGCAGCAGTTATAACAAAATATATTCTCATTTATTCTCTTTTTTCTATTATTTCCCACAGGTCTATTGTTAACTTATTATATTAAATATTTTTGAGACAACCTCATTCATTTCAAATATTTTGACTACAGTTTCCCTTCCAATGTCTCTTTTTAACCCCAGAAAAATATAGCCAAGTCCAGATTGTCTGTTTCTAATAGAATGTTCTATAGATACTTAAAAAACAATACCGTAGTTCTAAAATAATATTATGAATTCTAAACTCTAACCTTAAAACATTTTTTTTTCTGTTGAAATTCTATTAGATTTAGTATTAACACTATTAATTTAGTCAGTTGAGGCAAATACATGATGTTGATACTCTCTTCCATATATAAATAGATAACTAAATTCTAACCATTATACCTTTAAAATCTTTAATATGTTCAATCTCTGTTATCCTAACTTGTCTTATTTCAATTACTCTCCATGAGTAATTCTACTTCATGTTGCAACTAATTATCAATTATTTTATTCCCGCTAAGTGTTATTCATAGATTTCCCCCTGTATTATTTTCTCCATGCATAACTGTGTGTTCTCCACCACTCATTTAAAAATATTAATTAGATATTTTATAGTCTATGCTTAACAGACAGCACAGTGCAAATAAATTTACTACCTTTATTGAACTCATAGTCTAGTGAAGACACCAAGAACAACTATATACTTACAAGTAAGATGATTTCAGATAACACTAGTAACAAATGTTATGACAAAATTAAACCTAGGTAATGGGGTAAAGATTTTGGCAGATGTGGTGAGTACAATGTTGTTGTCACAGGAAGATTACAGAAGTCTTCTACAGGAAGGTTTTGTTTGACCTGAATCCAAAATAATGAAATAGAAGTCATGCAAAGCTGTGGATTAAGAATGTTCTAGTAGAGGAATAGAAATTACAAAGGTCCAGGGAGAGAATAAATTTGGTATATTTAAAGGACAGAGGGAGAGTGCTTTGTCTAGAGGAAAGTAACAGATGTGAAGAGTGAGGAGTTCAGAGAGAGGCAGACTACATGCTTTAATTCATTAAAGACCAATGAGGAGTTCAGATTTTGTTATAAATATAACAGTTAACCTTTGTAGATTTCTAAGGTATGGAAAGATAAGATTTGACTAATTATTTATAAAGATCATATAGTTTATGTAAAAAGGACTAAATGGGATATTGGAGAACACATAGGAAGATAGCATATAGGATAAATGAATTGACAGGATTCTATAAAACTTTTATAATCATTTACTAAATTAACTAAGAAAATATTTAGAAGTAATTTACCACATGATAAGATGAAAGTTTAGCACTTTTACTCTCATGACAACTACAGACTGATGGAGGATTCTGCAATAAAGATCTGCTTATATCTCAATATAAGCACAATCAGTCAGAGAATGAAAAAAAAAAAAGGCCTTTCAGAGGAGCATGAACCCAGTTGTAAGGTTTTTGTATAAGTAGACCTACAGTAAAGACTTATCCAAAAGAGAATATGAAAAACCATATGGATGTGAAATAAAAGGATATTCAAAGGAGCACAAGTCAGTGTATTCACAGAGATTTAGAACTAAGGGCTGTAGACATAAATTACCTAGGTTTAAATTCCTGGTCTTTCAGTTACTTCCTGATCAATTACTAAATCAATACACTTTGATTTGATCTGTGATATTAGGGTAAGTATATGCAATAACCTATAATCTACTTCTGGGGGTGAAATATTGGTAAAATACTTGGTATGAGGCTGAAGAGAGAAGTCAGTCAGTAAGAAGTAGGAATTTATAATTCATTTTTATGGTTGGTGTAGTGAGTAGCGTCTCTGGCAGAAGATAATTTAAAAATGTGTGGGGGGATGCAAAGTGACACATGGAAGCTTTTGCAGGTGATGGGTATGTTTATTATTTTGTGATGATGGTATCATAAGAATATATATATGCCCAAATTAATTAAATTGTATATATTTAAATAAGTGGTTTTTATATATCAATTGTACATCAATACATTTATTAAAGCCTGAAATATAATCAATAAGGTTTATAGTATAAGTATATAGCAAACTGTAATTCATAATAAAACAATTAAGTCTAAAGCAAAAGAAAAAAAAAACCTGGGAAGAATCAAAGTAGGAATGGCTGTATTTGCCATGTCAATAACTATCAACTTTATCGTGAAAACAACTGGTGGTCATTCACGATTTCTATGCAAAATTTATAATAAGAGGTTCAGTAAAGAAATCATGTGAGCCATATTGTGGAGAATGAGTTACATGGCAGGACAGCTTTTATCAAACTGCCCAGTTGGAAATCTGTTCTAACTCAGGTGTAAAATGCTAAGAATCTGCACTAAGTCACAGACCATGGAGACAAAATGAGGATATGCAGAGAAATGTTTAAGAGGCATACTTTACAGTATTTGAAATTTCATTTAATTTCTAAAATATGTGAGAAGCTTAGGAAAATGTGAATGTTTGTAAATATAACACTTATCTTTTCGTCCTCAAAAAATTACAATGCAACATCATCTTTACATACACATTAGCCAGTTCTCATAATGATCTTCCAAAGCAAATCTTATTACCATGTTATAGTTGAGAGAATAGATGCTCAGGAGGTCGATAACTGTCTATGAATACACACAACTGGTAAATGCTAGAACCTGTAAATTTTCAGAGTCCGCCCAATTTCTACTAAATATGAGTCCTTCTAACTACTTGGGGCATAATAAAACTGGTAAATGAAGATACGTATCATTAGATTATGAAGTACATCAGGAGGTGCACATTTTCACAGGAAATATGGTTGGTTAAGTTTTGGACGTATTCAGTTTGAGTTTCTACTAGGACATAAAAATGAAGAAATTGAGTATTAGAAGTATAAAATGACTGAAATTCCATGAGATTAATAGGTCAGAGGTCATTCATAAAATAAAAGAGCAAGGGTTTAATTTTGATCTGACTCTAGGTCCATATTTATTGCTTTGTTCTTTTCCCCACTTATCAGCGTGGTCATTAATCTCCTCAGGAGCAATGCTTTACTTCACCCCTTGATCCAGTCAGATAATTACTTTTTTTATTCTCTCAGTAATTTGTCCAACATGTAACTAGCCTTAATCTTATTACATTTTTACTATTTGTTTAGTGTTTTTTCCTACATAGTTTAGAAATTCTAGAATTTTGGAGCAGTGATATTCATTTTTAATATATGCACTGCAGATTCCCAGTATCTCTTTATAGACTGAATTGATTGTTGAAAGAATTTAAAAAAATAGTGGTCAATAACCAAAAAAGTGGGCTATTTTATAATATCCTTTTTAAAAATAGCATCATTGTGTCTTACTGCTCAAAGGACAGGTTCAACTATCTGAATTCATAATTTTGCCTTCCTGTATGTAAGCTTTGCCCTGTAGAGAAAAAGTATCTTTTGTCTTTAGACAGCTGTGCTGAAGTTCAGCCTATGCCATTCACAGCAGGGATATCACAGCCATCACTTTTAAAAGTTAATGTACCATCTTTCACAAGATCCTTTCTTGATTAATATTGCCAAAGGTTAAATGACATTAATAGAGAAGTTCATGACTGCATAATGTAGTTTATAATCCTGAGGACATACTATAACAGCAACAACCATTCTTATATTCCCCTTCTCTTTTAGATATAAAAATTGCTCTTGTGGAAAATTGTCATTCCCAGAGGTACAATTTTTGGTGATGGGGCTACATGGGGCACAGAATAGCTGAAACTGAGTAAAGAACAAAACAGTAGGTAAAGGAAGCAACTGCAATCTAAGGGCAGCTAAATTCTAACAGTTTGGTTTTCCTATATTCTGTCTTCTCTACAAAACAGAGAATATAGAGGTCTATGTTTTATTTTCTCTGTATTCCTGTGAATGCTTTCTGTGTTTGTGAATGCTTATGTTTGTGTGAAACATCTCACTATCTTTCTAGTTATTAAATTCCATTTTATGGTTGATAGCAGACATTACATATCTCCTAAATGATTCCAGGCCCCAAGAGACTCTATAACTTTGTTGATACCTACATGTTAGAAAGATATATATGAGGTACTCAGGCTGCCTGAAACTCATTATTTATGACAAGGGCATTTATTTAAGCTCCTATATACTTGTCTACTTTAAGGCACTAAGCTAGACATGTAAAGTGTTTAAGAAAACTCTATAGCTCTGCTTATAAATTCTAGATTACAGTCAGAAGTGAGGAACTCTGGCATTCCATTTCTCTGGGTGTTACTTGGCCTTGGTGTGAGGAGAGTATTCTATTAAAAAATGTTCCACTTACCAATCTAATAACATATGAGGAAACAGAACCCTTTTGCTAAACAAATAATTTCACTTCTCCTCACAATAGTATCACATTCCAGAACAGTGGCCCTAGCCAGAATCATTAACAACACCATTTAAAACATAAAAATACAGTAGTATATGCCAAGTCCAAGTTAGAAAATGTCACTCCAGAATGCGTTTTTTAATATCCATTTGTATAGTTCAAAAATCATGATTACCAATTCAGATCATGATCAATGGTTGAGAATTATTAGAAGCAAGTGAATAAAATAAATACAATTTAAGGAAGTATTTTAAAATAAACAATTGTCAAGCTGCTTAAAGATTTTAGAAATACTCAAAGTATTTATTTGCTCATGCCAAACTTTCTCATTTATGTATTCAAATTAAACTGCATAGAATTATTTTATGTCAAGTACCTGAGAAATGCTTAGAATTATATTACTTTAAAATACATTTATAAGGTCAAATTACTTTAGGAAAATCTAGGTTAAATGAAGTAACAAAGATCCTATAGAGGCTTAATAGTATGTTCAAGATCCTTTGCTATTCTTTCCTTTAAGGGATGGGGGTTTAACCTTCTATTCGGTATTGCCTGAACTTAATAACTGACTTCTAATAAATCACATATAGCAAAAAAGTATAAATTTTTAGACTGCTTATGTTTAAACAGACAGCTAGATATCTCTTCATCAAAAAAAATGTGTTCATTTGAGAATAACAAAGATTTGCATTTTCAGACTTGTGGTCTAATTGTGAATCACTTGCAAGTCTAGAGAAACAAAGGAGAGAGCACTCTTTTATGAACTTGGGATGGGATTTTGTGAACCAAAAATCTTTTGGAGGAAACTAAAATTTCGAAGTATAATGACTTTTCATTGGCTGAGCAATGGCAGTCTCTCATTGGCTGAGCTTTTTCTCGGCAAGAAGAAATCTTTGCTTCCTCTGGTTGGGTTAATAATGTAGGATCACTTTCTTTTGAAGTTGTGTACATCTCTTTCTCTTCTGATAAGTGTGTGTTGAATAACACGTACATGAGAGTTCTCTCTATTAGCCTCTTGACTCTATTCTAAATAAAGTTTTTGTTTATTACTTTTTACAGTTATAAAAGACATTGCAGCTTCTTGTTTCATTCCCTCAGATTCCTTACTTTGAGAGAATCTAACTACAATATCATGGTAGTGTAACTAGTGTAAGGAGATCTGTGGAGAGGACCCCATGACAAGTCATTGAGTTTTTATGCCTATGATCTGCACTGATTTGCCAAACAAGTGAGTTAGCCACCTTGAAATTTGATCCTCTAGTTCAGTCAAGACTTCGGATGACTGCAAGCCTTAGCCAACATCCTGACTCCAACCTCACAAGCTCACAAGAGACTCAACCAGAACTAGACAGTTAAACGGTTCCAAGATCTCTACACCAGAATACCTGTGAGAGATATTACATTTATTGTTTTTTGATGCTAAATTTTGAGATAATATGTTGTGAAGCAATTGATGACATAGATCTTTGTACTCTAGAACTTCTCAAAGCCTTTAATGTGTTAATGTGTTTTAATTCTGAAGAAAAGAACTACAATATTGCAAAAATATATTTAATGACAATATATTTAACATAGTACTCATTCTTCAAGGACATATTTTGAAATTATAATTCTGCAGAACATTCTTTACATAGAAAAAGATATCTATAAAAACTAATATATATTGGCAGCTAATAGGTACCAGTAATTTTATATTTGTAATAACATTTAATCCTCATTAAAATATTATAATGTAATATTTATCCAATTTAGCACTCTATAGTGATAAAGCAAAAGAGAAAGGAATTAATTTCCCCTAACAAGCCGTAGGTTTTTTCATGGCATTAGGTTTTAAACACGAGGCTGATTTAATGGACTAGGGGACAGAGAGGTAGTTTTCAACTAACTAGATTTGGTTATCAGTTTCTTAAAATTAAATGGAGGTGGCTGGAATTATTGATATGCATACTTTTTTTAATCACAAAAATTCTATAATTGTGCTGTATAGTCTGAAAAACAGAAAAAATAATGACTATTCTGTTTCAATAAGTATAAATATTAAATTTTAAAGTAATTTCAGATTTTGCAATGACAGGAACTCACAAACTTGAATCACAAGTCATGGTTTTAAATTACTGTTTCAACACTAGCTAGCTACAGCAGAAATTTTTATTGGCAAGTAAAATAAAATCTGGTGACATATTGTGGACTCTATTATCTCAAATATTCATAAGTTCATAGGTAAGTTGTTATAAGATGAGTTAACACAATGACTCAGTGATGTAAGGACCTGATCAACTACTATCTAACTTTCTTGATATGTCTCTTATGATTGCTACATGGATACACCAGCTCCCAACACTGTATCCTAGCACAACTATGTACAAATCCTAAAAGATGGTCTTTATTGTATGTTGGTTGTAAGAGCAAGGAAAACAGTCCCAAGAGTCTTCCTTTTAATTAGTTTAGGTTATGCCATCTCCATGATGTCTGATCAGAAGAATAGAATTACCAACATTGATTTACAATAATTAACATTTAACTCCTTGGTATCTGAAGCGTCCCAAGAATCATATATCTTCCAATAACTGAACAAAGTTAGAGTCGTATTTTTCTAAACAAGAAATTTGGTGACAGGTATCTTAAATTAGGCAACCAATATTTGCTGAAATATTGATTTGACATTGAGCACTACACAATTTAAATGTTTTCTTCAGTTTGTTTATATATTTAATTGAGAATAATACCTACCTTACAGGGCTATTATTATTATTACATTGAGTAGTATGCTTTATAATATGCTTCAGGAGGATCTATATGTGTAGAATAAATTTATACATACATGCATACACTAATTTTATGAATACACTAATTTTGACTTTTTTTAATGAAGACTGACTTTCTTTTCAGTTGTCCTAAATTGTTAAAATTGACTGTATATGAGATATTAGGCATAACATACTATATAGTAATTTTCTGATCACATTTCCTTAATTTTCATTTTCTTCTATTTTTATAATATCCCTAAGGTCCTTAAGTATAGCTAAAAGGCAAATTTATCTATGTGTCAAATCCTATTAATTTCCTTTGCTTTCATTTTGTAATAATTGTGACATGAAAGCACAAGTTGCTGCCTTGCTTCAAAAGTTCACGTGAGCATAGTTTTATTATTATCTATGACAGGTGGTTTGGAAAGTACTCTGACACTTCTGTACACCCAGGAGAATGCTCAGCAAATGCTCCATCACGTACTGAGTGGAACAGGAACTGAACAGAGATCAGTGCCAACAGCAGAAAGTCACTGCTGTTGCTATTAGAAACACAATTATAAATTCCTGCCTTGAATAATAGAATTGCTGTTTTAAAACTAGTACAACTATTGAGAATTGTATGTATTTAATTCAGGAAAGAAAAAAATCTGTGACCTTTAGAGTATTAAATTTTAAGGGATTTTATGAAGGATTGATGGAATTATGGTATGACATCATTAAAATGTCATTTTGTCAGACGTTTGATTAGCTATCTTCCCAGTTGAGGAACCAGGAGATTGCTTTCAATCCAGTTGTTTCTATTTTGCTTAGATACCCTTACTTAGCAATACCTAGAGGTATTATTTAAATTCCGGAATTTAAGGACATAAATATAATCAATTTAGGGGAATTAAATTTATACTGTGGTATGAACTAAATATCACATGGCAAGCTACCTTAAAATATATATAGCCAATTAAACAAACTTAGAAAGCACTAAGTATTTAAGCTGGTTTTTCTCTAGCAATCCTTTTAATATGTTTCTCTCAAAATCCATAGGCATGTGTGACTAGAAATTTATATTTTCAAAATGTATAGAGCATTAATTCTACCAATGTTTTGGAAAAATCAAAGGCCTTTGTCATATGAGTGGGCTGAAGTGCTTACTATAAGCTCCAGGGAAATTTACAACATTTGTATATTAGAAGATCTGTTTAGGCTTATTAAAAAGAGATATGTCTAATATTATTTATGACAGCATTGCTTAAATTCAATTGACAAATTAGTAATTTTTATTCAGATCACCTTTAACTACCTGAAACAGGCATGTATACTCCTATTCTCTCCAATGAGGTCATCAAACCTGTTTTCTGGAGAAATTATCAGAAATTATCAATGACATTCAAATTATTAGATTTAATGGATATTTCTCAAGTATAAGCCTTCATTAAAAAAAAAAAAAGTTCTTGGGTTGGCTTCTAGACCTACTCTCTTGGTCTTCTTATTTTCCTGTGGTTTTCTTCACAGTTTCAATTGCAGGTTCCATTTTTTTTTCATATTTCTTTAAATTAGAGTGCCTCAGATCTCAGTTATAGGCCTTTTTCTCTTGTTTATTTATGATTATTACAAATTCTATTTTTATGTTGATTGTTCATATTTTATCTCCACTTGAAATCAAGACTGTCATCTCCTCTTTTGTGCCTGAGACCTTATCTCAATGTGTTTAGTTGAACTAATCTTGTCCATATAAACCTGTTCCACCTGCAAATTCCTTCACTTCAGTTTATAGGAACTCCATTAAATCACAAACCTCAGGGTGATCCTAGATATTTCTCTCCTTCTCTGCTCCCAACCCCCAACATTTCAAGCAAATCTTATTTGCCATTCTGTTCCAAGATACCATTAACATTTATTTCTTGATTGGTTTAGCCTAATAACTTCCTAACAGTGCTAAGCATATAAGATCACCCTTCAGCTCAGAAACCTGCTTTCTGAAATTGTTCCCGATTTTACTTAGATTAAAGGCCTGAATATAGGACTAGCCCTGTAATGCCTAGATTTTTTTACCTTTTTGAATTTATGTCTTATATTTTTCCTTTGTATGTATTCTACTCAGCTACACAGGTATCCTAAGTCTTCTTTGAATAGTCAATACACATATTATCTTAAGGCTTTCGTATAGGCTATTTTTTCTGCCTATAAAGCTTTTTACCCATATACTCCTCTGCTAATTTTTTCATATCTCTCACCTTTACTAAAATATCATCTAATTGTGCTGACTTCAGCACTCAATTTTAAATCAAAATCTATGCCTTTTTAATAAAAAGTCTTTTAATTCCGAAACTCCACTTTATTTTTTCTCGTTTTTATAACACTTCTCATTTTGTAACATTCCATGTACTTTATTTATTTATTATATTCATTTATTATTTTTTCTGAGCCCCATTCTTAGTATTTAAATTTCATGAGGGCAGGAAAATTTGTCTGGTTTACTGATATATTTTAAGTGCCTATAATGTTTCCTAGTGCATGAAAAGTTTATAAATATATATTTGTTGAATAAATTAATTGAAATTTTTGTATTAATCACTTAGTAAAACTTAAGCAAAATATAAATGTATGTTTTTACACAATAATGAAAATACCTATTAAAAAGTCAATAATATATTTCTTAATAAAATTATAAATAAAATGAAACTGAATAAACCAGTTGTTATTAACATTGTTATTTTTCTCTATACAATACCACATAAAAGAGAAATGCAATACATAATTATAATAAATTTTAATTGTAAATAGTATGAATGAAGACTTAAAAATCAAAAGATACTGGATATATGTGAGTAAATAGATCAAGTCAATAAATATTCTAGAGTATATTTAATTTTTTCTAGTTTTATTGAGCTAATTAACATATAAAATTGTATAAGTTTAATGCATATACCTTAATGATTTGATGCATGTATACATTGTGAAATGATTATAATAGTTTATTTAACATCTGTCACCTCTCATAGTTAAAATTTTTTTCTGATGAGAACTTTTGAGATCTATTTCCTTAGCTACTTTCAAATATATGATATACTATTGTTAATTATAGTCATCTAGCTGTACATTATATTCACAGAACTTATAACTGAAAGTTTGTAATTTTCGACCAGTTTCACCCATTACCCTCAACCCCCTGTACATTCCCTGCCTCTGAAAATCATAATTCTGTTCTCTGTTTCTTCAGTTCATTTTTTTTTAGATTCTACATGTAAATGATATTATACAGTATTTGTGTTTCTTTGTCTGACTTATTTCACTTAGTATAATGCCCTCACAGTCCATCGATGTTTTCACAAATGGCAGGATTTCATTCTTTTTTATGGCTGAATAATATTCCACTGCATATATGTGTGCATAGATATACACACACACACACATATGTATCACATCATATTTTATTTATTCATTTATCTGTTGATGAACACAGGCTGTTTTCATTTCTTAACTATTGCAAATAATGCTACCATAAAAAATAAGGACACAAATACCACTTGGAGATAGTAATTTCTTTTATTTCAGAAACATACCCAAAAGTAGAATTGCTGGATTATAATATAGTTCTATTTTTCATTTTTTGAGGAGCCTCCATACTGTTTTTCATAGATTACAACAGTTTATATTTCTACCAACAGTACATAAGGGTCCGCTTTTCTCCACTTCCTCACCAATACTTATTTCTTGTCTTTTTGATAATAGCCATTCTAATAGGTTTGAGGTGATATTGTGGATTTGATTTACATTTCTCTGCTTATTAGTGATATTGAGCACCTTTTTGTTATCTGTCTGTCTTCTTTGAGAAAATGTCTATTCAGGTCCCTTGCTCATTTTTAATTGAATTATTGTTGTTATTATTGTTATTATTTTTGCCATTGAGTTGTATGAGTTCCTTATATATTTTTGGATATTAACTTCTTATTAGATATGTTGATTGCAAATGTTATCTTCCATTTGTAGGCTGCCTTTTTATTTTATTGATTGTTTGTTTTGCTTTGCAAAGGTTTTTAGATTGATGTAGTTCCACTGTTTTTTTTTTTTTTTTTTTTTAATTTTGTTGCTTATGCTTTAGGTACCATATTCAAAAGAGTCATTGCCAAGACCAATGCCAAGGAACTTTTTCCCCATGCTTTCTCCTAGCTGTTTTATGGCTTAGGGAATTAAATTTAAGTCTGTATTCCTTTTTGGTTAATTTTTGAGAGTAATGTAAGGTAAAGTTTTAGTTTCACTTGTTTTCATGTAAATATCCAATTTCCCCAGAACTCTTTATTGAAGAGATTGTTTTGAGTATTCTTGGGTCTTCTGTCAAATATTAGTTGACTGTATGTATATGGGTTTATTTCTGTTCTCTCTATTATGTCCATGGATCTATGTGTTTGTATTATGCCCCTACCAAAACTGTTTTGATTATTATAGTTTTGCAACATAGTATCTAATGATAACATTAATGCAAACTATAACTAATCTTATATGCATTAATTTTCCACATAAATAAGAATAATATATTTTAGAAAAAGTTCATAATTGAAAGAAATGCCTAATGTGGAAATTCAATCATAAGAGAGAATTTTTTTTTTATTTGTATGTCATTAATGTAGTTTTGAGGAAGTCATTGGGTCCTCACTATCCTAATCTGTAAGTCAAGGACCTCGAAATACATTAGTGGTTTGAATGCTGTTTATTAAAGTCTCAGCTGATAAAAAAACACCTTTGTGCTCCAGAGGTGAAGTGCATAATATAAAGAATTGGAGAGGGTTAGCTTCTATTTCCTTAATTTCACCCAGAGACATTATGCTTTCCTAGTTATGAGTTAGATTAGCTGTAAAATTTTCTTTTAAAAAAGCTTCTGCTAGAATTTAAAGTTTGGACACCACTAAATATGTGACCCCTAAAATACCTTGACACTTAAATATTTTTAAATAATTTGATTTACCGATAGCCCCAAATATACAATGAATTAAATTATGCTAATGATGTAGGAAAAAATATAAGTATAGGCATGAGTTTCTTCACTCAAGCCTGAAAAGTCAATAGTTTTGAGTAATATTTTCATGAAGAGTGCAGAGGGGAAGAGATCATTATTCATTACCTGTAAGAAAAGCTGCATTATTTTGTTTTAGCAATCATCCTTTTCCTCAGAAGAAAGGAAAAGCAGAGAGCAATCTTATAAAGTTTAAGAGAATGGAGTACACAAGGACTGGCAGGCTCTGAGAAGTGGGTGTGTTTAGGAATTGGTTGAACTTTAGCTGAGAAAGCATGGTAAAAAATAGAGATTTTTTTCTGATTGGCTGACGTTTAGAAGCCTGGGCAAGTGAAAAAGGCCATTGCTGCTTGACTGATTTTAAGAAGTACTCTACTGAAGAAAGTTGTCATTGATCAAATATGATGGTCTTCAACCTAACTCAGGTGGTTACTTATTGCTATGGCCAGAACAATTAGTCTTTCTCTAGAAAGACAGAAAAAGTATTATTTTCAAGAGAAATTGAAAACATGTGTTTTTTTTTTCATGTTCAGAATTGTGCCCAAGTCATGTTTTCTCATACTTTTTCTCTTTTTATGAAAACCAAAAAATTTAAAAAAATGGTAGAATTTGGGACAAAAGTAAAAATGATTTTAATGGATGGACTGAGGAGTTAATATGCTGGTGGTCACAGATTATTTTTCTTCACATATGGAAAATTTGAAGGAAAAAGCATATGCTGTGCCTATAAGAATGATTATGTTTTCAAAAGAATAAGCAATCTGCAAATATGACATAGTTTTGGTACTTGTCATAATATAAAGCTTTGGGTGTGAATGTTAGAAATCTTTGAAGTAGGGAAAACAGTGCGCAAAAGACAAGAAGATTGAGATCTTGTTCCAGGTATTATACTTAGAATTTTAACAATAGACAGACATTAATTTAAAAAAATATATAAATAAGATTTATATTGTATCAACATAACCTCAAAATAGCTTTAGGGCACAGTTAAAAAATGTAAACATGTATAGTATCTATTTGTAATTAATTAAGAAATGCAGATATTTCTAGATAACATATTCATCTTTAATTATATAGAGCCACTTAATCAAATGTTATTGATATTACTTTTGATTCCTGAGTAAGTAGTATAGTCTTGATTTATTTACCAACGAATTCCTATTAAAATTTGTTTTTTTTTGTTTTTTTTTTTAGCAAAGTAGATAATTCCCTTCAAGACAAGTCTACTAGAAATATTTTCAAGTGATGTTTTCTTATTTATTTTGTTTTAGTGTTTTCAAAAACTTTCTTCTTTATTTATATTATTAAGATTTTATTATTTTTGCCAATTCTAAAGATCTGCCAGAATGCATACATACATACATACATACATACATACATACATACATACATACAAAAATGTTTATATGTACACACATATATACACAAATATACAACATTTTATAAATATACATGAAGAAAACTTTGTTTAGAAAACCCAGGTGTTTAACAAGTATATATTTATTTTATATACTTTATGAGTTTGGTGCATCTCAAATATTACAACAAGTCTTGTCTATTACCTTTACTTTTCATTTTCTAATAAATTTGAACTTCTTTTGTGTTTTATAATAGTTATGCATGTATTTAATGTTCAATAATAATTCAGTTTTATTTTTTCCATTACAATTATATGACAAAATTAGCTTTATTTTGTTTTCTTTATTATAGCAAATGAGCATGGAGCTGGAATTTCAACCCAAGTAGCCTAAGAACATGGCCTCTATAGTTAGGCTACTTGGGTTGAAATTCCAGCTCCACGCTCATTTGTTACAGTAAATTAAACAAGTCATTTGATATTTTAAACATTTGTTTTCTCAATTCTAAAATAGTCATGATGCTAGCACCTATATCAAATGAGTGTTTGATGAGTGTTACCTTGAAAGACGAATGTAAAACCACTTCTCAAAATACTTGTCCAAAGTAAGCAATAAGTAAATGGTAACTGGTTTAAAAAATACAAAAATGCAACTAGGTATACCTATATTTCAATTTTCAATTAAATAAAAATTGGTAATAAAATGCAGTTTTCCACCTATCCAATGCACAACAATCTAAAAGTTTGATAGTAGAGTATTGGGAAAATCACACTAAGACATTTTTGAAAGTATAAATTGATTGAATGCTATATAATTCATTGTGTGCAAACAGTAAAAAATAATTTATTGATAGTTTACTGGATATCTCACTAAATTAATGGAAATGTTGAGAGTAGTTTAAAAGCTACTTATCATCAGAACCACAAGCAAAACATGTCACAGAATCAATCAGCCTAGTGAGCCCATTACTGCTCAGGCTGCTGAGCACTAGATTCAGCTGCTCCAATATTAAGGATATTAGACACTTATCATCTGTTGGAATTATGACAATGCTTCTAAACTTGTTAGATATAATGTTATCTTATAGCTGGTCATTGCTATGACTCCCATTTTTTGGTATTCTCTGCTATTTTGCATCACTCGTTTCTGAATCAAAGCCCAGGATTTGTCACAAACCCTCATGCTAGTCTCATGAAAAGCTCAAAAGTGAATATCTATTTCCTGTAGTGGGAGTTTCATTAAGATACACCAGACATTCACTATCATTTTCCCTTTCTTAGCAAATTTGCTTATCTGTATGCAACAGAGAGCAGACAGACCAAGGAAAATGTAGAAGCTTAGTGCTTTTAGTAGTATCCTACGACTAGAACACAAATATTGAAGTTCAGGTTTTCAAAGATAGGCAAAAGCTGAGGGGCCCAGGTTCTGAAAAAAAAGAGAACAGAGGATAGCTCATTATAGTACACATTTATCTTCTCAAGGGACTTTTGTATTCTTTATTGCAATAAAAGACCAAGGAAACAAACAGAAGCTGAGGCTATGAGTCCTGAAAAGTAAGCATAATCTTTGGTTGTCTTACAGTATATGGGTTTTAAAAGGTGAAGTTCAGGCCATGCCCAGAATGAGTTGCTCTATTAAACATTCCAGGTCTCAAATTGATTCCCATAAATGGCTTTGTACTACTATTAAAAACAAACCTTAACAAACCATTCCTTATGAAGTCTGAATTCCAGGCTCAAATACACCTATTTTAATTTTCACATGAAAATTAAATGATTTTCTGGAGGAAGATAACATCATGCAGAACCTCTAAAACATTTCATAAAAATAGACCCACATGTGATCAAGATTTTAGAGTTATTAAAAATGTTAAAATAACTATGCATCTGACAAGATGAAAATTTTTCATGAGAGAACTAGAACAGAGGAAATTATAAATTAGATAATCTATAAATAAGAAAACAAAAAACAGCAATTATTAACTTAAATGGTTTTAACAGTAGTTTGGATAAACAAAAATAGAGAATCAGAAATCTATAATATAGATAACAACAAGCTGAAAAAATAGATGAAAAATGGATTCAAAAAAGCCTAAGAAATATTTGGGACAAAAAAAATTTGTCAGTTCTCTGAAATAAAGTACTAGGAGGATAGGGCAGAGTAGAGCAAGGCAGGCAAAGGGAAGAAAGATATCAGGGATTCAGGAGTAACTACAAACTCCAAATAAAATGAATGAAAATAAAATCATACCTAGGAAAACCATTGCGAATTGCTAAACAAAACAGGTTTGAAAAGCAGCCAGAGAGAAAACAACACTACTTTCAAATGAGCAAAAATAAGATTGACAGATGAATTTTCAAAAGACACATCTCTGTAGTATATCCTTAGTTTGTATCATATTTCATTTAAAATTAGTTTATTAAGTATTTAAATTAGCACATAATTTAAGGCAATAAATATTTCTTTTAGCAGTGTGATGCTCTTGAGATACAGTGCCTTTATCTCAGAAATTAAATTCTTTTTAGCCCAGCTGATGCGAGTACAGTTAGCATCGAGCACACATCAGCTCATCTGTTAACCCTTATCATAGATTTACCTCCATGATGCTTCATGGTTGCCTCAGCTGAAGATCATCACCAAAGTCATGAACCCACCACAAATTCTTCCTTGTTCAGTAATTGCTCAAAGCATGGGTAAAAATATCCCGCTTTCTCATTCCATCTTAGAACAGCTCTCCTGGGCCATCCCATCTTCAGCATTCTCTGCAGAGATGGCTGATCTATTCCATTGAAACTACATTGCAGCTTGACTTCTTCCCCTGACTGATTCAGCTTCCTTCTTTCCTCATCCATGGCTATTGGTCCCAGAAGAACTCCTTAATAAACCTCCATTAAGCCTCAGAGTATACTTCTCAAAGAAACCAATATGTAACAAGTAAGTTCCATAACTTTTTCCCCATTAATTGGGGCAGATTTTTATTCTGTTAAAATGAAGTAAATTTTGCATTATGTTTCCCCTTCAACTATTTATATTTTATATAGATATTTGTATAGAAGCTAAAATACAATTTATATAGCCAAGCAATATTAAATCAAATAGAAATACAAGAAAAAGTGTTACAAGAGCAAATAAAAGAGAAAGAGAGCTGCATATTGGAATATCTATTCAAATGAGTGTATCACTTTGGTACACATGTATATCATTTGGTAAAAGAGAAAAGGGAATTGATTTCCAAGCATCTGCGGGAGAGGTTTGAGGAGTATTTGACTATCACTAACAAATGCTTTATTTGAACTGTTCAAAAGTTCAGAAGTAAAACTTTTGAATTACAAAAGTATTAGTGAAAGTTAATGTGTCTATACCAAAAAGGCAATTTGTGAACCAGGAATGCTCAAACCAAACATGGCATGAGATTCAAGGGTATACTGTTATAAAGTAGCTTATATAGTGAGGATGAGTGGCTGTTCTTTCACAGTGATTCATTATAATATTAGAATTTTCTTAAATGATAGTGGTTACCTCATAACATGGTTAGTGGTTATCTCAAATGGTTAAGAGCTACCTCATATGAATTTTAAGAAGCAGTTTAAGTTTTGTTTATGATTCCCAGAGGAATAATACGCAAGGAAGGATCCAGATCAACTTAGTTTTGCAAAATAAGCAAAATTAAGCTTTGATTTTATGACTAAATTGATTTTGTATGCTCAAGGAATTTACAAGGCTGGTCTTTGTTTGTTTTTGATTTTAACAAACCAGTGCTGTCACAGGCACTGAACAAGTTAAGCAACAAATATGCATTTAGAATATATTTACTTTTCTTCTTTAATGTTTAACCACTATGCTACATACCTTAATATATTTACTTTTAATAGTGGTGTTACCATGTATTTTTCTTCCTTATTTTTTAGCATTTGAGAGATACAATGTTATTTTTTATTTTTACAATGAAGTTTATATTAGATGACAATTTTTAAAGTTTTATTGAGACATAATTTACATATCATACTATTCACCCATTCAAAGCTTGCAATTCAATGTTATTTTTAGTATATTCACAGATATGTGCAACATCACAACAGTCGATTATAGAACATTTTCATCATCTCTAAAGGGAACCCTGTATTCTGCAACTATAATCTCTTTTTCTCCCCAATTCCAAGACCCATCCCTAAGCAATCACTAATCTACTTTTCATCTCCATATATTTTTTCTGTTCTGGGCATTTCATATGAATACCATCATATAATATGTGATATTTTGTTACTGGTGACTTTTACTTAATATATATTCTTAAGAATCATCGATCTTATATCATGTATCAGTACTTCATTCTTTTTATGTCTGAATATTATGTTGTATTTGTATGCCGTATATTGTTTATCCATTCTACAGTTGATGGATTTATGGATTGTTTCTACTTTTTGGCTATATGAATAATGCTGATATGAACATTCATTTGAAAGTTTATGTGTGGACTTATATATTTATATCTCTTGAGTATATACCTCAGAACGGAATTGCTGGGTCATATAGAAACTCTGTCTTCAATCATTAAAGGAACTGACAGAGTGTTTCCAAAGTGTTTGTATTATTTTACATTCCCATTAACAATGTATCAGTGTTCCAATATCTTATATTCTCACCAATGCTTTTAGTTATTGGCTTATAAAACTCTAATCATCCTAGTAGGTATGAAGTGGTATCTCACTGTGTTCTAAATTTGTGTTTTTCTGATGACTAATGATATCAAACATTTTTTCATGTACTTACTTGACATTTGTATATCATCCTGGAAAAAGTGTTTATTCAAATCATTGGCTCATCCTTTGTTTATTTGTATTTTTATTATTGAGTTGTGAAAGTTCTTTATATATCTGAATACAAGTTCCTTATAAGATATAATTTACAAATATTTTTTCCTATTAGTGCTTTCTTTTTGTTTTCCTAATAGTTGTCTTCGAAGCACTAAGTTTTTAATACTGATTAATTTAATGTATCTATTTTTTGTTACCCATGATTTCATGTCCTTTCTAAGAATCCTGCCAAACCCAAACTAATAGAAATTCACCTTTATGTTTTCTTCAGAATTTCATAACTTTACCTCTTACATTTAGGTCTTTGATCAATTTTGAGTTAATTTTTACATATGGTATGAGGTAAGGTCCAACCTCATTTTGTGCACATGGCTATTCAGCTGTCACAGCACCATTTACTGAAAAGACTATTCTTTTGTCTTTGGATGGTTTTGTCACCTTTGTAGAAAACCATTTGCCATATGTGTGTTAGTATTTTGGATTTTCAGTTCTATTCTATTGATCTATATCTCTATCCTTGTATCAGACCACACTGCCTTGATTAACATTGCTTTGTAATAAGCTTTGAAATCATAGGAGTTAAAAAAAACCAGGAGTAGTTGAAATAAAAAATAGCAAGAAAAATTAACCATTTTTAAATAGTTGTATAATAATTTAGCATTTTAAATGCTAAATATGTGGCACTAAAATTTATAGTGAGTATACACAGATATACAGATATATGTATATGTGTATTCTCTATTCTACTTTACTTCAAAAGGATATACATATATATACACACACATACTGATTATATAAATGTGTGTATATATATATATATATATATATATATATATATATATATATATATATATATATATATAATATATGTAATTTTTTTCCACCTTGATTGCTATACAAGTTAGCAATTGTAACCTAATCCCATAGGCTCTTTCTAACTAAAGCATATCTTTTTAGACCTAGAGTTGTTAGAGTTAACTTTTATGAAGCACAGAAAAAAGGTCCTTATAGTATAAGTGAGAATCTACATAATGCTCCACCAATTTACATAATAAATATATAGTTGGTTGTGGCTCCTATAACAAAATACCATTCATTAGATGGCTTAAAAACAGGTATTACTTATACATCTGAAGACTAAAAGTTTAAGGTCAAGGTGCCATCAGGGTCATTAATAAGAGCAGTTTAGTGAGCTTGAAGATGACTGTGTCCTTACATGGCTTTTCCTGAGTACATGCCTGTGGAAAAAGATAGAAAGAAAGCACTCTCATGTCCCTTCTACTAAGTATACTAATCTCATCATGACTGTTCCAGTTTTATGACTACATCTAAACCACATTACCTCACAAAGGCCTCATATCCAAATACGACCACTTTGGGAGTTAGGATATTAATATACAAATTTTAGGAGAACAAATCAATCTGTAACACATGTATTTCAAAAGCTGTTAATACCTTCAGGCCTTGAGAAAATATTTTTCAAACAAGAAAAAGAATAATACAAATTTATGGTATATGTAGCTTCATGTTTACAAACTTTATTCCACCATGGTTTTATAATATTGAGGAGAAAAACGATAATTTACATCAGTAAAAACAGTTTAACTACAAAATATTAGGTAATTTTCAAGATTCTGTCTAGTAGGTTTAGTCAGTTGTTGTGAAAAAATTTACTTTCCAAAATGTTTCTATTGTTTAATATGATTAAAATTATTACTTGTCTTTATCCAGACTAGATTAGAGGATTTTAAATCAGTTTTTGGAATAAAAGGTCATACAAAAGCATGAAATCCATAAGGAGAAAGATTGATTATGCCTTCATTAATTTACAATTGGAGAGAATATATTTATTTTATATGATCTGAAAAAATTTAAAATAATAAGTGAAAATGAGAAATTTTCAATGATATTAAAGTTATCATTCTAACAATTATAAACTGTGTTTAAAAATAAATGAAATATAAGCACTTGGATATAAAAATGATCAAGTATGCAAAGTAAATGAATAATTTATAATAGAAATTAATAAGTAGAATAATATATTGAATACTATAGCACCGATAATTGTTTAAAAGTGAAATATTTGTCAGGATAATTATAAAAGAAATCCTTGATTTTTCTTCATGCGTAGAAACTAACAGTTTAGCATATTTTCATCTTGGCATGGTTCTATTATAATACCTTTTACACTGAATATTTTAAAAGCTAACATGAATTTACAAGGGCTATTGTGATTTCAGTTTAATGATTACAGTTGCTGTTTCTGTAAGGCTAGATCTTGTGTTTTACTTTGTCATTTTAGATTTGAATGAAGACATTTTAATATTTGTTTTTATGTTTGCAATCTGATATGTCAGATATTAGAGCATAACATTAAATCACACTTTCCCATCCACATTGTTCTTGTCTTTCTCTTTCTCTTTGCTGTCATTTATTATCTTGCATCTTCTTTTAACATGGTAATTTTGGTTTATCTATTTTTCCTTCCTCAAGGTGGAAGAAAGTTGTCATTAGAGGTTATTAGTATTACTTTTGTCATTTTCTCATGTTGCCAATGTACCATAAAAATTGTTCATCTGATGAGGATTGAGTGCAAATACTAAGAACACACTCTAAAATATCAATTTAAATAATCACTTCATTTACTATCTGATTGTAAAATAGCATTATGATATTACACATCATGTCAGAATTATAGTAAACAATTTAAATAACTCGATACTATTTTAAAATATTTTCTTTTCTTTAGTTCTGAGTACACCATTAAAAGTAATTATCAGCTACTATGAAAGTAGAGTGTGTCCAATATTCCAGCTTAATAGATAATTTAATATATTAATATATGTAAGATGTTTGTTATGTCAGAGGTATCTGAAAATACATGTATTTCCAATACTGTCACCTTTTAAAACCCCATATTTGGATGAATTTGAACTAAACACACCCTAGAATTAATCTGGGGTTGGAGGTTAGGAAAGATGTGTCTTTGAATGAAATATTTAGGTTTAAAGCTAATCATAATTCAGGACAATAATAGCCTATTTTTTTTTGACTCTCCTCTCTGACTTGAGAAAAACAGGGATAATGGAATACCATGGTGATAAATCTTCCTTAATTTTTAATATTGTGAGGCATAGCTGTCCACACAACTAACATGACCCTCCAATCTGTTTACCTTAATAGCATTATTTTATTTTAGACAATATTATTTTTTAAATCAGTCTTATTTTCAAAAATTTTAAAATCCATATTTGCAAGTGTCAGTATTTAAGGGTCTAGGATTAAATGGTCATGTTTACTTGAAAGGCATTCCAAATAATGATGATCATTAAATTATATTAAACATTTTAAATCAAGCTTTCATAACCTAAATTTGAATATTATACCACTAGATGGAGTTTTGGTTTTTGGATTGAATTGTTTGACATAGGTTATAGAATCTCAGAGAAAATTACTTTACATGCTTATAAATATCAGGAAGTGGGCACTAGCATATTGCGCTTGCTTTCGGTAAGCATGATTAGACTCTGTAATGAAATTTCACTTTAACTTGTATTTTTGAATGTCATATACTAGTAATTAGAAGTACACACAAAACAGCATAGAATTAATTTTGAAATGGTTACATTAAATAAAAGGAAAAATAGTGTGGAAACCTGCCAAGTTTAATGGCAGTCTAGAACTAACACTCTGGGTTGACTCTCCCACTTCATGGTTGTTTTAGTGACCATTAACTTCAAGATTTAAAAAACTGTTTCTTCTGGTTAATTGCTGTTATCAGCAGTTAGCACTTGAACTCCATGTGTACTCATGACAGACACCAGTAACTCAGACCATTTCCCTTCTTTAACAGAAGCTAATTTACACTCTATCTGGTAGAATTTCAGGAAAGCATCTATAAGTAGTAAACCCAGCAGCATCTGGGATTCTTACTAGACAGACATATATCTATGCCATTATGCAAGAAAATTGATACTGGGCAAGGTAACAGACAAAAAGAAATCCCCATAGATTAACTATGCTTAGATAGCAGAGCATAAATAAGACAGTGTGTGTAATATTTTAATGTTTAAAAATTGCTTTATAAATAATAGTCTTGAAAATGTCAAAAATATCTAAATCTCTCAAATTACTATAATTTAGAATGGTCACTAATTTGAAGAGCCTTCTTAAATAATTCCCTGAGATATGAAGAAACAGCTCATTTCCCAGAGAGTAGATAGGTGAGACACCTAGAATCTACAGAAATAAACATTTGTTTGAAAGTCAATGTCCTAATGAAATGAGAAATACAAATTTATACATTTTATCTATGTTAATAAATTTATTTTTACACTTATAAACAAATGCTTATGTAATTATTTTGGAATTGTGGACTAACAGGGATAGAACATATGACTTTTCAGGTCTCTATTGCGTTTTCTCTAAAGTTAGAAAACAGATTCTGAAAAGGAGAGGAAAGTTCAAAGCTAGCTAATCCTGTTTCCTAACAGGATAGGGCAGAGAAGATTATAACCACCTGTGGTAAATGCCTATCACTTCACCTCTGCTTGTAACGACCTCTCCTTCAAATTGGCTGCATTTCTATTTCTTGGATGGAAAGTTACTGTCAATTTTAAGAAGTCTGAGGTATCATCATAGACTGACATATATAATCTGTAACATATCAGTTTATATATTCTATTGTAAATGATAGGCACACCAATGGGCTAAAATTTATTTGTCCATTTCTCTTCTTAATCATCTGTATTTTATAATTCAATGTAAAATATAATCCAATGTTATATCATTGGCCAAGAATAAAAACACATAAGCTAAAATATCACATTAAGCACAACTCAACTTTTAAAGAAACAAAAGAAAAAATTACAAATACATAGTTTAAAATTATAGAAACCTTTCTAAAGCTTGTATTATAGTGCTGTTATTTTTCATCTTGTTTTGATATAGATATTTCAAAATATTAATTTAAAAAATAGAAAAATATACTGATTTATCTATACAAAATTGGTATCTTTTGGAAAATAACCCATAACTATTATATTCAATCCACAAATTTCTGGGCATTTTTCATATGTAGTTTCAAGATTTCAAGAAATTTCAAGAAGAAATTTCTTTCCTGAAATTTTCCTCCTTGAGATACAAGGAAATAAATAGTGCTACTTTCTTTTGAAATGACCACTTTAAAATACTCTAGGTAGAATGCAATTCAGGATTTATTTAGAATGAATATAAAAAATCATACATAATAAAAGTCCACAAAATTCTATGACTTTAAAATCCACATGAAAATAAGCATTAGAACTAATACTGAGACTTCAGATAAAAATAATTATAGTTGAAGCATTTCAACTTAATGACTATCTAAAAAGCATACTTAAGATGACTTGGATTTATGACTAAAAGTTTAACAAAGGCAACCAAAACTAACATGATTGCATTCATTGTATTTTTGTAACAGCATTAATAAATTTCCATTTTAAGACTTTTGTCTAAAATACTCTGGATAAAAGCTCAACATTCAACAGAAACAGGAAATTTCATGGGAGAAATTCTACAAAACCTCTACTAAATATTTTATTCTATATTTTTAAAGTTAAAAAAACATAATTAAAACTTCTAAATTAATTTTTAAACCAGAAAGCATTAATAATGCATTTATAAACATTACAATGAAAAAAATCAATTTATTTATCCTGATGTAAAAATTATTACTAAAAATTTATAAACAGTTTTAATCCAGAAATGTAAACATGGTTAAATATTAGGAAATATATTAATATAGCTTATCATAATAATATCAGCATAAAAATCATACAATCATTTCTTTAAAAAACATTTGAGAAAGTTTAAAAAGAAATGCATTCTTGATTTAAAAGCCCTTAATTAAATAAAAAATAATGCATATGTATATATAAACATAATAACATATTAATTCATAACCCAGGATCATGCATCGTATAGGAACATAGCAATTACCACCAAAGCCAGGAAGACTAACTATGTCATCCATTATTAATTCTTAGACTATTCCACTGGGATGTCTAGTCAATGCAATTAGAGGATAGGAAGAAGCAATAATGTAGAGATCTTTAATTTATATATGACACCCAATTTCAAATGTATAGACAATGAGAAAGAAGAAAGAAATGAAAATAGACATTGTTTATAAGAGAATTTTTACATAAGTATGATGATTCTACATGTTGTGACTTTTAAACACATCACACAGATATATATTCAGATGCTAATAAGAAGAAAATAAAATTTTCTAATAATAAATATATGTCTGATATTTTGCTAGTCCTTGTTAATTCAATAAAAAAGCCAAAAAGGGCTCATAATTTAAGACCAGGCCATCTAAAATTTTTGACAATGAAAATGATTATGTTAAAAGTTTTATTCTGTTCTCTGTAGCAATAATATTTTTATAAAGGAATGCAAGTAATAATAGGCTGACCACTAGATAATGGGTTCTAGAAAAAAAGGCAACAGTTATAATTTTAAGCAGTTAATCAAGTGATTCCACACAACAAGTATATGCTTATTTGATCACACTTCCTGGAAGTAGCAAGGAAACAAGCAGATGAGAAGAGCAGACAGTGAATTTTATTTTTGAAAATCCTCTTGAGTTACAAAAAGCATCATAAAACATCTAGACCTAAAATCTTTAGTCACAGGGATATGACAATTTATCCTTTCTTTAATAGTCTTTTGTGTTGTGTGATTGGCATCCCTTTGCACAAATTTCAATAATTAAAGAGAACACAACTTATCTAGACTTTTTGGTATCTTCCTATCTGGTTCCATAAAATACTTGGTTCTAGCTTCATAAGCAATATAAAACTAGAGTTATTCTTCTAACAGTGAATTTTTTACCAGTAGAAAAAAATTGATACTTGACTGTTCTATTTCCCTATGCTATATATAATATCGTATATATATGGCAAACTCTCTCATATATATATATATATATATATATATATATATATATATATATATATATATATATATATATATATATATATATATATATAATCCACACACTGATTAAATAACTGGAGAAAGGCACGTGTACACTATCTTAAAATTCTGCATCTTAATACATACACACAAACCACACATTTCCTATCTTTTTCTGTCTTATTTTTGTTGTATTTATAATTATCTAACATATATTTTATTCATTCACTTGTTGTCTCCCACTAGAATTTAAGCTTCTTATAGGCAGAGATCTTTTGTTTGTTTACTTCTCTATCCTTTGATCCTTGGTTACGACTAGCTTATAGTATGTATACAACAAATATTTGTTGATTTAATTAATAAATGAAGACAACATGATTTCCAATTTATGAATGAGGAAACTAAATCCAATTAGTAACTTCTTCAGTGTTACACATATAATAAAGAGTAGAGCTAGAAATTGTACATAGTCTTAATCTCATTTTTATTTTATTCCTAAGCCTATTTAGTGTCTGAAAATGTGGAATTTCCCTATATTTTAATTCCCTAAAAGTCTACATTGAGTCTACAAATAGGAGTTGGGTATATGTATAAGCCTTATACAAGAAATCTTGAATATTTCTTACTGGTTCTGCAGTATCATCAATTAGTAATTCAGTTGACTCTTCAGTATATCAGAGGACCACTACTATGAATTCCATCAAAATCATTAAATACATCACTTTGACATAACTAACCAGTTCTATTTCTTTTATCTATAATTGTTAACAAGAGATGAAATATACATTGAGATTAACTAAAAATGCCATCCTTCTAGAAAAGTTTTCATTGTTGCTCTTTTTATTTTATACTTACATATACTTAAGATGGTAAAAGAATATAGAAGGACAGGTTTAACGTAATTGAAAGCTCCCTACTCCCCCAGAATCTTAAGTAGCACATAGACTCTTTGTAAAAGCAGATACAAGATTGCAACCATTAAGAGACCATAAAAGAAGGACAAAGAACTTAACAAACATTTGGATTTTCCCACAAAGCATTTCATCTTTGTCAAAATTTAATTTAAAACATATCTGACTTTCAATTATTCACTGTAGACAGACTCAGAATCAGATCATCTGCTGCCAAAGCTAAATTATCAAATAGAGATACATAAACCTGAGTGTTTTCTGCATAATGATAGACCATAATGATTAAAAATTCTTCCTAAAGGCTATTTGTTCTGTAGGTGTTAACACAGAATCCAAGAAGGAAATGGAGACCTAAGCAAACATGATTGCAGATTCTGAATATAAGAATACCTTGAGAAATAAAGTTGAACTCTTAGAAAGATTTTAATTGGATATAAGTGTGATTTCATAAATTTTATGTTGTTATTTTATCAGCGTTATTCATTTATTAACACTCTTTCAAATTGTCTTTTTATCTATTTGCATTTTATCTTGTTGACATGTTTTAATGAATATTCAAATTTTATGGATTAAAATAGATTAACAACTAAATATAGTCATACTGCCACATGCTCAGGGCGATATTGTCAGGCATTAAAATGGAATATCTATTAACCACATGTGGCTTATATATATCACAGAAGGCTCAAATGTCACACACAGGTGAAACACCTAAAACACAACCAGATATTATACTAATCCAGAGCCTATATCTTGCCCTTTTTATAGGTTTCATTTCAACAATCTAGCTGCCTATAACATTTAGGTACAAGATGGCACAGTCCTAATCTCTGAACACTTGAAACTTCTTGGGCACTTGATTTCATTTTAAATATCTTGGCTAGCATTATTTGTCTGCTGATGAAGTGATAACTAGGATGAGCAGTGTTTGGCTTCCTTTCTCCGTGGAGCTAAAAGATCTGGTGGCCTTTTTACCTGCTCTCCCCTGTGGGTTCCTTCCAACGATAAAACTGAGTTGCCAGCATCTCCTTAGAAGTATCTTATTCAAATACATAGTGCCCCAACTTTTATTGATGCTTTCCAAGGTATAAACTCACAGACCACCTATCTTTGATAACCAATGAACCTTACATTAATGAATTCCATGGGACTCTAGCAAAGCAGTGGTAATGGGCATCAAAGTATTCACTGCAGCTATCCCCCAAGGCTCAATGCCCATCTACCAACTTTTCACTGGAAGAGGTGTGATGGCACACTTTGCACACTGCTATTAAAGGAAATAGCTTCTAATTAATATGCATTAGGGGCTTACTGCAATTTTCCCTGAAGCCTGAATCAGCCAGTTGGCACTTCCCCTATTTTTACTTCCAGGTCACTCCAACAATAAAACCAAGTTTCATTATTTCCCTGGAAGGAGTTTGTCCACATATTGAAATTCTCAACTTTTATAGTTACCATCCAAGGGATGGTCATCAAATCACCCAGCACCAATTGCCAATTGAGCTTGCACTTATATTCTCACAGGACTACAGCAAACAAACAAAATATAGTTTTTAAAGGGATGAGGAACAGCTCAACCTCCTATACCCCCTCATCTATACACTAAGACCCAATATAGAGGAAACAGGCTAAAACTACCACCTTCCAGTTTCTCCCAGGAAGGGGCTTAACTATATACTTTACTAGTTGTTCTCTGAGTGTCTAGCTTCTAATCAGCTTGCATTTTGGTGTTCACTGACATATTTTTCCAAATCTTCAATTACTGGGAGCAAGTAAAAATAAAGATATTGATTTAGACAATCACAAAGGTTGAGAAATAATCAGGAGCTCAAAATGAGCTGATTGACAAGGTTCATCTACATAAGAATAATCTGTTAAGGCTGCATGAGTTGGCTGTTTTACCTAACGCTAAGAAACCAACATAGAGAGTGAAGAAAAATTTGACAATAATGAGATATGTTCCAAACAAAATAATTCTCCAGAAAAATGATTTTAATGAAATGAAGATAAGTGATTTACCCTATGAAGAGTATAAAATAATACCCATAAAAAATATTCACCAAGGTCATGACAGTAATTCAAGTACAAAGTGAGAATTTAAACAATATAAACAACATGCACATTATAGAAATCTTTGAAGGAGAAGAGAGAGAGAGAAAGGGTAGAAAGCTTATTCAAAGAAATAATGGCTGTAAACTTTCTTAACCTGGGGTAAGAAACATTCAGCATCAGAAAATTCTGAAAATTATCCAATTAGAAGAATCCAAACAGACCCACACTAAGACATAATTAAATTAAATTGTTAAAAAAGTTCAATAAAAGAGAGAGAATTTTAGAGGTAATATAAGAAAGGAACTAGTTACCTACAAGGGAACCCCCTTAAGAATATCAGCAGATTTTTCAGTAAGAAATTTGGCAGGCCAGAAGGGGGTACTTCTTAACAAATTGCCACATATTTATAGCTTAAACACAAATATCCTTTTTTACGGCTCTGATTTTCAGTGGTCTTCACTGTCTAAAATCAAAGGATTAATAGGCTCCATTCCATTCTGGCTGCTCTAAGAAAGGGTCCATTCTTTGTTCTTTTATGATGTTGGCAGAATTTTGTTTCCTTTGATCATAGGACTTAAAACATACTAAAAACTGCTGAGTCATACACTTTAGAAGAATGAATTATATAGCATGTGAATTATACTTCAACAGAGATGTTGAAAAAATTGCTGAGCCATTTATGTATGTGTGTACATATGTGTGTATACATAAATATATATATATATATGTATACACATATATATACATATATACACATACACACACATATATACATACATATATATATATATAAAATGAATGTTGACAAATATTTATAATGGTTCAGGGAATTTTTGATGATTATGTTATCATTTATGGTGTTTGCTCTCTACATTAGTATCATCATCTAATCTTTTCTATAATTACTTAAAAGTGTATCATAACCTTCACCAGCAAGTACCACTCAGCCCAATATATGGCAAAGATCATATGAAAATGACTGACCAAAAGAGTATAAAAGATGTCATTGCTTCCTGATTAGGTGTTCAGTTAAGGAAACTTAAATAATGTGATGGCTTTTAGTTACAGTGAAGAATAAAGCCCTGTCATGATATGTTGGTGAGAATGACAATAGTGATGATAATAAAAATGAAAATGAAAATGGTATGTTGATGGAAGCAGGATAAACTGGAAACATGATATTTGGGCTTTACTACTCTCTACATGAGGGTAAGCAAAATATAATTAGGTTGGCAACTTAAAAATAAAAGATGAGTGTACCTTCTAGAGATGTCATGAAGAAATTGGCAGCTTATTCTACCCTCAACAATTGATTTTTCTTCCCCCAATAAGGATTTAAAGAATAAATTATACAATTTGCATAAAATCTTGTATCCTATCTAATAAATCATATATTATGAATGTATATATTATAAATTGCATAGAAAAAAACAGGTCAATTATTTGAATGTTACAACCTAATTATGTGACTTAGATTTTTCTTCAAGCAAAATAAAAAGTTTTGAAATATTACAAAATGACTTTTCAAAAGTTTAAAGGGAGAAAGGTAGCAATTACATCTGTTTGTTTTTAATTGCGCAATACTGGCCCTCCCAGAAACCTTCACTTGATAATATTTATCATTCTACTCCTTAACCAATAGACATTTGAAAAGCTTGAAATGTACTTCCCAGCTTACAGTTTACACATAAATTCTTGAAATGTCGTCTGACTAATGGCTGGAACAAAAAGGGACTAGGTTTACAAGGAATGAGGAAAAGAGTATGAAGAGGTATGGGCATGTCTAAAAATTATGTAGTGAAAATGTATGTTAAAAGCGAATCACTCTTGCCTTGAGAATGAGGGCAGAGAATTTTTTTTTAAAGACAAACTTGTCTTTTAGGTTAAAACTTGTATTTAAAATGATATTTCAAAAGGGAAGAGAATTTTAATACTTTTGAGTGACCAGTTCCCACTGGCCAAGAACAGTCAGAACAGGTCAGTTTGACAACTATACTTTTCAGAGGTCAGTGAAAGAAATAGATGAAAATGTAATGTGATAAATGAGCATGTAGTAACAATTGTCTATAATAAGAGTTTTGAAATATGTAAAAGGAAAACCTGTGAAATAATGTAAATTTTTAAAATTTATCAAAAAGAATGGTGTTCCTAGCATCTTATCCAATTCCATACAATATTCTAGTTCTTTCTAAATTGTTGCTCTCCCACCAAAAATCTCATATAATTTTTTAATATTTCTTTTAAGGCAATATTTTGAGCAAAGTGAAGTGTGTACTATGTCACTTTTTAAAGAAGTACTCTGTGCAGTTAGTGTTTCAACATTTTAATTCATAATTTAATTTCATTTTTAAAGTTATTTAAGAAACATTCATCTCATGACACTCTGACTCTAATTTTCATCTGTGCCATGCTCCCAATTCTTGATTTGTCTCATGATCTCAATCAATCTTAAGTATCTTAAACAAGTCACCTAACTTCTATGAACCTCACTTTCCCCAGTGAGATTTTTTCTTTAACATAGCTATAAACGGAATCCATATTATCTCACATTTGGAAGATATATTACCTACTTGATACCTGAATCCTCTCCAGATTTCCTGTCATTGTGGTAATGCTCTTTGTATAAAACCTAGTACAAGCTTACAATGTAGTTCATATCTGAAGAGCCCTAACAAATGCTTTTGCACTAATGAATATACGGCATTGATTAATAATTGACCATAATTAATTAATTACATTGATCCATTAATTGAACATTGATGATTTACATTAATTGAGGATAAGACCCAGATATACAAATGTAATTTCTGTTCTAAAGAGAAGATATTTGTGTAACATATGTACAAAACTGCTAGGTAAAGTAAATGCCATTAACACACAGGTATTTACTTATAACAAATTAAGTTGAAATTTCAAACTAAATTCAAACTGTGTACCGTTTAGTCAATCTTCATATTAAAGCCACATTAATTTTCTCAAGACATAGCATTTAGGATTTTGCTAAGGCTTTTTTTTTTCTGACTCACTGACTCCCAAGATTGGAATATTCCACTCCATTCTACTGTTCATCTAAATTCTACTCCTGTGTTCATGACTATGTAATTATATACCTACTCTACTATTTTTTTTTTGCCTAAATTTGAAGGAATATCTCTTGGCTTAGAAGAATTATCATATTTACTATAAAATTATGGGTTATTTTTTTTTATTTAGGATGCTAATTGAGATGTGTACAACTTAGGATAAAAGAAAAAAATTACACCTTTGGGAAAATTAGAAAATATTCAGATGTTAAAAAACAATATAAAAAAGCACTGCTAAAATTGATAAAAATTTAACTTGACTAACAGAAAATTGATGCCTTTGTAGATCATCAGGAACATAAGTATTTCTTTTAAAAAGTAAGAAAAGTCTTTTTTAGAAATTCACATTTAATGATCTACTGCCTAAAAATCTGTGCTGGAATGTTAGAACAGGCTACCATAATATCCCTGATTCCTTACTGAATACATGAAGTAGAAAAAAATGGCAGGGCTAGTGGAGGATATATTCATGTACTATATTTTATATACATATTTTAGGTGTGGAAAGATGAGGAAGAAAATGCAACAATAACTTAAATAAATGGCTGAATTATTATGTTAAGGATTCTTGACCAAAAAGAGTAAATAGTTTGTAAAAAGTATTTAAGATATGAAAATTTTACTCCTCCATCCTTGGAGAAATGGGCATCTTGAAACAAAAAGCCTAGAAGAAATATTCAAAGAAAATAAATTCAAATTAAATTAAAAAAAAGGTTTTAGGATAAAAAATAGTTGTAAATAAAACAGACAAAGAATACACGCATGCATAATTGGTATACTAAGAGAATATAAAAAAATTAAAGTTAATATAATAAAAAAGTGGAAACTAGCATTTCCTTTTGAATAAAAAATCTAAATCTACAGATTTACAGTACAAAATTTTAAATAAACTTTGCAACAGATGAAGACATTATAAATTATAAATAGTTGGTTTTTGATGTTGGAAGATAATATAAAACTCATATGATGAAGACAAAAAAAAAGTACAGAAAGGATAACTTCTTAACCTCTTGAGAGTCCTCCAAAACATAGAAAAATTATTATCTATAAGTTAGTTCCAGAAAGTCATCAAAGAAGAAAAACAAGAGAGCCAATAAATTTGACTCCCAAATTTGATAGCAAGCTGATTCAGTATCTTGTTAAAACCACAAAATTATGTGTTCCAGCATGTACAAGTATGAGGAATGATACTTTTAGGTACAATTCTTGAGAAATTTGCTCTTGAAGATGAATTTCAGTCAACTAAGTTATGAAAGAAAAGTTTTCTGGAAAAAGCAATAAAAATGGTTTTTAAAATATAAATCAAAAGTTAACACTGTATATTCAATCACTGAACAAAATGCAAGCAAAATTATAACATATGTGTGTGTTTGTGGGTGTAGGTATGCGCAAAAGTAGAAATGTACTTTTAATTGGATGGACATTTAAATTTTTATCTTTTCTATACTTACAAAATTTTTAGTTTCCTATTTGTCTTCTGTGAGGCTAACTTTTGTTCAATGGTTAGGAGTGATGAATTTCAAAAGTAAAAATGGAAAAAGTCTAGAGACATAGAAGTTAATAGGGAAGTAGAAAATAGGTACATGAGTAAGGCCTTAGGGAGAAATTGTTTTTTAAAAAGGAAATACACACACACACACACACACACACACACACACACACACACACAATAATTGTGGATAAAAGAGGAGAGTACCAGGGAATTGGTAAAGAGAAGAACTAAGGTAGGTATAGATTGTGATAAAAATTTATGGTAGAAAAAGAAAAATTTTAGAACAGTTGCTATATCCTCTGTAATATATTACTTCATGGCATTTGAAAATATTTTCTTAATTATTAATTTTAAAATTATCTTTCAGATTTTAATTGTTAAAGAAACACTAATGGACTAGAAAACTTTAATTATGGATTTAATCTGGTTAAAATAATTTAAGAATGTAATAAGGTGTGTAGGCTATTATTGGAGTATTATATGTAAATTGAATGCTCTCACTCTTTCAAGGTTAATCAGTTAAAATTTATAAATAATAAAACAGAATTATTGCTTAAAGATGTGGAGAAAACCACTGGAAATATTAATAATAATATAAAGAATCAATATGGATTTTGGATTGAGAAAGCATGCTTAGAATTATGTAATTAAATTTGCGGCAATATGATTATATAAATTGTTTTTTGTTTTTAATGCAATTTACTAACATCAACCCTCTTAACAATCCTGTCACAGTGGCCCTGTCCAGGACTCCATTTACCCCCATAACCCAAATCTGAAAGGAAACCTGCTCTGGATTACAGCAGGAATCCCTATCCAGACTGCCCACTAACTGAGCCATGATAATTTTAAAGATTTTTAATACTTTTGAGCATAAGTTAAAAATACTGATTTTTCTCATTTTCAGAAAAGGTCTTTAGTTATCTTCTTAAATGGATCATTTAAAGACATTATTTATGAAGTAAACTGGCTATAGTTCATTTAAATTATTATAATGAAAAAGCACATATATTCAGGCTTTATAATTTTTAAAGCATTTTCAAATGCATTATGGAATGTGATTTTCAGAAAAAACTTTTGGGGACAGTTAAAATGCATTAATGGACAGCAGAGCTGAGATTAGAATCCAGATCTATAGTCACTTAAATTGGTAAAACAATCTGTTCAACACTGCTTTAAGGGATTAAGATGGATTCAATTAAAGAAAGAGGAAAGTTAAAGACAAGGTAAAAGAACACATATTAAGGAAGAAAAATATTTCCTAGTGTGTTTTATCTCTATAATAAACCTGACTAGTGCTTGAGATTAGGTAACACACGTTACATTCTGATACACTCAATATGTGAGAATAACTCAGTAGATGAGTAGTGAGTAACTCAGTAGATATTCAAATATGTGTTCATCATTTATAATTCTGTTTTATTTATAAAATTTTAACATATTTTAGATATCATTAAAGAGAAAGCAAAAAAGCAAAATCAATGGCTAATTTTCTCTCTCTCACATACACATGCAGAGAGCTTTTTGCCCTTTAAATAATTAGAAATCTACTGTAAAATATATTGGCTTGTTTCTATTAGCTGGATTAAATTTTAGTATTAAAATGTATTCATCATGTATTTTTGTTCACTGGAATTCCAGATACAAATAAAAATAATTACAACTTTTACTGATAAGTACATTTTATTAAAACTAAGAATATAGGAGAACAGTCTTAAATTAAACTTACATTTGTAAAGCAATAACTTTATATTAATTTTGTGGTAAAATCTTTATCTGTTTTTACTGACAAATCTGCTGCAAATTTTTTTGAGGTATGCTTTACGTTATTTTATATTTGATGTCCGCTATTGGTACAGAGATGTCTATGTATAGTATAATGATACAGTTTTCAAATACTAGCAAAATAAATTTTAAAAGTAAATGAACAGAAAAAATGATATGGATTTGGTCAAATTGGTGAAGTACTACACATTGTATCAGAAAAAGTAGTATCAGCAGGACAATTATTAAGGCAAAACATATTCTCAAAGAGCATATAAAGCATGAACATAAAAATTAAAGATAAAAGAATAATTCAAGCAACTAAACTATATAACAAAATCCAAGCAAGCCCTGTAATTTTGGAGATGTTAACTGAAGAAAGTGTTTATTCTGTTAAGGTATGGGGTAAGAATATGCCTCTATGAAGGATAGGAAACTTCTGGTTAAGATGGTGGAGTAGGTAAAAGTTGTTCTTGCCTCCTCTTCTGACCATATCAAAACAACAAATAAACTACAGAACAGCTATAATTGGCAGTCACCTGAAATCTGGCTGAACAGAACCCTATAATTGGGGACACACAGAAGAGATCACCTTGAGACTGGTAGGAGGAGAGGAAATGTGAAATAGATTGGTCCCACACCCACATATGGTGGTTGAAAATTGGGATGGATATCTTGGCTGTGGAGGTCTCCCCAGAGGAGTGAGCTCTCCCTGAATTATACTAGGTTCCACAGACCAGGGATTCAGTATCCAGAAGAGAAGCCCAGGAAGCACAGAGATTTTTAAACAAGATGAGGCCCACACCAAAACATATCATTAAAATGCCAAAGATTAAAGACAAATAAAGAATCTAAAAGCAGCAAGAGAAAATCACCTAGTTACCTACAAACTAATAATCAAGGATCATCTAATAAAGTATATAAATGTCTAACCAATATGCTATACATATGAAACTAATATAAAATAATATTGAATTTCAATTTTAGTTGAAAAATTTTAAAAATAAAAATAAATAAATAAAATAAAGCAGAATTATTAACTATTTCAGAGTGGATTTGCTCTTCCAATTCTATGGCTATGCTCCCAAAAGCAGAGTTCATGACTTTTTTTACCTCTGAATTCCCAGTAGCTTACTGTTTGCTTCTGCTTGAATGAATCCCCTCTTCTAAATCTTCCACATAGGATTATACAAAGTAGATTGCCTATAAAATCACGTGTGTGCAAGCAATTTGAAAAGTGTAAACATTGTGAAGGAGCTATATTGGTAGCAGAGTTACCTCACCATTTAGCTGTTTATTTTATGACTCATTTGAGATTATTAAGGCCTAGAAGATAAGCATCATCATTCTGTTAACACTTTATCCTCTTCTGAATGAGCCCTATGTAGTCTTAGACACAGTACAGATTTCTATAAATGCTGAAAGAGTAGAAAACAATCCCTAAATATTTTGTGGGAACTCAGCATCATTGCTTAATTGATCTAAACCATCAGTCGTTAAACTTTTTGGCACCAGGAGCTGGTGCTCCTATGAGAACCTAGTGCCTGATGATCTGAGGTGGACCCAAGGCAGTGATGCTAGAGCTGGGGGAGTGGCTGCAAATCCAGATGAAGCTTGGCTCACTTGTCTGATGCTCACCTCCTGCCGTGAGGCCTGATACAGACCATAGGTCAGTACTGCTCTGTGGCCCAGGGGATGAGGACCCCTGATTTAAAGTATTCACTTAACAAAAAGATCAGAATCATAGTTTCCCCAGGAACTTTCCTGAGAAAGTTCTCAAAGTATCCCTTTGAGAAACAAACTTCTTATTCTTTATTTTCCCTCACACTTAAGTGCCTCTTCAAAGCAAAAATCTCAGTGCATAATATTAAGAAATACAAAACAGAACAGAAGCCTCTTAGAAGTAATAGCAAAATAACACGCTACTTTAAGTAAGGCATTTCAATATTTATTTCATTTAAAGTGGGTAAAATATTCCTTTTTCTAATTACTGGGGTTTTTTTTGTAAGCACATTGTCATCCCAAAAGGAGTGATGAAAATTAAAGGCATATAGGTTTTAGAAACAAATAGAGACTTTTAAAGAATATTATAGATATCTAAGCTCAAGATCTGCAATTAATAAAATTGAGAGTTCCTGTTTGGGCTACTCTTCCTTATTTGGGTATCGGCAGTATGATCTGAGTCTCTGGTGGAGATGCCCCTGATTATAAGTGAAATTGAATATGTGGATGTACCATATGAAATGATAAGCATTAATTCTTCAAATCATGTCAGCACAACCTCAGAGACTGTATGCCTGCCTTGTGCCTTTCACTTTACAAAAGCATTTTTTAAGCCTCAGATTTTTGAAGGAGATGCATATCTAGCTGAAAAATTCTTGTTTATAACAAATTTATTTAAAAGTAGCAGGGGCAGAATGTTCTTCAAGTGATTTTTAATATCACTCAATATTCCAAAGGAAGCTTTAGTTATTGGAGCACTTGTGTTTTTAAATATCTGAATGTTAGTAAACTGGTTTAGATTTTGTTAAAGTACTTATTAATTCTACTGTAATTATTGTTTCATCATCATAACACATTAACTATTGCTATAGCCAAGCAGCCAACTGTGCAAGGAGACTCATGTCAAGTTTGAATCTTCACAAAACTTCCTATTGTACACTATTGTCCCTTTAATATTTGATAGGCCTATATGTAGCTGTTAAATTATTTAACCCACCTTCATTTCTTGAACATCACATCTTTTTAACATGGGCATTGTCAAAGGGCCTGAAATGTGGTTGTCTACAGGAAACATAATGCTGCATTAGGATACATGAACTGAACTCAGGGAAACTGACAGTCTTTTCAGAGCATTAAGCCAACATTCTCGTGTGTACCTTTGCAAGGGAAGAGGATACCTGTACTGGGAAAAACAGCATGTCTGATAAAGTATTGCTTTTCCCAAATTAAATTAGTGAAATTTACTCTGATAAAAAAAAATACAGATGTTTGTATCTTAAATATTTTTCCTAAAATATTTTCATTTATTTTAGTCTAAATTATTAAATAGAAAGAGATGTCTCCCATATCTCTTTGTGTCTCCTGAAGTTTTAAAGGGTTGCTTAAGCTTCATAAACATGTAACAGTGAACTACTCTTCCCATTGTAATAATATATTTTTAAATGAGAACTAAAATAAATCAATTGGAAATCTGAATCATGCATTAAAGAAGGTAGAATCTGAATCCAAATTTTAAGTTTCTAGTAAGAGGTCAAAGAGTGTGCTACACACTTGATCACATTTCATGGCAATTTAATTCTAAAAACAGTCTTCAGAAAGAGAACTATATAAAATTATTACAGATGAAGAAAATTATGTCAAAAGTGTCAAATTTCTTGCCTAGGTTCACATAGCATGTGGCAGAGCTGGGAATAAAAAATATTCTTAACTCTGAAAGAACCTATATATATGTTCACCATTCTGTATGCTTGTCATTATTACCATCATTACTGCAAATCAGCTACACTGAAAGCTAATTAAAACACTCCTAAGCAGGTTATTAATTTATTGTGGGCATGGTACATAATATAGATATGAGTATATTAGTTGCTTATTTGGATTTTTCAGTACTTAATATATTAAGTGTAATAAATATATTTTATTATATTTAAAAATATAGAGTAGTATTCTGAAACTTGAAATCCATTGCCTGCTAGGATATTTAAACTACATAAACTGGCTATTATGTGAAAGGAAAAAAAATTGAAACCCCAAGCAGCATAATTTTTATTTTAATATTTTATTACCAGAATGACCATTCTAAAGAGCTATTTTTAACTGTGAAAAATGATTTATGAAAAGATAGGTCAAATCTCCTTCTATCACGATATATTTGACCCCTTTTACCCTTTGTCTACCTTACACACAATGCAATATACAAATAATATACTTTGGAATTACACACCTTAAATCTGTATAATTTTATTAACCAAGGTCACCCCAAAAATTTAATAAAATTTTAAAAAATAAAAAATTAAATAAAAAGAAGTCATAATTTACTTATGAAATTCATTAATAACTTTTAAGACAAATATTGTGTTTATACCTTGCTAAATTCCCACTGCTTTACACTTGAGATGTTAATAATTTGATGAATCTTGGAATCATCATCATGTATATTCTGTTCCTGCAAATGATCGTCAGAGGGACCTTTGTATTCTCATATATAAATTAAGGTGCTAATATTGTGAAGATGTTAATTCTCCCAATTTACTCTATAGATGTAATGCAATGCCAGTGAAAATTCCAGAAATTATTTTATGAGTAGCAAGAAACTGATTGTAAAGTTTATATGGTGAGGCAAAAGATTCAAAAAAGCCAATGCAATATTGAAGGAGAACAAAGTTGGAGAACTGACTACCAGATTTCAAGTCTTCCTATAGAACTACCATAATAAAGACTGTTATATCGGAGAAAGAATAGACAAATAGATCAATGAAACAGAATAAATAGCCCAGATTAGACTCACATATAGTCAACTGATCTTTCACAAAAGACCAAAGACAATACCATGGATATTAATTTCAATAAATGGTGCTAGAGCAAATGAACATCAGCATGCAAAATAATAATAATAATAATCTAGATATAGACCTTACACTCTTCAAAAGATTTAACTCAAAATGAATCGCAGACCTAAATGTAAATGTAAAACTATAAAATCCTAGAAGATAATGTAGGGGAAAACTTAGATGACCTTTGGTATAGTGATATCATTCAGAAACAACACCAAAGGTACCATTCATGAAAGATATAAGCGATAAACTGAAATTCATTTAAAAAAAAAAGATACTTCTCTAGAGAAGACAATGTCAAGAAAATAAGAAGATAAGCCACCAACTAGGAGAAAATATTTTCAAAGACACACCTAGTAAAGGATAATTATCCAAAATATATAACAGACTCTTAAAGCTCAAGAATTTTTTAAAAAGCTAATTAAAAAGTGAGCCTAAGACCTTAACAGATACCTCACCAAGGAAGATATATAGATGGAAAATAAGCATAAAGAAAGATGTTTCACATCATATCTCATCAGAGAAATTCAAATTAACACATCAATGAGATATCACTATACACCTATTAAAATGTCCTAAATTCAGGACACTGACAATACTAAATGCTGTCAAAGGAAGTCTCATTCATAGCTGATGGGAATGCAAAATGATACAGTCATTTTAGAAGACAGTTGGTGGTTACTTATAAAACTCAGTGTACTCTTATACAAACTAGCAATTGACATGCCTTGGTATTTACCCAAAAGAACTGAAAACTATGTCCACAAAAAAGCCCACCCACGAATGTGTACAGAAGCTTTGTTCTAATTGCCAAAACTTGAAAGCAACCAAGATATCCTTCAGTAGAAATTGGTTTAATAAAATGCAGTACATCCAGACAATGGATTATTATTCAACACTAAAAAGAAAAGACTTATCAAGCCATGAAAAGATATGATATAACCCTGGTCAAGATGTTAATAATAGGAGAGGCTAGGCATGGACAAGAGCAAGAGGAAGGCTGTAAGGTGGTAAATCACTGTAACTTTCCCTCAATTTTGCTGTGAATCTAAACTGCTCTAAAATATAGCCTTCATGAAAATTATTTAATTAAAAAACAAATCAAAGTGCTTTTCATATATCTTTGAAGAAAGAACAGTGGGCTTAAGACCAGAAATCTTTTATTTAAGTTCAGATATTGTACCTTATATGAGCTATTTTCTGGGATATTCTAATGCAAGTATCTTGAAATTTATTTACTCATTTATTTATTTCATGCATTTATTCATGACTCTCAGTGTCCTAGATTCCTAATAGCTATGATGATATTATCTGGGAATACAAAAATTAGTTAGATATATTTTTTGTTTCTAATGAATTTGGAGATCACACTCTGACAAGACAAACAAAGCTATATGCCAAGAGCTGTTAGGTGTCATTACCTATAAATTTGGGACAATAAGTTCCATTGCAGGAATCAGGTGAGACAATAATTGTGAAAGCACTTCCTACACTACAAATGGTCTATGCATTTAATGTGTGTGAGTAATGAAACAATAAGTTTATACAATTTAAACTCTGTAGAGCTTGCTACTAAAAAAATGCAATTAAAAATATCAGCAAGATCCTAGCACTGGGAAAATGTTTAAAGTGTAATATCAATGAGAATTTGTTGAAAGAATTAATGAACATTAATAATATACTATACTAAAATGTATTATATCATATCATTATAATTAGCAAAAATATTAATATTTCCTAACATAAAAAAGCATGTGTTTGGAAATGTAAACATGTTTTTACACATTAAAACAGTTTTTATGCATAAAACATAAAATTGTCTTATGAAGAAAGCAGTTCATGTGCTACAAAATAAACATCTAGTTATATGAATAAAAAAGCATACTAAAGAACATTTAAAGATACTTATGAGATTGATGAATAAACAAGAAACAGAAATTATATATATATATGTATACAATTAAAGCACCAAATTTTAAAAATACACTTTAAACCTTTATTAAAGATAGGCAATTTATATTTAAAAATATTATGTACAATTATATTTCCATTATTTTTATTCATTTAACATATGTTTTGAGTGTCAATTATGTGCCACTTTTTAGATCTTGTAAATAGAAATTTGAGCAAAATTGGCAGGGCATGTGCTGTCATAGAGATTGCATTGTATTGGTGGTAAATGATCAGCAATCAAATGGCAAGTCAATAAGGACTACTTTAGATAGTTATATGTGCTAATGAGTAAAACAAATCTATATATTATTTGGGAGGAAGATTATCAGACATGTATTCACAGGGAATTTATTTCAGATAGTGTGATCAGGAAAAGTATCACTGATTAATTGCTTTTCAGGCATAACATTAAAAGAATAAAGGACAAAGCTATGCACCTATCTGGGCAAATAGTATTTCAGGCAGAGAGAACAGCAAACACAAAAGCCCTACTTTTAGAGTCTACTTACCTTAGGAAAGCAGCAAGAATAGTGTGGCCGAAGCTGCATAAGGGAAAAAGGAGACCTCATTAAATTTTCAAGTTTCCACTTAGTTTTATCAGTATGGAAGTTCTATATTCCCAGAGGACATTAAAACAGTAGTATGCTGGTAAATATCTAGTAAACAGTTCCCTTGGGGAAAAGAAAGGGAAGGAAACCTAATTAATATAGTTACTACATTGTAAAATACACCCATTATAGTGATTTTAAGGTAGCAGTATGATGTCACTGAACATGGAGGTTCATCCATCAGCTTTTGAAAGCCAGTATGAGCCAGCTCCAACACACCATTGCATTCATGCCCCAGTACTTGTAAAAAACTTACATAAATACAGAAAAGAATATTACACAATATTGTCTATGAAGTTGAGCAATTATTGACATTGTGAATAAATAAAACTGTAGAATAAGTGCTATAATCATGAATGACAAACAACTAAGACTAAATATTTATTAAGTGTAGCACTCTGTATCAGGAGGACAAATCTAGTAGTCAAGTTGCATCTTTAGTCTTGTCACTTTTGTAGTAACTGACTTGAAAACATGTTAGAACTCTAAAGTCATCATCTTCACCAAATGACATTAAATATACTCACTTTAACGGTCATGATATGGCATGGATCAACTTTAATGAACAAACTGTATAGCAAAATGTTGCTGGAAATGCTAGTAGTAATTGAATTCATAAATAGATGAAAATGATTGTGACAACACTGGTAATTTTTCTAGCCTCAATCACTCATCTTTCATGAACTCATCAAAAGTGTTCAGTTGTAAAGGAAAATAATAAAATTATGAGAAAATACCAGAAGTGCTTTATCTCAGTACATATCTAAAAAGAGAAATTATTATAGAGAAAAACAAAGGTGAATTTATGTTTTAATTAACTAAAGAATCTGCATTCAAATTATATTTAAAAAGATGTAGTAAAGATTTTAAGATAATAGGGAAAAGAGCATATTTTTAAGCTTTTTCATTAAAAATATTTTCAGGCTTAGGACATTTAAAACATATAATTTTCGGATATATTTTGTCTCAATATCCATAGATACATGTATATTCACAATCAAATATATTTGTGTATATATACACACATATATATGTATATTTATAATAAATAAAAATATAAATATATATACAATGATATATAAATATACATTTGTATGAGGTTTTATGTGCATATTTAAACACATCTATATAATTATATTTATGCATGTATATTTATATGAAAATAGTAAATTTATAATCATACTTCTAATCCCATCAACAGTGATGAGGTTTATTCTAGCCTTCCCACTTTACACATATAATTTTCCTACTCCAGTGGTGAAATCTTAGCTCTCATTATCCATAATATATCTGCTCATTTTCTCAGTCCCAGAACACACATATTTCAGGATATTTTTTTGAAAATAGTTTTATAAGCCTCAAAATATAGTTAAAACATTATGTTAAAATTTTACTTAGATAATTTCTTCCTCCCTACAATGTTTCTTTTATTTTGCTTGTATTCAGTTTTGTTTCACCTATCCTATCCTTCGTGATTTTCATTCTCTTTTGGGTATATGAAAGATTACCATGATTCTAAAAGTGAGAACCACACAAAGCATTATATTCCAAATCGTCTTTTATTCTATCCTTGTTCCTAACACCCTATCCTCTCACTGCCATTCCTCTCTGCCTTTTGGATGAAATCAACTTCGTTATTTTTTTTTTAATTCACCCTCTGGTACACATTAGCAAATACTATATATTTTTTTAAATTTACTTTTATACTTACAAAAAATACCGTGCTATAAATATACTAAAAACTTAGGCCACTATAGAGTTAACTGTCAATATCTAAATGTAAATTATATGTTAGTAACAATATTGTTTAAAAGTTAATTTTCTGATTATAGAATTTTTACTGTTATATAAAAGAAAATGTGTTCCTTTTTAATTGGAAATATAGACTAGCTCAGATGGTAAATGGGCATATTTCTGTAATTTATTTTAAAAATTCAGAAAAATAATATATAAATATAATTTACATATTGAACAAATAAATATACAGAATATACACAAAACTTAAAACTTTCTATATAATAAAAGATAGACCAAAAATGAAAATAAAAAATGTTATGAGGACTGGATGTATTAAAAATAAAATAGAATAATACAAAAGAATTGAGACCAAACATATCAATACAAATAGGTCATTGAAAGAAAACAATGTTCAAAATGAAAGGATAGACAAAAACATAAAGTGTAGCAGACAAATATAAATCCAGAACAAAAGCAGAAGTCACAATCTTTCTATCTAACTAAGCAGATTTTACACACACACATACAGATTTAAAGAAAAAAGGATACTTTCTCATGATAGTAGTTATTAATATTTATGTATCTAATAATACAGCAATAATTTTCATAAAATAAAAGTGACAGCAGATTCAAGAAAAATAGAAATATAGTAATGTGAGAAAACTTTAATATACCTTATGAAAATAGATAAGGTAGACAAAATAAATCAATAAACAAGCAGGCCTAAATATTTTGAATGATAAAGAAGATTTAAAATGTCAAATTCTTAACTTATAATAAATAATTTTGTTCAAGGTCATATTCAGAAATTTCAGCCACACATACAGATCATAAAGAAATCCTTGATATATTTTAAATAATAGAAATAATCCAAATAGCATTTCTTTAACTATATATTAAAATTCTAAATTAAAAACGAAATTAAAAGTTTCTTCTACCTGGTATTTTTAATAAAATTAAACAAATCTCTTGTTGAAAGGAAAAAATAATAAGATAGCAGACTTTCCTGAATGTAATGATAATAATAACATATATCAAAAGAGCTAAAGCATTTATTTGAGTAAACAGTTTACCATTAAATACTCATCTAAGTAAAAGTAAATAAAGTAATATACATGAATTAAATACCTAACTTTAAAATATAGAAAATAGCATAGTAAAGCAAAAGAAAGACAAGGAATTAATGAAGGTTAAAATGTATAAAATGAACAAATAGAAAAAAAATTAGCAAAATAAATAAGATTACCAGTCTTAGCAACTTAAAATAAAAAATGCACAATTAAATTTGAATTTCAAATGAATGATAGGTAATTATTAATATAAGTATGCCATTAAACACTGGGAGGAAATGTGTGCTAAAAATAATGTTGTTTTTTTTTTGACATTTAAATTTAATTGGATGACTATAATTTATTGACAAATCTAAATAAATACAAAAAATGATTTGTTATTAAAAAATTTACAAACTAAATGAATCACTAAGAAATTTAACCAAAAGGAAAAATAGACAGAGGAACTATAAGTGTAATAATTGAAAATGGCAAGGGTGAACAACAAATAAGAAATTTATAAGTTTGCTCTTCACAATTCTAGCCAAAAAGCACATTTAAAAAAAAAATAAACTCTTCAAAATTTAACTCTGCGGATATAAAAATCTAAGTTAGCCAAATATCATACTAAAGGAAGAGGATAATTAATAATTTTTTAAAAATCAAAATAAACATAATACTATAGTAGAATTCAATCACTTATGGCCTTATGTCATTAAATACCAGAACTTCTGCATAACAAGTGTTTGCTGTTACACTTACTATTCTTTACTATCCACTAAAGGTGAAAAATATTAGTGATTTTAATGTGACAGCATGCCAGGTGTTGTTGTCACCCTAACTTCTATCACCAGTGTGGTTTTTGTTACCATTTACAAGAGTTTGTATGAAGAAGATTACTTGTGAAATGAGAAAATGGTGAAAGTGAAAGAGGGAAGATAGAAAAACTAATAAAGTTCAGAATAATGAGCAACTCAAGTCAAATTTTATGGGATCCCTTTGGGACACATGTGTAACACAACTCAGAATTGCCTTGCAGGAAGACAGGAAAACACTTTTATCTAAGAGATTTTATGTCACAGGGCCTTAGTGTCACCCCAGCAGCATAAATTTCCCTACACTTCTGGATTGTGCCTGCACATAATTTCCCTACACTTCTGAGTTGTGCCTGCACATAGATGTGCAAACTCCCTCAGTGTCAGAGAAAGCCATCTGGTAGAGAAGAGAGACAAATTTTAGAATCTTGTACTGAGCTTTCTCAAACCAGAGACTGTTCATAGGCAAACTCAGATGGCCTGAATAAGCATATACTGCTCAACAACCTAAATATCCATCAATAATAGAGTGAAAATAAAAACAAATTATGAAACATTTATACAATGGAGTACTGTACAGAAATGAGAATAAACAATCTACTGCTACCTGAAAGAATTTTGATGACTCTCACAAACATAATATTGAACAACAGAAGCCAAACAACAAATGTTATTGTTATAACACAGCCCTTTTCAATTTATATGAAGTTCAGAAATAGTGAAATAGATCAGTGGTGTTCAAAGTCTGAAATGGTTAAATTTTGAGAAGAAAGACTGATAATGATTTGGAAAAGAAACAAGAGGATTGAACCAGTAATATATTTTTTTTAGATGGGCAATCAATTCATGTGTGTGTTTACTTTGGGATAACTCACTGAGCTGTGCATTTGTAATTTGTTTTCTGCATATGTTATTCTTCAATAAAAAGTTTTCTGATATACATATTACAAGATAATATATATACATATATATTACAAGATGATATATATTATAAAATAATATATATTATAAACAGTTTTCTGATATATACATATAATAAGATGTGTATTAAACACACACACATACACACACACGTGTCTGGCTTTTAAATTTGTCCTTAATCCTTTTGTTTCAAGTACCTAGCTTGCCAAAATAGAAATATTACCCCTCTCGTAGTTCATAAACAGCCTAAAAATTTCTAAATCTAGTGAAGTTTTCTCAATCTATATCTCATCCACTTATCTCTTCCATTGACTTGTCAAATATATTTTGATTCTGATAATTTTCTCCTCTCTTAGCTTCTATTACATTATGTTTTACTGATTTATGTCTTATCGCTTCATTTCTGATAAAATATCTATTTTTAAAGCCTTCCACAAAGATAAACATATTCATATTTTGCGCAAAAATCTTTGTTTACTTCTCCACAGAGTAATCTTTATTCTCTCCTATTGTTGTAAAACTGGTTATTTAGATAGGCTTTGATGTGCAATGAAGAATAATAGGTAAATTTTTAAGGAATAGCTCGTGAATTTTGGCACTAAAAAATTATGAAATAGGCTGTTTGCAAAACTATAGAGATACATAAATGTGTACTTAGAATGACTGTCCTATAATACTATAACAACTATTTTCTTATCGCTAATATGATATTGCCAAGAAAGTTGTTCAAATTCAAATCTCCTCTTGATGTTAATGAAAAGACTTTATTCTATTACTTTGTGATGAGAAAAATATTATTACTATATGAAACAATACAAGATAATACTCACAAAATTCCTGAACCATAAAACAAAACTTTTATTCTGTAATCAATAGTCTTATACAGTCAATAATTACTATATTATTACATATTTTAATTTTTGTCAGTGCTACTAATTTATAACACTGTGATGAAAATTCTGCATTCTTTTTATTTTTAGAACTAATACCTTTATTTAGATTTTAATAATTATATTTATGGGGACAAAGTTTATACAATATTAAGAATGTTAAGAGAAAAGTAATAGAAATTTAAGAAAAATGATGAAGAGTTTTGAAAGGTAAAAAGAAAAAAAGTGATTTATTTTACACATTTACATATTTGTAAAGCATTAATTATCATTTTAATAATATATGGAGTTACATTTGTAACATACATAATGTATATCACATTACATTACTCATTGCAATATGAATTTAAAAATGGTAATGTGATGTAAATTTAACATAGCCAAGTTATAATATATAAAGTTATCAATAGGCACATACTGTAGAAAAAACAATGTCTGTCTTGCACTTTTGATGGTCAACTAAAAAGTTAGTTAAATCTATTACGATGACTAGTTTTTCTCTTTCAGACTATAAAAATATCAATATTATATAAAGTTGTCAAGAGCATGAGAAAGGGGCCCTGTTATGTACTGTTATTAGTAGGAGTATCAATGGTTTTAGCCATTTTGTGGAAATTTTTCCAATCTATCTGATTTAAGTACATTTACTTTTCTTACTAAATTGCATATTTTCTGGTGTCTGCTACTAATTTCCATGAACTTGCTCTTTTCAGTTGTCATGCATGTAAAAAAGAGGAAGATGAAAATGATCCTCTCTGGCTTAGCAAAGAGAAATTGCAACTAATGATACTTTTAGTAAACATAGATGCTAATTTAAATATCATTACTATGGCAACAAATTAGTGGAATTAGGAACTTTTAGAGCTTTAAATTTATTTTTGCACAGGATAATAATTTCTTAAGTTTGAATGTTTATAATACCCTTTTTTCACACATTTTTTTCTAAGAACAATTTTATTCTGAAGAATAGTATTTGCTTTTCAGCAGCATCATGAATTTTCAACTTTTGTCTTTCTAATATTCCTTTAACTATGTATTAGAAGACCTGTAATTTTAAGACTAAGTACTAGAAAAGTATTACTTAGAGAAAGAAGTAGAGTTATGAAACCCAAAATTTTAGTATGGAAAATAAAGGGCAGGATGTAAATTTGAACAAATGGAATATGGGTCATGCATACTCTACTGTAATATGCACAGTAGATGTGGATAGTTATATATATATGCATAGGCACAGACATAAATACATAGTAGTTCCTTATAACATTTTCATTTAAATGAACCCTACCTAAATATCCACCAATAGAGGACTGCTTACATAAATTATGATTTATCAGTATGTGCTCAAAACAACAAAGAAGGCTTTTTTTTACATACACAATAAAATTTATAAAAAAAAGTACATTGCAGAATATGAACATTTTGTTTTATTCTGCCAATAATCACTATCTTATTTTTGTACAGTCAACCCATCATTCCAATCATATCCAGACACTTGTTTCTTTTCAGTCCAAGAATTCTCATATCTGCTAGGATGCAGGCATACAGATATACTTCAAAAATCCTTAAATGATTTGTCTTCTTCCTTTCAAATTTCCCAGTTGGCTTTCAGTCATGATATATCATATATTATTTAAACGATGGAAAGAGAAAGATTGTAAAACTACACTCTATATTTTTATCTCACAGCCTTCTTGCTTTGACTAAACAATATATATATTACATTAAAAATAAAACCTGAAAGAAAAGACCAAAAATAAAACTTGAGGGACCAGTGTCTTTAATACAATAAGGAGCACTATTCTAGGTGAATTGATAACTTTCTGAAACAGAAAAACTTACGTGCTTGAAAATGTAGTCTATATTGCTACAATAGATACAGTTAATGTACAGGTATTATTTTCAAACTACTGTTGATATATAACTTGTACCAACTTATGTGTACTAGCTTTGTGTCTCAGTTATTTATTACATATGGATTTTATATATGTGTGATATAATGTGTGAACATTTAATATCAAATTTTAAAAAATCAAAAAATATTTGAATTCTACTTAATTTATTAAAGATTTCAGCATTTTCTAGTTTTAATTTTTTCATGAAGCAAATAGTTCTAAATCATGCATTATTTTGAATAAGTGATAATGATATTATTCAATATTCTACTTTAGACACTTTAATTACAAGAAATTGCAAAAACTCCTTCCTGGCTCATTAAAATCACTACTCTTCCACATCAGTTCTTTATTTACCAGCACAAATTGATTTTTAGTTGGGCTGCCCTCAAGAAATAGCCCACTCCCAATTGACTTAGCTGTCATGCCAGGTTCATGTCAACAAAAATGGCCATTAGGTATAAAATACTGCAGGCTGGGAAGGTTCACTTGGAGGTGAGCTTAAAGGCAATAAACAACTTGCATAGCTATACTGCTCTAAATTTATATATATATATATATATATATATATATATATATATATTCTTAATAATTACATTGTCAGTTGGAACAAAGTTTCTTAAATTTTACCTCATAAATATTTATTGAATTAATTCACTTCCCTCCTCCTCCACTTAAACCAATCTAGCTTAAATTAACAGCTTTTATCTTTTTAAAATTAATTTATTTTGATTAGTTTTCAAGTATACAGTACATTATTTAGATAGATATTTATAGAGTTCATTAAATGGTCCCCCGAATGACCCTCCTGACCATCTACCTAAACAACATATTAATACTAACTGCATTCCCTAGGCTGTGCTCCTCATCTTCATGACCATTTATCAGCTACTAATTTGTACTTTTTAAACCTTCACTCCATTCACCCAGATCCCCAACCCTGCCTCAGTTCTGTCACCAAAATGTCCACTGTATGTGCGATACTGTTTTTGATTAGTTTGTTCTTTTTATTCCTTAGATTCTGCATGTAAGTGAAATCATATAGTGTTTATCTTTATCTATCTGACTTAAATACCTTCTAGGTCCATCAAAGCAATATCTTTTTCATCCTCTTCCTTTTAGTCTGTATGTGTCTTTTAATCTGAAGCGAGTCTCTTGTAGATAACATGTAGGTATCTTGTCCTATCCATTCATCCATTCTATCTTTTAGTTGGAGAACTTAATTCTTTTCTATTTGAGATACTTATTGACAGAAATGTAGTTATTATTGTTTGTTTGTTTGTTTTTTTAAAGAAGTCTCTCTAACATTTCCTGTAATACTGACTTGGTGGTGATAAATTCCTTTAGCTTATTTTTTTCTAAGAAGCTCTTTATCTGTCCTTCAACACTAAATGATAGCTTCGTTGAATTAATTATTCTTGGTTGTAGATCCTGGGTCTTCATCATGTTGAATATTTTGTGCCAAACCCTGCTGTCTTGCATAGTTTATTTTGAGAAATCAGTTCCCACTCTTATGGGTGTTCCCTTGTAGAAAACTATCTGCTTTTCTCTTGCTGCTTTGGGATCCCTGGTTTTTCTCTTGCGAGCCTTTTGGATCCCTGGTTTTGAGATTCTCTGAGCTTCCTGGATTTAATGTGCATTTCTTTCACCAGGTTAGGAAAATTTTCCATAATTATTTCTTCAAACAGCTGTTCAATATCTTGTTTTCCTTCAGATATGGCATTCAGATGAATATTTCGGCCCATAATAATGTCTCATATGCTCCTTAAATTATTTTATAGTCTTTGCTTCTTTTTTCTTGCCATTCTGATTAAGTAACCTTGGCTTTCCCAATCCTCTAGATAGGGCATTTGATTCTTTTCTTTATTCACTTCATTTATTCCTTTTTAATTCCATTAAATATACTTCTCATCTCAGATAATGCATTCTATATTTCAGACTGGTTCCCTTTCATAATTTCTATTTCCATTTTTATGTTTTTTATCTCTTTGTTGAAGTTCTCACTGAATTTATCTATACCTCTCAAAAGTTCATTGAGCATCTTTATAACCAGTGTTTTGCACTTTGCATCTGTTAGATGATTGTTTAACTCCATTATTCTTGAAATTTTGTTCTGTTTCCTCATATGGTTTCTTCTTCTTTGTCTTCCCATTTTGACTTCCCTTCCGTGTCTGTTTCTGTGTATTAAGCAAAGCTCCTAAGTCTCCTGGTCTTATTAGTATGGATGTGTGAAGTAGGTGTCCAGTGGCACAGCCCAAGCTTCTGCCCCTCCAGGGCCACCTGTTAAAATTGAACAAGCAATCTACAAATCTCAAAAGGTCACACCAGAAACAGAGGCCAGCTTCCTTCAGTGTGAATCTGAGTGCTGCTCACAAGGAGCACCTGACTCGCTGACAATATACCTGGCTGTGGCTTGGGTGGGGCCACGAGTTGGGAGAGGCGGGGTATCAGGGAATCCTTTGGGCATCAGGGAGTCCTCTGGGCATAGTAACCTTTTATCCAGTTTAATGATGTCTCACTAAAGCAGTGCTGTGCCTACACATTGGGAGACCGGAGAGCTCAACAGGGAACAATGAATTCCATCGGCACTTCTGTATTGAACAAGTCTTTCCTTAGCCTTCACTCCAACAATGTCTCCCTATAAGTCTCTGGTGCCCCCTGGTGCTCAGAGCAAGCAGGTTCATCACCACAAAAAATCCACTCATAGATGGGGCTCTTTTGAGAGGCTTCTGCTGCTGCCTCCGCCCCAGCCTCTGCCACAGTCTCCATCCCACTCAGCCACTAGAGACCAGGTAGTGCCCCGCCCCCCTCCTCACCTCGTCCTACCTTCTGCCATTGCAAGGTGATTTCTTGGATTTCTCTCTAGTTGTATGGCTTGCTCCTCTAAATCACAGGTGATTTTTTTTTTGCTGTTTGCTCTTTGTTTACATCACAACTTTGATTTGGTTTCTAGAGGGATGAAAAGAGCCTCTGTCATCTACACCATTTCTTCCAATTTCTGAAACGAAGTTTTAAAGAGAGAAGAAAAAATAAAATATTATTTTGATAATCTTATTTTATTATCATTCACGAAATAGAAGAGAATGAAAGTTAAAGCCAAATGCTTTGCATAGTAAGTGTTAAACTGTTAGACTATGGTTTATAAAACAATGTAGTGTATCCAATGAAGATTTCACATTTTATTTTTACAACATTTTCAAAGATATATTGTAGAAATTAAGGTAATAAAGCAAGCCAACATGACCTTTAAAAATGAGTAGCAGGTACAAGTAGATCAACATTAAACACTATTAACTTTGGAGTGGACCAAAAGAAGTATTCAGTAATCATAAGATTATATTCTAGTGTAGGAGTTTCTCAACTGTTATAATAGAAAACGTTACCAGAAAAAAATGGTGAAATAGAAAATAGGGTGGAAAGATATTTTGAACAACTGATAGCTTTAGCCATTTTGAAAGCTGATGGTTCAAAAAGTATGCATTATTTTCTGTTCTATTTTTTTAAAGCAGTATTGATGTAGTCCAATGGACTCTCTCTAATTAAACAAGAGAAATATAAACTAAGTTGAAATTCTGTGGAGCATTACTATAGAATTTTAACAAGAATTCTTTGAATCTAGTTCGCATAAATTATAAAGAAAACAAGAGGTTATGACAAAATTTTTTCTAAAAACAGAAGGTCAAAAGTGTGATTACTTATTGGGGGTGAAGAAGGTGGATTTAATAAGAATCAATATTTGAAAAAAATTGAAAGCAATAGTTTTAGGTGAGAAAATTATTCTGAAAGGTAGAATAGCATATATTCTATTTCACAGTGTTTTAATTTTATCCCACTTCTGAGCATTAACAATCACTTCAAAGACTTCTAAACCCCTTCACACATGACTGGGTCCTGTCCTCTCCCATTTAGCACTTGTAGTAAGAAATAAGTGGTGCATGACTGAAATAAAGAAGGAAGACATTATGCTAAGATATCTACAATTTCTTCGTTCGAATTTGGAATATATAAAAGTGGAAGAGTGCAAAATGTTGGTGTTGGCAGTATGGGGGGCGAAACAAAAGTTAACAACTAGAACCATAGCTACTGAGAAAAATTGAAAGTGAGAGAGCTAACAGAAACATCATTTAGGAAATAAATAACTTTTTATGTCTTCAAGTTTTATTTTATGAAAACAAGTTTATAACAAGTTTTATAGTTTGAGAATAAAATGCCTTTCAATAAATTAAAAATATAAATATAAATGACATGACATATCCACGTGTGGATTTCAGAGACTAAAAAATAAATAACATACCAATAAGGATTTCAACCAGGTCTATCATACCCTTGGGATCTATTTATTCCTTTTATTCTTTTAACAATTGATAAAAATGAATTCCTTGTCACCCGATCAGTAGAATCCAACACCATAAGCTCGAACTATTTCTTAATGACACTTCACAGACTTGTTTGTTAATGTTACATAGTTTTGCTTGCCTTCAATTTGTCTGGCTATGACTTTGTTAATCTCAGTTTCATTGAGTGCCTACCTACTTAAATGAATAAAGAATAAACTTATAGTTTCAAAAAACTAATATTTATAGTAATAATATCCTCTCTCTTCCTTCTAATGTTCTAACTGGTTATCCCATTCTCAAAGATAAATACTGTTTATATATTGGTATGTATCATCTCAGACCCTTTCTCTATGTATCATCTGAAATATATAATATATGACATAATTATGAAATATATTTTATGAGGCAAAAAATCATGTTTTTACTTAAATACCCAAATATCTTTTTTACACACTAAATTCATTACATACAAAATTTATTACATACTTAAGCCTCTGTGCTTTGAACACATATCTCTAGAATTAGCAATATGTGCTAAAAATGTAATCTTTTCTTGGAAAAATGTATTCATTTTTCAAGTAAAATTTATTTCCAAAAAAGGATGACCATCTATATGGTATATACTTGTTAAACATTTATTTTCTCTTGTATTAGTTTTTATTGGTCTGTCTTCATAAATTACTACCACCTTAGCAGCTAAAAACAACACAAATTTATTATCTCATATTTTCCATGGATAAGGAGTTTAGGTGCAGGTAAACCAGGCATTTTGCACAGGCGCCAATGAGGCTGAAATCAAGGTGTCAGATTTAGCTGGTATCTCATCTAAGGCTCAGGGTCTTTTTACTTCATTGCTTGTTGAAAGAATTAAGTTTCGTGTAGTTATAGATTGAAGGTCTTCAGCTCCTAGAGGTAGCTTCTCGCTCCCTACCATTTGCCCTTTCCCACAATGTGGCAATTTGTTTTTTCAAATTAACATGTTTTTCTGCTTGTAACCTGTATATTGCTTTTTAAAGGGCTCATCTAATTAGGTCAAGCTCCTATAGGATTATTTCCCTTTTGATTAATTTAAAGTTCAATAGACTAGAGACCTAAATAGATATAAAAAATTCCTTTAATTTTTTGTATAAAACAAAATGAAGAGAGTGAGTATCCCACTTTATATTACACACAACAGCAGGCACATATACCAGGGGAGAGAAATCTGGAAAGATGTTCTGCATTGAAATGTCATCCCAAATTCTTTGGTTGAAGTCCTTACCCTAACATCTCAGACCAAGACCTTGTTTGGAGGTAGGATCTTCACAGAAGTAGTCAGGTTAAAGTGGCTTCATTATGCTAAGCTTTCATCCAGTATGACTGGTGTCCTTATGAGCAGAGGAGATTATACACAAAGGGAATGCCCTGTGAATGTGAAGACAGCCATCTATAAGCCAAGGAGAAAGGCCTGAAACAGATTCTTCTCTCACAGCCTATAGAAGGAATCAACCATGTGAACATCTTGATTTGGGGCTTATAGCCTCCAAAACTGTGAGAAAATACATTTCTGTTAAGCTGCTCGGGTTATGGAAACTTGTTATAGCAGCCCTACAAAACTAATACAGGGACCATCTTAGAATTCTGCATACCACAAGTCTCTGCCTTCTTTATTATCTGCCTTTCATTATTAGTAATATTTACTTCCTCATAATCTTCTACACTTTCAGTGAGATGCTGTCAATTCTACAATTAAAATTTTTGAGACATTTACTTAAGAGATTTAGCTATTTATTTGAGATAGACCTACATCATAATAGAATACTAAAAGTTGGATGGCCAATCTTGTTCACTTCAATAAGCAAGAGGTTAGAACAAATAGAACTGAATGATTTTGATTTAGCATTTCATTTGGGACAAGAAGACCTGCTGAAATTTTTCTGACTCACAATAAAATACGTTTTTTTTTTTTTTAACTGCAACTTTTTATATAGTAGTGTCTCATTTTCACAATATTGCTGGAAATGCAAATTAACAAGATCCCACTTATCTAAGACATTTGCTTAAAACCATTATCATGTTGGATTGATTTCCAAAGACTTGATAATATAATTTATTTGATAGCAATTTCTTTTATCTAAATAAAAATTATTCTGTCTTAAATAATTTTAATATACTTCTAATTTTCAAAATATCATTTCTCATTTACATAAATTTTAATTAATTAAGGTAACTCTTGGATTTTTAATATTGATTTAATTAATTTGTGTCTAAAAGAATAATTTTATCTTCAAATGAGAAGAGTGCTTTTTTGTGCCACCTTCCAATTACCCCTCATAAATGACTATAGTATTATTATCATTTCGTGTGACAAAAAAATAAGAAATATAATTAAAAATGTCACCTTAGCTTCAGGAAGCTTAGGGATGAGAGTATAGGTGTCAGGGTCAAGATGATCTTGTTGGCTACGCCAAGTGTCAGTGGTATTGCTGATTAGAAGGAAAGGTTGAATGGTGAGATGCTCAGATGGAAAAATAAACAAAAGGCTGACCTGAGAATGAAACTGCAGGCACCAACTTTATTGCTGGGGAGTGCACTTCTGTTGGGAAGTGCAGTCTATTGCAGGGGGCGCAGTGTATTGCATGTACTTCTGCTCCCCTTTCTTGTGCTTCCCTTCTGCTCTCCAGGGAATCACATGGCTCCATATATCTCAGAGTACAATACTGGCCTTCAGCCACACATGTGTGATACAATAAGCTGAAGTATGTTTGCATATTTTCTAAATCTGGGGTTCTATTTCTACCCACAGGCCTGGATCACAGCCAGACCTTGGACTAGCCAGGCCTGGTGCCCATAATAGGAAACCTGGATCTCATTTTGAAGTCTGTTCTGATATTGATGACTTTAAACATTTTAGTTATAAAATATAACATTCCAAAGTAGAATTAAAATAAAGTTATTGCTTTAAATTTATTATTTTTGTTGTTACAATCTTATTAATAAAGTGTAAAAATACTAAGTTCTCAGATAAAAAATAAACAAATAAATAAAGCAAAAGAGACAACACAAAGATTTCAAAACTTTTTTCACAATCTGGGGATAAAAGAAATAATATTGCTTCTTCATACATCAGGTAGAATCACAAAGAATACTTTCCAAAATTTTATTAATACAGAGATGTATTTCTTATCTTCTGAGGCATTTTCTTCTGTATTTATCTGAAAGTTATATTTTCAGTTGTTTATTTACACTTTTACTTTAAAAAAGTTTATTTGTATATCTTAAAATGGGAATGGATCATATGTTGGGCTATCCCAATAACTGAAATGTTACAAAATGTTTTACAGTTAAACCATCTGAGAGTGTATCACCATTTCCTTATTGCCTACTTAGTATAAAAAGTGAGACTGAGAAAAAGAAGAAATAGCAAATTAATTTCAAGATGACATTGACAGCAAGGACTTCTGCTATAGTTTACTAAAACTTAAAATTTCTTTCTCTCTACTTCCACACACACACAAAATAATGCTTAGAATAAGCATATTTTTATGTGAACTAACAATTATATATACTAAGGTTTTTCTCAGCACACAAATTTACTTTTTCAAAAAATATGATCAAATTTCCACAGTGAACACAGTTGTCTCTTTTTTGTTTGCTTTTTTTAAAAAAATAAAATATTATGCTAAGTGATGCCAGAAAGATATAAAATACCACATATTTTGTGTTTCCACTTACATGAAATGCCAAGAATATACAAATCCATAGAGATAGGAAGTAGATTAGTGGTTTCCAAGGACTGATAAGGGGAGAGAATGAGAATGACTGTTTAATAAGTACAGCTTTCTCTTTGGGGCATTCAAAATGCTCTGGAACTCAATCGTGGCATTGGTCATACAATAATGTAAATGTAGTAAATGTCAGTTAAAGAATGCTTAAAATAATTAATTTTATGTTAGAGAGATCGAGCTATAAACGGGCACACACATTCTGTCAGTTGAGAGAAGTATAGATATACACTTTAGTAGTAAGTATGCTCAAATGTTAAGGAGAATATGCAAAATAACAGCACTAAATATTGCCTTAATTAAGAATATGGAAGGAGCTTTACTATAATGGAAGGTTTATTTAGCTTGCATGGTAATAAAAAGGACAAATAACTGTAACTATTCAATAACTGAAATATTTTACATAAACAGTTGAAAGTGACATTTTATAAATTAAAAATATGCCAAAGCTGAAACGACATTCTCAAATGGTAACAGCCTACTAGAGCTGTAGATTAAGAATTTCTAAATTAATTTGCAGGTTGTAATAATTATAATACACTAGAATCATAGGATTCACACTTCTAATCTTAGTCCATTTCAACAAATTGAACCTCAGTGTCATTCATCAGTGACATGAAATCTAGAGTATCAGTTTGAATTGTAAACATGTACTTAACATTATACATGCCTCTAATGCTTTAGAAGGTGATCTTTAAAATCAATCAAATAAGTCATATTGTTGTTCCTACCATTTTTCTTCACCATATATTGAAATATAAGATATATGAAAAGATATATTAGTTTATTAACTGTCATTAAAGATAATAATTATCCAGCTTATTTAATTTTTGTTCTACATAATTGTACTGTCTCAACATTAAAAAATGTTTGTCATCTTATATTAGAATGCTTAATTTATAGTATCAGTTCCAAACTAGATTAAAATTATTTAAGGGATAGTAGATCAATATTGAATCAGCCAATATTGAATATGCTCTTTATGGAGAAAAGTTGAAAGAGCCAAGCAAAAATATTTCTTCCATATATTCACTCTCTAGAGAATTCAATACATAGAGTTGTTTCTGCTTTTCTTCCCCTGCTGACTTGAGTATCTAAATTAGCCATATACTAAAATTTATGCTTAGTTTTACTATTTCAAGATTTCCCCCTCCACCACTAGAGTAATTTCTAGCATTCACAGCTTTATTTGGTCTAGGAGTAAACAAATGGATCCATGCTATGACAATAATATTTTTGGGAACATAGAAATTTAGAGTAAGAGATTTTGAAATATACTGAAATACCTGCTTCTAAAGTCTTGAAGATAAACCAGTTTTAATCATTTCTAAAAATGGGTTCTTAAAATAAGTTTTCTTTTTCATTTGAAAACTTATATATATATTTTTTCCTGGACTTTATTTATTTTACCTTTGAGTAGAGAATTTCTGTTATCCCTCATTAATATGTCAAAAATAATAAGCAAAATAATTACATTAAAATTCACAAAAAACTCCTATTTGGTTTGAAACTTGAACTTGGAACTCTGAACTATTAAATTAATAAGCTTTAGAAAAGTAGCATACTTTTTTTATTTTATGAGTAAAATTTCAAGTGTTTGTATGTTCTCTGCTTTATATTCAATAATCAGAAATTTAAATATATTTTTTGTCTTTATATGCACACAATTTTGGAAAATATTTAAAATAATTTTAAAGTAGACCATTGAATAATATGTTTCCTTTTGAAATTTTCATCGAGCCTTTAAATAAAAAAAATATAATTTTAAACCACTTAATACATTTTTTTAAACTCAGTGAAGAAACTGCTATTTTTGGGACCAGGAAAAATTAGAACAGATATTTTATATATTATTGTGAATAAGAAAAACTTATGCTGAGCCTGATTGGTCATCTAATTTAGAAATTAAATTTAAACTAAAAACAAAAAGAAGAAAAATACTCTGATAACAGACACATTTGAACATGTTTGCAGAAAATTTACTTTTTCCCAAATTAGCCAAACACTGAAACAATAAATTAGAAGATATAGAATCAGAAACTTTTCAAAAAAAGTATATGTAACTTTAACAGGTGAATTTTAGTGTATTAAATCTTCATTCTAACTTCTTTGCCAGAAGATGCCAGATGTACAGTCTTGAGGTTTGCCTCTTAAGTTACCATAAACAGCAATTTTATTTTCACATATTTGTACCTAAGTGATATTATCAACTTTCTAGCCTCTAATTTCAGTTTCTTACTACTCACTGCCCAACTCCTATTCCAAAATTAACCCAACTCTTAATCTAAAACCAAATACTTATTTTTTTGTTACACCAGAACTCCAATTACTTGAACTGATTTCTATATTAGCTAAGGTATATAATGCAATATTTTTCTGACTATCCACTAGAGGACAGTATAACTGTTGTAGGTGTAAGGGGGTCTTCTGGTCTTCTGAAAACATTGATTTAAAGCCCAAAGTTGTCTCAAACTTTAACCTGCAATTTCCAGGTTTATGAAATTAGAGAATTATAGCTAGAATTATGTAGCTCAGGGCATAAGGAATGAGACAATAAAAAAAGTATGTCCATTTTTGACTGTTTTACCTTAGAATTGGCACATCATTTGCATTCTTAACCTATTTTGTTACTTTGATCCACAAAGAAGCAAAGAAGCTGGGATAAATGGTCTGGCTGTTGACCAACAGGAAAGGAAGCAAGTTTGGCAATGCTCTTTCTTTCTAAGTTTATTAAAATAATTGAGCTGTTAGTAATTAGGTACCTTACAGGCCTGGCTAGTTTCAGAAGAGAAACTAAATGAACTATAGGTTAGATGTCCTGCTTCTGATGAGATTTGGACCTGATTCTAAGTGACAGGAACAGTGAATAATGTAGAAGCTCACTCCTCTCACTTCCAGTAACACCCTCTCTCAGAGTAGTGCAGCCATGTCATTATCCAAGAGGATTTAGTGACACTGATTCTATAAATTATATCCATCTCAAGGAAAAGTATTCCACCTAATGAATTAGTTACCTGCCTTGTTTCCAAGAGTAAGAAAATAAAGAAAAGGGTGAAGATAGCTGGAATTTTGCAAACACACACTCTACTTAGCTACAATAAAGCTGCGAAAAATAATAGGCTTCATCCAGAACCAATGATAATTGGTTTGAAAATGCATATAGAATAGGACTGAAAAACATAAAAACACAGCAAAAAAATAATAGTAGAATTAAAATCTCATAACTTTTAGGCAGTTTCTCAATGTTCCAGTCACCCTTTATTTGGGACATATGTGGTTGTGAGAAATGAGACTGAGTGGGGAGAGATTATGGCAGTTCGGCAAGTCATTAGCTCCAGGGTACTGTCAGCTTTTATAATTTTCTATATATGAAGTCTCCTCAGTTGTACATGTCTATTTTTAATTCTTCCTTGCAATAGAATCTTATCAATGCCAGTTACTTTATTGCTAAATAAATATATTTGACATTAAGGTGTAGGTGCTTGTTTCAGTACATAGTTATCTATACTCAATTCTCATTAATCTTAGGTCTGGTATGCTCGTATAAATTTTTTGAGTGTTTCAAGGACAATTTATAAAAATTAACTCCTAAGGTGTTTCTGACACTAGAGGAAAAGTCAGAAACCAGTTGTTAACGTTTTTTTTTTTTTTTCAGAGTTATTTCCATCTCTATTATGCAATATACAAATTCTTCAGTGTCCCCACTGAAATATTATTGATTATTTATAAAGAACAAAATTCTAATTTTAATTCTAATTTAGGTGTAGTAGTTAGCCTCCAAATATGACCCTACCATGAACCACATCTTCTATCATTCATATCCTTGTATAGTCCCTCTAATACTGATGTAAGATGACCCTGTAAACACAGAATATGTCTGAAGAAATGATGGTTCCATCTCAAACAAGATTTTATGCTTACTGGGATTTTCACTTGGGGGTACCTGATTGGCCATATAAGAAATCTGGCTGTACTGCTGGAGAGACTATAGGTAGACCATGTGTAAAGGTTATGTGGAGAAGAGAAAAGAGATTGAAGCACAAGTATCCTGCTCCAGCTTCCATATAACTCTAGCCCCAGAAGCCATCTGACTGTAACCATTAGGATAGCCCAAGCAAAAGTAGACTTGCCTAGCTAAGTCCAGTCAATACATAAAATCATGAGAGAATAAAAGATTTATTCTTTCAAACTTCTGTGGTTTGTTATGTACCAGTAGATAACCAAAACAATAAGATGAAAAATAAAACACTACTACGTGAAATGAGAAGATGTGCTATTTTGAGGATAATTAAATAACAAAAGTGAGCCTGCAAAGGTAGCTGAACAGATATTCTGGGATCTGGATGCCAATCACAGATAGATTATATATGAATATTTAATATTACAGAGTTTTACACTTCTTAATATTGAAACAAATGAAAGCATTAGGGAACATTGAAATAGGGGATGTGAAATCTCTTAAAGTAACACAGAAGCTATTGTGCTATAGTTACACATATCAAGATTAGAATAATATCTTCCAACTTGGTATCTTGGAACTCAGAGTCCATCGCTTCTCCATTATATTTTGCTGCAGTATAAAACCAATGTTTAAACTCCCCAAATCTCTTAACATTGTTTTATTTACGTAAAAAGAAAAGTTATAAATTTTGATTCTTAATAGCAATTTAATTAAAATCATCCATAATAACTAAAATTGTTTGAATATATATTTTAATAGAATAAGATTTTGGGATGGGGATTGCACAGGGCTTTAGTATCACCTGAAACATGAATATAACAAAAAATACCAATTCTCCTGTAATCTCTTATTGCCATTCTCTGACACATTTACTTTAATTGCTAGCATTCACGGATCTGTGACAAAAGCAAATTAAGCCACATCTTGCATTTTTATTATCATTACCTGATTTATTATTATTAAAACCAACCACCTTAGGCTTGACTACTGCATGCTCTCTTCCCATTCCAGAATTCTTTAATTCAATGATTTGTAGAATATTTATCAGAAAGAACTTTGTATTTTATCTTGAGTATGTGACATTTGTTTTGAACTGACAAATCCCTGATTCTTCAAAACCTGATCTTTTCTTTTATAAATATTAGTGCCAAAGCTAGTCTCATAGTTATTAAATGCAATTATCACCTTTTCCAGCATGTTACCTTGCTGTTCTGAGAAAAGCATCAAAGAATAAAGACAAAGCATTAATCTATTCAACTTCGTGCTTTATTATTTGACACAATCAGCTTTATACTGCTGATATCTAAGGTCCTCCATTTTGTTTAAAATTTAGATTAAATAAATTTGTAGTTGATTTCTTATTTCTCCTTCTTACAAATTGTGCTGCTAGGAGCTCTTTTGTCATTAAATCTGAGAGCTAAACAAAATTTACGTAAGGGTTTTACTGATTCATAACATAATAGCTTCTGTACTACTGTCACTTAACAATTTCCAGAAAAGGTGTATTAATGGTTCATTGTGTTGTAGAGCTCAGAAAGATCCTTTTTTTGTTAGTGCAAATATTTAACACATTTTCACCCAAGATACATAGTTCTTAATATTGAAACTTTCTGATTTATTTTTTGAAACTTTCTGATTTCTGTAGTGATAGAAAATAAAATTAATTGATTTCAAACATATATTAGCATTTTTTTATTGTAATGTATGCCATCTATTTGAGCAAGGTAATAGCAGAAGGTAAGCTGATATTTGTCCCCTCTGATAGATTTTCCTCAAGTTATATATGTGGAAATTGTCTAAAAATGTGAATTACACAATATTTAAATACTAATTTTTATGATAGAAATTTTATGAAAGATAAGACAATCCTAAATAGTTTTTAAATTTTTATTTTGTGTTTCTACATGTTAAAATGGGTTTTTCTTCTCTTCACAAACTCTAGATTATCTATTTAATCATTTTAATTTTTTTATGAAGAACAAATATATTTCCAAATAGCCGCATATTATGTTTCGTATATTGCCAGTAAAATACTACTAAATTGCTATTTTGTATTTTTTTTTTCTGAGATCATGGAGAATTTACCAAGTAATTTAGCCATTTGCAATGATTTTTTTTTTCATTTTCTAGTGTTTTTTTAATTTACCACTTTCTTTTTAATTTTTAATTTTATTTTTTCATACTTTTAAAATGTATTTTTAGTACAATTAACTATTTTTCCTTATTAAAGAGAACATTTATGTAAGTATATTTTTTTTAGTATTGCTTTGGTCATTTGAGTTTAAGCTATTGAATTGTACTGTATTTTCTAATTATTGGTGAGCTAGTTATTATATAGCAGATCATTTTCAAAATTTTTATGCACTAATCTTTATTTTGCTTATATTATTATGAATTCAGATAATAAAATAATTTAATACTACAGAACAAGACAGTGGTTGTAAATAACATGGGATTAGAAGCCCCTTAGACCAGGTGCTCCTCTCTCTCTGCCTATGGCTAGCTCAGAAGCTTACACCAGGAATCAAAATATAAAAAATGCTATTCTCTAACTTGCTATCAGAATAAAGGACACATGTAAAATATATCTTTGTACCTATCAGAGAATTAGTAGTAAATAATGGGAGTTTTTATTATTTTTAAGTTGGCACTAAAGCCATAAAGATGACATACATTGAGAACAATCTTTTTAAACTTTATATTTTGCAACTTTATAGTGTTAATCTTATGTCACAAATAGTACAATTTAAATAAATATTATATTGTTGTTTTCTCTGATTGATATAGACTATAATGGAACTCTAGTTGTCTTTGTATCGATTTTGGGTTTCGTGGGGTTTTTATTGGCTTTTTTTTTAGATTCATAGCAAAATCATGATTTCCCATAAACACCTGCATTCTCACATGCTTTCTCATTATCAACAACCTCCAGAGCAGTACATTTGTTACAACTGATGAACTTACCTTGATACTTCATAATCACCCAAAGTTCATAGTTTATATTACAGTTCATCTTGATGTACATTATGTGGGTTTGGAAAAATGTATAATAGGTATCCATCATCATGGTATCTTACAGAGTATTTTCACTGCCCTAAAAATCCTGTGTGCTCACCCTATTCATCACTCCCCCTGTACTCCAACTACTGGCAAACTGATCTTTTTTACTGTCTCCATAGTTTTGCCTTTTCCAGAATGCATACCTTGGATACCTGGAATTATATAATAGGTAGCCTTTCAGATGGGCTTCTTTTACTTAGTAATATGCATTTAAGTCTTTTTATAGCTTGATAGCTTATTTCTATTTTATTTATTTACCTACTGAAGAACATCTTAGTTGCTTTTATATTTTGGCAATTATGAATAAAACTACTATAAACATCCATATGTAGGTCTTTATGTAGATATAAATACTTAATTCCTTTGGATAAATACTAAGATATGCAATTGCTGAATTGTATAAGAATATATTCAGTTTTTAAGAAACTTCAAACTGTCCTCCAAAGAGAGAGACTTTACCATTTCATATTTCCACCATTAATAATACGATAGTTTATGTTGCTCCACACTCTCATTGGAATTTGATGTTGCCTGTGTTCCAGATTTGTCTATTTTAATAGGTGTGTAGTGGTATTTCATTGATTTTTTAATTTGCATTTCCTGATGACATGTGATTAAGCACATTTTTTTGTATGCTGATTTGCCATCTTGTGATTATTTTCTTTAGTGGTTTATCTGGTTAATATCTTTGGCCACTTTTTAATTAGTTTTCTTATTGTTGAGTTTTTAAGAGTATTTTTTGTATATTTTAGGTATTAGATGTGTCTTTTGCAAACATTTTATCCCAGTATGTGGCTTATCTTCTCATTTTCTTGATATTGTCTTACCCAAAGAAGAAATTTTTAATTTTAATGGTCTACTTTATCATGATTTATTTCATGAAATGTATCTTCACTAATGTATCTAAAAAGCCATTGACATACCCAAGTTTATACTGATTTTTCTCCTATCTAACTTCTAAGAATTTTATAGTTTTATGTTTTTCATTTAGGTCTGTGATCCCCCTTTTGGTTTATTTTCATGAAAGTCTAAGGTATATGTGATGTTTGTTTATTTGTTTATTTTGCTTATGAATGTCCAAATGTTTCGGCAGCATTTATAAAAAAAAAATTTTGCCTTATTGTATTACTTTTTCTCCTTTGTCAAACATCAGTTGACTATATTTATATGAGTATATTGCCAGGCTCTCGATTCTGTTCCATTTATCTATTTGTCTATTCATTTGCCAATGTCATATGGTCTTGATTACCATAGGTTTACACTTAGTCTTGAAGTCAAGTAGTACTAATCTTTCAATTTTGTTCTTCTACTTCAATATTGTTTTGGCTATTCTGGGTCTTCTGCCTCTCCCTATAACTTTAGAATCTGTTAAATAATGCCTACAACATAACTGGTTGGGATTTCAACTAGGATAGCACTGAATCTGTAGATTAAGTTGAGAAGAACTGACATCTTGACAATAGCGAGTCTTCTTATCTCTGAATATAGAATAATTCTCCATTTATTTAGTTTTACTTTAATTTGTTCATCAGAGTTTTGTAGTATTCTTCACGTTGTAGTATTCTTGTAGTTTTGTAGCTCTTGTACATGTTTTATTAAATTTTTATGTAAATAAATTTAGGTGGTAATTTAAATGGTATTGTGTTTTTAATTTTGAATTCCACTTGTACATTGCTAGTACATATGAAAGCTATTGACTTGAATATAATAACCTTTTATTCTGCAACATTACTTATTAATTCCAGGAATCACTTATTAATCCCAGAAATGTTTTTGGTAATTCTCTTGGATTTTATACATAAACAATAATGTCCTCTGTGAGCAAAGAAAGTTTTATTTCTTTTTTCCTTATCTAATTGCCTTTTTTTTTTCTCTTCTTGTCTTAACATTATAACAATTATCTATGGTACATGTTGAAAGTAGTGGTGAGAGGAACATATCACCTTGCAACCTAACCTTAGTGGGAAAACTTCAAAATTCTTAACATTGAGCATAATGTTAGCTATAGGTTCTTTTTATATAGTCTTTATCAAATTGAGAAAGTTTCTTTCTATTCCTAGTTTATGAATAATCTTTATTGTGAATGGGTGTTGGATATTGTCAAATGATATGATTATGTAACTTTTTTTTTTAACTCACTAATGTGATGAATTACATCAGTTGATTTTCAAAAGCTGAGTCCTACTTGGTCATGGTATATAATTCTATTTAGGCTTTCATGGACTTGATTTTCTAATATTTTGTTGATAATTTTTATATCTATGTGCTTGAGATATTGTGTAATTTTATTTTATTATAATGACTTAGTTTGGGTAGTAGGGTAATACTGGCCTTATGGAATGGGATAGAAAGTATTCCCTCTGCATCTAAGTTCTGAAAGTGATTGTAGAGTACTGGTGTAATTTCTTTCTTAAATGTTGGTAGAAATCATCAGTGGACTCATCTGGGCTTCTGTGATTTGTTTTGTAAATGTTTTTTGGTTTAACTTTGGGACTATCCTAATTAGAGGAGTTTTAGTAAACATTGTTGTATTATATTTTTAATTTATTATTATATAATGTCTCTTTTTTAAGGATAATTTTATTTACAATCATTTTATCACATGATAAAGTCATCTTATTTTACTACATTTAATTTTTTAATGTATTTTAACTTAGGTTTTTCTCTTAGCCATTTCTGTTAGGTGGTTTGTTGATATTTTTATATTATTACTTTTTTTCATTTTTAACTCTATTTACTCATTTAACACATTCATTGTCTCCTGCAATATGTCAGATACATTTCTACACATTGGAGGCAAAGAATGAAGAATATATACATACAAGCTTTTGCCTCCACAGAGCATTGGGAACCAGATGCCAAACAAAATAGATAAATCTTGAAGAAAGCATTAAAAAATCAACTAAAGTAGGGAAGGAGGTGAAAAAGTATGATTTGTGTGTGATATTTTTAAGATTTTCACTGAAATGTATTCACAGACTAAAATTCAACCATGTAAAGTATCCTACTTAATGTACAGGATGGGGACTGTGGTTAAAAAGACTGTATTAAATACTTGAAATTTGCTAAGAGATCAGATTTTAAATATTCTCACCTCCCCACACACAAAAGATAAATTGTATGGTGGTGTAATATTAATTAGTTTGATTTTGATTGTAGTAGCTACTTTGTTTACAATGCATACATATATCAAAACATCACGTTGTATATCATAAATATATACAATTTTTATTTATCAAATATGCCTTAATAAAGCTGGGGAAAATTTATAACTAGAAAAAATAAAGTATACAACTTTATAATATTTAGTATAAACAGATTGTGCTAACATCACAATCTAATTTTAGGACATTTATAACACCACCTCCCCCAAAAAAATTACCTATGAGAGGTTACCTCTAATTTCCCTTTGTCCTCAGTCCTAGGCAACCACCGATCCACTTTCAGTCTCTGTGGATTTCCTTATTTTGGACATTTCATATAAATTTAATTATATGATATGTGGCATTTTATGGCTTCTTTCACTTAGCATAAAGTTTTTAAAGTTCTTCTATGTTGTACTGTGTGTCAGTAGCTCATTCCTTCTCATGGCGAAATAGTACTTATGCCCTTTGGTAGCAGGATAAGGAATTGATTTTGATCATTTCTGAATAGTCACATGATTTCTCGTACTTGCTTCTTTTGGTTTTATGGCCTGATCTTTTGGTGGTCCTTGTTAATGGACAAATGGGTTATTAAGCCTTTGTATCTGCTGATTGAAAGATGACAGAGTACATGGTTTGATAGTATTTTATATTTGTCTGTTTTGATCTCAACACAATAAAGAATTTTATGCTCTCTGGTTAGGAAATATATAGACTGAGGATTTGTGTATTTCTGTGTTTATGCTTGATTCATGGCTGTAATTTTAGAATTGAAGCTATAACCATTCTCTCTGTTTTTTATTTATTTATTTAGAATCTAGAATGCAGAAAGAATTTCACTGCTGATTATGAGAGAGTGTAATATTTTCCTACATGGAATTAACATATTAGATAATAACATCTCTTAAATGAAATCATTATGATTGGCTTAGAGATAAATGCTTATATAAATTAAATATTCCTAAAGTTTTCTAAAATTATGGAAATTTAGACTCACATACTTTCATTGTGGAAAACAAAGAAATGTTATTACAGAAACTAACTGAGAAACAGCTTTAGAGTTCAACTACATATAATTTTGGGAATTCTTTGAAAGAACAACTGACTAATTTTGCTTTAATATAAAAGTTGTCTTTTCTAATTTATCAGTATGTATAATATAAACATAGAATTTTTTTTCTACTTGTGGATGTTCTTCCTAACCTCACATTGGTTTACTGATTGAATAAGCTGTCATTACCTCTAAAAAATATTTGAGTATGAAAAATGTAAATTTGTGATTAATAATTGTCATTTTATTTTATTTCAAGAATTATGTTGCTTTTCTTTCAATGGCTATATTATTTTATTTAAGCAGGTAAAATATGCATAACATAGAATTTATCATTTTATGTGTACAGTTTAGTGACATTCATATTGTATAACCATCACGAACATTCATCTTAAAAACTTTTTCATCTTGTTAAGCTGAAACTTTATACCTATTGGTAAGTTCTCATTCTGCCTTTCCCTTAGGCCCTGACAACTATCATTCTATTTTCTATCTCTGTGAATTTAACAGTTAGTTATCTCATGTAAGTAGAATCATACAGTATTTGTCTTTTTTTGTGTCTGGCTTATTTCACTTAATATAATGTTCTTAACATTCATTCATGTTTTAATATGTGACAAAATTTCCTACATTTTAAGGCTGAATGATATTCAATTGTGTGTATAGAAACATTTTGATTATTCATTTATCTGTCCCTTAGGCACTTTGGTTGCCTCAACAATAATAATGTTTTTTTTTTTTTCATGGTAGTTACATTTATTTACCAGAAAGATAATAAAAAGTGAAAGGAACAAACAACAAAAAACAGATCTAGATCAATTCAGTTTTATAATGGACTTAGTGGGTGGGAAAATTGTGGTATATATTTTTATTCAGAAACTCAATAAACTGGTCTGTTATGCCTCTCCCCTACAGCATTGACCCATAGTAAATTATACTAATTTATTATAAGACCTTCTCTTTATTTTCTGCATTCTGATGTTCCATCATAAGGTAGCAATCGGAATCTCTTTTCCCTTTAGATATTTCAAAAAACTATAAAGAAAATGTGTTTTAGTCCCCTAACATGAGAAATTTTGTATTATTTCTAGCATATTTAATTTTGGGACATATTCAAACTTTTATTTTAATATCTATATTGTATTTTTATGCAAATAGGAGAATTTCTACTTATCATCCATTCTTTACTTTTTTGATCATCTATTAATTAAATCTTTCTATTAAATCTATAGATTAATTTTCCTAAACAATAATCTTTTATATTATTATAATTTTTCTCTTTATTTCTTCTCTTCCAGTTATTATCTTTTGCAAAACTATAAGTCAAATATTTATATATTAATGATATTCTCAATAAACTATCCATTATTAATGATTTGTTTACTTTATTATTATTTGTACTAATCTTTTTATTTTGATATTTACCTTATTTAATTAAATGCATGTGCTTTATACAGTCACTTGCCACTTAAAAACAAACATACATTCTACTAAATGTGTCCTTAGGAGATTTTGTCATAGTGTAAATATCATAGTGTGTACTTTCACAAACCTAGGTGACTACACATCTAGGCCGTATAGGATAGCCTATTGCTTCTAGACTACAAGCCCGTACAGCATGATACTGTATCATATAACACAAGATTAAATTTTTAATGTAAGTATACTGTAAAGTAATGACAAAATGTATAGCATAGTGAATACATAAACCTGTAACAGTCATTTATTATTGTTATCAAGTATTATGTACAGTACATAACTGTATTAACTGTATATGTTATACTTTTATACTACTGCAGTGCAGTAGGTTTGTTCATATAACTGAACACAATGGGTTTGGTGCTTAGAGTATCTACCCCCAAAAAATACAGTTCTTGTCGAAAGAAAAAGTTTTTATTTTTACTCATGACAAGTAAAAGAGGCAAGGGGAATCATTGTGAAAGCTCTGCTTCCCCACAGGGAGGTTTATCCATTGCTTATATACACTATTTGTTTAATTATGTGTTTTCTTCTTGACAGTGGCTAAACTCAGGTTGTGGCTTTGGTCAAGCTCTACAAAACACTGTGCTATATTTTAGCATTTAGCAGGAATAACATTCAGTGAGAACTGCCCAGACCCTGAAACTTTTGTTCTATGGAACATTTATACCAGCATTACCATAAATATGTGAGCAATATATTGCACTATTATGTCATGACATCATTAGGTGATAGGAATTTTTCAGCTCCATTATAATCTTATGAGACTATTACCCTATATGCAGTTCATACTGACCGACATGTCTTTATGTGGCAGCACTTAAAGTTTATTTTCTAATCAAGAAGAAAATGCAAAAATAAATACAAAACAGTATTTCAAATTTAATTGAGAATGTGAGTATGCACATATAGACAGAGAATGGAGATAGAAAGAAAAAAAATGCTTGTAGAACTTAACTAAAACCTGATGTGTTTTATTTGATTGCTATTTTTGTAATGGAATTGTAAATGTGCTAAACTGTAAAATTATTTCTAAATTTTCTGAGTGATAAAACAATATACTTTCTAGAATATTAGTACTATACCATAACTCTAACAAGAATCCATATTGATACAATGGGAACTTGAATATTTGTGTTTCTCACCTTTAGTATGGAATTAGTAACATTTGATTTTTCTGGATGCGTGCTTTTTATATAAAACAATTTTAGGGGGATTTTTCTTGTGATCCATCTATTTCTGTGTAGATTCTAGAACTGAGGAAAAAGAAAGAAGCTATAAACAATCAGTTTCTTTGAGAATTTTTGGGGAAGCATTTGAACTGGCTGTGCAAACTCAAGCTATCACTCCAATAGTGCCCACTCCCTACCAGTCCAATACAAACCCTTTATACAAGCAGAAGAATGAGAAGAAATCTTTAGGAACAAAATACATTAAAAAAATGGGGAGTGGAGGGACTGAATTTTTCTTGTCTCACTACCTTCAGTAATGTAGGAGTAACTTTCCTTCTCCCTAAACCAACTAAAATGGAGTAATTCCAAGAAAATTATTTGGAGCAGCTAGGGGAGGGATTGCTTCAGGAGGGGCAAGGCTGACTTCTGCTCAGACAGTGGATGTACTGACAATTGCCTGTACAGGTATGAGTAGATAGAAACCAGATCAAGCATGGTGAGTCTCTTGGTGTTTCTTCTTTAACTTCTTTTAAGTTAACGTTTTTTTTTTTCCAAACTCCATTCAGATTTACATTTTCATTGTGATAGTCACTTCTAAATCAACCAAAATTGTGTATAGATGACCATGATTAAAGCATTGGAGAAAATGCTCTTGTCTGGTGATTCTGAAGTGTACTAGATCATCTCAAATTATATAAAACAAATAAAAATTCTAAAAAAAAATTATAAAAAACAAATAAAAAGCTACCAAAGTTTAGACTTTCTTCCCTGTGCTCACTTGTTTCATATTTTCTTTGTCTTCAAAATATATTCTCTGAAACAAATATATCTAGAAGAGATCCTCAGTATTATTTGAATAGATATTAAGTAGAATCCCACTATCAAGATAACTCGTCATCCAATTTTTATGGAATGCTTACTAATTTAGGGCTTTAACTTTATGACAAGCTATGGTATTTTCCAGTAAAACACTACTAGGAAACATATTTTGAAAAAAAAATAAATTTTTTAGTTTTCTAACCTTGGACACTGAAAGGAATTAAAAGCACCATCTTATATCCTTTTTTCTATTTTTTTCTGAATACACTGCATACAGTCTTTCTCACTGTTTAAGATATTAAGTAAATGGAAAAATATTCTTTTCTTTAACAATGAGTTGAAATAACTCAATTTTGCACTATAGTATATAAATCTTGATCTTTTACTTTGGAGATTTCTTTTCCCCCCCTCTCAATTTCAAGAATACATATCTTGATAACTGTATGCATTGTTTAATGATAAATAAAAGAAGAAATTTTTTATGAAATACATCACGTACGCTTTGGTGCAGTGAGAGAGTTTAAGCTCTTATCTGCAGTTTGACTTATCCATTGCCTCAGAATTAATATGATAAGAGAAGTGACATGGTCCTTACTGTGTTCACTTATTTTTGTGATTATTTTTCAATAACATCTTATGTTATTAAACCTGAAAAAAGTTTTGCCTTTTTTCTAACACTTTATTTAGCATTGAACATGCTTCAAAAACCCAACAGGTGGTAGATGTTATCTTCTCCAAATTAATAAACATGCTGTATGTATTCCTGCCATAGTTAACGAAGTTGTACATCTTTTAGTTAACAACTATGATCAATTAAACTTCTAAGTTCAAAAAAGGATTTAGGCAAAAAAAAAGTCTGTTGTGCTATATAAAACCATGTGTAGAACCCTTAAAAAAAAAGAAAGAAGAAGAAGAAGAAGAAGAAGAAGAAGAAGAAGAAGAAGAAGAAGAAGAAGAAGAAGAAGAAGAAGAGGAGGAGGAGGAGGAGGAGGAGGAGGAGGAGGAGGAGGAGGAGGAGGAGGAGGAGGAGGAGGAGGAGGAGGAGGAGAAGAAGAAGAAGAAGAAGAAGAAGAAGAAGAAGAAGAAGAAGAAGAAGAAGAAGAAGAAGAAGAAGAAGAAGAAGAAGTAAAGAAGGCCTAGAACTTTGAAAATTTTTCTTACAGTATGGCTGTTAGTATCTCACTGATCCCAAGAGCAGACTTAATTTACCTGTATGGTGGCCTAATTATTTTTCATTTTTCTTGCTTTCTTAAGTAAATAAAGATAAAAGCTAAATGGAGAAACAAAAACATCTGTAACCAAGAATGTTTCATAAATTGTATTTAACTTATATTTCAGAAAGAAAATAGGTTAAAATCTAGATACAAAAAACACATTTCATGAGACTCTCTTTTCATTAATTTTACAGAATAACAAAATTATTGGATGGAAACTTCCTCACTTCAATCTTTAATCTGAAAACATATCTGAACTTTTATATATAATTTTATTCTTCTTTATGTTCATAGAAGAGTTTCTTGAACCCATTTAAATTAGGTCCCTCCACCTGTGCTCTGTATCTCATCCACTGGACAAGAATGTTCCCTGTAATCTTACTCTCCCACCTGTGTAGTATTTATCTTTTCCTCATTGGAAACCCTTCCTGTGATCATTTAAACATACTCAGTCCTGTTTCATCTTAAAGGGAAATCTTTGAATATCCTACTGTTCTCAACTACTGCATTAACTAGCTATTCTTTTTCACAGCAATCATGAAATAATTTACCAGATATGTTATCTCTAAGTCTTTACCTCTCACTTAAACTATTACAATCTAATTTATAGTATTTGACTCGAATTGCTCTAAGACCATCAGTGTCCTCTTGATTATTATACTCAATAAACTTTTCTCAGTACTACTCCTACCTGATATATCTAGAATCTAATACTATTTACCATTTCTTCTTCAGAACTTTTATTTTTCACTGACTTTTCTGATTCTGTAATTCTGGCTATCTATTTTTTTCATTTTATCTTTTTCAATGTCCTTTTTTTTCAATGTCACTTCCTAAACATATATGTTGCATAGTGACCTTCAGAGTTCTTTCCAAGATCTGTTTGCATCTTACATTTTCTGGGTACTGTCATTCATTATCATAGTGGTTTCGGTAATCATCTACATCCTGATGGCTTCAAATCAAATGGCTGTAATATCAGTGCTAATGTTCAAACACACAAATCTAACAATTTTTTGCCATGTGCAGTTGTATGGTTTGCAGACTGCATGAATCATTACAAAAATAAATGCCAATTTCCTTTTTCAAAGATGTTCCTGTAATTGAGTACCATCATTCTATCATTATCATTCACACGAGCTCTATCAAGACCCATATTAAAAAATTACAAATCTCACTTATTTACTTATTAAACTCCCATATATTTTTCTGCAAACAGGATACTCATTTATTTCCCTTGATTAATTCAACAGCTTCCTAAATAATTTTACTATCTCTGGTTTTGCTTGCCTCTGATCCATACCTCACACCGAGATCAGAATGATCTCTTTAATGTATATGTAACCATGTCACTCAGCTCCATAAAACCTTTAAAATGCCTCCTTTACAGGCTTAAGGTAAAATTCATAAATTCTAATGATAGTTTTTACGGTGTTCTCTACTCTTTTTATCTTTCTAGTTTACCTCTAATCACTATCTCTTCTACAAAATGGAATTAAAGTAAATGTTCTTCAAATCCTTAAATGCATCACACTTTCTGTCAAATCTGTCCTATTATTTGTGTTTCTCCTATCTGGAATACTTGCATCTCTTTCTTGTATAGGCTTTACCCTCCATGTGTCACCTTAACACATTGCAGTCCCTCTACATTAGCATGTAGTAACCATAGTAGTAATTGCCAATTTGTCTGTCAGTTCTAAAATATACAATCAGCAACATAATATCAGGACCATATTTGTTATTTGTTTCTTAACCAAAATACTATCATATTCTCTGGAAATGGTAACAGCAAAGTAAATATGTTTTGAATAAGAGAATGAAAGAATATTTGATGTTTTTCAGCAGAAGACAGGTAATTTAAATCTATATTTGTTTTTCTATTTAAAGACAAATAATTTTTTTATCTTTATTTTTGTATTTTAGTATAGCTGGTAAACAATATTCTATTAAGGATACTAGTTTCAGGTTTATAATATAGTAATTTGATACTTTTATGCCTTACAATATGATCACCCAACTAATTCTAGTAAATGAGCTGTTATATATAAACTTTTTTTTATGTAACATCAAATGATATAAAATTAAAGATGATCATCTAAGTACGATAATCATTCAATAATGTCTAGGGGATCTTGTTCTTTGTGAAAAGAAAGAGCAAAGAAAACATTAAAGAAAAAAAAAGCCATCTTGAAACAGAGTGAAAGGACCTTTTTAAACTATAAAATAGGAATAATTGATTTGATATTTTGAGTTTTGCAAGGTTTTTTACAGAAATGAATGAATCAATAAACAGTAACAAAATAGTCTAATGAAATTACTATAGGTTATTTTCAGTAAATAAGTAACTGGAATGATTTAAAAATTTCTAAAAATTATACCAGCTCATTTAGTTCACGTTTGGGTGGGTGGAGATTTATCAACATTTTTTTCATTTCACTAAATGGTAAAACCTAGGGGAAAAAAGAGCAGAGGAATAATTAAACAAAGTATTATTACATCTCTATGTTCAGGCTTGTGTGTATATTCAGTTAATTTCTGACCTCTGTACACTTCTCTAAAATGACTGTTGATGACAGAAACCACCCTTCCCTCTAAGAGTAACAATTAAAAGTGTGAATGCTCTCTCTCTTTTTTTTTTTCCTACATATCTGTTACTAACTTCAGCCTCCTCAAATTGAACAAATGATTAAAATACAGTCTCTACTTCTTAACTGACCCTAGACATATAACAGTCAGATCCTTCTTGCAAGGATAGATGATGTTAAAGAAGAAATTAAAGAATTATATGAAAATAATATTATGAAACAATTTCATTCCCTTCCCACTATTGAGCCTCACCCCCATTATGTGTTTTCTCACAGAAATTACATGTTACATTTTCTTACCTCTATTTCCTTTCCTCCCAGAGTAGTGTTTTTGTAAATAAAAGCCCTATCTCACCAAGGAACCAAAGTGTTCTTTCTGATAAGATCATGAAATATTCTTTTTGTTAAAGTTTTTTATTATTGTATAAAAATTAGTGTGCGGTTAATAACTTTACCTAACAAGATGTTGAATGAACACAAATGTTTTCTTAGTTCCAAGCACAATAAGAAGGTTGTTTGAGCTTATAACTCAATTGCATGCAATCTTTTACATAAAATATTCTTTTATTTTTTTCACAGTTATATTAGTCTATATATTTCTGAAGGTCCTATTAAAAATCTGTAGCTAATTCTTATGTTATCTCTTAGAGAATTAGAAGTTTTATTCTATACATGACACTCTTGAAACATTACAAAAACATTATTTTTTACATGTTTCAAGTCATGTTTCACTTTTATTGATCAATAGGGTATGATTTGAGATTAATAAAAACATTGAAATATTAATTTTATATACAAATATTAAGCATCCATAACACTCCTTATTTCTTTATTAATAATCTAAATTAAATCTCTGTGATGCAAGATACTAAGTAGTCAGTATTAATTTTATTATGTCATTTATACTATTGGCATTGTTTTTATAATTATTTTAGAAGTTTTATATTTCTAATGTGTGTGTTTTGACAAATGAACTTCATATCTGATATAAAATCAGTTTGGATATTTTAATAGGTAAAAAAAAAAAACTAAAAAGTTTGTAAATAAAAAACTGTTTTGGTGTAATTTTGATTCCCAATGTATTATTCGTGTTTAGTCACTGTTTGGAAGAGAACAGTGTATGTTTAGTAATAAACCATTTTATTCAAGAAGATAATTTTCAAATGTGCTAATGTTATTGCTATAGAGAATCCAAGGCACATTGGTGATACGGTTTCCTTTCATATCTATGTAGAGCCTGCATTTTTGATCCAATGGGCACTAGTGATCGTTTTCAACAGATGCAAATGCTGGGATTTAGTAATTTGTAGCATTGGTTCAATTATTCAATTAACTGTGTCTGAAGCTTTTTAGTGCACTATTCTGGAGATTTGAGACCTTCAGTCTGAAAAATCAACCACCTGCTTTAACTAGAATTCAGCAGAGAATGCATACTATTACAAATTGAAGAAATAATCACAATGAGAGAGAATAAAATATAGCTTAAATTTTAAAGAAAATACAATGACAGAAAATTAAATATAAATATGTGTAGTCCTGTTTTGACTTGCCTCCACAGTAAATAAACTAAATAATGTATACAATGCTTGCTATTTATGAAAAATGACTTTAGTGAAGCATCCATATAAAGATAGGAATATCTATTACTATAGTAAATAAATGTAGTAAGTAAAAAGAAACAAGCAGAAATATCATGTGGAATAAAAGACTAGTGAAATTGAGATGTACACTGACTGTGTCAGATAACTTAGCAATTGAAAGACTCATATTCCAAATTTAATACTAGAGCTATAATTTTAGACAACAACAAAAAACAACAGAGGCACAATTTATACAATAATTTTCTAAAACAAGCAGATAAAGAAAGCTGCTATTTGGGTCACCTTATAATCCTACCCTAATCTTCCTCCATATCTCCCCCCTCCCAAGTTATACATTTTTGAGAGGCAATATGTGAATATATTTATATTTGTAGAGAAGCAGACTGAGAAGTAGAAATGCAGCTTCATATAAAAATAATAAAAACCCAAAGAATAGACTTTTCCATCAGTTAGTTTAGGATCTCATCAAGCTAATGCCATTGGACCAATCACAAATACAAGGAAAACTGACAAAAAAAAATCAAACTATTCCAAGTAATAAGAAAAAACTATGCAACATGAACCAATGGAAGAACAAAAAAGAAAATATATAAGATCTTAAAAAGAATTAGAAATTTAGAAGGAAATGTAAAAATGAAATTTCCCTGCTCCCAAGCCCCTTTTCTCCAATGGTAAACAACAACAACAACAAAACAAGCAAACAAAACTATGGATAATAATTTTATGCTATGTTTTTTAATTTAGGAGTGAGAATGACTGCTGTTGTATAAATGATGTTTAAAAGTCAAGAAATGGCCAAAGTTATTATGTCATCAGGCTCTGAAGTCTCATCAATTTCTCAGTAAGAATAAAAAGTACTTATTAGGTTGAGTAAACCCTATACAGTTCATTTGATAAAATCAGACCCTGAAGAATATATCTCAAGTTCAGCAACCAAAATTGAGGTTTTTTCAGTAGAGCTTTCCTATCCTAACAATGCTCTCAGACTACCAAAAAATAAATACAACATAATATTCTTCAACTTTGAGCTGTAATTCTATGGAGAAGATAAACAATTCTCATAGTAGTGCGAAAGTCACCCAAAGTCAAAGAAAGTCATCCAAGATGAAATAATATTTGACAGGATTCTTTTGTACAGCAAACTGAATAAACCAGAGAAAGAGAAAAAAAACAGCAACATTAAAAGATGAATTATGACAAAATTAAAAAAAAACAAGTACAAATAATATGAATCAACTGTTAAATTAAATAATCACAAGAAAGAGTAATTTTACACATGGCTGACCCATGCTGTAGCTGAAAATAATTAGAATATGAATTTATTGAATATGTATATATAATCAGTTTTTAACAGCTAATGTTTACTACCTATCAAACACACATAAATTCAGTGTCTACAGATCATCTGCAGTGGCTTTGTGATATAAATTAACATTGAATTGGGAGTTCTAGGCTACAGATTGACTTTTGATCTGCCTCAATGTATCTTCTGCCCCTTGAACAAGCAGGCCAGCCCAATTCATGATTGCTTCATGACAATGACAGGAACACAAAAGAGTAAGTCCAAATGTACAAGTAAATCTCTAGCCCTTTCTTGAAATATATCTATTTACATTCTATTTGAAAAACCAGGTGACATAATCCAAAAATATCAATGCATTTAGAGTAGACTGTATGTCTGCGAGATATGCAGCACAGTTATGTTTTAAAAAGGGTTTAGATACGGAAAGGGATAGATGTTAATCTACAATAATATCAAAGATAAAATGTTAAATTATGATTATGAGAGCTCAGATAATAAATATAGGGCAAAAACATCTTTACACAACTAAAAAATTCTTATGAAATTGCAAGAAATCAAATAGATGGCTGAAAACTGAATGATAGACACAAAAATAGCTTAGGATACAGTAAAATCAAAGTAATAAGACAATAAAATAATTGGGTAAGATTATATGGAGAAAAAAATTATCTAATATGGCTAAAATAATTTTCACAAAGAGGTAAAATCAACTTATGGTATTGATAATGTATCCAAAGCATACATTAGAAGGAAAATCTAATTAAATAATAACAATAACAGACTCTGCATGTTGTAAAACACCACTATACAGGAGAAAATAATACCAAATAATTACAAGTTGTAATTTGATTATGTAACTTAAAAGGTAAAAAACATTTATGTAGAGAGATTTAAAAAATTCCTTACTATAGTGACAAAGAATGAGGCTCTCTTCAACCATCTCAATGAAAAACATAAAATTTTAAAATTTAAAGATACATTTGTAATTTACATCTTATTGACTTGTTTATAATTCCCCACTGTGTAATTATATATTTTTATTAAATAATAAACAAGTGTTTCTGACTACAACATAGTTAGTATCAGATTAATCCTTTTGATGAAAAGAAGAATTCAATCTGAATAATGCTTCTATTTCTAAGTAGATGGTAGAAAGACACAAAGTACTGTCATTCCTGAATTAACAATGAAAGAAAACTAAATAAGCCACAATATAATTTTTAAAACTTTGCACATCAGAAAGCTGAAGACACAGAGAAACTTAAGTCAATGAAATTCCAGAAATGGTAAACCAAGAAAAGACAGGGAAACTAAAGCTAAAGAAATAGAACTTAGTAAGGCCACTGAAACTCTATGGTGCATAATATTTTCATCTGTTAAGAGAAAGATTAGATTTCACAAGTCTTTAAAATTTCTAAAAATATATTTCAAAATAATCTGCTAGTTAGCAAATAAACAATGCTTCTCTTATTTACCAAGTGATAAATATGGACTCTAGTATATTTTTATTAATAGCATAAAATATATATTATAAATGCTTATGATAAAAACAGAATTTCACATATTGACATATGTGTATGTTATATTTCATTGCTGCCAGTTGAATGATTTTAAAGGTATACATTTTTAGACTAGGAAATGATAAAATAGAATAAACTTCACAAAACCCACAAACTAAGATGTGAAATTTTTACTTTAATAAGTTAAATAAACAGAAAGTTAAGGAAGAGAAGCAAGCTCTCTTTCAGTATAGTGTATTTCTGGTTGAAGCATCATTACTTTTCTCAAATAAAATAAAATTAGTTCAGTGAATCGAGTACTATATTAAGGCTATTTAAGGTAATAATTTTCTGTATGTTTTGGTTCATAATAAAAATAACTCATATATTCTAGAATATCTCAAAAAATTAGAAAAATATTAGGTACTTAATGAAATATTTACCTATGTTAGCTTTAAAGATCATTAACTTTTAGTTTCAGTTAAAATTTTAATGATATATACATTAGCTCATCTGTCATACACTTGACATTTCAACATGTTCATTACATCAAAGTATCATTACCTGTTAAAAAGCTATTTTTTCACTACTTTTTACTATAAACACCATTTTTATTATAAGTAGCTTTGATATATAAAACCCTTATTTTTGTATTGTCGTTCAATCTAATAATTGTTTTCCAAGCATTTTAAAAATTACTACATATATTTCCAAGAACTTTAACTAATTGAAAGATTTTTATAGAACCATGTTCACTAATACCTTCATCACATAATATTATTGAAAATGTATGTAAATGATCTCAGAAAACTTTTACATAAAAATATAAATTATTTGAGGCTAATTTACTCATTTATATCCCACACATTTTAAATATAACACTACAGAGTCAAGCATTAATAGTTTAATTTTCTGATTGCTATAACATAGTTTACTCTTTATTTTTATACTTTGTTACTTTAAACCAAATGAAATTGTCATTCTTATAGTTCAGAATTGCTTAATATCAACATTTTCTTACGGTTTAGCTTAATGCCTGTTACTACAGCAATTTTAATGTTGTAAAACATAAACAGTATCATAAAAATGGAAAAGTAATCTAAAAGATTAGCAATGATTGCATCATTACAAATTGAAGAATGATTTTTAAAAATAGCTTTATTTAATATCCATTTTTCTAAAATGAACATATATTATATAGTTAGAATATAATAACTTTTTACTATTAATAATATACTATTAAATAGGAAACCAATAATATAAAATTTCATGCTTGTGTTCTCTTCAGCTGCTGCCGGCTCTGAATTTGTTATCATTCCAAAGCTCAATACATGCTTTAATTCATATTGTTTAGATATTTGTGTATATAAGAAGTACCACATCATGTTTAACCTTTACTTGGCATTCTCTGAGCTATTTATCTTAACCATTGTGACAGATTGTTTGCCGGTCACCAAGAATCTGTATTCCTTTCTCTTCCTGAGCATGGACATAGATTATAGTTGCTAGTCTCACAGTGAGATGACTGTATAAGTCCTAGCTAAAGAGTGTTAAAGGAAGTAAAGTGGGTCATACAGGGTTTATAAGACACTTGTTTACTATCCTTACAGTTTCTCCATCAACTGACAAGAACCATATGATTATAAAACAATAAGGGACAGTGAAAGCGTATGAAGAATGAAACCTCACTAAATGAATCACCACATAGAGGAGAGCCACATGCCACTGAGGAACACCTAACTCAGACAGTTAAATGACTGAGAAAACAAACTTGTACATACTATGTTGGTGTCATTATTTTTACAGCTGAGCCTATCCTATCTAATACAACCATTAACCCAGCATGAAAAAGAAAAAAAAAACCTTTGGGAAAAAGTCAATTATAAAATAATTAAAAGTGCAAAGTATTTGAAAAAATGTGTATAATGAGTTACAAAATCATAGGTGAAATGTCTTTGGAGTAGTATTAATTTGGACACTACAATTTCCTCTTGGAATCCCAGTGATATGTCATGAGATATCAAGATTCTCAATTTTATATTCTATAGAAGCTTTGAAAAGAGTTAATCTCAGCAAATAATATATATATTGTGCAAACACTACCTAAAGGAAAGCTGGTGTAGCTATGCTAAAATTGAACACATAGACATTACCTAGCAAAATTCCCTATGCCTATTAACCAATAAGGAGAATGCTGATGGTGGAACTTCCCATGATAGACAAAAATAGAAAACCAGAAATAATTGAATGAATAAATATTATTGTTTACAAAACAATGGAATATTATATATTTTTAAGAATGAACGAACTATTTCTAATGCAAAAATCAAGATGAATTTTACAAATGTAAGACTTAGCAAAAGTAGCCAGAAACCATCAGGTTGTACTTGGAGGAAAGATTTCTCATATAATTTACTAGACAGGTGGTTAGAAAAGCTACTAACACAGGGTAGTAGAGTTGGCTTCAGGAATTCTGGAAGCCTCACAGTAGCTTGCATAGAACAAGTGGACTGGTACCTGCTCTGATGTATTATGTTCCACTTTATTTATTTTAGTTTTGTTCTTTCATTCAAACAATCTTATATTATCTTCCAATGTATTCTCAGTTTCTTTTAATGTATAAGATCAACTGTCCATTCTTCTAGAAACCACATATCACTCAACACAGAAATGAAATTAGCATTCTTTTAATATTCTATTTATATTTACATATGTCTTCAAAAACAGACAAAAGGCAGGTCAGATATTACCTTTCGCAGAGATAGTAGAAGGAAAAGTGTATGATGAGGATTTTAAGGTACTGGTAAACCTATTTTATTATCTAATTGCTGGTTACATGTTTACCTTGTGAAAATGTATTGAGTTTGAATTGAGCTCTTATGAATTTTGCTTTCTTCTATCCGTACAAGATATATAACATACTTTACTGTTGTTGGTGGTGTATTAATAAAAATCAGATCAATATTAGATAAATTTATTAAAATTAATGTGCTTTATACTTATATTCTATTAATATTATAAAAGCAGTGTTCAAAATATAGACATGCTTTTTTCCATGCGGGTTAAATCTATTTTAATTACTCTCAAAAATTTTCCTTTCATTTATTTTCTTCTTGCTTTTATAATTAACTGATTGTGAAACATTTTTAATAATGCATTATTGTTTCTTAAATCTCTGCTTTCTTGCTTCTAATAAGCTACTGTGGGAAAAGCATGAGTAGGGATTTCTCGGGAAAACACATAACTGTCCACACATACACAGACATATATGCATAGTTAGTCTGCCTCTACTATTACTGAATTTAACAGAATTTCAGTTAGAGAAGTAATTTCTTTATCAAGCAGATCTGTAAAGTAATTCCTGGATTAAATTTATATATGTATGTGTATATATTTATAGCTGTGTTTTTAGGCATTTTTTTATTCTCAGTCTTTTTTGAGACTTTTCATAATATTGACATGATAATTTGAAACTTTGCGTTGTATATTTTAAATCCATAGGTGAGAATCACTGCCATATCTAATTTATATATTTCTTTTATAGCTTAGTTATATATTGTTTTTTGAACTATTCAAAGGCTGTATAAGAAGGCCAAATGAGAATGAGTTGTTAAAATAATTAAGGAATTCTATTTCCTTCAATAATTAATGATAAGAATCAAAGCCTGCAATTGAATCTCAAATTGAGCTGGCACAAAGCCTAGGGAACAAAAAAAAAATAAAGGTGAAATTATTATGGCAATTTATTCTACGCTTTAAATGAATGTTGAATCCGGCCCAAAGCCATATACTCCTGTATACTTATCTAGATAATGGTATGTTTTAAAGAAGGTAACTCATTAAAGGTAAAGCAAGGTAAGAAATAAGAATCAGTTATATGCCATATATTGTCTCAAATAGTGATATTCCAATAATCCTATAAAGAAGATTGTATTAATCCATTTTATTTTTACATAGACAAATTGAGGCCTCATGGTGCCTGCCATGTGCCAAAAAAAAAAAAAAAAAAAAAAAAAGACGAAGTACCCAAATTGCCATTCAAACTGAGACGTAACAAAATTCAAGTATGTTAAATTCCAGGGCCTATGCCCTTTCTACTATGCTAAATATCCAAGAAAATGATGCTTTGTCTTCCTCACAATTCAACACAAGTAAAGTTCTGACCTAATGAGATTTTTTTGGGTAAAAATACAAAGAAATAAAGATATCTGTCCCAAAGTGTATTAGTTTCCTAGGATTGCCATAACAAATTACAGTAAATTAGATGACTTAAAAATACAGATTTTTTTCCCCAGAGTTCTGGGAACCTAAAGTCAAAATCAGGAGTTGGCAGAACCATACTCCCTGCATGGTTTCTTGGAAAGAAACTCCCTTGTTTCTTCCTAGGTTCCAGTAGTTGCTGGCATTCCTTGTCTTATAGTTGCATCACTATAACTTCTACCTGTCTTCAAATAGCTGTATTCCCACTGTGTCTGTGTCTCTGTATATCCTTATTCATATAAGGACATCAACCATTGGATTCAGCATCCACCCTAAGGCAGTGATCACATCTGTAAAGACCCTATTTCTAAATAAGGTCATTTTCACAGATGCCAGTAGTTAAAACTTGAAAATATGTTTGTTTGTTTGTTTGTTTGTTTGTTTGTTTGTTTTGGGGGGAGGAGGGAATGGCACAATTTACTCACTACACTAAGTCATCTTGGGTTTTTGATATTTCTATGAAAAAAAAATACAGCCAATAAACATGTTTTGGGGTAGTCTCTATATAAGCACTGTTGTGAACTGTGATATCTAAGATGTGCAGCAAAGATGATTTCCAGGACAATTTTAGCTTAGGAATGCTCCTGCTAATATTATAGGCTCAGGTTTTGTGTAGAATCAAGTTGATATGTAGGTATGAATTTAATGGTACAAAAGGTGACTTAGATAAGGTGATACAGATAAATAAATACAAATTTATTTTCTAGAAGAAAAGAAAATTCTGGACTGAGTCACCCATGTGGACTGTATTGCCCAGGAGGTAGATTTATTCAATTAAATATATTTTACGTGACCAAACTTGAACATCAGAGTTAGATTTTCTGTAAATTTTTATCTTTTTAGAAGATTGTGTGGTAGACCCTAAGAACCCTGAGAACCCGTTTATATTTTTATTCTTAAACATCTTTAGTTATTTACTTGAATAATTGTTAATATAATCAGTGTTTTCTTTCCCACTTGATACATATTAAATGGATCTCTATTAGATGGATATATGTTGTCTTCAAATATTTCTCGAAAATAGTTAAAACTCACTTTTAAACACTACACTTGTTGGGTGAGGGTACTAACGAAATGGATGCAATTAGGCTGCCTCTCAGCAAGCTACGCGATTTTCTGGCGGCCTTATCTACAGTGTCCCAGTAGACTGTAGGTACAGCGTCCTATACAACCTGTGGAAAGCATACGCACTGTGATTGACCGTGACTGATTATAGTACTTGGCTTCAAGCCACCATTGTGCTCCTTGTTAAAAGAAGAGCCCCGCCTGTGCAGGCTGGGGAGCTGGAGCTGTGCCTGTGCCTTGTTGTGTCTTGCTAGAATAAAGCTATGTCTCATCTCACACTGCTCCTCACATATTCTTCCAGGTGCAGGAACCGTGAATCCCAAGCTTCCGCATCCCGAGCCTGCAGAACAACACTTTTCTTTGTATTTGTGTTTCTCCCCCTTTGTTCCCCTTTCCTTTTCTCAGAAATCTAAATTCTGTGTTTTAGGACACCCCCATGTACCTTCTCCTGTTACAGCTTCCACTAATTCAACATTTTAAAAAGTTTTTAACTTGAAATTTGATATATCCATAATGACTCAATCTTATAAATTTCAAAACACTCCTAATGCATGTAATTTTCAAATATTACATTATTCATTCACTTTGGTGCTTCAATTTAACTATAAGAAAAATATCTTGGAAATTTTACCTTGCTATATTCAATTAAAATTTTAAGTAATTTAAAACAATTTAATACCAGTGCTTAGTATTTTGCTATTTGTTTTTGAATTTTCAAAAAGAAAAGTATAAAGTATGTGCAAATATTTTGTTACTCTATTTTATCAGTCTACAATCCTCATGGTACCATTAATCTCACTTCTGTGTATTCTTTCCCTGCAGCTGAATGTTACTTGTAATTAGAAGTGTCTCACTGATTTCCTTATTCAGTTTAATTCCTAGAAGTGGAAAAAAATATTATAAATGAATGTTTTCTTCGTATCCCCTTTCCCATTATGGATGGCCTTGGATTTCAATGAATTCTCCTAATTTTATAGCTTATTAATGTTAGGTCGCTGGAGAAAGGGCCAGCCAGATGCCTGACTGGAGACTTCCCAGTTTGATACCGGAATCCAGACCCTCTGATAAGGGCCCACCCTAAAACTGTAGCCCCATCACCCTAATCTGAATGCTCAATTAGCATTTGATTAACATTCCCCACTCTATACCCCTACTCCCACATAACCTCATAAAAGCTGCGCCCTCCTGCCCCAGGGTGCCACTTCCCTGGCCTCTCTCCTCCCTGAACCAGAGAACCTCTCCAGGGAGCGCTCTCCTAATAAAGGCTTGCTTTTAAACTTCGCTCGGTGTGTCATGCATTTACCTTAAACTTAATATTAACATGCTCATTTTTATGTACTAAAAAAAAATAGTATTAATAATTTAAATATCTAGGATATGTTACTATGCTTAACTGCTGAGTGAGTTATTGCAAGAATTAAACTGGAATTTATTTATTCAGAAGGCCCTAACAATTCATACATGGAGAGAGGCATCAATGGTGAGCAAGCAAATATTTAGGGAAGGCCATTTTCCTATTTTGTGTGATTCATAGCAGTAGGAAAGGGGAAGGCAATGAATAAAGTACAAGTAAGTAATTAAGTTTGGAATGAAGAGTTTCAAATCAGTTGGACAGGAACAGACAACAGACTGCAGTTGGCCCTAGGAAACTGGATTTTAAGTAAAATACAAATAAGCAGATTAAGGTCATAATGCCAGGAAATAGAACTATTGAAGGTGGTTTGAAGTAGGACACAAAGAATTGGAATGATAGAATGAAGTATTCTATACAAATGAACACTTAACATTTGCCCTTATCATTCAAAGAACAAGTTTATGCCTATCATCATAATATTCAGGAGAATAGCTTCTGAATTAATTTTAAAATCCCTCCTGAGAAGATAGCCTTTAAAAGGTTGTACTTGCAGGAAAGATTTCTCATATAATTTACTAGACAGGTGGTTAGAAAAGCTACTAACACAGGGCAGTAGAGTTGGCTTCAGGAACTCTGGAAGCCTCACAGAAACTTGCATAGAACAAGTGGACTGGTACCTGCTCTGATGTATTATGTTCCACTTTATTTATTTTAGTTTTGTTCTTTCATTCAAACAATCTTATATTATCTTCCAATGTATTCTCAGTTTCTTTTAATGTATAAGATCAACTGTCCATTCTTCTAGAAACCATGTATCACTCAACACAGAAATGAAATTAGCATTCTTTTAATATTCAGCATTGCATGCTTCAAGCTCTAGCAAAAATCCTCATTTTTTATGTCTTCTTTCTCAAACTCACATTCTTCCTATCTATCAAAGTAACTGCCACATTTTAGAAAATTTACCTTGGCCTTGAACTTCTCTGACGCCTTTACATACCAGGACTTTTACCCTCTCATCAACGCAGCATGTTAATGGGATGGTTCAATGCAATGACTCACCAGGGGCCTTTCCTCGTTAGGAACTGGATTCCATTGGAAACATTAAAATAGAATATAATTCACCGGAGGGAGGCAGCAAATGAAATGGTTAAGAGCTTTGACTCTGACCTCAAAGACTGCAATTTCTTTAACTCTTTGTACTGTTTATTTATTTATTTACTTAGGTTTTCAATTATAGTTAGTAGTCGATGCTATTTTATATTAGCTTCAGATGTACAACATAATGGCTAGACATATATAATTTACAAAATGATTCCTCTTACTTGTCTAGGACCCACCTCGAACCATAGATAGCGATTACAATACTATTGACTATATTTTCTATACTGTACTTCATATCCCTGTGACTGTTTTATAACTACCAATATAAACTTAATCACTTTATCTTTTTCACTCAGGTCTCAACTCCCCTTTCATCTGGCAATCACCAGTTTTTTCTCTGTATCTATGAATATGATTTCAGTTTGTTAGTTCATTTATTGTGTTCTTTATATTTCACACATAAGTGAGATAATTTGGTATTTGTCTTTGTCTGACTTAGCATATACCCACTAAGAACATTCATTCTATCTCAAATAGTAAGATTTCATTTTCTCATGACTAATATTCCATTGTATATATATAATATTTCTTCTTTATCTGATCATCTATTGATGGACACTTAGGTTGCTTCCCTATTTTGGTTGTAAATGAACATAGGGGTGTATATAGCTTTTTAAATTAGTATTTTGGTTTTTTTGGGGGGGATAAATACACAGCAATTGATGAGCCATAAGGTATTAATTTTAAATTTTTTGAGGAACCTCCAAACTGTTTTTCATAGTGGTTGTACCTTATTGCAATCCTACCAACAGTGTATGAGGATTCCCTTTTCTATACATTCTCATTAACACTTGTTGTTTTTTGATATACTGATATTAGCCATTCTGATTGTGAGTTCGTATCCCATTATATTTTTAATTTGCATTTCTCTGATGATTAGTGACATTGAGGACCTTTTCATATGTCTATTAGCCATCTGTCCTCTTTGGAGAAATATCTATTCAGGTCCTCTATCCATTTTTGAATAGAATTTATTCTGGTTTTGATGTTAAGTTCTTTGAGTTCTTTGTAAATTTTGGATATTAACGCCTTATCAGATGTGTCATATAAAAACATATTCTTTTATTTAGTAGGTTTGCTGACAGTTTCCTTTGCCATGCAAAAACTTTGTGGTTGATGTAGTCCCATTTATTTATTTTTTCTTTTGTTTCCATTGCCTGAGAAGATTTATCAAAAAAAAAAAAAATATTACTAAGAGCTATGTCAGAGTTTACTGCCTATGTTTTCTTCAAGGAGTTTTGTAGATCTGGGGGTCTTACATTTAAATCTTTAATTCATTTTGAATTTATTCTTATAATGGTGGAAAAAGGTGGTCCGATTTTATTTCCTTGTATGTACCTGCCCAGTTTTTCCTGCACCATTATTTGAAGAGAATGCCTTAGCTATTCTGAGTCTCTTATGGTTTTGTATAAATTTTTGTATTATTTGTTCTAGTTCTGTAAAAAATGCCATTGGTATTCTGATAGAGACTGCATTAAATCTATAGTTTGCTGTGGGTAATACAAAAATTTTAACAATGTTAATTCTTCTAATTCGTGAGCACAGTATACACTTCCATTTATTTGTATCTTCTTAAATTTCTTTCTGTAAGGAATTATAATTTTCCAAGTACAGGTCTTTTACCTCCTTGGTGGTTTATTTCTAGATGTTTTATTGTTTTTGATACAATTGTAAATGGGATTGTTTTTTAATTTTTTTTATTGATAGTTCATTTTAGGTGTATAAAAATGTAACTAATTTCAGAAACATTAATTTTGTATTCTGCTACTTTACTGAATTCATTTACCTGTTCTAATGTTTGTTCAGGTGAAATGTTCAGGGTCCTCTATATATAGTATTATATCATCTGCAAATAATGACAGTTTTGCTTTTTTCTTTCCAAGTTAAATGCCTGTTATTTATTTTTTCTAGTCTGATAACTGTGCGTAGGATTTTCAATATTATGGTGAACAAGCGTGGTAAAAGTAGACATCCTTGTCTTATTCCTAATCTTAAGGAGAAGACATTTACCATTTACCTACTGAGTATGTTAGTTCTGGATTTGTCATATATGGCCTTTATTATATTGAGGTATGTTTTGTCAATTCCCACTTTGCTGACATTTTGTCATAAATGAAGCTGGATATAGTCAATTTTTTTTTGATTTATTGATATGATCATATAATTTTATCTTTTAATTTGTTAATGTGGTGTAACATATTAATTGATTAGAGGATATTGAATCAATCCTGCATCTCAGGAATAAATCTCACTTGATCATGGTGTATGGCCTTTTTAAAGTATTGCTGAATTTGTTTGCTAATATTTTGTCGAGGACTTTTGCATCTATGTTCATTTGAGATATCAGCCTATAATTTTATTTTTTTGTAATGTCTTAGCCTGGTTCTAGAATTAGGTAATTCTAATCTCACAAAATGAGCTTAGGAGGCTTTTCTTCTAAATTTTTTAGAATAGCTTGAGAAGAATAGTTGTTAATTCTTTAAATGTTTTTTTAGACTCTCTTTTGCTTATTTTAGCTTTGATCTTTATATTTCCTTTTTTTCTACTCACTTTGGGCTTAGTTTCTGTACTTTTTCTAGTTTCTTTAAGTGTAAGGTTAGATTGTTTATTTGAGAATATTTTTTGTTTCTTGAGGTAGGCCTGTATTGCTATAAATTTTTCTCTTAGGACTGCTTTTGCTGTGTTCCATAGATTTTTGTCATGTTTTCATTTTAATTTCTCGTTAGGTTTTTGATTTATTCCCTGATCTCATTGTAACTCATTCATTTTTTAGTAGAATTTAATTTAGTCTTCACATGTGTTTGTGTTTTTCATTTTTTTCTTTGTAGTTGATTTCTAGTTTCCTACCATTGTGGTCAGAGAAAACAATTAATATGATTTCAATATTCTTAAATACTTGTATTGTGATCTAACATATGGTCTATCTTGGAAAATGTTTCATATGCACTTGAAAAGAATGTACATTCTGCTACTTCTGTGTGAAACACTAAATATCTCAATTAAATCTATCTAGTCTAGTATATCATTTAAAGCTAATTTTTTTGTTAATTTTCTGTCTGAAAGATCTGTCCATTATGGTCAATAAGATGTTAAAGTCACTTACTATGACTGTATTATTGTTGATCTCTCTCTTTATATCAGTAATTATTTGCTTCATATATTTAGGTGCTCCTATGTTGGTTGCATAAATGTTTTCTAGAGTTATGTCCTTTTGATATATTAATCCTTTTAACATTTTGGTCTATGGCCATACCAACATGAATGTGACAGATCCTGTCTGATCTCAGAAGCTAAGCAGGGTTTGGCCTGGTTAGTATTTGGTTGGGAGACCACCTAGGACTATGTTCTGTAGGCATTAAAAAAATAATAATAAACATTTTTTTAAAGTAAAAATAAACAAACAAACAAACAAACAAATAAATAAAAGTCTATTTTATCTTATACAAGTATGGCTACCCTAGCTGTTCTTTTTTTTATTATTTCTATTTCCATAAAATAACTTTTTCACGCTTTTACTCTCAGTCTGTGTGTATCTTCCAATCTGAAGTGTGTTTCCTGTAGACAACATATGTATGGGCCTTATTTTCTTAACCATTCATCAATCTTATATCTTTTGATTGAAACATTTAATTTCTTTACATTTAAAGTGATCATTGATAGGTCCATAGTTATTGCAGTTTTGTTATTCATATTTATGTCCCCCCCACCACTCTTCTTCTTAAAGAAGTTCTTTTAACATTTTTTTTATATCACTGGTTTGGTGGTAATGAATTCCTGTAGCTTTTTTCTGTCTAAGAAGCTCTTTATCTCACCCTCAATTTTAATTGATAGATTTGCTGGGTGGAGTAGTATTGTTTGCAGGTCCTTTGCTTTTTATCACTTTGAATATTTTGTGCCTATTCTTTCTGACCTGCAAAGATTCTGTTGAGAAATCAACTGACAATGTTATGATTGCTTTCTTGTAGATAACTGCTTTGCTCTTACTGTTTTCAGAATTCCCTTTGTCTTTAACTTTTGGCATTTTAATTATAATGTGTCTTGGTTTAGGTATCTTTGGTTTCATTTGTTTTAGGACTGAACTTCCTGGACTTGTATCTCTATTTCCTTCACCATGTTAGGGATATTTTTCATCATTACTTCTTCAAAGAGTTTCTCTATCTGTTGCTCTTTCTCTTCTCCTGATATTCCTATGAAGGTTATGTTCTTACACTTGATGTTGTCTCAGAGATCACATAAACATTCATTTTTTTAATTGTTTTTTCTTTTTCTGTCTGATTAAGTGTTTTCTGCTACCTTGTTTTCTAAATCACTGATTTGATCATTTGCTTTATTTAATCTACTGTTGATTTTTCTAGTATATACTTCATTTTTGTTATTGTATTATTTATTTCTGACTTTTTAAAAATGGTTTTTATGTCTTTTTTTTTATTTTTACTATGTCTTTTTTGAAGTTCTCCTTGAGTTTTTCACCTCCCCTAAGTTTGGTAAGCATTCTTATAACCAGTGTTTTGAACCCTGCATCTAATAGTTTGCTTGCCTCCATTTCATTTAGTTCTGGGTAGCTCTTGACCCAAGCTTGGTGAATATGGTAATACAATTATTCCAGGTCTCTTAACCCTTGATAATAATCTGAAATGCTACTTTTATTGGTTTCTGATTACCTGATGGATAGAATCAAAGTCATTCTCTGTGATGCACTGTTTTTTTTCCATTCAGTTAAAAATATTTTCTAAAATACTTCTAGATTTTTTGACACATTTTTTTCAGAAGTGAATTGTTTAATTTTCAAATATTTAGAAAATTTTTTTACTTTTATGTAATTGCTAATATAATCTAGTTTTGATAATAAACATACTCTGTAACTCTACATGATTTTAATCATTTTCTAGGTGACTATTCTATATGCTTTAAAAAGCATTGTGTTATTCTGATGTATTTTCTATAAATGTCAACCAGGTCCACTTTGATACTCTTTTTCAAGTCTTGTACATTATCAACAATGTTTTGTCTGTTTTTCTATCAATTTTGAGAGAGGAGTTTTGACATAGTCTAATTATGAATATGTTTATGTATACTTCCTGTTTTGGAAGTTTTTGTTTCATTTCTTTTGAAGTCTCGTTATTGGATACATACATGTTTAAGATCGTTATGTCTCTTTGATGACTTCAAACCTTTTTTATTATACAATTTACCACTTTATCTTGATCTTTCAGATATTAGTATAGCCATGGTATCTGTCTTGTGTTAAATTTTGGTATATTGTTTTTCATACTTTTACTTTTTATCTAACGTTATCTTTATATTTAAATTGTTTCTTATATAGATCCTAAGCTTGGATGTTTATATTTTTTATTATTTTAAAGTTAGGTTTATTGGGGTATAATTTATATATAATAAATCTCACTTTTTATGTGTATAATTGAGTTTTATTGAATTATACAATCATGTAATTACCAACATAATTAAGATTTCAAAAATTCTTATCACCTCAAAAGTTCCTGATGTTATTTTATAGTTAATTATCTTCTCACACTCTGTTTCTGTCCTTATAGTTTTGTATTTTCTAGAATTTCATATAACTAAAATCCTAGAGTACATGGCTTTCTGTGTTTGTCTTCTTTCACTTAGTATAATGCCTTTAAGATTTTATCCATGGTGTTTCATATAACAGTAGTAGTCTTTCATTTTTATTGCTGAGTTGTAGCATTGACTTTTTAAATCTGGTTTGATAATCACTATCTTGTAACTAAAGTTCTTAGACAATACATATTTAATGAGTATATTAATATGGTTAATTTACATCTACCATCTTGTTATTTGTTTTTTTATTTGTTTAATTTTTTTTCTTTTTTTTTATTCTCCTTTTAGATTGTATATATTTTGTATTCTACTGTATCTTCACTATTGGTTCTTTTAGTTATGCTTGTTTGATTTACTCTCTTACTTGTTTCCCTAGTGTTAAAAGATGCACCTTGAACTTAACACATTCTACCATCTGGTAGTATTATACATATGAGATTTACTATATCATATCTAATGTGAGATTTTACAACAATATACTTCTATTTTAGGCTCTTGTTATGTGTGCTATTGCTAAAATACATTTTACTTGTGCCTTGAATAGTTTCCACAGAAAAGTGGTAGTCATTCTTTGTTCTTCTATATGTAATGTAGCTTTTTCTTTTTATCTAGTTTTAAGATTTTCTGTTTATTGCTAGTTTTAATAATGAGTAATTATGATGTGCCTTGGTGTGCTTTTAAAAATTTTATTCTACTGTTTTGTTAAATCTCCCAGGGCTGTGGTTAACATTTCAATGAATGTGGCATATTTTTTACCATTTTCTTGAATAGATTTTATATCCCTCGACATTTGGAATTCTATGTTTATGTGGGTCTAGACTTTTTGCTTCCCTTTAAAGAGTACTTTATTCTGGAAGCCAGTCTCGTTACTGCATCCTTTGAAATTTGTGTGTATATTTTGTAATGAGATGGTTTAACAATCTTGTTCTAGGGCTTGAATTATTTCTAAGACCAAGGCATGACTTTTCTTTAGTCTCAACTATATATTCCAAGTATTCATTACTTTGGTGGTTGGAACTCAACATCTCTCTGGCTTGTGTGAACTTTGGAAATTATTTAAACATACAGGTCCCAAGAAACATTTTTCCCTGGCTTAATGGAGTTAAATTCTATTTGTGTGCCTCTGAGAATTCATTCAAATATTCAGTCGACTGCTACATAGATTTCTGAAGTTTATTATCTACATACCTTTATTTCCCTAGTACTTTGATCCCAAAAATTCATCTACTTTGGCCTCCCAAAATTTTCTATCTGTTTCTCTATTCGATAAGACTTCTATGCTCTGCTTGGGTTTCATCTGCCTGTGTCATGATCTGAAAAGTGCCTTTATGCAGAAAGTCAGGACAATTGTAAACTCACTTTTATTATTTTCTCTGTCTCAAGGATCATAGTAGTGCTGTGATGGCTGTTGTCAAATATCTGGAAACGAGTTGCTTCATATATTTTGTCAAATTTCTAGTTGTTTATTTTGGGAGGGCAAGTTGGGAACCATCTATTTCACTATGTTTAAAGTGTTCTATGATAGTTTTTTATTTTTTTTACTCCCAACTTGAAGGTTATTAGCTTCAAAATATATTTCTAAATTCACATGAAACACTGTGCATGTTTCACATTGCATTTTTCTGGGTAAAAGATACACAACTTTTATCTTAAAGATCCCAGAGTATAAGTGTGCATATTTATTTTGTGGTTAACCTATTCTATGATGGTTACAATACAAGATGTTGAAAGTAGTTTAATTTACTGAAACTATTGTTTTTTGATAGTAAATAAAATGCTCCAGGGCATGAATAAAATACATTTTGAAATTTTATAATGTTAGACTTGATTACAGTTTTGAAAAAAAAACCAAAAACATGTATTTAACTTTTACTGTATGGAAGGTACTGGTAGAAATAGTAGAAAAAATACAAATACAGCTAATTAATTAGTGGCATTTCTTTTCCAATGAACACAAGCTAGATTTGATTGATTAATGTTATTTGCTCTGTTTTAATCATCTATGACTGCATGTTGAAATGACAATATGACATATAATGCACACCTTTTTTACCTATTGTACTTCTTATTTTGCATGTGTTGCCCATAGAGGTCCTAGAAACATTTACCTTAAACACAATTGTTAGTTAGTATTGTAATTTAAATAAATTTAGTTAAGCCACATTAGAGATACCATTCCTATAACTGAAGTTTAAAAACTACAATAACTTACTTTTCTATTGTTATTTATTTATATATTTACTGACATATTAAGAAAGAATAGAGAATATCCTTAGTATTAGGGAAAAAAAAACATTTTAAACCCAAATTTTATTGCTCTTTTGCAATATAAATACTTTTTAAGTTCTGAGTTTTAAGAAGTAAGCTTTGTATGTTAACTTTATTAGAAATAAATATTTATAGAATAAGTATAGTTTATGCTTGATTTAAATATCTTTTTGAGCATCTACAAATCTATAAATATTATCTTCTTTTGCACTGTATTATTTGCACTAAATCATAAATCTTTAAGACATATTTATTAGAGATATAATTTAACATTATTTTTAAAACAGTAGACAAAAATTAAATCTGACCATTTAATTTGTCAATTATCGAGGGTTAAACACATTATTTGTCCATTTTCCTTTTAAGTTATTGAAGAACAAAATATTAAAAATCTAGATATTTGAATTCTTATTTTATAGGCATCTGAGCACAGGCATCTCTTGTACCTTTAAGAAAATAATGCTACTTACTGCAAAATTTTGCAATGTTTAGAATAAAGAAATTTAAAAGAAAATTTGAACTCTCAATTTTGTAATACAAAAGGTTATAATTTTAATTTCCAAGCAACTTAAATAAAATGTTAATATAATGCAACTTGTATATACCTCTTCCTCCCAATCTTAATTCTATCTGTATGAAGGCTCTTTATAAAATTAAAATATTTTAATTGAGTATATTCATGATTACATCAGGGAAGGGGCATTAGCTGCTGAGGTTATGTAAGATTAATTATAATATCTTACTACTTTAAAGAGACCTAGTACCATAAAAACCTCATTCATTTTAAGAAATATAACATTAGCAATATAAATTTTATTTAAAAGATTCTGAAATTACAGATTCCATAGTTATTCTACCATGGGGGCCGACCTTCCCCATTCACATATCTCTGCAAAGTCTGCTGAAATAGCAGGATTTTGAAACTGGCTGTGCAATTAGATTTTTCCTTCATGAGAAATGAGAGCTGTCATAAATCTGATCTCTAAAGAAAAGAAAAAGACTATATTATCATGATATATTTCTAACTCCCAAGAATATTTCATCTGATCATAATATGCAAAGTGTGATATACAAATTTAAGTTGACTTTTGTGTATTTAGGAATTTTAGTAGGATATGAGCTCTAAAATCTGTCTTTTCTGATAACATTTCATGTAATATAAGCCTAATAAAAAATAAGCTAATGATCTTTAAAAAAATTGCATGTATTGTCAAAACAGTTTACATTTTCCTCAAAGAATGTTTAATCTATTATTGATAGAATTATTATTATAGAGCTTTCTTGACTTGCATTTTCAGATTAGCCAACAAAATTTATGAGCATTCTCTTTACTGTGTCTTTTATTATTTTAATGTTAAGTATAAGTACAAGCTCATCATTTACATATGTAAATTACAGTTCAGGTCTTGAAGTTAGACATTATTGAGTTCTAAATTTGACTTTGTGTCTTATAGTTTGTTACTGGGCAGGTTACATAAACTCCCAAAGTCACAGCATTCTCATCTTTACAACAGAGATAAAAGTTAATTAATTAATTAATTAATTAATTAATTAAAAGAGATAATTATAGTAGTTAATTACTGTTAGGGTCATTAAGAGAATTAAATTATTTAGGTGCATTATTTAGAAGAGTAATGAGTATTTGCTTCATAGTTATTAATTATTTCTAAATTTCTGAATTTTTAAATTTATTAATGAAAATTATTGGGGTGACACCAATTTTTTTATCCCATATGGCAGCTAAGGCAGAGAGCCCTGCCTATGGCTCTTCAAAGCACCGGACCAGAAAATCTTAGGCAAATTTTTACCTGAGAGATGAAACCTAGTTCACACTAAAGGAACAATCCTAAAAGGTCTAAAGAGTGACAACAACCTCTGAATAGAGCTAGTATCTTAGAAATAACCCACGATGCCAAATTGTTTAAGAACTCCTTGGATAGATTTAAAAATTATATTTACCTTAAAGCAATTGACATAGACTTTCTCAACTTCTCACTAATATAAGAATGAAGACATATAAAAAGTAAACTGAGAGAGAAATATAGGAATACTAATAAAAATTCTAGAATCTGGACAAAATAACTTTTGTAAAACAAATATAATATTTTTATTAAGACAAAGAGTCTTATGCAAAAGCAGAGAGGGACAGTCTATAGGGAAATAGAAGAGAGTCACTTACTTCCCCGTCCAATATCCGCTTTCTCTGTTCAGGATGTATAAGTTCAGAATCAATCCAGAATGCAAGCAGTGGACACTCCTGTTATGTGACTGATAAATTTGGTGGAGGAGCACAATGCTGTTCATTACTTCTCATGCTGTTAGTACCTTTTTTTATAGATCTGTTCTTAGAGTAAAATACCAGAAAACAATCAAGGGAAACAATTTAGTATACAGATTTAATGTGTACAATATTTTCATGGTAAAATCCATGAAAAGTGGTCCACATCTTGTCAGAGTCTAGACTCTGGAGACATATTTTTAATTAAAAGTATAAAAAAATTTTTTGCCTTCAGCCATGGGACTGGAAAAATGAGAGGGAGAGGAAGAGAGAGAGAGAGAGAGAGAGAGAGAGAGAGAGAGAGAGAGTTATCACCGGGAGAGAAAACTATGATTTCTCCTAGTCATCCCTGCAATACTAAACATCAGAAGAAAATAGACCAAGGTCAATTGGTTTTAAAGATAATAACTCAGTCATTTGGAAATGAGTATAATTGTTTCACGTGTTTCAAAATAATTCAAATGAAATAAACCCAACTTAATTATAATAATGTTCTCAGGGTACCATAGTCATCATATTTTGTAAATTTGTGAAAAATATTACATCATAGTTTCCATATAAATTTATCAGGCTAGTAGCTTCATATTTTTGTTTTGTCATAATTAATAGATTTCTTGTAGATGTTAATGCAACAAACACGAATATCGTCACAAACTGAATCTAACACATCACATAATTTAATGATCACCTATATCAGAGCTAATTGGGCAAATCTCTTTCCGTTCTCAACTTCTTGTTCTCTGACAGTACATTGTTAGTTTGAAATTAGCCACGGTGGGACTACTTACATCATAGAAATTGACAAATGCTATAAATCAAGGCTTTCTTATGCCAAAGAACAGACTGTTAACCATTCTTAGAACATCACTTAGCCCAGTTTGCATATTAGATTTATCTGGAAATTTTGTTTTGTTTTTTAGAGAATGTGTGGGCTCCACCCCAGCCAATTTAATAGCAATGAGCAGCCATGATTGAGACTGACCTAGCTCAAAAACACAAACTCTATATTACAAAGGATACTATAATGATGTATAAAACACTGTTACATCAATTTAAGGCACTGAGATTAGGCATATCACAAGGAGAATGAATGTATACATATACACATATATATCTCCATCTTTACACATTACAAAATATGTGAGATTGATTTCTGCTCACATAGTTATAAAATTCTCATAAATTATTACTGTGTTGAAATCATCTCTGAATGTGACATTAATGGCATGTTCTTAAACATTTTCAGGTCGCAAACTGCAATTTCTACAACAGTGTTTTCACCAACTACTTGGGTTACAAAGAATTTCTTGGGATGCTTGTTAAAACACACAGCATGTTATCATTCTAGATCTATTGAATCAGAATCTTTAGATGATAAGTTGAAATTTTTTAATTTTAACCAACAGCCTAGGTGTTTTAATTCTAATCTGGCAGTCTGGGAAAACAGCAGTTGATAGAAACTAGTCAGGTTATTTAAGTGGGTTAAGCAGGGTGAGTGAGACACGTAATGAATTGAGAGACTGCCTATAACCTTAGGTCCCAGTGTCAATATCTTTTTTCAAGATAAGCTAAAAATATTGGTTGCTATATAAAATATTTCTATTTTCAAACATTGATAAACTACTCATTGTCTTTATATTATCAACATCAAGGCCAAACTAAACCTTTTAATTAACTTCCACATTTAAAAAAATATTCATCTAGAGAGGAAAAAAATGACATAGATGATAAAGGCTCTGTTCATCTCTCTGGCAACCAAATCAAAATTGTCATGGAAACAAAGAGCAAACACCAAGGAAAAATCACCTGGGATCTAGATGAACAAGCCATACAACTAAGGAGAAATCTAAGAAACCCCCCTGCAATGGCAGAAGGCAGAAGGCAAAAGGATGAGAGGATGCCTGGCCCAGAGCAGATGAGTGGGATAGAGTCTATGGCAGCAGTAGACACCTCTTAAAGGAATTGCATCTATGAGTGATCTTTTGTGGTGACAAACCACTCTCTCTGAGCATCGGTGCCAGTTAGGCGGAGCACAGGGGGCACCAGTAACTTACAAGAAGACATTAAAGGAGTGAAGGCTGAGGCAAGATTCTCACTCTGTACAGAAGAGCTGATGCTATCCATTGTTCCCTGTTGAGCCTTCTTTCCTCCCAGTGTGTGAAAACAGCACCCCCATAGCAGTGATGCCATTAAACTGGATACCAGAGGTTGCTCTGCACAGAGGATTTTCTGAAACCCTACCTCCCCCAACTCGTAGACCAAACCAAACCAATCCAGGTGTACCCTCAGTTAGTCAGGTGCTCCTTGCTGAAACTAACACTGGAGGCAGCCTCGGTTTCTGCTGTGGCCTTTTGAGGCAACTATAAGCACAGCATCTGATGATTGCTTGCTGAATCTTAACAAGGAGCACAGGCTGGGGCTGAATTCCTCTCAGGACTATGCCACTGGACACCTACTTCACAAATCCACACTAATAAGACTGGGGACTTAGGATCTTTGCTTAGGACATAGACACAGACACAGAAAAGCCACCAAAATGGGAAGATAAAGAAGCAAAAACCATTTGAGAGAACAGAACAGAGATCCAGATATAATGGAATCAGGCAATCTAATAGATGCAGAGTTAAAAACACTGATCATAAAGATGCTCAATGAACTTATGGGAAGTGTAGATAAAATCAGTGAGAACTTCAACAAAGAGACAAAAAACATTAAATGGAAATGGAAATTATAAAAAGGAAACAGTCTGAAATGAAGAACACATTATCTGAGATGAGAAGTATATTAAATGAAATAAACAAAGTGAATAAAGAAAAGAATCAAATGACCTATATAAACAATGAGAAAGCCAAAGATACTCAATCAGAATGGCAAGAGAAAAGAAGTCAAGTCTAAAAAAATTGTAAGGAGCCAATGGGACACAATTAGAGGTAAAAATATCCATCTAATCGGCGTACTGGAAAGGAAACAAGATGTTGAACAGCTATTTAAAGATATATAGATGGAAAACTCTCCTAATCTAGTAAAGGAAATAAACATATAACCACAGGAAGCTCAGAGAATCCCCAAAATTATGAACCCAAAAAGGCACACATCAAGACACCTCATATTTACAATACCAAGGTTAAACACAGAGAGAGAGAGGTATAGAGAAACATGGTGGAGTGAGAGTTATCCCCTGATCTCTCCCTTTGAACCAATAATAAAATGAATATATAAATTCAACAGAAAACACCCAAACTGCATACCAACACATCTGTGCATAAGAGCTACCAAGTGTCAGAACCCCAAGTGTCAGGCAGTGAACTGCGAAAAATAAAGAAGCTGCTTATCACAGCCACTGGAGCTCCCTCCCTGTAGGAAAAGAGGGAGGTGAGAAGGTGCAACAACTTCCCTGAACAGCCCTGCCTGGCAGAGCTGTGACTTCCATGCAACCTGCAGCATGGCCCATTATCAGAGCAGAAAGCAGAGAAATAAGATGCCAAAGAAATGATAGTTGATTTTTACCAGCTGCGATTGTAAAACAAAGGCTGAGTCTCAGTTCCCAACCCTAAACCAGAGAGCACCTCACCCCATACCCTCCATGACCAAACACTGCGGAGCCCAGGGGAATCTGAGCAAACACTACCGAAAATGTTGCTAACAATGACAGGGACTGAAAAGAAGAATGACGAGTATGATTAAACATTGATGAGAAAACAATAAGGCTTTATTAAGACTGTATATAAAGCAGGGGAGCATAAGGCTTAGATGACACCTACTGAAAACCAAAAGAGAAACACTGTCCTTGCAGCCAGCTAAAGAGACCATTATATAATAAATCTTTCTGGAAAAAAAAAAAAAGCAGAGTACATTTCCATTAATGCCCAGGCAGATAAATATTCCATTAAACATCATAAACAACCAAGGTGACAAGACATCTCAGAAAGAAAGAGAAAAATCTCCAAAAAATTACCTTACAAACATAGAAATAAGCAACTTAAATGATAGAGAATTCAGGATGGCACTTCTGAAAAATCTCAGTGAGTTCCAAAAGAAATCATATAAACAATTTTAGAAATTAAAAAAAAAAATACTAGATGAGCAGAGCAAGGAGATTGAACCCCTCAAAAAAAAAAAAAACAGAATAGATCTGGAGATAAAAACATACTGCAAGAGTTAAAAAATAAAATAACAAGCTTGGGAAATAAAGTTGACAAAATGGAGGAAAGAATCAGTTATATCAAAGACAGAAATCAAAAAATAAATCAGAAAGAGGAAGAAACCAAAGAATGAAAAATAATGAAAGAGAAATACAAGAACTAGATGATACCATTAGGAGAGGAAACATAAGAACAATGGGCATTATCAAAGGTGAGAAAAAGGAACAGAGACTTAAAAGCATCTTCAGAAAAATATTGATGAGAATTTCTCAAATCAAAAAAATGAGCTAGAGCTTGGAATTCAAGAGTCAACAGAACACCCAATTATCTCAACCCAAAAATTCTTTCATCAAGGCACATTATATTAAAATTATCAAAAATCAACGACAAAGACAGAATTCTCAGGGCAGCCAGGGAAAAAAAGTTGTTAACTTATAAAGGTAAACCCATTAGATTATCATCGAACTTCTCACTGCAAACCTTAAAAGACAGAAAGGAATGGAATCAAATATTTAAAGTATTAAGTGAAAGGAATTACCCTCCTAGAATAATGTATCCAGCTAAGCTCTTCTTTAGATATGAAGGAGAAATTAAGAGCTTTCCAGACATACAAAAATTGAGGGAATTCTCCATTATGAGACCTGCTCTACAGAAAATACTGAAAGGACTCAGCTCACCTAAAACAAAATAATAATAATAATAATAAAAACCAACAACATAATTGGGTGAAGGTGATTATCAGACAAATAGAAGCAGAAGAGTGCAACCCTTAATAAAAACAAGTCTAAATAACAAGAAGAGAATGGCTATAGCAAGATAGTGATGAATGTTCAGTATATGTCGGGACAAATTGAGATAATTACTGAAAAGGGGAGGATTCAAAGATCCAAATTCACAAAAGGAAAGGAGACAAGTCACACACCTAAGAAAAGTGACCAACAAATATGAAAAGGATAGTTTATATATGTAAACTATTTACATATAGATGTACATATATGTAATGGTAACAACAACTTCAAAGATTTGGAACTGAAGTATATAACATAACACAAGAAGAAGCAGGGGGAAAACCCAGAAAACTCAACCAAAATAAAGAAAACAGAAACACGAAAACAAGGAAGCAACAAAAACACTGAACTCCCAGAAAGCAAAAGACATAATGACTATGAGAAGACCTTATATTTCAATAATCACCCTGAATGTACGTGGACTTAACTCACCAATAAAAAGGCACAGAATTTCAGATTGTATCAAAAACAAAACCCAAACATATGCTGCCTCCAGAAGACACATCTCAGCTCCAAAGACTAATATATACTCAAAGTGAGAGGGTGGTAATAATATTTCAAGCAAATGACATTGAGAAAAAAGCAGGAGTAGTGATAGTAACATCAGATAAAATAAACTTTAAAATAAAAAAGGGACACTTTGTAATGATAAAGAGAATCATGCACCAAGATGATATAACATTTATTAATATTTATGTTCCCAAACAAGGAGCCCTGAATTATGTAAAGTAATTACCAGCACAACTAAAGGGAGAAATGGACCAAAATGCTATCATAGTAGGAGATCTAAATACCCCACTGTTGGATGTTGGACAGATAATCCAAACAGAAAATCAATGAGGAAATGACAATCTTATATGAGACATTAAACCAACTGGACTTATTGACATTTACAGAGTCTTCTATCCTAAAACAGCTATTTAAACATTCTTGTCTAGTGCACATGAAACATTCTCAAGAATTGGCCACATACTGCAACACAGAGATAGCCTCAACAAATATAAGAAGGTAGAAATCATACCAACCATATTCTCTGATCACAATGCTTTGAAACCAGAGATCAACTGCTAAAAGAAATTTTAAAAAACTACAACTACGTGGTGATTAAACAAGATGCTACTGAATAATAACTGGGTGAGATAAGGAATAAAAAGGGGGATCAAGAGATACATAGAAATAAATGATAATGATAGTACTACATATCAAAACTTTTGGGACATAGTAAAAGCAGTCATAAGAGAAAAGTTTAAATCATTACAAATCTATCTCCAAAATAAGAATGAACCCAAATAAACAACCTAACCCTTCATTTAAAAAAAAAAAACTACAAAAGGAAGAACAAATGAAACCTAAAGTGGGTAGAAGGAAAGAAATCATCAAAATTAGAGCAGAAATCAGTGAAAATGAAAACAAAAGACAGAAGAGAGAGATGAGAGAGAGAGAGAAAGAGAGAGAGAGAGAGAGAGAGAGAGAGAGAAGAAGAAGAAGAAGAAGAAGAAGAAGAAGAAGAAGAAGAAGAAGAAGAAGAAGAAGAAGAAAGAAAGAAAGAAAGAAAGAAAGAAAGAAAGAAAGAAAGAAAGAAAGAAAGAAAGAAAGAAAGAAAGAAAGAAAGAAAGAAAGAAAGAAAGAAAGACTACAGACAATATCTCTCATGAACACAGATTCACAAATCCTAAATAAGATACCAGCGAACTGAATACAGCAATATATTAAAAAGATTCTACACCATGATCAAGTGGGCTTCATCCCAGAGATGTAAGGATGGTCCAACATATGCAAACCAATTAATGTGATACACCACATAAACAAATTTAAAAAATAAGAATTATATGATCATATCAATAGATGCAGAAAAACCTTTGACAAGCTACAGCATCCATTTATTATCAAAACTCTTAACAAAAGTGGTATAGAATAAAGTGCCATAACATAATAAAGGCAATCTATGACAAAACCTCAGCCAATATTATACTTATGAAAAACTTAAAACCTTTCCTCCAAGTACAGGAACAAGGCAAAGCTGTCCACTATCACCACAGTTATTCAATAAAACATTGGAGGTCCTAGTAAGTGCCATCAAATGAGAGAAAGATATAAAAGGCATTGTTTCCAAATAGGAAACAAGGAAGTCAAACTGTCACTATCTTCAAATGACATAATTCTCTATATAGAAAACCCTAAAGACTCCATAAGAACACTACTAGAAAAAATAAGCAAATACAGGAAAGTCTCTGGATACAAAATCAATGTTCAATAATACATAACATTCCTATACTCTAATAATGAAGTGTCAGAAAAAGGAGTGGAAAATATAATTCCTTTTGTAATTGCAACAAAAAAATAAAATACCTAGGAATAAATTTAATGAAACATGTGAAGGACCTATATAATAACTACAAGATTCTATTAAGAGAAATCAAAGAAGATACAAAGAAATGGAAAGTTATTCTGTGTTCTTTAATTGAAAGAATCAACTTTGTTAAAATGACCATATTACCTAAAGCATTACACAGAATTAGTGTAATCCCCATCAAAATCCCACTGGCATTTTTTAAAGAAATAGAACAAAAAAGCAACAGATTTGTATGGAAGGACAAAAGACTCCAAATTGCCAAAACCATCCTGAGAAAAAGAACTAGCCTGGAGGCACCACTCTGCCCAAATTCAAATTATACTACAAAGTGACAGCAATCAAAATGGCATAGTATTGGCAAAGAAACAGACACACGGACAAGTGGAACAAATCAAGAATCCAGAAGGAAACCCCTATTTATAAGGGCAAATCATTTTCAATAAAAAAGACAAAAATGCATAGTAGAGAAAGAAAAGACTCTTCAATAAATGGTGCTGGGAAAACTGGAAAGCCACTTGCAAAAGACTGAAACTAGACTATTGTCTATCACCACATACCAAAATAAACTCAAAATGGATCAAGGACCTGAATAAAAGACCAGAATTAATAAAATTCAAAGAAGAAAACATAGGAATGAAACTCAAGGACCTTCAGCGTAAAGAGAATTTTATAAATTTGATATTAAAGGCAAAGGAAGAAAAAGCAAAAAAAAAAAAAAAAAACTGAATGGAACTACCTCAAACTAAAAAACTTCTACACAGCAAAAAAACTGTCAACAAGGTCAAGAAACAAGCATCCAAATGAGAAAATATATTTGTAATCAATGCTTCTGACAAGTGCCTAATATCCAAAACATAAAGAACTCATATAACTTAACTACACACACACACAAACACACACACACACACACACACACACACACACACACACAATGATTCAATCAATAAATGGGCAGAGGATCTGAACACACATTTTTCCCTAGAGGACATACAAATTGCCAATAAATATTTGAAAAGATGTTCAGCATTGCTAGCTATTAGGAAAATGCAAATCAAATCCACAATGAAATACCATCTCACACCTTTTAGAATAGCTATAATCAACAGGACAAGCAATAACAAATGCTGGATGGAATGAGGAGAAATAGAAACACTCATACATTGCTGGTGGGACTGCAAATTTGTACAGCCACTATGGGAAACAGGATGCAGTTTCCTCAGAAAACTAAGAATTAGTCTACAGTATGATTCAGCAATCCCTCTACTATTTTTCCTAGACTTAAAGGCCCATATCTGAAAAGATATTTTCACACAAATGTTCATAGCAGCATTATTCACAGTGTCCAGGATATGGAAGCAACTGAAATACCCTATGATAGATGATTAGTTAAAGAAACTGTGGTACATATATACAGTAGGATATTACCCGGCCATAAGAAGAGATGAAATGCTGCCATTTGCAACAACATGGATAGACCTTGAAATAATCTTACAATGCAAAATGAGCCAGACAGAAAAAGAAAATCACATGATATCACATATATGTGAGATATAAACATAAAAGCAACAAAAAAACAGGAGAAAGAAGCAGAGACTCATGGACATCGACTATAGACTTATTGTTACCAAAGTGTAGGGTGTGGGGGAGGTAGACAGTGTAAAGGGGGTCGGACTATGGAAGGTGAACACACAGTGTAAATACATACACACACACACACACACACACACACACACATATGTGTGTGTGTATAAATATATATATTATATATATATATATACACACACACATATATATATATATATATAAAGCCTGTTACTGTTAAAGTGTACAGCTGAAAGTTATTGAATTTAGTTAACCAATGTTAGCATAATAAATAAATAAATAAATAAACAAATAAGTACATTTCAAAAATAAATAAATAAAAAAATACAAAGAGAATCTTAAAAGCATCAAGAGAAAAGCAGATAGTTTTCTACAAGGAAGCATCCATAAGACTGGCAGCTGATTTTCAAAAAAAAACTATGCAAGACAGACAGAAGGGCTTGGCACAAGATATTAGACATGATGAAGACCCAGGATCTACGACCAAGAATACTTTATGTAGCAATGCTATCATTTAGAGTTGAAGGACAGATAAAGAGCATCCCGAATAAAAGCAAGCTAAAGGAATTTGTATTACAGAAAATGTTGGAAGAACTTCTTTATAAAGAAAAAACATGTATCAAAATCAAGAATAAAGAACGGTAACAACTACATTCCTATCAATAAGTACCTCAAATGGAAAAGAATTAAGTGCTCCAACTAAAAAAAGAGAGATCAATGGATAATAAAGCAAGGCTCCTCCAGGCTTCCTACAAAATACTAACTTCAGATTAAAAGACACACAGAGACTTAATGAAAGGGGATGGGAAAAGTTATTGCCTCGGTGGATCTAGAAGATATTTAAGTCTGACAGAAAAAGATAAATACCATATGATTTCACTTATATGTGGAATCTAAGGAACAAAAAGAACAAACTAATCAAAAACAGACACAAATATAGTAAATAATTTGGTGATGGACAGAGTGAAGGCGAGTTGGGGGTCTGAAAGTATGGGGTGAAGGATTAAAGAAGTACAAATTAGTAGCTGATGGATGGTCACGGGATTGGAAAGCACAGCATAAGGAATGCAGTTAGCATTAATGTGTTGGCTAGGTGGAGGGTTAGGGGAGGGAGTGAGCAATTGAAGGGATCATTTTATGAACTATAGAGATGTCTAAGCAATGTACTGTATACTTGAAGCTAATTAAAATAAATAAATTAATTAAAATTATTTCTCTTCTCTCAAAATATGGTGAAAGGTAGGCATAAATATGAAAAGTCAGCTCTCATTCCATTTACTTTCTGTGTTCATTCATGTCATTCTCTTCCATTTTGCTCTCTTCTCACTTTTATTATTGATAATAAAATAAAATTCTATAAGCTGAGTAAGAGAAAGAGGAAAATGATACATGTAACTTTCTCTTATCCCTTGCATTTAGTATGTGCTCAAGAAATATTTTCTGAAAACTTCTGAAAGTTTTAAAGAAATATTTATACATTTTTCAAAAGAAGTAGTTATATGAGTATTAAAAATGTTATATTATTTCAATTTTATAAAAAGGGAGGAAATGGGGGATATTTGAGCAATGACTTTTTGGTGATGGAAGAAAGAGTTTTAACATATATTCAATGTTTTCCTCTTTTTCCTTTATATCCCTCCCCAAAAATGTGTTATTAAAATGTAGAAATTACCTGTACCAGCATAAGCAGAAGGAAGCTTACACACTTCTAGAGGCAGAGATCATGTCAATCTTTTTCATCATATTCCTAGTGTGTAAATTGTGCCAGGAACATAAACATTTGTTCAATGGAATAATGAATGAGGAAATGATAAAATAAAAAGATAAATCACTTGTTATAAATGTTCATGTTAATTATGTTGTAATCATGTCAATCAAGCACATATAGAGCCCTTCCTCTGATAGAAATTGATGTACTCTATAGAATTCTTATGCCAAAGTTATTACAGACCATATGCAACTAAATGGAATAGCTCTTCTAAAAAATTATATATATATATATATATATATATATATATATATATATATATATATATATATATATATATATATATCTTATATGTTATATTTTGGTTAGCACAGCTTCTTCAAGGGTCAACTATTTGGCTCATAAGAAATGAAAGCTCTTTTGGGAGAAAAAAATATCAACTCTGTATTTGTATAATTTTTGGAAAGATAGATAAAGAAGTATTGTTCTAGTGAATTCTTAGGAGTTTAAGAAATATATATTATATAAAAAAATAATAAAGGGGGCCCTATTAAAACAAGTTCAATAAAGCCTTCCATGCACAAAAACCAGCCCTGCTTCTTGGTAAGAGACTAAAAGAACAATATTAAAATGAGCTCTAAATTTCCCATGCTGTCACTCCACAATCTGATTTTGCCAATAATATCCTTCTTTTTATCTAAAATCAAAATGTATCTTTTAATTTGTGTCTAGTTCCCAGACTGAGTAATATATTATTTATAATAGACTATTTTTTTCTTTTCAAATTTTTAAAAATGATTTATTTAAATTAGTTTCAATTATACAATACATTGGTTAAATATTGATATAGTTCATAAAATAATATCAATTGCTCCCCCACTCCTTTGGGCTTCCACCTAGCCATCATATTAATAGACTATTATTTTTAATGTATAAAATTGTTTCCCTTGTCTCTTTATAGATATATGAAATCACCATTATTTAAGTTTTTCATGTTTCTGAAATATTTCTGTCATCATTACATATGATAAACAACTTCCTTCATTCAGATAGAAGTGGGAAAGAAGATATTAGCCTTGCCATACTGGAGACTGGTTTACTATTTTGGGCCATTTCCAGATGATCTCTTTTTAGTGATATTATATATATAAAATTTCTTTATAAGTGTTCTGATATTTTCATTGGTTTCTACTGTATTATTGTAATAATGACAGTACCATCTAAATTATAGATATTACATGTCTTGAGACCATTTTTTTTTTTTCCAAGAAAGTAACAGGCCACTTTTTTGAACTGCAAAATTACAGATCACATCATGAAATGAATATATTAGATTTTCTAAAAGAACCATTAAAAGACAATAGATATAAATTGAAATTTTTAAAATGAAACTATAAAAAATCATTGTAATAGAACTTACTGTGGAGCCCTCAAACATGTGCACACATCAAAACAAACTTAAGAAACAGCATTAATATGGGAAATAAGGGAAAGCTGTAGGAAAAAAAAATAGAGTGTGTGAAACACAACGTTAGGATTATAAAAATATGTCCAGGCCATCATTTTGGTTTATAGTTGTATCTTCTTTTTCACTGTTCTGTCATTCTTTTAAGTTCTAAATCCATGATTCTTAGGAACAATTGAGCACATTTGTAATTTCCCAATCAGTATAATGCTGCTTTGGTGCCTCTAAAAATACTCTGAATTTTATACTACCTTAAACTGACATTGTAGAAGTGTCTAAATTTCAACAAATACTTCAAATAGAAAACACCAAAATTGCTTTTTTAAAATTTGGAAATTTGATTTTGCTTTGGTTTTGTAAACTTTCAGTAACTAAAATTGGAAGACATAGTCTCATGTTTCTTTAATTTTGGTACTTAATGCTTTGGCTATTTTTTTCTCACTGTATCATTCACTATAAAAGTAGTTAAGATAGTTGGGTTGAGTATTGCCTAGATTTCAAATCAAAGTCTGTCATTTACTAGTTGTGTGACTTTGGCCTAGTTACTTAATTTTTTTGAGTCTCCATTTTCTCGGATATAAATAGAAGTTTAATAATGTAACCCTGATAGAATTGGTATAAAACTTAAAGACATCTGTCAAAATGGGGACTGGTTAGTGAATTCAAAATTTGTAGGTTAGGAGTTCAGAAAGGAAAGATGATAGCAGGGCAAAACTCCCTAGATACAGGCTAATACTATCTACAGGTGAAAAATTTTGTGTTCTCAAAATACTTATTTAAATTTTAGGGTGAATTTATATCCAATATATTTCACAATTATTAGAAGATTATCTCCCTCATTATCATTATATTCAAATCTATCTCACTTTCATATGTCCCCATCTTTACTTTCTTCTTTTAATTTGGATACACATACACACACACATATAATATAAATAAATACATTTTCAGAAGGAAATGAGAAGATAAAGATACTTATTTAAAATGAATAATATCAACTTTAACATCAAATGGACTGATTACTTGATAAACTACCGTAATGGTGTAAACTTTCTGGTATTGCAGAAAAAGTAATTGGTTAGGAAGTGAAAAATCAGTGTTTTTGTTTGTTTTATTAAATATGTAAAAATAAATTGTATAATAAAATTATACATTATATAATAAAATAATATAGGTTTCAAGTGTACAATTCAACAATACATCATCTGTATATTGCAGTCAAATTTCCTTCAGTCACCATATATTTAGCCCCCTTTACCCTTATCTACCTTCCCCTCTTTCCACTTTCCCTCTGATAACCACTAAACTGTTGTCTGTATCTATGAGTTTTTGTTTGTTTGCTTTATTCATTCGTTGCTTTCAGTTTTATATTTCACATATGTGTAAAATCATACGGTTCTGAGACTTTCCTCTGTGACTTGCTTTACTTAACATAATAATCTAAAGATCCATCCATGTTGTCATAAATGGGAGTATTTCATCTTTTCTTATCGCTGAGTAATCCATTATGTATATATACTACATCTGCTTTATCTAATCATCTATAGAAGTCCACTTTGGTTGTTTCCATGTCTCACCATCATGAATAATGCTGCAACAAACATCAAGGTGCATATATATTTATGAATAAATGTTTTCAAATTTTTGAGGTAAATACACAGAAAAAGAATTGTTGGATCATGTAAAATTCTATTCTTAATTTTTTGAGGACCCTCCATACTGTTTTCCATAATGACTGTACCGATTTACATCCTCATCAGCAGTGTATGAGTGTTCCCAATCTGTCACCATACAACAAAATTAACTAAAAATGGATCAAAGACAAACATATAAGACATAAATCAATAAATTGCATAGAAAAAAATAAGTACTAAGCTCATAGACCTTGAATTTAGAGAGGATTTATGAATTTAGCCTTTCAAAGACAAGGAAAGTAAAAACAAAACAAAAAAAAAATGAATGGGACTATATCAAACTAAAAAGCTTTTGCATAGCAAAAGAAACCATCAACAAAGCAAAGAGGCAACCTTCTTAAAGGGAGAAGATATTTACAAACAATTTCTCTAATTAAGGGCCAATATCCAAAAATGCGTAAGAACTCATATGACTCAGCAACAGAAAAGCAAACAATCCAATTAAAAAATGAGCAGAAGACCTAAACATATAATTCTCTTTGGAAGTCAGTGGTTAACAGACATATAAAAAGATATTCAACTTTACTGGCTATTAGGGAAACTCAAGCAAAACCACAATGAGATAACACCTCATACTTGTGAAAAATCAGTGTTTTAAATATTGATTTAAATTTCAACAATATTATTAATTTGCCAGCATTTATCAAGGCTAAGTTTATAGTTTATTAAGTATCCTGTCATTTGATCATTGTGCTTTAAAACTAAAACAAAAATTATCTTTCAAATCATTAATATAGAGTGCAAAATATAGTAAAAAATATATTAAAAATTTTAGTCATATAGTTTTAGAATTTAACAAACCCTAAAGTAAATTGTGTGTTCCTCAACTTTGTATGTATGACTTTGTATGTTCTTCATTATTTTATACTCTGCCAACAACCTATTGTATTTCTTTATTAAAATTACACTGGAAAGGTTTTCTAAAATGTGTTATATGTGTATAAGATTATGGGCCTGAGATTATACAATTAAGAACATACCAGAAAAATAGAAAAAAAAGTATATAATAAGATTAGGGTAAAATCACAAATATTCACTTTTCTAAACAAATATTAATAAATCTATTTAGTCATTGTCGGTTGTATATGTTCTTGCCCTCATACTTTCTCTATAGGAAATACGTCAAATTGAATTTTGTTCAAGTTTTCACATTTATTATGTTTAGGGGACTACCAAGTAGGCCTGGAAATAAGTGCTTGTTGAATAAATTGGTAAATAATTTAAGAGCAATATGATTATAATTCTTAAAGAAACTCATTTAGTTCAAAGATATATGGCTAGAAGTGTTTTAAGTAACTTATTTTGATGGAAAATAAGTATATTAGAAATAACTTTTAGCTGTAATGGACTTTCTTAGATTTATTTAATATACTTGGCCATAATTTTTTTTTATATATACAGTCGTCTTTCTGTATTCAAGGAGGATTGGATCCAGGGTCCTCCAAAGAAATAAAAATCAAGGAATGGTCAAGTCCCTTATATAGAATTGCATAGTATTGTATTTACACATAAGATACACCCATCTCTAGGTTACTTAAAATACCCCCAAAATAGCTATACTGGATTATTTGAGGAATAATGACAAGAAAAAAATTTCACACATGTTCAATATAGACACAATCATCGTAAGCCTAATTTTGTAGTATATGTCAGCAACAACATAACTTTATTCCTTGATTATGTTTAATCCACCGTTGATGTAATCTACTGGTGTAAAACCTGTGAAAATGGAAAGTAGATTGTATTTTGCTCATGGTGCTCCTTCTACTTCAACTGCCTATCCTTACCTTTAAAATTTCCATCCATCTTTCATAGTCTATCCTCTGTAAATTATTCCCAAATCATTTAATTACATGCAATTTCTTTCATTCATATGTTTAATTTACTCTTTGTCTTTAGCCCAATTACAATGTTTATAAAAATTAACCTTGTTTTCTAACATTTTTAAATTTTCTCTTTCAGTAGATTGAGTTCTGACAACACTATTCTCAAGCCCAACTGATCTTCGGATCATTCACTGTGCCAAGCACAGTGTATAATAGGAGATCAAAAAAATATCAATTTAATTAAATGAAATACAGTATTACATATTGTATCACAGCCTACTCTTCTTTCTTTTGCCACTGTATTCCTGATCTTTTCCTTATTTACTGTTTTTTTTTTAATTTATTATTCCTGAAGTGAGTTAAAGCCAATTGAATTTTTTCCACAAATATGATTTCTTATAGGCATCTGGGATATTGCATTTATTGTGCTTGAAAAAAAAGAAAAATAAAAGAACTTAGTTATATTTGAATATCTGTGAGGACAATGTTATCCAACAGCTTTTCAACCAGTTTGAATATGCATGTGGTAAAAAGAGTGAAAGCCAAATCATTTTTGATTTCCCAGATGGAAACATTATCTATGGAAAACTACAGGGATATTTAAATTTCTCTAGGACAGTGGGAACAAAAAATGAAAACAGAAAACTTCATTAATTGGAATTGTTTCAGATGACCACATGTAGTATACACATTTATTATAAAATGTGACTATATGAGTGACAAGAATAACTGTTTTTTTTTTATGCCACTAAAGATATGTTAAATAAGTCCTTACTAAAAGTCAAACAAAAATTTTGCTTCTCATCAAAGTGGCATGGTAGGTGAAAGTTATGCTTGCCTCCTCTCACAATCACATCAAAATTACATCTAAACTACAAAATAGCAAGCATTGGGTATTACCTGAAGTCTAGCTGAAGAGAAGTCTAACAGTAGGGGACACAGAGAAGATGCCACCTGAAGACTGGTAGGAGAAGCAGAGATGCAGAATGAGCTGGTACCACACTTGCCAGGTGGCATTTGAGAAACAGGAGAAATACCTTGTCTGCCAAGGTACCCCTAGAAAGGTGAGGGGTCCTAGTTCCACACTAGGCTCACCAACCCAGAGTTTCATTGATGGGAATAGAAGTTCTGGCTGTGAAACCCAGCAAAGACTGTGGCTTAGTGAGACAGAGAGCAGCTAGTGTCCAGTCAAAGACATTCTTTCTAAGAAGCATGGCCACGGATTTGCTCATTCATGAATTCATTCACTCTGAACTCCACCATTGGGACAGCAGCTTGAAAGGCTCCAGGGACATACAAGGAGGAACTGAGTTGTATGACTATAGGGTGAGGGCTGAAGGAGCAGCCATCACCCAGAGAGAAGTGCTGACAGAATCCATTGTTCTTTTGTTGAGCCCTCCCACTCCCAGCATGCAGACACAGGTGGCCTCCATATCTGAGTCTTCATCAACCTGGCTAACACTGGATGCCCCACCTTGGTGATTCCCTGAGACCCTGCCTCACACAACTTGCAGGCCCATCCAAGCTGTTTCCAGTGGCTTTTCCATACAAATGGCCTGTCTTGGCTCATGCCATGGACACTTCTAAAATATCTAAAAGTTCACAAAACCAAAAACCACCCTTGTCTGGGTTTGATATGGCGCAAACCTCTTGCTGATCAGCCCAAGCCCTCAGTAACTGTAGTCAGCCTCAGTCTGCAGCTTGGCTTCTGGAGGCACCTCTAAGCCCAGCATAGGTAATGACTATCCGTGCATTGCTTGGTGACTCTTGCCACATGGACTTGGGCAAAGCACAGGCCACAGCTGAACTTGACCACAGAACCCCTTCCAGGAGACTCCAGATCCAACATGTCCAGTAGTCAGCTTGGATAGAGCCAGAGCACCACCTGGGGCTGCATCCAAGAATGACACACCTAAAGGGGAGACACAGGCAGGGAGCCAAAATGGGGAGGCAAATAAGCATATCCAAAATGAGGAGACAAATAAGCATATCCAAAATGAAAGAACAGAACAGAACTCTAGGAAAAAAGAAAAAGAAAAAAAGAAAATGAACCTAAATGAAGACAAATAATCTATTGGATGCAGAGTTCAAAACACTAGTTGAAAGGATGCTCAAAGAACTTGGGGGAAGAGCAGATGAACTCAGAAAGAGAGAAAACATAAAAATGAAGATAGAAAAATAAAAAAGTATCAGTCAGAAATGAACAATACAGAAATGGAAATGAAGAATACCTTAGGAGGAATCGACAATAGATTAGATGAAGCAGAAGATTGAATTAGCAATTTAGTAGAGAAGGTAGCAAAAACATCCATTCAAAACAGCAACAAGAAAAAAAAAATCCAATAAAATGATAATAGTTTAAGGGGCCTCTGAGACAACATTAAGTATACCAACACTTGCACCATAGCGGTGCTAGAGGAGAAGAAAGAAAACAAGTAATTGACAACCTATTAGAGTAAATAATGATTGGAAACCTCACTACCCTATTGAAGAAAATAGACATAAAAGCTCAGGAAGAGCAGAGATTCCCAAACAAATGAACCCAAAGAGGCCCACACTATGACCCATCATAATTTAAATGCCAAAGATTAAAAACAAAGTAGAATCTTAAAAGCAGCATGAGAAAAGCAATTAGTTACCTACAACAGAGATCAAATAAGACTGTCCAATGATTTCTCAACGGAAACTTTGCAGAATAGAGGATACTGGTATTAAATATTCAGTGATAAAAACTCAGGACTTAAAACCAAGATTTCTCTACCCAGAAATGCTGTCATTTAGAATCACAAGACAGAATAAGTGCTTGCCAGACAAGAAAAAGCTAAAGGAGTTCATCAATACCAAACCAGTATTACAAGTAATGTTAGAAGAATTTCTTTAGAAGAAGAAAAAAAGATTAAAAATATAAATAAAATAGCAATAACTCAATGTATATGAATAACTACTTTATGTAAATGGATTAAATGAACCACTCAAAAAGTAAGGTGACTGTATGAAGAAAAAAAACAAGATTCTTACATGCTGCCTACAGGAGATCAGAAGACACACACAGACTGAAAGAAGAGGTAAATTTTATAAAAATTTAATAAAAATAAAAGAAAAAGAAAAGGTAGCAATATTTATACCAGACAAAATAGATAGTAAAACAAAATCTATAACAATAAACAAAAAAGGACCTAGGACCCACTTCTGGATATTAAAAGAAACCCAAAACATTACTTTGAAGGGGTAGTGAATTCATATGTTCATTGAATTATTATTTACAATAGTTAAGATATCAGGATAATTTGGATATCCATCAATGGATGAAAGTATAAAGAAGAGGTGATACATATATACAATAAAATATTAATCAGCCATAAAAAAGAATGAAATCTGCAACAATATGGATAGACCGAGAGGGTATTGTGCTGAGTGAAATAAGTCAGACAAAGACAAATGCCATATTATTTCACTGATATGTGGACACTTAAAAACAAACAAACAAAAAAACCCAAAACAAACAAACAAACAAAAAATGGAAACAAACTCACAGATATAGATAATATTTTTATGGTTAACAGATGGGAAGAGGTTTGAGGGGGTGAATTAAAAATAAGAAGTTAAGAGGTATAAATTGATAGTTAATAAAATAATCATGGGGATGTAAAGTATAGCATAAGAAATATAGTCAATAATATTTTCATAACTATGCATGGTGTCAGATGGGTACTAGATTCATTGGGATGATCATTCTGTAGGATTTTTAAATTTCTCATCCCTAGTTGTATACCTGAAACTAACATAATATTGTATGTCAACTGTAATTGAAAAATAAAAAAATTACAATAAACAAAATTTAAAGTCCACTTTTGATCTCTAAGAAATAAAATAAAAATGAAACATTCTGACATAGGAATACCACTTACATGCCCTTTTTTCTCTAATAAGTGTGCTGATTAACCTGAATTTTTCTGTTATAACTTAGAGACTGACATTTCAATATTTTGACTGATTATGATGGCAGCTGTTAGATCAAGTGTAATTTTAGATTACACTTCTATAAAGTAATTATTGAAGACTTATTTAATGTATTGTAAGCACCATTTACAAATTACATTAGTAACCATTATTTTCTTCACACCTATTTATAAAATAAACTAAACATTCTCATGCAACTTTAAAGAAACTTTTTGATAATTTGGCACCCATTAAGTAAGGAAAACTAGGAAAAAGAAAACAAAACAAAACAAAATTGGAGATTTTTGTTTCCAGCAAAATAAATTTATTTGTACCTAATCCTCTGGGTCTACATCAATTAAAACGTTCTTAGTTTATATTCTCAGTAAAATTCATGTTAAAATTGAACATAATTTAAGGTAATTCTGTTATATTCTCCACTTTTAGATGTCCTTAATGCCTCTGTCTTATGTAAAGGAAGTTATAGTATAAAACAGTTTTTCTCTACATTTGTGAACTCACAAATAATGAATGGTCATATCAAATTTTGGAGCAATTTTGAAGAGATAAAATATATAGTTTCATAGAATATCCTTTGAAAAATCTAAAAAGAATATAAAATAATAAAGTATCCATTTGTTGTAAAGTGATTACAAATATTACAAAAAATTTGCTTCATTCTTAAAAATCTTAAATATGCTAAGGATTTTGCAAGTTATTTATACAGAAGATAATTTGCATTTACTTTATCCTTTAAATCTTTACTTTTTACAGCAGTTTTAGGTTTACAGAAAAGTGAGTGAAAAATACAAAGAATTCCTGAATCAGTTTCTGCTATTATTAACATTAATTAAAAGTGCATTTGTTACATTTATTACAAGATATGACATGCTTTGATATTTAATTAGAAGAATTGGGGGAATAATTCCTAGCACTACATCCAATAATGGGCATAAGAATTAAGTAATATTATTCTAAAATACTGTAACCAAATAAGGTGGTTGCTAATACTGTCTAGAAAATGATTACTGGCAATCATGTGTGTGTGTTTTTTTCATTTGTTTTGTTTTCAAACAATAAAGGAGGATCTATTGCAACTTTGAATTCCATTGACATTTTTCTTTCAGACTTTAGCTGATATTATGATCCTGTACCTCGATTTCCATGTTCTGTTACCTTACTGGTGTAACAATACATAGAAATATTAGAAAATGGTCATTTTGAAGGGAACAAAAATATATAAGATTCAATATTGACAAAAGAAAACTATCATGGGCAATGAGGGAAAGAAAATTTGTATAAAGATAAAACCTGCTGAGGAATACCATCTACATTTTACCTTACGTGTGTATTTTTAACAAATACATATTTTAAAAGTTTCTAATTAATTATAAAGGCCTTCCATCAAAGAAACATGGCCTATAGCATACAGGTGAGGAAATGAGTGTGCAAGATAAATCCAAACTGGACCAGAAAAGATAGAATTCCTTAATCACTCATAGCTGAAGGCTATCTTCAGTTTCTAGAATGAAAGAACTGGAAGTTTATATGATAAACATATCCTATTACTTATAGATTTATATGTGAAGCTTTGTATACTACTGTGGCCAGTATAGAATAGACAAAACCAAGTAAGCTCTCAAAGGCTGTTTATTAGCCAGTGGCTGTCCTTGGCAGGGGCAGCCCTGAAATGTAGAGATATAAGGTTTTTAAGCCCTAAATCCCATTTTTCATTCTGTCTGAACTCAAAGATCTACTTTTCTTCTAATCACTACCTGTCCACCTACTGGCCAGTTGTGCAAGCGGGGGTACAGAAGCAGAATGCTTATTGTTAGAATGTTATGTTCGTAATAGCCTATGTTCCCATGATGATAGCCAAGCAATAATTTCCAGCTTATATACAATTGATTGTTTCTCATGCCACACAGGTAAGCATACTCAAGTAGTTAGCTTTTGAGCTCATTGTTACAAGTATTATGATTAACGGAGTGTGGCTAAGGGTTCCAGGAGCGAGGCCTTTGTCTAGTTTTAGGTTTTAATTAACTTTTACCCTTACCACATTTCAGCAAACTGTAACATATACCAAATATATATGAAACACATATGGTTATTATTCTATAGTGCTTATTTGTTCTTTCTCAATGAATCCTTGAGTTATCTTCATAATTCTCTAAAATATTTACTATAACTATAGTCATAAGTAGATATCTAAGTAAGCTAGAATCTTATTGACTCTTACAAATTAGATTATGTTTCCCTGGGTGGAAGTCTATGTGAAATTCTGCTGTAAAAACATTATGCTTTGTTTGGATGTAGTACAAATTACATGTACACCACAGGATCACATTCCCCCTCTTTGAATTTTCTAGTTTTATAATTGAAGAACATAATAATGTTCTAAACAACCATAATTTCTCAACAAACAGTTAATTTTTATGACTCCCAATATTCTACTATTGATGTAAGCTAAGATCTTATTTTATTTGTAAATGTTATTAATGCCCACTAGGGGTTTTGAATTCAGATTGTTTTACATATTGTAATGATTTTTTCTTCACTGAACTCAATTTATATTGACTTTATCCTTCTAAAAATCCCATCTTTGGAATCCAATTGATTGCAAATAATTAACTAAAGGCAATATTCAGCATGTAATATGTTTAGTAATTGGATGTTTTCATTATAATGTGCATTCCAATAAGAATTACAGTTACTCTATACTTTATAGCTGCTTTTCTTGTTTAATACCTTAACAATTTCTACTAGACCTAAATTGAACTTAAAATTTCAATTACTTTAGTGACTGGGTGACAGGAGATTTTGTTGGAAAATTTACTTTATAAGTGTTCTCTATTCAATTTTCTTTCTTTATTTTTGTATTGATGTCTAATGTTTAAAACAAATGAGTTTAATTTATGCTATTTCCCTAACTTGATTTTATTAATTAAGTTTTTGGCAAATTGTTAGAAAAACCTTTTCAATCCCATGCAAGTTTATGTTCCTAAAATATTTTACACAAAGTGTTAAAAAAAAAAAAAACTTTTATGAGTATTTTCAGGAGGCAGTGATTAATTTCTTATATGGATGAAAAAAAATTGTTAGGTTTGATTCCAATCCAATAAGTTAATTAGTAAACTTCCAACTCTGGTTACTAACATAGTAGTAATATATTAACTAGAAATGTAGCAAGCTGAAACTAGATAAGATATTATCATTTGCATTGTGATCCTACTTCCATTGCTTGTTAGATGTGTGGTCATAAACCTCTGTGTATTTATATTCTCATATATAATTTTTTAAGAAAGAAAAGAAAACAGCAATAATGCTGGTACAAGTCTTTCCTGCCTGATTTATAGGAGAAAAATGATTCTCTTGAGAAAGCACTTTGGAGCATAAAAAGATTATTAATTTGTCAATCACCTGATTCAATTGTGTACATTAGTGCAATTGGCCAAAATTAAATATTTATAATATCATACTGATTAACTGTCAGATAACTACTTGTTAATCAGGCATAACTAATTAGAGCTGATGTTAACCCTTCTATGAACACCTATTTTTCAAAGTTCTAATCATTCTGATGTAGTATACTAGAGACCTGCTAAATTTAACAATCTAAAAGTACAAACATGAAGAAACCATTTTTTTTTTATTTGCTGGCAGTGATTTCCTTCATGTTCTTCCTCTTGGATAGAGTTTTCTCTAGGTAAGCAGGGTGGACACCTGTGGGTATAGGGAATAATTATTTTTGCTAATGAGCACTGATATCTTCATGGCAAACAGATGATGTCTGCAGATGGCTGATCCCTTCCAACCTCCTTGGCTGTTCAATTCTCACAGATTTCTACACAAATATACTCTATTTTAACATATTTCAACACAAATTTCTCATATTCCCAGTAAAAAATTCACCTGAAACTGTTTTTCCTCATCACTTCAAAAAGCCTTTGATATTTAAATTTTTTACTTATTTCAATATACTACAATCAAAAAATAAAAAAATAAATGACATTTTGTACCTTTTGCAAGAATCCCCTTGATTTTCAAGAATAGTTCCCAAATATATCCAAGAAAAATAATAAATCTGAGTCTTTAATGAATCACTACAATTAAAAGGGGTAAAAGTCTATTCTGAATTTCAGATTTTTTTTTTCAAAACTTTTTATGAAATACCTATCATTTCACACTGGCATATGCTAATTTATTGAACTATTTTAGAAACTGCTTTCCTTTTTAGTTTCTCTCATATATTAAGAAAAGTAAATGGTAGCCAATAAACTGACATTTTTAATGGTTACTGAAAAAACATGGCATTCTCCTTTGTTTTAATTTCTAAGCTTCTCCGAAGTACAATATTTTTCTTCTTCCTTCTAATACATTTGCTATCGAAGTTAGTGTCTTGGATCTTTATGAATCAAAAGGTTATATTGGTGTCAATCATTTGTTTTTCTTGCTGACATAAGATAAAATCAGATTTGCCAATAATGGACACACAACTCCTTGGCAAGCTGTAATGGCACTGGAAAATATGAAAGGCAATAGTAAGTAGCTCAGTAAAGTTAAGTGAAGATTGAATGAGTTGCTCCTAGCAATGTTTGGTACCCTGTGTGCTGATGTGGATGACAATTCCTAACATTAATAGAGATATAGTGGTTGGCCAGTTTTCTACAGTGGTCAGCTTTGTTAACCAAAAGCATATTCATTTTTGAGGTTCTAATACACATCAAAAATTAACATTAGATTTTTTAGAGAAAAGCAAAGAAGAAACACTATGAATTTTACCTGTTCTTTTTAAAAGTATTATTTCACAGTAAAAATATAAATCAACATTTTCATCTTCATTAAACTTTATTATACTTTCAGCATGCAAATTTACCTACTGTTGAAAGAAGGCTAATATATTCTACTGTTGGTCATTGAATATAAAAACTCTTAATTTTTTCTGCCATATTTCTTCCTGTCTTTATTATATTAGGATGAATCCAGCCTTCTAAATATCTATAGTTTGTGTAGCGCTTTCACAAATGCAGAGGCCTCTATCCAAAATATAACAGATAAGTAGATAGATGATTGATGATAGATAGATAGATAGATAGATAGATAGATAGATAATAGACAGGAAGGAAGGAAGGAAGGAAGGAAGGAAGGAAGGAAGGAAGGAAGGAAGGAAGGAAGGAAGGAAAAAAAAGAAGGAAGGAAGGAAAGGGGGGAGGGAGAAAGGAAAATAAACTAGAGTTATTTCCTGCCTGCTCATTACTTTTTTATTATTTCTTCTTATTTCAGCCTTTTTTGTAGTATTTTTCTACATTCATGGGAATTTCTTCAAGGTTATTTTCTCTTCTACTCAAGTACAAAAGTTTTATTCTAAAATCTAAATTGAGCCTAACTAAAATTCTGCTGCAGACCTAAACAAATGGTTCTACTTTGCTTTAGTACATAGGAATTTATTTCAAAACTTAAGCAACTAAACTTTCTGTATCTTGAACTTTTTCAACTTGTAATAAATTATATTAATAAATTTAATAGTCAGAAGATCTTATTGTTTTCCAACAAAATGATCTTTTAGAAATCCAAAAAGTCATTGAACTGCAGTGGATGCTTCAATTTACTCGTATTAGACAAATATTTTTAACTTATTTCAATTATTATAGACTAGATATCTTAGAACAATTTGAGATATCCATTTAAAGTTTAAGTAAAGATTGTATGGGTATTTAGATATGTATTTTTGGAATTTAGGGGAGAAATCTAAGCCAAAAGTATAAATTGAGTAGTTTTCTCCTTGTATGATATAATTAAAACTGTACAACTGTATGAGTTTAGATTGAACAGGAGTCTAAGATATGAGCTTCAGAATACCTGATGAATCAGCATTTACTGTGGTCATAGAAATGGATGATGTGATATTGGTCAATTAAACAATTACTTTGTATCAAACTTTAAATATTGATAATATGCTTCAGACTAGCTAATTTCCTTCAGAACATTATTTTGCCTAATAAAAAAAAAGTTTCAGAAAAGAATAAAAGGTGATTACAGGTATGAGAATAAAACTTTTGTGTGATGGATAAATAAACTTAATTCACATGACTGCCTTTGTCAGTACTACTGGTGATCTCTAACCTTGCATGTAGTATTTCATACAATTGAATGTACTTTTCTTCCTGATGTACTTCATTATTTGATCCCCAGGATACAAGTCATATGGTTATATTTCCAGTAAATAAGCCCATCTACTGTCTTTTCCTTAGTTTTCTCTTTTCTCCAATCCTTTAACCTTGCAGAATCTAAAGTTCAATCTTTGTATTTTTACTTAGACTTACTCTTCCAGAAGATCTTATGGTTTAAGTACTTCATATAAGGTGAAATATACACAGTGAATATTTACGCCCCAGATTTCTGCTCTAATTAACAGACAACTATATCTAAATCCTGTTCAAATTTTTACAAGAGCTTCAAATAGATATCTCATATTGCACATTCAGACCTTCCTCAAATACTTGATCTACCTTCAACTTTGCCCTTTCACAGTCATTGATAATTTCATTCTACCTCTTTTTCAAGACAAACATATTTTAATCATCCTCGATGCTGCTTTTCCTCTAATATCCCATATTTTACTGCCAGAAAATTCTCTGGTTTTTCTCTTTTGAATAAAGCCTGAATTTGAATGCTCTTCACCTTCACTGTTACAAGCCTGATCCAAATGCAATTCCCAATGTTCTTTTAGCACCACTTTCTAACTAGACTAACAGTTCCCAAATTTCTCTCTCTTCCTCCCTCCTCACAGTCTTCAAGAAAATCTATTGTGTCCTCAACCTAACCTTAAGAGTAATTCTTTAAGAAATATATTTTACTTCTCTGCACAAAAGTTGCCCCTTAAATAAGGGTAACCATTTATTTAAAAATTTAAACAGTACACCCAAATATTCTTGATTATTCTTACCCTAATCCAGTTTTTGTGTAGCACTTGTGTTCTAATATAATATAAAACTTATTTACATATTAAATATGTTATTTATATGTATCTCTACTGAATAGGATTTAAGCTCCAGATATGCAGGTATTTTTTTTAATATGTTTATTATCTTATAATATATATGTATTTAAACCATGTTAAACAAATAAATGAATTAATCAATGTCTTGAGGGATGTTTACTATTTTTTTGAGGAGGCATTCATCTGCTGTCAGTCTAAACTGAACTATACTGTTTATATTCATGAAGGTGTGGTCCCTACTGATTAGGCAATAAATTGATGGTCAAAATAGCTTTCAGAAAATTATAGCAGGGGTCCAAGAAACACCTACTCTGATAACAAAAGATTGTAAGGAATAATGAGAAGTTTCTTATTAAAATTAGACTGCTATTGTTGCAGAAACACGACCAGCAAAAAACTAAGCACCACTCGGAGAGTTGGAGAACTCAGGTTTATTACACCGGTGGTCCCAGAAGAGCTAGAGTTCTGAAGATCTGGGCCCTGAGCTCAAAGGTAATCTTACTTTTATAGGGCTTAACAAGCAAAGTCAATTTATTTGTTATCTAGACAGAACAATCAAAGGTGAGGGTGAGTCTTTAGTTGATTTTGAGATCACTCTGCCCTTCAGCCTATGCGGTAAGCGTGTCTACAGAAGCAGAACAAAGAGCTAATTACAAGGTTAGCCATTTGAGTGGAAAATTTTCCTCTTTTGATGCCCTTTAAATTCTTATAGGGGATCAACCTGCTGATCCCCCTGGCCTAGAGGCTGGTATAAGGGTGGTGTAAATGTCACAACCATCTGTAACTTTATGGACTCTAGGCATGAGGAGACAAACTTGACAAGACAGTCCAGGATACAGGGACCAAATAAGACTGCTATGAATAACATGAGGAGAGGATCTGCAAGTGGGAGAAGCCAGGATGCCTGACTCCATATTCTGGACCAGGACCCCCATGACTCATTCAATTGTTGGTGGATTAGGGCTTACCCCTTCTAGAATAAAATAACCTCAGTGTCTTTGCAGGCAGACCCAGAAACCTCCTCACTAATTTCCCTGCCTAACTCCTTTCTAAGAGCCATAAACCATTTTATTATTAGTGTAGATATTAAGGGACGGGAGGTCTCTTATTTCATATCTGCTTCCTGTTGAGAATGGTCATAGTCCCTGCCTACTGGGGTTTCATGGAGCTCTTTCCCTTTCTGTCTTAATCAGGGAGGGCTCTTGGGATTCCTGCTGAAGTGCCACCTCAGTCCCTAGACAAGGAAAGGAGATATGAACTGGTTATTTAAATTATATATCCATAAAAAATCAGGCTTGGTTCTTAAAGAATAAAAAACCTTTGACCTAAAGTTCCTCCTCCTCTCAGACTCTAAGGACCCTGCCTGGCTTAGGGCTATTCCTGCATGATGGTCCAATGATTCTTTTCAAAAACCAGAGGACCTCAGTTACCAGTTTTAGGCGACAGGGCCTTTTTTCCAAAGAAAGGAAGAAAGATAATATAACTAGGTTTACTAAAAAAGTAAGAACTCTGCAAGAGATGTCCTATATCATTCCAACTGGCATCAGACCTACAGGTCAAAGCACATTGGATGCAGCAACAATAGATACTCTTACAAAGATAAACAAACCAAAAATAAATGCTTTCTTAGTGCAGGAAGACTGGGCAGCCAGGAAGTGAGGGAGAGAGATCAAGACTGAAAATTCCTATATACAACTTCATGAATTTGTTTCACTTTTTTTCTTCAATGAGTTGCCAGAGAGGTTAAAACAACATAGTCCCTTAATTTCTTCACATTCATGGTTATATCTGAGTAATAAGTTGTTTTCAAGGATAGTTTCTCTGACCTATCCTAATTCACCTCCCATGGCATGGATGGTCTGAGAAGTCTTTTGTCATCCATGAAGCAGGATATTCTGTTGGCCCCAATGCAGCCCGTGGGGTTTGGTTCTAGGCCACAACTTTTGGAGCTTCCTTTGAATATTGGGCACAGACCAAGTTTTGAAATGTATAGCTAAGAGTGTCTGGCCCTCAAACTTTGGGCCAATGTTAGTATATTCTCTAAAAGTCTTAGAAAACTGGTTAAGGCAACATAAAACACAGAAATTATTTTGATGAAGTACAGAGTCCTTGTTTTCTACTCAGAAAAACTTATCCATAACATCAGTAGCAGACCATTAGTCTAAGAAACATTAAAACAATTCTAATTTTGCATTAGCTCACTTTTTGCATTTATATTTCCAACCTTGTTTAGCTTAATCACATTAAATTTTCTCTCAGAATTTCTCTTCCTGTATCTTCTACCACTTGCCTCATTCCTTGTTTGCCTCTTCCCATTCATTCAGAAATAACCAACTTTAAGACAACTTTCTTTCAATTCTCTTCAAAACAAATCTTCAAACTTTATACCTTCTGCTACTGAAAACATACATTTTTCTTTCCATCATAATTATAATTCTTAACTGAACCACTATATTGCGTATAACACAGAAAAATATAGATCAGAGGTCATGCATATACTCATATTTCCCCATCGTCAATATTTGTAACTTCTCTGAGGGTACAAAACTAGTTTCCACAGGGAACGATGAAATAGATGGGATATCAAGAGAACTTGTTTTTCTCTGAGTCCGAGGGTGAAGGAGGAGAAAATTCCTGATTACTAAGATCTCAGGGAAAGGTGCTGTTGTCATTAGGCCAGCTAATAAATCTGAGTTTTTGTGAAGGATCATAGAAGCTGAACTTTTACAGGTACAGCAGCCCTGGCTTGCCTAGGCTTGCCATTATAATAAGCCACTCGATTAACTTGTTGGAGTCAATGTTTTCTGGTATATTAGCTGATTCTTCATGCATTAAAAGTCTGAGGAGTCTACATCTAAGTTGTAACATTGCTCTAACTTATTTAAAATATCACATCCTAACAAGAGAGTGGGACAGCTTGGAACCACTAAAACTTCCTGCTTAAAGATCTGATCTTAAAATTGGCAGTTCAATGGTAGAGTAAAATAGTTGACCTTGCCTTCCCCTTTTACTCCTGTAATAATCGTAGTTCTTGAGGAGGGTTTTCCTGCAAATGCAGGAAAAACAGGGTAGGTTGCCCCTGCATCTAAAAGAACTTAAATTTGCTTACCCATTACGTCCAGAGTTACCTGGAATTCCTTGGTAGTGATGACCACATTCCCAGACAGGAGTGGCAAGGATAGCCTCATGCCTCTTCAGTCACATAGTTCCCAGACTTGGGCTATTAGGGTGTTGGCTGGCCACCTTCCTCTCTAGGAATGCGGACAGTCAACTCTCCAATGCCAGGGATTAGTACCAGTTTCTTTGCATGTGTGGCAGGGTTTCAGGGGCTTTTAGATATAGTCCTTTGCCCAAGTCCTACTTTCTTTCATTTGAAGCAAGAACTCAATGTCTCCTTATCCCCTAGTCTCTTAAGGGGTGCATGTCGGGTACCAAGGGCCTGATCAATTGTGACAGCCATAATCCTACCTTGTCATTTTCTTTATTCTGTTCTCTTCTTTCTTCTTCAAGATCTCAAGTGTTATAGACTACGAAGGCCTTATATAGTATTTGGTTAGTCTGTGGCCCCATTTGCAGCTTTTGAAGTTTGCATCTAATATCAGGGGCTAACTGGCTAATAATGCTGGCCTATAAAAGCTAACCCTGCAGGGGAAGTGGGGTCTACATTAGTATACTTCCTAAAGATTCTTCCATCTGGCTAAAAAAAGCTGACTGGGGTCTTATATTTTTCTTGAGTAATGGTTCTAAGCTTCTCGTAGTTCTTGGCTTTTGTATTTTGAGTAATGGTATGAATTTATTCCATTCAAGAAACTTGCAAGTTTTCATACATACAAAATAGTTTTAAGTGCAGTTCACAAAAAAAGTGTTAAAGAAAGGTTTTATAAAATGTATTTTATTTCAAATTTTATAATATAGCATAGAGCTTTGTCTTTTAAAACCCAAATTATATATATATTTTTATTAATAATAAAAAGATTCTAAAAATTTAGCTAATATTATTGCTTTCTGTTTGTACATCATTTTCTAATGAAAATAAAATGATATTTTTAAAAAGGTCTAAATATACATAGTCATTTAATTTTATTAAATAAAATATATAGTATATATAGTATATAGCATATTTCTCCCTTTTATAAATTTTGTGAATACATTTAGGGTATATGCAGTGAATTCAAGATAATCTTCCCATCTCAACGTCCTAACTTAATCACATCATATATACATATATGTGTGTGTGTGTGTGTGTGTGTGTGTGTGTGTATAAATTTTTTTTTTTATTTTTTATTTTTTATTTATTTTTGGCCAGGTAAAGTAATACTGACAAATTCCAGGGATTAGGATCTGGATAGCTAAGGGGTCATTACTGAGCATATCACAAAAGACAAATTTAATAACCTCAACATAACATATGTATGTTTATAATTTTATTGAGCCTTGCATATAGCAGCAATGATTATTTTTAATTTTTATAATATTATTTGATTTAAGTTTTTATTATCTGTATTGTTTGTAAAAACACCCTCACTGAAATTTCTAATCTTACTCCTATTTTTTCTCAAATGGAACCTGAAACTATGATTTATTTAAGTATATCTTTTTTTCATTAAAAAATTATGATTTATTATGTTGTTTAAAATACTAAAAAATGGTTGAGCATAAATCAGTACACAATGACTCATACAAAGATAATTTAATGTGAAATTAAATTTGGTCAAATTTTCAGAATTCTCTTTAGTAATAAAGAATTTTTTGTTTGTTGTTTGCTTAAAAATTTCTTATTTTCAAGTACAAAAACTGGATACACACATAGTTTTAGCTTGTATCTTCACCTTTTAGAAAGTCTGGTTTGCTCCAGGAGAAAAGAGATATCCAACTATGTAACCATCTGGTATGTTGATTTTTAGTTGTAAATTTACAATTTTTATTTCTTATCTCTGCATAAAGGTAAGCGAATGACAGTAAGCACAGGTTTTCAGTTGAGCTACAGCTTTATTGTTCCTTTCCATAAACTACAAGAAAAAAAAATAGGCTAAAAAAGAGAAAAGCCCCCTGCCCCCGGAAAAAAAAATCTACATCTGCTAGCTTTGGAAGAGGTAATGGATTATTTCTACATTTGATATCTTTTTTGTTTTTCCAGTGAAAGTTTTGGCATCTTTTCAAACAGTTCTCTTCAGGATACACCTGCTCCTCTAAATAAGAGATTAAAGCCAATAGATGGTAGAAGGGTTGTGTACCCTATATTAACACATCTTTGAAAGATCTCCATAGGTATATATAGTTTTATTGAAATATATTTACAGTGTTTTATAATTTATAATTTTAAATTAATGGAAGATAAAATTAAATAAAATAGTCATATGGTTTTAATGTTGCCATTATCGTGTCATGCTCAATTAAATTCACTGTAATTATATTTATAGAATAATTTTTTATGTAATAATTGTAAGGGGAGGATATCAAAGGTGTGAGCAATTTTTCCCAAAACATGCTGAAGTATTTGTTTAATCTATTTTATTTTGTCACAGATGGAAATTATTATTCTGACATTATTAAAATCATGTAGTGTTTTTGAATATATGGAAAAAATATAATTATGTAATTTTGAACACTAACTGGTAAAGGGATGCCATTCATAAATCAAATTTATGTATTTTTTAATTCTTTTTCTTAAAAATTGTCCATTTGTTTCAGAATATAATCATAAAAAGAAAATTATCATTAGACAAAACTTTCTTATTCTTTAAAAATTACTTCTGGAGAGTTTTCCTCATTGTTCCAAAAAGAGAATTTTGAAGTAATTTGTGTATTGTTATACACTCAAAAGCTTTTACTTCTTTTTGAATGGGAACTTTTATTATAAGGAAGAAAAGAGAATGGAGGTTCTCGATCCTAATGGTTCTGGGCCCTTCAAGGGATGAATTATGCTTATAAGTATCTCTAAATATAAGCAATGACAATGAGTTTGTAGAATCAAAAACAGTAGGACATCAAACCATCTGAACTGAACTAAACACTGGGTAATGGCTTTCATATAAATAATGTTGCTAAATGTCTTCCTTCTTTGTTCCATGATTATAAATTGAGCAAAACAGCCATCACCACTGAATCCTGGAACTAAATTTAGGGAATAATTTATTCTGTATAAGTGACATAACAGGTTTCTCCATATTGCAGAAAATTACAGAATATACAAGAAAAGCACAAGAATGATTTGCCCAGAGTAGTCAGGTACAATAAACAGAAAATATTCATGGAGGGAATTTCTCAAAAATGAGAAGACAGAAATAAGCAAAACTATCAAATGTATTACAGGTAAATAGAAAGCAACAACACCAAACATTGAGGAGAAACTATTCTCTTATCAGAAACATTTTTATTGAAGAACAAGAATAAAATATATTTGGAATTATAGATTCAAATACTCATCTTAAGCAAGAGTATATTATGTTTATCGAACTAAAGACACGGTGACAAATATGAAGATAATTTGTATAAACACAAATTTCTATTGGAAGAAATAAAAATATTAAAACACTTAGTAAAGAAGCAGCCAAAATTAGGAAATAGATGTAGGAGTGAAAGTATAAAATAATCCCTATCAGGGTGTGCAAACAGAAAAGGTAGAAATATATTGTAAAAGAGTAGAACTATATGGTTAGAAGGTATACAGAGACAGGTATCAATATAATTTTAAAGATAATATTCAAGTCTTACTGATAGATCTTAATATTTTCTCCAAAAATACAGAAAATCCAAAGAACTAATATGAAATAACTCAGTATAACTTAAAGTCACAGAGCGCCCAAATATAAAATTGAAAATAAGTAAAGAAAATAACACCAAATCTTAGGACAACCATCTAACCACATGAACTCTGTGGTGAGCAAGAGCTGAGAAAAAGTGCAAGGAAAAGACCCCAAACATAAGAATCAGGTCCATTGTTAGTTTAAATATGTATAAGGCTACATAAGAGCATGAACAGCAGGGAGCGAACTTCAAAGTAAATACAATCTGAAGTGGCAAATAACTTCTGAGGCAGAGAAAGAGCAAAAAAGACAGAGAAGTCACTCTCTGGCAATTGCATGTTTAAGAAGAAGAGAAGAAAAAGGCAGACATTTAGCATCCTATGAGACAAAGAGGAACCAAAATAATCTGTGGACACATAACCCCTCTCCCACCAGAAACAAACAAACAAAGAAAACAATGTACTAAAGAATTTAGACTTTGCTAAAATTAAAGGGTACCCTCGAACTAGAAATCTTATAAAATACCACGAATCTATAAAAACAAACAAAAAATCAAAAACTCAAATGTGTTTGAGTTATCATCTAAAAAGTCAGAAAAAATAGTTTAAATACACCTTAGAATATGAGACTCTTCTTCATTTTAGGAAGATTTAGATTTTCAGAAAAAAATAAAACCAGTAGACTAAATTTCAGGATCCCAAAAGAGAATACTGTAATAAAAATTACTGGGTGTATGTAAGATCTGCAAACAGACAAGGGAATGAAAGTGAGGTCAAGAAAGAAGTACAAAGTGAAAAATCATTCTTATAATGGCAGATGGGCAAAAAAGAATCATTTTCATATAATTGAAGTCCCTGAAGACTAATAAAACAATAAATATCTCTAGTGCTTAAAATTATATCCAAGAACACTTTCTAAAAATAAAAGAAAACTTTAACTTTTATCTTGAGAGGGTCCATCAGATGAATGGAAAAAATTTCAGCCAACATAATCAACTCTGACATGTATCCTAGTATAAATATTTAATTTCAATTATAAAGAAAATATTATTTTCTTTTTCTTGTGTTCTTAATTATTTTTCCTAAAGTGGAGGAGAAAGTAATTTTTTTTACTTAAAAAAAATGAGGCTGGCATCAGACACTTCAAATTATCATAGAAAACAATGGAGAAATTGTTGTAAATATCCCAAAACAAGAAAAATTACAAGTATAATTCAAAATTTTATATTTATATCAGATTTATTTCAAGTGTCATTCTTATAGAAAAACAGTTTTAAATATGCATTAACATATAGTATTTTATAACCATGAGCCTCTTTAGGAGTCTACATTAGAGGTTTGCTTCATTCAACCAAATGTGAGTAGGCAAATTTCTGTGAAAGGACTGATGTCAAACATACAAATATATACTATGAGAGAGCTGAGACAAAAGAGTGGAGATAAAGGTAGAATAATAATTTATTAAAAGTATATTATAAAAAAGTAAAAATAATGCAAGCAAACAATATAAGGAGAAGGAAAAATAAATAGAAAATTAGTAAAAACATAGATTATTGCATAGAAACTATATAGTAATAAAGCATACAGTTAAACACTGATAAACAAGATAGTAAAAAGTTAAATAAGAAAACATGTGTTTGAGAGCACTCAAATGTATATGTAGCCACTAGAACAGGAATAAAAACCTTCCTAAACATAATATATTTTTTAAAAAGTCCCATATAAACTCATAAAGACAAACATAGCAAATATAAAATAATACACAGAATTATAAAATGGCACTGCTAAGACCAAATATTTTAGTCATATGAATAAGCCTAAGTGGGCTTAAGTCATCTGTTAAAATATTTTTTTTCAGTTTGATTCACAAATACTCAAATATATTCAGTATTCAAGAGATACATATAACCTATGTGACTCTACAAAGCTAAAAACAGTTGACAAAGATGTTTTCAGATATATCAAAATATTAAGAAAGTAAGTATAAATTACACTGAAAAAAATGAAGTATCAGTGCATATCTAGTAGAATAGTTAAAAACCAAACATAGACAATATCAATTGCTGGGTTAGGATGCAGAATAACAGGAACTCTCAATAATTGTTTGTAGAAATGCAAAATGTTACAGCAACTTGGCAGACACTTTAGCATTTTCTTATAAAACAAAACAGTCTCACCTTATGATCCAGCTAACATGCATCCACATATTTACCCAAATAATTGAAAATTTATTTTTTTAATTACATCCACACAAAAACTGATCTACAAATGTTTAATAACAGTTTTGTTTATAATTACCAAAAGCTTAAAGAGACTTCAATGAATAAACAAATTCTAGTACATACACTTAAGAGAATACTACTCAGAGATAAAAAGACTGTTATCAAAATATGCAACTACGGCTACATAAATGAACTGTAAATGCAAGTGAACCTTAAATGAACCTCAAATGATAACTGAAAAATAAGCCAATTGTAATAAGGCTTTGTACTGTATGATTTCATTTACGTAACATTTTGGAAAAAGTTGAGGGATGGTAAAAAAAAAAGTAATTGCCGGGCAGTTGGGGACAATTAAAAGACTGAATAGGTCTAGCCCAGGGAATATTTTAGGGTGCTTAACTTATAATGTATGATACTTTAGTGGTGGGTATGTGATACCATATATTTGTTAAAATCCATATAACTGTACAACACAAGAAGTGAACTTAATTGTAAAAGAATTTGTTTTACAAAATTATGTAGAAGGTCAAGGGAACCCCAATGATCCCCAGATTGTCCATACAAGGGGGAGCCCAGTACAGAATGACAAGAGAATCTGTGTTACAAACGCATAAAATAACCTCTGTAGCAAAAAATAAAAATTAATAATAATAATAATAATAATAATAATAATAATAATAAACAACAAACAAACACAATATTTGTGATACCAGATATATGTCCATTTTTTCCTATCTTAAGTGATGCTTTGCCTCACAGTTGTCTCTCCTATTTAGTAAATTCTGATACTATCCACCTGGGTGTAGTGTCAGGCTGCACGTTCAGTTTTCGTATGTGCCTCTGACTGACTGGATATAAATTTGGGTTTCCAAGGTCCCTTCCTTGGTTTTGGTATTTACCAAAAAGGCTCACAGAACTCAGAGAAACACTTAGGTTTACTGTTTTATTATAAAAGGTTGTTTTAAAGGATACAGATGAACATCCAGAGGAAAGAGATGCATAGGATGAGGTATGGAGGAAGAGGTTCTGATTTTTCATCCTGTGGGGTTAACTCAGAACATAGCATAGCCATTCCACATACTCAGAAGACTTCAAGCTGCCTGGCTAGCAGCCAAGGAAGGCAATACACAAAGAACTTTCAGCAGTGCCAACTGCCAAAGAATGTTTTCTGCTGCTCTCATAGACATCATCAGCTCCTGTAACCAAGCAGCACATCTTGCTCGCATCCATCTGGAAAGGCAATGGCTCCCCCAGTGAGATAATCCCTACCCTCTGCTTGTGAACATAAACACAACTCTGCTTGCACTTAGTAAGCAACAGTTTGTTTTTTTTTTTTCCAACGGCTCTAACTGGCCACTGCTGAAGCTTCTCTGACTCATAAGTAATAAATGGAATTTCTCACCCTTCTGGTCCTTCTGGTGGTTTTTCTGGATTATCCAAACTCAGGTGCAAGTTCCAGGCTCCTGCATTACACATAACCACTGGGCATGCCATGCTCACAGTGACTGCATGTGTTCAGACACCCAGAAGTTCTCACAACCATGTACTTCTTGGGATTTTCATGGAAGCTTCATCATGAGGTGTGACTGATCATTAATACAATCTCTACAGTTTCTCTTCTCTTTCCAGAGAAAAGTGTGTGGTGTTGAAAGTTCCAAGTTCTAATCATGGTTTAGTCTTTCCGTTGACCAGTCCCATCCTAAAGCTATGCAGAACCTCACCAAAAGTCACTTCATTTATCACCAAGAGTTATCTCAGAACAAAAGACAATCCTATCTCCCAGGAAATTTCAAGGGTTTTAGCAACTCACTGAAGGGAGTTGGGGTGGGGGAGTGTTAACCTAAGTAACTCTGAAATAAATGTAGACTCTAAGACTGACGTCAAAAGAAACTGTACATAGGCACTGTACTCTACTTTGAAAAGCTATTTATAATGAAGGTATGACTTAAAAAGTACAAAATTACTCTACATGCGCAGTGGAATGGAACTACTAAGAAAATAGATGGAAGATGGTAGAAGCTAGGTTTCTCATCATTGGAGTAGGAAGTTAACAAATAAACAAGGTGGAAAATCTAGAATAGAGCATATCAAACTGGATTAGAGTCGAAGATATTAGTATGAACTCTTAGTGAGATATAGTAATTTAATTTTTATAAAAATTGTCCAGTAATATACATTACTATTTATATATTAATAGTCATAACTATGTAACTATATATATTTATATCTATATATAGCTATATATTTTATACATTTAAATATATAGTGATCTATATTACTATGTAATTTTTATATAATGAAATATAAAAATAATATACAACTTTAAAACCAGAAGATACAACTATATTTTCTGCAACTTCTGTTCTAGACAGAGAAAACCACAAATCATGGGTTAGATATTTTCTCAAATGAACTCTCAGGTAGATGAGATTATAGTTTTGTTCATGTAACCGATGAAAAATTATACATTGGTATATTCAACGATTTCTCTAGGTCTATGCACAGATTGATGAGTGCCTTTCCCTCCTACACAGAAAAGTGAAATGAAATAAAAAACTATTAGCAACCGTCTAGTTAAACTTATTCAGATGAATAAATGGAAGTCAGAGGAGTTACAAGTTCTTGCTGCTGGGTAAATAATTGACTTAGTCATCAGGCCTTTCTTTTCTCATCTATAAACTGCAGATAATATTAATACTTAGCATTTATGGAAGCTGTGAAGATTACTTAGATGAGCTAAAGTGTCTAGAGCATTAGCCAGTACAAGTTAGTGCTCATTCTTTAATGCTTATTGTCTTCTCTGTTTTTAGTATGTGTGGAGAAAGAAAGATGGCTGTAGTCAGTCTCCCTCCTGATACCCTTAGCAGCTAACTTCTGAGCAAAAGTGACTCAGCACTTCTCCCCTTGTGTAACCATGTTCCCTGTATGTATGCACGTTTGAGCTCCATTATCTGGCAGTTTGTCACTATCGTTTAACCTGTATATAAAAGGCACTACCCCACTGCGAGGTGGGCTTTACCCTTGCTGGAATAAAGAGCTATGTTGCAGTTGCTACGGCTCCCCACATTTTCTTCCAACTGCCCGAGACTTATACCCCTTACCTCGGAACCTTGAATCTGCAGCAACACAAGTATCATGGCTCTCCAAGCAACAGGCTAGAGAGAGAGGAAAATAATACCTCTTGCACTAACCATGTATTGTAACTACATGGAGACATCACAACCCACTGAATCTCAAATGAAAATTTAAAAAGTGGAATAATAAAAGAAATATTATGTTTCATTCTCATTGCAATAGTTTTTGCAAGTATAATACTATAGTTATAAACATTTAGTTAATTGCTGCAAAGCCCTTTATTTATGCACAGTGGGTGTAAATATAGTTATTTTCTTTCTGGACATGAGAGCTGAGTCTTGTTTTTAGACAAGATCTCACTCTGTCCCCTTTTATTTTAGCAATTGATGCTAGGATATTTTTAGACAATTATGAAAAGTCATAGAAGATAGTATAAAATGAAACCTAAATTAGAAGATGCTCTTTTGATATAAATCAATGCTAGGTCAGTGGATAAAGGGGAAAATATCCCCTCAAACTTGAGAGCAATAATTAGGAACTATGAGGAGTCTGGAGAGATTTAACCAGACCATTAAGTGGCTTCAGATACTCTAAGCAGAAGATTGGCATTTTAGTTTTGATTTTTCTGTTGTCATGACTTTCTTTGCTGATGTAAGCTATTTTGGGGGCTTACAAGGTGGGTGGACATAGCTGCTGACTGGCTTGCTACTTTCTATTGATTGTTTCAATCTGTGAATCTTTCCTGTGTTGAGCCAACAAAGAATGTAACATTAAGATGCCATGTTTACCACAATTGCTTCTCAGCAGTTTGACACTGGCTTGAAAAAGTCTGTTAAGAAAACTGACCTTCTTTAGTCTAGTACTGTCCAGAGTATCGCAGCCAACTCTTTAAAAAGAAAAAAAAATAAGATTGATTTTTCTATTAAATAAAAAGAATCTTTGCTGTTTAAATCCAACATACTGCACATTTATGACATAATAAGTTTCAATTCCTCTAGTTTTAACTACATAGAAAAAACAGTTATATTCTTTCTAAAATAAATCATACTAAATATTATTTAAATATATAATTAAAAAGTTTAAGTTGTTTAAATTTAGCACAGTAGAGCATCAGATTTAATAATCTTGCCACAGGAAAAAAAGTATAAAAATATGAACTACTTATTGAATTAAAAAGCTTTTGTTCCATGGACTCACAGAACTCAGAAATTGTATGGACTTGTTTGACATTTTGTCAAACAAGAATCAGAATATGTGTATTTGATTTTCATATTTGCAATCTAGATAATATGGGGCTGTTTTATCTTTCTCAAGTTTCAATTTCTTCATTGTAAAATAGAGATTGCAACAACTGCTTCACCATTTGACTTAAGGATTGAATGTGATGCTGAATATTTTAGTAAACTGGCTTATAGGAAGTACTAAATATGTATTTTTGGAAATCTGAATATTACACCAATAATTAATTTGCCATGAACATTTTTTAGTATTTGATATTAAGCAGATTTATAATATCCATGTGCTGTGATTCTTTTATTGTATATTCAGTCAAACTATATTGATTAGTTGTACACTGGTAATTACACACTTTGAAGTGTGGTGAGCTACTCAGTTTGAGGTCTAAGTATATTCTGTTTTTTTTTTTCTCATTCCATACAGTATTTATGAATTTATGAGATTGTTGATTAGATATTTTGTCAGTGATTCTAAAAAAAATAGTTAATTAAATCATAACCCTGAGGCTTAGGAAAATGCATAGCATTCCCAGATCTGAGCTCTAATATTTATATTATATGTAATTTCTTAGAGAAATCACAAAACTCTCTCAGGCTCAGTGTCCCTGTCAATAATTGCAAATGACACATAGCATACTATCTTCACAAATCTGTTGAGAGGATAAAATGTTATGCTGTATGTTAAAAAAAAATAATGAATTATTAAAGAATACAGAAGTATTTAGGCTATTGTAATGTGAAATTTTAAAATTTTATTTAATATAGATTTTTTTGATAGATGATGATTTGTGGCATTGGTGTATACACACACACACATACACACACATATGTATAGAATTCTCAGTGAAGGCCTCTATGAGTGTTTTTTGACTAAACATTGACTTTCAAAATAGCCTAAGGAGAGTGCTAGTTATTGAGTCTGTACGAGAACATGTTAGGAAAGTAAAAATTTCAGCTTCTATGTGAATAATGTTTGTAAGGCAGAAGCAGATCATACTCACCAACAAGATCAGCAATATTGAGGAACTATCTGTATTTCTATTGCAGAAGGGTATTGCAGATAACACTAACATCTAAAACAATGATGGCAGTTCAGGGATACGTAAAATTAAATTTGCAATGGATTATAAAATAACAAAGGAGTGATGCCTAAAGTTTCTTGGGTAAGAGTAAGGTAATAAGGGATATTGAGGGGAAATGAGAAAAAGAGTTAACATGAGTTATAGAATCAAATTATTGTCATCATCATCATCATCATCATCATCATTGTCATCATCCTCATTACTTTAATAAGGAAGAGATAAGAATATGTATCTGGATAGAATGGGGAAAAGTACACTAAACAAGGATATCAATGAGAAACCAGGAAGCCAATTGTAAGAATAATCAGAAAGACAGATGATGGGTTTCCAGAACGTGATGATCTAGAAGTAGCAGTGCAAATATAGAAGATATGAGATCTTCACACCAGTACAAAATCTGAGCTCTGATATAGGAAGTGGAAAACAAGATATTGTTGGTTCTGGCTAGACACAGGAAAATAAAAGCCCCATGAGAAAGCTTAGTCTCTGTTAGGTCAGAATGGAACATGACCGATTACATGTAGGGTCAGAAGAAGAAGGGACAGTCATATATAGTAAACTTGAACTACAGAATATGTACAAAAATATAAGTAGAAAGGCATAGGTTAGCAAACAGAATAGAACTGAGATTCAATCGTATTTCTGTTTGGATTATGTCACAGACATGCATAGAAAATTATCGGATATTCATTGCTCTTTTCTGATCTGAGAACTCTTATTAGATATAAATGACTCAATTTCATATCCACTTCTTTCTATTCTTGTGCTACAATCTGGATTAATTTTATAGCATTTTTTTCTCATTTGAGCTTAATCCAGCATTTATTCTGAAATGTTGTCTCATACATTTAATATTAGGCATTTTTTGTACCTTCTTTTTTCCCCTTCTCTGTTCTTTTATTCGTATCTAAAAACTATATTTTAACTAATTTTTGTTTTGTTGATGTGATTAACATTTTTGTCACTGAAAAATTTTAAAATATTATTTCAAAATCCTCTTTAATGTTTGCCTATTTATTTGCATTTCCTCAGGATTGAGTCATTATTTGTTTAATTAGTTCTGCATATACTATCTTTTGTTTCTTTGTTTTAGAAAATTCTAGCTAATAAGTTTCTTTAACTTGCTAATAAAGACAACCTTTACATTGAAAGTTCACATAAAATAACAAGAAGGATAAGTACAAATGAAATCACAAGAGGAACAGTATAATAAAAGTACAGGATATCAGTGTATTAATTTCTGTTACTTTGCACAAATTATCATAAATGTAGCAGCTTAAAGCCACACTCATTTATTTACTCATATTTCTCTAAGTCAGAAGTCCAGTGCAGTGTGACTGGCTTCTCCGTCAGGGTAACACAGAATCAAGGTGTTGACTGGGTAGAGTACTTATTTGAAGGTTCTGTGGAAAAAATTGCTTCCAAGATCTTATAATTGACAGAATCAAATTCCTTGGGGTAGGATTGAGAAGTCTGTTTCTTTGCTGAATGTCACTATATCTCAAAGCTATCTGCATTTTTTGCGATATATTCCCCTCTATCTTCAAGCTAACAATGAAGGAGTATCAAATTCTTCCTTTGCTTTGAATTTCTGACTTCTCCATCTTTGACCTCTAGATCCATATCGAAAGTGCTTTTGTGATTAGGTCTGGCACACCAAATCATTTCTTATTTTAAGGTCAATTGATTTGTGACCTTAATTATACCTGTAAAATACTTTTACATCAATACCTAGATTTGTGTTTAATGGCATAACTGGTAGAATCTGCATGTCTACCAGATACTAGGACTTTTGGGGACCATTTTATCTACCATAATTAGGTAGAAAGATAAAAGTCTTAAGCTAGCTTTGTCACATATACCCAACCTCTTCCCACCCTCCCCCCAACAAATATACAGAAACACTTATAACTGCAAGAAATGTAGGAGGCCAAGGAGCTAAAAACTGTTAACTCAAAATTTATAGTTAGTTTAATTATTATTCAGATTTCATGACAAAAACATTTCCAATCCTATAACAATTAATAAAAGGGTTAGATTTAAGATAAAACTTAATTCATGTGAGAACTCCCCTAATTACTTGAATTTATACTTCATACTATAGATGGCAAAATTAAATACAATGTTTTTATCTTTGAAAAGTAGTAACTGGATAAAAATGGCAAACTGAACACACATCTACCTTTTGCCTTCAGAAACTCATAATAACGAGGTAATTTTTATAGCATTATGCTACAAAGACACTGAAAACAAGGAAATTGACAATAGTGGCATTTTGAAATTTACAAAGCAGATGGACTACAAAGATCATAAACACATATTTTTATTTGTCAGAGGGGAAAACAAAGAAGCAGCTTAATTTCTATTACAGATCTCATAGACAATAAGGACCTAACATTTGAAGGTGAGGGTAGGTGATAAAGAACTAGAAACAATAAGGTTGTCTAATTCTTGTGAAAAATAAATTAAATTATAATGAGTCGAGTTTCCTAGTAAAAAAAAAGCCTGAGACAAGAATTCAGATGGTTTTCTTCTCTTGAGTAATTAAAGTAGAATAGAGAAAGGAAAAAAAACAAAATAGTATTCTTGGATAAAATGTAGCATAAACTGCTTCAGAGTTGTCTTCTGTTGAAGCAAGGACACCTACCTTTTTATCTCTGTAAACAGTTACCCAAGACATATCCAAAATTAATCAAAAGACTTCTTCTTAAATAAATTTATGTAATAGAAGTTTTTGAGCAGAGAAGAACAGAAGAATGTTTCAGGCAGGAATAATAATATGTGCTACAGAGCAAAGGTGAAAATGCCCATAGTAATTTTTGGGAGACTATAAGAATCACCTCAAAGATATTATGAAGCAATATTGCATAAAAAATGTAGTTCTAGTTGGATAATGTTTACTTTTAACTCATTTGTTACTGTTGGGGCTGATCAGAGTTCATTGTTGCCCAATAGCAAGGGGGATGGATAACGGTGCAGAATTGTAGTTAGCATTTTTCTTCGGTTCTTCCTCATTGATGCAATGAAGAATCATAGGTCAGTGAGATTTAGAAAAGATTTATTAAAAGCATATTTTAGAAAGACAAAGTATGCTCCAAGGAGGCACATAGTTTCAGTGAACAGCTATAACAGAGAGTTGTAACAACATCAACAACCACAATAACTAACACGAAAAGGGACCAGAAGTGAGAATGTCTCCATTATATTTGGGCTGTGATGGGTAGTTCCAAAGGCATTCCTAGGTGATTGGCAAGTGAGGTAATTTTGTTTGACACTTGGTTGGTATGTAACTATTTGCCTAGTGTTCATGTGCATACCTAGAATTCTATTACTATTGGGGTGTTCCTTGTTCTCCCGTTGCTCATGTCTGACTACTTAACACATTGAGAATTGTTACATACTTACATAATATTTAAATGTAAAAAAAATACAGAGCTTTATTATTAAACATTCACTTTGCAAATATTTTTCTTTAGTCTTATTTTTGAAGATGTTATTAAAATTTTATAAATGAAAACATACTATTTGCCTACTCTGCAATATTTAAGTAGTGATGCCTAACTTGAAAAGAAGGGAACAAACATATTTTTAAAATACATACATCTAAAGGTTAGCTGAAGGCCACTCTAACTTGTAGAATGTTCTTATTCTTCTGTTTTCTGACTCTTCGCTCTGAACTATATTACCTTGGGAATATATTTTTCTCTTTTATTACTGATTTTTGTTGGAATTTTAGAAACATCACCACATCCCAATTCCTGGACTTTATTTTTTTAACTAATCTTATTGCATTAATGGTTTTAATGGTCAAATAGTGTTTTTCTAAAATTCTTCAATATTAATATGTGTGTATGTATTTGTTTCAACTTTGAAAAACATTTTTTGAAAAAAAGAGCTTTTCATGTTTAATTTATCAAGGAAATTTTAAGGTTGTGTGATTAACATTCAATTTCAAAACAACTTGAAACCAAGAATTCCTATTACTTTGATTAAATTTAATTTAAATCCTAGCTCTGTAAGTCCTCTCTCTCTCTCTCTCTCTCTCTCTCTCTTCCTCTCTTTACTACTTCTCCTCAGATACCTAGCCTTTCCCCTGGATAATCAGCAACCCTCAAGGCAGGCAAAAGATGATAGGATGAGACAATGACCACAAGACCTGGGCCTCCAGCAGACTAATGATAAGTTATAATTTAGTTTCTGAGCCCTAAGGTAAAACAACCTCCTGGATACTTTCCCATAAAACCAGATAAAGGGACACTGAAAAAGACCTCAGAACTGTCCTCAAAACCTGAAGAAATAATTTATTATCTTTACATCATCTCTGACCCATCAGCTTCCAGCACCACTCTTGAATAACTTAACTCACAGTGTTTTGTGATTTTGCCCTATATAATCGGTAAACTACACACCATCAGGGAATCATGTTTTGAGTATTACCTTACTGCCTCTGTATTGGCTAATTCAATATCAAACTATTTTTTCTTTCTATACTCAGATACCTGCTTGTGCATTTCTTTAAGCCAGTGAATGCAGGCAGGCAGAAAAAATTGGCATTCTAGTAACAAACTCTAGATCAATGATTTTAAAAAAATGTTTAAGAAAGTTTCTTTTCATTTTTTATTCTATATTTATGTCTTTTATACATTTATTTATAAATTTATTAGCATATTTTCTGAAAGTGCATTTAATTTATTTTATTTTATTAAATTTATTAGTTAATAAAATTATATAGGTTTCAAGTGTACAATTCAATAATATATCATATTTATATTGCATTGTGTGTTCACTACCCAAACTTAAATTTTCTTTCATCCAATAATTTATACTGAAGAATTGAGATCAATTTAAAATCAGAATAATTTAAAATATGAACACTATTTAGCTTCTTGCATATAATTATGCATAGTAAGGACTATATTGTTATTTATAGGGTCACTGATTTATTGGTAAATGCATTGTAGTTTATCAATAGCTCATATGTCTTAGTGCACCATGACAATTAAAATGAGAATATGAATTAAAAGTTCTTGATCATTTATGAAGTGAGTAATTGAAATGTTTTTGGTAATACCTTGGAGTATTTTAGAAGCATGACAATTAAAATTGAAAACCAATAATGAGAAAGCACTTCAAGTTTTATTCAAAGAAAGTGACCTTACGAAGTATAAAAGAAGGAAAAGCCTCATAGATCATGTGCCACAAATTCTGTAATAACCATTGCCATGGATTGAATTATGTCACCCCAAAATGCATATGCTAAAACCCTACCCCTCAATCCAATGGTTTTTGGGGATGGATCTTTGAGAAATAATTAGGTTCAGATTAGGTCATTAAAGGTGGAATCCTCATAATGATATTAGTACCCTTATAAGAAGAGACACCAGAGAGTTTCCTGTCTTTCTCTTTTTCCCTGCAATGTGATGACACAGAGAAAATGACCATCTACAATTCAGGAAGAATAGTCTTACCAGAAGTCAACTATGCCGAGACCTTAATTTTGGAATTCTAACCTGTAAAACTGTGAGAAAATGCATTTATGTTGTTTAAGCCACTTGCTCTATGATATGTTGTTATGGCAGCCTAAACTATAGTTGATGATGTTCCTGCTATTAGAACATGAGCTGACAAAAGTCTAGAGAGATATCTAATAACATTTGCCCATTGTTGAATTGGTTCAAATATCAATATTACATACAAACTTTTCTAGTCAACTATGTGTATCTTCAAGTTCCCTCCACTTATTTTTTTAATTATGTATTTATAAACATAAAACATAAAAATAATTTTAGTGGTAAAACACTTAAAATATAAACAAGAAAATAAAAAGCATGTATTTAGACCATTTTAAAAATATGCTATTTTACAGATTAATAAAAATAAATTAAAAGGGTTTTGACAGTATGAAAGAAATTGAAGGAAAAAAAGAATGTGTGTAAAGGAGTTGTAAAAAGGAATTAAAAAATTGTAGTGATATAATCTACATTTAACAGGATTCAGTTACCTGAAATGTTGTATTAAAATTCACTGAAAACAAATTGTCCCAAGCCAATACAAATATATGTGTCAAAGAAATTTCACTTGATATCTCTCAAATAAAACTTAGTGGGCAAACCTCTAAATTGCTTATGTCTTTAATAAGTTAGGAATGCGAGGTGACAATACTATACTTACAGCGTTAAATAAAGTTCAAATTTAATTTTAAACTTGAGATAGACCATTAAAATAATTTGTTCTAAGATATTAAAGAATGTGACTTTTAACATTACATTTTAAAATATTATTTAATAATATAAATTGTGTGACCCCATTCTAATGCTTGCTCACAGTCAGGCCTCAGGCATTTATATAAACTCTTTAAGCCTCATTTTCCTGCTTATAAAATTGAGGCCCTGATGTAAAATTGAGGCATTGAGATTTTAATTTTAAAATATGTATATATATACATGTATATATATACACATATACACATATATATGTATGTGTATATACATATATACATATATACACACACATATATAAATATATATAAATATATATATATATTTATTTATATATATATAAATTATATATATCATGTTTGTGTACTTGTGTGTTGGGGTGGATAATTCCTAGATCAAGATATATAATAACCCCAACAACTGCAAAGGATTCTGTTACTCTTCCTTTGAAGTATTTACTATTCTGTCTCCTGTCACTATCAATTACTTTTGCCCTTTTCTGAACTTTATATAATGGAATTACAAATCATCCTCTTTTTATATCTTAATTCTTCATTTATTATTATATAAAAAAGACCATATATTTTGTGTGGATCCCTGGCTTTTCTTTTTTTTTATAACTGAGTAATATTTCATTGTGGCTAAATGTGGACACTAGGCCCAGCTGGGCCATGGTCTGGCTGTTATCTAAGGCCTGGTTGATCCAAGGTGTGACTGGCCCAAGGTCTTACTGGTCCAAGTCTGGCCATAATCCAGGCCTATGGCTAGAAACAGGATACCAGATTTAGAAAATATGTAAACATAGTTCAAATTATTGTATCATGCATGTGTGGCTAAATGCCACTATCGTACTCTGCTATGTGAGAAGCCATGTGGTCCCCTAGAAAGCAGAAGGGGAGCACCAGAAATGGGAGCAGAAGTGTGCACAGTACCGCAAAATCTCTCTCCGTAATAGGCTGTACTTCCCAACCGAAATGTTCTCTACACAATAAAGTTGATGCCTGCTGTTTCATCCTCATGTTTGCCTCTTGTGCATTCTTCCAATGGGATGTCTCACTATTGAACCATTCCTTTTTGGTCAGCAATACTGTTGACAGTTAGCATAGCTGATGTGATCCGCTTGGCCCTGACACTTGGCGTAGTTGTCAGGATCGATCAGCTTGGTTCTGACACTAGAATCTTATTTCTTATAACATAGTAAAATTAAAGTTAAAGTAATGTGGAAATTCAGAAATTTTTAAAAAATTAAAGTGAAGAAAAAAATGCACTAACTTTACATGTGAAATGAAGTGAAGGAAAAAAGTTCACACATGACTGAGAGATATTCCAGACTACTAATTAATCAGAAAAAAAAAATAAAAGAATGATCCACATATTATAATCGCACCCACTGATTTAGTTCTCTCCATCATTTCCTTTGTATTTTCTTTGTTGTGTCAGCAGTGTATATATTTTCTACCTGTTGAAAAATGTAAAAACTATGAGAATATCATTTTGTAGTTTCTGTTGCAGTATAGCATTTTCCTTTCTTAAGTCCTACTAGAAGGTGTTTGTAAGCAGCCAGCAATGTGAACAGATAGCAGTCAGACAATTAGTTAGTCTGCACTAAATATATATGTGAAATGAGTTCAACTATTAACTTTGTCATGACAAAACACAAGTGAATTTTAGTAGATTATCAAAGCATGTCTAAAATATTTTAAATGCATTTTAAAGACAATCTACCTAACTCTACTGGCACATGTCCTCCTGAGATAATAAATGTTAAAGAGTTAGAAGATGGTGGACTAGGTAAAAGAAGTATTCACTTCCCCCCAGATCCCCACTGGCATTACTACCAAATTATAAAATAATCAATGTGGAGAATCATCTTAAGTCCAGGTGATTGTATATAAGGAAGGCACCAGATCCCAGCAGGTAGAAAGGACAAAGTCTTAAATCCCACCGGGACCATGCCAATTGTAGAGGATCAACAGGAGGGAGAGCAAGGCTGCAGAGGCTCACTTGAAGGAGAAGAGAATGCTGGACTTATCTGGGGACTCCCCAGCTCAGGGTCCCAGCCTAGGGAAGAGGAGCTTCCAATAACTCTGTAAAAACCAGAGGAGATTCTGGCCAACTTGTTTAGATGGAAGAATACTAAAACTCCTTTGAATGATCTGCACACAGGCTTTCGGACCTATGGACACTCACCCAAGAAAGAGGTGCGTGTGGGGTTTTTACTAAGAAAGTCTGCATTACGTGGTGTCAGAATGAGGGTTGGAAGGGTAGCTACCATTGTGCCTTAGTCCAGCCCCACTACCACAGTCTACAGACAGCACCAGCTTGACTGTGCAGACCCCTCCCATAAGAAAGCCCTGGCCTGAAGGGATCAGCCTTCCCAATCCATCATGCAGATTACCCTAAGGTTTTGTTGCTGGATGAATGCCATGACCAATTTAGGGTCAAAAATTCACTGCTGGCAGCCAGCACTGTGAGCATGCATTTTAGAGACAGCTTCAGGCAGAACAGTGCTGCTAACAGGAACATGGGTAGATCTCTGGAATCTGTGAGTCAGTCCCAGACAGCAGCCCATCTAGCTGTCATCTTAGATTTCTGTGGTAACACGGAAACAGTTATGAAGTTGCAGCAAGACTGAGGCTGTATCAATATGGATGCAGTTGTCTCCCTGAGACCCCACCCTACCCAACCTACAAACTGCCCCCAGATGGCCCATTGACAGTGAACCACCACCACGTTGCACCTCCTTCTGGGTCTCCCAATCCACACAGGCAACAAACTTTGGCGAGCACAGGACAGACACTGCAGAGAAATCTGTTACAGGCAGATCTCTGCTGCCTGTAAGAGTTGCAATATTGCATCTGGGGAGTGCAGTGGTCTGTGGGACTGCCCCAGACATCAGCTTATCTCCATGTGATCTGTGATTACTGTAGAAATGTACAGACACAGAAATTGGAGAAAACAAGCCATTGGCCTGATGGCCTTTGACTCTCTGAGCACCTGCCCCATCTAATACACAAAGTGTCTGCTGCACATTGATAGGCAGCTAACCCTGGCCTGGGGTTGCACATTCAGGCCGAAGAAGAATAGGTGTTGACGTTTCTATGATTGGAAACTTGTACAGGAAATCACAGAGACATTGCTGGCATGTAAACTGACACTGCAATGGCATGGGGAATTTTACTTAATAAATCCAGGAGATTCCCAGGGTCACTGTACTACCCAACATGCATATCACCCAAAGGTGCTTTCATTTAATTGACTTACAGACAACTGACAGGCGGTGTCAGGCCTGGAAGAACAATGGTCCCTCTGCTAAACTGTCCTAATTTGGGACAGGGGATAAACGACCACTACCGACAGAATTGTGTCTTCCACTTACCTGTAGATCCAGTATAGGCAACAAACATCTGTGATTACTTTGTAGCTTTCACCAGATAGCCTTGAGATATCAAAAGCAACAGCTGCCCTTGGTCTACTAGGGAGCCCCTTCCCAGGGCCACACACACACACACACACACACACACACAAACACCCAGAGATTGGCACTAAACCACAGCAGGACAACTCCTAACCATTCTCATAAGCAGTACACACACAAAGGATAGTCTCAACAAGTATACAATCCTGCTAAGGAAAATCCCACTCTGGGGTCAGCTCCCAGATAGCAATTCTTACCTGGTAGGCACAGCCTGAGTCATGATCCCATCCACTAATGCACTAACAACAATAAAGTCTTGGTGACAACAGAAGACCACACACAACCCACACAAAGATCATGTCCAAAGCACCCAGCACAGGGGATCAAGGAGACTGTGCCATTAGGCCACACAGGACACCTTCCACATTAGGCCATTTTTCCAAGGCTGAGAGATAAAACAAATATTCTTGACACATAGAAACGAACACAGAGAGGCTAATAAAATGAAAAAAGAAAGAAAGAAAGAAAGAAAGAAAGAAAGAAAGAAAGAAAGAAAGAAAGAAAGAAAGAAAGAAAGAAAAGAAAAGAAAAGAAAAGAAAGAAACACGCCACAAATAAAATAACAGGAGAAAATTTCAGGAAATAAGTTAAATGAAATGGAACTAAGCAACCTACCAGAGACAGAGTTCAAAATAATGGTTATAAGGATGCTTAATGAACTTAGGGGGATGGAATAAATGAACATAATGAGAACCTCAGCAGAGAGGCAGTAAGCACAAAAAAAAACCATAAAATTCATAAAAAAAAAAACAGACAACAATGAAGAATACAAAAACTGAAATGAAGAATACACTAGTAAGATTCAAGAGTAGGTTAGGTAAAACAGAAGACTGAATTAGCAATAGAAGACGAGGTAGTAGAATATACTCAATCAGAACAACTAAAAGAAAAAAGAATTTTAAATAAGGATAGTTTAAGAGACCTCTGGCACAACATAAAACATAACAATATCTGGATCGTAGGAGTACTCAAAGGAGTAGAGCTAGAACAAGAGATTGAAAATCTATTTGAAGCAATAATGACATAAAACCTCCTAACCTGGCAAAGGAATTAGACATACAAATTCAAGAAATACAAAGAGTCCCAAACAGGAGGAATTTAAAGAGACCCACACCAGTAGCATCATAATTAAAATGCCAAAGGTCAAACACAGAGAATCTTAAAAGCAGAAAAAGAAAAGCAGCTAGTTACTTACAAGAGCACAACTTAAGAATGTCTGCTGATTTTTCAATGGAAACTTTTCAGGCAAGAGGGAATGGCAAGAAATATTCAAAGTTATGAAAAACAAAAATCTACAATCATGAATACTCTACTGGTAAGGCTTTTGATTAAAATGGAAGGTGAAAGCTTCTTAGACAGGAAAAGCTTAAGTAATTCATCACCAACAAGTCAGTATTACAAGAAATGTTAAAAATACTTCTGTAAAAAGAGAAGGGGTAAAAAAGAAAATAGAAAAAAAATATATGAATAATAAAATGGCAGTAATTATGTACCTATCAGTAATCACTTAAATGTAAGTAGATTAAATGCTCCAATAAAAAGACATAGAGTAAGCTAATGGATAAGAAAACAAGACCCATTCGTATGCTGTCTATAAGAGACCAACTTCAGATCAAATGACATTCACAACTAAAAGCAAAAAAGATGGAAAAAGATATTTCATACAAATGAAAAAAAAATTCAGGTTAGGGGTAGTGATACTTATAGCAGAGAAAATAGACTTTAAAACAAAGTCTATAATAAGAGACAAAGAAGGGCATTACATAATGATAAAGGAATCAATAAATCAAGAGGACACAACCCTAGTAAACATATACACACCCAATTTAGGCGCATCTACATACATAAAGCAATTACTGACCGACATGACAGGATTGCTCAACAGTAATACACTCATAGTAGGAGATTTTAACACCCCATTGATATCAATGAACAGATCTTTGAGGCAAAATATCACAAGGAAACAAAGGCCTAAAAGACACAGAAGACCACATGGATTTAATAAATGTTTTCAGAGTATTTTACCCAAAATAGCAAAATATACATTTTCAAGTGGACATAGAACATTTTCCAGGGTAGATCACATTAAGACACAAAATAAGTCCCAATAATTTTAAGAAGATTAAAATCAATCTTCCCTGATCACAATGGTATGAAACTAGAGATTACAAAAAAAGAAAAACTGAAAAATACATAAATACATGGATGCTAAATATCATGCTACTGAATATAGAATGGATTAATCATGAAATCAAGGAATAAATCAAAAGATTCCTAGACACAAATAAAAATAAAAACACAATGACTCAAAATCTATGGAACACAGTGAAAGCAGTCCTAAGAGGGAAATTCATAGCAATATAGGCCTACCTCAACAAACAAACAACAAAAGTTAAAATAAATGATTTCCTTACACTTAAAAGAACTAGACAAAGAACGTCAAACCAAGCCCTAAGTGCATTGAAAGAAGGACATAATAAAGATTAGAGCAGAAATAAATGAAATAAAGTCTAGAAAAACAATACAAATGATTAATGAAAACAAGAGCTGGTTCTTTGAAAGGGTAAAAAGAATTGATGGACCCTTAACCAGACGCATAAAGGGAAAAAAGAGAAAGGACACAAATATATTAAATTATCAATTAAAGAGTAGAAATAACCACAGACTCCACAGAAATACAAATTATCATAAGAAAGTACTACAAACAATTATATAACAACAAATTAGGCAATCTGGAAGAAATAGACACATTCTTAGAAACATCTACTCTCCCAAGGCTGAATCAAGAAGAAACAGGAAATCTGAACTGACGAATTACCACCAATGAAATAGAATCAACAATCAAAAACTTTCCCCCAAACAAAAGCCCTGGTAGCTTCATAGGTGAATTTTACTAAACATTCAAAGAAAAATTAACACGTATTTTTCTCAAACTATTTTTAAAAATTCAGGAAGAGGGAAGGATCCCTAGTTCCTTTTATGAGGCCACCATTACTTTGATTTCAAAACCAGACAAAGACATTACAAAAAAAAAAAAAAAAAGCCAAAATCTCTTATGAACATTGATGCAAATATCCTCAACAAAATATTAGCAAACCAAATTCAACAACACATTAAAAATATCATGCATCAAGTTCAAGTTGGATTTATTCCTGGGATGCAAGTTTGGTATGCTATATTATCTGCAAATCAATTAATGTGATATACCACATTAAGAAATCAAAAGGTCAAAAACGTATGATCACATCAATAGATGCAGAAAATCGTTCAATAAAATCCAGCAACTATTATAATAAAAATCTCAACAAAGTGGGAATCAGGGAACAGACCTCAGCATAAAAAAGGCTATATATGACAAAGCTACAGCTAACATCATACTCATTGAAGAAAGGCTAAAAGAGTTTTTCTTAAGTTTGGGAACAAGACAAGGATGCCCACTTTCACCACTCCTCTTCAGCATTGTATTGGTAATCTTAGCCACAGCAATAAGACAAAAAAGAGATATAAAAGACATCCAAATTGGGAAGGAAGAAGTAAAACTCTCATTATTTGCTGATGACATGATACTATATAGAGAGAACTCTAAGGATTGCCCCCCCAAAACTGTTAGAACTGATCAATGAATTCAATAAATTAGCAGGTTACAAAATAAATATTCAGAATTCAGTGACATATTTACATACCAATGATGAACTTTTGGAAAGAGAAATTAAGAAAACAATTTCATTTACAATTGCATCAAAAACTATAAAATACCTGGGAATCAAATTAACCAAGGAGGTAAAAGACCTGCTCTCAGAAAATTATATCATTGAAAACAAAATTGAAGAAGATGCAAATAAATGGAAGTATAGACCATGCATATGGATTGCAGAATCAACATCATTAAAATGGCCATACCATCCAAAGCAATCTATAGATTCAATGCAATCCTATCAAAACATCAATGGCAGTTTTCAGAGAACTGAAAAAAATAATCCTAAAATTTATATGAAACCACTGAAGACCCAAATAGCCCTGACAATCTTGAGAAAAGAGAACAAAGTTAGAGGTATCACACTACCTGATATCAAATTATACTACAAGGGTACAGTAATTTAAAAAAGCATGGTATTGGCATAAAAGCAGATTTATTGATCAATGGAACAGAATTGAGAGACTAGAAATAAATCCATGCCTATATGCTCACTTATATATGACAAAGGAGGTAAAAATATACCAGGGGGTAAAGACAATCTCTTCAATAAATGGTGTTGAGAAAATTGGACAGATACATGTGAAAAAAAAAAAAGAAAGAAAGAAACTGGACCTCTTTCTTACACCCTATACAAGAATAGAGTCAAAATGAATTAAAGACTTAAATGTAAGACTGGAAATCATAAAACCTCTAGAAAAAACATAGGCAGTAAACTTTTTGATATTGCTAACAGTGATTTCTGATATATCTCTTCGGGCAAGGGAAACAAAAGAAAAATAAACAAATGAGACTATGTTAAACTAAAAAGTTTTTGTACAGCAAAGGAAACCATCAATGAAACACAAATAAAAATGGCTAGTTGGGAGAACATATTCACTAATAATATATCTGATAAGAGGTTAACATCAAAAATATATAAAGAACTCATTCAACTCAACAATGAATAAACAAACAGCCCAATTAGAAAATAGGCAGAAGATCAGAACAGATATTTCTCTAAAGAGTAAATACAGATGGCCAATAGATATATGAAAAGATACTCAAGGTCACACGTCATCATAGAAATGCAAATTAAAACTACAATGAGATATCACCTGACACCTGTCAGCATGGCTACATGAATAAATCGAAGAACAAGTGTTGATGAGGATGTGGCAAAAAGGGAACCCTCATCACACATTGTCAGCGTGATTGCAAATTGGTACAGCTGCTATGGAAAACAGTCTGGAGGTTTCTCAAAAAATTAAAAACGCAAATACTTTTTGACTCAGCAATTGCACTTCTGGGTATTTATCTAAAGAAAACTAAAACAATAATTTGTGAAGATCTATGCACCCCTATGTTCATGAAGCATACTTTATAATAGCCAAGATATGGAAGCAAACTAAATGCCCATCAAAAGATGCTTGGATAAAGAAGTTATGGTTCTTATATACAAAGGAATATGACTCAGTCATTAAAAAAATTAAATCCTATCATTTACAATGACATGGATGGACCTAGAGGTTATTATACTGAGTGAAATATAAATACCATATAGTTTCACTGATATGCGGAACCTAAGAAACAAAAAGAACTAATCAAAATCAGACTAACAAATATATAGAGGACAATTTGGTGATGGACAGAGGGAAAAGGGTTTTAGGGAGCTGGAAGAATGGGGTGAACGGTTAAATAAGTACAAATTAGTAGTTAATAAATGTTCATGGGCATGGGAGCACAGCATAGGGGTTTCAGATAGCATTAATGTATTGGCCAGGTGGAAAACCAGAGGAGAGGAGGAGCGATTAGGGCAATCGTTTTATAAACGATATAAATGTCTAAACAATACTGTATTCTTGAAACTAATTAAATAAAATTTTTAAAAGAGTTATAGCGATCAGTTGACTTTTAGTAAAATAATATATATGTATAGTTAACCAGACACTATCTGACTTAGTCTCTTTTTCTCAGGATAGACTTTTTATATTATCTTCTATAGCAACTTCGAGAATAATGACCCTTTAAAGAAGTAAGTTAAAAGAATTCTGCTTTGTTCAAATAAAACTCACATCTTCTAAAACACTTTTTTAAAAGAGTATTCAGAGTGTGGAGATGTTTAACCTGTAGCTTCTATCAAAGAAAAAAAAATATGTATTTATATTTTGCCTGATGAAGTGGTTTCAAGTCATTATACTGATAAAGCTAGCAGGAGGTTCTAGAAGGTCTACATATGATCTAGAATTTAGTCTCTAGCCTTTTGAAACAATAAAACAATCACATTTAAAAAGTCTTATTTCACTGGGTTGCTTTTTTTTTTTTTTTTGCTATAACAATTTCTCAGACTTTCCTTGTTTTTGATGACTTTGATAGTTTTAAGTTTCCCTGGTCAGATATTTTGTAGAATATACCTTACTTGGGATATGTTTAAGGTTATTTATTGATGAGACAATAGTTATTTGTTTTTGGAAAGAAGACCACCAAGGTAAAATGCCTGTCCCATCACACTGTATCTAGGATACATTCTATTGACATAATTTATCACTGTTGATATTAACCTTAAGTACCTAGCTGATGTAGATTTTTCTATTTCTTCATTGCAGGGGTACTTTTTTCCCCCCTTCCTATACTATACTCTGAAATGATGTCACTATGTATACTCATGTTTAAAAATTAGGGATTTAAACTTCACATTTTGAGGGTGAAATATCTACATAAATTATTTGGAAATCATCTGAAAGAAAAGATTAATCTTTTCTCCCCTATTTATATATTTATTAAATTATTTATTACCAGTGGGAATGATAAGAAATTAACTGAATTTTACTTTCAGTTAAATTAACTGAATAATGAGAAAATAACTGAATTTTACTTTCAGTTAAAATTCAACAATACTCTATTATTTTCTTGCTAAATTTTAGCTTTAGTCATTCAGAGCTCTTTCAGTATGCCCCTGTGTTCTTTTGACATACCTCAATATTTTTAGAATTATTTTTCATTGTAGATTTTTTATCTCTATGATTTTATTGATAATTACTTATATTCTGCCATATTGTTATTCTGTGCTTAAACCTTTTTAAAACCATATTTCAAATAAGGTCAACTACTTTTACTATTTATTGCTTTTATCTTGCAGTTCTAGTTAATTTCTAAAATATTTAAACTTTATTTTATTATAAGAAGATAATATGACATCTGAACTTTTACCAAAATTTTAAGTGCACAATACACTATTAACTATAGAGACAATATTATACTGCAGAGTTCTAGAACTTATTTATCTCGCATACCTCAGACTTTATGAATGTTGGTTAGCAACTCACAAGTTTTTCTCTTGCCAGTCTCTATTTCATTGGTCTATATGTCTGTTTTTATGTCAGTACCATACTGTCTTAATTACTGTCACTTTGTAATATCTTTTGTAATCAGAATGTGTGATTCCTCCAGCTTTTTACTTCTTTCTGAAGTTTGTTTTGGCTATTTAAGATCCTTTGTTGTTCCATATAAATTTTAGTATCTTTTTTATTTCTGTAAAAAATTAAGGGAACTCATTATTAGGGAATTGTAAAAAAGGAATTTTTTTTTTTTACTTTCTCACAGTATAGAAGGATCCAGGCCTATTGGTATAATTTAAGTCTCTTTCTTAGAATTGGTCATTTCACCAAGGAACCTTGGTTTTTAAAATAGGAATTTGACATTAGAAACCAAGATTTCACTGCTGGGTGTGCTTGTTCTACTGGGATGATCTTGCTGCTAGGTCTTCTCACTAACAGCAGGAAAATGCAGATGTGTTTGAACTAACCTGTATATACATTTATATCTACAATTATTTCTGTGTGTAATTATTAAGCTAAGCATGAGTTATCTTCAACTCTTTATCACCTAAATAATTCTAGCTTCTTCTTCTTGTATATCTGTAACCTCCCACTTCAATGATGATAAACCTGGCTCCTACTATCTTTGATTTTTAAATGTCAGTATATACATATGAAGTCAGACATCAGAATTATTAATCTATACCACTATGGGAAAAAATTATCGACTAAAGTACAATGCTCATATGCTGTTTATATTTCCTTTGGTCCTATAGACTCTACTCATTACCAAGGTTACTTAGTACCTTTTCCTATACCATCTACAATGAGGTTCTTTCATAGATTTGTAACACAGTCGGATTGTTTTGTCACATTATACACTCTATCCTAGGATTCTCCCAATCTCTTAACAATTTTTAATTTGCATATAGTAAGGTTACATTTTATGCTCTTAAGTTCTACAAGTTTTAAAAAATACAGTGTCGCACAACCATCATTGCAATATTAACAGAAAAGTCTCATTGCCCTGAAATATTCCTTGTTCTTTGTTTATTCAAACATCCTCTCTCTCTTCAAGCCCCTGGCAACCATTAAATAGTTTTTATATTTCTATGTATTTTTTCTGTTTTCTGAATGTCATATAAATAGAATTATACATTTTATAACCTTTTTATATTGACTTCTTTCAATTAGCAAAATACATTAAAATATCTAGTTCTTTTCATGACTTATCAGCTCATTTCTTTTCCTGTGAGACTTTATGTTTTTAGAGCAGTTTTAGGTTCAGGGAAAAACTAAGGAAAAGGTACAGAGATATTCCTTGTATATCTACCTGCACACAAGTATAGTCTGCCTTATTATCAACAACATTCACTAGTAAGGTACTTTATAATTTTTGAATTATTATTATTATTATTATTATTATTATGTTGTTGTTGTTGTTGTTGTTGTTGTTATTTTACCAAACATGAACTTACATTGATACATCATAATCGCCCACATTCCATAGTTTACCTTTGGTTTTATTCTTGGTGTTGTACATTGTATAGATTTGGACAAATGTATAATTACATAGATCCATCATACAAATCATAATCACTGCCCTAAAAATCCCTAGTGCTCTGCTTCTTTATTCCTTTCTGCCCACATCCCCTGGTAATAAATGAACTTTTTATATTTTCATATTTTTACCTTTTCCAAAATGTCACACAGTAGTTGATTTCATATAGTATGTAAGATTTCCAACTGAATTCTTCACTTAGTAATATGCATTTAAATTTCCTCCATGTCTTTTCATGGCTTACTAACTTATTTTCATTTAGTGCTAAATAATATTCCATTATTTGGATTTACAATAGTTAATTTATTTAACCTACTAGAGGACATCTTTATTTCTTTTAAGTTTTTCTTTTAAGTTTTGAATAAAGCTGCTATAAACATTCTTCTGCAGATTTTTGTTTGGACAAAAATCTTCAACTCCTCTGATAAAATACCAAGGAGAGTAATTGCTAGATTATATGGTAAAAAGTATGTTGAGTTTTGTAAGAATCCACCAACTGTCTTCCAAAGTGGCTATACCGTTTTCATTTACTCCAGGAATGAAAGAGTCTCTTTTGCTTTTCATACATGCTAGCATTTGCTGTTGCCAGTGTTGTAGATTCTGACAATTTAAGTAGGAGGTTTATAGCAATAGCTAGTTGATGTTTTACTTTACATTTCCCTGATGACATATAATGTGAAGCGTATTTTCATATGCTTATTTGCCACCTGTAAATCTTCTTTGGTGAGATATACGTTAGGATCTTTGGCCTATTTATTAATCAGGTTGTTTGTTTCTATGTTTTAATAATATTTTGTTTTTATGTATTTTTGGATAATTGACCTTTATCAGATGTGTCTTCTAGATGTAAAAATTTTTTTCCAGTCAGAGTATTATCTTATTTTCTTGGCATTATCATTTTTTTATTATATGCATTCAATGCTATAAATTTCCATGTAAGCACTGCTTTCTCTTCATTCCACAAATTTTGATAAATTGTGTTTTCCTTTTCATTTAGATTAAAATATTTAAAAAATTGTATTGGGGTGACATTGGTTAAAACTATGTTTCAGAGTATAATTCAATAATACGTCATATGTATGTTGCATTATTTGTTAACCACCCAAAGTTAAATTTCCTTCCATCCCCACATGTTTGACCCCCTTTTCCCGTATCTCCCTCCCCCACATTCCTCCTTCCCTCTGGTAACCACTAAACTGCTATTCATCTCCAAGTGTCTGTTTTATTTGTTTGTTGCTTTCCATTTATATTTCACATATGAGTGAAATTATGTAGTTTTCAATTTTTTCTGTCTAGCTTATTTCACTTAGCATGATAATCTGATTGATCCATGTTATCACAAATGGCAGTATTTCATTTTTTTCCTCATGGCTGGCTAATATTCCATTGTATATTTAAATTGATTCTGTGATTTATTTTTGACCCATTTGTTATTTATAAGTATGTTATTTATTCTCACCTATGTTATTTTTCTTCTCTAAACAACTTATTTTAACATTTTTTACTTGGAATGTCTACTGGTAACATTCAATTTTTGTCTGAGAATATCTTTATTTTTTGAAATTTTCCAATTATCTTTCTATTATTGATTTCTGTTTAATTCAATTATGGTCTGAATGAATATATTTATTGTTTATCTTTATTTAAATTAGATAAAGTGTATTTTATGGCCCAGACTAAGATCTATCTTTGTGAATATTCTTTAAGAGGCTGAGAAGCATGTGTGTACTGCTTTTGTTGGATAAAGTTGTCTATGGATGTTAATTACATAGGGTTGGTTAATCATGTTATTGAGTTTAGCTATGCTCTAACTGATTTTCTGCCTGCTGGATATGTTCATTTCTGATAGAGGAATGTTGAACTATGTAGTATATTAATCTATTATTCTTTGCAATTCTATTGATTTTTGCCTAACATAGTATGATGTTGTTATTAAGTGCACAAACATTGAGAATTATTATGTCTTCTTGGGGGATTGACCCATTATTATTAAGTAATACTCTTATTCATCACTTTTAACTTTTTTTTGCTTTGAAATTAATATTAGATCCTCCTACTTTATTTTTATTAATTTTAGCAAAACATTTTAATCCATTTGTTTTAATGTATGGTGTATTTATATTTAAAGTGAGTTTTAGTAGATAACATATAGTTGAGTCTTATTTTTAATTGAGTCTGATATACTCTCTTTAATTGATATATTTTGACTATTGACATTAAAAATGATTATTGACGAAGTTGAATTAATATCCACCATATTTATTACTATTTTTAATTTGTTTCCCTTCGTCGTTCCTATTTTCGTCTTCCACTCTTTGCTTCTTGTGGTTTTAACTGAGCATTTTATGTAATTCAATTTTACTTTTCTTTCTTCGCATATGTTTTATTTTTATTTAACTTTTTTAGTCGTTGCCCTAGGATTTGCAATATACATTTATGGCTAATCCAAGTCTACTCTCAAATAATAGTATATTACTTCATGGGTATTCTAGATAATTAGAAAAACAAAGTAATCCTAATTTCTTCCTCCAGCTCCTTGTTTAACTGTCACCATTTATTTTATTTATATATAAATATACATCAACATGTATATGTTTATACATATATAAGTACACACATGAATATGTATTATACATGTATATATGTTTATACATATATCATATGTAAGCATACATAGTAAAATACATTGTATTATTATTTTAAACAAACTAATCTATTAGATCAATTGAGAATGACAAAATAAACATTTTTATTTTATCTTCACTTTTTTCTTTTATGTCGTTTCTTTCTCTCAAAACAACTTCTTTTGATTTTTTTTACTGGAAAAGTCAGCAGGTAACATATTCCCTCAATTTTTGTTTGTCTTTATTTCTACTTTACTTCTGAAGGATTATTTTACAGGTTAAAAAAAATTATGAGTTGTACTTTTTTTTCTCTCTCTCTCAATTTTTAAAATATCTTACTCCACTCTCTTCTTGCTTACATGTTTTTAAGGAGAAATTAGATATCTTTTTTCTTTGTTTCTCTGTAGATAAGGTGTCTTTTTGCTCTCTGACTTCTCCAAGATATATATTTTTTATCTTTGATGTTCTGTAGTTTTAATATAATATGCCTAAATGTACTTTTTCCTTTTTCTTTTCTCTTTTTTCTTTTCTTGTATTTATCTTGCTTGGTGTTCCCTGAGCTTCCTGGTCTGACACTAATTTGGGGAAACTTTTGGTCATGATTGCTTCAACTATTTTTTCTGTTTCTTTCTTGCTTTATTTTCTTTCTGGTATTCCCACTACATGTATTTACCCTTTTTTTGTAGTCATCCCATAGGCCTTGGATATTCTGTTCTGTTTTTTTTTTTTTTTTTTCAGTCTTTGTTCTCTGTGCTTTTCAGATTTTGAAATGTATGTTAATATACCCTTGGAGATTCTTTCCTCAGTCATGTCAAGTCTGCTAATAAGATCATCAAGGGCATTCTTTATTTATGTTAACAGTGCTTTTCTTTATTCATTTGTTTATTTCTGGCATTTCTTTCTTAGGATTTTATCTCTCTGCTTACCTTGACCATCTGTTTTGGCATGCTGTCTGCTTTGTACACTAGAGCCCTCAGCATATTAAATCATAGTTATTTTAAATTCCCAGTCTGATAATTCTAACAATCCTGTCATGTCTGATCCTGACATTTGCAATGTCTCTTCAAATTTTATTTTATGCCTTTTGTGTGCCTTATAATATTTTTTCTTGATAGCAGGAATTATGTATGGTATAAAATGAACAAACATAAATAGATTTTTGTTAATGTACTGGTCAGGTGTGTAGGAAAAAGAAGCATTAGACAGTTCTATGAGTAGGTCTCAGTTCTGTAGGGGGCCTATGCCTTTGGACTATGAACTAAAAAAAATGTCTACACTTTTTCTATCTCCTTTGGAGGAACAGAATTGCAAGAATGAGCTGGAATTGGTATTTCCTTTCCCCCAGATGAGTTAGGCTCTGATAATACCTCCATAGATTAGGTTCTGGTTAACTAGCTTCCCCTGAGGGTAGGCTTAGAGTACAGAGTACCTAACTGCATTCTGCCTTCAGGAAACACAACTCAGCTGCAAAGACAAATGTAAACTCAAAATGAAAGGGTGAAAAATGATACTCCAAGAAAATGACAGCCAGAAAAAAAGTGTGTATAATTGTGCTTATATCTGACAAAGTAGATTTTGAAGTAAAAAAGGTAACAAGAGACAAATATAGATATATTATAAGAACAAAGTGGAGAATACATCAAGAAGACATAACATTTCTCAATATATATGCATCCAATCTGAAAACACCAAAATATATAAAGCAACTATTAACAGAACTAAAGGGTGAAACTAACAAAAACACAATTATAGTAGGGGACTTAAATGCCAGTTGATAGCTATAGATAGATTATCCCCACAGAAAATCAATAAGAAAATGATCTTAAATAACACATTAGAGCAAATGGACATAATCAGTATTTTTATAATCTTTCATTCCAGAACACCAGATAACACATTCTTCTCTAGTACACATGAACATTCCCAAGGATAGACCATATGTTGGGAAACAAAACTACTCATACAAAATTTAAGAAGATTGAAATCATACCAAGCATATTCTCTGACCAAAATGGTTTGAAATTGAAAATCAACTGCAAAAAAAAAAAAAAAGCAAGAAAACTCACAAATATGTTAAGACTAAAGAACATGATATCAAACAACTATGTCAAATAAAATAAATAAAAGAGAGGTCAAAAGATACATAGAGACAAATGAAAATGGTGATAAGACATATCAAAATTTTTATGATACAGAAAAAGTGATAAGAAGAGGGAAGTTTATGTCATTGCATTATATCAAGGAAAAAGAAAAATTCCAAAAAATCCACCTAACATCTCACCTTAATGTACTAGAACATGAAAAACAAATAAAACCAAAAAGTCAGCAGAAGAAAGGAAATTTAAAAATCAGAGCAGAATTAAGTAAAATTGAGAACAAAAAGGCAATAGAAAAATATAATGTGACAAAGAGCTGGTTCTTTGAAAAGATTAATACACCTCTGGCTGAATTTACTAGATTAAAAAGAGAAAGCCTCAAATAAACAAAATCGGAAATGAAAGAGGAGAAGTTGCAACAGATAACACAGAAATACAAAGAATTATATAAAGATACTATAAAATATTATATACCACCAAATTCAATAACCTAGAAATTGACTAGTTCTAGAAATACATAACCTACCCTAGACTAAATCACAAAGAACTGGAAAATCTAAATAGACTGATCAACAGTTAAGGGAACAGAAATTATTATCAAAAATCTCCCCAAAAGTAAAAGTCTTGAACCAAGTGAATTCTATCAAATGTTTAGAGATTAAATACCTATGTTTCTTTTTAAATATCAATAAAAAGACAATATTTCATAACTCACTTTCTGAGGCCAACATTACCCTGATATCAAAACCTGGCAAGGATAACAAATACACAAAATAATTATAGATCATTATCTCTGATGAATACAGATGCAAAAATCCTAAGCAAAATACTAACAAATCGAATACAACAATACATTAAAAAGAAAATACATCACAATTAAGTGAGGTTCATTCCAGGGGTACAAGGATAGTTCAATAGACACAAATTAATCAATACAATACACCACATTAACAAAATAAAAGCTAAAAATTATATAATTGTATCGATAAATGTAGTAAAAGCATTTGATAAGGTACAGCATTCATTTATATTTAAAACAGTCAATAAAATGTCTATAGAAAGAGAGTACCTCAATGTAATTAAGTCCGTATATGACAAACCCTAAGCTAATATCATACTAAATGGCAAACACACAAACAAAAAACTAAAACGAAAAAACTAAAAGCCTTTTTTTTTGAGACCAGGAAGCATCCTGTAACACAAGAGCACCAGGCCTGGAACTCGCACCTGGATTTAGATATTCCAGAAGAAGCAGGAGGACCAGAGGGATGAGAAATGCGATTTATTACTCACAAGGCAGAGAAGCTTCAGCAGTGACCAGTCAAAGCTTCAGGAGTAAAGCTGCTGACCAAGAGCAAGCAGTGTTTTATATACACAAGCAGGTGAAAGGGTTATCTCATTGGGGAATCAGTAGCCTTCTCAGATATATTAGAGCAAGATGTGCTGCTTGGTTACAGAAGCAGATAATGTCCATGGGAGCAGCAAAAAAATGTCTTTGGGAATACATATTGTTGAAAGCTCTTTGTTTACTGCCTTTCTTGTCTGTTGACTGGGAAGCTATCAGTTTGAGTATGTGAAGGGGTTATGTTCTGAGTTAATCCTACAAGGCCAAAGATATTCACTTTCACCACTGTTATTTTATATAGAAGTCCTAGCCAGAGCAATCTAGAGCAATCAGGCAAGAAAAAAAATAAATGGCACTCTAATTGTCACTTTTTGCAGATGACATGATTCTTTATATAGGAAGCCTGAAAGACTAAAATAGAAAACTATTTGAAACAGTAAACAAATGAAGTTTGGATAACAATTATCATAGAAAATCCATGTATTTTATATACTAACAACACAATTAAAAAAAATGAAAAACAAAAACAATTTCATTTGCATTTATAACAAAGAATGAAATACCTAGGAATGAAATCTACAATGGATTTAAAGGACTATGTATTGAAAATTCTAAGATATTATTTTTAAAAAATTGAAGAAGACAAAGAAATGGAAACATTCTGTGCTTATAAATTAAAATAAGCAGCATTCTTAAAAAAATCATATTACCCATAGAATTATACAGATTTAATGCAATCACCATCAACGTTCCAATGACATTTTTTTAAAAAATAGAACAACAACAACAAAATCATCAGATTTATATAGAACCACAAAGCAACTATAATCAAAGTGGCACGGTATTGGCAGAAAAACAATGGAACAGAATTGAGAGCTCAGAAATAAAACCACATATGGATATGGGCAAATAATTTTTCACAAATGAGCCAAAAACATACAATGTAAAAAAGAAAAAACCTTTTCAATGAATGATACTGAAAAACTTGAAAAGCTACATGCAAAAGAATGAAACTAGATTGCTATCCTTTGCCATACACCAAAATTAACTCAAAATAGATTAAATACCTAAACACAAGACCTGAAAAATACATATAATAACAGATTCTGAACTGTGGACCTTGTTCTTAGGATTTTAAGAATTTGACTTCAAAGGCAAGGGAAGTAAAAGCAAAAATTAATTAATGAGATTATATCAAACTAAAAAGTTTCTGTGAAAAACAAAAACAAAAACAAACATCAACAAAATGAAAGGTGATCATCAGAATAGGAGAAGATATTTGCAAACAATACTTCTAATAAGGGACTCATATTCAAAATATATAAAGAACTTATACAACTCACCAAGAAAAAAGCAAACAATCCAATTAAGAAACGTGCAGAGGACCTGAACAGACACTTCTCCCTAGGAGACGTACAAATGGCCAATGGACAAGAAAAGACGCTCATCTTCACTATTAGGAAAATGCAAATCAAAACCACAATGAGCTACCACCTCACACCTATGGGAATGGTTATTATCAACAAGGCAAGTAAGAACAAGCACTGGAGACATTGTGGGGGAAAATGAACTCTCATACATTGCTAATAAAAAAGTAAATTGTTACAGGAAAATGCTACGGAAAATACTATAGAGTTTCCTCAAATAAATAAATAAATAAATAAACAAACAAACAAACAAATAAATAAATAAAGACTAGAATAATCATCTGACCCAGCAATCTCTCTTCTGAGTATCTACCCTCCAAATTTAAAAACATTTAATTGTAAAGATATATGTATCCCTATGTTCATTGCAGCACTATTCACAGTGGCTAAGACATGGAAGCAACTGAAGTGTCCTTTGATAGATGAATGGATAAAGAAGATGTGGTGCATATATACAATGGAATATTACTTGGTCATAAGAAAAGATGAAATATGCCATTTGTGACAACATGGACAGATCCTGACAATATTGTGCTAAGCGAAATAAGTCCAACAGAAAGAGTTGAGAAATATGTGGGATATAAAACAGAAAGCAACAAATAACCAAACAAATTAAGCATATAAAAACTCATAGACACACACAACAGTATGGTGGTTATAAGAGGGAAAGTGGGATCAGGGAAGGTATAAGAGGGTAAAGTTTGTGGTGACAAATATATGGTGACAAAAGGAGACTTGACTTTGGGTGGTGAACACACAATGGAATACCAATGATGCATTCTAGAACTGTACACTCAGAACGTGTATAATCTTATTATTCAATGTGACCCCAATACATTTAATAAGATTTTTTTGAAGAAAGAACAGAGTACTCTCTCACTATTTCAAATGTCTCCCCCGCACCTCCACCTGCTCTGTGCCAGAAGTGTAAGTAGATTTGTTTCTAGTATTTACCATGAGAACTTGGTTGAGCTACTAGAAGTAAATCTACAAAATTGTGGGTGCCCCCTTATGGCTGAGTTTCTCTAGAATTTTTAACTTAGATTTGTTCACTCTGAGCTTCCAGCAATTTATCATTTAAAGTTCAGTTTTCTATTCAGGTACTGGCTCCTGTCTAGTTCCTGCTCAGGAGGCTCTACTCTGAGGTAAACTGCACTTCCTGTATTTACCAGTCTTGGGGGAAGTGGTCTGCCTTGTGTTCTTACTCTTTTCAATCCAAAAAAAAAGATGATTTTCACTCTGTTCAAGCTTTTACTTGATATGACACAGTGGCAACTTTCAAGCTTCTACACGCAGAACCAGAAACTGCAAGTCTGCTCGTTTCTATTCTATTGCAAAACAATACTCCATTGTAAAGTTGGAACACAGCTTGTCTGTTCACTTATTGAAGGATATTTGGTTATTTCTATTATTCAGTGATTATGAATAAAGCTTCTGTGAATACCGCATGCAGGGTTCTGCATATACACAGATTTTCAAATACATTGTACAAATTCCTAAGAGTGTAATTGCTGGATAGCATGTTAAGTCTTTAATTAGTTTTGTAAGAACATTCCAAACTATCTTCTGGAGAACTATATTGTTATATATCCACAATATCAATAATTGAGAAATTTTTGTTTAATATCCTCTCCAAGAATGGTTTATTATCAGTACAGGGAGTAGCTATTCTAATAAGTATATAGTGGTACTTCATTGCTTTATGCTTCAAAATACAAATCATTTACTTTCTGACGTGATTCTGTATGTTTCCCCTTTATACTCCCTTAATAAATTTTGGAAGAAAGTGATTGTAACAGAAACCAATATATTTCCTTGTCCTTAGTTTAGTCTGTACTAGCACTGAGTATACATTTCTATTTCTGTGTTCAATAATACTGAGAAACCATATTAGTTATTTTTTCAGGACATGTTTATTCCCATAAATTAAACTATAAATTTACTAAAATTATTATCTTTTAAAAAGTAACATTACTTATTACTTATTAAGACTTGGCACTGGACCCTTACCTTCCTGTTTTCACCTATACAAAGTTATATATCATAAACTCTTCCCAGTTTCAACACGTACTCCTTCCTACAATGATTCGTTCCGGGATCTCCAACCTTCCCATGGCAAGTGCTGTATCCCTACCAGCAGAACTTTTCTCTCTTTGTGAAAAATGGCTTTTGCTCCCGCTCTCTTTTTCTCATTTTTTTTTTTTGCCCTTTAATTAGGAACAGTGAATGAAAGCCAATCAGAGAGAGCTCACTTGTCACCCCTCCTTCTGTTTTCTTTGGTTCTCTGCCATCTGGATTTAAAAGTAATGCTGAGGGAAAGTTTGAGTTACATTGCAGTAGAATCACCAATAAAAAATAACAGCTGAAAAAAAAAAAAAAGAGAACATATTGATAATTTCTCCAGGGTTATTTTGGTGGGAACCAACTTCCATTATCCAGAAGCTGATTTTTAAAAAGGTGAATGAAGTTTTAGAGAAATGTAGATTAGGAACGTGGCAATTTAATCCTAGAGAAGATGAAGAAGGACTTGAAATATGTGAGAGATAAGAGAAAGTGTGATAGAGATATTGACAATAATTGAAGAGATTCTCTCAAAACCCTACCTTTAAATTAATCAGAAACAAAGAGTGCAGGATTCCTAAAATTTACAAATTTACAATTTAGATGTAGTTATGTCTTCTTTTGAGGGATATTAATTAAGGTGGGAGTAGACTATACAAATCTAAATATGAGAACTGAGGGAAACATGGTGGAGTGAGAGTCATCCCCAGATCTCTCCCCTTGAAACAACTATATGCTGAACATCTAAAACTAAACAAACACCCAAACTGCACAACAGCATGTCTGAGCATGAGATCTCCACATAAGAGCTACCACAGCTCAGAATCCAGGGTGTCAGGTGGTCAACTGGAAGAAATAAAGAAGCTGCCTCTTGCAGCCGCAGGAGCTTGCTGTTGGAGGAGGGAGAAGAGAGAATTTATGAAACGTTACCTGAACGGCTCTGCCTAGGAAAGCTGTGAGCTCCTTGTGGCCTTATGGGACCAGTCATAAGGGCAGAAATCAAAGAAGCAGGTGGGATGGCAGAGAAACAACAGTTATTTTTACCAGCTGTGGTGGTAAAATCCAGGCTGAGCTGCAGCCCTTAAACACCAACCCAGAAGGTCCTCCCCCATACCCTCTAAGACTGAATGATTCAGAGTCCCAGGGGAATCTGAGCAAACACTACTGAAACTGTTGCTAAGAATGCCAGTAAGTGAGACTGAGGGTAGAGAGCATGATTAAACATCTATAAGAAAATTAAAAGGCATTTTAAGGCTTTACATAAAGCAAGGATCCAGGAGGCTTAGACGGCATCTACTAGAAACACAAAGGAAAGTGCCATCTTTGCAGCAGGCTAAAGAGAGACCCTTATACAATAAATCTTTCCGGAAAAACAGCAGAATTCACTTCTATTAATGTCCAGGTGGAGAAAGAATCCATTAAACATCATGAACAAACAAGGTGACAAGTCATCTCAGAAAAAAAGAGAATAATTTCCAGAAATAAGCTTATAGACATAGAATTATGCAACTTAAATGATAGAGAATTCAGGATGGTACTTCCAAAAAACCTCAGTGAGTTCTGAAATGAGTCACATCAGCAATTACAAGAATTGGAAAAACACCTAGATGAGCAGAGTTCTTTACCAAAGAGATTGAAAAGCTCAAAAAGAACAGAATAGATCTTCTGGAGATTAACACACACACACACACACACACACACACACACACACACACACACACACACACAGTACAAGAGTTGAAAAATGAAATAGCAAACTTGGAAAATAGAGTTGACCAAAGTGAGGAAAGGATCAGCAATATTGAAGACAGAAATGTATAAATAAATTAGAAGGAAGAAGAGAAAAACTGAAAAATGAAAAATAATGAAAGAGATATTCAAGAACTAGCTAATACCATTAGGAGAGGAAGTATAAGAATAATGGGCATTATCAAAAGCAAGGAAAAGGAACAGGATCTAGAAAGCATTTTAAGACAAATCATTGAGGAGAATTTCTCAAATATAAGGAATGAGCTAGAGCTTGGAATTCAAGAAGTCAACAAAACACTCAATTATCTCAACACACACGAAAAAGACCTTCACCAAGACACATTGTATTAAAACTAACAAAAATCAAGGACAAAAACAGAATTCTCAGGGAAGCTAGGGAGAAATGTCCAAAAGGTAAAGAAAGATACTGAGAGACATGTCATAATGATAAAAGAAATTATGCCTCAACAATAAATACACCTTAATATTTATGCTCCCAATCAGGAGGCCCCAAAATATGTAAAGCAATTACTAACAGAACAAAAGGGAGAAAAAGACCAAAACTCTATTGTAGTATGAGACCTAAATACTCCACTGACAGATATAGACAGATCAAACAAACAGAAAATCAATAAGAAAATAATATCCTCAAATGACACATTTGACCAAAAGGACATAATTGACATTTACAGAGCCTTCCACCCCAAAACAGCTGCTTATACATTCTTCTGTAATGCACAAGAAACAGTTTTAAGAATCGACCTCATACTGGGACACAGAAATATCCTCAACAAATATAAGAGGATTGAAATTATACCAATCATATTCTATGATCATAATGCTTTGAAACTAGAGATCAACTGCAAGAAGAAGCAGGAGGAACCACAAATACATGGAAATTAAACAACATGCTACTGAAAAATAACTGGGTCAGAGAAGAAATAAAAAGATCAAGAAATATAGAGAAATGAATAATATGGTAGGACAACATATCAAAATTTGGGGGACATGACAAAAGCAGTCATAAGAGAAAAATTCACATGAGAGGCCTGTCTCCAAAACCAAGAACAAGCCAAATAAACAACCTTACAATTTATTTTTTTTTAAATTAGAAAAGAAAGAACAAGTGAAGTCTAAAGTCAGCAGAAATAAAGAAAAAAAATCAAAATCAGAGCAGAAATCAATGAAGCTAAAAAGAAACAAAAAAAAAAAAAAAAAAAGAAAAAAAAGAAAAAAGAAATGCCAGAAAGAGCTGGTACTTTTAGGTTAATAAAATTGACAAATCCCTGGCTAGACTGACAAAAGAAAAAAAAAGAAAGGGTACAAATAAACAACATCAGAGACGAAAGAAAGAAAATTATGACAGGCACTGCAGAAATACAAAAGATCATACAAAAATATTATGAAAAGTATATAACACCAAATATAATAACCTAGAAGAAATGGATCAGTACTTATAACAATACAATCTTCATAGACCGAATCAAAAAAAACTGGAAAATCTAAATAAACTGATCAGTTGTATGAAAATTGAAACAATCATCAAAAACTTGACAAAAAGTAAAAGTCCAGGACCAGATGGCTTCACCAGTGAATTCTACCAAACATTCAAAGATTTAATATCTATTCCCCTCAAACTCTTCGAAAAAATTAAAGAGGAGGTAATACTTCCCAACTTCCTTTATGAGGCCAGTATCACCCTGATACCAAAACCTGGTAAAATTAACACAAGAAAAGAAAACTACAGACTGGAGTCTCTTATGAACACAGATGCAAAAATCCTAAATAAGATACTAGTGAACTGAATACAGCAACATATTAAAAAGATTATACACCATGATCAAGTGAGCTTTACGCAAGAGGTTCAGGGATGGTTCAACATACACAAATCAATTAATGTGATATAACACAAAGAAATTACAAAATAAGGATCATGTGATCATATCAATAGATACAGGAAAAGCTTTCAACAAGATACAGCATCCATTTATGATCAAAACACTTAACAAAATCAGTGTAGAAGGAAAGTTCTTTAACATAATAAAGGCCACATATGATAAACCCTCAGCCAACATTATACTTAGTGGTGAATAACTAAAAACCTTCCCTCTAAGCTCAGGAACAAAGCAAGGTTGTTCACTATCACCAATCTTAGACAAAATAGCATTAAAAGTCCTAGCAAGTGTAATCAGGCAAGAAAAAAATATAAAGGGCAATCAAGTAGGAAACAAAGGAGTCAAAATATCACTATTTGTGAATTCAACATGATTCTCTATATAGAAAACCCTAAAGGCTCCATAAGAACACTTCCAGAAACAATAAACAAATACAGTAAAGTTTCTGGATATAAAATCAACATTCAAAATTTATGGTGTTCCTATACTCTAATAATGAAGTGTCAGAAAAATTAGTGGAAAAATAATTTCTTTTGCAATTGCAAAAGAAAGATAATATATATATATATATATATATATATATATATATATATATATATAAATCTAATGAAACATGTGAAGGACCTATATAATGGAAACTACAAGACCCTATTAGAAGAAATCAAAGAAGATATAAACAATGAAAAGATATTCCATCTTCTTGGATTGGAAGAATAAACGTAGTTAAAATGACCTTATTGCCTAAACCATTATACAGATTTAACAAAATTTCTATCAAAAGCTCATTGGCATTTTTTTCTTAAATCATCAAATTTGTATGGAAACACAAAAGACTCTGACTTGCCAAAGCCATCTGAGAAAAAAGAATGAGGCTGGAGGCATCACTCTGCCCCACTTCAAATTATACTACAAAGCAGCAGTAATAAAAAAGGCATGGTATTGGCAGAAAAAAAAAACAGATACACAGGCCAGTGGAGCAGGATCAAGAGTCTAGAAGTAAACCCATGTTTATATGGACAAACAATTTTTGACAAAAAAATGCCAAAAACATACAGTGAAGAAAGGAAAACCTCTTCAATTAATGGTGCTCGAAATTTGGAAAGCCACCTGTAAAAGAATGAAACTAGACTATTGTCAATCACCACACACCAGAATTAACTCAAAATGGATTAAGAGCTTGAATAAGACCTGAAACACTAAAAAGCATAGAAGAAAACATAGAAATGAAATCATAGACCTTAGACTTAAAGAAGATTTTATTAATTTGACCTCAAAAGGAAAGTAAAAGCTGAAATAAATGAATGTGACCACATTAAACTAAAAAGCTTCTGCCCAGCAAAAGAAATTGTCATTGATGTAAACAGACAACCATCCAAATGGGAAAATATATTTGCAATCAACGCCTCTGATAAGGGAATAACATCCCAACTACACAAAGAACTCATACCACTCAATAACAACGACAAATAAAAACAAACAATCTAATCAAAAAATGGGCTGAACAGACACTTTTCCCTAGTGGACATACAAATGGCTAACAACTATTTGAAAAGATGTTCAACATTGCTGGCTATTAGAGAAATGCAAATCAAAACCACAATGAAATATCAGCTCACACCTGTTAGAATAGCTATATTCAACAGGACTAGTAATAACCAATATTAGTGAGAATGTGGAGAAAAAGAATCCTTCATACACTACTAGTGGGACTGCAAATTGGTACAGCCACGAAAGAAAACTGTATGGAGGTTCCTTGAAAAACTGAGTTGATCTACCATATGATCCAGCAATCCCTCTATTGGGTAATTGCTCCACAGACTTAAGAACCCCTGTCTGAAAAGATATTTGCACACTGATGTTCATAGCAGCATTATTCATAGTGGCCAGGACATGGAAGCAACCCAAGTGTGTTAAGATAGATAATTTGCTAAAAAAGCTGTGGTACATATATACAATGGGATATCACTCAGCCATTTGCGACAGCCTGGGTGGACCTCGAGATAATTGTGCTAAATGAAATAAACAAGACTGAAAAAGTTGAAAATCACATAATATCAATTATATGTGGCATATAAACCTAAAAGCAACAAATTAGCAGAACAAACAGAGACTCATGGACATGGAATATAGACTAGTGGTTACCAGAGAGTAAGAGGTGGGGAATGAAGGAGAGGTAGACGGAGTAAGGGGTGTCAAATATTGAAGGGTAGAGGGAGGGTGAAGTGGGTAAAGGTTATCAAATATATGGTAGCTGAAGGAAACTGGACTTTGGGGGGTAAATGAGCAATACAATATACAGATATCAAAGTATAATGTACACTTGAAAATTATATAATTGTAATAATTAATGTTGCCCCAATAAACTTAATTAAAAAATAATAAATTGATCCAGTTCACTTTCTGAAACCTTATAAATAACCTCTTTTGTCTTCCCTTTCTTATACACCATCAAAACTCTTTCTAGGTTTGTTGCTTCTGACTGTGATAGGACTGATGACCCTGTCTTTGAATTTTTCTATCATGTTTTTCTGGTAATCATTTGCATAGTCAATGGTCAGCAATGGTATGTCTCATTGGAGATATAGACATTTCAGGCTTTCAAGATTTTAAATATAATATTCAGTTTACCCCTTTGTTGACTAATATTAAAGCATGACGGCTACTCTGAACTCACTTCTAACTTGATTTCATTGAAATTTGATATCTATTAAATGTCTGGGAGAGAGGAAAAATACGTGTGTAAATATGTGTTTTAACCATTCTTCTAATTAGTACTTAGGGCTAACCTGGGATAAACTATAACACTCCTGCCTTGAATTGATAATTGACTTTATAACAGGTTGACCTGATTTACATTGAATTATCCGTTGGTGTTAACTTATTGACTGAGACACTAGTTACTCATAAAACACAGCCTTTTGAGATTCATCATTATATGGTTCATGATATTTTTTTTATCACATTACATCATTTTCTTTATGAGGATCAGTATATAAAATAGAGCTCTGCCTCAGTTCCAGAATAAATGTCAATACTCAAGAGTAATTTGCTTTTATTTTTATTTCATGAATTCAAAGTTGCATAAATTTATTTTTCCTTTTACTATCTCCCACCAATAGTAAATAAAAACAGTTTACTTTTTCTTCTAAAATATACTCTTGATTTTACTTTACTTTCTGGCTTCAGTTTTACATTCTCTATTTTAATCAATGGTTTAATAACATTTATTTGGCTACATTGCATATATCTGTTGTAATTAAAAGCTTCATAATATGCCATAGTATGACTTAATGAACTCCCAGGAATGGCTGATTCTATTTGCCTCCACCTCCCTGCTGCTATGAGCAACACTGTACCAAACACACACTTGTACATTCCCCCTTATGGATCAATGTAAAATTTCTTTGAGTGGAATTACGGGTTCATAGTGTATTAATATACCTAAATTAAGTAATTAGTGCTTGTTTATTCTCCAGGATAGTTGCCATTAGTAGAATGTATGGACATCTAAATTATATATTATGATTAACACTTGGTATCATGTTTTCTAAGTTTAATAATCTAACGTGTATAAAATAATAACTAATTTCTAATTTTTATCTTATTACTAAGAAAATTGATTATCTTCTTAATAGCTTTTGGGATTCAATCTCCATAAACTATTAGTTTATATTCTATATTCATTATCTTGGGGGGTCACTGTGTTGTTCTTAATTTGCATGTGTTGCTTGCACATTATAGACAATAATAAATCCCTTGTTGAATTTACATATTGCAAATTTATTCTCCTTATCTGTAATCTACTTAATTTTGTCCTTTGTGTTCTTCATTACATAAAATATAAAGTTATTTGTCATTCTTGGTCATTGATATAAGTTTCAATATATATATATATATATATGTATACATATATATATATGGGTGTGTGTGTGTATATACATACATATATATACATATAAATTTTTTATATTGCTTTATTAGTAGAACTGATGATTGGATAAAGATGTGGTACAATGGAATTCTACTCAACCATAAGAAAAATGAAATATTGCCATTTGCAACAACGTGGGTGGATCTTGAAATTATTATGTTAAGTATAATAAGTCAGATGAAAAAAGTCAAGAACCATATGATATCATTTATATGTGAGATATGAACTGAAAGCAACAAATGAACAAGAAAAACAAAGAAAAACTTAGACAACAGTTTAGAGGGAAAGCAAGGAGGAGAGAGGTAGATGAGGGTAAAGGTTATCAAATATATAATGACAGAAGAAAGTTTAACTCTGGTGAAAACAAAATGTAATATATGTATGATGTAGTATTAAATTGCATACTATGTAATTTTATTAACCAATATCTAATAAATTTAATAAAAATATAAATTAATTTTACTTTTTACATGCAGTTTGTTATATAATCCAAACTTACATATATAATCCTATTTTATATTTTTTCTCTATAATGAATCAATATCCCAATACTACCTGCTAAGGCATTCATCTTTTTCTGTTAATGTGTAATATCAATTTCACTATTCATTAAATTTTCATACACACATATATCTGCTTCTGAAGTTTTAATTTTGTTTTATATGTCTGTTTTCTTGTGTTAGTTCCATATCAACACTATTTATTGCTATGGTGTTTCAATGTATCTTAATATCTGGTAAACAAGTTTACTACTATTCTACCACCTATTTTTATTTTATATTTTCTTTGTAAGATTGGCTTAGCTGTTTGTATTTCTTTCTGTCTTGACAAAACTTGCTAGGTATATTTTACTAATGCCAAGGTTTATTTCAATTGCTAATATGAATATCTGCTATGTGTGTTTTTTCAGTTCATCATTATTTATTACAGCATACTTTGTTTTTCAGTTTGTATTTTGTTCATACTTTATCCAGAATGGGTTTTCGTTTTTGTTCATTCTTTCTGTGCATATGGCAGCACTGGTGGTTCACTGCAGTGAAAGAGGCAATGATTGTCTCAGGGCATTGTATAAGAGAAAGGCAAGGATAAGATCTATTTTTTTTTTATTGCTTCCTTTCGGCTGCCGTCTGCTCAGACTAAAATTACTAACACATCCCATATACTAGGGCTATACAGAATTCAGTCTTCTGAGAAGCTTCTCAAAACTTCTCCTGCTGAGACTTATTGAAATATAACTGGCATATTATGTTGTATATGCTTAAGGTATAAACCATGTTGATTTGATACACTTATATATTACAATTAGATTACCATTATGTTATTAGCTAATGCCTCCTTCACATCACATAAATATTATTTATTTTATGTGGTGAGAACATTTAAGATCTACTCTCTTAGCAGTTTTCAAGTATACAATACTGTTAACTGTAGTCAGAATGCCATGCATTAGCTCCCTAAAATTTATTCATCTTCTAACTTGAAATTTATACTCCCTGACACACATCTCTTCAATTCTTTTATCTCCCAGCCTCTAGCAACCACCATTCTCTATCTATGAGTTCAGCTCTATTATGTAGCATCTGTCCTTCTCTATCTAATTTATTTCATTTAACATAATGTCCTCAAGGTCCATCCATGTTGTCACAAATGACAGGATCTCCTTTCTCATGGCTAAATACTATTTCATTATATAGAAAAGAGATCTATACTCCTGTATTTATTGCAGTATTATTTACAATAGTCAAATCTTTTGTTAAACGATTTTATGCGTTTTTGTTTGTCTTTCTGTTTTGATTTGTTTTGTTTTGTTTTGTGTTGGTTTGGTGTATTCCTGAAATCAAGGTACAATTCTTTAATTCTGTACTTTGCTGTAATTGAAATACTTAGGCTAACATTTCTTGCTTGCGGTGCCTTGTCAGGCTTCACCATTTTTCACCAGAAAAAAAAAATAGAAGTGTTGTGATTGACCACTAGACACTTCACTAGGCTTTATTTATTTGAACAGTTTATTTTTTAAATTTTGTTTCTATGTCTTCATATATAAATGATTTGTATTTTCTCCCAAATGACATTTTTACATTTTTATTTATTAAAGAGTATCACATAATTTTAACTGTTTATTCTACTCATGTGTTCTATGTATAAATCCCACGTTTTGTTGTCTCATGTTGTCAAACTGTCAAAGTTCAGTAGTTCTATAAAAAAGGTAATAAAGCCTTAACACTAAAACTATGATTTCCAAGAGTTAAATCTTATTTAATATATTTCCATTTATAAAGGAACATATTTCATGTCAAGAAAGGCTATAAGTAGTCAGAGGATCTCTTGTGTTTATATTAAATTGTGTTTATATTGTAATTACTTGTGTTTATATTTTAATATTAATAAAACATCACACCTAGATTGATTGCTCTTCATCTTCTTATTCTTCTCATCAAAGATTCAGGGTTTAAAAAATATCTATATTTTGAACAAATAAACTACCCAGAGACACTTTTGTTAACAGGAAAAAAACAAAGAAATTTGATTAAAACATATATCTTATTTTTCTTGCTTATACATCTATATAGCTGACATTTTGATAGATATTTAATTTTCATCTGCATATTGCAAATGAGTATGTTCTCAGAGATTTTCAGAAGAAAGTTATATTGAATGTTAAATTAATGTAGGTGGCATGTGAAAATACTGTTTTTATCTTATTGTAAAATCAGACAACCTTGTTTATATAATCATGTAGGTTTATAAAGCTTTATTTACAAATAGTTTGCTCTTATATGAAAGAAATGAGTCCTTATCTAGACAATCTTGATTTTATAAAAAAAATGTTCACAAGTGAAAACTGAAAACATGCATTTCTATAAAGATGTAATTTAGGCTCTAAAGACTGAAAATATCTCAAGAAATATAATTGATCCCAGATAATATATATGTGTTCTGTTTTACATCTTTGCTGTCATAGACTAGTTTATTTAATAAATAAATATTTGTTGATGTTTTTGGCTTCTAAAATTTCTTATAGTCTTTTTCTTTAAATACTCTGTAATGATTGGTAATTTTCTATATGTTTCTTAAAAAGCACAGATATCTGTATATTGTTAAGTTCTATATTTCAAAATAATTTATTTACTATCATTTTAAATTTATTTTTATGGTAATGCTATCAACTTACCTTCATAGGTAAGTAAACACTGTCACTTGCCTGTGGGGTAAAGAGTCAGTCAATTATACAATGATAAAAGCAAAAGTATAGTTACAGCAGAGTTTTATCACAGACTACCTATGATAGCACATATTGGGACTCACACAAAGATACTAGAATGTACAGTAAATGTCAGCTTGGGGTGAGGGCTGGTGGAGTCTATGGAGCAGTAAACTTTATGTCTAACTTCAATGTGAAGTTGGCTTCTAAAAATTAATAGGGTAATGAGAGTATCTAAGTTAGCTAAGACATGTAGAAATATTGGTCTAAAAGTCAGTATAATATAGAAGTTATATAGATAGTAGAGAAAAAAAAAAGATATAGAGTTTTCATCAGTACCATAAAATACAATTATTTTGAAGGATTAGTAGAATGTTGGCAAATGGTATAGAAAGGAGAAAATATAGTGGTGGATGTTGTAATTTTCTCCCCAACATCTACTTAAATCCAAGGGATTATTAGTCTAATCCAATAATGATTTTCAATCCCTTATTAATAAATAGATTGGAAAAGAGAATTAATCTCAGTTATGGAAAGATATAAGCAAGGGAGATCTCCTAGTGGGATGGAGTCAGGGCTGTTTTTGAGTAATGTTACATGCCTCTAATAAAAATATCATATGAAGAGCTGGTTCATCACTTTAAACAATTGCATATCTAGGTGTGATGCCCAGATCTCCTAAAGCTGTGTCACTATCAGCCTAAAGACAAGGCTGACTCCAAGATATGTTGAGTACAGATGTAGACGTCATTGTGTAGCCAATTCAAACAATTTTGGAGCTTAAGCTATCTCTGGAATTGTTATGAATCTAATTTTATAGAAAAAAATATGCCCTAAGTCAGTAAATTTAGATAATTTTTGAAATATTAGTTCTATTATAAGGTAAAAATATCTATTTCTTGGAAATGCTTGAACTCAGAAAGTAAGCCAGGGATAATACCACAAATTTTGGAATTAACTGTAAGTATAGGAATCAAAATATGTTCAATGTAATTTTTAAAGAGAAAAAGGCAATACCCACGCCCCCTACACACACACACACACACACACACACACACACACACACACGCACGCACACACAAATTAGGTAATGCCTATATTTATCAGCTTGGAGGTAAAAAAGTAAACCCACAAAAGGAAATTCCAGAGTGGTTAGAAGAGAACTAGAACTTTCCAGTGTTTCCAAAACAAAGTATCAACAAGATACGGGGCTACCAAATGTATTCAAAGAATGAGGAAAAAGAAAACAGTGACAGTATTTTTTCCTATGGGATCTTGAGGACTTTTGAAAGAACTGTACATGTCTTTTAAAGAATATTAAATAATACCTATGAAAGGTTTTCTAAGTCTTTGAAGGAAATCATGGCCCTTTGGATTTTAAATCAGTAAATAACTTTTTCTACTCATGTTTTAAATAGTACCGTAACATGTTACATATTTATTCTTAGGCCAGGAAGCTATAGAAATGAATGTTGACTAGTTCAAAGGACGTATACTGATTCTCATTCAGTACTAGTTTCTAAATTTAGATTTTTCTCTTTGTTGCCACAGGCATTAGATAAATACTTGCACTACCAGGAACATCAGTGTGTGTTTTACCTTGACAGATGGCTGCTGTTGAAGCAGATTGAAATCAGCAATGTGTACTTCTTTTAACATATTTTCATTTTAAATGTATGCCAAGAACCTGTCTTCTCTGTGTGTGTGTGTATGTGTGTGTGTGTGTGTTAATATTTTCTGGTGTTACAAATTCTGGAGACAAATACCAAATATTAGTAATGATAATGCGCTGATATAAACTCTACATGAGATCTGCAAGCCATCGCAAATAAATGACTTTGGTTAAGAAAAATGAGATGCAGCAAAGAAGTGCAAGAAAGAGACAGAAGACGATAGTATTTTTAATGTCCTCCAGCATTTTTTTTTCCAGCTGGGAAAATCAGTCATATACATGCATGGGCATATATAAAGAACAAGTAAATGAAAGAGAAATGATGGAGTTATGTCTTAAGCTATTGAAGACTTCCTTTGTTGTCGGGCCCTCCAAACAGTTATATGTTTAAATTGTTAATAGCATACAATCTTTCAGTTAAACAAGATTATAAAACAAATTATGTTAAATATGTATCAATTATCCCATTTCTTTACTCACTACAATATAAAAAGTATGTCCAGAAACCTGAGGGAGAATATATAAAAGAATATGTCCTTTCCTAGTCTAACTCATAATCTACTCTTCTGATCTATAGTTGAAGATAGGAATAAATCAAATGGTCAAGAATAGAAAACGATATAAAGAATTTTACTAATACTTATTTAAGATGTTTTTAAAATAAGAAACTGCATTTTAGAGCTAGAAAACCTGGAGTTTTTCTTTTTTTTTCTAATTTTACAGCTGGGCAAACAACAATTGAAAATTCATGGACTGGGCTCACAGTTTGACCTTCATTTAGTTCCAACTTTATTATGTGATTTGTACCTTGGGAAAATTAAATTTTTTATATTTTTGTTTTTTCAGCTGTAAACTTGAGAAAAGAATAACTTCTCTTTCAGAATTGTAATCAGTAAATTCAACGAAATTTATTCAAAGAACCTAGCTCAGCACTAAACATTGGATAGTAGTCTATAAACATTGGTTCATATTTTTACCTAGGTGTCAGTAAAGTTATTAGTTAACATGATTTTATATCCTTGCCATCAAATTTTCAGACTGCTTTTAAATGAAAATAACATATTATTAATATCTTGATGTTCGAGGCCCTTCCAATTTAGGAATAATAACCATGTAGTTATGACACAGATTAAAATTTGTTTTTAAATTTAGAAACAAAATCAAGAGACCCAGTTCAAATCAGGTTTCACTGTCACTCTATTTCTTATCTTTACTACACTGGTAGATATTGCCAGCACTCTACTATGCTCTCTTTTGAAATCTCAGAGGTAATATGTAAAATTTTTTTCTTTTACCAAATTTATTGTGGTGACATTAGTTAATAGAATTATATAGATTTCAAATGTAAACTTGTAATACATCATATGTATATTGCATCATGTGTTCACCACCTAAAGTCAAAACTTGCTCCATCACCATGTCTTTGATTTCTTTATCCATAAAGAATACAAGAAGAAGGCTGCTCACAGCCAAACACCAGTCATCTCCAAGCATGTACTAGTTACTGGGAACAAAGGACTAAAAAATGTTTGAGTACTCCCCTATGCTTTTATTTAAATTTTTCTTGGATTATGAATTGAGGATCTATCTTGTCATCCAACTTAAATATATTTTGATATATTTAATGCCTTGATAGAGTTCTCTCTAATTAAATAGTCTCAATAGTGCTACCTCACCTCTCTCGTTCAACAAAATTAAATGTTAGATGGATAAATGATAGATAGATAATAGATGATGATAGATTAGATAGAGAGATAGATAGATAGATAGATAGATAGATAGATAGATAGATAGATAGATAGATAGATAGATGATAGATAGATAGATAGATAGATAGATAGATAGATAGATAGATAGATAGATAGATAGATAGATAGATGATAGATAGATGATAGATAGATAGATGATAGAGAGCAAATAGGCTAGTTGCCAAACAAAACCTGCTGTAACATTTTTTTTCAGAGGGGGGGAGGTGCAGAAGTAAAATCCTAGATTGTTTATTCCATCTACTCTATAGTAAAGGAAAAAATTATGACATGACCTTGTCAAAGGATTCTCTGACTCTACATCTTTTTTAGATTACTTTGTAAATGTGAAAGATTTCAAAACACAAATTTCAGTAAGTTCCTGAGGACCAAGATGTATTCATATACTACTTTGCATTTCCTGTTAGGGACTAATGTACAGTTAAAATTCAAGCAATAACTATTGAACAAAACGAAAGAACAATTTTGTGTACATAATTATATTAGTAATGTTGGCATTATGAGAAGTAATTTAAAATAATTTTTTCTTAAATAAAATTTACTTGTATATTATAACCCAAAATAAAGGCACATCTCTGTTAAGGAAATTAGTTGCTAGCATGTGTCATGTAGCAAATCAGCTGTATTTCATTGTATTGATAGTATTATAGAGACAGGTTTTAGGATTTAAAATTTTTTTAAGTGCAATACATTTTCATTTCTGTTCTTGAGACATTAATCAAATGATAAAGGCTCAACTACTTCAAATGTAGATAAAACCATTTTTTTTTAATTAAGTGCTAGCAGATGCAAAAAAGAGAGAACTGGATTTAAGGTAACTGAGAGTAGGTGCAACAGTGAGGAACTGGAGTCTATGTGCTTACATAAAGACATTTTAAAAAATTTATAACACTATAGACATAAAAAAATCAGTAGAATGAGCTCTTCAAGCAATCTGCTTGCTAGTTTTCAACCTTTATTTTAAGAACTAATATTTAGCATGGTAAACATTTATCTCATGTTTAGTAATTTCATTACTTTTGTTTTATGTTTCTTTATTTAAATTACAATAAATTTAATATTTTATAAAAGTAATCATAATAATTTTATTCCAATTTTCTAACAGTTTTCTATCTAAATTGACTTTTATCAATTGTTTACATACATAAGTGACTAAAAATTGATTTTACATATATCTGTGTGGGAGATTGAAGATAAACATCTACTTATTTCTTCATAATTTTCTGTATTGGTTAATTTTTATAATATATAAATTTATTTATTTATATAACACATATTTATTTAATGTTTTTATGTGTTCTAAGTCAGTGTGGATATAACAGTGGGAGTAGCATACAAAAATTTCTGTCTCCATGAAACTTACATTCTAGTATTAGGATAGATCAGAAAAAATACATTACCAGGAAGAATAATACAGTACATCAGCTAGAAATAATTAACATGAAGATAGATGAATTAGAGCATATATAGGGAATATGAGAATTTTGGGGGATATATTGTTAATTAGCTGATATATTAGCCAAGGTCTGGTCGAGTCATAGTCATATCAGATACTGTAATATATAGACAATTTACTATAAAGGATTATTAACTAGTTATTAAAGACCTTAAAATATAAAAATGGAACAGTACTATATTGCAGCAGTAGCAAATGTATAAAACAGATATTTCCATAGGGCTGTGGGGACAAAGGAAAGAGATGGGAATTATTAAAACTTAGATGATTTTTGGAGGGTATCCAGAAAGATGAAACTTGGTCCTATTAGGAGATGCTGCTCCCCTACTACTGATGTCTCTGACATTGGAGAAAGGATCCCATGGGCTTAGAAATCAGGATTCTAAGGGCAAGGTGTCCCTGGCTGAGTACATTGGGTCTGATTCTGTGATTATGAGAAACATTGCTGCCTCTGGAAAAAAACTTTCACATGAGAATGAGAAAGTGTTGCTATAGTGACCCTGACGAAGCAGGAAGCATAAAGAGGAACTGGGAGCAAAAACAGATATAGGGAGCAAACAGGTGAAGTATGTTGCTTCTCCATTCTTCTCACTTCACAATTCCTCTACTGCCTCCTGTTGGGAAAGGCTAAAAAAATTACCTAGCAAAGAAACATGTTTGCCAAATTCTGTCTTAATCTATACTCACAAAGAAGAATATAGAAAATGTGGGCTTAAAGTTGAGAAACAATATATTTCATACACTCCTGTTTTTTTTTTTATTTTAGGTATTAAAGTTTTTGAAGATTAGTTCATTAGATTCCCTTATAAATTATTAATAAATTAAACAGTTTGAGAGGAAAGGGTGAGGAGTCAGCTGGATCATTTTACAGATTCTACTATGATATATCTTAAAAACATCTTTATATCAATTTGCTATAGTATATAAAATTATACATATTTTACTATATAGTTTCCATTTTAAAAGAAACCTCTAAACTCTTATTATGTGGTCTAAGGATAGACTACAGATATGGTCATGCCAAACTGGTGAATTAAGTTTCTAAAATGCTGCGTTTGACTTTCCAATTGTCTGGCCCATTATGTAGGAGTCACTTTTACAGAGTACAACTGGATTTGCCTTTTGAAATAAATCAGTTGATGTATAGAAAATCCCTGTATTACTAAGAATCTGTAGCTGTATAGTCAATTTACCCTTCCCTTTCTATTTAGACTTTATAGTATTTGGCATTTGTACTTCATAGACTTTTGCATTGGTTTAGAATCAGTAAAACTTACTCCTTTCTTCCTTCTTCCAGTTTTGGTGTGTGTGTGTGTGTGTGTGTGTGTGTGTGTGTGTGTGTGTGTGTTTAGAGGTTTTAAATAAAATATTCAGTCAATTTTCACTTGGTTATTTGAATTTTAAATTATACAATGAAGGAAAGGGGACTTTATTAGATAAAGGATTCAATTTTAAAAGGTGTGGTTTTTCCAAATAACTAATGTGAAACCAGTGGTTAGAGAAGTAATGGCCTTTTATGCATAAATATCTTCAACATAAATTTTAACTCCCAAACTTTGCATATTTGGAAATTGAGATATTCATTCAATAAGAATAAGGAAATATGTTAATCATGCAAAATGTAATATTTTGTACATCAACAAAAGTATGTATTTTTTTGGAAAGTGAGTGAAAGCAAGAATGAGGAGATGGAAGGAAGCGAAGAGAAGATAGAGAAAAGGAAAGCGGGGGAAATAGATGATGGGAGAAAGGAAGAACAAACTGAAATAAAGAAAGAGAAAAAAAGAGGGTATGGAGAAAGGGAAGAAAAAATGATATTCCTCTTAAAGTGATGCAGTAAGTTATGATTAATCTTGAAATCATTGGAACATGCCACTTGTAATGTGTAAAATATCTAAAATATATTAAATGAGGGAATATACTTATATAAAATATATTTTTCTGAAATAGCTATAAAATATTTAGTTTTATTTCTTTTAGTTGAAAGCAGATTTTAAAATATATACTTTTTTAATTTAAGCATAGCTGCATTAATAAAATCAATCATATTTAATAATTTTTCTTTCCTACTTCATTTGTCACTTAGCTTGTTCAAAGGAAGGTAAAGTGTTCTCCATCTTAGGGCTACCTATGTTCTTATTCACCAAATGTGAATTTGAAGATTTTGGATGAAAAAAGTTCACAATTTTAAAAAAGGTTCTCAATTAGAAATCTGAGCCTTTTAAAAATTGTTTAACATCATTGATGCTACTCACAATACAGTGAAATAAAATGTGGTATTCTTTTAATAAAATAATATACATTATGGAAAATAACAATATGTGTAATCTAAGTCCACTTAGTCTTTTTTGTTTTTTTTGGTTTTTAACATGAGAGGAACATTTTTACACAATAAGATAGTTTTTGATTACTTTTGTTTTAATTAATATGTCAATTATTATTTTTTAAAACCCTAAATTTAGTTTTCTTGAGTTGTTAAGCTTATTTTAATTTAGTAATTACCTATAAATGAGATTTATAAATGGTTTCAGTGTTATTTATGTTCAACTAACTTGTAACTTTGAGAGATTAAAATTTATTTAAACACTTACCTTTACTTACATGCTTAATTAAATAAATTCACTTAGATAGTAAACTACAACCAAAATTTTATCTGACTACCTTAAGCAATTTAAACATCTAACAAGGCAAGTATATACATTTTTTAAAATTTACTTTTAATTACAGTTGACATACAATATTATATTAGTTTCAGGTATACAACACAGTAACTCAACATCCGTATATCTTACAAAGTAATGGTCACAATAAATTTAACAAACTTTAGTCACTGTAAGTTATTACAATATTATTTACTATATTTACTATGTTGTACATTATATCCCTGTGACCTGCTCACTAAGCACCAGCACTGACTTGGCTGCTCAGGGGGTACTAGGGATTTATATTGGGACACTGAGTTGTCAAAGAGAGGGCCAGAGAAGAGGTTCTCTCTGGGCAAAAATGCTGGCAGTATCCTTTTTTCCTTTATTGATCACTCTTCACTCCCAATGTGCCATAGTGCCACATAGCGGAGAAGTCATCAAACTGGATAACAGAGGTTGCTCCACCCAGAGGATTCCCTGAAAGCCCACCTTCCACAGCATGCAGCCCCACCCATGCCACATCTAGGTGTGCCCTTGGTGGGTCTGCACAACTTGCTGAGCAACTCCAAGACCCACACTGGTGGCAGCTGATGTAGGTTTCTGGTGCAGTTTCTTGAAGCAAATATAAACACATCATCTGTGGATTGTTTGCTGAATCTTAACAGGTGGCCCCGGAGAGACACAAGGTGGGGTTTAACGTGGCCTGCAACAGAACCCCTTTCAGGATGTGCCATCTGAACACCTACTTCACAAAGCCGTGCTAATAAGACTGGAAGAATTAGGAGCTTTCTAAGTACATAGAAACAGACACAAAAAGGTAGCCAAATGGTAAGATAAAAAAGCAGAAACCAAATGAGAGAACAGAACAGAGATCTAGGAATAATGGAGTCAAGTAATCTAACAGATGCAGAGTTCAAACACTGTTCATAAATATGCTCAATAAACTTAGGGGAAGTGTAGATAAATTCAATGAGAACTTCAACAAAGAGACAAAAAACATAAAAATGAAAATGGAAATTATAAAAGGGAACCAGTCAGAAATGAAGAACAAATCTGAGATGAAGAAAATATTAGAGGGAATCAACAGAGTGGATAAAGAAGAGGATCGAACCGTTGATGTAGTAGATGGGGAAGCAAAGACACTCATTCAGAATGGCAAGAAAAAAGAAGCCAAGACTATAATAATAATTTCAGGGGACAGTGGAACAGTATAAAATGTAAAAATATTTATGTAACAGGGGAACTAGAAGGAAAACAAGATGTTGAAGAGCTATTTGAAGAAGTAATGATGGAAAACTTCATTCACCCGATGAAGAAAATAGACATATGATTCCAGAAAGCTCAGAGAGTCCCAAAAAAGATGAACTTAAAGAGGCCCATGCCAAAAAAACGTTATAGTTAAAATGCCAAAGGTTAAATACAAAGATGATCTTAAAAGCATCAAGAGAAAAGCAGTTAGTTACCAATAAGAGCATATACATAAGACTAGCAGCTGATTTCTCAAAAGAAACTATTCAGGACAGAAGTGGTTGGCACAGAATATTTGACAAGATCAAAACCCAGGATCTACAACCAAGAATACTGTATCCAGCAAAGTTATCATTTAGAGTTGAAGGACAGATAAAGAGCTTCCCAGACAAAAATAAACTAAAGGAATATTTATCAACACCAAGCTTGTATTACAGGAAATGGTATGTGGGGGAGATTTCTTTAAGAAGAAAAAATATGTGTGAAAACAGAAATAAAGAATAGTAGAAATTACATTCCTATCAACAAGTACCTCAAATGGAAAAGAATTTAGTGCTCCAACCAAAAGACAGAGTGACTGAATATTTAAGAAAACAAGACCATTACATATGCTGCCTGCAAGAGACTCACTTCATATTAATAGACACATACAGACTAAAAGGAAAAAAATGTAACCTAGATGTACCTAAAGGGTATTACACTGAATTAAATGAGTAGAATAGAGAAAGACAAATATTGCATGATTTCACGTACATGTGGAAGATGGTTAATAATGTTGTAATAAATATATAAGGAGAAAGAGGGGTACTAGAGTTAGTGGAGTAATCACTTTACAAGTTGTATAGATCTCTGATGTACTATTGAAACTGGTATATTATTGTATGCTAACTATAGTTGAAAAAACCTCATTAAATTATACAACACAAATACGAGCAACTAATGATCTATTATGTTTCAATAAAACCAAAAAAGGGTCACTTTTCCAATAGTTAGAAAAACATATTTCCATGTGTTTAAAAAAAATTCAATATAATTTTTTACACTGTTCTCAACATTTGTGTTGACTGAGTCACCTACTTAGATTACTTTGTAGAACTAATTACTGTCAAATAAATATGATGAGATTTAAATGTTAACTATAGTAAAATAAGCATATAACATGAATATATCTATGATCATCAAGTTCTGTAAATACATGAAATTCATTTGCATATACCCATTCTTTAATATTTTAAAGCACCATCACATATTTATGTTTTTCAAAAAAAACTATTTTTTTCTTATTTAATTATTAGATGATCATATCTTCTTTAGGGACGCTTCTTTAAGTTGACCTCTGTGTCTCTGAAACTTCTTACTAGCTATCAATAGTAAGAGTAAAATTTTAAAGTCGGAGTAAAATTTTCTTGTCCTGTCTTTATTTTCCCTGACTCAAGATATAGACAATTTCTAAAAAACTTATATTCTGTTAGTGAGAGTAAGTTAGCATTGAGGCATTGTGGTAATAAAAGATGTAGCAATAGGTAACAATACTTATTGAAACACCTTAGTGGAGATCTAAAAAAATGTTATTTATCAAGCAAAGAGTTTTTATTAGTGTTTTCAATTTAATTTTATACATACATTGTTCATTTCAGTATAAAATGTTTCAACCTAGTGTTTCTTTTCCTATGTTTCTTCCTCCCCATTATATCACTTTAATAAATTTATTATATGAGAAATGTGTGTAACTATAGTATTATATAATTACTTCACATAGGATATATACCTACTTAGATCTCAATTCCTGTTTTCTACTTTTTCATGACGTTAGTATATCTTGTTGTCCATCATCCTATAGTCACATATTGATACTTAATGGGCTCTTTAGGAAAAAGATATAATGTAAGTTGCAATTTGCCACCTGTCTGTTTCCATTATAAAATAACAAGTGTTTTCTGATTAATATTTTAGCATATGATTTGGGTTTTATAGGTTTGAAGGGATGCAATACTCAATTCTCATTAGCCTTTTATGTGTCATTATTATTTATCAGTTGTGGTGCCACCTGGAATATAGTGTTTTTCTTCATTTGGGTTTCTGCTATGACAGGTCAATTGGCTGCAATATGCTGTTTTTTGTTTGTTTGTTTGTTTGTTTACTGCTAAAATTTATTTTTGAATGAATATTCACTGATGCAGAGAAATATTACAAAAAATCACTAAACTATGCTGAAATCACACAATTCTCTTGATAGGTAGCCCTGTATATTTATCATAGAAAATAAATTTGAATGCGAAAAATGAGTTCTTTATCTCAGCTTCTCCAATTATTTCAATTGCTTTAATCCAATCCTCTGCTTTCTAATTAATAACAAAAAAGACCAACTATATTGGTAATAAAGTCATACAATATAATTAAAACATTGATAGGTCCAAGGCTCTAGAAAGTCAGTTAAAATATTAAGGCATATGAAATATAATTCATATCTATGGACATTACAAAAATAGAAAAAATTTGATCAATTTCTTTCATAGCATAAAAAATATGAAATATGAAAGAAGCTATAGTATATGCTCAGACCTAAAACCTTATGTTCAAAGTAATTACATTCACTCAAAGCTAATTATTCTAATGTACATGGAGACTATATTAATGTTTTGTTCTTTTTGTTAGCATTTCACAGACTAGAAAGCAGTAGCCAAATAAAAGTCACCACAATAATCAGGAAGATGAAAATTAAAGTTACAAGAAAATATATTATTTTATGCAACAATATCTAGTTTTTTTCTGGTTTCCTTAATCTCTATATTTTCTAAAACAAAAATAATATAAAGCTGTTTTCAACTAATTTTAAATAACATGTGACAAGGCTTAAGAAAATTAGACATTTGAAGAATCACAAACCAAATTTTAAAAAAATGAAATGAATTTAATATGTTAAAGGAATATAACCAGCTTCTCTTTTTTCTTGTATCCATTATAAATGTAACTTTAATTTTTGTTAGGATAAGAATATAACAGTAAATATTTATTATAGCTCTAAAAATAAGTCAAATCAATGAGATATTTGACAATAATAAAAATAAGTAGAGAGAATTAAAAAGATATGAGATAAAAATAAGAAAAATTTTAAAAATTAAGAAAAAATAATATTTCTATTAAAATTCTAAAAAGAATTGCCTTAGCTATAATTCAGAAAATATGTATTTGGAAATAAAGAGTACATTAAAATGATAATATCATCATAATCGACATTTATTTAACATTTAGTAAGTGCCAGAAACTGCTTTATCTTTTAAATTGTCTCATATAGTCTTTAAAAAACCTATAAGGTGATCTTGTTTGTACTATGATTGTGGGTGAAGAAAGTGAGCATTTGAAAAGTTAGATAACATCATTAGATTCTATGAGAGAATTAAATTTAAAAATTATGTCTATTTTGGTTGAAGAATGAGTGGGGGTGAGAGAGTAAAACTAAATAATGGCGTTCCTTCCTCCTGGGAACAAACTAAAGCTGCATATGAAATAATTCCTTCAGAGAAATCTAGAAACTAGCAGACCAACTCCTACATATTGGGCAGATGAGATAATAGCCACATCAAAATGAGTAGGAAAGACCAAGATACTCTCTCATCACAGTCCCCACAACAGTGTGTACAATAATGTGGGAACCCTTAACTTCCAGCTTCCCCCTAAGTAGCAAGTTGGATTACAAATCTAGCACCCCAACTTTCAGACTCTCATTTAAGCTATAAACCATTCAAACATCTAGCTCTATAGAAAACAAAAAAGCAGTTCTTAACTCACCATGGTTATTTCTCTCAGAGATTCACAAAGAAAGCAGACAAAAAAGCCCATTTCCTAGTCTTTCCCCAAAAGGACTCCAACTGTATACATTATAAACTACTGACTGAGGGCCAGTTTCTAATTTTATCACATACTAGGGGCTATCTGTGATTCCCAGAGGTCAAGAAAACTGGTAGACAAGTCCCCACCTTTTCTCTCTGACTCATTCCAACAATAAAACCAAATTTCCAGTGCTTTATGAAAGGAGCTCATCACACATCTGGCACTCCAGCTTTTGCACCTGAACCCTAGGGCATGGACTTCTTATAACCAGTGAGGAAAATGGTCACAGTTCCCACAGGACTGTAACAAAAAAAAATTTAAGAAGAAACAGAAGCACCTTTCATCCCCAACACACACACACACACACACACACACACACACACACACACACACACACAAGATCAGTGCAGAAAGAGCAAACAAAAATATTCATCTCCCAGTTTCTCCCTAGAAAGTCCTTAGCTACATACTTTCCCAGTTTCTATCAAATAGCTTTTATCAAGAAGTAACAAAAAAAAAAAAATTCTAACATTTGTATAGAAACACACACACAAAGAGAGAGAGAGAGAGAGATAGCTAAAGTAATCTTGAGAAAAACTATAGGTATCACTCATCTTGATTTAAAACTATATTACAGAATTGTAGTAATTAAAGCAGTATAGTAGTGACAAAAAAAAGTAGAAGACAGACAAATAGATTAATAGAACAAAATGAAGGGTCCATACATATATGAACAATTCATTTTTGACAAAGGAACCAAGAATATACAATGGGGAAAATTAGTCTATTTGATAAATGGTACTTGAAAAACTTGATAGCAACGTACAAAAGAATAAAACTGGACCACTTATACCAAATATAAAAATCAATCAAAATGAATTAAAAACTTTAAGGCAAGATCTGAAATTACACAACTTCAAGAAGAAAATCTAAAAGGTGAATTCCTTGATATTTATCTTCACAATGATTTTTTTGGTTTTGACATCAAAAGCGAAGGCAGCAAAAGCAAAAATAAACAAGTGTGATGAATCAAACCAAAAATTTGCAAAACAGAAGAAATCATCAACAAAATAAAAAGGCAATTTATGGAATAGAAGAACACATTTTTAAAAAATTCCTGATAAGAAGTTAATATTCAAAATTCACAATTAATCTATATAACTCGATAGCTAAATAAATAAATAAGATATATGATAGATAGATAGATGATAGATGATGATAGATAGATGATAGATAGATAGATAGATAGATAGATAGATAGATAGATAGATAGATGATAGATAGATAGATGATAGATAGATGATAGATAGATGATAGATAGATAGATAGATAGATAGATAGATAGATAGATAGATAGATAGATGATAGATGATAGATAGATAGATAATAGATAGATGATAGATAGATGATAGATAGATAGATGATAGATGATAGATAGATAGATAGATGATAGATGATAGATAAATGGCAAAATGGTCCAACTAAAAATGGACATAGAATCTGAATAAACATTTATCCAGAAAGATATACAAATGGCAAACAGGCTAATGGAAAGGTGTTCAACATTACTGATTACTATGGAAATGTAAATCTAAGCCACAATGAGATATCACCTCGTACTATTAGGATGGCTATTATCAAAAAAGAGGAAACAAATGCTAACAAGAATGTAGAGAAAAATGATTTCTTGTATACTGTTGGTGGGAATGTAAATGACTACAGTTATGATTAAAAACAATATGAAGTTTTTTCAAGAAGTTAAAAATAGAACTACCATGTGACCCAGAAATCCTCCTCTGGTTATAGCCACAGAAACAAAGCCAGTATCTTGAGATGTATGGCCTCTTATGTTCATTGCAGCATTATTCAAAACAGCCAAAATATGGAAATAACCTGCCAGTGGATGAATGTATAAAGAAAATATAGTATATATAGTAAGGCAGATAGATCTTAGAATGTAGTAAATATATAATGGGTAAAGACAATGTAGTACACACATACAGTAGAATATTATTTAGCCTTGAGAAAGAAGGAAATTTTTTTAATTTGAAACAATAATGGTGAACCTGGAAGGCATTATGCTAAGTGAAATAAGCCAGACAGAGAGAGCATGGCATCACTTATGTGTGAAATCTAAAATTAAAAAGTCAAACTCATGAAAATAGTGCAAAAATGTTTTCTGAGGTTCTGGTATTTCGTAAAATAGTGAGAGTTTGGTAAAAGAGTATGCACTATCAGTTATAAGATAGGATCCAGTATATAACAAGATAATTATTGTTAATAACAATTACATAAATGAAATTTGTTAAGAAAGTAGAACTTATATGTTCTCACCAAAACAAACAAAAAAGGTAGATATGTGAGGTGATGGATTTATTAACCCAGTGAAACAATTTCTTTTACAGAATGTACATATATGAAATCATCACGTTATACATCTCAAATATCTTAAAATATTATTTGTCAATTTGACCTCAGTAAAGCCAGAAAAAAATTATGTTTACTTAATTAAATCCTAGGGTATTTAACCTTCACTATACCAATTTACGTAACTAATGTTTGTCCTATAATTATTCTGGCACCTTTCCTACATGCAGTTTTTAATGAAAAAAGTCTAAAAACTTATAAGGAATAAGAGCATCCTAGTTTATGAAATATGGTCCTTCACCTACCACCTTTGCTTTGCACATATAACAAGGTTCTTTGTTAAGCCATACCTTATTTTACTATAAATACTCTTAATTTCTCCTGAAGTCCCCATGTCTAGTACTCCTTTATTTATTTATTAATAACCATTAAATGTATATATAAATGCTATGACTAGGTTTGAATACTTGACAAAGTTAATGATTTGAAACTTTGATAATAACAATGTAATATCACATTTCTCCCAGTCAATAAAAAATGTGATTGAGAAAAAATCCAAGAGATAAAGAGACTTCTAATGTTTGACATTAGGACCTACCTGTGCGCTGATGTTAGAGTAGAGAAGAGGGAACTGGATATCCAGGCCTTTGCCTTTCAAACCTATAATTTTGGACCAGATTCTGTAGTTTGAAGACTACTACTTACTCTGTAGAGGTCTCATTTTCAGCTCTTTCTTCACATAAACATTGTACTTTGCGAACATATAATATCATGTTTCTTTATTGACCTCCTTCTTGGAATGTTCTGCATGCCGTATTTTCCTGATTATCTTCAACTTTTGATTTAAATCAAGTATCAACACCCATAGCCCAAGATATAGTAAAAACTTTTTTTTTCTGTGCACACACAATTTATCAATACAAATCAGCATCTTATTTTACTCAATTTAATTTTGACTCTCTTGTCAGAATAAACTCTTTGAAAATATGTGGCCTATAAAAATTACTTCTGTAGTTTTTGTGTCTTGTTCAGATTCAGGTAAAAATAAATCTTCTATAAATGTAAATTGAATTGTTACTAACTGATTACAATTAATAGATCATAATTTTATAGGTATTCATAGAACAAATAAGTATATAATCTTTATATTTAAACCATCATTGTAGATGTATATTTCTAGTTTCTATTTGTTAAGAAATCTTTAAGGAAGTTACAATGCAGTCTCCATATTGAAGAAGTTACTGGCACAAGGAGAAAAGACATAATCTCAAATAACTATAGAAAATAAATTATAATTAATGTTATATCCATGGTCTACATTGGAATACTTATGAATTTAAGATTAAAAAGGGAAAACAAAAATCATTTTCACCTAGAGTGTTAGTAAGAAGCTTCATAGAGAAGATGCCTATCTTTAAATATGAGCCAGCCTTTTTAAAAATGTACAGCATTTTAAGGTAGAGCTTGGGATAAGATGGCCATAAAAGCAAAATAGAGATTGACAAGGGCAAGTGTATTGAGATATAAATGTGTAAAGGTGTTGAGATATAAATGTGATTGATAGTTTTGCTAAAGATTGGTCTGCAACAAAATTAGAGTAGTTAAGAATGTCACAGCAAAAAGCTGAAAGCCTTTATTCTCTAGGCAACAGGTTTCAAATGGGAAGCGATGAAATTAAAGAGGTGTTATAAAACAAGTAATGTTCAGAATTGTTTGAAGGAATAAGAAGCAAGCAGCTGGAATAGTTTAGTTGCACGGCATGAATAAATAAATACAAGTGAAATAGCAACAGAAATGTAACCACAGGGATAGGCACACAGTTATCAGTTCCTTCTTAGTGGTAGTTCACAAATGAAACTTCAGAAATTCTAACTGGGTTAAACTAAAATAAGAACAGTCTATCCCCTTTCTGAAGGAAATATCTATACAAGTCAGATGTCATTTTATTTTAAAACGTTTTTATTGACTATTTTTTTCAGAACAGTTTAAACTTGACATTAAAATTGAGGGGAAAGCATAGAGATTTTCCATATAACCCCAGCCCATACACATGCATAACCTCCCCAATTATCAATATCCCTCACCAGAATTAAACATTTGTTACAACTGATAACCCTTTATTGACACATCATAATTACTCAGTCTATAGTTTACAGTTCAGTTCACTCATGTGTTGTACATTTTATGAGTTTTAACAAATGTATTATGACATATATTCACCATTATTGCATCATAAAGTATTCTCACTACCCTAAAAATCCTCTGTGCAACATCATCCCTCACCGTACCCCAAACCTAGCAACCATTAGCATTTTTACTATTTTCATAGTTTTGCCTTTTCCAGAATATCATGTAGCTGAAATCGCACAGGTGTAACTTCTCAGACAGGCTTATTTCACTTAATATATGCATTTAAGATTCCTTGGTGTCTTTTCATGGCTTGGTCACTGATTTCTCTTTACCACTGGAATAATATTCCACTGTCGAGATTTACCACATTTTACTTATCCATTTACCTACTAGAGGACATCTTGGTTGCTCCCAGATTTGGTAATTATTAATAGAGCTGCAGTAAATATTCTTGTACAGGTTTTTGTGTGGACATAGGCTTCAGCATGTAAATACCAAGGAGATTGGTTGCTGAATCCTATGGTAAGAATATGTAGGTTTGCGAGAAACTGCCAAACTGTCTTGCAAAGTGGCTGTATCATTTGCATTTCCACAGCAATGAATGAGAGTTTCTGTTGCTGAACATCCTTGTAGCGTTTGGTGTTGTCAGTGTTCTGGATTTTGGCTATTCTAATAGGTGTGTATTTCATTGATATTTTAACTAATGACACAATGTGCAGCATCTTTTCATATACTTAATTTCAATCTGTAAATCTTCATTGGTATTAACACTTTCAATGCAATTTTTGATTATATTGTTTTCTTACTGTTAATTTTTTAGAATTCATTGTATATATTGGGTAATAGTCCATCAGATGTGTCTTTTGAAAATATATTCTCCAAGTCTATGTGTTATTCTCTTCACATTATTTTATGTAGTACAGAAGTTTTTAATTTCAATAAAATCCAGCTTATTAATTATTGCTTTAACAAATTATGTTTTAGGTATTGTATCTAAAAAAGTCATTGCCACATCCAAGTATAGGTTTTCTTTTATATTATATTCTAGAAGTTTTATAGCTTTATTGTTTTTAATTATATCTGTAATTAAATTTGAGTTAATTTTTGTGAAGGGTATAAGGTCTGTGACCAAATTCATTTTTCTAAAGTAAATGTTCAAATAAGTAACATATGTATTCTTACCTAAAATAGGCTGAATACATAGCATTTTTACATAACCTAAATACATCGCACTCTTACATAATCTCAATTTGCGTAAGGTAAAGTCTTTATAATGTCAAAAAATTTAGATTTAATAAATAAAGATTCATAGAAAATTAATCATTATCCTCAGTCAATATACACAGACCCAAGTTATATCAAAATTCATATGTCTGAGCTCAGAATGTTAAATCTTGTCAATATGTAATTTTTCAGAACTACAAAGGCTTTTAAATTCTGGTTTTACATGTGGTTAACAGTATTTCAATGTCATTGCTGCTGTCTTTTGTAGCTTTATCCAGTTTTTACTAATAACCCAAAAGTGATTATACAAAATATAAAAACTGGAAGTTCTTTGTTAATAACTAGACATACTAATAACATCTTAGATCTGTGTGCTACATTTGGCTATAAAATATTTATTTTAATTGAAATTTTTATTAAGGTAATTATAGTTCCTGAAGCAGTTATAGGAAATAAGTATACAGAAAGATCACAGGTATTCTTAACCCAGCTTTGCCCAATGGTAATATCTTGAAAAATTATAGTGCAATATTGCAACCTAGATATTAATATGATAAAATCCACCTATATTTTTCAGGTTTCACTATTTTTACTCATAAGTGCACGTGTCCTATATAACTCTATATAATGTGTGGGTCTGTACATCCTCCCCACTAGGATCTCTGGTATTACCTTTTATAAACATATCCACCATTCTCCCAAACAGTTCTCCCTCTCTCCCATCCATAGTTCTACCCTCTATAAATCATTAATCTTCTCTTCATTTCTAAAATTGTGTTATTTCAAAGGTGCAACATAACTAAAGTTATAGATTAACATTTTGTGTGGGAGGACTTGAACAATAGAGATTTATTATGGAGGCTGGAAAGTTCAAGATAAGGTTTCAGCAGAGTTCAGTTTCTTTTTTTTCCAGCAAAGAATGAAAAATTTAATAATAATAACACTTGTAAAATGATAGTTTATTATTATTTTTATATAGTTATGTCATGTAAAAAATAATCTTATAAGATAGACATTTATATAAGCATCTTTTATTATTAGCCTTAACTGACAATTTAGAAAACTGAGTCCAGAGACCGTAAGTGTGTTACTTAAGGCTTGTGGCAAAACCAAGGTCAAAAGTCAAGTCTTCTGACTCCAAAAACCTTCATTCTGTTTTTCACACCATGATACTGTTTCACTTTCATGATTTACTTTATGCGGGGGGGTAGATATCCAGAAGAGGGATTGCTAATTGATAATTCTAAAATTGTATTCTTAATTTTTTGAGGAAACTCGCTAAAGTTTTTCACAGTGGATATATCATTGTATATTCCTACCAACATTGTATGAGGATTCCTTCTTTTCTAACAACTTCTCCAACACTTGTTATTATTTATCTTGTTGATAATAGGAATTCTAACAGGTGTGAAGTGGTTAACATTTTTGTGATGGCTTTTATCAATTAGCACAGACTCATAGAAATTGTTGCATGTATTATTCTTTTGAATTGATGAATAATATTAAATTATATGAATATATCACAGTTTGTTTAACCACTTATGCCTTAAAGGACATCTAGAGTATCTCTAGTTTTATCTATTAAAAATAAAGCTGTTATATTCTTGTGTGAATATAAGTCTTTAATGCTCTAGAAAAAATGCCCAGGATTGCAATTACTAGAGTACTTATATGTTGAGATTATTTAAAAATAGCCAAACTATTTTCAACAGTGTTTAAGTGATTTAACTTCTCTACATCTTCAACAGTATATCTATATCTATCTATATCTATATCTATATCTATATATATATATTGTGTGTGCAAACGTAGATATAGCATTTTAATATATAAAGATTTCTTCTAACTCAATATCCAGTTTATTCCAAGCTATGTATGTGGAATTGTTTATTAATTATAATTTATTAATTATTAATAATTAATTGACAAATATTTTTACAGATCTTTTACTAAAAAAGATTTGTGTATGATATATAAACACACTAAATGCTCAGCCTTGTTAGTTACTAGAGAAAAGCAGCTATTCAAACCACAGTGAAAGACCACTACACACCAACTAGAATGACTTCAATGAAAAATACTCTCTGTGTTGAGGATTTGGAGCAGCTGAAACTCTGATACATTGTTGATGAGAAAATTGTACATATTTTGTAAAGCGGGCCTAACAGATTTTTTAAAAACGTTAATACACTACTCAGTTATTCGCTCTTAGATATTTATCCAAGAGAAAAATCTTACGTCTATACAAAAACTTGTACACAAGCAGTTGTATTCATAGAAGCTTTTAGTAATTGCTACAAAACTGAAAAGTCTAAATCCATTGGTAAATAAATAGGTAAATAAATTGAGATATCTGCACAAAATTTAGTACAATTCAGTAATAAAAAGTATCAAGCTACTGATGCATATAACAATTAGACTCATAATAATAATTTATGTACAAAAAAAGTACATAAATTATCTTTTCATTTATTTTAAATTTTATGACATTCAAACTAAACTTTAATGACAGAAAACCATGCAACTGTTTTCTGAGAGTCTGGGTTAGGGAGTGGGGAAAGTAAGAAATTACTAAGAGGTGTGATGAAACTTTGTGTATGATAGAAATGCTCATTTTCTTGATTGTACTGATGGTGTCATGGATATACACATATGTCATGAAATCTCCCACTTAAAATATACACAATTTATTGTATATTAATTAGACCTATAATGGTGAGAAAATAAAAAAAAAATGAGGAAAACTGTAAAATATTCCCTATAGCATTTGGTCTATCACTAAGTAACCAAAACCTGTTATTCCTTCTTACTTCTCTTATACTTCTTTACCCAATATTTTTAAAAATACCTATTCCATATTCTGTTTCAATTCTGAGGCTACAATTTGGTTTTCCTCCTTTAAGCTCATAGTTTTTTAGAATTCATTCATTGATGAAAACTTAGTAATATAAATTATAAAGATGTTTATTTCTAAGACATGGATTTGCCTACCCAAAGTTAAAGATTTGCCAAATATTCTCTGTGTACAGGAAACTCTGCAAAAAAAAATTAAATTAATCTAGTATGCTTATCCTTTTGTCAATATGATGTAAGTCATTAACAGATTTGCATATGTTGAACCATTCTCGTATTCTGTCATAAATCCCACTTTATCATTGTCTATAATCCTTTCAATATGCTGTTGAATTTGGTTGCTCATATTTTGTAAGGGATTTTTACATCTATATTTACCATAGATACTGGCTTGCATTTTTTCGTTTATTGTATATCTTTGTCTGACTTTGGAATCAGGGTAGTGTTAGCCCATAAAATGAGTTTGGAGACATTCTTTCTCCTTTAATTTTTTAAAGCTTTGAGAAGGATTGATGTTATTTTTTTATAAATGTGTAGTAGAATTCACTAGTGAAGCCATCTGGTCATAAGCTTTTCTTGCTTTGGGGGCAGAAAATTTAATTTTGTAAAATTGAAGGATAAAAAATTAATATACAAAAATGTGTTGTGATTCTATACACAAACAGCAAATTATCCAAAAAAATTAATAAACAATCCTATTTACAATAGCATTAAAAACTGCTTTGGAATAAACTACATCAATGAAGTCAAAAACTTGAACACTGAAAACAACAAAACATTACTGAAAGAAATTTAAAAAGACACATATAAATGAAACCAAAATTTCTTTGTTTACACATTGTTAAAAATTTATTTTACCTAAAGTTAACTTCAGATTCAAGGCAATCTCTATTAAAATTTCAATAGATTTTGTTTTATTTACCAAAATAGCAAAAAACAATCCTGAAATTTATAAGGAACCACAAAATATCCCACAAAGCTAAAGCAATTGTGAAAAAAAAAGAACGAAGAGGGAGACACCACACTCTCAATTTTAAATATATTACAAATTTAGAATTGAAACAGTATGATACTGGTATATAAGCAGACACATAGACCAATGGTACAGATCAGAGAGCTCTGAAATAAACTAACACATGTATGGTCCACTGTTCTTCAACAAGAAAGTCAAGAATACACACTGGGAAAAGAATAGTCTGTTTAAAAAATGGTGCTGATAAAACTGGATATCCACATGCAGAAAATGATATTTGACTTCTGTTTTACACCACACACAATAACTAAATTAAAATGGATTAAAAATTTAAATATAGACCTGTAAAGTTTGAGAGAAATGTAAAGTTTGAGAGAAAATCATAGGTAAAGCTTTATGATACTTGTCTGGCAATGATTTATTGAATTTGACACCAAAACACAAGCGACAAAACCAAAAAAAAAAAAAAGGCAAATGGCATTGCACCAAACTAAATAACCTCTACACAGCAAAGGGAACAATCAACAGAGCTAATAGGCAAGCCAGAGAATAGAAGAACATATTTGCAATCCATATATCAGATAAGGAATAAATTTCCAAAATAAGTAAGGAACTCCTACAAATCAACAACAAAAAATTACCTGACTTAAAAATTGGGGAAAAAAAACTTGAATAGACATTTCTGCAAAGAAGACAGACAAATAGCCAACAGACAAATGGCTCAATATCACCTAATCATCCAGAAAATGCAGCTCGAAACTATAATAGGATAAGTCACACCTATTTGAGATAGCTGTTGTTTTTTAAAAAAAAAAGATGCCAAGTAAGGTCAGAGAGGATGTGGATAAACCGGAACATTTCCAGACTATGGGAATGTAAAATGCTGCAGTCACTATAGAAAACAGTATGGAGTTATCTCAAAAAATTAAAAATGGAACTACCATATGATGCAGCAATGTCAGTTCTGGGAATTTACCAAAAATAATTGAAAACAGGATCTGAAAGAGATAGCTGCACTCTAAGATCAATGCAGTGCTATTCACAGTAACCAAAGTATGGAAACAACCTAAACATCCACAGATTGATGAATAGATAAAGATAATATGACACATACTTTATAGTGACATGTTATTCGACCTTGATGAGAAGGAAATCCTGCCATATGTGATGATATAGATGAACCTTGAGAATATTATGCTAAGTAAAATAAGCTCGACACAGATTCTAGAAATTTATTGTGATATAGTTAATAGTGTACTAGGCATATAAATATTTGTTAATAGATTAGATCGCATTCTTACCACATGCACACAAAAATAAGCTAATGAGCAATCAGTCATTATTATAAACTTTCAAAGAGTATGATAAAATTACATCTTCATTTTAACGAATGATACTTTTGTAAATTTGATTATGAAAAGGATATGCAATATAAGCAGGTGTTCCTTCAAGAGACTGGTATACTATTGTAGCAATCCAACTAAAATATAAAAACCTGATATTAAAATTCAGTCTGAAATTATATGTTACTCTGAGATAATAATCAAGAAAAAATAATTACAGATATATTACGATGCTCACTGAGTGTACTATTCTTAACAGTAAATTTTTTAATGACAAAATATTTGCCTTGGCTATAATTAACTCACAAAATTTTTAGTTTGAGCAGTACATTTAAAAATTAAGTGATTGCTAGAATTTATAGAGTAAGGAATTATGATCTGACTAGTTCTTCGCTACACAAATTAACTGGCATGTAGAAAACTGGAGACATCAGAAAAGAGCTCAGTAGTAATTAGTGGACTGAAACATAATGTATATTGGGGAAAGTTGAATGATGTAAAACTTTTAACTAAAGTAGAAAATTACTAAATTGTGATAAACTAGATTGTAAAGAATTCTGAGTGATAACTAGAAATTTTTAATTTCCAGTAAGAAAGTTATTTATATTTTTGTCCTGGTCTTTAAATAAAAAATGTTTTTCCTTAGAATAATTTTGAAATATTGAATAAACTTAGTTAAAATTGGAAGTTATAGCAATTCTTTTCTTTGAATAATTATAAGAAATAGTTTACATTTCTATTTTTGTGGGGGCAGTTTATACATAGCAAAGGATGAAATGAGTGATAAATCCAGTGCTCTTTTCATTCTTGAGGTTTGATGATGTTCAGTTTATTCAACCATGCTGAAGGTGGAAAATATATTTCATTTTTGTATCATCAAATGGGGAAATAACTATATTAACTGACATGTTATTTCAATACATTTGTTGTTTCTCAAGTAATTCTTCAGTTATATTCAATATTACTCTCTAAATCATTGCAATAATCTTACATATATAAGGTCAATGGGTTAAATTATATGTTGAATCTAATATACATAATTATTTTGAGGAGAAAAATCAGAAATTTGGTCTGTTTCTCTCAATTTCCTTATTCATGTATATTTTAACAGAACAATATTATAATGTGCATATCATTTTGATAACTTTTTATACTTAACATTTTGCATATATATATTTAATATTATAAACATGTAAATATTATTATATTGTCAAGTAATATTTGTTTTATGAATATAGCATATTGGGGTCCATTCCATTGTACAAATGACTTCAAAATTTTAACATAAAATTTTTGCAATATACACTTTTTTAATAAAATTTCTTGGGTGACAGTTAATAAAATGATACAGGCTTCAAGGATATGATTAAATAACACATCGTCTGTGTGTTCACCACTCAAAGTCAAATCTCCTTTTATCATCATATATTTGACTCTCTTTACCCTTATCTACTCTCTTTTCCTCCTCTCCCTCTGGTAACCACTAAACTGTTATCTGTGTCTATAAGTTTTTGTTTGTTTGTCTTGTTCATTTGCTGTTTTCAGTTTTATATTGCACATATATGTGAAATCTTATGGGTCTCAATTTTCTTCTGTCTGATTTATTTCACTTAGCATGATAATCTCAAGATTCATCCATGTTATCAAAAATGGCAGTATTTCATCTTTTGTTATGACTAATATTCCACTGTATATATGTACCACATCTTTCTCCAATCACTTATCCAAGGGCACTTCAGTTGTTTTCATGTCTTGGCCACAGTGATAATGCTGCAATGAACATCAGAATGTATATATCCTTATGAATAAATGTACTGAAATTTGGGGGAAGTAAATATCCAGAAGAATAGTGCTGAGTCATATGGTAATTCTAGTCTTAATTTTTTTGAGGAAACTTCATACTATTTTGTATAGTTCCAATCAGCAGTGTATGAGGGTTCTTTTCCCTACAGCCTCTCCAACAGTTGTAATTAACTTGTCTTTTTGATAATAACAATTCTTACAGGTTTCAAGTTATGAAGTGGTATCTCATTGTGATTTTAGTTTGCATTTTCCTAATAGCTAATGAAGTTAAGCATCTTTTTATTGTCTGTTGGCTATTTGTGGCCAGCAATGCAAACTTCTACATATTATTTTTTTTCTGCCTTGATCTACTACTTTGAATTATATTCTTCTGTAGCCCCTATTAAAAAATTGTTGGGTCAAAGATCTTAAACGTTTTCAGATTCTTCAAAAATATTGGCAAATTAATTTCTATAAATTTGAGTCATTTTTCTAACAATATAATTACATTTCAATGTATCTGCTCTTTCTCAAGTGATAGAATATTCTCATTAAAATAATAACAAACACTTTTTGCTAATCTGAAAAACAAATTATTGCATCATCATACTTTACAGTGCTAATAAAAGCTAACCTATTAGCAATTAATTACTTTTAAAGAACAATGAGATCGACAATGTAAAACACCATGATTTTAAAATTAATTAATAAAGTATTTGTTCATATATATGTTAATGAAAGTTAGTACCTGGAAATCACCTAGTAGGTTTTTGAGAATTATGAGAATTTCTTTCCAAAACTATTTTAGGTATATATTAAGATCTATAAAGTAATGTAATTACATGAAGTTATATATGAGAAATATCATATTTATATTGAAAAAATAAACACTTTAATGTAAAAGGAAGGACAGACCTAAATAAAGCACAACAAAACAAAAGTAATCTTTATTTGAAATGTAAGTCATTGGAGTATCCATTAAGAATTGTCATTCTTCTATTCTCTTCAGACACAAACATCTATTTATGTTCACATGTTTTCTTTTAAGTCTTTAATTTCTGAATTTTCTTTACCCTTAAAGTAATTTTTCAGAATAGGACTTATTCCTCAAAATTTCACAAATATGTTAGCACTCAATTCAAGGGGCAGAAAACCAATTTTAACTAGATCAAACAAGAGTGGAAAACATATTGAAGTAAATAGCCAAACAACAGGAAAGATAAAGGTAGAAATGGGCTTAGAGATAACTAAATCTTAGACATTAACATTATCAAAATTATCTCCATTATTTTTCCCTGCTCTGCTTGGTATTTGCCTACTAAAGAGATATGAGGGTAAAAAGGAAGTAGAAACATTCCAATTGATGTTGTCTCATTTTCACACCTTTATGTAGAGTGAAGTAGAAATTTTAATCTAGAACTGTGCCAACTACATTGCTTTTCTCCCTGCTTACTGTAAGTACACTAGATGATCCAAAATGCCATTGTGAGATCAACTTTGATAAACCAATTTAATCTGATTATTCCCCTAATAAGGCTTCTCATTGTTTGCTAAATTTAAAGCGAGTCACCTCATCAACTTCGATAATGTTTCCTCAATCTATATTTTTATCCTAATTTGTACTACAGGGAACATATTCCGGATGCTTCAGTCAAGCAAGAATATTTGTTCTTCCTCAGAGAAATGCCAAGTCTCCCTGCCTTTGTTAATCATCTATCCTGGGCTATTTTTTTTGTCCTTGGAATATTTCTTTCTCTGGTAACTATGTCTGAATATAAATGACACCACCTTAAAAGAGTTTTTCTGATAAATTCAATGAGAAGTATTTTTTTTCTTCTTTTATCTTTCAGAAAACTTTTCAGAAGTGCAGTATTGCTTAATGATTAAGATAGCCAATTTTGAAACCAACTGCTTATGTTTCATTCATGGCTCTCCTGCTTAGTAATTATAAAATTTAAACAAATTATTTAACCAATTTGTTTTATAGTAATTCATCAGAAAATGGGATATTAATAGTATATACCTCATAGATTGCTGCAAAAATCAAATGAATACTTAAAATAGTTAGAATAATTCATTATGTAACAGTTAATAAATACTATTTCAACTTTTAAAAAAATTATTGCTACATAAACCTCCAAACTTTTAGTATATCATTAACATCATCAACCACCAAATTTCTCCTGTTCCCCACAATACATACATGCATATATACCTGTAAACACAATTAAATAAATGTATTAAAACATAGATATTGGCTTTCTTATTTTTCTTCCAAATTATAATACTTAAAATGCTGACTTGCTTATATACATCATATATGATTAGTATATCTGTAGGTATATCTTTCATAAGGCATTTCTCTTTAGAATATTTAATAGCATAAAATGTTTTTAAACAAATTTACTCTAATAACTTATTTATTCATTCTACAAATATCTAAGGAGCACTCACTCTATGCCAGAATTTCTTTCTAGACCATGAAAATACATTATATGATAAACATGGTAGGTTGAATAATGAGCTCAAAAGATATTTATCCCTAGTCTTGGAACTTTTTGAGTCTGTTACTTTGTAAGTAAAAGGGACTTTGCAGATGTGGTTAAATTAAGGATTTTGATAAGAGGCAAATATTCAGGATTGTGTAGATGTACTCAGTGTTATTTCTATTAACAAAAGAAAGAAAGAAGTATCCAAGTCAGGAGACTAGATGTGGTGATAGAAATTAATGTTGTAGTGGTGTGCTTTGAAAGTAGAAAAAAGGGATCACAAGCTCAATGTAGGCAGCCTCTGCGAAATTTTTGATAACATTATATAAATAAGAAACTAATATAATTGTTACAATAACACTATCATTTGATCATACATTTGAATATCGATGTTATTTTATAATCCCCCCCACACACATTATTCTTGGGTTTGATAATAAAACTTACTTTTGTTAATGATACATTAATAAACATAACATTCAAAATATTGCACATAATATGTTAATGCTTGTCCTTTCTTGGTTTTGAAAAACATTTTACTACCCTGTGAAAAATCCCAAACTGACTTCTTTTAGGATAAAAGAAAACAAATGGATAGAGTTTGCAGATATTCCAGTCATGTTAGCCATGTCCCATGTCCCAGATTCATGAAAAAGCCTAGAGATTCCAAAAGCCATGAAGCGGGAACTTGTTTGTATAAAACTGAGTGAGGAAAGGACAAGTAGTAGTGAATGAGAAAGGAGGGATAACAGGGCCATGGAGGCTGGGAGATGATATGAATTATGCTCTGATAGATAAGGAAAGCCACCAAGTGACTTATATTTTTAAATAATTACTCTTGCTGCTAAACAAAGAAGAGACTACAACTGGGTAAGGATAAAAGCACAAAATCCAATTAGAAACTTATTGTAGTAGTTCAGATGAGAGATGATATTTGTTTAGATCATGACGGAAATAGCAAAAGTAGTGCAAATTTGTGAGTGAGTTTCAGGGAGATTTTCAAAGCTGAGAAGAGAGGATTTGCTAATGGATTGAGCATGAGTTAACTATAAGGTTTATCTTATTTGCTGATGTAGAGTGAGCTGGGGCAACATCAGGTTAGTGTTTTGGAGAGTAAATAAATTATGCTTAGTTTTGAAAGTGTGATGTCAAAGATGTTTATCAGATGCCTAAGGGGAAATATTAAGTAGGCAGTTACTATTGTGACATAGGCAAAGTCAGAGATCAAGAAAGAAAACAGAACAGTCTTGGTTGGAGATAAAATACTGGGAGCCATCATCATATCCATAGTAAAGATATATCTCATTTGCATTTCACTTTATTATGCTTCACATCTATTCTGTATTTTATTACAAATTGAAGGCAAGATTCTCAGCCAACAAGATTATGATTCACTTTGTCACAACACTCACTTTGTTGCAGTGGTTTCTAAGCAAGTCCACAATATATCTGAGGTATGTGTCTATTTAAAACTAGGGGCAAAAAAAACTTTTCTAGAGAGAGAGTAGAGAGAGAAAAGAGAAAAGAGAAAAGTTCTGTAACTGAGTCCCGGGGCTTTCCAAAACTGAGGACAATGGCAAAGAGAAGGAACCAGTACAGGTAAAAGAGGCTGTAACCAAATTTTATCTACCAGTATGTTCTATGTGAAATCCACACACACAAAAAATCTCATCTAATTTTTCTACTTTATATATACAAATGACCAAGACTCAGGAACTTAAACAATTTGCCTAATATTATAAGTGTGGTAACTAGCATGAATGCCCTAATTTATAAGTTCCCAATTCTGAAGTTTTAAACACAGATCTGATTATATTAAAAAACTAAGCCATATAGCTATCATTTCCTATTCTTCTTGTATAGAATTATTCACTAAAAATTACTAAGGTTTGACTTGTCATACACATGCTTCTTGGGATTGGAATCCCTAGTCACCCTCTATTTTACTAAGTACGAAACTGTTTACAGCTGGGATATGATCCATTATTACTCATTCACTACTATGTAAGGTAATTATCCAGAGCATATAAAGAAGTGAATAAGGCTTTTGGAAGAGAACAGTCACATTACAACAATTCAGTTTGGTTATTACCACATCAGTTCTCCCCTGTCGGTTATATCCTCTCAATTATTGAGCATTATCTTCCATTTTAAAAATCCTTTATACTTGGAGGGACTGAATAACATTTCATTAAAATTATCATAAAGCTGACAAGCAATCACTACTATAATTTTACTGTGTAAGCCTATAGGATATAAACACTTTCTACTCTAATACAAAAGGTGAAATGGCTTCATGGGGGAGTTATAGAATCCAGGAGCTTAGTTAGTTTTACTCACTTTTTTCATATTTGAGCTGGAGGGATATAGAATAAAGAAAAAGGTTGCTTCTAAAGCAGCTTTTAGCACCATTGACTTTCCTTAATTTAAGCACCATAGAAATTAGAATTTATGATAAAGAGAATGTTTATATTGACAATAAAACAATGTAAAGATATTTAAAAGTAATCAATGTATCAACATTATTTAAAATCAGACAGAAATTGGGTCACTTTTAGATTACTCATAAGGCTGATGTCTAGGTCCTTTGTCAATGAGAAAGTTGTGATTTAAAATGAAATAGTGCATGCATGTGACTATATTTTCATATATGTTAACTAAAAAATGCCATATATATGTGGGGTGTGCTCATATTTTTTTCTAATAATATCAAAGCATTGAAAAAAGTCCAAATACCACTTTTGAAAAATAAAATTCAAACTCCTGGACAAGAGACAGAATGCTATTTACACCTTGGCCCTGATTTGTGTTCAAGGATATCCTCAGAACACAATTTCCTTCACTTTTACAAGCATAGAGCCTGGAACCCAGAGCTACAAGCCAAGCCCAGGGCTGTCAGCCTTGAGGAGACAGATATAGAGGAGATGATATTTTACTTAATAGAGTCCCAGCCCTTAATCTTATAAATTCTAAATTATTGTTTCTGGTGTGTGTTCTAAGAATCTGCTTCTTTTCTTAATAAGTGTATTTTGAAAAGCACTGGACTAACCCCATTTATTATTAGTCATTACTCTTTACTTCTGAACTCTTACTTATTCCATTCCCACTGCTGAGATTTTTTTTCCTTTTGTGTAATTAACTCCTGTGATATTTGAAGTTCAAATCTGCATTTATATTCCTTGTAATATTTTCTCCTATGTGTGTTCCATTAACATTTTGCATGTACTTCTCCTTTACATCTTATAAACTTTCTACTCAAAGCATAGATGACCAACTAGATGTATCAGCACATGGGAGCTTGTTAGAAATGAATCTCAGGCTCCTCCCCAAATTTACTGAATCAGAATCTATTTTTAACAAGATCCAAATTGGATTCTTATACACATTAAACTCTGACAGGTAATTTTTTTTACACTTCACAGTAGCTACTGTTTTAAAGGACATGATTTCCTCAGCTTTCAGCACAAAAACAAATATATAGTACATACTTACCATGAATATGCTAAGTTGAAAGTATATTTGTAAAATATTTTTTGTTGCTGCAAAGGAAACAGGAAATAAATGTTAACATACAATGAAAAGAAAGAATAAAGATTAATACAAACAAGAATACATAGGTGTATGAAAAATGTGATGGAAACAGAATTTGTTATAAGATACTTCATTTTTAAAAAAATATCAGGGTCAAAGGACTTATTTCCTTTTGTGGCATAGCAACTTTATACAAGAATACATAACGTTGCTTGGGTAACTTAAAATTCAATATTTTATTTTACTCTGTTTCAATGTCAAAAAGTTTTTAACATGTTATTGATAGCATAAACCATTACCATGAGAACATTAGTAACTCTGTTTACAGTAGTGATTTTAAAACGAGTTTGTGTAAATGTTTCAAAAATCCCCAATGTGGAGTCAACTTTCTTGAAAGTCCTGATAAAAAAGTCTCTACTCCCCAGAAAATTTTGATTCATATTATCATGAGAGCTCTTGGCTGAGTATACAGTTATTCTTAGTTATTGGTTGAACTGTGTACCTTGCAAAAGATATGCTGAAGTCCTAACCACCAGTACCTCCAAATGTCACCTCAATTGGAAATATGGTAGTTGTAGATGTAATTAGTTAAAATGAGGTAATACTGGAATGAGATGGGCCATTAGGTCATTATAACTCATTCTTATAAAAAGAAGGAGAGAGAGGAGAGAACAGCAGGTGAAGATGGAAGCAGAAAATGGAGTGATGGATCACAAGCCAAGAAACATCGAGGATTGCTGCTATCCTCAGAAGCTGGGAGAGAGGCATGAGATAGGTTCTCCCTCAAAACCTTCAAAAGGAACCAACTCTGCCAACAGCTTAATTTCAGACTTCATGCCTTCATAACAGTAAGAAAATAAGTTTCTGTTGTTTTAAGCTACCTGGTTTGTAGTATTTATTTTCACTCCAACCCTGGAAAACATATTTATGCTTGTTTTGAGACAGCATGAGTGTCACTCTTGTTGTTTTTTAATTGTCATAGAGAACTGCCATTCTCAAGCATTAGTGTATGTACCATTGGCTGTGTGTACTATGATTCATAAACTTCACTTTTTATCAACAGAATCTTTAAGAGTGGTTACTGGGCATCTGCTCCTTTCTAATACAGCAGACCTGTTGAGTACTTTTTATTTGAGACTACCAAATTTAAACCTCATATTTCTTTGAAGGTTAGTGGGCAGTTTAAAACACAGTATATCATTAAATTGCATTTATCTTTTTAAATGTAATCAATAGATGGAAATGAAGTAAGCCTTCTATCCAGATCTTCTTAATTTCAAAGTCTATGTACTTTCTCCACTGAGACAGAGTTTTACCTTGAAGGCTATCGGGGGAAGAGGATGAAGGTGGGATGAGCAGGGATGTTAGGTTCTCATTTTCAAATAGAGAGATTGAATGGAGATAATTTATTTATGTTGAAGTTTTGAACATTGCATGCAGGAGATAATGAGCAGAGCAGATTAGCTAAAGTTAAAGGCATCTTTTGTAAAGCCTTGGTGTGTTTGGGGACACATGTGGTGATGGGAAAAGCATCCTCTTCCTTTTTTATGCACAAAATCCAGAACCATGCTGGCAATCTGTAGTGTACAGTGGCATTTGAGAGTGTCTGGAGGAGGCATCTTTGGCATGACATTGGCAATCTCATTAAAGGCACTAACAAATCTGGCAATGAAGAGATTTCTTTATTTATTTCTTTAAATAAATAAACCTAAGTCAAGTTTTCAAGATGTAAACTGAAATGTTACTTCATCAAAGAGATCTTTTTTTACTGTTGTTCCTGAATCAGAGAGCATTGCCCAGTTGCTCTAGCAGAGTATTCTGATAACATTTCCTCATAACTCTTATCTCTCTCTGAAATTATAATTTGTATTTATTTGATTGCTTATGTAACTTTGATTTCTTCTTCTGAAATAGAAGATCTTTAAACACAGGAGACTTGACTGTGTTGATCACAAATGAATCTTAGTCTAGAGAGATACTTGGAATATTCAAGAGTTCAAAGATATTTATGGAATGATTGAAAAAATAATCCAGTGAATTGGATCAAAAGAAGATAAATGTGGCAGTGGTGTGCAATAAACCATTGGATAGGATAGTTTGGATTTTTTACAGAACACTCATTTTGAAGCAACAAGGAATCATTTGTTGTATTTAGGATTCACAGGATATTTCATATTATGGTAATTATGCTGATAAAGTCTCAATTACATAATTTTAAATTAGAATATATGTGACAAAATATGTACTTATATGTACAAATGTATACTATTTGGATCTCTAACTCACCCACAACACATATAAATATATAAACACCCTTTAAAAATACTTAAAGCTGAGGCAACAAAATAAGGAATATTAATACCAAAAGTACTTGATGCCACCAAATATAAAACAGTTTTTATATTTTCAATTTGCTAGAATCTTAAAATTATTTTAAGATTAAATAAGGAAACAAGAGGTTTTAGTGTTCATTTATTACACATTGAAGGTACCCTAGTATGTGAAATAGTCACTAAAGTCATGGGCTTCTGTTTGGATAGTCAAACAAGTAAATGTTCATTTGACATATGAAAGAGTTCAATGCTATTATAGAGAAAATAAAAAATGTATAGTGAGCATAGGTGTCTCAACCAGATATAGAAGAAATCAGAAAAAAAAAAAAAAAACCTCTAAGAAATGATGGTGGTTAAGCTGGACACAGATGAGTTAAAACTACATAAATAATGGATGTATGAGTTTGGGTTTGTACGTATGTGTGTATGAGTGCATTTTCATTTGTGTGTTTTGTGGTTACATAAAGGCAGGGATGAGGCAAAGCTAGAGATTATAATGAGAGTTATTCCATCTCACTAGTAATCAGAAAAATAAAAAGCATCTTGTATATATTTTGTTGACAAAGGTTATAAAATTTGACAATATCTAGCATGGTAGCAAATGTAAATCAAGGGTATTGTTTATATATTATTTAGGTAGAGATATAAATTAATATAATTATTTCAGAAAACTGGGATTACTTCGTAATTGGACATACTCATAAACTATGACTTAATAATCTTAATTTTAGACACATGATCACACCAAAAAATATATATTTCTATAGCACCACTGTCTGTTTGCATGGAGAAATTATGAGTGTGTGATGAAAGAGTTATTATTTATTTAATTCTGTATAACTCGGGTCTAGTAGTGAAGGACAAAAGTATGTGGGGATTTGTAATCATGGTAATTAGACTATTAGCTGTGTTGATAATCTTGACAGAAATAAAAGCAGTGAGAATGGGGACAAGAGAAAGGACAAGATATATAGTTATCAGGTATCATTTATAGAATTTGTTGACTGGTTGTGAGGAGAAAGGAGGAATATGAGTGACTAAAGGGGCCAACTCAGTTCATGACAGAGCCAATTATTGAGATATTGAATATAGAAAAGGAAGCCAATTTAGGAGATGTAAAGAAGAGAGATATTGATTTCTACTTAAATAGGAAAGCATTAAATAAAACAGTAGCTCTTTGGTGTAGCCACAGTAATTTGCAGAGTATTGGATAAATTTAACAGTTTCTTTGGGTGTTTAAAAGTTTTTTTTTTTATAATGAAAAAAATACTTAAATATTATATTTTCTACATTCTGCTTAAAACTGAGACATAGACAATTACCATGGTATCTCTAGCATCACAGCTCAATATTTTTTTAAAACTTAAAAATAGATTGTCTATCCATTTTAAGATGTTTTTTGTTGTTTGTACCATTATATATTTAGAGATTACTTTTTAAATCTCTGTTATCATTCTTGACACTTCAGAAAAGTAAATATTATTCCAAGTTGGCATAGTTTAATCTGCAAATGAACCATTTTATTTTTCCTCTTGTTAATCCTTGAAGACTTTCATTTGTCTCTCCCATATGGCAAAAATGGGTACATATTTTGTGGGCATCTGCAAGACAATATTTAATACCATTAAATTCCTAAGAAATTATGTTCCAGCTGACACATGTTAAAATATTTATTGTCATATTGCCTGAACAGAATAAAAATCAATTGTCAGTTTTTACTGAACAAATAGGAATGTTATTTGATGCTCTGAAATTTACTTTGGGCAAAATTGTATTTTAATTAATTTATTTGACCATTTAGATTGTTATTTTGGTTATTACTTGTTCTGTTTGATCCAAATGTGCATCAAAAAATTGGAATCAGGATGAAGGTTGACATACAAAAGTGATATGATATTGTAGATGACACCTTCAACTTCATGTTTATATGCCCTGTTCATACCGGTTGTGACCTAAAATTCTAGATGTTGAAACTTGAAGATTTTTTTAACCTTGGAAACAAATGTTCAATCCCCTGATGCTTCTTTTGTATAAAATATTTTTAAATACTTTTTTTGGAGTTATCTTCTGGGTCAGATTATAAGCCATGCAAGAAAATAAGTATCATTGCTCCAAATTTTTAAACCAAAACTTTATTGCCAGTTGTCAAACTCATTATTCAGTCATATTATCTCTGAGAAAAACTTTGGATGCTTCCAAAATTTAAATCTAGCATTAAAGGGCAAATGTGTTTTACTATTGATAGGATTAAAATAGGTATGCCTTTGGAGAGAGCACTCATTTGGTTGTATAATTTCTTAGATGCTTTTTTACAAAATCTTTTGCATAGCTTAAAATTTATATGTTTTTTTTCTATATCAAGCTGAATATGACAAACATGATATTTTTCCCAAGAAGTTTTCTAAATAGTTAAGATATTACTAAACACTGCTACTAAAATCTCTGTTACTCTTCTGAACTAAGAATCATTTTTTTTTTTTTTTTGTAAAGAGCCAAAGAGTAAGTAGTTGAGTCTCTATGGGCCATACTGTCTCTATAGCAACTATTCAACTCTACCATGGTAACAAGAAAACATGTATAGGCTATATGTAAACAAATGCTTATGACTGTGTTCCAATAAAACATTATTTACAAAAATATGCAGCAGGGTCCTTCATGTTTAACCTCTGCTCTAAACAATCTTAGTTCTCTACTAGGTAGAAATAACACATATTTTTTACCCTGTTTAAAAAATAATAGATGATGAAAAAGCATATAATGAGTACCATGTAAGCATAAGCATAAAGTTAGATATCTTTGGTAGAACTAAGAAAACATCTCCTGTGTTTGGAGAAGTTTCAATTTATCTCTTTATTTATTCTACCAATATTTATTGAATGAATAGCAAACATCAGCCTTCATAATAAGAACAGGAGAAATAATGGAAAATAACAAACATAAATCCCAGTCGAAAGAAGCCTGCATTTAATGCTATGAAGAATACTCCTGCGTGCTTTGGAATGGTATTCTCTGCTATGAGAGGCAAAGAGTTTCAAAAAAATCACTTGTATCTTTTTTTTCTTTCTTTTTTTTTTTTTTTTTCCATTTGGGTCTCCAAGACTTTCCATAACCCAAACATCAGATTAAACTATTTGCAGCGAATAAGTAAGACAGGGACAAGAGCGAACAAAAATACTGCTGTATAGGTAAAGAATTGCAATATAAAGATTTTATACAATTTGACATATCTAAAGTGATGATAGAAATGGTGGAAATTCATATAGTAGCATCATTTCTAAATCTATGTCAATACAGTTTTCTAGAAGAAATTAGAAGTTAATAATTTGAGGGAATCTACTAGTAACTAATGGCACTCCAAAGGTGCCCCATATAGGTTACTCACTTGATCTTAAACAGAAACCACCTAGTGAATTTGAAATTATTTTTTATATGTCACATATTAAAGATAAAGCTTAAAAACCCATTCTAATCAACCAACAAAAAAAGCCAAGTCGAATAACTCAATTTTTTCTACAAAAAAACTTTGCTGTTTACATTATAATACACTGTACACAAAAATAATATGAATAAGCATATTAGAATTATGATAAGTACTATCATAAAAATAGGAAACTTTCTCATTAATTAAAATCTTAAGACTTGGCTTATACTAAACAGCAAAACTCATCTTCTTAATTTTTGAATTTTTTTTCAGGAAAATAACTCTTTAGGTTTGACTTTTAATCTTTCTTTTCAAATAATTTTAATAACTGTTCAGTCATAACAGTAGAACATATAATGAATATAAAATATTATTACTATCCACTGGTGTTTAAAGATATTTAGTTTTTGTACAAAACAAGTCAATTATTTTATATGAAATTCAAGAGATGACATTCTGCCTATTGCCCTAGCAAAACCCAGCTGTAAGGGTTTGTGGGAAAATTTTATATTAATTTCTCACATGCACTGTTATCTAAGACTTTGTGTAAAGAAATTTTGACTTCATGAAATTTTCACCTAATTGAAAGCTAATCCCTGTAGAAGAAATAATTTCACTCTGCCCACTATACCAACCTCATGGAATAATGAATAGAATATAGAGAAAATGCTTTAACTATACTCAGCACAGTGCCTAAGATTTTATTTCATTTATATGAGATACCTATAATAGGAAAATATATATAGAGAGAGAGTATAAAAAATTTCTATGGGCTGTAAAAGGAGGGCATAGGAAGTTACTGTTTAATAGTTAAAAAGTTTCTATTTAGGATGATGAAAATTCTAGAAATAGATAGTGATGATAGTTGCACAACAACACGAATGTTCTTAAGCCACTGAATTGTACTTAAAAATAATGAAAATGGTAAATTTTATGTTATGTATATTTTACTGCAATAAAATTATGTAAAATAATATTTAAGAAGTCTCAAACTCTATCCTCTACTGAGAGAAACAGTACCAGCTACTGCTAAGTTAACTATGTCTTATTATATGTAAGAAAATGAGGATAAACTAAAATTCTTCATTTCCCCTCTTTTTAAAAATTTAAAAATTTATTATATGTGTGTAAACTGCAATGTTTGACACATTATCAGTTCTAGCTCCAATATCATTTGGATAAGATTATTTTGATTTCATTAAATTTTACTTTATATATTTGACTTATCTAAGATAAAATTACTAAATGATTATTTTATTAAAATATTACTTACCTGGAATGAAAATATTATTTTAGTTCATTTGTTTGTTTTAATTTTTTATTTTATTTGTCTGTGTGTGTGTGTTTGTTTTTTACTCCAAATAACATATATCATAAATCTTTTGGGATTATGCTATATCTGGCTCTGATGTATTCAAGATGCCCATGTTTTAAAATTATCTAGACTTATAGAGTCTAGAATAACATGAAAATTCACTAGCTATTAAGGAAATACAAATCAAAACCACAATGAGAAACTATCTCACACTTATTAGAATGGCAATCATAAACAGGACAAGTAATAGTGTTGGAGAGGTTGTAAGAAACTCTCATACAAGTGAAATCATATGGTTCTCTATTTTTTTATGTATGATGTACTTAGTTTAGCATGCTAATCTCAAGATCCACCTATGTTGTAGCAAATAGCTACATATGATACCAGAATTTTTTGATTGTTGCAAGTATGAAAAAATTAAAGTCTCTATCTGTTAAGGAAGTGGATTTTAATCCCATTTGTAGATTTCATTCATTTGCTTTTTTGCTCTACCCTGCATAGCATAAGAATAACCTCAGTATCACCTTATAAATGTGATAGGTATAATTTGTTAATGTAGGTCAGGATTGACCTGCATTGTCTTTCTCTTTAGTAGCTCACCTCACCTTTAAGAATACCAACATACCTATATTACTACCAAATAGTTCGGTTTCTTCTTACAAGACTTCCAGAAGTATTGGTTTATAACATCATTCTCTTCTTTCCCTCAAAATGCCTAGGTGTTTTCTAAGCTGCATATTTTCCCCAGAAAAAAAAAGGATAGATCACCCTCTACTTCACATTAATCTGTGTATTTCCATGTATGTATGTATGTAATATACTTCACCTGAAATATGGCACAAGGTGTCCATCTGTAATGCACTCTCCTTTTTGAAGCAAGTCTGAGGCATTTCTTTATTGTATAAACTAGCTATCTAGAAAATTGCCATTATTTCATAAAAGTGCAATTTTAAAAATTATGTAGGGATTATGTGCTCTTAAGGGTACTTTGAAAATGGCAGGTTTCCCAAAGAAAGTCTTAAAAGCATTTACGGGAGTCCAAAAAAAAAAAAGTGCTTTCAGTAAGAGGAAAAACACTTTGATTCTGTCAAATAGATCAATCAAATTATTCTCTGTGCAGCTTCTCTCTTGAAAGTCATATTTTTCCTACTTCTTTTCATTTTCATTTCCATAATTGTCCTTGCCAAGATTATTATATATATAATGTAATTTTTATTACATTAATGGACTAGTTTATAGAAAATATTCAAAAACAGAAAAGTAATATTAAAAGAAGGTAAACTAAATGCAAAACTCATTCTATTAGCAGGCTTCAAGTATGAAGTTAGCTCTAGAACTTGCATTTATAATTACATCATTGTTGCAGCTTCCTCTTTTCCAGCAGCATCTTAAAGATAAAAGCATAATTTCAAAGTTGAATGGTTGCTCTTTCTATTGTTATATAATTATGGAAATACTTATTAACATGTTTATTTACATTTATTTTACAATCTTGGTGGGGTGAAAATGGCCATCAAATCCCCAATTTCAACTTTTCAAAGATAATTAATGAAATTCAGAAATCCTTGGAATCAACAGTACATTTTTATATATAAAGTATTAATCTTTTGGCCTACATTCCTCAAAAAAGTAATATAAAATATCTTTGGATATTTAATGTCATTTACAGAGACACGAAACATGAATTTTAACATACCAGTAAATGAATTTTAGAAAAGAAATGTTACAAGAAAAACCCTAATCAGCTCCATAAAAACCTCTTTGTGTAAACTATAATTCTAAAACTGTATTATTACTTCTCCAAATCAGACCATTTATTTTCCAACCATTTAATGATGAATGGGGAAAAAAAGTGAAGTGATGAGTAAACTATTTCTTAAACCAAGAAGTATATTTCTGAACATAGAAGAGTAAATGGCAAAATTATTTGCCACTGAGCATCTTTTCCTTATTTTGTTTTCATTGATGAAAACATTTTAAGATTGGATAATACTACAGCTATGATTGAATAAGGAGAAGTCACAAATATTTTGTATCTTAACGCATCTTTGAGGGTCTAAGAGCTTCATATCATTTCATATAATGTCTTAAAATAAGTACTTTCCAAAAAGTTATTTGTATTGAGTACTTCAAAATGACTATTAAAATCCTAAAGGTAGATCAAATATGGTTGGTGCCAAAAAGTTATGCCATCCTGCTAATATAATTACTGCATTTTTAAGTGTACTGATTTTGTCATAAGTATTAATCGATTTAATATATACTAGATATTATTTGAATTTTTCAAATGACAGTTTTTTCCCTTTTTCTGCTTTAGTAACTCACATGGTAAATCCTATTCAGAGGGTTGTATATATTTGTATATGTACATGTAAGTATGTAACAAATAATAGGTGTGCTTATGAAAATTAGAAAAACTTACTTTGTTCATGATTAATGAAAATGATCAGTAAACTGTTGGATAATGAATAACTGGTAGTGTACCTTTATAATCATAATATCAGAGGCTAACTAAAATGCTGTGATATACAAATTGATATGAATAAATTTCTTCTTTGCTTCAGTAGCAATACAGTAATTGTCATCTGTGTTGGTGTTTTTTAATGAAGTAAAAATAATGAAGTATTCTATTAGATAAGTGTGTGTGTGTTTGTGTGTGTGTGAATTAAGAATCACTTCCCAAATATAAATCAGTCATTGTATATTGATGACTTAGAAAGTCCTATACCAAGTAAATGTGTTCAAATTACCTTTATAGACAAGGACAAAATGATTCAGAAATCTTATGAACAATTTTTGCAACAAATGTGAAAAGAAATTCCAATAACAAAATAAGAGACTGTTAATTTATCAGGGAATGGATAAATAAAATCAAATGTCATATAATGATTACAAGGTCTATTTGTTTCTTTATGGAAATCCAACAGGTGTTGGCTTCACTGAGGAACACTTGAAGCATCATCCAATACTCAAGGTGGTCTAAAGGGAACCTAGCCTGTTATGTGCACCATCTCTGTGCCATATTCTAAATCCATGAAGCTTTATATGAAAATTACTTATTTGATAGAACACAGGAGCGAGAGAAGGTATAAATCTTGTCTTCTTGGACTTCTTTCTCACCACAAGAACCCTTCTTTTCTGAAGCCTCTGAGAATAAAGAAAACATAATTTATTGGCACTACCAGATAGGGAGAGGAGCTCAATATCTAGAATTCTAGGTTTTCTCCTTTGTTTCTCAGGTCAAAAAGAGACTGTCAGAATAAACAGCATTAAAATGGCACAGGTGTGGTGTCCAGCAGAGTTACCAGGGAAAATATTTTACTGGCATTGCTACTGAAAAATTATCAAACTTTGAACTACACCATTTTTTGTAGTCCTCATATCTGTGTTTAACAAACAGATATGATAATATTAATTGCTGATTCCCCCAAAACTCATTTATTTCTAAATAAATGTGTGTATATGTATACAAGTAGTGTGCCATTCTAAAATTAATTTATTGTAACTTTTATATGTTTTGATAAAATATACATATGTTCTAAATTAGCCCATCTGTATTTTTTTTTTTTTATGATGTTGGAATAACATAGTTAGTGGAATACTTACCTTTAACTGTTTTCATGGTTAAAATTTTAAGTGCTGACCTTTTGGTTTAATTCAAAGAACCTCTCATCATGAAAGTAACTCTTCTAGGGTGATCTCCTGATAGTTTAAAGGTATATTTATTATCTATTAGGCTTTGTAATGTCTATTTAGCTAAAACAGGTTCTGAAACAATTTTACACTTCTCCAAAAATTTATACGGTGATGAAAATAAATTATTTGAGCAATCTTTCATCTGAGATGAGTTTAAAAAATGAGTATTTTGTAAATAATAAAATATCTTTATATGTTTATTTTTTTAACATAAGAACTAAGAAGAATATCATGAAACAAAGATTCAAAGAAAAGATTCCATTTTCCATTTTGCACAGCATTATCAAATTAAAAATATTCAGTATGTTTTATTTATATTTCTATATTTTTATAAACTTGTTGCCTTATTTTTACCCCTGTATAAGAGCAAAAAAAATTTTTTAAATTTTATATTTTTTCTAAAAATTAATACTCTATTAATGAAGTTAAATTTTTTGCACAACCTACCAAAGATTCTCCTTTTAGAAAGTAATGAAATACTGTGGAGTAGAGTAGCTTTGTACTGGGAGACAGTTGGATTAATATTCTGGCTCAGCCATTTGAGGTAAATGTATATTGAAGGAGTCATAAGCTGAGCCTTTAGTCCAAAGCTAGTGACATGCTCAGGTCGCCTTTTTCCCTTGCTTCCTAAAGTCATCACCCATATTTTTATCCTCTGTATGTTATACATCAGATGCTAGGAAAGGTAAAACTAAAAAGAGTCTGGTTGAAAAAAAAAGAAATACTAAATATCTAGAGGAAAGCACTCTTAACTAATGTCAAACTGATTTTCATAAGATGGTGAAACTCTCAAACCTAACCATGCAAATACTGCTAATGTTCAAAATACAACATACCATAGCAAACAAATACATATTGATATATCAATGTGCCTATAGCAGTAAATACTTTTTTGAAAATTCTTTAAGTGATATCTACTAAAAATTCTATTGTCTTTTAAAGTTTAAATATAGCTATTAAGATCCTTAAGTAAATTACTATGTATTTGAATTTCCACAAATAGTTCTTAATTATATATTTTTTTATATTTACATCAAGGAAATGAATGTATATTGACATAATAATGCCTTCTATTTTGTTTCCCTTAAAATAACAGAACTCAATAAAAGCATTTCACATTAAATTTTGTATTCTCAAAATACTGCAACAGGCAGATGTTATCTTTGTAGTAAAAAATAATAATAAAGTACATATGGTAGTTATATAACAATAAATATTGCATAGTCAATGAAGTATCAGGAATTTGAAATTGAGAGAGATTCTGATTCCAATTCTAATCCCTTTTTTTAGTACAATAATGCATGAACTTTACATTTGTTTTATTTGTACTCTTTAGATTTAGCTAGAATATGTAAACACACTAAATGACATTCTCTGAAGTGATCTAATATTGTTGGTAATAAGTGTAAACTTATCAATTCATAAATTTTTTTTTCTTCAAAGACTTAATTGTTATCTTTTAACTACCTTCTTTATTAAACATAATTACAAGCCTATACATAACAAGAAAAAAATGAGAAAATAATTAGATATGACTGATATAAATTTATCAGATTGACTAATGTTTTGCCAAACTCATTTCCTTTCTTTGCTTAATATTCAAGTTCTATGCGTACTACTAAATAGCTAAGTCATGCACCTCTCCAAGCCTAAAAGAGGTTCTACATTCTATTGTTTTGGCTAATGATGTTCTAAAAACCACTAGACAGATAATAGATTTCTAGCATCTATAAATTAATGACAAAATATATTTCTCATAGGTCAAAATTCTATAAAGGTCTGAGGGAAGTATATTGGTCAAAAGAAAAGAATATAGGTGTGAGAGTTAGCATGGATAGTAAAAAGATTAATTTAAAAACCTAAATTTCTTCATGTAAAATGAAGACTATCATACCTAACAAAAAATGGGAAGATCAAATGACACTCTCATGGTAAAAGGAACATAGCATATTTTAGAGTTGTATCGTTGAACTATCTTATTTCATGTACTGAAATACTGGGGCTTTCCAGAAGGTAGGATTTGCAATGTTTTTATTTCTCTCTCCATTTAAAAAAACACAAAACATGATCTTGAAATAAAGAAATCAAGCTAGATGAACATTAAAAAAGGCTGAACAGGCTAAACAATAATCCCATGTTTGTGACTATAAGGGTCCCTTTGCCCTTTCAAAGTTGTAAGAGATTCAGACTTATTTCTGAAAAAAAAATTCTTAAAAAATATAAATATCCCAAAAGCATAGTCATTTGGCGGTCATCCTAAACCTGGTTTTTTCAAAAGGTCTCTTTGACAGCATAGATAATGGTGATTCAATTCTATTTATAAAATCATTATAATGCTATTTGTAGCCTAGGTAGCTTAGTCATTTGACCTACTCTAAAGTTTACAATGGTCTTGCTTGTCAAAACTGAAAGGATTCTAAACAGTGAGATGCAAGTCAACTACTTGGAACTTAATGAAAATGGGTTGCTTAGTAGCAATTGTCTTTTTAAAAAGGTTAATCATAGCTGATAGAGCAAGAACATGTGTTTTCACATTTCTGAATAGCTAGAAAGGTGATTTCTCTCCAGTAAGAATAAAATTGACTATAATTATAAATTACAAATCTAAAAGGGTTATGCATATTCTTCATCTATGAGCTTGCAAATTATTGTGACTTTATGGAGAAAGGGTTTATCTGAAATCAGATGGAAGCTTGTAACATCAAAGTACATAGGTGTGACTCATAACAGATAAAGGTGAATTGAAAAGTTAATAGATGTCTTAGATGTGTGCACTTTGTGTATTTTTACACAGCTTGACTCAGCTGGGTTAAGAACATGGTGTTTTCCTAGGTTTTCTTGGGACAAAATTGAACATAGCAATGTGAAATTCGAGTTATGTTAAATTGTTTCCTACTCTATCAGTTTCTTTGGAACAAATTTGTGTTTCAAAACAACTATTATAGCAGAACTGACTGCAGTTGAACTCTGTAACAAGACAAATTTTCTTCTTCCTCTCTTGCTTCCCTTTGAATCCTAGAAAAAAGCAATGTCAATAAAAATTTGAACAATTTGGTGATGTGGCTCTAGGAAGAAGAACAGATAGTAGCCTTTTTGGAATATAAATGTAGAAGGAATATGCTAAAAAGAAATCAAGATTTTTTATGTTTTGCAAGTTCTAGCCTAACAAAAAGATCAGAAAATGCATTCATTGGAACTTAATGAAATAATTCATCCAGCCACAATATGTGGAAATGTCTGCATCCATAGCTTAGGGGTTAACAAAGTATCCAAAGAATGCTAGAGGTATATATTACGAAAGAAAACCTGGAATTACACATATCTACATGACTGAAAATCTTAAATTTTTCTATTAAATTATTGGTTATTAAACATTTATGGTCCTTTTGAGGATTTAATTAATTCAATTAAATATAAGACATTTACGCTTATCTTAGTCCAGTCCATTGTGAAAAAGAACCATGAGATTATTATGACACAGAAAAGATTTATATTTTTAAAGGCCTTGTTTTCTAAGATAAGTACCATAGATTACATTTATCCTAAAAATATATCATTCTATGATAGACTGAGAAACTATATATCAAAAATAAAATATTCTTTTTTTAAAATTCAAAACCAAGCATATCTTATTCAATTATAATTGTTAATTGTCTACGAAAATTTGACTTCACAGTTTTAACTTTTTTCTTGGAACTTAATTTTTATAAGCTCTAGGCTCCTGAGCATTTTGGTTTATTATTAAAAGTTAAAGGGATTCTAAACAGGGCTCAACTGCATGATTGAGAAAGTTGCTCCATATCACATCCTACAAAATGGATAGTATTTTAATTTGGCTACAGAAGAAATTCTCAAATTGTCTTGTCTGTTTATGTCTACCATGCAGGATTTTTAAACTATACATTTGCTTATATTTTAAAATATAGAATTAAAGCATATAATTCCTATGGGACTGCATATTGTTAAACAAGTAAGCCTTTATTTCTTCCTGAAACAAAATAGCCAATTATGAGAATCTTTTTATAATGATAATTCTGAGTATTTAAGATGGTGTATTGGGGACCCTCATGGAAATTAATTGATCATCTAGACATATCTTTGCTTCTTCTCTAGGGATGTCCAAGTTATACAGACAATTCCACCATCAAAGAAGAAAACTATAATCCAATGTTTAAATGAATTAAAACTGGTTTTGCATGATTTAAAATCAAAGAGCTCTACTTTCTGATCATTAATTGGCTTCTCAACAACTGTAGAAATGAGTTTGAACATATGACTTAAATATTGAGCTATAGATGCTAGAAGGGACATATCTATCTCTATTTGGCTTATCCAGCATCTCATAAACCCCTTTAATTACATTTGAAGTTATAACTTTCTCTTTTGTAAGTGGTGGTACAGTCTCATGGGCACATGAGCCAAGTCAAGATTTGAGATAAAGCTTTGTGTGTAAATAACAAGGCAAAAGTTTGAGTTTAGACTTCAGCTCAACTCAACATCTAATAAATTATAAGGATGAGAAAAAATATCTTCAAACATCCAGTCTGTTCTTCAGAAAAAAATGAATAAATTAAAATTTGTTCTTTGCATCTATATTTGCCTAGATGCAATAGTATTTTATAAGAGCTGATTTTTGTACTTTGACATGAATCTGAACAATTTTTCTGTAAATATTATTCTTAAAAAACTAAATTTCCTGATAATTATTTTTACTTGTTTCTGGCTTTAATTATTGCCCTTCTAAATCTAGTTTATAAAAATTTCTCAAGATTATACAGCTATAACTTTGTGTGTACATATTTATGTAGTGGACAATGTCCTCTCACAATTTTTTATGATACCTATAGCTTTTTTAAAATTTAGACTCAAGTTCAGAATAATACAACTACATTTAATATTTCCAAGATACTCACTAAGTAGCTCCAAAGTTTATTTCCTCCCTTATTAAAAGATAATTAATAGAATGTGTACATGTGTTTCTTCATATATTAATGTTTCTGTAAATGTTATACTGTTTTCGATGCTTAAAAGAAGGAATCAGCTGCTAATTAAAATACATAAATAAATAAAACAAAAACAAAAACTCTCTTCAATTGGTTGTGTACAGGTTAAATGTTATTGACATTAATACTTTCAGTAGAATGTTTGCATCCACCTTTTTCATTATAGATAGAAGAAAACTTAATGTGTAGAGTAACATTCTAATTTTCAGTAAATTAATATTTAATGAGATTTTAATCCTAGATTAAGCTATCCTCATCATTTTTGACAATTAACCCATACTTTGCTGAATGAATGAAAGTCCCTGGAGTGTTTTCAGTGTCCTACTGTCTACAAAGTGTTTTTAGCATAACAATAATCTTACATGTATGTCATATATCAAAAAGAGGATTGCGTTTACCTCAATTCTAGTATTATTCATTGCTAAAATAAATTATTTAGAACCACTCAGTATTATCAAAAAGGGTTCCTTTCTCTTTCTCTCTCTTCTCTGCTAGCCTGAATCACTCTTGTAGAAGCTAAAAATTAGAGAGGTGGAAAAAAGCATAAGAACAATAATTTCAGTAAAGTACTATACTTCCTCTTGTCTATTAGTAGTGCAAGAAATAAATCCAATATATCATTTGCAAATATATTCTCCCATTAAGTGGGCTGTCTTTTTGTTTTGTTGAAAGTTTCCTTCACTGTGCAGAACCTTTTCAGTTTGTTGCAGTCCATGTGTTTATTTTTGCTATTGTCTCTTTTGCTAGAGGGGCCTTTTCCAAAAAGATAATACTTAAAATGATATCAAATAGTTTACTTCCTATTTTATCATGTTTTTAATTTTTTATTATAGTTTGCATACAATATCATATTAATTTCAGTCATACAACATGGTGATTAGACATTATATATTTTATGAAGTTATCACCCCAATAAATCTAGTACCCATCTGACACCATACATAGATATTACAATATTATTGACTATGCCTTACATCCCCATCACTGTTTTGTAAATATTTATTTGTACTTCTTAATCACTCCCCCTTTTAAACTCACCACCCCCAACATCCCACCTATCTAGCAACCATCAAAATGTTCTCTATATCTATGAGCTTGCATCTATTTAGTTTGTTTATTTTATTCTTTAGACCCTATAAGTAAGTGAAATCATTTATCATTTGTCTTTCTCTGTCTGACTTATTCAACTCAGCACAATACTCTCTAAATCCACCCATATAGTTGGAAATGGTAAGATTTCATTCTTTTTATGGCTGAGTGATATTCTATTGTATATGTACCACGCTTTATCCATTCATCTATTAATGAACACCCAGGTTTCCTCCATATCTTGGCTACTATAAATAATTCTACAATATGAATTTCTATGTCCATTTGAAGTCTTGTTTTTGGGTTAATTTGGATAAATGCCCAGAATTTGGATTAATAATCCTTCTTTGTCTCTTGTTATAGACTTTTTTTTTGTTTTTAATTAAAATTATTGAGTTGACATTTGTTAATAAAATTATATAGATTTCAAGTATACAATTCAATAATACATCATATGTACGTTACATTGTGTGTTCATCACCCAAGTTAAATTTCTTTCTGTATCTAAATATTTGACCCCTATTTACCCCTATCTTGGACCTCTTTCCCCCTTCCCTCTGGTAAACCCTAATTGACTGTTCATATCCCCGTCTCTGTTTGTTTGTCTTATTTGTCTGTTGCTTTCAGTTTTATATCCTACTTATAAGTTAAATCATATGGTTGTCAGCTTTTTCTGTCTAAATTATTTCACTTAGCATGATAATCTCAAGATCCATCTATGTTGTCACAAATGGCAGTATTTTATCTTTTCTTATGGTTGAGTAATATTTCATTGTATATATGTACCACATCTTCTTTGTCCAATCATCTATCCAAAGACACTTCAGATGTTTTCATGTCTTGGCCACTGTGAATAATGCTGCCGTGAACATCAGGGTGAGTATTTCCTTGTAGATAAATGTTTAAAATTTTTTGGAGGATAAATACCAAAAAGAGGGATTGCTGGGTCATATGGTAATTTCATTCTTAATTCTTCGAGAAACTTCATACACTTTTCCATAGTGGATGTACCAATTTGCATTTCAACTAGTTGTGTGTGAGGGTTCCTTTTCCCCCACAACATTTCCAACACTTATTACTTGTCCTATTAATGATAGTCATTCTAACAGGTGTGAGGTGATATCTTATTGTGATTTACTAGACTTTGTTTTAAAGTTCATTTTTTCTGGTATATTGTTACCCCTAGCTTTTTGTTTATTACTATTTTCATGAAATATCTTTTTCTATTCTATTACTTAAACCTGATTTTTGATCTGAAGTGAGTCTCTTATAGGCAGCATATGTAAGGAACTTGTTTTCTTACTCATTCAGCCACTTTATTTTTTAATTAGAATGCCTAATCCATTTATATTTCAAATAATTCTTGATAAATATTTAGTAATTGTTATTGTATTCATCTTTTTAATTTTTTTTTTGTTTTTTCCTTCTTAAAAAAGTCCCTCCAAAATTTTCTGTAATACTGGCTTGATGGTGATGAACTCCTTTAGCTTTTTTTTTGTCTAGCAAGCTCTTCATCTGTCTGTCAATTCTAAATGATAGCTTGGGTGGGGACAGTAATCTTTGTTGCACATACTTTTTTTAAAAAAATCATTTTGACTGTTTTGCGCCAATCCCTTCAGTTGAAAAATCAGCTGATAAGCTTATGGTAGCTCTCTTGTAGGTAACTAGGTGCTTTTCCTCTTGCAGTTTTTAGATTCTTTCTTTGTCTTTCACCTTTCACATTTTAATGATGATGTGTCTTGGTGTGGGCCTCTTTGGTTTCATCTTGTTTGGGGCTCTTTGCACTTCCTGGGCTTGTATATTTTCTTCTTTACATTGGGAAAGCTTTCCATCATTATTTCTTCAAATAATTTTCATTTCCTGTGGTACTCCAATGATGCAAATGTTGATACCCATAATGTTGTCCAAGAGGTTCCTTAAATTTTCCTCACTTTTTTGATTATTTTTTTTTCTGCTGCTCTGATTAGGTGTTTTCTGCTACCCTATCTTCTAAATCACTGATTTGATCCTCTGCTTTATGTAATCTACTACTGATTTCCTCTAACATATTTTTCATTTCAGGTATTGTATTCTTCATTTCTGACTGCTTTTTTTTATGTTTTTTATCTCTATTTTTATACTTCCTATCTCTTTGTTAAAGGTCTCACTGAGTTCATATACTCTTCTCCTAAGTTCATTGACCATCCTTATAATCAGTATTTTGAAATCTGCATTTGAGAGTTTACATGTGTTCATTTTGTTTAGTTCTTTTGCCAGACTTTCCTATTCTGTCATTTGGCATATATTTCTTTGTCGCCCATTTAACTGCCTCTCTATATTTGTTTCTATGCATGAGGTAGGGCTCCCAGTCTTAGTGAAATGGTCTTATGTAGTAAGTGTCTTTTGGAGCCCAGTGGTTCAGTCTTCCTTGATCACCTGAGCCAGGTGGTCCAGGTGTGTCTCTTTTATAGGTTGTGTGTGTTCTCCTGTTGTAATTGAGCCTTGTTTGCTGTTTGTTCATCAGTTAAGGAACTAACTCTTAGGTTGATTGGTTGTGAGGACTGGGTGGTGAAAAACTGGTCCTGTGTAGCAGGATTCACTTTAGCAGGGTTCCATTGCCTACCCAATCTATCTTTTGGGTATTTTTCTGGATGCAGCCAGGTGGTGCCTCAGCTGGATCCCAAGCACCCTGCCACCAGGAGGGCCAAACTTGGGACCTCTTAAAAAGAGTTCTTTTTCATGCCAAGTTCATCTGCAACCTATGCCTTGCCCAAAGATACCTGGCAAATGGCAGCTGCCCATGCTGGGTTTGGAGGTGCCTCTAGAGTCCAAGCAGTGAACTGAGGCTGGCTGCCACTAGTGCTGGGCTTGAGGCTACTCAACAATAGGTACAGTGCTCACCAAGGCTCGATTCTGCTTCTTTAGTTTTTGTGAACCTTTGAGAGATTTTAGGAAAACCTGCAACACAAGTGAAGACAGGCCATTTGAATTGAAAATCCACTGAAAGTGGCTTGGGTGTACCCATATGCTGGTAGGGACAGAATGTCAGGGAATCACCAGAGTAGGGAAACCAGTATTAGATACATTGGTGAGGACTCACATATGGTACTCACCTGGGTCTGCAAGCTGGGTTGGGGAGGGCTCAAAGAAGGAACAGTGCCTCTGCCAACACTTCTATCTGGAAGAAAGCTGACCCTCCAGCCCTTGCCTGAAGCCAAACAACTCAATTCCTCCTCATGTATCCCTGACACCTTTCAAACTGCTGCCCCAGGGCTGGAGCTCAGAGCAAGTGAGCCCTTCACTGAATAAGTCTGCATGCAGACTGCAGGAGAGGAAAGTCTGTGAATCACTCAACCATCATTCCTGCTGGTTTTCATAACCAGAAGTTTTGAGGACTTCTCATCCCAGAGCTGGAACCCTGGGCTGAGAAGCTCAGTGAGGTGCTAGGACCCTTCACTCTTCCGGGGGAAACGCCACAGCCAAGATATTTTGCCTGATTCTCAACCACCACATGTGAATGTGGGACCAGCTTGTTCCACATCTGTTCCCCTCCTACCAGTCCCAAGGTAGCCTCTTCTTCTTCTTCTTCTTTTTTTTTTTTGTAGGACTTCTTTCAGCTAGACTTTATGTTACTTTTAATGATGGCTATTCTATAGTTTGGTAGTAAGTTTGATGTGGCTGTGAGAGGAGGTAAGCACAGTGTTTACCTACTCCACCATCCTGACCAAAAGCCCTATGTTCTCTTTGAGGAGTTTTATGATTTCAGACCTTAGATTTCAGTCCTTAACACATTTTGAGTTTATTTTTGTATATTGTGTAAAAGAGTTGTCCAGTTTGATTTTTTAGTTTTTCGTGTATCTGTCCAATTTTCCCAACTCCACTTGCTTAAGAGACTGTCATTATTCCAGCATATAGTTTTATCTCCTTTGTCATAGATTAGTTGACCATATAAGCAATGATTTATTTCTGAGCTCTCTACTCTGATTGCTCTAAATGTCTGTTTTTGTGCCAATACCATACTATTTTGATTGTTATAGCTTTATAATATAGTTTGAGATCAGGAAACATTATACCTCTAATTTTGTTCTTTTTTCTTAAGACTGTGTTGGCTCTTCAGGGCCTTTAGTGGTCCCATATCAATTCTTCTAGTTCTGAGAAGAATTACAATGATATTTGATAGTAATTGAATTGAATCTTTAAATTTCTTTGGAGAGTATGGTTATTTTTAACAATATTAATTCTTTTAATTCATGAGCACAGTATATCCTTCCATTTATTTGTGTCTTCTTTAATTTTTTTCTCTAATGTTTTGTAGTTTTCAGAGTGCATGTCTTTCACCTGCTTGAATGGTATTATTGTCTTCATTTCTTCTTTGGATTGTTCATTATTAGTGTATAGAAATGTGACCAATTTCTGAATGTTAATTCTGCTACTTTACTGAATTTATTTATCAATTCTAACAGATTTTGGATAGATTCTTTAGGGTTTGCTCTATATGATATCATGTCATTGGCAAATAATGACAGTTTTAATTTTTCCTGTCCTATTTGAATAACATTTTTTTTTTTATCTGATTGCCGAGGCTAGCACTTTCAGTACTACATTGTATGATAGTGGTAGGAGTGTAGGTCATTGTCTTGCTCCTGATCTTAGAGAAAAAGCTTTTGGCTTTTACCAGTAAGTATAATGCTAGCTTTGAGTTTGTCATATATAGACTTAATCAAGTTGAGAGAAGTTTCTTCTGTAGCCACTTTGTTGAGAGTTTTTATCATAAATATATATTATATTTTGTCCAATGTTTTTTTCCACATCTGTTCAGATTATCATGATTTTTATCTTTTATTTTATTGATGTGCTGAATCACATTCATTGTTTTGCAGATACTGAGCCACCTTCACGTCCATGGTATAAATTCCACCTGATCATGGTATACAGTTCTTCTAATGTATTTTTAAATTTGTTTTCCTAGTGTTTTTTTGAGCATTTTGGCATCTATGTTCCTCAAAAATATTGGCTAATAATTCTCTTTCTTTGTAGTATTTTTCTCTGGTTTTGGTATCAAGATGATGCTAGCTTTGTAGAATCAATTTGGAAATATTCTTTCTGTTTCAATTTTTTTGGAATAGTTTGAAAAGAATATGTACTAATTTACCCATGAAGCTGTCGGGTCCTGGGCTTTTGTTTGTTGGGAGTGTTTTGATTATTATTTCAATTTCATTGCTAGTAGTTGGTCGGTTCAGATTCTCTATTTCTTCCTAGTTTAGTCTTGGAAGTTTGTATGTTTCTAAAAATTTATCCATTTCTTATAGATTGTCAAATTCTTTGGCATGATTCATTTGATAAGAAGTTGATATCTGAAATATATAAGAAACTTGTAAAACTCTATAACAAAGATAATTTTATCCAAAAACAGGCAGAGAACATGAAAATTTATTTCTCTAAAGAAGTTATACAGATGACCAGTCAACATATGAAATTATTTTCATAATCATTAATTATCAGAGAAATGCAAATCAAAATCACAATGAGATATCACCTTATACTAGTCAGAGTGGCTATCACCAATAAATAAACAAACAAGTGTTGGTGGGAATGTGGAGAAAAGGAAACCCATGTACATTGTTGGTAGAATTGTAAATTAGTGCAGCCACTATGGAAAATATTATGAAGATTCCTCCAAAAACTATAAATAAATATAACATACAATGTAGCAATTCCACTCCTGGGTATTTAGCTAAAGAAAACAAAAACACTAATTTGAAAATATACATGCACCTCTATGTTTATTGAAGCATTATTTACACTAGCCAAGATATGAAGAAACATAGGTGCCCACCAATAGCTGAATAGATAAAGAAGATTTGATGTGTATACACACACACAAACACACAGACACACTCATACATTGAAATATTATATAGCAATGAAGAAGAATAAAATTTTGCCATTTGCAAAAACATGAATGGATGGGTATTATACTAAGTGAAATAAGTCAGGTAGAAACAGACAAATACTCTGGTCTTACTTATATGTTAAGTATAAAAACAAAACAAAACAGAACAAAAACAGACTCAGAAGTAGAGCCCAAGGGGATGGTTATCAGAAGGGATATGGTGGGGGATGGGTAAATGGGAGAAGGGGAATATAGTTAATGATATTGTGATAAGTTTGCATGGTGAGAGATGATTACTAGAATTAATGGGGTTATTATGGTCTAAGGTATAAAAGTGTTGAATCACTATATTGTACACTTAAAACAACTAATATAATCAATATAATATTGTATACAAACTACACTTAAATATATACACACACACACACACACACACATCTATATATATGATTGTGTATGTGTGTGTGTGTGTGTGTGTGTGTGTCTGCATTTAACTGAACTGAGTAAGGACTTCTAGCCTTTTTAAATGCACAGCTAATGGTGGAAGGAAAATAAGCAACTAAAAATAATTGAAAAGTTGAATTATATAAAACTGAATAAAACTTGTAGGAAGATAATTGTGGCTACTTAACAAAAATATTTTGATATTAATTTTGACATATACAGTGGAGATGTGCATAAAAATATATTTTTAAATATAAACCAAATTAATTTGCTTAAAATCTATACATTACAGTTTAAAGTTGACCAAAGTTAGTTATGAAAAGTGAAAGATGATAGTAATTTTTAGCTTAGCGTAGTTCTTTAGTCTGACATGGCACAGATCACATATCATCATGCCCCTAAATAGATTAATGTTTATAAAATTCTGTATAGAAAAAAGATGATCCATGAATTACAGAACCATTTTTAATACGTCTACCTGTCTTATACTAGGATACATTTTTTTAACATTGTTTTTGTTGTTTTGAATCATAATCAGGAACTTTTTATATGCATACTCAAATGTTATCTGAGCATAATCTACTTTGAATTAGATATTGTATTACATAATTTGAATTATGCATACTGTCTTTTTAAATTCTATTTTTATTTGTATTTTTGAAATTCATAAGTTTGAATATTCATTATGCTATACAATTCAAGTAGAAAGATTCAAACCTCTGAAATGCTCTATGTATTTTTCTCCAAGCAAATACTGTTATATTCAATTTTCTATACAATTTCAACCTTTGCATGGGTTAATCCTTGAAACCTAGCCTTATATCCTCTGTATCCCAGACTAAAAAAAACCTGAATTAAGTTACCTAAATTACATAAATTTTTTGATTTTTATTTCTTTACCACGCCCTCATGGAGATTGATAAAATATATATCTCCTAGGAATATTTGAATTTTAAATCAAATACCATATGTATAAATGATAGCCCATTTAAGAGGTATAGAGGAAAGGCTTACCATCTAGCTGCCTAGGATTACTTAGAATTTACTTCCTGTGCTTTAATTTTATCAACTCTAAAATGGTGATGCAATAGTACTTAGTATATTTAATGTATATTAACTCTTCATTAATTATTCATCTTATAAATGAAAGTTTGTATGTTTGGCCAACAGCTTTGAAAGCAAAATTTAATTGTCATATTTTTATGATTTTTGTATTTTACTTCTTGAAATATTTTGAACTATAAGAATTGGATATTTAAACATTTAATAATGTTTTAAAATTTTTTTTTGATAATCAGAGAGTTCCTTATTGCATGTAATAATTAGTTTAATGCAATAACTGTAATATCTATATACTTATTAGGTTGTAAAAATCTTTTATGTAATAAAAGTTCTTCATCAGATACATTATTGTGAATATTTTGTCCAATTCTGTGTTGTGTTTTATTTTACAATATAAACTTTTGAAGACAAATTTTTAATTTTGGTAAACTTCCATTTATTATTCTAAATCGTTCATTTATTTTGTCTTAAAAATAATTTATTCTGTCACAATTTTTAAAATATTTTTTTCTAAACTCTAATATCATTTATATTTATTATTTAACATTTTATTTAACATTTTATTTATTCATCCCCCTCCCCTTTCCACCCTTACCCTAGGAACCATTAGTTCATTTTCTATGCCCATAAGTCTCTGTTTGTTTCTCCTATTCATATAAGTGATATCATGTGATTTTCATTTTTTTCTGTCTGGCTTATTTCATTTAGTATGATTATTTCATTGTCCATCCATGTTGTCTCAAATGGCAGCATTTCATCTCTTCTTAGAGATGAGTAATATTCCATTGTATATATGTACTACAGATTCTTTAGCCAGTCATTTATCGTAGGACACTTCAGTTGCTTCCAAGTCCTGGCCACTATAAATAATGCTGCTATGAACTTCGGTGAGCAAATACTTTATTGAATATGAGTTTTCAAGTCTTTGGGGGTAAATATTCAGTAGAGGGATTGCTGGATCATATGGTAGATCAACTCTTAATTTTTCAAGGAACCTTCATATTGTTTTCCTTATTGGCTTACCAATTTGCAGTCCCGCCAGCAGTGGATGAAGGTTCCTATTTCTTCACATCCTCTCTAACATTTCTTATTACTTCTCCTGTTGATTATTGCTAACTTGTATGAAATAGTATCTCACTATAGTTTTGATTTGCATTTTTTTAATAGCTAGCGATGTCGAACATCTTTTCATATATTTGTGGCCATTTGTGTGTCCTCCAGGGAGGAGTGTCTGTTCAGGTCCTCTGCCCATTTTTTGATTGGATCATTGTTTTATTATTGTTATTGAGTCATATGAATTCTTTGTATATATCAGATTGTAGGTCCTTATCAGAGACATTACTTGCAAATGTATTTTTCCATTGTATTTTTATCTTGTTGATGATTTATATTGCTTAGCAGGAGCTTTTTAGTTTGATGCATTTCCATTCATTTATTTTTGCTTTCAGTTCCCTTGCTTTTGAGGTCAAATTCATAAAATCCTCATTAAGTCCAAGGTCCTTGAGTTTAGTTCCTATGCTTCATTCTTTGCACTTTATTGTTTCAGGTTTTATATTCAGGTCCTTAATCCATTTTGAGTTAATTTTGGTATGTAGTTTCAATCTTTTGCAGGTGGCTTTCCAGTTTTCCCACCATCATTTATTAAAGAGACTATGTTTTTGTTTGTTTGTCAAAAATTATTTGCCTGTATAAATATGGGATGACTTCTGGACTCTCAATTCTGTTCCACTCGTCTGTATGTCTGTTTTTCTGCCAATACCATGCTATTTTGATCACTGTTGCTTTGTAGCATAGTTTGAAGTGAGGCGAATGATGCCTCTGGCCTCATTCTTTTTTCTCAGGATGGCTATTGCATTTAGGAGTCTTTTGTGCTTCTATACAAATCTGTTGATTTTTTGTTCTATTTTTTTAGAAAATGCTAATGGGCTTTTGATGGGGATTGCATTAAATTTATATAATGCTTTAGGTTATAAGGTCATTTTAACTATGCTGATGCTTCCAATTCAAGAATTCAGAATATCTTTCCATTTTTTTTTGTATCTTCTTCAATTTCTTTTAATAGGATCTTGTAGTTTTCATTATATAGGTCCATCACATGTTTCATTACATTTATTCTTAAGTATTTTATTTTTTTTGTTGCAATTGCAAAAGGACTTATTTTTTTTACTTCTTTTTCTGACACTTCATTATTAGAATATAGGAAAGCTATTGATTTTTAATGTTGATTTTGTATCTAGAGACTTTACTGTATTTACTTATTGTTTCTAGTAGTGTTCTTGTGTCATCTTTAAGGTTTCCTGATAGAAAATCATGTCATACTCAAATAGTGACAGTTTCACTTCTTTGTTTCCTATTTGGATGCCTTTTATATCTTTCTTTTGTCTGATTGCACTCACTAGTATCTCTGATGTTATATTAGATAACAGTGGTGATAGTGGAATGCCTTGCCTTGTTCCTGATCTTAGAGGGAAGATTTTTAGTTTTTCACCATTAAGTATAATGTTGGCTGAGAGTTTGTCATAGAAGGCCTTTATGGTGTTAAGGTACTTTTCTTCTATACCGATTTTGTTAAGTTTTTTGATCATAAATGAATTTTCTATCTTGTCAAAGGCTTTTACTGCATCTACTGATATGATCATATTATTCTTATTTTTCAATTTATTTGGTGTATCTCATTAATTGATTTGCACATGTTGAACCATCCCTGTGCCTCTGGGATGAAGTCCACTTGACTGTGGTGTATTTTCTTTTAAATGTGTTGCTGTATTTGGTTTGCTAGCATCTTATCTAGGATTTTTGCATCTGTGTTCATGAGAGATATTGGTCTGTAGTTTTCTTCTTTTGTGTTATCTTTACCAGGTTTTTGTATCGGGATAATATTAGCCTCATAAAATGAGTTGGAAAGTATTGCCTCCTCTTTGATCTTTTGGAAGAGTTTGAGAAGAATAGGTGTTACTACTTTGAATGCTAGATAGAATTTGCTGGTGAAGCCATCTGGTCCTGGACTTTTACTTTTTGGTAGGTTTTTGATAATCCTTTCAATTTTCATGCTGCTGGTCAGACTATTTAGATTTTCTAGTTCTTCTTGATTTGAGTTGAGGAAGGTTGTATTTTCCTAAGTACTGGTCCATTTCTTCTAGGTTATTAAATTTTGTGTTACATACTTTTTCATAATTTTTTTGTATTATCCTTTGTATTTCTGTGATGTCAGTCATAATTTACCCTCTTTCATCTCTGATTTTGTTTATTTATGTCCTTTCCCTTTTAGTGGGTCTGGACAGGGGTTTGTCAATGTTACTAACCTTTAAAAAAAAACAGCTTTTGATTGCATTTATTTTTCTGTTGTTTTTTGTTTGTTTTCTTTTCAATTTCATTTATTTCTGCTCTAATTTTGTTGATTTCTATCTTTCTGCTGACCTTAGGCTTCATTTATTCTTTTATTTCTAGTTTTTTAAGATCAAGTGTTAAGTTGTTTACTTGGGCTCATTCTTGTTTCTGGAAGTAGGCCTGTAATGATATGAACTTTCCTCTTATGATCACTTTTGCCATGTCCCAAAAGTCTTGATATGTAGTACTATCACTATCATTCATTTCTATGTATCTCTCGATCTCTCTTTTTATTTTCTCTCTACACCAGTTTTTCTTCAGTATCATGTTGTTTAGTATCCATGTATTTGTGGTTCTTTCTGCTTTTTTTTTTTATAGGTGATCTTTAGTTTCAAAGAATTATGATCAAAAAATATGGTTGGTATGTTTTCAACTCTCTTATATTTGTTGTGGCTATCTCTGTGTTTCAATATGTGGTCAGTCCTTGAGAATGTTCCATGTGTACTAGAGAAGAATATTTAAGTAGCTGTTTTTGGATGAAAAGCTCTGTAATGTAAGTTATGTCCAGTTGGTAATGGTTCAAGAATGTTATTTCCTTATTTATTTGGTCTGTTTATACCTTTAGTTCTGTTAGTAATTTCTTTATATATTTCAGGGCACCCTGATTGATTGGGATCATAGATAATAATAAGTGTTATTTCTTTTTAATGCATGATTCCCTTTATCATTATGACATTTCCCTCAGTATCTTTCTTTATCTTTTTTATTTTGAAGTCTATTTCATCTAATATTAGTACCACTACTCCTGCTTTTCTCTGAATGCCATTTGCTTGCAATATCATTTTCTACCCTTTCACTTTGAGTTTATATTTGTCATTGGAGCTAAGATGTGTCTCCTGGAGACAGCATATGGTTAGGTTTTGTTTCTTGATCCATTTTGCAACTCTGTGTCTTTTTATTGGTGAGTTCAGTCCATTTATATTTAAGGTGATTATTGGAATATGAGGTCTTCTTATAGCCATTTTCTCTTTTGCTTTCTGGTAGCTCAGTGTTACTATTGCTTCCTTGTCATTGTGTTTCTGTTTTTTTGTTTTGTTTTGTTTTGTTTTTTTTGATTGACTTTTGTGGGTTTTCCCTTTGGTCCTTTTTGTTTTGTGTTATGTACTTCAGTTCTGAATCTTTGGTATGTGGTTATCATTATGAATATATAAAGAATGTGTGTGTGTGTGTGTGTGTGTGTGTGTGTGTGTGTGTGTAGGCTTCTACTTTCTTCTATGTGTGACTTATCTCAATTCTCCTTTGTGAATTTGGATCTTTGAATCCTACCCTTTTCAGTCATTGCTGTCTCAGTTTGTACCCATGTATGCTGAATATTCATTACTATCTTGCTATAGCAAATTTCTTCTTATTTTTAGCTTATTATGCTTTGTGGCTAGTAAAGGCTGAACTCCTCTGCTTTCATCAGCCTGTTAGTCACCTTACTCCTACTTATGCTTTTTTTCTTGTCATTTTGTTTTAGGTGAGTTGACCCCTTTCAGTATTTTCTGTAGTGTAGGCCTCATAGTGGAGAATTCCCTCAATTTTTGCATTTATGGGAAGGTCTTTATTTCTTTTTCATATGTAAAGAAAGATTAGCTAGATACATTATTCTTGGCTATAGTTTCTTTCATTTAATAGTTTGAATATTTAATTCCATTGTTTTCTGGCTTGTAAGGTTTCTGCTGAGAAATATGGTAATAATAAATGACTTTTTCATTATAGGTTATCATCTTCATTTCTCTGAGAATTCTTTGTCCTTAATTTTTGATAAGTTAATACAATGTGTCTTGGTGAAGGCCTTTCTGGGTTGAGATAATTAAGTATTCTATTGACTTCTTGAATTCAAGCTCCAGCTCATTACTTAGATTTGGGAAATTCTCATTCACTATTTGTCTGAAAAGGCTTTCTAATACTTGCTTTTTTTCCTTGCCTTTGATAATGCCCATTATTCTTATGGTTCCTCTCCTGATGATATCAGCTAGTTCTTGAATTTCTCTTTCATTATATTTCATTCTTTGATTTCTCTTTTTTTCCTTCTGATTTATTTCTAGATTTCTGTCTTCAATATCACTGATCCTTTCCTCCATTTGGTAGATTCTATTTCCCAAGCTTGCTATTTCATTTTTATCTCTTGCAGTGTGTGTGTGTGTGTGTGTGTGTGTGTGTGTGTGTGTGTGTATGTGTTTATCTCCAGAGGTTCTATTCAGTTATTTTTAAGGGTTTCAATCTCTTTGCTAAAGAATTCATTCTGTTCATCTAGTTGTTTTTTTTTCAATTTCCGAAATTGCTGATATGAATTGTTTCGGATCTTTGAGTTTTTTCAAAAGTACCATCCTGAATTCTCTCATTTAATCACATATTTCTATGTCTCTAAGGTTATTTTCTGGAGATTTTTCTCTTTTTTTTCTGAAATGGCTCATCACCTTGGTTGTTAGTTGTGTTTAATGGATTATTTCTCCGTTTAGGCATTAATGAAAATGTATTCTGTTTTTTTTTTTCCAGAATGAAGACTGATTATGTATCTTAAAGGTCTCTCTTTAGCTTGTTGCAAAGAAGGCACTTTTCCTTTAGGTTCCAGTAGGTGGCATCTAAGGCTCTTGGATCTCTACTTTATATAAAGCTTTAATAATGCCTTTTATTTTCTTATAGATATTCTCACTACCCTTAATCTCAGCCCATGTCAGTGTTAGCGACAGTTCTGGTAGCATTTTTTCTGATTCAGTTTTATAGGCTATAGGAGGAGGTGCCCTCTGGTTGAGGGGTGGGGTCTGCAGCTCAGCTTTGATTTTGCAGCCTTGCATGGGAAAAATCAACTGTCGTTTCTTGCCATTCCACTTTTCTGCCATCTCATTTTTCTGTCGTCCCTGTTTCTGTGTCTTTTAACCTGTTGACTTGGTACTGCTGTCAGCCACGTGGAGCTTACAGCACTTCCAGGCAGGACTATTCAGAGAAGTTGCCATACCTTCTCTCCTCCCCTTTCTCCCACAGGGAGCTCTGGCTATAAGAGGCACTTTCTTTGTTTCTCTCAGTCTACTGCCTTACATCTGGGATTCTGACCCATGGTAGCTCTTATGCAGATCCCATGTTCAGACATGCTGGTGTGCAGTGATGATGTTTTTGTTGAATTTTAGATGTTCAGCTTATTGTTGTTTCAAGAGGATAGATCTGGGTATGTCTCACATTCCACCCAATCTAGCATTTACATTTAAGTCTATAGTCAAATTTAATTTTTCAGTACAATGGGAAGTGAGAGTAAATTTTTATAGTATTCTATATAAAAATTAAATTTTCCCATCATCATTTGTTGAAGAGACTTTTTTTCCTCGAGGATTTGTCATTGACCTTTATAAAAATCAAATGTGTGTGTGTGTGTGTGTGTGTGTGTGTGTATGTATATTTTTTCAGATTTAATTATATTACACTGATCTATGTGTTTATCCTTTTGCATTATCTTGGTAATTGTAGCTTTATATTAGGAGTTACAATCAGTTAGTGTAAGCCTTTTAACTGTTAAAATCATTTATGTTATTATAGGTTTTCATTTCCACATATATCTTAAGACCAACTTTTCAGTTTCTAAATATAAATAGACTAATATTTTTTTACTTATTGTGAGGTTGACATTTCTAAAAGGATTCTAACACTTAGCTTGACTTTTAATAAGTTTATATATTTGTATTAGCTGTTATCATTTTTGTTTTTTTTTTTTTTTTGGTTGTTAGTTTGATATTCCTTTTCAATTCTAATAATGGGGCAGTTAAAAAAGTATCAGAATAGTCTGGACTGGCAAGGTTGTGCTGCTTACCAGTTTGCTAAAGCTATGAGAAAAGACAAACCATTATCAAATAATGTATATCCTTATATATCTATGTTATATATATGGAGATAATATAAATAAACAAGTATATAAATAAACAAGTATATTACAATTAAGGAGAGGATCAATATATTAGCACATTTTTCTAGGTAGGGTATTAAATGTGTATATGTATAGTTATATATATCTATATCTATATATATATAACTATATATAACAAGATATAGATATATATATAACTATACATATACACATGTAGTAGAGACCTGTGATTTAAATAATTAGATTTCATTCTTTCTAAGTAAAAGTATCATTTTAATATAGTGATTATAATTTCATAAAATATCTTTCTGGTTGTAACCTCACAATATATCTTCATTCACTAAAATATCCAGAAAGCGTAAAGAAACCCATATCAAATTGTTTTGTTCTAGAACCTTAAGAGTTTTCTAGGAGGAAATAGTTAATGTATCCATGAGAAGTTTTAATCTAAAGGGATTGTTTACAGGGTAAACATACTAAAAACAAAAGCATTAGAGAGGATGTTCTTAATCTTTTTGTTTTATGTTCTTCTTTGATGGCTGGTGAAGCCCATGAACCCATTTACCAGATTAATACTTTTAAATACATACATATTTCATAGGATTAAAAGACAAAGTAACAACTCTAACGTGAAATATCTTTCGGTGACTAAGTCACAGTTATTATTAACATTCTATACTTCCTATAATTATAAGAAATTCAAAAAAAATGTTTAAATTAATTAAATGCTACTGAAACTAAAAGGATGATTTTTTTTCTTCCTGTGTTCATGGGCTTGGTGGAATCAAGATATGATGCCCTTGGGTATCTGTGAACTTCTTAGAATAATACTTAAATTAGTGAAAAGAAAATAACAATTATTACAATTAAGGGAAGGATCAATATATTAGCACATTTTTCTAGGTAGGGTATTAAATGTTTTACTATAATATATATTGCATGTGTTTAGTAAATAATTCACACTTGTTTAAATTAGATTCTGGCATATATTGAAGATTATTATCAAATGTAAATATACTGAAAATTCTGAAATAACTGAAGATTAAAACATACTGAGTTATAGATTATTTCAGTGTAAAGTCACTTTTTTAGTTTAAATATTCTGATACCATTATATACTTATTAGAATAGAATTTGCAAAGATAAATAATAAGATATGTTCTCAGCTCTTACAGGGTTTATAATCTAAGAAAATAAAACTTTGATTTGCTTTCTAATTGAATTTTTCCTCCTTTGCTACAATGCGTTTCACCCTAATTATTTTTAGCCTCCTCTGACTGAAGTATCCAGGCCTGTCATAGGGCCTGGATGAGAGTAAGGAGTTCCAAGATTTGTTATTGGACTTGCTCATTCTTGGTGGGTGATAATAAACAGACAAACTGATAGCAGAAATTAAGCATACTGAGCAAGGCCTGATCTTTATGACAGTTTGCAAATGTTAATCTTCATACTTTCAAAAGCTAAATATTATTATTAGTGGAAACAGTCCTTCTCCCCAGATAGGAAGAACATAACAGGGAAGATAGAAAGCTGTCCATATGCAGTAAAGGTAAAATTACTGTCTAAAAATTCACAAGTATAGCTTTAGGGAGAGAACAAGTAGTAGTAAAAACTACCTTTACATATAAGTTGCTGGAGCAAGAAATAATAATGTGTAAATAGCAGAAGCTCATAGTATGAACTGAGCACAATAAGACCAGATCTGGAGTGTCAGAGGGATACTGGGTTTATTACAAGCACCAGAACTGTGTGTCTTAGAGAAAAATAACTGAGAGCAAATTCAATCTAGTGACCAATACAATAACATAGCAATGGTGCAATGTTACAAATGAGGGTATGTAGAAAGAATATCTCAAACAGGAATAATCACATGAGTGAGCTTAAATTTCAGAGATACTTGAAAGAATCTTTTTATACTCAAATATATTTAGCCAATCAAGTGTTCAGCTGGCAAAAATTCTTAAATATCTCTTTTTTGAAATTGTGAATGATGAAATAATTTTACACAAAGTACAATTAATTGATAAGTAACATATGCAACCATTGAGTGCATTTTATTAAGTGTTTACTGTGTACCAGGCACTACATTATTCCAATGGCTACAAAAGCAAAACAATGAATAAAAAACAACCCCAAATCTAGATGTAATAAGTGTTCAAATTGAAGCAGAATACACTTAAGTTAGTAAATGTTGATGCAAGTGCCTGTCTGTGCTTGGACCAGGGAGAGGGGTTACAGAGAAATTTGTACTCTGGGCTGAGGCATGAAAAATGAGTTTGTTTTTTCTAATCACATAAAACAAGGGTGAAGATTCTAAGAAAAAAAATGGAACAATAAATGTAAAACTTAGAAAAATAAAAAGATTGTATTACCATGCAGTACTGCCTATTGGTATTCCAGTATTAATAGACTTACTATGTTAGGGTTAAAACACTGATGTCTGTAATATAAAGGAAACCTAAAAGGAATAAAAGAACATAAAAGAGACATATTTCTTTCTCAACCAATTTGGAATTTGGGCTGTCTTTGCTTCAAAGGAGAAAGATTTGATTTAGACATGATTATATCCTAAATACTTAAATTTAGCTTTAGAATTACTTTTACTTTTAAATTTTCAAAATATTTTCTCATGAATGAGCATATAAAAAAATAAGAGTTTAAACAGCTATTAGAATAATTTAGCAACATATCTAAAACCAACTGACATTTCTTCCTTACTCCAAGTAGAGGCAACACTTTCTTTCTATTTCGCATAATTCAACCTGTGCTACTCTTGAATTTGTAAGGGCAATAAGAACAAAATAGATATAGACTGCTCATTAACAGCGTATATGACTTTTTGATCAGGATGGAGCTTGTTGGTAATTCCATTTTCTGCCAAAGCCATTTCATGGCAGATTAATTTGTGGCTATAAAGGTTGTACTCATTATATTATGCTGATCAGCCACTGGGGAACAGTGTTATTTTCCTAGCCACCATGCTGCATGAAACTGATTTCTTAAAAGAGCCCCATTAATTTGTACAAGTTTTTAAATAGTGTCTTTATATTTTATACTCTTCAACTCTATATTTTTAATGCATGTTTTACACCTTATTGTTTAGCCAAGTCATGATCATATGGAGAAATAGATGATCTCAAGACACTTAGTTGTTAACCTTGCTGAATCCAACTGTGTAAAGCCTGTCATAAGAAAGAGATCACAATAGTGGAAAAAGAAGACAGAGTATATATAACTACAGTCAACTACTTCCAGAGGAAAGACATTTAAATTCTTTAGGCCCATAACATTGATTGGGACCTTCCTTCTAATGAAGGTGGCATTGTACCTACATATACAAAAATGAGTTATATAGCTATCATTCCTTGTGAGGGCGAAAAAGATGAATCAGTTCAGTGTTGGATGTAAAGAGTATACACTCAGTTTTCTCATATTATCTGAGAAAACCTTTTTTTAGAATTGACAATGTGTAAACAAAACACATTTTCTACATAATAAATTTCAGGTTAATTGTTCATCTCAAGGATCATGAAAAAGAGGTTAGGGGGGAGACATTTAAAAAATTACAATAGAAATGGAAATGGTAGTGATGTCATATAAATAAAAAATAAAATGATTATGGCAAGAGTGTCCAATATATATCTCTTGATGTCCTCCTTGGGGTAACATGCCTAGAAAAGTATGAACTCATTCTATTTACACAACTGTGCACATATATTAAATTGATTTCTAAAATCATGCTTTTATTTTTTCTCATTATCTAGGTTCTCCACAATTAAAATGTGAGATTTGCTTGGTGAAAATGGTACATAAATGATTTTTTCAGGTAAGTTGAGTGATGAGAATATCTCATACATATTTTTCATTTTACTGTAATTCAAGGATAATTTCAAATTTTAGATCAATATAAAAAGAACATGTTTTGTGTATTTTTTTAGAAAATAGGATATTAAAAATAACTAGTAGTATGTTTAAAATAGAATGAGTTTTCTCAGATAAGGGTACTAAATGGATAGAGTGGTATTCTATTCAATCATCAATCACAAGATAGAAAAATGACAATTATAGAAAATATTAATTACAATGATATATGGCAAAGTTAATTTTTATTACACCATTAATGTTTATTAAAGAATACTCATTGAGTTTATTTTATACTATTTGAATAGCAATATAGCATTTTTTTATTTTTATAATTTTTAGTCATATGAAAGAGTTTGGAAACATGATGTAACACATAAAGGTTTTTGAAAGAAATAATGATTTAAATTCTCTTCCTCGGAAAGAAGCATGTAGCACACTCTCAGAGAGAGAAAAATGATAGTTCTGTCTTTTCCTCGACAGTGATGAGTAAGTGATTGATTGGCAAGCTGGTACTCCTCACAGCCTCCAGCTAGACAGCTTCCTGTTCTACTCTGACATGCTACTTACAAAGCCAGGATTCCAGAATGATTCATCATTTCATGACATAAATAGAGAACTTGGGAAATTCAAAGCTGTCATTCATTCTGTTCATTTAACAAATACATATGGTGCATCAGGCTATGTGCTGGGTTCTTAAGGTAGGGAAAGAAAAGTATTCTGCCTTCAAGAAACTCTGTCTACCATGGATTAAAAACAAATACAAAATAAGTACCTTAAATTAACAGTTGTCATAATGAAGCATACAAGAAGTAGAGATGGCTTAGTAGAGAGGTCTAGTAAACAGGGTCTAGTCATGAGAGAATCCCCAGTTATAATCACTCCAGTTATTTTAACAGGGGTATTTTAATATAAACAATTGTAATATTGTTGAAGAACTGTTATGGCCAACAGAAGAACACTAGGTATCACAGTAGTACTTAATGCAGGAAGCAATTAACAACTCTTATGCTAAGAAGACAGGTTGAAATTATTTACATTTAAAAGCACAAAGGAGTGGTTTTGTGGAGCTGAAACTCCAATATATATATATGAAAGGTCGCACTTTACACCAGGTATAACGTCTCAGGACCTCAGAAGAAGGACCTCTTGGAGCAGGCACTTAGACTTTGAAGTGTGGCTACCAGAAGGATAGTTCTTATATCTCCAATGGGTCATGATGAGGCTGGTTCTGGGAGTGTCAGAAAAACTAGAAACTGAGATAAACTGTTGTTAGTACATTAATTGCCACCTCCAAAGTTAAGACACACTTCTGTTGTAATGCTGATAGGAACCAGAAGTCTGAAACTAAAAGCAAAACAAGAAGAACCTTAAACCCTTCTTCCTCCAATATTTTAGTCTCCCTCCAATGCCTTCAGTGGCAGAAGTTAATAGGGAGCCAGCTAACAAACTGAAATATGATTTACAGACTCCTTGCTGAGCATAGGAGGGTGAATTCTAATCTGAGAAACCATAATTTATCAAATGTCATGGCACATAAATGTAGGAAAATTAAGGGCAGTAAAAAATAAGAAAACTTCATAATAGAGGAAAGATTGAGCTAAAGATGAGACAGTGAGCAAGTTTTCAATGGTGTGGTAAGAGATTTGGAATAACTCACTGAGATGGGTAGTTCACAAGAGGGAGAAACAAAGTGCATGACTCTCCAGGAATAATGATGAAAACACATATTTCAAAAGAGAAGCAGATAAAACTTGGTGGATTAACAAAGAGTGTCAGGTTATGAGACTATCAGAGAATAATTTGGATATAAATTTACTAAGCAGCCATTGGAGCTTGTAAGAGAGGGTAGTACTAAGAGGTAGATATTATTGTTTAAGAAAGCCTTAAGTGGTTATAGGTTTTAGGATGGAATAGAAGATGAGGAAGAGAATGAATTAGAGACCAGTAAAGGAACTATTCTCATATTATAGGATCATGGTGATGAGGGTGGCAATAAGAGGGTCAGTGCTGAAAAGTTCCTGACAAATTATAAAAGAAAAATTAACCTGACATTAAAATTTGTTTAACAAAACCAAAAGTAAAAATAACTCCTTACATAGTGAATAGTGCCAACAACTCATTATTTGAAATTTAAAATAGTTTGTAGTTTTCTCAAAAAATCAAACATAGTACTACTTTATGAACAAAAAATTGCACTTCTAGGTATTTATCCAAAGAAAATAAAAGTAATAATTTGTAAAGATTTATGCACCCTTATATTTATGGCAGCATTATTCACAATAGCCAAGATATGAAAGCAATATAAATGCCCTTCCACAAACAATTGGATAAAAAAAGTTATGATGTATATATATATATATATATATATATATATATATATATATATACACACACATACACACATATATATACACACATATGGTGTATATATATATATACACACACATACATACATATATATATGTATACATATATGTATGTATATATTACATATATATATATGTAATAGAATATTAGTCAGCCATAAAAAATGAAGTCTTACCATTTGCAATAACATGTATGGACCTACAGGATATTATACTGATTGAAATAAGTCAGACAAAGAAAGACAAATACCATATGATTTCATTTATATGTGGAATCTAAGGAACAAAAGAAATGAACAAACTAAACAAAAACAGACTGCTGATTGCTGAAGGGGTGTGGGGTTTAGGGGCTAGGTGAAAAAAGTGAAGGAATGAAGAAGCATAAATGAGCAGTTACAAAATAGTCATGGGGATTTGAAGCATAGCACAGGGAATATAATCAATATTATTGTAATGGTTGTGCATGGTTCTAGATGGGTTCTAGAATAATAGGGGGGATGACTTCATAAATTATATATCTAATCATTGTGATGTATACCTGGAACTAATACAAAATAATAATATATTTCTAAAAAAATAAAAAAATAAATTTAAGATGAATGAACAAATTATTATTTAGGGAATGAAAATGTACCTAATAATCATTAAAAATGAGGTGCTCACTTAGATAATGAGAAATAAGTATCACAAGTACATATCTTGAAAAAAAGAGCACATAAATGTAATTAGACCCTTAAAAGATATCAATCATCTCAAGGCAAGAAGAGAAGGAACAATAAAATGGTAGAAAAGTAAATCAGACTTAAGAACAACGTTGAAGAGTTTCACGATGTTGAAGCAGAATGAGTACAACATTTCAAAAGAAAAAAGGTTGTTTAGGTTCTCCAGTTGTGAATAACAAATCAAATAACATGAGGTCTAAGAAGACATAATCTATTTTGTCTTGAAGACTATGACACTACCTTTGAGAGATCAATTTCTCTAGAATTGAAGGGACAGAATCTAAAGTACAAAGCATTAAAGGAAAAGGATGGATTTTTTTTAAATGGAAGATTTTACCAGTCCAAAGAATGAAACTAGATTGCTATCTGTCACCATGCACCTAAATTAACTCAAAATGGATCAAAGACCTAAATATAAGATCTTAAATAATAAATTGTGTAGAAAAAAAAAACATAGGAACTAAATTTATAGACCTTGGATTTAAAGAGGATTTTATAACTTTGACCTCAAGATATGTAAGTAAAAGCAGAAATAAATAACCGAGACTAAAAAGATTCTGCACAGCAAAACCAAAAAGCCTCTGCACAGCAAAAGAAACTATCAACAAGACAAAGAGGCAACCAACTTAATGGGAGAAGATATGTACAAACAACACCTCTAATAAGGGGCTAGTACCCAAAATATACAAACAACTCATACAACTCAGCAACAAAAAATAAAAAATCCAATTAAAAAATAGGCAGAGCCTTTGAACAGACACTTCTCCCAAGAAGGCATATAAAAGGCAACAGACATATGAAAAGATGCTCAACTTTAATAACCATTAGGGAAATGCAAATCAAAACCACAATGAGATACTATTTCACACCTGTTAGAATGGCTATCAACAAGATAAGTAACAACAAGTGCTGGAGAGATTGTGCGGGAAAAGGAACATTCACACTGGTGATGGGAATGTAAATTGGTACAACTGTTATGAAAAACAGCATGGAGTTTTCTAAAAAAAAAACCCTAAAAATAGACTTATCATATGACCCAGTAATTCCTCTTCTGGGTATCTATTCCCCAAAATGGAAAAAAAAATATTTATCAAGATATATGCACCCCAATGTTTATTCCAGCATTATTCATGTGTGAAGACTTGGGAACAACTGAAGCTCCCTTCCAATTGATGACTGCATAAAGAAGATGTGGTATGTATATATAATGGATTACTACTCAACCATAAGAAAGATAAAATACTTCCATTTGTAACAATTAACAGAAAAAGTTGAGAACCATATGATTTCACTTATATATGAGATATAAAACTGAAAGCAACAAACTAATGTGACAAACAGTGACTCATGGACACAAAGAGTAGAATAGTGGTTACCAGAGGGAAAGAGGGTCAAACCTATGGTAAAGTAAGAAAATTTAACTTTGGGTGCTGAACACACAATGCAATATACAAATGATGTATTATTGAATTATACACTTGAAACCTATATAATATTATTAACCAATGTTGCTGCAATAAATTTAATTAAAAAAAAACAAAGTAATATGACAATGCTCAAGAAAGTTATTTTTGAAATTAGAAGGCATTATAGCTAATTCTAAAGTTTTAGAATTAATTTTGCTCTTTTATATGTTGCAATATTATAAAATTAAAGACACATTAGCTTCTACTTTTTACAAAAAGCTATGTGCCCTACAGCCATGAACTAAATACACTGCATGTATTACTACATTTAAGATATATATTATGCTTATTTAATTGATTAGGCGACTAGCTTTAAGAGACAAAGCTATCTATCATTAAGGTCACAAGTAAAGTAAGTGTTAGAATCTCCAATTATTGTAATGGATTTGCCTGTTTATTTTTCAGTTTTTAAATGATTTTGAACTCTTTAGGCATACATGCATTTATGATTTTTATGTATTCCTAATGAATTGACTTTTATTTATTATAAATTGTCTTTTCTTTCTTCTAAGACATATTTTAATTTCCACATTGATATTAATATAGACAAAACAGACCTTATTGTTTACTTTTTGAATGGTTTACTTTGTCACTCTTTTATTAAAGCTAATTATATTTATATTTCAAATTTATATTTCAAATTTATCTCTTTTAGACAGTATGCAGTTGGGACTGCCTATTTTATCTAGCATGATATCTTTTAATGGGAATATTTAGTTAATTTACATTTTATGGAATTACTGATGTAATTAGATTTGGAGTGTCCACTGTTTGCTTTTTCTCATTTCCACTCTTTCTCATTTCCTGTCTACTTTTGGATTAACCAAAATTTTTAGTATTCTATTTTAATTAATCAAATAGTGTTTTTAACTATATATATTTTAAAAATTATTAACCTAGGGATTAAAATATTTTATTTCTTATCAAAATCTGCACATAGATAATATTATGCTTCATCTAAAATATAAGAACATCGCATGATTTATTTCCTTTATACTACCACATTATTGGTAATACAATTTTCATATATTTTACATCTATGTATATAATGTTTCACAATAGACTTTTTTGCATTTAAATTGTCAACTGACTTTTAGATAAATAAAAAGAAAATGTATATGCTCTTTAAAGTTACTCAGGTAGACTACAGCCATACCACCCTGAGAAAGCCCGATCCCATCTGATCTTGAAAGCTAAACAGAGTTGGGTCTGGTTAGTATAGTGTTTGGATGGGAGACCACCTAGGAAGCTCAGGTGCTGTAGGGATAACAAATAAAAAATAAGGGATTGTAAACTGACAAGGTCCTTGTAATCTGTGACGTTAGGGTTGTCTCGCCTAAAAAAAACAGTTACTCCTTCTAGTGTTATTTTTTTCCTATAAATGCATGTTTTAAAATTAAACTTATTAGGTTGACATTGGTTAATAAAATTATATAGGTTTAAAAGGTACAATTTAATAATGTATATTGCACTGTGTGTTCAACACCCAAAGTTAAATTTCTTTCCATTACCATATGTTTCCCTCCACTTAGGCTGCTATCATTTCTCTGCAGCTTGAACAAATTACTCCATATTTTTATATAGTTTAGATACAGTAGTTACAAATTTTCTCAGCTTTTATTGACTTAAAAAAGTATATACCTTTATACTTGAATGATGTTTTTAATGAATATTGAATACAGGTGTTCCTTGCTTCCTATGATTTTGGTACATATAAGTTTCAGTTACCATGGTTAGTTAAATAACATGGTTCAAATTTCAGTTACCTCAGCATATTAACTGCAAGTAATTAGATAAAATATAAATTTTGCTTCTATCTCATTAGTCCAAATATCACCATTTAAGTAACAAATATATAACTTGATTAGCTATCAATTACATTATTTCTTATAAAGTTATTCAGTGATTGATTCCTATACATCTGTTATTCAGTTTAAATACATAGAGAAAAGCATATCAATGCTTCTTGTCTCATGGTGATACACTGTTATAATATTCTAAAAAAATGAATAATCAAGAAAGAAAATTTGTCAACAAAGATAAAATTTCAGAAAAAAAACAAAAATTGTATAATGCCTGAAATAAAATTTGAATTGAACAAAAATGAAGTTATGAAAGAAACAGAAACAGATGCTTGTCAAGACACTCTACTTATTACTTATATATCTAATTAACAGGACATTCTCAATTTACAGATACAGTAGTTTTCTCCATGATTTTGCTTTCTGTGGTTTCTTTTAGCTGTGGTCAACCACAGTCTGAAAACATTAAACGGAAAACTCAAGAAATGTATAATTTATACGTTTTAAATTATACACCATTCTAGAACCTCACACCATCTTACTCAGTCCCAATCAGAGCTTAAATTGTTCCTTCGTCCAATGTAAACATGCTATATACACTACCCACCTATTATTATTCACTTAGTGATCATCTGTGTTATCAAATGAACTGTTCTAGTTTTGCAGTGCTTGTGCTCTAGTAATCCTTATAGTAGTCTAATGCTACCTCAAAATGCCTAGGTCATTCACTGCACTGTCTCATTGTATCTTCTCACATTACAAGAAGAAGGGTGAGCATGGTGCCCTGAGATATTTTGTGTGTGTGAGAGAGATCACATTTACATAACATTTATTACTATATATTGTTATATTTTATTTTATTATCAGTTTTTGTTAATAATCACTTACTGTGCTTACTTTATAAATTAAAACTTTATCATAGGTATGATTGTACAGGAAATTATTTAAAAAAAAACATAATATGCAAAGAGTTCAAAATTATCTGCAGTTTTAGGCATCCACTGGGGATCTTGGAACATATCCTTTTAAATAAAGGGAGACAATTGTACTTTTATCATCAAAATTTATCTGTTAAACTGTGAAAAGGTTAAAGATTCTAAAGTGAAGTTTCTTTATATTGGGGGATTAAAAAACTTGTCTAACAAGTTTATGAAAGCTATAGAAACCATTTTTAGAAAAATGAACATGAATGTGATATTTTATATGCAGCTTCAAGGATTCACAAAAACTCTGAAGCACATTTAAAATTTTAAATAAAAAACAGCACAGAGGCAGCCAAAATGAGAAAACAAAGAAACATTTCTGAAAAAAAAAGCTACACACACACGCGCACACACACACACACACACACACACAACTAAACAAAAGAGGGCAAACAACCTACCAGATGCAGAGTTCAAAACACTAGTTATGAGGATGTTCAACCAACTTAAGGAAGAATGGGTGATTTCAGCAAAAACTTCAACAAAGACATAGTAAGCATAAAAAAAGACATAAAAATTATAAAAAGAAAAACCCACTGGTCAAAAATAAAGAATACAATAACAGAGATACATTAGAGGGAATCAATAGTAGATTAGATGAAGTAGTGTATCAAATCAGTGATTTGGAATATAAGGTAGCAGAAAACACATAATCAGAACAGCAACAAGAAAAAAAGAATAAAAAATAGATAGAAAAAGTTAAAGGAACACTTAAAACGACATCAAGCATAACAACATTTTCCTTGTAGGTGTACCAGAAGGAGGAGAGAGGATAGAGAAACTATTTGAAAAAATAATGACTGACAGTTTCCTTAACCTGGTGAAGAAAGTAGCCATAAAATTCCAGGAAGTAAAGAGTTCCAAACAAGATGAACTAAAAGAGGCTCACCCCAAGGCACATTATAATTAAAATACCAAAATTAAAGACAGAAAAAGAATCTAAAAGCAGCAAGAGAAAAGCAGTTAGTTACATACAAGTGTGCTCCAATAACACTGTCCACTGAAACTTTGTAAACCAGAAGGGACTAGCATGAAATATTCAAAGTAATGAAAAGCAAGGACATACAACTCAAACTATTCCACTCATAAATGTAATCAATTAAAATTGAAGGTGAGATAGTTTTTCACATAGGAAAAACCTAAAGGAATTCATCACCACCAAGCCAAGATTACAGAAAATGATAAAGAAACTTATTTAAGAAAAAGAAAAAACAACATAAATATGAATAATAAAATGGTACTAACTGCATAGCTATCAATATTCATTTTAAATGTAAATGAATTAATTGCTCCAATTTAAGCTGAATGGATACAAAAGTAAGACTCATACATATGACGTCTACAAAAGACCTACTTCAGATCAAAACACACAAACAGACTAAAAGTAAAGAAATGGAAAAAGATATTTCATGCAAATGGAAATGAAAAAAGGCTGGGGTAGCCATAATTATATCAGACAAAATAGAATTTAAAACAAGAGCTATAATAAAAGGCAAAAAAAGACATTAAATAATGAAAAAGTGATCAATCCAACAAGAAGACACAACCCTAGTAAACATTTGTGCACCTAATATAGGAGCACCTATGTAAATATATAAAACAAATATTGACTGACTCAAAGGGAGAGATAAACTGTAATATAGTCATATTAGGGGACTTTAACACCGCTTTGACACCAACAGACAGATCTTCCAGATAGAAAATTAAAAAAGAAATACTGTCCTTACATGTCACAGTAGACCAGATGGATTTAACTGATGTTCTTAGAGCATTTCACAACAAATCAGTAGAATATACATTCTCAAGTGCACATAGAACATTTTACAAGATACAACACAAGTTAGGTCACAAACAAATCTCAATGCATTTAAAAAGTTTAAAATTATATTGAGCATCTTCTCTGACCACATCGTCTGAAAAAAGGACTCAATTACAAGAAAAACACTGAAAAATACACAAACACATGGAGGTTAAATAATGTGTTACTAAACAATGAATGCATTTACAATAAGATCAAGGAAGAAATCAAACTATAACTTGAATCAATTGAAAATGGAAACACAACAACTTAAAATCTATGGGACACAGTGAAGCAGTCCTAGGAGGGAAATTCATAACAATACAAGCCTACTTCAAGGAATAAGAAAAAGCTCAAATAAACAGCCTAATCTTATACTTAACTGGAAAAAGAACATGAAACAAAACCCAAAGTGAGTAGAAGGAAGAAAATAATAAAGATCACAGTAGAAATGAATGAAATAAAGTCTACAAAAACAATACAAAAGATCAATGAAACCTAAAGCTCGTTCTTTATAAAGATAAACTAATATATATATATATATATATATATATATATATATATACACACACACACACACACACACACACACACACACACATACATATACATACACACACACACACAATGGGATATTACTCAGCCATAAGAAGAGATAAAATACTGCCATTTGCAACAACATGGATGGACCTCAAGATAACCATGCTAAGTAAAATATGCCATACAGAAGAAGTTGAAAATCACATGATATTACTTATATGTGGGATAGAAACCTAAAAGGAACAAATAAACAGGACAAAAAATCAGGGACTCATGGGCATGGACAATAGATTAGTAGTTACCAGAGGGTAGAGTGTGGAGGAAGGGTGGAGATAGAAAGGATATAGGGAGTCAAATATGTGGCCACAGAAAGAAATCTAACTATAGGAGGTGAACACAAAGTATAAACATATATATGCCTAAATGTTAAAATGTACTGTTGAAACTTATTGGATTTCATTAACCAATGTCACCATAAAAGTTAATCAATTAATTTAAAAAATTTAATAAACTTTTAACCAGACTCATTTAGAAAAAAAGAGATAGGAATGAAATAAATAAAATGTGGATGAAAGAGAAGAAATGACAACTGATTTCACAGAAATATAAATTATAAGAAAATACATGCCAACAAATTGGACAATCTGGAAAAAATGGATAATTTTCTAAAACCATACAATCTGTTAGAACTGAGTCAAGAAGAAACAGAAAATTTGAAATGACCAATTACTACTACTAACATGGAGTTGATAATCAAAAATCTCTCAAAAATCAAAAGCCAATACTTTGCAGAAGCATGGAAGAGTGAGAGCCATTCCCAGACCTCTTGCCTTAAAACAACAATCAGCTCAACTCTAAAACTCAACAAAGATCGCCCAAACTGCACACCAGCACATCTGAGCGTGGGATCTGCACATAAGAGCTACCACATGTCAGAACCCCAAGTATTTGGTGGTGGACTAGAAGATATAAAAAAGCTTCCACTGACAGCCTCTGGAGCTCCCTGCAGAAAGAGGAGGAGGAGTGAAGGTATGGGGACTTCACTGAATAGACCTGCTGGGACTGCAGGGAGCTCCTCGAGTGGGCGGCAGGGCCCAGACACCAGGGCAGAAGACAGAGAAATGGGACAGGGATACAGAGAAACATCAATTGATTTATACCAGCCCTTGCTGCAAAACCAAGGCTGAGTTGCAGCTCCCAACTCCCAACCCAGAGAGACCCTCCCCCCATACATCCAAGACTGATCACCACGGAGCTCCAGGGGAATCTGAGAGAACACTGCTGAGACAATCATTGACACTGACAGGAACTGAAACAGAAGATAGTGAGCGTGATTAAATATCTACAAGAAAATATTTTAAAAAGGCATTTTTAAGGCTTTATATGAAGCAGGGATCCAAGAGGCTTAGATGCTACCTATTGGAAATAAAAATAAAAGCTCCTTCTTTGCATAAAGAGACCTTTATATAATAAAATTTATTTCTGGAAAAACAGCAGAATACACTTCCATTAATTCCCAGGTGGAGAAATAGTTCATTAAACAGCATGAACAATCAAGGTGGCAAAGCATCTCAGAAAGAAAGAGAAAAATCTACAGAAAATAAGCTTAAAGACATAGAAATATGCAACTTAAATGATAGAGAATTTAGGATGATACTTCTGAAAAAACTCAGTGAGTTCCAAAATGAGTCATGTCATATTAACAATTTCAGGTTGTAAAAAACAAACAAACAAACAAAAAAAAAAAAAAACTAGATGAGCAGAGCAAGAAGATTGAAACCCTCAAAAAGAACAGAATAGGTCTTTTGGAGATAAAAAGCACACTGCAAGAGATGAAAAATGAAATAGCAATCTTGGGAAATAGAGTCGACCACAAGGAAAAAAAGATCAGTGATATCGAAGATAAAAATTTAGAAACAAATCAGAAGGAAGAAGAGAGAAACCAAAGAATGAAAAATAATGAAAGAGAAATTCAAGAACTAGCTGTAGCCATCAGGAGAAGAAAACATAAGAATAATAGGCTTAAAGCTAGCTGTTACCGTTACGAGAAGAAAATAATAATAGAAGGTGAGGAAAAGAAGCAGGGACTAGAAAGCATTTTCAGACAAATAATGGCTGAGAATTTTCCAAATCTAAGGAATGAGCTGGAGCTTGGAATTCAAGAAATCAATAGAATACCTAATTATCTCAACCCAAAAGGGCTTCAATAATACATTGTATTAAAGTTATTAAACAGCAACGACAAAGATAAAATTCTCAAAGCAGCCAGAAAGAACAAAATGGTATCTTATAAAGGAAAACTCATTAGATTATCATTGGACTTCTCAGCACAAACCTTATAAGCCAGAAAGGAATGGAATCAAATATTTAAACTATTAACCAAAAGGAACTACCAGTCTAGAATAATGTATCCAACTGACTTCTTTTTTAGATATGAAGGAGAAATGAAGACATACAAAAATTGAGGGCTGCACTGTCGGAAATATTGAAAGGTATTGGCTCACCTAAAACAAAAATAACAAAACAAATACATAATTAGGAGTAAAGTGATGATCAGGCAAATAGAAGCAAAGGAGTGCTACCCATGCTAAGAACAGGGCATTATAACTTAAATAATAATAAGTGAATTGTTATAACAAGATAGTAATGAACATTCAGTAACATAGGGGTAAATTGAGACAAAAATGACTGAAAAGGGGAGGATTCTAAGATCCAAATTCGCAAAAGGGAATGGAGAACAGGCATGTGGAGAAGAAAAGGGACTGTATGTGTACAACAATCCTTTACATATTTATAATGAAAATCACACATCAAAGATTCAGACTGAAGCTTATAACATAAAACAAGAAGAACCAAAGGAAAAACCCACAAAGCCAACAAAAATAAAGAAAACAGAAACACAAGGACAAAGAAATAATGGAAACATCGAGCTTCCAGAAAGCAAAAGAGAAAATAAGAAGACCTCATATTCCAATAATTATGTAAATGTAAATGGACTAAACTCACCAATAAAAAAACACAGAGTTTCAGAATGAATGAAAAAAATAACATCCAATATTTTCTGCCTCCAAGGAGATATATCTCAGCTCCAAAGACAAATATAGACTCAAAATGAAAGAGTAGAAAATAGTTCAAACAAATGGCAGTCAGAGAAAAGCAAGAGAAGTGGTACTAATATTAGATGAAATAGACTTCAAAATAAAAAAGGTAAAGAAAGATACTGGGGAACACTTTATAATGATAAAGGGAATCATGTTTCAAAAAGAAATAACACATTAATATCTATGCTCCCAATCAGGGGGCCCCAAAATACATAAAGCAATTGCTAACAGAACTAAAGATAGAAACAGACCAAATCACTATCATAGTAGGGGACCTGAATACACCACTGTCATATATGGATATATCATCCAACAGAAAATCAATAAGGAAATAAAGTCCTTAAATGACACATTAGATCACTGAATATAATTGACATGACAGAGATTTTCATCCCAAAACAGCTACTTATACATTCTTCTCTAGGGCACATGAAACATTCTCAAGAATTGACCACATATTGAGACACAGAGATAGCCACAACAAATGTAAGAGAATTGAAAGCATACAAACCATATTCTCTGATCAGGCTGCTCTTAAACTAAAGTCAACTGTAAAAGAAAATCAGGGATAACCACAAATACATGGATACTAAACAACATGATACTGAAGAATAACTGGGTCAGAGAAGAAATAAAAAGAGATCGAGAGATACATAGAAACAAATGATAATGATAGTACAAAATATCAAAACTTTTGGGACATGGCAAAAGCAATCATAGGAGGAAAGTTCATATCACTACAGGTCTACCTCCCAAAACAAAAACAAGCCCAAATAAACAACGTTATGCCTCATCTTAAAAAATTAGATAAGGAAGAACAAATGAAGTATAAAATCAGCAGAAGGAAAATCATCAAATTTAGAGGAGAAATCAATGAATTGAAAACAAAACAAAACAAAAAACAACAAAAAAAATGCAATAAAAAGCTGGTTTTTTGAAAGTCCATAAAATTAACAAACCCTGTCCAGACTCACTAATGACACAAATGACACATAAAAAAAATTCGGAGATGAAAGAGGGGAAATTATGACTGACATTACAGAAATACAAAGGATCATATAAGAAAATTATGAAAAAGTATGTAACACAAAATTTAATAACCTAAAAAAAATAGACCAGTCTTAGGAAAATACAGCCTTCCTCAACTGAATCAAGAACTAGAAATCTAAATAGTCTGACCAGCAGCATGGTAATTGAAAGAATTATCAAAAACCTACCAAAGAGTAAAAGTCCAGGACCAGATGGCTTCACCAGTGAATTCTAACTAACATTCAAAGATTTAATACTTATTCTCTGCAAAGTCTTCAAAAAAAAAAATCAAAGAAAAGGCAATACTTCCCAACTCATTTTATGAGGCCAATATTACCCTGATACGAAACCTGGTAAGGGTAACACAAAAGAAGAAAACTACAGGTCAATATCTCTCATGAACACAGAGGCAAAAGTCCTAAATAAGATATGAGTGAACAGAATACAGCAACATGTTAAAAAGGTTATACACCATGATCAATTGGGCTTCATCCCAGGGGCACAAGGATGGTTCAACATATGCAAATCGATGAATGTGATACACCACATACAATAATAAAAAAATAAGAATCATATGATCATATCAATAGATGGAGAAAAAGCCTTTGACAAGATAACAGTATCCACTTATGATCAAAATTCTCAACAAAACTGGTATAGAAGGGAAATACCTTAACATAATAAAGGCCATCTATGACAAACCCTCAGCCAACATTATACTTAATGGTGAAAACTAAAACCCTTCTCTCTAAGATCAGGAACAAGGCAAAGCTGTCCACTATTGCCATTGTTATTCAATATAACATTGGAGGTCTTAGCAAGTACAGACAAGAGAAAGATATAAAAGGCATCCAAATAGGAAATGAAGAAGTCAAACTGTCACTATTTGCAGATGACGTGATTATCAGGAAACCTTAAAGATTACACAAGAACACTACTAGAAACAGTAAGCAAATAACAGTAAAGTTTCTAGATACAAAATTGACATTCAAAAATTTATAGATTTCCTATACTCTAACAATGAAGTGTCAGAAAAAGGAGTGAAAAAAATATTCCTTTCGCAATTACAACAAAGAATATAATACCTAGGAATAAATTTAACAAAACATGTGTAGGACCTATATAATGAAAACTACAAGTCTCTATTTAAGGAAATCAAAGAAGATACAAAGCAATGAAAAGATATTCCATGTGCTTGGATTGGAACAATCAACATAGTTAAAATGATCATATTACCAAAAGCATTATAAAGATTTAATGCAATTTCCATTAAAATGGAACAAAAAAAATTTTTAAAGAAACAGAATAAAATATCATCAGATTTTTATGGAAGGCCAAAGACCCCGAATTATCAAAGCCATCCTGAGAAAAAAGAACAAGGTTGGAGGTATCATTCTGCCTGACTTTAAATCATGCTACAAAGTAAAAGTAATCAGAACAGCATGGTATTGGCAGAAAACAACACACAGACCAGTGGAACAGAATTGAGAGTCCAGAAGTCATCCCATATTTATATAGGCAAATAATTTTTGACAAAAAAAACCAAAAACATACAGTGGAGAAAGGAAAGTCTCTTTAATAAATGATGGTGGGAAAACTGGAAAGCCACCTGCAAAAGAATAAAACTAGACAGTTGTCTATCACCATACACCAAAATTAACTCAAAATGGATTAAGGACCTGAATATAAAACCTGAAACAATATAGTGCAAAGAATGAAACATAGGAACTAAACTCAAGGACCTTGGACTTAACGAGGATTTTATGAATTTGACCTCAAAAGCAAGGAAACTGAAAGCAAAAATAAATGAATGGGACTACATCAAACTAAAAGGCTTCTGCTAATCAATATAAACTATGAACAGGGTAAAGAGATAAGCATCCAAATGGGAAAATATATTTGCAAGCAATGCCTCCTATTTGGACCTAATATCCAAAATATACAAAGAACTCATAGGACTCAACAACAACAACAACAAAAAACAAATGGGCAGATGATCTGAATAGATATTTCTCCCCAGAGAGCACACAAATGGCCACAAATATGTGAAAAGATGCTCAACATCACTAGCTATTAGGGAAATGCAAATCAAAACCACAGTGAGATACCATCTCATACATGTTAGAATGGCTATAGTCAACAGGAGAAGAAATAACAAATGTTGGAGAGGATATGGAGAAATAGGAACTCTTATCCACTGCTGGTAGGACTGCAAATTAGTACACTACTATGGAAAACAATATGGAGGTTCCTCAAAAAACTAAGAATTGATCTACTATATGATCCAGCAATCCCTCTACTGGGTATTAACCCCAAAGTCTTGAAAACTCATATCCATAAAGATATTTACACACCGATGTTCATACCAGCATTATTCACCATGGCCAGGACATGGAAGCAACTGAAGTGTTCTATGATAGATGACTGGCTAAAGAATCTGTAATGGAATATTGCTCAGCCATAAAAAGAGATGAAATACTGCCATTTGTGACAACATGGATGGGCCTTAAGATAATCATGATAAGTGAAATAAGCAGACAGAAAAAATTGAAAATTACATGATATCACTTATATGTGAGATATAAACCTAAAAGTAACAAATGAGCAGGACAGAGGCTAATGGACATGGATGGGCTATAGACTAGTGGTTACCAGAGGGTAGGATTTGGAGGAGGAGAGGGGAGATAGAAAGGGTAAAACGGGTCAAATATAAAGGGGTAGAGGGAGGGTAAAGGGGATCAAATATATGGTAGCTGAAGGAAACTGGACTTTGGGTGAATATACACAATAGAATATATCAATATCAAATCTAGTGTACACCTGAAAATTATATAATTGTATTAACCAATGTTACCTCAATGAACTTAATTTAAAATAAATTAAAAGACATCATCACTAAAAATAAATCAAAAGTCTATTCAAGAAATGATGGGAAAACTGAACTGTTACATGCAAAAAAAATAAAACTGGACCACATTCTTATACCATATACAAGAATAAATTCAAAATAGATTAAAGACTTAAATGTAAGAATCAAAATCTTAAAGTGTCTAGAAGGAAACATAGGCATAAACTCTCTGACATTGCTCTGAGCAATATTTTTTTCTGATAAATCTTCTCAGTCAAGGGAAACAAACAAAAAATAAACAAATGAAATTACAGCAAACTAAAAAATGTTTGAATAGCAAAAAACAACTGTCAACAAAGACAGATTTCTTAATGGGAGAAGATATTCACCAATGATACATCTGATAATGAATTAATATTTCAAATTTATAGAAAACTCATACAACCCAACAGCTCCTCCCCGCAAAAAAAAAATCAATTTAAAATGGACAGGGTATCTGAATAGCCATTTCTCCAAAGAAAACATACAGATGGCCAATAGACATATGAAAAAGTGCTCAACATCACTAATCATCAGAAAATTGCAATTTAAAACCACAATGAGATATCACCTCACATGTGTCACAATGGCTATCATCAATAAAACAAAAACAAGTGTTAGTGAGGATATAGAGGAAAGGGAATTCTCATGCACTGGTGGTGGGATTGAAAATTGGTACAACCACTATGGAAAACAATTTGGTTGTTTCTTAAAAATAGAAGTGACTTATGACTCAGCAACAGCATTTCTGGGTATTTATTTAAAAAAAAACAAAACACTAATTTGAAAAGGTGTATGGACCCTACATTCACCTCAGTGCTATTTTTAATAGCCCAGATATGGAAGCAACCAAAATGTCCATCAATACATGGTTGAATAAAGATGTGGTACATGTATACAATGGAATATTACTCAGCCATAAAAAAAATATATCACCATTTGCAATGACATGGATGGACCTAGAAGATATTATGCTAAGTGAAGTAAGTCAAACATGAAAATGAATACCATATGATTTTAATTATATGCAGAATCTAAAGAACAAAATGAACAAATAAAATAAAAACAGATTCATAAATACAGAGAAAAAAGTTGATTGCCAGGTGAAAGGGGAGTTGCGGGACTGGATTAAAAAGGTGAAGGGATTAAGTAATACAAATTAGTAGTTACAAAATAGTAATGAGAGGTGTAAAGTAGAGCATAGGGAATAATGTCTATGATACTGTAACAGCAAGTATAGTCTCAGGTGGGTATAAAACTAACTGGGGGAAATCACTTTGTAAATTATATAAAAGTTTAACCATTAGGCTGCAATCTGTCACTAATATAAAATAATGTTGAATGTCAACTAAGTAACAAATAAAAATTTTAAAAATTAAAAATAATAAAATAAAAAGTAGAGCAAAGAAACTGATATTTTTTATATCTCAATCAAACTGTGCACTATTATAAAATTGAATTAATTTAAAACAAATCACACATTAAATTAATTTAAAAAATTCCAAACCAATGTGGAAAATTCACACTCAAAAAAATATGTTATTAAATATATGAAAGGCAAGAATGTAATATTTAAGCTACTGAACCTAGGAAATTCAGAAGTGTAAATTTTCAACTGCTTCAAGGTGCTCTAGGGTTACTTTGGAGGTGCTGCTCCTTCAGGAATACTGGGCAGTTGTTGCTGAAAATATTTGCTTTTTATACTGTTTAAAAAGATTATTTAATGTTTTAAACAGTGAAATTTCTAGTTTCATTTTTAGTTGAATAACAGTTATGATTTATAAAAAAAAACTTGCAAAAATAATAGACTCTAAACAACCATATTCTACATTTAACATTAGACACTATCACAGTATGATGTGTTTGACTGTGATTATGAAATTGTTCGATTAAATTCCACTTCTGTACTACTGCCCACTGGTATTGTGAAGAGTACATGAACTAGGATGGTTTATGATTCTCCTTAAATTGATAAACTCTGAGATCTCCTTCATTTTCAATTAGTATCTTTAAAGAAATCGGTAAGGTTCTCCTTAAATAACTAGCAAGTAATAAGAATGTGCTTGACAATCGACTCTCATGGCTACTCTGTTCTGTCAGTTCTTAGCTTAACCAATCAAATAAAATATGCTCTCTCTCTAGAATATGCACACCATTAACCTCTGACTATAATGCTTTTGAAAATGATCACGAAACCTAGTATTTGTACACAAATATGATTTGAAAGCCTTATTTCATTACATGCTTTCCATCACACTGAATTAGCATCATATCACAATTAGCTGTTGTTTAACCCAATAAAAATTTGTTGTAATTAAATCTTGCCTTATATTTATAAAAAACTAATACAATTTGGAATAACATTTTAACTACAGTAAAATGACTAAAAATGTAATTTCCCCAAACACATTGACATTTTTCTTTGTGTGTGTGTAAAATCTTTATGTGTGTGTGAATATATATATATATATATATATATATATATATATATATATGATAGATTCACATATATACATTCTTATATCTTTATATTATATCCTTATTGGATGTGGATAAATATAACATTTTTCTCACATATATGTATTTGTGTGTGTATATTTAAATTGTATATTTATTTATATACCTCCTTATTACATGTGAATAAAGAGACATTTGTGTGAGTATATGTGTGTGTGTGTATACACATATATACATATATATATGTATATATGCAGAAAATATTCCCTCTTCCCTTCTAGGTTTTTTTTTGGCAGGTCTAGCGATTAAATTGACATAAGACAGACTAACAAGAAAAACAAATTTAATTATGTACATATGAGAGACCCATAAGAATATGAAAGCCACAGGCAGTCATCCTGAACTAATGAGAAAGGAGTAAGGGTCCGAAATTTCAAAGGGAAGAAAGATAGGAAAATTGAAAGAGCAAAGTTCTGGTAACCAAATATTTGTTATGTTGTGCTAAGACAATAGGTCATAGACAGAAATTTGATCTCTAGGCCATATATATCATATATATATATATATATATATATATATATATATATATATAAACAAAATGGGATTCCACTGTATACACACACACACACACACACATGCACATATATATACATGTATATGTATGATAAAAATGGGATTCCACAGGGTCTAGAGATCAATAAATATACATATATATGTATTATATATATTTATATTATAAATGCATTATATATGATTCAAGTAACTAGGAATTATTCCATATTTGGAGGTTGAAATATATATATGATATAGCTGATTTTTATATTAGATGATATGTTTTCCTTTTTATCTTAGAGAATTTTATATTTTAAATGTAATGTACTATATTCATTAAATTTCTTTAAGACATCTTTGTCATCATTAAATCTATTCTAGGTATGAAACTTACTTATCATTTAATCTGCCACCCAACAGTATTTGAAAAACGCAACTTGACTGTAATATTTTCATGATTGCTGTATTATAATTCTTTGAATGTTTTTAACTTTAAGGATTTGTGTATCATTTATTCTTTTTTTTTTTAATTCAAATCATCAGAGAGTTTCTTGTTGCATGTAGTACTATTGTACAACTAACTGAAAAAAGTCGACATGGAATTTTAAGTTTATAAAACTTAGGATACCCTAAGTTTTATAAAATATTTTCTTCACCCATGTGAAGATGTATCTTTATTTGTCACATCTCTTACTATAAATTATTGTTCTTTGCTAGGTAAAGCCATACCACTGGAGTGTGGTATGATACAAGCTAACCACAGAGAAAATAAATATAGTATTCGGGTGCATAATGTGGAGAATGTGGAAGGTGGTAATTATCAATTATTTACCTTAGAGAAATAGCCTTCAGGAAATGTATAGCCAGCAAATAATAATAATTTGGCACTCATTGGCTAGGAATACATCACATTTACATGAATTCATGAAATCCTATGATTTATAAAATATAGACTGTTATTTAATTTATGTCATTCATTACATGAGCAGTACAACGGAATTCATCTGTTTAAATAAGCTGGATGTTTCTAAACTCGAGTTCTTCTGGTTTCTCTTGCTGTAGTTGGAGCTAGATATTTAATCTCTTTTTTTACTTGCTTTTGAAACTGGGAGAAGATATCTCCACTACTCATTCAATTCTGTAGAAAAAAAAAATTCTAATTTCTCAAGATTATCTATACATAAAAATTTCCTCTCATTTTGGATAAATAAAAAGTTACATGGGTTATTCATTAATTATCTCAATACCAATGTTTATAGCTAATGACCATATTATAATGAGCCAAAAATTAATCTATAGTAATGGAACCAAATAAATAAGAATCTGCAGTATAAAGTGTTGCTTCCTAAAAAGAAGAAGAAAAACAGAATGTCAATTGCAAGAAACACTAAGAGAAAGTGCCATTATGAATAAAAAGAGAAATATGCCCTTTCTTCCTTGCTTGTTCATCTTATAAAAATATAAAAGCAAAGGGTTATAAAACAGAACATTATCATCATTATCATCATCATCATCATCCCAAAATTAAACCTGAGGCTCATCAAAATTCTTCGGACCATCAACACCATAATATATTTTTTTCTGAAAAGCAATTTTTATTTTTTCTTTTATTTCCACCTATGTCGGAGGAAATAGTTTATTGTTCAGTAAATAATGCATTTTTAAATGCATATCAAGAATTTTTAATTAATGTAATTACTTTTGCTTGCTAAAAAAATATTTTCTTCAAATATCTCAAATTGATGCACAATGATAAATTTAATATTATTTCAAACATACAAATTTTAATAATAAAATAACATTCATAATTAATAAATATTATTCATTCCATTTAGATTTATGTACATACTATAATTTATTTACTACATCTGATAAAATAGTAAAAAAAATTCATTGTCCAAAGCAAAATCATAGTTTTTAAAACATCTTTTTTATAACTTTATTCATAAATAACTCACCAGTATAAAATTATTTATTATTATTACTATTAGAGTATAGAAATGATGTTGGCTTTTGCTTTTGATCAAGATATAGTTAATAGCTACTAGATTTATTCACCTTGATAAAGCAGATTATCGAATATATGGAACAATTGTTTTCAGACATTTGATAACAGGTGGTGTAAGACTACAATCTGTGAAACAAGGACAAGAAAAGATGGCTTGCTGTCTGAAGGCACATTTCAACCATCAAACGGGGGCCAGCGTCCCACAACAATCTTTCTAAGTTGTGAAAACAGATACAGAGAAGAAGCTCATAAAGTTGAGATGAATGGCCATTGTGGAACAGAGTTGCAGGAAAGAAAGAGGTCTGCAGAAAAGAGTGCTAGAAATCTTCATAAGGGTCCTCTTGTACATTTGCTGAAAGTTTGTTTCTTCAGAAACTAAAAATGCAGTCATTAGCATGTTAGATTGATTCAGTCTCAATGTTACTCTCCCTTAATCAGCCTTAGTCACAAAAATCCCACCCCATAATTTTTTTCTTTTTTATCATAAGTATGTTGCTTAAAAGGTCAGCCTATGGGGTACCTAGAAGACAGTTTCACCCTTAAAGTCCACCTACCAGTCAGAAACTTTTATGTCCTTGTCATGAAAATAGTTGGAATATACAATGCCTCTGTAACTTCTATTGGCTTGGCTATCACTCTCCTACCTCTATCTGTGTGTTCTGAAAGCAACAAGGAAGCTCATGGATCAATATTCAGTAAATCTGTTACAAGAAATGCAGTACTTCCCTGTTTATTTGAAGGGATAAAGTTCACAATCTGAGAAAATTCAGGTGAGTGAGACCAACTTGGCAATCCAATAGGGGACAAAAGAAAAGGATAGTAACTCCTCCCCATAATCTTATTCACTGAAGAATTTATCCTAATGTTCATCCAGACACAAACTTGGTTTTCAGAAGAGGTGGAATTGAAGGACTATACCCTGAAAATTAGGCAGAAGGTCAATGAGATATAACTTTATGAAGGGATAAGTGGCCAGGATCTAAGACCTATATTCTGCTGCCTAACATTGGGGCTTTCTTGCCATGCAGGAATTCCTCAAGAAATAGACATCACATTAAGCCACAGTTTTTGACACTTTTATTTAAGGAAATGGGGAAGGGCAGAATGCTTGTAAAAAAAACAATGTAAGCCTTGCCCAGTCTCATCTTTCTTTCTCCAAACAGCAGTTTTCGTACATATTTACTAAATATTTGTGTAGTGCCTAAATATTAAGTGGAAATAGTTTTATGAATTTAAATTTTAGATAAATTAATATTGTATAATAGTTATTTTATGATTACCATTATATTTTGAAATCTATCAATATTTGTGGATTGTTACTTTAATACATTAAATTAAAATGATTTAATTTTATTTCTAGTTTCTTATTAACAGATATAGCATTATTCCCAGTATTTAATCTTGTTTTAAGCATTTTATTTTATTATTAGTTTTGAATATAAAGCATATTAGTTAGACATTTTTAGAGTTTATGAAACAATGCCCCTGATTACTCTATCACTCACCAGGCTCTACACATAGCCAGTACATTACTGCTAACTACATTCCCATTGCTGTACTCCCCATCCCTGTGACCATCTTTAACTTCTTTAATGCTTCACCCCTTTGTCCCAGTCCTCCAACCTCTCTCCCTTCTGGCAATCACCAGATTGTCCTTTATATTTGTGAGTCCATTCTCAATTAGTTTGTTCTTTTTGTTCCTAAGGTTTCTCATATAAGTGAAATCATATAATATTTACCTTTCTCTGACTTACTTTGTTCAATGTGATAACTTCTATGTTGAACCATGTTATTGCAGATGGTAGGATTTCATTTTTTAGGCTGATTAGTATTCCGTTGTATATATGAACCATAATTTATTTATCCAATCATATTTTTATAGGTATGTAAGTTGCCTCCATTTCTTGACTATTATGAATAGTGCTGCCAATGAACATAGAGGTGCATAGATATTTACAAATTATTGTTTTTTTATAAATACCCAGAAATGCAGTTGCTGGGTCAAAAGGTAGATACATTTTTAATTTTTTGAGGAACCTCCAGACTGTTTTTCACAATGGTTGTATCAATTTACAATATAACCAATAGTATATTAGGGCTCCCTTTTCTTCATATCTTTTATATCTTCATATGGTGATATCTCATTCTGGTTTTAATTTGCAATTCTCTGATGATTAGTAACATTGAGCATCTTTTCATATGCCCATTGGCCATCTGT